>CP136884.1:28383787-29748787 GCA_033000465.1 Sciaenops ocellatus | reverse complement strand
TTTTCCCCACCCAAATGAAATTCAGTGCCCCATGTCACTAATATCCAAGCTAAGTTATTACAGAGCTCTGTCAGAGGGTGAGGTGGTGCTCACAAGCACTAGCACTGTTCCCATAGTTGCTCCCCCTCGGCATGCTTCTGGAAAGTTGGCTGCATTAGTACAAGATAAGATTTTTTTTTTAAACTGTGAATCGTGCCAAGCTTCTCGAGTGGAGTCCCAGAATAAAAAAGTACAGAGCTGCAAAAGGAGCATAATGGGTCCCCTTTAAGGAAGAAACTTTCTCACCTTGACTGCCAAAAGACCAAAACAAACCACTTTAAAGTGAGAAAAATGAGGCCGCAGTCACACTTGTGCATACAAATTGTGTCGTGCAGACACTAGGTTTTTGCCAGGAAGCTGCTCATTCATGTGTTAGCTAAAAAAAAGGAAGTCTGCAGTCCTCTGACACTTAGCTCGATCTGTGTAACATCGAGCAGCATGAAAAAAGAAAAGATATTTGACCTTTTTACCTTCTTTCTTATTTAAATTATTCTTTCAAGGGGATTTCTGGCCACCGACCATTGACCTGCAGAAGAAGTTGTGTACTGTCATCTTCTGTCAGCGACACGGCACATCATCAGTTTTTAAGATGAGTCTCGTGTTTTTCGTGTTTAAGATCAGCTTTTTTGGGGAACTGGCCGACTGTCATGCATCCTGTTATATGACATTGTTAGAGTACATGAACATTTGAAGGTGTAAAAGGTTTCTTATCAGCTTTCTGCGTTTGTGCTGTTACTTTAAGATCTCATCGGCTGGGAGGAAGCTGTGGTTGTCAGACGGACTCTTAGATATATATCTGCATCTATAAATGTCACAAAAGTTGCAAAAGACAAAAGGGTACGTTGCTGAAATGTCAACGTGAATGAAGCAATGGAGGATTTCAATGTACCAATTAATGGCCAGTTAGTTCTGAGTCTGCGGTTTTATTTGGTTTAGCAACGGACGCCATGTTCCATAAAGCGAGGACACCAAATGAAGCCACAATTATTTCAGTTAGTCTGACTCAGTTACTGTGAAACTGACCTGGTCCTCATGGATCCTGCAACACTGACCTGACAAGAAAACAATGATTTTACCGCCGACTTTCTGATGATTGATTTGATTTGACTTTATAAACCGCTATCAGTCAAGTTTCTAAAAAACAAAACAAATAAATACAATAAAATACACAATGGTATATATAGAAGGATATACACCTATATGTTTAATTGCATGGTATGTGATACCTCCATAGGAAGCGCCAATTTGACCTTTACTCACCTGAGACTGAGACACCTGAGAGCGATAAACTAAACTGCCTTTAGTTTTGCAGCTAATTGGTCATAAACCGAACCTATTGGACAAATTATAATTTAGTTAAAAGGTTCAGAGATCACCAAAGTTCACCCTGATGGGGAGGTGAATATCTGAACTAAATCTAAAGACAATCCAACCAGTAGTTGTTGAGATATTTCAGTAAACGTCCACCTCACAAAAAAAAAAGTCAGAGCACAAGTAATTCAGCTTCATCATCTGGGGACCATGAATGTCTGCGCACAAGATGAGTACAATTATCTGAGGTATTAATTATCTCTTCTGGTGTTTAACGATATGATTGTAATCACTGCTAGATACTGTAGATGGTAAGGCCTATGGTCGCGGATACGAGCTGCCGAAATGACTTTCTGCTGGCTCACCCCACAGCAGCCGGGTGAGGAGCACAGATAACCAGAGAACTGCTGCTCCTTCATGACGGAGGAGTCAATTGAGGTGGTTCAAGATCTGATCAGGATGCCTGCCGGACCCCTCCCTGTTGAGGTATTTAACACACACCCAAATAGAGGGGGGAAACCACGGGGGCAGACCCAGAACATGCTGGAGGAATTACATATCCCATCTGGTTTGGGAACGCCTCTGGATCACCCAGGAAGACCGTCCTGCTGCCACCAGAACCTGCATCCAGATTAGTGTCTAGTGACAGGTTTATGCTAGTGATGGGAAGTTCGGTTCTTTTTAGGGAGTCAGATCATTTGACTCAGCTCACCAAGAAGAGCTCTTTCGGCTCTTCATCTTACCACTTATACCTTTCATAATTCAGCCAGATTTAGTGCTATTTTGACTTATGATTTGTATGTGTACACATATATCATGTATATATTCAGTACATCCTTTTTTTAATTGAATATCAATAAATTGCTGTAGCCAATTGTTTTCATTGCATTTACAGACCCTTGTAACTCTCTGAAACCGCCCAGTGAATGCACTAACTTGCTTGTAGAACCACTCTGCCACACAAAGCAGATAGAAACACCTACAAAAACTATAAAAAGCATAGAAATTTAAGCTATTGACTGTTGGATGCACAGTTCTCATGTGTCTGTGAAGGTTGTTTGTGGACGCTGCTCGATACGACAGCTTGGCTTTGCAAAGTTCTGCATTCTGCCTCTGTGTTTTTAAAAATCTTTTTAACATGGGTCCAAATGCTGCTTCATTTTCTACTATCACTCAACGGCTCACGTACCGGAGCCCGCTCCCATCGTTCGCTTAAAAGTGCTGGCTCTTTGAACCGGCTCGTTCACAACATCACTAGTTTATGCATCTGACCCCAGTGCTCTAAGCCCTATAAATACTAAATAGAGGCATCAGCAAACAGTCAGTGTCTAAAACTTTTTCTGGACTCCTCATTAGGGATCCTATTTCTTCAGGGTCTATATCCTCAGCTGGGCTGGGTTCAGGTCTTTGTATTTTCAACGTCACAGGTCAATTTGTACACATGCATATTGTGACTTTTCTATACTTAAATGTCAAACTGTAACAGTGGCTCTGAGGAAACGTTGGTCTGCATCTTCGCAATAGCTGACCACACGGCTGGCTGCGATAAGCCGCATGAAGCAGTACAGTACTGACAAGTGCTTTATACACACCTATACTCATTGTGTGACAAGATACCTCGGTGGTCAGTGTGCATCTGAAGCCTGTGTAACAGTAAAAACAGATTTGACTCTGCTGCAGCTCAAACTGCCGCTATAACTTGAAGCTATTAACACGGGCTGTGCATAACTGTACTAGAGCTCAAAGATCTGTTCCTCCACGGGTTAAATGCCATCACGCTGCAGAGAAAGCAGACAGCTCTTTAACATTAATACAGACATTCATTGAATGACTGAAAAGCATGAATGATAAGAGATCTGACTGCACACACACCACTTCTCCATTCAGTCTGCCAGGAACCTTCTCATTCATGACTCTGCAACAGGATGAACGGGAGAAAGAGGAAGAAGCCTCCAACAACCCCCCCACCGGCTTCAAACCGCTCCATTCTCTCTTCCTCTTTTTGCTTAATAATAGAAAGTAGAGGACGTCCTGGACCTTGCATGTCGCAAGTGTTGTGAACTTGTTGCATGCAGACCACTAGCCACACATACAGGACATCTGCAAGAACACCATTCATGTCAGCAGAGAGGTGTGAAGAGCAGTGTTCTCTGTCTACTGTCTCTCTGGCTGATTTGGCTTCATTAGACCTTTTTGTGTTGTTTAGTAGCTCTGTGCTGCCACGCAGGAGCTGCAGCCTCAGAAATCTTTGAGATTTAGTCTTGAAAACAGACATTAAGAAAATGCAACCACCAAATTATGTGAAATCCAGTGATGCATGACCTTAGAGCTACATGGCAGGGTTCTGGATCTTGCTTAATCCCATCATGTGTTGATGATAATCAAATTACAACCTCCGTGCCTGCGAAATGAAGCCAAAGTGCAAAAGTACCAAAAACTGCAGTTCCTCAAACGCCCACTTGAGGCTGACTCCAGAAGTGAGTCAGTCTCCATAAGTCCCTATGTTAAAATGTCCAACTTCACAGCAGAAATAAACATGTTTACAGCCTGGTACAAAAAACAGTTTTGGTCTCTATAGCTAATTTCCCCGTTCATGACAACTGTACTGAGGGTGAATTTTTATACAACTCACCTGTTCAGATTATATTAAGGCTTAAAGTTATGCAGGATTAAGAGCGTGGATGTTTTGATTGACAGGTGTGTGCTGTTTGAGAAACCAGGCTTCATTCAGCCCGCCTCAGGTCTACTGATGATCCACGTGTAGAGGCAGGACTGCCAAGACGGCAGCGGCCAGAGCCACCACACTGAGCTTCACGTACGGCTCTTCAGAAACCTGTGGGTGACGTCACGGAGACTACGTCCAGGTTTTAGACCAGGGGTGGGGAACCTGTTCCACAAAGGGCCGGTGTGGCTGCAGGTTTTTGTTCCAACCAACCAAGAGCACACAGTTTGACCAATCAACTCTCTGAAGACTGAGATCAGTTGATTAAATAAGTCAAGTCCGGTGTGCTGCTGCTTGGTTGGAAAGAAAACCTGCAGCCACACCGGCCCTTTGTGGAACAGGTTCCCCACCCCTGTTTTAGACAGTCTGATAATAATACAGGGCCAGACAACAAAGTATTTTCTATCATTTTCCTGTGCCACATGCAAGATCATTTTGTTATGAACCTTTATTGATCTCCAGTGGGGGGAAAAGAGCTGCATGGTAAGCGTCAGTAACCAGAGATGATCAGGCAAAGAAAAGGGCTTACAGTGCAGTGCAGAAACACCACAGGAATCAGCAGCAAGGGGAAAGTTTTTTTTTCTTCTTAAAGAAGTGCGTGATTAGCACAAGAATAAGTACCACTCTCCCTTAAAAATCGCTCTGACATTTAAACTTTTAAATGCTTGTGGCGTAATCAGAATTGACGATTACTTTGGTGACATTTCACGGTTAATTCTGCAGGAATAAAAGCAGCTGACACGGGACAGAAGCCGACAGTGAGCTTCCAACCCGCCGCCGGCTCAGAGTGAGTCCTCCCCGCCCGCTGAGCCACCGGTATGCCCCACTTATGGTACACTCATTTAGTTACACAGCTCCTATTGTCACCCAGCCAATACTGTACACAGACATAAACAAAACACACTGTCCTATTGAGCTGAAGTTAATGCCCTGCAGGCCTCTCTGAACACACAGTCACAGATGCTCCTTTGTGTGATCGAACACCCGTTCAGCCCCGTGGAGATGTTTTTTTTCTGTGTCTTTGAATGTCCCGTCACATGTCTGTTTTTCCGGTTGGTTATTACATTATTTAGGACAGGTCGTTTTAATGTCACAGCTCCTGACACATCTCCGTTTGGGAACAATTTGTCCCAGAATTCATGTATCATTAAACTAGATTTGATACTTTTCTGTACTGTAGAGTGAATCCACTCGTTTGGGAAGACATTTTTTAAAGCACAGAACATGTTTTGGTTCATAAATAGCTAATAAAATAATCTAAAACACCTGTTTTACAGGTGCACCGTGGAGAACAAAGGTTTATGTGTGCATTTAGTGTTTCTCACCACACGTTGCAGCCCCATTATTCATCTTGTATCCACATAAAATCCAGATGTGATTCAACACACTTTAATTTGCACTTAGCCACGTGTCTCTGTTGACCGCATCACATATATGATTGCATATGTCAGCTCTACTCCTCCTGATCCAATACCAAAGTCCAATACAAGCTGTAGCAATCTAGAAAGTAAACCGAATATCCTCGGGCAAGTTATTTTCCTGACACAAATCCTGTCTAGAATGGCCGCTTTGTTTGTCATTTACAGAGCCACTGATGTGTACAATCAGCAGAAAGATAGTGGGCTGTGAGAGGATATGGCAGCAGAAGTAAGAGTGCGAACAACTGTCCATCAGCTAACACAGACACACAGATATTCACGTGGATGGACTGCTGGTTTAAAGTTTAATCTTCATGGGATTTAATCAAATGCAAACCTGTTGTGATGTCACCCGAGAGCAGGGGGAATCAGTTCTGATTTCAGGAGGTCCGGATAGAGAAAATTTGCTCACATTCAGGTTCTACAGCATCATATATTGAAGCAGCATGGTCATTGTATCAACATCTGCTCTGTGTAAAGTCAACGGCTCAAATCAAACAAAGAAAGCTATAATTCAACGTCATGGCAACAATATTTTCAGTGCAGCTCTGGACTCTGGAGAGCTACGTACAATAATAAATAATACATCAAATAAATAATAAAAGTCTAAGCAGAGTAAATTTGACATTCAACTCAGAATTATAAGTAAAAAGTACTCGTTTCTCTCTGTCACTGTCACTATTATAGTGAAGGCCTGCCCTACCCTGCCTGTGACTGGCTGGCATTCTTTACCCTCACGTTGACCGATCTCAGTCCTCATGCCTAAACCCAACTCGAACTCCACGAAGGCAACGAGTACTGGCCAATCAGAGACAGGTAGGATGTCCCTTTCACTGAGCAGTGGTGTAGTCAAAATGTAATCTCCACCAAAGCTGAATAAAACTCAATGATATGTCGGTGCCGCACTCTGTGTCCGGACAGGACAGAGTCTGGGTCCGGACCCGGACCGTGGTCCGCCTATTAGTAACCTGTACCTTGGAGTTTGACATCGTGGGCATTGCTGTCTTAGTTTTGCAGTTTATGTTATCTCAGCGTTACTTCAGCTGTCGTAATCACAGGAAACAGACTCTTATCTGACGTTGTCACATTTGGGACATTTGAGTAAATACATCTTGGAGAGAGAGATATGCATTTTCACCTCTTTAACCTCCCCACGGCTTCTTCGGGAGCATTTACATTTGATAGCTGCCCGATTTGGCAGTTTATATACATCCATGTGATCTTGCTGGCAGTATTCTGTCTTATGTCAGTGGTAACATGTTGAGAAACGTTGCGAATGCACCAACACCGACTGTCAATCTGCGAAATAGCACGAAACCGCCGACAGGACTGCGTTGTGTCACGCTCTCTGCATGTGCTCATAGAGCTAATAGACCATTAACAAGGCCACAGATCATCCATGTAAAACCATAAAGAGCAAGCAAGCACAACAGCAGATAACTAATACAAAGAGGTACACAGTAAAATACAAGAATGTTTAACATGCCAACCCTACACAGTAAGCCCTCTGTGAAGGAATAAAAAGAATTGACTCACCATGGGCTACAGACTATTTTTGAAGAAGGAGGAACATATTTTTTTCTCACAGCGGTGCCCCTGATGAACTCATCGTCTGTGACAGTCGGGTTTCAGCTCCTTTGCAACCTTCTGTGACAGTTCATAACCGCAAGGTGGTTGAATCTTTTTGTCCCTTCGTGGAGTGTAGATCAGTGATAGAGGAAGAAGTTTAGAGACACCTCAGGTCTGGCAAAAAAGAACAAACATTCTGATGTGCAAGAGGTCACGATGAACAGCGAGACCAAGTCTGATTAGTTTGGTTAGTGTTGGTCCTCAATGGTTCTTGCTGCTAATAGACCATTAACGAGGCCACAGACCATCCATGTAAAACCATAAAAAGCAATCGAATACAACAAGAGATGATACAAAGAAATACACAGTAAGAAAAAGTGTAAAAATAAATACAAAAATTCAAATTGTAATGCCTATGAATCCAGTTATGAACCTTGTGTTTTCACTGATACATGTGAAGCACCACATGTGAAGAGGCTGTGTCTGTTGGAGGCTGTGAATCCTCAAAGCTGGACAGTCATTGAACTTAATCATGAAACTAAGACGCAGGTTGGAGAAGCCTGGACTTTCTCTTTAAGCCCGGGATGCTGCATGCATGCTGATCAGGATGGAGGATGGCCTCCACAGGCTTCCTTCATCCTCAAATACTACAGAGAAGGACGAACAGGCGGTTGGGAAGCCATACATTAACATCAACATTAATATTAATAGTAAAAAGACTAAAGCTCCACCAGCAGCCTCAAGAGGCTGTGATATTAATTACATCCCCAAATGTGTTGAAAAGAAGTGTTGAATAAACATGTAATGTAAGTCGCCATAAATCACATCATGGATACACTGTCCATTCTTTATACTGTCATTGGTTTGACCTTGACCTGCTAGTTATCGTACATAAGACAAAGTACTCATTCACACTGTCCATTTGCATTTGTCCACAGAGCCACAGAGAGCAGTCACTACAGTAACTCCAGCATTAGCAGCGCTCATTGTACTGCAAAAGCGTGTCGGCTAGCTGGACTTTGTTTCTTGCTGCATCATAGTAGAACTGGTAGGTTCTTCCTTGGTGCTGCTTGAGGGTCATCGGTGGAGGAGGTTTTTTGATGAAAAATGTGTTCATATTTACTCGATCATCACCTGTTTTACAAATCTGATGTGTAGTTACGTGATGAGAAGCTGGTTAAGGCCAACTCTAACGCTGGATTTCACTCTTCATGCAGCTTCATATCCCATCAGGAGCATTTCACCTGCCACACTTTGTTAACTTGCTTAGATTTGATCATTTTTCCTTAGTTTACTATGTAGATAAATCGTTTACCTGGAGAGAGACAAGGTGTTTTATTTTGAAAACTGACTGTTTCTCTATCCTGTTTCTGTGTCTGACATCCGGCCAGCTCAATCTGCTCTGTGCTGCTCAATGCGCCATCTCTTAAGAGCGGCAAGATGCTTCTTGGACGCTTCTGGTGGGATTGAAGCGTAACGTTACCATCAGCAGCTGGCTGCACGATATCCTCCTTAACGTAACACCTGCAGAGAACTGTAACTATTTGAATTCGATAATGCTTAGCTGCTACAATTGTAGAAAAACAAATAAAATAATGAGACCACTGTGTTGGCGCACTGTTAGGCAAGAAATTCTGGCTCAACAAGCCAAGTGAACATTCATAGCAGATAACACAAGTGAGATAATTGAGGTTTTCTAGTCGTTGTTGAGACAGAGGATCAAATGATTGCTGCTGTGATAACTTGTTCAACCCTGCTGTGCTGTCTTTTAGTCGGTTTGCCTCCAAACTGATGGATCCGTTACTCAGATTGGACTTCCTGAATCATATTTTTCTTACCGGTGCCACGCATAACAAACCCCTGACCAACACGGCCCTCATGGTATGCTGTTTCCAGTGTGAATGTTTGCTTTGGTGACTCATGGTCGGTCATGGCTTCAGTCTTGCTGCTAGAGTCAGTTTATCTCTTGTTGTTTCTTGGGGTGTATGTGCATCAGTTCAAAGTGGTCCAGCGTGGGCCAACAATGATCCATCATCCAGCTGCTGTTTGACAAAATACAAAGATATGATGTTGAATATGGACAAAGGCTGGTTCTACAAACCAAAGAGCAGCGATGACTCTCTTTTTAGGTCAGGTTTGGTTTCCACCAACTCTCCGGCACTCTAGATGCCACTTTCATCACCAGCTGCATCTGACAGGTGGAGCCTAAATAGATGCATATTTAATTGGATGTAAACAGTGATGTAAGAGTACATAGTGTACATACTGTAGAAACAGGGAGGTCTATTTTCAGCCAATAAGGCAGCTGGACAGACTCACGGCGAACAATCAGACGAGCAGATGGACATGCACACGGAGACAATCGCACATGTGAACTACATGTGGAGAGACAGAAAGAACAGGACATATTCTGAGGCAAACCACAGTTTTTGCAGCTGGCAGCGTCTTGACGTTCCCCACGTTCCCTGAAACTGGAACTGTGGAAGATTCTAGGAACTTCAGGAACGAACCAGGAGGAGGAGGAGGAGGAGGAGGAGGAGGAGGAGGAGGAGGAGGAGTGGAAACAGGGCGGGAGATCAGGGTAAGTGTGGTGGAGTGGTGTTACCAGAGGACTTTATTTTTAGGACTACAAGAAGAAAAAGAGACACACACACAGAGAAATGCAGAAATAAACCATTTGATCTTGATCCTAACACGACATATTCACGTTCATCTGAGCATTTTAGCTGATTGTTCTGCTCATTTGTCACCAAAGAGTGTCCTGACGATGTCCGGCTTCATGCGTCCTCAGCGCCCTGCATCACCTCCACATTCAACAGACACACTGGAGTTTGTGTAAATCCGGTTATCTGAGTGTGTCCAGCATGTTTAAGACACAACTTCCCCTTTGCTCTTCGAAGAAAAAACCAAAAAGTTAGAAATACAGCTGGCATGAGAGACAGAGGAAGTGCTGGGTGTTAACCTGCTGGTAATCATGATGATGCAACAGGTTCGAGAGAGATTAGGATTCTTAAGTTGTAAGAGGATCTCAGAAGTTGGTAGCTGTGAGTACTTGAAGATAGTCACCGCTAAAGTTTACAGACTAATCACTAGAAATTGACCACTGATCATCGATTATGGAGCAAAATGAAGTTATAGTCAGGCAGACGAGCACGTTCACAGGTTAAATGTACCTGTAGACGTGCACGTTGGCGTGCTCTACGTGGCGAAATCATTGAATGAAGCTCAGACTGTTGCAGCTATACTAGTACTAAAGTACTAAACATCTACAAGCATCAAGACAGTCAAATAAAATCTAAAAAGTGGCCACGGCTGATGAAGTTATAAGACTGAGAGAGCTGCCTCGGTGTGTTGATTCTGACTCAGTCAGCTGTTTAAGTGCCTTTGAGCAAGATCCTGATGTGCATGTGGGGCAAAGATTGTAAGGTGCTTCTGTTGCACTTTAGAAAGTGACGGGATGATCACAGCGATCAAAAACTGTTCCAGCGTTCATCTGACTGTTGTTTTAAGACATTTTATAAAAGCGTGCACTTCTCTTTAGCGACCATATTGTGACTTGCTGGCAGTTTATTTGCCTGTGCTTCGTCTCTCCTCGCATCACACGACCACTCCAGCGTCCCGAGAGCCGAACTGTTGGTGAAATAAATATGGACCGGTCTGCTTTTATTAGTGTTGTGTTTGGACGAAAGTATGAAACATCGCCCGGCATCACTTTATACGCATACAGAACAAGAGCAACTTTTTCCAGCGACGATGTTCGGATGCTCGTCTCCCCTCACCATATTTGGCAGGCGTTTGCCTGACACACACACACACACACACACACACACACACACACACACACACACACACCCCTCCTGTTCCCTCTCTCTCTATGACTGGGACTGAACCCAAGAACCTGACGCCCTCCCACCTCCTCCCTCCTCCTTCAGGTTCACTGGGTGATCTTCTGGGAATCACGAGCAAAAAGGAGCGACACTCCTTTTGGACAGCTGGTGGGCGGGAGTTTTTTTTTTTTTCTTCTATCTCTTCAGGGGATGTGACAAAGTGTTCGCAGAGTGACACTGATCCTGAACAGTGTTTGGCAGCCGAGTGGTTTCTATATTTGTCGGGTTTCATTTCAATATGCTGTACATCATATCCACTTTGGACTAATGTTGCCTCTCCTGAGGAATATTTAAAGAATGATGGAACAAATGCAGCCTGGAAAACTGTTTGTTCCTTCACACACAGCCAAAAAGCATCGACATTACATTTAACAACAGAAAGTGCTTTAGCTCTGCACTCCTTCACTCCTGTGTTTCAGCAGGAGGTGACGCCGCTGCCGCTGGTTGGCTGGCCGGCTGTCCGTCCGTCCGTCCGTCCTGCAGCAGCCGGCCCCGCCCACACGCATGCTGCCGTGGCGTGTCTCGTACACGGAGCGCGCGGTTCGCTCCAAGAATAAATGTGCTACTATGTCATCACCGAGGATACGGATCTGTGTAACGCAGCTGAGCTGGGTCAGGTCAATGAAATCCAACACTTGCTCTATTTCAGGCAGGAATGTGTTGGCGGCAGCTCGCTGCCTCGACACTCCGGAGACCAAAATAAATAAAAAAAAAAAAAAGATTGGTCAGGGTTCGTCACAGGCTTCAACACCTGACTCTGCTCTGATATTTACCACCTGTTTGTAGGTGACATAAAAGGTTCATGATATCTCGGCTTCACTTTCTACTACTCAGAACTAAACTTTGACTGGTCATATAATGTGATTTAACACATATTTTAAAAGATAATTAGGATATCTTTTATCATGAAGAATTAAAGGCTTTAAATAAAGACATCCAGTGTAATGTATGAAAGTGTTGTTTAAGATCATAGAAACAATGAAACTGACTGGAAACATAACTCCATATATCTTAACCATACATGGACTATACTTATATAACACCTTTCTACTCATCCGACCACTCAAGTCCAAGTCAATCCTTCTCACAAAGCCCTCCATCACCAGGACCTCCTGCTACTGCTCCTCTGGTGCCGACCTCCTGCCTCCGGTCACCTCTGAGGACCGAGCACCAGACCTGGGGCAACCTTCACCATAACTGCCACTGAATTTATTTTAATGTGCGATTGATGATGTGTGCTGTTTATTTCCATTATGTTTGTCTCTGTACTCTGTGATGAGCTTGCGACTTGTTCGGGGTGTACCCCGCCTCTCACCCTAAGTCAGCTGGGATTGGCTCCAGGCCCCCCACGGCCCCGATGAGGATAAGCGGTTACAGAAAATGGATAGATGATGGATGTTCGATGATTTTAAAGTATTGTGAAATAATATAAATTAATCAAGAACACCTTCCAATCAGGACCAAGAAGTCAGGGAGAGTCGACCATCGTCTGCATACAGACTCATCACCTGCATCAGTGTCTGCATGTGCATCTTTAATGTTCATCCAACAGCTACACACCTGTTCTCCTCTTTACACTGATTGTGACTGATTTTTTCCCATCATTCCTGTCCTGTCTTGATTGATTACCTCTCAGCAAACATGCGATGATCGATGGATCGATCAGTGTCACCCGCTGAGCTGAATCAGACAGACGGTGACACATTTCTTCTGGATGACATAAACAGCTTCCTCACTTATTAAACTGTGTGTGTGCTGCCTCTGTTTCTACCCCGAAGGGATGAGGTTATATCTGAGAAAAGCGGGCTCAGTTTCAGGTGAGGCATCTCCACTTACAAGAAAGTGAGGTCACAAAAACAATATGTTTGAGTTTTCAGTGAGAGCGTCGTCCAAGTTGCTGAAAACAGTTTTTATTTGATTCTAAGGTATTTACTGCAGGAAACCGCAAAGCTGAAACACTCAGCGGACCACAGCTGAAGTGACTCTTTGAGTCGGTGAAAGCTTTCAGTGCCGCTTTAGAGAAATATTAAACCCTGCATCCAGATCCAGATGATGAAATATGGACTCTGACTGCTCCCTGCTGCTGGAGACAGCCTTACACAGAGCTCTTTAAACACACACACACACACACACACACACACACACACACACACACACACACACACACACACACACACACACACACACACACACACACACACACACACACAGTGTGCAGAGTCAGCCTGACACAGCTGACGTGGCGTCCACACGGCACGTGGAATGATGTGTGGAGAGAGGAGGAAAAAAAAAAAACTGCTGAGAGCTTTTCAGCTGGAGGGATTTTAAAGGGGAGGTCCGCATTATTCAAAGTTGAACACATAAGCATGGAGGCGAGCAAAAATGTAGCCGTGCACACGACCCAAAGGAAAAACCAAGAGTTAGACGTGCAGAAAGCTTGACAGAGAGGAAGAGTTGAGTGTGCAAGAAAGCCTGAACTTTCTCCAGAAAGTTGCAACCAGGTTTTAGACTTTATAGTGAGCTGATAGAGAACACACTCACAGGTTTAAATGTACCTGTACACTCAAATTCACTTCCTCTTCTTGGTGAATTGTTAAATTGAAGCTCAGACTGTTGCAGCTGTTGCTCAGCGGGCTGTTTCTCATACACATAAATACACACAGATGTACCACAGGGTCACTGGGTACACATACATACTTGTATACATCAAGACACAGAGACGGTGAACACACAACATGCATGCATTCAAAAAGCTAAGCTTAGTTACATGAGAAGATATCATGCAGATATCATTACCATGACTGTAAAACCGAGGTGTGAATGGCTTTTTTAGCAGACACCAGGAGGTTACTGGTTCAGAACAAGACCTAGTCTGACACCAGTGTTCTCAAGACCAGTTTTTGAAGGTCTCTCTCTGTCTCGTCTGGGATTCGACCACATTTTTAACTCGGTCTTGTCTCGGCCTCTGGTTTTTATTTCAAGAGCGGTCAAGACCGCAACAATGGGGAAACTTTTTGTTGTTGCTGTTAACGACCGTCACCAAACCCGGTCCCCCTTCACACGGACGTCACAAGAAAATGAATGCCGGAGACTGAGAAGAAGCTGTGGCTGTCTGGGCGGTAAAATGTCAGCCAAATCCTCTGTAATAAAATTTGGCTACCGAAATCACAAAGGGTCCAGCAGAACGAGCACTGAGACGGCCTCACCCAAAGAGATTTAGTTAAGTTGGCTATATACTGCCTGGTCTTGGTCTTGGTCTGGGTCTGGGTCTTGGCCTCGCCCTGCCTTTGTCTTGGTTTTGACGTGGTCTCAACCCCTCAAAGTCTTGGTCTCATCTCAGTCTCAATACACTCTGGCCTTGGTCATGACTTGGTCCCAGAAAACAACGATCTGTAATAAAGAATTTGTGAGCCTTAGCGGTGTTGGTTAGATTTAGTTACAGCTCTTTGGAAAGAAAGCTTGTTTCCCAAAATGTTGAACATTTTCTTTAAATGGATGATACTGACAAATTATTCTTCAGCATCTAAAATGCCACAAGTAACGACAAATGCTCAAAGGTATGTATTTTTTGTACCTTCATTTGAACAACTGTTGATACGTGTGATAGATCAGGTCGTCCCTTCAGCACTATGCCTGCTGGACTGATCTGTACAGAGAAGTTGTGGTTCATGTCACCACATTAAGAGAACACAGATGTCTGAACGCTTTCTCAACGTTTAATTAGCCAATGAGGTCAGTCAGGGACAATTTCCTGTTTGCGGTGAGGATCTGATCAGCACACAAACACTCATAAATTTAGGTTCTTTCAGTGAGAGATGATACTGATGACACCTTTCTATGGTGGAGTTCTGTGGATCTGATCCCAGCTCCGTTTATAGATAAACACAGCCCGCGAACACTTGTTTGTAACTCTGACATGAACTTTTCAAATCATCAGACCTGTAATCAGAGAAAATATTGTAGTTCAGCGTCAGTCGTGGGAGTTGTGGAGAAAATTCTTAACAACTTTCTGTTGTCCTGAGAATTCACCTCCATCTGTTATTAAAATGCATATTTTATCTGTCCGTTTCTCTGCTGTGTGCATCGTCATCCTCCATCTCTTCACCCAGTTTTAAAATAAGTTTATTCAAGATGGATGTGATGGGAGTTGTTCTTCTGGATCTGGTCAACAGCCTCGCAGCACCAGTTGTAGATGGTCCGGAGATGCCTTGCTGAGGCAGGTGAAAAGGGAATTACAGTGATCAAGCTGTAGTTCAGGTTGTAAAACATCAACTCTGAGTCTGGAGATGTTAAGAAGTCTAAGAAGACTCTGTGACACTAAATGTCTTTTGTGCAGAGATGTTTCTGGGCTCCACTCCCTCAGATGACTCCAGCCTGGATCACAGCAACTTGCAATAAATGTATGAAGTGCAACATACATTGAATTGGATTAAAAACGTAGCATTATCTGATTATATAAAGTGTGATGTGACAGTAATGGAGGGATCATTGTGTTACAGGGTTTCTGGGCCTTAACTTGATATCCACAGGGGGAATTAAAATGATGTTACTTAGGGTGTAAAAATCGTTTTGTAGCTGAGCGTGATGCATCGGGTCAATCAATGCTCCAACCTGCAACACGTCCCTCCACATCACCATCAACTGAGAGGACAGATCCAGAACACGATAGAGAAATTACATCCCCCATCTGCGCCTAGGATAGCCAGTGAGACATAGAGGATGTGGCTGAAGACTTTTCTGGACCTGAATAATGACAATGGGCAGAGCTGGCACCATTTGGATGGTGATTCCACTGGACTGTATGTGTGTTCCTGTTTGGATTTTGGAGCATGGGTGAAGTTGAAAGAAAGATTTCACACCTGGAGGTTCATCAGATGATCCGATGGGTTTGGGCGTTGGTTGGGTTTGGACTACAGCCCTGCACAGGCCAAAAACTCCAGCCTTAGCCTGGGCCATGGTGTTCAAGGCCCAACCCAAGACCAACTAGATATGACATCAAGTGAGATCTCTCTGCTCCATTCATTGTGCACATAGTAAGTGTGTTTCTGTGGTTATCAAAATTAAATAAGTACAAGCCGGACCTGAAATGACTCAGCATGCCTTGCAGACCTCTATTGTGGAGCCAATTTCAGTTAAAAATTATTAGCAGACTAGCTTTGTTCAAAAGATGTTCAAAGTGGCTTGAAAGACTCTAAGCTATTTGTGAAAAGATTGTAAGTCAAGATTGAAGAGGTGAAAAGTCATTTGGACATGAGACTTTTCTGGAAACACCCTAAATGTGCAACAGGTTTCAGATTTAACAAAAACAGATTTGTCAGCAGTCTGACCACAGTCAGACAGACCTTTGGTCAGACTTCCCTGAAGCTTCCCTGATATTTAAAGGACACTGAATGAAGAACTTTGCTACATGATTTTAAGTTAAAAAAAAAAAGAAAAATCCAAAATAGATAAGTATGGTTTTGGAAAATCCTAAACTTCCCTCCTCTCAGCTGTAGATGTTGGATTGACTCACTGCAGAGTCGTCTGCTGCCTTCAGTTCCTCCACAACAACACAACAAGTGAACAGAAGGAATGTAAGAGTCAGGATGACTCTCAATTCCTCATCTGTAAATATAAAACATCTCGTGGTGATATTATGAAATAAAGCTCAGACTCAGCAGTCTGTAGGTTGGAGTTGAGAAAGAAAGCCAGGAATTGTAGACAAAAGTAACATGACATGTTGACTAGACAGCTAGCAAAGTGTTGGTCCTGTCGACTTGCCATCACTGACACTGAAGCAAGAGTTGAATAAATTTATTGATTTAAGTCTGTGCTGTGCAGTGACATAAAGTTACTTGTCTTGTTACCAAAATTAAGCCAGCTTCAACAAGCTTCACAGAAATAGAGGAAAGAAGGAAGTGAAGCTCAAGCAACATCTGCTGCAGAGGTTCCCGACCTCTTTGGCTTGTTAATCCTGAAACCCTCATAAAGCGGATATGCAACTTTCTTACTGATAAAATATACAGACGATGTGGCTCTGATAGGTCTTTTAACCAATGATGAGCCTAGTTCGAGCTGAAATGAACCAAGCATAAAGAAAATATGGATAACTGGAGAACTGATGATGCAGTATAACGTACATGACAGATCAGTACACCAGAAATTTAGTTCAGAAGAACACAGCAGACCTACTGCACTCTCTGTGGTCTGAATAAGCACTTTTGCCTTCAAGACAAAGGTTACAGGAAGCCCAGGATGCAGACTGAAAGAGGTATCACATCCTTTGGCCAAAGCAGCATCAGCTGCATAACAAGATCTGAAGGTAGTTTCACATAGAACAAAGAAATATTACAGACAGAGAAAAGCCGATAAATTAAACACTTTTTTTAAAAAGGCCACAGCAGAAGATTTTAATATTGTCGACAAGTCCACTGTTTTCCAGAGACATGGAAACAACATGAAAAAAAAACAACAGATATTTCAAGTCCAAATAACATTTTTACGCTGAGGTGGAAAAGAATCAATAAAAGTGAAATTCAACAAAGTGAAATGGAAATACACAGCGAGTAAATCAGAACGTAAATGAGGCGTCCACTGAAGAGATGAAACAAAAACATCAGATCAGTGTGAGGCATTGAGGAGACTAACATTCCCCAAATAAATACATTAACAAGCATCATATTTCCATCGTGTTTGACACCATTTGAGGTTTGACTGCTAGTCTTTTAATTACACCATCTTGTGTTGCTGTCCTTCTTCTATGAGTTTTTAACGGTGTACCTGACTGGAGAGTAAGCACCACCAACTGTTTCTCGATAACACACTGTTACAAACAATGTAGTGTGCTATAAAATACATTGGAGTACATTAAAAATCAACTCTTTTGCATAATTATAGTGCCACATATAATCAGTATTGGTTGAGAAAAACATTTACTTGCATGTGACTTAGGAACAACAAATGTAGTCTGAAAACTCCCCAGAAATAATGCAGGAGTCAAAATCCTCAAAAAGATCCTCTGAGCCAAAGTAACGGCATCAGGCTCAGAGGCAAAAGGGAAACTGCCTTGAATCAAAGCCCAGAGGGGCTGCGGTCTTATAAATAAAAATCCTGAATCAGGCCTCACAGCGCTGATAACGTCATAGAGGCAGATGGAAATACCCCTTTTGATGACGGGTGAGCCATTTTGTCTTCAGTTTGGCTCCGGAGCCAACCCAGGTTTAAATCTTTAAATATTATTTGGACCCATCAAGATTACGTTACGTTAAGTTTACGTGTTGGAAAAGAGGTCTAGATTTATGATCTGGCCCAGACTCTGACTTCTTATCTCCATCAGCCACAACCACTGACTTTAACTGATTTCAGTACAATATGCAAATCAACAGAGTCTTCAAATCAATCACTGTGGACATTTAGTTCACTGAGAATTGATAGGTAGCTGCCCAAATGTGGTTCACTAATGATCCACATTGTAATCAAACAGGAGGTAACACATGGAGCATCTAAAGCAAACTAATCTCTGGTGTACTGTGATGGATCATCCATCTACAGGAAGTTTTTTTAAAACAAACTTAAACCAATGCTTGCCAGGAAGGAAATCAATTGAAAGACTTTCGGCATGTTTATAACAAATGTGAAAAATTATGCCAAACCACCACTATGGTCCATTACGCTGACTTTTAAACATTTGTTATGATTCATCTGTTGTGATTCTTGGATCTTGGAAGTGATTTCCATGAGCTTATAAAGCACAGAACAACCTCAGCGTGAGTCATGGTGCATCAGAGGCGGACTAATGCCTGACAAAATCTGAATAAAATAATGTTGGACTCTTTTTTTGGTGTATTTTGGTTCATGTTTGATAGTTTCCATTTTGCTGCGGAGGAAATGAACCAGCTCGAGATGACAAGATGAGTCAAATTTTTCCACGCCACTGAGGGAAGTTGGGTTGACTGTCTGCATCTGGTTGGCAGGAATCAGGGCAGGAAGTTCATCACTCAGTCACCCTGTTCAAAATCACTTCAGTCCACTAATGTTTCCTGTTTTCTACTCAAACGTGCCTCCACTGGGTTCAGTGTTGTAATGTTCATGTCTTGATGGAACACAGATACAAATACACCTATACATCTGTGTTCATGGGTGGGGTGAAGAGGAGCACAATAACTATCCAATAACTCAATAAATGTATCTATTTTTTGAATTAACACATGCAGAATTAGAAATACATTGTGACCTACACTGTGGCAATTGGGATACTTCAGTTAGTACACCTTTATGTAGTAAACTGTGTACATGATGTACTTGTTGGCATAGTGCGCTAATTTCAGCAAGGTAGTGTCTGAATTAGAGTACAGACATGACTGCAACATTTTACTGCTTCGTCTTCACTGAATTGCAGCCGTTCAGAGGATTAGTGCCAACATTTCAACACCAAAATATAAATATAAAACATTTGTTCAACTTACGTTTGTATTTTGCAGTATTCACAGCAACCGCTTCAGCTCCAGCAGCTTCCTCGGCAACCATTTTCACAATGCCGATGGTCCTTAACCTTTCGCAAGGTAGGTAAAATGGCAACCATTGTGGGTGAGAAGCATCCAGTGTGCCACACTCAACTTTTTGATTATGAGTGAACGATCTGGGTACTCACAGTACACTGCATTTTGACATAACTGACAGGGTGAATACACTTATGTACTCAAAGTAGCGAGGGTAAGTATGGAAGTACACAAACTGAGATCAGTTTTTGCTTTGTGCTAAGCTAGGTCAAAGGCATTTTGGACCTTTCTTGATGCAAAGACAGGAAATGGATTGGAATGCATCTTCTCATCTGTAAACAGCAACAACACATTTACCAACGAGTACATAAAGTACGTCAGACAGTAGAGTTTTCTGAGGCAGCTCTATCAAACCATCAATCCTGCTGCCAAACACAGTACAGTAACTGAAAGAAAATAGAAATGCCAGATCAAATTAGATTAAGTGAAACGAGTTCAGTCCTTCACTGTTCAGATTTATTCTGGTTAAATCATTTAGATACAAACCTCTTTGAGGTCTGAATGGAGCCTGTGTTGCAGCGAGCTGAGGCCTTTAAAAAAAAAAAAAAAAAACTCAGCTGTAGGCGATGAACCAAACTGAAAACACTGAAGCTCAACTGACTTCAGAAGAACGTTCGAGCCTCCAAGCTGAATGTTATTGTAAAAACAAACCAATGACAGCCATAAATATAAATAAATATTTTGGTTTGGTGTTGTGACGGTTCATTGAGTTTGTGTTTTTTATGTGGAACAGAGCGAATCACTGTGCAGTGCAATATGTTTGAACAGAATGCAGATTAATGAACATTAAAGCACATTAATGAGTCCCGTTAATTAACACAGGTACGCAACATGATGATATGACTGATCAGATCAGTCTGTTCACGTCTGGTTTGTTTATTCTCGTGTTGTGACAGCGAGCAGATAAAAAAAAAATATATATATATATATATATAATAACTCACGAATCATTTATTTTCCTTCACGGCTCGTCATTGTCACTACGATAAATTTATACATGTAGCACGATACAGCAATAATTAAAACTTGGTTAACACAAAAGACAATGGCTTTGATAAATGATGATATGAAATATGAAATGATGATATCATGGTGTTGCATCGGCTCCGTCTATAATCCTGTCAGACTGGTAAAACAGTCCATTAAATCTGTTTTGTTTGCAGCGTCTCGTCTTTGTGCATTTCCTAAATTTTCCCAGTTTTACTAAGTACACCAGTAGGTGGGTTATGGTGTAAAACGTCATCTAAAATACTGTCTTTTAAACTGGTAGCTGTAACAGTAAATGAAGCATGGGTCACATACTGCCTAGAAAACCTCCCTGTAAGAACAGACTTGGTAATTTCCATGTTAAAACTTACTTTTTTTTCAGTGTCTATGTTACATGTAACTGTTGTTCAACAGCATTTAAATCACTATGTTTAGTTAAGATGTGCTTCACTTTGAAATATAATTTAAAGTCCATAGAAACGACAGTTATCTGGACGGACCTCCACCAGAAATGTTCACTCTGTAGCCCGGTTTTAACCTCGACGTCTAGACGTCTTTGGACCTTCCAATCACCAAATTAGTGCTTATTTTTGGGCAGTTCACCACCTACTGAACCAGGAGGAGACACACCCAGAGTTTAGATAGAAACTGACTGATTTCTGACAGAGTGAGATTTTAAAACGTCCGTGTGAGTCTTTTTTTTACTGAGTAATGAATCCAGCGCTGTTCTACTTTCAGTACTGATTCACAGATCAACACATCTGGTCAGCAGAACCACTGACTACGCCTTTTCCTTTCTCTACCAGCAAGCCCGTGTGTGTGTGTGTGTGTGTGTGTGTGTGTGTGTGTGTGTGTGTGTGTGTGTGTGTGTGTGTTCATGCATGCATACGAGGGGGTCCGCTGTGTGTGTGTGTAAATCCAAAAGCTAACATCCGTAGCTGGTAGATCCCAGCTGATAGCAGTGTTTGGAATGACGGCATCATAATCCAGAGACAGGAAGTGGATGAGTGTCACACACACACACACACACACACACACACACACACACACACACACACACACAACACACACACACACACACACACACACACACACACACACACGGAAAGTATGTAAACCCTTTAAACCTAACACACTCATCTTTTATTCTCTTGAGTGGGTTGATCAAAGCTATAAATTAAACATTCGTTTGGCGTAATAAAATATTCATTAAATCCACGAATCGATATTTTTTGTATGTACAATGAAGCAGATGACCGGTGTAATGGTTTGTTTCAGACATTCATGGTCCCCAGAGGATGAATTACACCGACTAAGTGATCGCCTGACTTTTCCTGTAGTGCCAAGAGCAGCTCAGAGTTTCCACTTATGCCATGAATTCATATCATAGACTGGATAAAACATGGATGTCAAAGCGTCCACGCTCTTAATCCTGCATAACTTTAAGCCTTAATATAATTTAAACAGGTGAGTTGTATAAAAATTCACTCTCAGTACAGTTGTCATGAACGGGGAAATTAGCTATAGAGACCAAAACTGTTTTTTGTACCAGGCTGTAAACATGTTTATTTCTGCTGTGAAGTTGGACATTTTAACATGGGGACTTATGGAGACTGACTCACTTCTGGATTACCACATTTTATGACCAAAATATTTGCATAACTAATGACATTCAGTTGTAACGGAAAGTTTTTTGAAATCTTTGGTGTAACTCTTTATCACTGATCTTCAACCTTTGTTGGAAGTGTGTTAATCTTGTAGCAGTTACGTGCATAGTGAGGGCAGAAGCTAATCATTACTTAAATGATAATTAAAGGGTCTAAATTTCAGAGACCGTTTGGGACTTCTTTGATTCTCCCAAATCTCAGCAATAACTTGTTAAGTACTAATCCTGTTTAAAAAGAAGAGCCAAGTTGTGATTAACTGGAATTTTCTTTTAAACCCAGTTTGATGACACAGTCCTCTTGTTATTTAGCAGTAAGGGTTGTGAGTTCCTGTCACTGTAAACTGAACACAGCGCATTAAAAAAACAGCTGAAACTCTTCCAGAGATTCTGTCTGCTTTATTATCGATGCAGACAATAACTTGATGATTCGAGATCACAAACAGACCTCCCTGTGAACCAGTTAATGAAGATGGATCGAGGCTGGGAAGCACTGGAAAAAAAGAGAGAAAGTCTGCGGGTCGATGTGATCAGGAGTGGGAGTTGTTCCATTTTATCGCTTTTGTTTAGACACCGGTGCCAATGAGTAAGTCAGGCTTGCTGGGAGCCGGGCGAATGCGTCAAGGATGGGAACTCAGTAAAAACCTTTCCAACTAACACCAAAACATTTTTTTCATCTCCAAAGGGTGAAAGAGAACCTTAAACTCAGTACGTGATGTAATGAGAACATTTACGGGATATTGGAGACTCTGAAAGGATGTGGGTTTTTTTTTTTACAAAATATTTTGTTTCTGTTCTCTACATTTTTTAAATGTTGCGCAATGTTTTGTAAAATCTGGTTCATGTCTGATGGGAGTTTGTTGCAATAATAGGAAATGAAATTTTGCATTGGGAGTTCGTGTTTGGCAATGAGAGTGAGAAGATACTCCGTTCACACGTAGGACGCCAGTGTTCCCTTTACAAAATAATCTCAAGCTAAAAGGTCATCTTAACTTTTTCTGGATTGTGAATTGTGGTGAGCAACTACACCTTTACCTGACAGGTAGGCTTTAAGCCAATGTACCACCATCTCAGCTGTCCCTCTCCCAGGAAGCTCTACCGCTTTGTGGGGAACCTTTTAATCCAACTGTGAGGGCCCACCGGTCTTACTATTTGGCCCCAGACTTGTATTTTGACCTGGTTGCTGTTGAATAAGAGTAGTACAGGTAAAAAAAAAAAACACAACCCAACTCTGACTCCACAGTGTTCTCCCGGCATGCTCAACAGGTTGCCTAAGGTGCTTACTTGCTACACCTGGACACAGTCTTGAGGTCTGCCAATAAGAAAGGCAAAAGGGTGGAGCTTCCTGACAGAGGAAGATGGTAGCATATTGGCTCAAGGCCGACCTATCGCACATAGTTCAGGCAGAAGTCAAATCAAATCAAATTTTATTTGTATAGCCCAAATTCACAAAACACATCTGCCTCAGAGGGCTTTACAATCTGTACAGGGAGTGAAACCCTCTGTCCTTAGAGCCTCTGTCCTTAGAGCCTCTGTCCTTAGAGCCTCTGTCCTTAGACCCTCGGTTCGAGTGAGGAAAAACTTGCCCACAAAAACCCTTTTAACAGGAAAAAAGGTGGAAGAAACCTCAGGAAGAGCCACAGAGGAGGGATCCCTCTCCCAGGACGTACAGACGTGCAATAGATGTCACATGTACAGAACAAATAAACAGAGACATATTGTACAATTACAATAAATGATAAAATGATTACAGTATACAGAGTACACAGAGATATGGTAACAATAATGACAGTAATAATATAAGTAGTGGACGTCGTGCAGGACCACAGCAGCAGCCACGATCCACGAGAACCTGCTGGACGAGAGAGCACAGAAACTCCGGGGAAGAAGTTTAGTTAGTAACATGCATTAACATGCATTAATGAGACATGCATGTTTACAGATGGTGATGGAGGGAGGGAGGGAGGGAGGGAGGGAGAGCGAGAGCGAGAGCGAGAGAGTCCCCCGGCAGTCTAGTCCTATAGCAGCATAACTAAGGGATGACCTGAGCCAGCCCTAACTATAAGCTCTATCAAAAAGGAAAGTCTTAAGTCTACTCTTAAAAGTGTTGACCGTGTCTGCCTCCAGAACCCAAAATGGTAGTTTGTTCCACAGAAGAGGAGCTTGGTAGCTGAAAGCTCTGGCTCCCAGTCTACTTTTGGAAACTATAGGAACCACAAGGAACCCAGCATTCTGAGAGCGCAGCGTTCTAGAGGGGTAGTAAGGTACTATGAGCTCTTTTAGATATGATGGTGCCTGACCATGAAGAGCTTTGTATGTAAGGAGAAGAATTTTAAATTCTATTCTAGATTTAACAGGTAGCCAATGCAAAGAAGCCAAAATGGGAGAGATGTGATCTCTGATCTTGGTTCCTGTCAGAACACGTGCAGCAGCATTCTGAATTAGCTGCAAAGTCCTCAGAGACTTACTGGAGCAGCCTGATAACAAAGAGTTACAATAGTCCAGCCTAGAAGTAACAAATGCATGGACTAGTTTTTCTGCATCCGCTTGAGATACGATGCGTCTGATTTTGGCGATGTTACGTAAGTGGAAGAAAGCAGTCCTCGAAATTTGTTTTGTGACATTAATGGACAAATCCTGATCAAAAACAACTCCAAGATTCTTTACGGTGGAGCTGGAGGCCAGGGTGATCCCGTCTAAAGTAACTAAGTCTCTAGAAAGAGAGTTTCTGAGGTTCTTGGGTCCAATTACAAGAACTTCAGTTTTGTCTGAATTTAACATCAGAAAATTGTAGGTCATCCAGCTTTTTATATCCTTAAGGCATGCTTGGAGTTTAGTTAACTGATTGGTTTCATCAGGCTTGATCGATAAATATAATTGGGTGTCATCAGCATAACAATGAAAATTAATGGAGTGATTCCTAATAATGTTCCCTAGAGGAAGCATATATAAACTGAATAGAAGTGGTCCTAGCACAGAACCTTGTGGAACTCCATGACAAACTTTGGTATGCATGGAGGATTCATCATTGACATGAACAAACTGAGATCGATCTAAAAAATACGATTTAAACCAGCTTAGGGCGGTTCCTTTGATGCCAATTTGATGTTCCAGTCTCTGTATGTAGGCGTCAGCTGGATACCCTTCTATCAATGTTGAAATTTAAGATAGATTTTTCAGCATGTTTGTGCCCTGAAATATAGATCAAGCCAGGAATAGAACCAGTGTTAAGTCTACTTATAATCAATTAGTTTTCACCTGTACACACTATTTAGTCCCTGTGCTGTGGTGAAAATGCAGGTTTTCCTGTTTATTCGAATGGGGTGTTGAGTTTAGGCTGTGGCGGTGCCGCAACTAACCAACAACTAACCAAAATTAACCAAAGGACTTCAGCTAGAATCAGTTGGACGTCACGCTGCAGTGTCCAATCCAACATTCAAACTCCTCCACATCATCATGAAATGTCACTGAACTCAGCAGGTGGAGTTCATGGAGTAAAACTGTGATAGCCTCCTAGTTTGAACATGTGCAGCACTGAATCTATGAGTCCTGTATCCAGTTGTTATGACACATCCACGGTCAGAACACTTACATTGATTGGACAGCTCTTGATGAAATGTGGTGCTGCCTGTAACGACGCTCTGGTATTGATCAACCACATCAGCTCCTGCTGGTATGTAACGAGCTACGGATCAGTAAAAATCAGACTTAACTTCACTTTAACATCAGTCTTTAAATCCTGCTGACAGAAAACTGGCAGAAAAGTTTGATTTTTTTAATCATTTCCAGCATTTCACTCGAGTCTGACTGCAACACACGACTGCCAATAACACAACCACGACACACACCCTGAACATACAGAGACGAACTCTGCCTGACCCTGTTGCTCATCACTCAGTTTCATGAATTTCAACAGAAGACTATTTCTGAAAATAATTAATCAAGCTTACAGTAAGATGTATGTGCATGGGTTGTTATGTCTGGCTTGTTGAAGAGTATAACACAGAGGGATGACCAAACAGAAACAGTTTAAGCAAACTATTCTGTGTTGTGTCAGTAAGCAGTGATGAGTGTTTGCTGCTATGAAACTGTGTGCTAGCTATGTGTAATATGAACCCAACCCAACCCAGGAGCCTAAAAGGCGCCAGCCTTCCAAGAGGGACCAAGAGCAAAACAAGAGGCAAGAAGCAGCCATCTTGAGATGACCCAGCTTATAAAGGCTGGAAGCAGGTGACACTGATCAACCAATGAGGTAGGAGGGGCTAAACCACCAAGAAGACCTGAAAGAAAACAGAGGCAGGCCAGAAGAACACAATCTCAAGGCCTAGGGACATCATTGTGTGTGTGTGTGTGTGTGTGTGTGTGTGTGTGTGTGTGTGTGTGTGTGTGTGTCTTAGGGGTGTACTGTCTATAAACACTTCAGTCTGTGGACTAAAGTCAGAATGAAACTCAGCCTGAACTGAAAAGGAAACTAAGTAGTGCTGAGAGTGTGAAAAGCTGGTATTTAATATCTGGTTGGATTCGTAGTAATGTTTAGATAGCATTTGAGACCCTGAAACATCTTTTATAAGATGAAATATAACAACTAAAAAGAGACGAGATCCTATTTTCACCTGCAAAAAACCATGTGGATCTGTATCTGGATATGTTATCTACATGTGTGGTTCCCAGCCTTCTTAGCTTGGGGCCCTCCTTAAAGCAACAGCTTACACTAATTTAGAAAATATGTTTATTTATTTTACTATTATCTTATTTCTTTCTTGCAGGAAGTTACACTGGAAACTTGATACCACCCTCATGTTTGTGGGACAAATATGAAGCAGCTTTATTTAGGAAGCTTGACCTCCGGTTCAGCTGTCTGCTCACTTGAATGGAAATAAGATGATTTAATCATCCAGCTGTTTTAGACATTCGAAATCTTATCAGACCGAATCGATCAAATCCTGAGAGTCAAACTAATTATTTTGCAGAGAGTTGTGACGCTCAAAAAAAGAAGTATCCACTCTTTTCCAGCTGCTCCTTTTACAATGTAAGCTTCTGTGAAAAAATCTTTTTTGTGCCAGCGTGCATAACGTGATGAATGCCATTTGCTGTCATGTGTCACTGTGTTAAACTGGCTTCAAACCCTGACACACTTTTGGCTCCGCCAACATATATAACGTGTTCGAAGCTTTAGATGTCTGGATTTTGTTACATTTGGACAAAACTGCACCAGCTGCATTCTGGATCCAGTTTTTATGCTAAGCTAAGTTATCTTATATATGTATATCTTCATATTTAGCATACAGACATGAGAGTGGTGTTGAACCTCTCATCAAAATCTCCAAGAAAGTAAAAGAAAATCTTATTTTACAAAAACTATTCTTTTAAAACAAATGAAATGAATAAAAGTGTTTAATTTGTAGGACTTTTAGAGAACTGATGAGGTAAATGTGTCCAGCATTTGTCAGGAAAACAACAAAAAATGAAGAAAAGTCAAACAACAAAAAAATTTTGTGTGACACAAATATGTTTCATTTTGTTTCTTATCCCTTAATCGACTTGTGACGTTATTAAATTTGTCTTGGGGACAAAAGAAACCACAGATCACGGTAAAGACGTCTGCGTTTGGGGTTTGTCTTTACACCACCTGGCATCAATAATGGTTGCAGGTAATCATGTGGGTGGAGCCGTCGAGTTAGTGCAACTGTGAGCACCTGAGTCCAACGCTGCTCAAGAAGAGCTTCTATCTGAACCTACAAGTCTTTCTCCAGGTTTGTGGTTTCTTTATCATTTTGCTGTCACGTACTAAGTGACTCATCTCCTTCATCCATATATTTATATTTAAATTAAACATTTCTTACAACATCTCAGGAGTCTCCATGTCTGAATCACCACGGTATAAAGAGGTTAGAAATGTCACCTTCAGAGCAAACCTCAGACCTCAAGTTAACGTCTTGACTTCAGCTGTAACCTTTAGTCTGAATCCTGCGTCCTCTCAATGAACCACAATCCTAAACATCAAATTAAACCTTAACCCCTAACTCTATACACAACACCAAAAAACCCCGAAATAAACACAAAAAACCAAAACCTCAAATCTAACCCCAGACTATAGAGCTTTTAAGTCCTCACCCAAAAACCATTAACCTCTTTGTATCTTAAAATTATAACCTCAGCCTAAAAGTAACCCCTGAACTATGAGGTTGGTTTCACATCCACGGTGCCATAAGTGCTCGTATATATATACAAAGCGCTGAACCTCCACAAGCACAGCAGGGGCAATGCACTGAGCTTGACCCTGGCCTTAAGTACGGGTAAGTGGATAAAAAAAGCACTTCTTGTATGTGCATATTAACAATAAAGTTAGCAGAAAATAAGATGCATGTTGCATTCTATATAGCTCCAACAATATAAAACATTCATATTTAGAGCTGGACATCACAGACATGAACTCTCTAGAAGAGAAAGAGTGCTAAAGAATCATTAGATACGGGAGATTTCCAGTAAAAATGGTCTATTTCATGATATTAAAAAGTTCCTGGAACTGAACCAGAACACATAATTGGTTCTTTGGCTCGTGGCTGAAGTTTCCATGACATTTCACTCCATTCTTATTATCTCATTCACTGACAAGCTGATGAATGTGACTGCTCGGTGGAAGGTAACTTCAGGACACATTTTTGGTGCTTTACTGATGTATTTCCATTTTAAACTATTTTATACATTGTCTCCATGATGGGAAAGTGCATCGCTATTTTCAAAGGTAATCTCCTGCATATGTTTCATATCTGGAACACTGCCCAGTCATCTGCTGGAAAAACATCTGAGAAAACGGTCATATTCCACAGAACAGAGCTGCCAGACTAAACTGAAAACTTAGTCTTCTATTATTCATGCAAACTTCTATCTGGAAAAATACACCACACATGTTGTGTGAAAAACCGGTATATGAAGTTTTATAACTTGGTTCAGGAACAAAGACCGCACCAAGAATCATCTCATTTCCACATCTCAAGTATTTAAGCACACCTTATCCCTTTTTGACTCAGTTTTCACATCCCAAACCTCCAAACCCTTTTTATTTTTTTCTTCTTTCGTCCACCGCTCTCTGTTGTCTCTCGTCTCTCTTACATTTAAATACACGAACCACTGTAGGGCGAATAGTCTAGAGTCTAGACTCCCTCTTGGTTCACTTCTGTCTTCGCACCACCAGGCGACACCGGTCCATCTCCAAACTCCTCCATCCATTAACAGCCCTCATTTCTCCTCTCATCACGTAACCCTCTCCATCTACCTACCCCTCATCCCTTCATCCCTCCTAGATTACATCATGAAAAGTCTTCGTTTGAATACATATTGGTGTGGTTGTTTGTGAAATACTGTTTTTTGTCATGGGGTGGGCACTGCTCGTCCCATGAACAAACTGCACGAGGAGAACTGTTCTTCACAGGGTTTCGTCTCCCCATCAACATCAGACAAAACACAAACTTTCTAACATCTTGATGTATTGGATCATTTTTGTTCTCTATGTTTGCAGCAGCAGAATACAGTTAGAGTTTTCTGTCTAGGCTAGGACCTCATCACTCCCAGATATCTTAATCCTCCTGGAGCCTGCAGGTGTGTGCTGGGTTGAGGGTTGTGGCGTGGCTGAAGAACAGGTGATGGTGAATGCGATGGCACCGACAGAGCAGAGGGAGAAACGGGAAATGTTTGAAGCTTAAATGGACCGCCAAATCGGGATGGGTGTGTTTGGATTTGGATGATTTGTGGAGTGTGATGCAGTGCAGCTCGAGTTGTCTGCCTCGTAGACGTCACTCTGTGACTTTTGGCTTTTACTTAACACAACAACCTCTGACGGGGCCATCCTGACACCATGAGTACTTTTCTCAACATTTTATTGATGATACTTCTCGACTTTCTGGACTTTTACTTGAGTTAAAGATCCGGATATTAGTAGATACAATAATTCCACAACTACGTCAACGTGTGACGCAGATATCTGTACGTGTGTGTGTCATGACTGAAATCTTCCACGACCCTAAACCCCCTCATGGGGGTCATCACCCAACAGCGAAGAACCTCCATCATGAACTCGATGATGATGATGATGATGACGATGATGATGATGGCACAGATACAGAGCACTACGCCCCAGACGGATAATTAGATTTCCAGTATAAAACTATTCTCTGTGGACTGTAGTGCTGGACTGCTCAGCCCTGCGTGGCTCTGACACACAGACACACACACACACACACACACACACACACACACACACACACACACACACATCCACAGGAAGTTACTCAAGCCGGCTGTAATTTCATTCAGATGCTCTGTTCACTGTGTGTGTGTGTGTGTGTGTGTGTGTGTGTGTGTGTGAGGGAAATAGTAAGAACTCAGACACTTTGAAGAACATGGTCGCCATCTAGTGGTTGACAGATGTAACTTCAGCTCATTAACAAAGAAACTAGACTTTTAAATTGTCAGAGATCATATCATAACAATAACTCGGGGGGTCTGCAGCCGTCCACTTCCCGCTCTAACGGTGTGTGTCTCCTTCCTGGCACGTGAGACAGGAAGAAGTCTGTCTATATATTTTTGTGAATCCGGTTTCTTTGTCATGAAAAGCTGGGATCGACTCAAAGTTTGAGTCAAGGTCGCGTCACCATCACACACACACACACATCACTGTGAGTCAGTTGCATGTTTTTGATGTTTTGACTGTTGAGCGTCCCAGAAAGAGTGGCACTCTGCCATGGGGGTCATTCATTTAAACTGCCCTGACATTAAAGAAAAGATTTATTTAGTTAAGCAAGAGATTTGTAATTATGAAGATAAACAGATTTTTAAATGAAAAACAGAAGTAAGAAAATATTCAAGATGACTTTATCTGTCCATGGGGAAATTTGTCTCGGACATGAATGATGACGAGTTGGCCCAATATGATCTTACTGACCTGGACATGCAGCCGAAATCTTAAAAGTCTTAAAGTCTGTGTTTTTATTTAGCTGTTAGTAATTATAGTAATAAACTCTATTTATATAGCACCTTTCAAAATATATATTCAAATATAACAGTGAACTAAAAAGCTACAAATCTACACAAAGACAGCAGAATAAAACATGAAAAGTGTTTTCTAAAGGTGATTTCACTAACAAGGACCGCGCCGATACAGATTTAAGTTTAAGATGTGAAAACTGAGTCAAAGATGGAGTGTTTAAGTACTTCTAGTTCGAGGCGTGGTCCTTGTTCCTGAACCTAGTTATAAAACTCCATTTAAAAGACAAGACAGAGTTTGCAGCTCTGTTCTCCAGTCTTAGAGTCCTAACTGCAAAGAAAATATCTGGACCATGGAACAACGAGGAAGCCTCTCAGGGCTTTATAAATAATATAAGTACAAATCTTAAACTCTATAAGCAACAGGTAGAGTGTAAAGAAACCAGATTCAATGTGACGTGATCAAAATCCTGACAGCTGCACGAGAGAGGATTTTTTTACTGATGCCAGAAAGAAAAAAATTAAAGTAATCCAGCCGACTGGTTATGAAAACATTCAGCAGACAGAGATGATCTGATCTCTTTGTTATCAGTGTGACTGATACTGATGTCAGTTGCATTGTTTTATGGGTTTATATGGGTTGAGATGATGCAAATATTTTTATTTTCCATCTAATAAACGTTGTTTTTTGAGGCTATGTTAAGTTCTTCCAAAGCACACACACACACAGGATATATTCTCCGTCTCGTCAGGAGTCCTTTGCTGAAAATAAATCAAAAACTTCTGACGTAATCAACCACAAACTGCCGTCGATGTGGTTTAATGTCAGAGCTGTTAAATTAAATGAAAATAACGAGCAGCAGACGGTTGAAGCTGGTGTATTTAACATTTATTTTCTGTCATTTTAAAAACTGTTTGAGGACAATCAAAATATAAATACATTTCTCTCTCTCACTCATACACACACACACACACACACACTCACACACTCACACACACACATCACCTGGCATCAGAACATACCCTCACACACACGTACACACACACACACACATACACACACAACCCCTGCCCCTGATTTAGATGTTAAAAGGTGCAACAACAAACCATCAACAACCTTCATGATCAGACTTCATTCAGATGTCAGACGTTCTTTGAACACAGAGCAGAAATATTGGACAGTTTTTGATATTTATGATCCTCAGTGTGTCTTCACGGCTGTAATACTTTGAACTGTTCGTCACAGACTGTTCGTCTGAATCACAGTTAAACAGTTTAGTGTCGTTGAAATAAAAAAGAAAGATGCTGCACGGTCTCAGATTTTGCACTTCAGGCCAAAAACCTGTGACATATTTGAATAAATGTGTACAGAGACAAAATCTTCCAGTGGGCAGAAAGTTTCATTAATTTCATGAATCGAGTTTGTTTACGGACAGACAGAAACAGAAGAACTGGGAGCAACATCGTGAAGAGAGCCCGACGTAAAGAAAGAAACATCATCAAGCCCGACTGACGGATGATTTGTGGATTTAGATCATTAAGGATCATCACTTTCCAATCTGAACATCACCGTGTAATGATTTTTGATTAACTCACAGTGTCACATGGTAAAACAAGGACTATAAAGGACTAATGTTGTTGACACAACACAGAGATGCACAGTGAGCAAACATGGACGTCCTGTGAAGGATTACTTGTCCACAACGTGTTCAAGTGACAGAGACTTTGACCAGAGATGGTGCGTCGATTGCTTCGGCGTGACGTTTTACAGCAGTAAAGTTTGAAAATGGTGTTTGTAGAAGAAAACAGCTCAAAACTCAAACATGACGGTGACCTACCGTCTGTTCAGAGAGAACAAGCACCGATCATTTAGTGATTTAATATGAAAAGCAACATCAGAAACCTTTAATCTGGAAGAGCGGAGACTTGTGCGATTGCTGCTGTCGACAACTTTTCTGATAATTCTCGTTCTGGCTTCTCGCATGTGAGGATTTGCTGTTTTCTGGGTTTTGTGCAGTATGTCGGACAAATCAAGAAATATGAAGGTTCTTGGAGCTCGTGAGGGGCTTTTTATAAACCAAATGATTAAATGATTTTAAAAATAACAAATCAGTGCACGATAAAATAACTTGCAGCTCTATTTGTTTCCCCACAGACCGATAAAAAAGCAGAGCACCTGTGGCGTTTGGCGTTGGACACACTGGCGATGGCACCTTCAGGATCTGGAGCTACTCAACTCAGCGTCTGAGAGTTGACATCCTGGGAGACTTATTAGACAATAAATTCTGAGATTTTGAATTACCAATCCTCCTTAAACACATCAACAATTCGAGTTCTGCTCACAGCCAGTCTTAAAAATGGTCGGGCGTGATAGAAATAATCCCTGATTTGTAGATGACGGTCCAAACCGAGCCAAACATCAGCGCGGCCTTTTCAGAAAAATTCCTTTTAACCACCGATCTCACCCCGATGAGTCTGTTTCTGTCTGTCTAACACTCGGGACGGCGGAAAATGGGCTGAAAATAAACACAGAGAGAGAGGCGAAAGATCAAACCGGCAGAAACATCTGGCTCTCATATGGTGACTCAACACGTGAGTCAGGAATAAAGTCAGAATCGAGCCCCGCGATTTTAACACGCCGTCTGTCTTCTTGCGGTCTGGAGCTTCCTGCTGCCTCCCCGACAGAGCCTGTCATTAACGGACAGTTTCTGGATGAGAATAACACTTTTTAAAAAGGAAAGACGATCATCAACCGAAGCAACCGGTCGTGTTATGGTCCTTTTTTTAAACATCCCCAAACTCCCACAGACCAAATAAAAAACCAAAAAACAGAAGGTTGAACAGCAGTCGAAAAGGGCAGATAGTGTTCTGTTACCCCGCAGAACAGAAAGAAACAAGAGAAACAGAAGCAGCCCTTCACCCTACATTAAAAAACATCTCTTCTTCTTCTCTACTTAATTTGAACGTGTTTTTTAAAACACTGACGCGGTGCAGCGCAACACTCGACCCAGTGTTTAGTCGTTTCCCTCCTTTTCTCTGAGGCAGTGGTCGGATGTGTCTGTACAGTATTTACACTCCTGGATACACAAACAAAACAAAAAGAGGTAAAAATCATATGTTCGTTTCTCGAATCGCCGCGTGATCGTGACGACGGTTAAAGTCGGTCGAAGGGTCGATTTGTCAGTTGGGGAAGTAACTTCCCATCAAACAGCGCCTGAATCTGAATCTGCATACGTTTTCTGGTGGCAGTCCATTTTAAACTCTAAGGATGTGTGCAGAGGAGAGAGGAGAGAGGAGAGAGGAGAGAGGAGAGAGGAGGAAGGAAACTACAGTGATTTTTTTTTCCCAATCCCAGCGAGGTGAAGTCAAAGCTGGTGCAAACTTTGGCTGCATCAGTTTTTGCCTGAACAGAAATCTTCACACTGCAGTCCTTCCATTGCGATTTGTCTTTAAAGCCACTGTGTGTGTGTGTGTGTAAGTTTGTGTTGGACAGACTTGACACACACACACACACACACACACACACACACAGTCCTACACATGAAGCGAGGACACAAATCTTCCTGTGCAGTGTCGTTAAATCAGTTTGTACAAAAGTCTTTAAAGGAACACGTCACCCAAAATGTTTCAGCTACTCACGACTTGAAGCCTGAAGTACAGAATTATTCCTTTCACACTTTCATGGAGGACAGACAACTGGAGCTGCAACTATTAGCCGATTAATCGATTAGTTGTCAACAATTAAATTAACCGGCAGCTATTTTATATTTTATAATGTTTAAATTCTCTGATGTCAGCTTCTTAAATGTGAATATTTTCTGGCTTCATGACAGTGAACTGAACTTCTTTGGGCTGTGGACAAAAGAAAACATCTGAGGACGTCACATCAACATTTTTTAACATTTTCTGATCAATTAATCAAGACTATATTTGTTAGTTGGAACTAAGCGGCCAATAAGGAGGGAGGAAGTGAAGTGACGTCACAGATATGACGTCCAAACATTGATATGTTTGGATTTTTTTCACTCTTCGTGTCATTCTGTGAACATGTTTCCATCGAGCAGCTCAGGTTTTATTGGATGAGTAAGTGAGAAGAAAACGACACATTCTGAGTGACGTATTCCTTTAAAAACAAAAAAAGCCTCCGTCCACCTCAGCGCTGGACCAAAGATCCTCTGAACAACATTCAGTGTGGCGAGCGGGCTGAAGGACGTAAACAGAAGGAAGAGAAGGAAGTTCCCTTTCCTCGTGAAGAAGAAGCTTCTGGAGGGTCTGAATCGATGAGGCGTCTTCTCTTCTCTGCTCGAGTTCAATCTCAAACTGTCAATCTCAGTTGGCATCGAATTTAACAGTGGAGATCAAAATAAAATAAAAAAAGTTCATCTCCAGTGCTTCTCCACAACAAAACACAAACAGAGGGATTAAAAAGTCGGCTGATTTAAAGCCTCTCTCTGGATTTCTGACAGAAAGACAACAAACTTCTCCTCCCATCTGTCTGTCCGTCCGTCCGTCCACCTTCTTTCTGTCTCTGTGTCCGTGTCTTGGTCTGTGTTGCACCGTGGAGGCCGGCGGCGAGGGGGCGGCAGGGCGGGCGCTGTTAGGACGCCTTGCCCAGCTCTATCTTCTTCTGGATGACCCGAGCTGAGTGGTAGATGAGCGAGTCGATCAGACCGGCCACTGCAGACAGAAAACAGAAGAAGATCCACGTCATAGTTCACGTTAACCTGCTGTAGATTCATCAGGTAACGCACAGCGTCGGGTGACATGATCACACAGAGGGACTGACCTGTAAACACGCCTCCGATAATGGCACAAACTCCCGTTAAGAAGTGTGTGAACGATCTGAGCAGAGAGAGAGAGGAGGTGTTCATTTATCAATGAGATTTAAAACGCTCATTTCTTTATTGACAGATTTCTTCTTGAACCCTCTGATTACTAGACTCAGATTTATCAACTATTTCTACATTTGTGACCGAGATACACGCTGAGCAGGTCACTTAAATTTTAATCAACTTCTACTTCATAAAATTGATGACGGTGGTGTCATGTCGTCTCCTACCTGTGTTTCTCTGTGAATTTAACCATCATGGGCGACAGCTCGTATAAAACAAACACGCCCGGCAGCCCCTGGTCTCCTATTAGCCCGTTGGCCACTTTCTCGTGCCTGGTGACTGAAAACTGGTTTGTTTTTACCACCTGCAACAACGAAATGACAGAAACAGTTTGTCAGTTTGTCTTCCATCAGTCCAGTTTCCTGTTGGTTTGATGGAACAAATGTAAAATACACTCACCTCTCCGTCGGTTTTCACGTAGATGGTAGGAACAATTTTCACGAAATACTGATACATCATTGATGCTGCGGGGAGAGAAAGGACATCCACGGTCAACTAAAATATGAATGCAGACGCTCAGAAGGTTTTTAATAATCAATGATGTACTGAGAGAAAGAAAGAATTATCACCGAGGTTTAATCTAATAAAACATCTCTGATCAGCTGCTGCATGAGTTCCTTTACAGCATTTAAAATACGAGAACAAAAGATCAGGAATTTCAGATCTTTGTAATTTTATCCACACATTCATATCCAGGACTGTTACAGTGTAGATTCATTAAGAGAAATTATAACCTGCTGCTTTTTCTACACCCAGTTTCATCACCACACAGACCTACGTCACACGGTGTTACTTAATTTACCCCATAGGAATACTAAAATGTGTCTAATGAGTACAGTTGTGACGCCCCGACTGATTGTTCACTGAGCTGGTAGCTGCAGCCCAAATTAGGAGGACAGCTGGGCCACCGTGTGCTTCATGCATAAAGCGAGAGGAGCCTCGCACACTGCACACTCACTGCTGACTTTACAGACTCCTCTCATCTGTTTGTTTTGTCTTAAATAAATGACTTTTATTATTTAGTTTACGTGTGTGTGTGTGTGTGTGTGTGTGTGTGTGTGTGTGTGTGTGTGTGTGTGTGTGTCTCTGGGTTTTGTTGCAGTACAGCCGGGCTGTGACTCAGTGTTTATAGATATGTAATTAGTGATATTTAACACGTCAAATGAACGTTACATTCATGTTTTTTTATCAGTTAGGGCATGATAAATATATGAAATCAAGAGTTTTGTTTGTCACGTGTCGACAGTTTCCACCTACAATAGAAAAAACACAGAATTCCTTCAAAAATAAAAATATTCCTGTCAATAAAAATATGAAGCAGGTTCATTTAGGTGCTTTATGTTTGGTTTAATGTATTACATTTATAAAATAATTAAAATCTAAATATGACTAGTCATACATTAAACCTTTGCAATCCTCTGTCATCGTCATGTCTAACTCTGCTACATGCTGTGACTTTCATTCGTCTGTTTACAGCCTCGTTTAACTGCACAGTCCTTTATCCCCATTTATAGTTCTCTCATATTTTTATAAAACATTTTTATTTCTACAGTCACTTTCTATTTTTATAGTTTTCGATTTGTATAGATGTTTAGCACGGGTTAACTTCTTAACACAGTTATATATTTATTTTCTATGCAAATGTTTAATTCCTCTGCACATTTTTAAATGTGTGTCTGTCTGTAACCGCTGGGTGGCGCTGTCCGCCGCCTCCTCCGGGTTATGTCCCCTCTTTCATCGCCTCCTCGGTCTCCTCCTTCTCCCTCTATCCGGTTATGGAGGTGCGCTGCAGAGACTTTTGAACGCAGCTTGAGCTCCGATAAACGAGACGTCGTCCGGTCGGGAAGCAGAACACAGACTTTAATTCAAAGCCACGGTTCAAGGTGAGGCCCGCTTCACGTGAATCACCCGTAAACGCTCATCAGAGACCCGGTGAGAGGCTGAACACACGCGCCGTGTTTATCTGTCAAGGCCACGGAGGGTGACAGGGTTAGCCTGTTAGCATGCTAAGCTAAGCTAAGTTAGCACAACAAAGTGTCTGCCGTGGATTTAACGCGTTGTGACAGACGTGATTTAACAGATCAAACTCAATGTTTGCTGCTGTTTGGTCACAGTTTAGAGGCTGCAGTTAAACCAGCCGCTGGTTAGCTCGTCTGCTGACGTTAAAACAAGTTAGCTCGCTAACGTTAGCCTAGCCTAGCCAGCGAGCTAATTGATTAAAGGCTTAAGCAGCACAACTTTAATCATTAACGTTAGCCAGCAGCTTAATCCCAAATATCAAATCTCTGCCACGGATTACCAGCTGAGTAACCATTAAATAACCAGTGGGAACTTAATAAATAAAAGTTAAACAGCTGGCAAATAGCAAGCTAGATTCAAAGGTCAAAGGTCTGATGTTTAGGAAGCTAAGCTGCTTGTTTGAAGCAGCAGTGTGCCCTAAAAACAACCTACACACTACTGGACTTTAATCAAGTTCAAGTGTGTACAGATGAGTGGAAAAAAGACACAGCACGAAGTTATACAATCATACCTGCTGAGTAACCCTTAAACAGTCAAGTAGCTGACAGGCGGCGAGCTCGATTCAGAGGTCTGATTTATAGGAAGCTGAGCTGCTTGTTCAAACTGTAATCTAAGATGTTTGAAGCAGCAGTGTGTCCTAAAACAAAGTACATACTAGTAAACTTTACTAGGTTTAAGTGTGTACAGATGAGTGGAAGTGTACAGCGCTCAGTTATATAAAAATACCTGCTGAGTAACCTTTAAATAACCAGTGTGAACTTGAACAGCTCGATTCAAAGGTCAACAGTCTGATTTTTAGGAAGCTACAATATCTGTAGATTGAGTTACTTGTTCAGTCTGTAATCTAACATATTTAAAGCAGCAGTGTGTCATTAAAAACTGCATACTAATTAACTTTCAGTGGGTTTTAGTGTGAACAGATGAGTGGAGCAAAGACAGTCCACTGAGTCATACATAAAAACGTCATTTCAGTGTGTTCACGGTGTATTTTCACACGAGTCCTCCTCAGTGAAATGTAAAAATGAAACAGAAGCAACTCACAGCTGCAAATGAAGATAATACTCATTGTGTCTGGTGTTAAAAAAGCTCCAGATCACCTCAGAAAACTAAAAAAATATTAATATTTCACACTAAAGCTCCCGTCTCGCCGTCTCTGACACTTTCAGACTGCAGTATTGTGTCTTTGTTCGTGTTAAACAGCTCACTGTTGATTTCTTGTATACTAACACGAGACGGTTCAGCATGAAGCACATAATGTGCACAGTGAGTGATGAGTGTCGTGTCAGTCTGCTGTGTTCACTGAAGGAGCAGATGAAAGAACACGAGCCGCTGCTGAGTCACTACGAGCTCCACTCGTCGGCTTTTCTGTGCATTGTGTGCTGTATTCATGTGCTGGAATATTACATGACCCCATGATAATTTGATTAAACACGTGCAGGCACTAATAACAGCTCCCTGAAGCGTGATCCAGCTCACGTCACGACAGATTGTGTTTTAGTTTCTACGATGATGGAGCTACAGCGTGAACGCTTGTTAAAGCGTCTTGGCAACAGTCGACTGATCCGTGTGTCTCCTCTCTGATCTCTCCTGTCCAGATGCCAGTGGCTGTAGGTCCGTACGGCCAGACCCAGCCCAGCTGTTTTGACCGGGTCAAGATGGGCTTCATGATGGGGTTTGCAGTAGGAATGGCTGCCGGCGCCATGTTTGGCACTTTCTCCTGTCTCAGGTAACTCCAGAACTATTTTTCTTTTATAAAAACCTGACTGTTACGTCCTTCATACCGATTGCTGATTACTGCCTGCTTCACTTCACACAAACTAAAAACTCTCTCCTCTGTCTCCTCCAGGATCGGCATGCGTGGCAGGGAGCTGATGGGAGGAGTAGGGAAGACCATGATGCAGAGCGGGGGGACGTTCGGCACGTTCATGGCCATCGGTATGGGCATCCGCTGCTGAGGAAGATGAGGAGCATCCTCCTCCTCCACAACACAACTTCACAGCTATGGGACTCTTCCAGTGACTTCGATCTCTTCAGCTCTCCGTCTGCTCGACGCCGTCACGCGCTCAACCGGCAGTATAGTTTTGTCAATAAAAGTCGAAATCTGTCAAACGGTTTTCAGAGTGGGTGTGTTACACTTTCTGATGATGACGGCGTCGTGCTGCAGCAGGCACGGCGCCCTTTTTCTCTGATTCTTGTGCATTGGTGAATAATGCAGCTGCAGACAGAAGCTTGTGCTCCAGACGTAGACCAGTAAAGATCAGATCATTTGTTCTCTTTGGGTTCAACTCTTAAATTCAGCTGGACCAGTAACTTCACATTCAATAGCTAAACAACTGCAGATGAATGTGGCACTTTAGTGAGTCACTGCACTCATATGAAGGCAAATCTGTAGTTTTCAAGGTCTGGTGCAAATGTGCATTCATTGCCTCAAATACTGATAAAAGTCCGGAACAGTCCACACGGTCATAATTTCTGATGCATGATGTGTTTAAAAACAGTGAAGTGACTGACCCTGCGGCGCCGTGACGTCCGTGTCGTCCAGAGGGTTGATGATGCCGGGGTAATCTTTACCGAACGACAGGTGTTTTATCAGATGAGTCATGTTTATCTGCACAGACAGACACAGTAATCAGCAACAAGCTGCACAGGTCCATTAAAAATATCATCTGCAGACTCACTGCACTCAAAGGAAGTGTCATTTCATATAACTTCATATATTCCCAATGTTATTACCTATCTATGATAAAGATAATGCAATGGAGGCAGTTTAACAAACTTCAGTGGGAATTAATTAAAAACATAATTAATAGATCTTAATTAGCCTTTCTGCATTACGTTCTGTACAACATAAAATCAGCTGACTGACACCATTATTACTCAGTATTACAGTCAGCTCAACAAAAGAATATTAAAGTGAGCAAACACAAACTGGAAAATCTTAAACAGACAGAATATTTCATCCGTTGAGTTACTCACATTGTCTAAGCCGAAGCTCTGCAGGTCGTGTACTGCGAACACAAACAATACGCCACGTCAGTTCACGTGTTCGTCACAAATATAGCAAAGAAACATGAAATATGTCTGAAGTTATTGATCAGTTTGTGATTGGTTACAGCTGCTCGGTCTGATTGGTTAACAGATGAAAGGCAGAGAAACAAAGCTGAAGCCGACAGACAGACCGACAGACAGACAGACAGACAGACAGACAGACACACACACACACACACACACACACACACACACACACACACACACACACACACACACGTTCATATCAACAGCTGCAGTCACATCTGACTCTGACCTCTCCTAAATGTTTGTATTTAGGGGAGGCCATTTTAGACAGCAGCTTTTTAAGTATACAGTATGTTAACTGTTACAGAGTAACACAAATACACACAAAGTCATTTTCTTAGTTACACAAAGCAGCGGATGTTCAGTCTCATCTGGATAAAACTTTACTCTGTAATAAGTATTGACACTTAAAATATGAGATGATTCCATCATAGGAGAGTATAAAAAACCCAAACTAACTTTTCAATCCAAGGTTGCAAAGATGAAACAACAGGGAAGGAAACTGTGACACTGCAGTGTGTATTCTGTGTGCCTACATTCTCTTTGCCGTGGTATCGAGTATTGTTTTTTATACCGTTGCTGTGAATTGTAAAAGTCTGCTATAGTCTGTAATAATGAAGAGTACACGAGTGGATCTGTTGGCCAAAGATTGAGTTCTGGTGTCAGTTTGGTCGGCGCTGTTTGCTTCATTTTAAGTTCACACTATGGATGACAGCACCAGAAGTGCAGCAGCCGTCTACAGACGGAGCTCAGTGACAGACACGGTGCTGTATGACGAGAGAAGTCTGTCTGCAGTGTCGACATTTCTAACAGGAAAGAATTCGCTTTCTTCAGCACCTTTAACATGAATACACAATCATACTACAGTGATATTTGGAGGCTTCATAACAAAACATGTAAATTTAACGGCTGAGTCAAACTCCTGACTTCTAACCTGGATTCTAAATCGCGATCGTCTTCAGCATTTTAAAATTTTCACTTCCTGCAAAATAACTGCAAAGTTGCAACACTTTGCCAACATGCTGTTCTTCTCCTGTGAAGTATTTATACAACAATAAAGAACTACAAAATAAAGAAGCACTTACTTTCCACAGCGTGCACTGCAGAAAGAAGAGAGAAGAGTCACTGTGATGATGCAGGTAAGACAACAGACCACGTTATGTTGATGTGTGGGGAGGAGGGGGCTGCACAACACTGACGAAATGTTTCATAAAGAGGACGCAGCTTTAAAAAGTGACTTCAGGCGTTTGTGCTCATGATTAAAGTATTTAAAGATTCAGATTTAATCTGTGTGACTTCTGTCAGGGTGATCGTGCAGCCCCAAACACATGACGCAGAGTTTAACTCTTTGAGACCAGAATGAGGATGGAGCTGATTTCATCAGCCGCAGCCTCATTTACGGTCAAATCCTCAGAAAAAAAAAAAAAAAAAAAAAAAAAAGTGATTCTTGTCTCTTGTTTCTGCTGCTGATCGCTCAAATGTAACGTCGAACAAAACGAATGACTTCATTTGTCTCTCTTCGCAGAGCCAGAGACCAGAGGACGCCGGGAACTAACAGCAACACTAAACGCAGCTCAGACTTCAGCCACTTACACCAGTGATTTCACCTACTGGCCACGTTCTCCATTTTAGTAGCTGACGTCTGTTTTGTCCAGATTAAGAGAAGCGGCCAATAAATTGTGGCACTTTTCCCTCCAGAGTGGCCGTTACAGAAGATTTATCTGAGCTTTGGTTGGCTGGCTGCGGTTAATTTCCTGCTCCGGTTTAATGAGTACACGAGGGAAACTTTCAGCAGGCAGGTGAAGATAATAAAGAGGAAAACTGAGACGGTGAAGGCGGAGCAGAAAAGACGGCAACAGCAGTCAGAGAAATGAATAAGAATGTAGACAAACACAGAGGAGAGGCTGAAGACGTGAGTGTTAACGAAACAGTCAGATGAAGTGAAGGGAGTGATGTTCATCAGTTTGGTTTGAGTGCAGAGTCACAGAGCTGCATCACGTCCTCCACGAGGTTTCACTCTTGACAGGAAAAGCAATCTGATGCAGGGACCTCACATCCAGCAGGCATCAGTCAAACTCTGCTGCACTGATCTGTTTGTTATAGATGTTGAGTTTCATGCAGAACACGTGAAAACGTTTCAAAATCAAAGATCAAGGCTTCTGCAACAAACTTCAGTTTCAGTTTTTAGTGGAAAAAAAAGTTTAATTCCAGAGAAATTTAGTCCGATTTTATGATTAAACTGTAATAATGTAAATAAAAGTTCATTTTAACATGTTTAAATTAAAAACACGCTGATCGATAGTTGCTGTGACTGTGCAGCCTTGAGCTGTGATTAATGAGTGTGTTCACTTCAGTCTGTGTGAGTTAGAAACGTGGTGATGGGATGATGAGACCGACAGACACTGAACACTCAAACGTTTCTGAACACCCTTTATGTTAGCGTTATGATCTGCTGCACGACTGAGTGTGAAAATAAGTTCATTTAACTTGTAAATCATGGACAGACAAGGCGCCTGTACACAGCCGCCTGCTGCCTGTATACTCCACACTGTAGAGCTGTAAGTTAGTGACTGTGTCAGAAGAGTGTTGGGGCACACACACTCCTCTTTTACACTCGTCATGTTAAGATTTGAGTCTCACTCAAAGACAAACTGTAGAGCGGTGAAATACAGCATGACTGTCCTGGACTGTCCCTGACTTCAGCTTCCAGCAAACCTTGAAAAGAACGGCTTTTCAGGGTGTTCAAAAACATCTGAATGCTTCTGTGTGTGTGAGCAGAGTGGATACACAGCAGGCCTTACCGTGGACGTGAGACTGCTGGAAACTTTTTCCTGGAGCGAAGTGGAAATTTCCTGCCACCTGAGACACAAAGAGGAAGACGAGGAGGAGGAAGAGGAGGAGGAAGAAGAGGAGGAAGACGAGGAGGAAGACGAGGAGGAGGGTCAAATGACGAATCCAATCAATACAGTATTTTAACAACAACGTGGATGTTATGAAGTATTTCCTGATTGTCCATAAATACTGAACAGCTACACTTTGTCCCTGCAGAAGACATGATTTTTACAACATTCTCATATGATTATCAGGTTATTTTCAGAATAATTCAAGTTTCTTGTAAACTTGTGACCCTTTTTTCTATAAATTACAACTTTTTTCTCATACAGTGTCCCTTTTCTCAAAATATATAAAATAAATGAGGACAGAGGTCACTCAACTAAAACTAAAAGTTTAGTTTTAGAAACTAAAATCTCCACGTAAGACTTTGAAGATGCAATATTACATCAGAATTTTCAGATTTTTCCTCTCATGTCCTCCAGACACAAACTACATTCTTGAGATGCCGATAATAATCCACAGATGAGTGTTTGTTTGTACCTTGTTGACCTCCAGGAAGCCGTAAACCTGGCAGCCTTCGTTCTTCTGCTCCTGCATCTTCTGCGAGAAGCCCTCCCTCTTGCACTGCTCGATGGTGTCGGCGCTCTTGAACGCCCAGCCTCGCCGCCGGTATGCCTCGCGCACGTCGTCACAGGTGTTACAGCACCTGCGGGCGCGAACAAGCGAGGCAGGTTGACACAACGTTATACAGAAAACACAAAGGAAGACAGAGCTGGACCTGTGTGTGTGTGTTTTGGTGTCTTACTTGAGGTCTTCGGTCTCGGCTCCGTAGCAGCTCTCGCATCTGTTTGGGTCGAGTGTGCTGGGGTCAAACACTTCACCATCGTCAGCCATGCCGAGCTCTACAAACACAGACTCTGTCGTGTTTATCAACCAACAAAAATGATTTAGTTTGACAAGGACCTTTTAGAAATCGTTGTTTTGACCTCATGGGTCTCAAAAGGTACCCACAGCAACCTGACTGCATCAATGTAACCGCGTGTGTTTCTTTGTTTTGCATGTCAGGAGGTCAAACGTCAGAGTAAAGTCAAGTTTACCGTGTTTCTCTGCTTCCATAGTGACAGGTTTGAGGTCTTTGTCCAGCCTCTGTTTGAACAGATTATGTTCGACATCCAACTGCTGCTCACCGGCCACATCCATCGCATCTATACTGAGATCTGAGTGAACAAAAAAGAGGAGGAGGAAGGCGGGGGGTGTTTATTGGTTTATAATCAACGTGTGCGATCATTAGCATGTTAGCTTCATCAGCCTGAAGCTGCAGTGTTACTCACAGGCGCAGGGCATGTGAGGGAAGATGACGTCGATGTTGATTTTCAGTTTGTCTCCTCGTGACGTGTCGACGTAGAGCTCGGGGTGAACCTGCAGAGAACAGACAGACATTCAGCCAACACACACACACACACGTCTGACACACAGACTACTGCTCTACAGCAACAGAAGATCAGGAACCTTTTGTTGTAGAAAGTCGAACGTACCTTTTTATTTTGTAAAAACTTTCATGAGATTTTTACAAGTAACAAAAGGCATCAACCGACAACATCAAACACTGGTTGCCTCATAATTTCTTTCAAATTTCACCCCCGACACAGTCACAGTCCAGAACATCACTCACTTTTCCACCCGCCTAAAAAAACGACCTGCGCTTTAACCGTTAATACTGATGTCAGGGCCGGCTTCTTCCAGCCAATGTTCAAAATCAGACACTTTGTGTGACCTGCTGACCTAGAATGAGTCACTCATGCACCGATATCATCCAGGCTGGATCACTGTACACGGTGCATAGGCATCTCTCAGGCGACCATTTTCCTGTTTTCCTGCAGCCCGGTTACTAAAAAGGTCCAAGAAACATGACCTCATGTTCTTCCTTACGCCGGCTTCACGTTCACTTCAGGATCAATTTCAAAGTCCTTCTAAACCTCTTTGTGGTCTCGCCTCTACACATATCTCAAAACTTCTCACCCGTACAGAACCAACAAACGCCTCAGATTGTGCCCCGCTCTGGATCAGCCTCCTGAGGGCCTTTAGACCGGCTGAGCCTGTTGAAGCTTTTAAGACGCACTTCTGTTCTCCGACTTTTAACTGTGTTTAAACTGTTTTCTTTTAAAGTTTTATATAAACGAAAATGCAAAGATGTGAATCTTTGTGAGTTTAAAGGAGAAACAACTGTGAGCGGCACGTTCAGCTCGAGGTGTCAGTTTCTTTGTTTGGACTGATCAGACCGGTCTGACAGGAAGTCCTAAACAGGTTCATGTTAACTACAGGCATTCTTTATTGTTATTATTAATTCATACTAATGTTGGATACCTTGGAAAAATGTCATTTCTGCTATGATCAAGTTAAATTTGAGACTTTTTTAATGCCACATAGAATGTCATTTTATTTATGAAGCATGTGAGTTTATTGACATTTACATTCATGTCAGCACTTTGCAGCCGTATATCAATAATTCCACACAATATAATTAACTAACGTGACCTGAACCCAGATAAGTGTCAGAAAATTGACGGCTAGAGTCACTAATTAATCAATTATTTAAGTAGATAAGTATAATTAATTCAAGTTAGCTAAAACTGAGACTTGTCCGTGAGTCGATGAGCTTTCTAGCTGCTGGGTTCAGTTGGTGACACGTTAGTTGTGGATGTTACCAAAAGTACGACTCTGTTCTGTTGAGCTGAGCGAATACTAAAAGAGTTAAACACTGACTGCACAGAGAAGCAGAACAAACAGAGCAGTCTTATCGTTTGCGCAGGTTCTCTCGGCACTCCTCTCTTTCTTTAAAGAGTCTTCTGTCTCGCAGCCTTTACTTAAACAAAGCTCACGTCCTTGTTGAAGGCTGATTAACAACCACGTACTGTGTGTCAGAGCAGAGCAGAGGAAAGGTTAGCATTATGCTGTCAGTCTGGCAGTAAATGCACAGAGTCAGTTACAGTCTGTCAGTTAATAAGACAGAGAAAAGTGAAGGGGGCGAGCCGCGCGTCAAACCTGGCAAGAAAACAATATTCAAGAACTTTTTGATACCTTCAAGGGAATTTTTTTAAAGACCTTCAGATACTCTGTGGTAGTCAGCAGACAAAAATATCACCTGCTCCTGTGTAATTTGTATAATTATTAAACAAGGCTGTGTGAAAAATGTCCACAGTGCAGTATCGAGCATCAGCCGCAGTATTCTGCCCACAAGAGGAAGAAATGATCAGGTGACGGGCGTGAACTCACCTCTTTGGTGAGATAGTACTGCAGCTCGGAGACAAACAGGATTAACATGATGACGCCGCTGATGATGGTGACTGTGGAGACACAGAGGAAGTGTGTGTGTTAATCATTAGTGTTGTTTAACATCCTGGTTCAAACCGTGGCACCGCGTTCACTCAAAAACTCTAATAGAAAGATGATTTTTTACAGTTACGGTCATGTAAGTGACTGCTGATGATTTTATTGGACGTTGATGCTAAAAACTTAATGAACTCACTGATTCAGTCAACATGAAGTGTTTAATGTAGTCTCATAAGAAAGGACTGCAGTCCAAATGAAGCTCACTCTTCTGTGAGGAATTATCTGTGATGTTACGTAACACACACCAACAAAACAAACTGTTAGTTTCTCTCACAGTTTTAGTTTTAGAGTTTTCAAGAGCTCAAATTTGTTTCTTGTTTTGTTCGACCAACAGTCCAAATCTAAAAGTAGTTCATATAAGTTCAGGTATCATCTCTAACTTCATTTTTTCACTTGTATCCCTTTATAATCGTACTATATTGAAACTATGCTTTTATTTTCTACACACACACACACACACACACACACACACACACACACACACACACACACACATATCAGCATCCACTGCAGCGTGTTTGACTCTTTAACCTTCGTATTGTGTCGTCCTTTCTGCTGTCTGCTGCTGTTTGACTGTTTTTACTTCTCTTTTGTCCTTTGTGTGTGTGTGTGTGTGTGTGTGTGTGTGTGTGTGTGTGTGTGTGTGTGTGTCTTTGTGCCGTGTTGCTCTTTGAAACAGTCGCCTTCTCTGGGGATCGTGATGAAGTTTGAACTTTAAAAAAAAAATGCTGCAGGTAACTTTGATTTTTTTTCCCGATTAATCGATTTAATCGAGTTGTTTGAGACATAAAACGTCAGGAAACGGTGAAAATTATCGATCACTGACGTCCTCAAATCCAAACATTCAGTTTAGCGTCATAGACGAGCAAAGAAACAGAAAATATTCACGTTGAGAACTTCGTTAAAAAATGACTTGGTGATTAATCTATCGTCAGAAGAGTTCAGTTAACAGTTGATCTATTCATCGACTAATCCCTGCAGCTCCACTTGATTAGCCCTGTGTATACTGTGTGCATATTATACACACCATACACAACATTATATACTTTAGTTCAGGGGTCTTCAACTGGGGGTCCGTGACCCCTTGGGGGTCCACAGAGGTACTGCAGAGGGTCCGCCAATTTTCACCAAAATTATTTGCGAGAATTAAAAAAACAGAACCAAAATGATCTATGACACTAACATGACACGACCAGCAGGAAAGGTGAAACGCAGCAGTTCTTCACAGCATAAAATAAATAAAGTACATATGAAAGTTATAATAGGCTCGGCTTAAAATGTGACACATGTGGGGGTCTCTGTTCTGTTTGTCTCTCATCCAAGCTATTATGAATATTGTACATCATACCTAGATGCGTTAGTGGACTTAATTTACACAAATATCCACACAGTTCACCTCTATAGCTTAAGATATTATAATATTTATATTGAATATATTTTTTCTAATGCAACCTCTCTTTTAATTTCTAATTATTTCCATTCAAACAGTTTGTAGTTGACAGTTTATTCAGTTTTCTGTCATGAGTCTCTGTGCAGCTGCAGCATGTACACATCGATAATAAAAATCTCATATTTTCTTAAATAAATGGAGCTCAGCAGCCTGACTTGTAAAAATGAATAACCAGCAACATGAAGTGTTCACGGGTTGTAGTAAATAAACACGTGAGCTGGCTGGTATTGTCCTTTACAGGTGGTATAATATAACATATAAATCTCCTGTTGGTGTGTTTCAGTGTCTTTCTCTCTGCCCTGTCGCTGTTTCCCTGTTAATGGACCGTAAATGTTGAAGCTGTCCTTTGTGCCTCTGCTCAGACTCACTCAGTGTCATGAGGTTCACGTTGAAGCTGTAACTTTGTGTGTTTTTATGTATTTGACGATTTAAATAAAATAAATGAGTCAGTCAGCCTTGTTGTTAGCCGCAGCAGCTAACAGGGGCTGCGTGTCCGATAATGGAAGCCTCTCACCGGTCGCTCCTCCCCACGTCTTCACGCGGAAGTCCTCCAGAGTTTTAGGATAAGCGTCGAACTGTTTGAGTTTGTTTAACGTGTCCATCTTCAGCAGGAAACACCGAGACACACCGACACACCGAGAGACACACCGAGAGACACACCGACCGTTACCGACACACCGCTGCACACACTCTCATCGGGGCTACGCTTTCACTTCCGGGACACGCACAACGACGGGGCACGGCTCGACCAATCAGCGCCGGCCGCGTAATTCTCTCTCTCTCTCTCTCTCTCTCTCTCTCTCTCTCTCTCTCTCTTTTTTTAAATAAAAAAATAAAGTAAAAAAAATGCAACAGAAAAATACAATTACCACCATTAATACTACTACTACTTTTATAACTACTACTACTACTACTACTAATAATAATAATAATAATTGGTGTATATTTACTTGTTTGAGTTGTAGCTGCAGTTTGTGTTCAGCTGCCTTTAAAGATATATATATATATATATATATATATATATATATATATATATATATATATATATATATATATATATATATATATATATATATATATATACATTTTCTCCCGCTTATCCGTTGCCAGGTCGCAGGGGCAGCAGTCTAAGCAGGGAAGCCCAAACTTCCCTCTCCCCATATATTTTTTATTATATAATATTTTATTTTATTATATATATATATATATATAATAAAATAAAATATTATATAATAAAAATAAAAATTGAATTAAATAAAATGTTGGTATGTATTTACATTCAGGTGCCTTTAAATAAATAAAATAAATAAATAAAAAAATACAATAAAATGTTGGTACGTATTTCCTTGTTTGAGTTGTAGCTGCATTATGCTTACAGTTGCCTTGGGAAATATATTATTAATAATATAAAATATTTCATACTGAGTGCACGCTCTCAGAAAAAGTTGTGTGACTCTTATTTTCTCTCCAGTGTTAAAAACACTGTCATAAATCTGACAGCCATCAAACTGATGAATCTTAATGACTGTGTACTGTGATGAAGTCATGCACGGGACAGACAAAAGATTCAAATATTTTAATTAGTTTTAATTAGACTTTGTACAGTTGGAAAACTATTCACATAAAACACTTTAATATTAAGTTGAACCTGTGGCTGTGAATTTCACTTTGCTCTCTCCAGCTGAGTTTCTCATGACGTTTAGAAGGAAGCAGAAAGACACCAGCTGGTAGAAACAGATGAATAAATTTACATGTAAACAGACGAGTTCATCATTTTCATCACTCCTCCTCTTCATCCACCTCGAGCTGGAGTCTGGAGGCGAGTCGCTGGGCGAGCTCCTGGTCACCTCGTGCATGTCTGACCCCGAGGTCAGCGACGGCTGACTGGACCAGCTGCAGACGGGTTTCTCTGAGGGAACGCCTCAGCTTGGCCCGCCGGTTCTGAAACCAGATCTGAGAGAGAGAAAAACATTAATGTCAGCAGAGGAAGCAGGAGAAGAGTCATTAAGTTCGTTCTTGCTTCTTTATTTCATATTCTCTCATCCTTCATACGCCGTGTTGACCCGCCATATTTCTACAAAGGCCCAGAAAGGACAAACTAGACACTGGCTGGGACATTCACGTCCTCATAGTTTCTCCTTCATGCCATGCTAGATGTCACTAAATCCTACACACTGGCTCTTCTTTATTCATTTGCTTATTTAAAATATTTAATGAGATGTTAATAAGTTTGGTGACTGGTGGAGTGCTGCACATCGCCCTCTATTGACCGTTACTGGCAGTACCCATAAACAGACTGATCCAGCAGTGACGTGGGTTCGATTCCAACCTGCGGTCCATTTTCTGCACGTCACACACACACCCTCACACTCCCTATAATTTCCTGTCTGTCTGCAGCTGTCGCCATCAGAAAGTAAATGATGTGATGTTTGTGCTGTCTGTCTGTCCAAACCTGTATTCGGTCCTCGTCCAGGTCGAGTCTCCCTGCCAGCTGCTCCCTCAGCTGGATACCTGGATAACAGTTCACCTGAAACACTGTCTCCAGTACGCTCACCTGCACGCACACACACACACACACACACATACACACACATAGAGAGAGATTAACAAACTAAAGACTTCAGCTCAGATCAAAGAAAGAGAATCCTTTATTAGGATTAATTTGTCTGAAAGATTTATTAACAGACTGATTTATTTATTGATTATTGATTACCTGGCTGTTGGTGAAGGCAGTGCGTGGTCTGCGCCCGATGTACCAGTTTGATGTCGGCCTGGAAGACTTCAGCTGCTGAGGATGATGAAGTTGTTTAAAGCAAACGCTGTTTCCTGTGTTCTCCTTCTCTGCTCCGATCTCTGGATACGTAAAAATATAAGAATATATCTCACATCAAGCCATCTATTGATGTATTCTCACAACATTAAACCAAATATTAACTTTTAGATCCTGAACCCAATGTTCAGGTTCGCCCCATGTATTAATATATGTTCAATGTTTAAATTGGTGTGATATTTTCCATTATTACCTGTTATGTGCTTCATCTCTCAGGTTCATGAAACACTCACATTTAATTTAGTTTTTGTTTATTTTTCAGTTCAGTTGAGATTAATGGAACAATACCCCGATCAATCATGCAGAGAAACTCAGTGAGAAACTGAATTTGTTCTGGGACAACAGACGAGAAGGAAACAGCTTCTGTAATTAATATTTATAGCAAGAAGATTCAAAAGAAGTGAATTTTAAACAGCCGTCAGCTGGTTGATTTATAGGAGGGCTGGAATTAATTAGTGACTGAAGACCAAGAAAAACACCTGAAAATGAAAATGACTGAAGTGAACAAGATTAATTTGGCAGAATTTGGAACAATATCAATAAAAATCCTGAAGTCACAGATTTACAAAAAATACCCATAAATTCAATTCCATTAAAAAAAACAACTTTTACTCTGAAAACGAAAAAATGTTTGAGCCTCTTTTTACATCTAATCAAGTAAAATTTTACATTATAATTTTACAAACAGTGTCAAATAATGTGTCAATTTACATCAGCTGTGATTTCCCATTTTATTGTCTTCTCAGCTGCAGTGCACTCATTTATATGAGACACAAAAAACTGAATCAAAATGGCACTTTAATGATATTTCTTTGCACACAGTTCATATGTATCGGGCGGTCGGTGCTTCACTCTTTGACTCTTTGCTTTACTTGCACAGAAAATAAAAAGTTCAAATCTAAATCTTTTGCTCCTCACCTGTCCATGGTCGGTGGAGTTTCAGGCAGTTTCCGGGTCTCTCCAGCTCCAAACCCAGAATCCGCTCGATGGAAAACGCCGGCCTGTCTCCTCCTGCCACAGGAGCCAGAGTGGACGCCATAACGATTGATAATGATCGACTAATGGATTCGATAAACAGGCCCGAGAGCAGAAAACTACTGATGACGACGACCAAAAGAAAACAACAGTTCCATGAGTTCAGGTCGTGCTGTTGGTTCTTCACTGTGGAGCTGTGGTTTGAAATCCACTGAGCAGTTGAATGGATGCTGAAGTGTGAGGCACATGTGAAGCAGCAGGAGCACAAACTGCTGACTGCTGGTTTAAATGGGGAGTGGAGGATTTACAACTGGCCACCAATTAGAATTAAGAAGTGTTTTTTTCCATGTGAATGAGATTCCCTGAGGTTCCATACAGCAGCTAATCTCTGCCCTGTGTGTGTGTGTGTGAGTGTGTGTTAGTGAGGGACAGCATATTTAAATTTATAGTTTACTTAGTTTCACAATCAAATGCCACAACTCTGCAAAAACAGAGTATTTGTAAAGTTTGCAGCTTGTGTGTGTGTGTGTGTTTTCCCTCATGTGATGAGTGCATGTGTGAGATTAGGACGAGGTGTCACACAAACACAAAGCATCATCGCCGCCTTTTCTTCTGAATTACCAAAGTAGAAAATCAGTTTAGTTTTTCACACTGCGTCCATCCTTCTGCTGCAAGTCAATCTAATAATAATAATAATAATGATGATGATGATAATGATGGCAATAGTAATGATCCGCTGAGATCCACTAATGCCATTAGCCTAATCTGTGTGTGTGTTGTGATGCAGATGAAGCTCGCGGCGTCTGAATGCAGGTCGAAGCAGCGGGGAGGAAAAACCTTTTCAGAGGCAGATTAGCTCTTAATGAGCACCTGAAGCAGCTTTAAACTAACAGCACACTTGTTTATTTAACCCTCAGTGAAAGGCTGTGTGGATGTGAGGATGCGGTGATGAGTGCAGGCGGAAAGGAAGGCCTTCTAAACTCTGAGCCTACGAAGGAATATCTCCAAACTTTGGGGAAGTGGACTGAAGAACGAGACGAGAAGATCGTTATCCACCTCGTATCGGTCACAGGGGCCAGAGCTACCGCACCTTTAAAGCTCACTCATTAACATACTGTGCAGCTTTAACCCGTACATTTACAGAGATATAAATACAACATTTTGTGGTTTTGGGGGAGTTAAATAGTGAGCTGATTTCTTAACACATTATCATCCACCCAGTACTTTTTTGCAGCATCTCTGGCGACAGCGCTGGCTCTCAGATTTAATCGTGAAATAGTCTGTAAGACTGTAACTCCCCCTAAAACCACAAACGTTCTCTTTTATACTTCTCTTTAGGCAAATATGAAAGTTTCAGTGGTGTCCGCAGGTCTAATGTTTCACTTTGGAAAGAGCCGAGCGAGCTGCTTCCCCCCATTTCACAGCCTTTGTGACATACTGTATATGTATATGTTGCTGTATGTTACTTCCTGGTAAGTATTATAACTAGAAGAACAGTGATATAAGTTTAGCAAAACTTTTCTGCCTTATAATGTTCCCAACTGTCCCCAGGAATAGGACTTTATTTAACCAGGAGAGGTCCCATTGAGATTATAACCTCTTTTTTAAGGGAACAACGACATCCCAGTGATTCAGTCTCTTGGTCTTTCAATACGGATTTAAAAGCATTCGAGGAAATCTTTGAGTTTTAAAGTGTTCTGTAAAAAACATTCTGAGGCTGCAGAGTATCCAGACGACCTCTTTCCAAGTTCAGTATGAGCATTTGGTGCAGACAGCATGTAAACGTCCCTTGAACGCAGACTTGTAATTAACTTTTCGGATCACTGGAAAAGGAGCGCTCAGACTGTCCGTTAGGCAGAACAGTTTGCTTGAATTACACCAGATTCTGAGAATATTTCCAAACTTTAACACTGTATGCACGCTGGAGATAAAAACCAGTGAAGGCCGGAGTTCAGACAGATATCAGCAACCTCTGTTGGCACACTGCAGCCGCCAATGCAGAGAGCTCAAGAGACAACTACAAAATGTTGGGTGGTAAAAATGTTTTACACGTCCAATGCGTGTTCACTCTTCAGTCGGCCATATAACCCGTGCCTGGTTTTTGGGGGGGATGACATGAGTTCAACCTCATGTTTCAGGTCTGTCTATCTCCACTGTCACTATCCAAGAATGCCACAGACATATTTAAAGAGATTTAACGTGCGACTCCACAAAACAGAACTACTCGTCGGGGCTAGGGGAGCTTCAGAGACACCATGTGGAGACTGAACGAACTGATTGGTGTGTTCAGGTGGAGATCAATAGTGACGGCAACAAGAACTATGATCTAATAAATGAATTATTGAGCATCGTTCTTGACCTTTGGTATAGAATAATAGTAGACAAGACTGAGAGTGCAACTTCTCCGTGTTCATCAGCTTCTTAGTAGCTGGTGTTTAAAAAAAAGGAAGATTCTGGATCAGCTAACGCTTCACACACAGCTCGGACATGTTTGGATTTATCATGAACGGTGTGTTACAGGATGAAGGCTGCAGGTTAGTTGGTTAGTGACGTTGTTCTTCGGTAATCAACAAACTATAACCTCATGAAGTTTGTTCACTCTCCAGTTTATTAAATATTTACATGACAAAGTTTAGATGCAGACAGAAATGATCAGAATAACACAGGCAGCATCAGAGAGGTCGGTGTGTGTGTGTGTGTGTGTGTGTGTGGGAGTGTGTGTGTGTAACATCTACGGCTGCTTACAACAAAACAAACTAGCACACAGAGTTTCCTTTAAGATAATTTATTTTGTACAGTAAAACAGGTTCAGAGGCTGCGTTTGATCCACGGACAGGGGACGATGGATTTACACACCCAGGATGTTTCGACCATTTCTCAGCGCTCGTGTGGTTCTTGAGTATCTTACAAAGATGGACGACCAATCAACTCTGTCGATCGTGACAAAGTGTTTGATACGCGATGTCGGGACGTGCACTGCTATCAGCACTGACTCGATGCAGATTTTTAAAACAAACATAAACTTTGCTGAGGGTGCGTTCAAGGACACCACAACTCTCTGACACAAACTTGCACCACAAGATTCCAGATGGAGGAAAAGCTGTCACACAGTTCTACCACGCCAATGACTAATAAAGGCATTTCTCTGTAGGATAAACATCGTATATATACTCTTATCTCTATACCCTGTCCTTAGAAAGGCATGTGTGTTTTTCATTTGTTCCGTGTCCACGTTAATCGTTGTGACGAGAGCGTTGTGGGGTCGTTGAACGCGGCCCCTCTTTTGGTAGGTGTTAAGCCCGGGTAGGGGTGCGTTTGTTTCCGTTTACTTGGGAGGCCTGTAGGCGATCTTCCTGCTCTTCAGCACGGACCATCGGTGTCTCTTCAAGTAGTACAGCAGAGGGACGATGATGGCCGAGCCCATCAGCAACTGGAAGGAGAGCGCAAAGATTATTCACACAACAAGCTCCAGCTTTGGAGACACCATGTCGTCTCCAGACCCTAACTGTGACTGGTCACCTGTGTGTGTGTGTGTGTGTGTGTCGTACCTTAAGTCCCATGCGTTTGCGTTGGTCGTGCTCTGGCTCAGCAGCCCACCTCAAGAAAGTACACACATCTTTAGCCACCTGGCTCATGGTGGCGGGGGTTCCTATGGCAACAGACACATAACCATTTTTTTTTATTACAGCACACTGTGACACACGCTCTCTCAGTGGGTGTGATACGAAGGTTGAAGTATTTTAAGGAAGCAACAACAACTGATGTGATATATTAAAGTGAAGTTATGTAGCGAGCTAGAAAGTCTTTTTTTGGTAAATCTGGTGATTTAAATACCAGAAAATTTGATTTTTTTTTTTTACTTTTAGTGAAGCAAATTACTCAACACTGTACTGAGTATTGTAGAAAATTGTAGCCCCGCTTCAACACGGCAAAAAAAATCATGTGACCATGACGACTGAGGCCTCGATACGATGCACTGTCACAGGGGTGCTTCCTAATTTTTGGAAGCTTTTCGGAAAAGCTCAATATAGGAGTGAAAGTTTTCGTCTGAACGGAGAGAGAAAGATGTTTATTCTAACGTGGACGTGCACTCTGGATAAAATGCGTCTTTTCTTACCGTCATCATACTCCAACACCTCGTTGTAGATGGGCGGGGCCATGCCGATGGCCTGTCCGGGGAAGTATGGGTTGTAGTAGAGTCCCTCTCTCACGGACACTCCTGCTGGAGGTTCGCAGTATCCTGTTAGCAGGCTGAACACGTAGTCCTCTCCTCCATGTCTGAGGGCAGCAGGAGGACACGAGTGAACACCACAGACGTGCAAAGATGTGTCGTGTTTAACCGTGGAGGTGGTCTGTGTTTCAGGACGTACCTGGCATTGACGATGTAGCTGAGATCTGGAGGCAGGGCTCCGTTGTTGGCCACCCGGGCCGCCTCAGCGTTGGGGTAGGGCTTTGGGAAGTAGTCGGAGAGCTTTCCTGGCCGGGTGAACATCTCTCCGCTCTCATCAGGTCCGTCCACGACCTCCACCTGAACACCACACACAAGAAACCTTTAAAGGTCCTGAAACAGGACGTCACCACCGACTGGGAGAACTCTTATCCTCTCTCTCTCTCTCACTCTCTCTCTCACACACTCACACACACACTCACACACACACACACACACACTCACACACACACTCACACACACACACACTCACACACACACTCACACACACACTCACACACACACTCACACACACACTCACACACACACACACACACACACACAAAGCCTCACCTCCTCAGCGAGGGCCTTGACCTCGGCCTCTGTGTGCGACACTCCCACCAGATTTCTGAAGGCCAGGTACTCCATACTGTGGCAGGCTGAACACACCTGCTTATACACCTGGTACCCTCGACGAACACTGCAGGGCGACAGAGAGAAAAATGTTGTCATCCTGTATGAAGTGTAACTCTAAAAGGTGCCACAACAGAGCATTCAGTTTTGAGCTCTAACGAACGTTTGAACACATTTTCTTTCTCATAAAACGCGTCTCCGTCTGTCATACCTAGCGTGGTCCAAAGAGGACAGAGGTCCGGAGTGGCTCCAGGGGTACTGAGGCGGGTGGAGCTCCAGGTCGGAGGCTTTAACGGACTGGTGCAGCATCAGAGCGAGCCCCGCACCGCCAGCCGCGACCACGCCTAGTGTCGTCAGGGCGACCTTCTTGTTTCGTGGCAGGCTGGCGAAGGACATGTTTACCTGCAGAGGAGCAAGAAGAAGACATCGGTTAGTGAGTTAAAATCATCACAGTACAACATGCAGGAGTTTATTCATGACATCTGACGTCTTTTCAAAGATATGCTCATAAAAATGATCTCACACTTTGACTCGGGTAAAAAGATTGTAGCTAACAATTTAATGATGTTGAATTCCTGATTTCTGGAAGCCACACGTGGCTCTTTAACTTGCGTGCTCTGTCCAACAACAGTCAAATGTCCAAAGACATTCTGATTACTATCACACACGACAACGACGACAGCAAACTCTCACATTTGCGAGGCTCAAACTACGTGTTGTTTGCATGTAGAGGTTAAAGATCATTTAAAAAAGTTTCTGTCCATCAACAAATCAATTCAGACTTCATGTTTACCCGAAGACACCGCTTCACTGTATGGATACTATTCACAACGTGCACTTCATCATAATGCCCTTGGTTAATCTGTGCAGGCTGCTCGTCCTCATATAACTGCCCTTCACTACTGCCTCTGACCGGGCAGGAGGGGGTCACATGACAAGACATAACAAACCTCGATCTCCCAACCTGAGATCAAGCTACACTGTGGAAGGCCGCCTACATTTACATTTAGTCACTTAGCTGACGCTTGTATCCAAAGTGACTTACAGGGAGCAATCTGGGGTTCAGTATCTTGCCCAAGGACACTTCGACATGCAGCCTGGAGGAGCCGGGGATCGAACCGCCAATCGTCTGGTTCGTGGACGACCCGCTCTACCTATTTCACCATCATATCATCAGTACTATTACCATCATCTACCTATTTACTTATCTAGTGTTTTCTAAGTGTCCTTGTCCTATTCTGTGTTTTTATTTTTATTTTTTCTACCTCAGTATTTTAATGTATTCAAATATACCGGACTGCTATGACGACCTAATTTCCCCTCGGGGTTTAATAAAGTCATCTATCTATCTATAACTCATGATTTAAAGGTCCCACAAAACATATACTGTCATCGATTAATCAGAAAAATAACCAGCAGATCGATCAATAGTGATACCAAATGTTAGTTTCCACTTTGTGCAGAGCTGATGGAGGTTTTGGTACAGTGTAAACTACATGAAGAACCTGCTACACCTTCAGGTGAATCTGTCCCTGCAGCAGGTCACAGCTGACGTCACTTTGAAAAGCTCAGGTGTTCCTCACACACACATGACGTTAGCAGAGAAGTGTGTGTGAGTTTGGACGAGTCTCGGCACACGTCCACAGCTGACCGATGAAGAGCACAGCAGTAAACGGCTTTCATCACCGGAAGTCCTCGCAGTCCTTGAAATGCTAACTCGTTAGCTCGGCTACATTAGCCGTTTGACTTACGGACAAAATATGACGTCAACGTGCCTCCTGTCGGGGCTGAAACATCAGCACACACTCCCGTCACACACCCAGGTGTGTGTGTGTTATCGCTGCGGTAACGTTTAGTGACGTAGAAGTTCAGTTTTCGGTGAGTCTGTCCGTTCGCCGGGTGGTCATGAGTGAGCTAACCGGGTTAGCCTGCCACATACAGCGGCAGCTCTTGAGATTTAGAGACCGGTGGTCGGCGTTTTAACGGTTACCGACGCCGTGTCCGTCTCTGTATGTTCAGAGTGACGAAACACCCGAAAAGCCGGTGCCACAGTTGAGGAGACGTCCTAAAAACACGCGGGGAACACGAGTGACCTTGTCTCCCCCCATTGACAGCAGCCAGGTTAGCACTAGCTCAGCACAGTTTTTTTTCTATTAAACCCGTCCTGAACTCGCTCTGTCCCGGCTGAGAGAGCCGTCGCTCCTGCATCGACCTACCTTTGGGGTCTTGATAGCTTTCGGCGTGCTCAGGAGAGCCCTGCCGCTCCCCGATAGCACCGCGACTCGTAGCGCCGCCATCTTCTCTGCACTTCTTCTCCGGGCTGAAAGGAGCTCTCGAGATCAGAGCAGCGAGCCGGACGCCAACTGCTTCCGGTGTGAACTTTCACAATAAAATAAACTGTCGTAGCTGTATTATATTTACACGGGACCTCCTGATCATCGTATCGCCAGTATGCCACAGGCTAAATATATGACACATTTCTATGTGTATCTATCTCTCTCTCCACTGGTTTTTAAACTTTTTTTAATGCCATGTTTATTTATTTTGTTTTTATTTCGTATAACATTTTGTATGGCCATATGGTATTTATTTATTTTTGCATTTATTTTTCCAAAGACACTCTTGCCCTTTAATAACCAATAATAATTATGCATGAACTTTTTATCAATCACACACTCATAGAGGCCAATAACCCAGTAAATAGGTTACTGAGGTGAATTAAAAGTTAAACAAAGTAAATATAAAAGTTATTATAGGCCAGGCTTAAAATGTGACACATTAAAAAAAACTGAATTAGATGTGGGGGTCCCTGCTCGGTTTGTCTCCCGTCCAAGGGGTACTCGGGCTGAAAAAGGTTGAAGACTCCTGGTTTATTGTGTTTATTATTACAGCTTTGTTTATAATCATTTATCATCACACTAAATTGTGACATACTCCTCATATTACTTCAAACAGGAAAGAAAACATAAATTTAAATAAATATAAGAAACATCGCCTTCTGTATTTTCCCTTTGCCCCACAGTGTCAAGTCTTCTGCTCTTATTTTGAAGGTAGTCCTCACCGGCTGACCGAAGCTACATGTCCGTGCTGACTCCGGCTGACTTGATCAAAGCTTACACAAGCTGAATTTACGCAACATTTACGCATTTACGCGTTTTGTAACTTGTTACAGAACAAAGTATGAATATTTAAACAGTCACGTGTCTTTTTTTTTATTAAATCGCTTCAGGTCGCATCAGTTTGTTTGTCATAAATCAGATTTAAAGGTGATTTTGTCGTTTTATGACACTTCAGAACGTTTGACCTACATAATAAAGCTCAACAGACACGACAGAAACCCTTTCATACACCATTATTTACGATTATATACTGTTATATACTCCCACGTCATCATTATTATGGTTCCTATTTAAAGCTGTGTCTTCATGTTGTAAAATCTGAAGACACGAGCGCCTCCACACTGACCCCAAATAACTTTTGAAGGAGAAAACTTTATTTAAACACCGACAGATGACAACAGGCACTTTACCCAGTGAGTTCATCTTTGTATTTGTCTTTACTTTGTCTTTCTTGATCAAACAAGTTAACAAATTGTCAGTAAAAAAACAAAACAAAACACTTAATTAACCATTTATCATTAATCAGTAGGCTATAATGTAAAGAGTAGTCCTTCTAGTCGTTAATTAATCTGCCAGTTACTTCTTATTGTTCAGTCATATTTTGCTAATAAGACTTGATTATTGTTTAAGTAATGTATTTACACTCATAATTTGAACAAAAAAGTAGAATATAAGCACTTACAGTATTTCTGACTCTTTAAATATAATACATTTAATATTTCTGGGTTCTGGACTGGTGGTTAGACACAATAACACATTTAAATTTGGATTTAGGAAATTGTGATGAGATTTTTCACTGTTTTATGGCCAAAGAATAATAATAAAAAACAAATATCTAACATTTTCTTTGTTTCTTTCTTGGTCAAAGAAGTCAACATTTCAATAAATGAACCCTGTTAAGCAACAGGCTATAATAAAACTAAATCGTAGCTGTCTTCTTTATTACTGAATCTGTCCATGACAATGACAGTTCGATGGTGCTGGCCTATTTTGATAATAACACTTGTAGAATGTGAACAGTCACACCATTTCTTCCATTATGACTCATTTGATATTCTGGGTTCAAATAACTTCAATAAATATCTGATCAGTTCTTTCTTTCTTGGTCATACAAGTCAACATTTCAATAAAAACCTTAAGAAATTAAATAATGAATAAGCAGTTCAGACAGCTCTTGCTTTTACTTTAAGCAGATCACATGCCTCCTCAGAGATGTCCAAATTTATGCAATCATCTATTTTTTTCATGACAAAATAAAAAAGTGAATTACGGTTGGGTGATGGTAGAGTAAGAAAACCTAAAAAAATGACTCATGAATAAGGTGAATACATGCATCCTACAACCAGTGTATGAATTGTTAACATCAAATGTCAACAGTCTTTACAAGAGTGTTACTTTTTAGTTGGAAATTGATCAAGCAAAGGTTTCTCTTTGTGCTTCACTGTGCGGTGTTTCCATGCCGAGCTGTAGGGACCAGTGAAGCTTCATATCAGCTTCAGATGAACCTCAGAATGGATTTTTTTCACGTCTACACCTGCACCTGACTATTATTTTAAGTCAGACTTGAACCTTTCCTTCAACAGCTTTATTTCTGCATCACAATCCCAAACAAGACTGTCGTACACGAGACCTCCAGAAGATGGAAGCACAGCATCAAAAATTAAAAACATCACTCGTCAAAACTGCTCACACGAACATTTCTGTCAGTTTTGATCCAAATTTATGTATTTTAATCTTTTCTGTCCCATTTCTAAAATGGATGGATGTTTTGAACACACTAACGTGGTGCACAGTGAACCTGGAGTCCTCAGTATGTAACAGTCCTGACCGGCAGTGTGTCTAAAATGTAGACAAAATTATAGACAAAAGGTGATATCAGTCTCAAATGAGTGGCAGGTCCTGTTGTGCTATGTTGAACAAAACTGAAAAGAAGGATGTTTGTATTCATGTGGGTAACTTTGGCTGAACAGCAGGAATTAATCACCCGAATCGTGTATTTAAATATGTAAATGGAGTGAAAAATACTTCATAAAGTATCTTCAAAACTTTTCAGACAGATGCAGAGCCTTCAGGTGGAGACAGAAAATCAAACCTAAATTATGAAAGAACAAAAAAATCCACTCTGAAAAATTAAGACCTTAACCTTAAGTTGGTTTTGAGTGTAACTGCAGATGGATGTTTCCTGTTTGACAGCAGGTAGGTAATAAACTATTCATCAGCCTCGGCAATGACTGTCATCGCCTGTCATGTTTGCTTGACAGGAGGCCTTCTTTGTGGCACTGCCACCGGCTTCGTGCTCTGCATGCGAGAGCTTCCAAACGTACCGCTGGATGACTTAAAATTAGACCAAAACACTCGAACCAAAGCTCATCAGAAATGAGTCAGACGATTAGACGGGTTGGAAACAAACCTGTTAGAATTTAGAAGAGACAAAGAAGGCAGTAAAATTAGTAGTATGTGAGTACGTAACGCTTCACGGCACCAAGCCACACACCACCAGCTTGCCAAAACCATTTCAATTTCATGGCAATTTAATGTGTCATTTGGAGTTTTCATCAGAAACTTTTATTTCCTCTGTTTTTTAATCCACATGGATCATTATGTTAGCTTTCACTGTTTTTCTTTCACAGGCTTATATACAGCACTATGTATCAAAGTTAAAGGCACCCCATGGAGGTTTTTTTACCACCAGTTTACAGCAGCGCTTGGATGAGTCGGCCCATTATTGTTTGTTCTATGAGCACTAAGTCACACACCACCAAATATTTCACTGATTTTGGTGAAACTGGATCATATTTTATGGAGAAAATGTTTTCTGGTTTTCCCTCTGATGTCCTCCGGCTGCTCCGCCTCAACTCTCTGTGATTTACAGAGTTTCCTGATGGACAGTGAAGTAAACTGCTGACAACTGTAGCTGCTGTTAGCTAATGTTAGCACAGTTTGTTAGCCGGGCCGCCTGGACTGTGAGCTCAGAGCACCGGGGGGAGTGTTAGTACCACAGCTGTTTTGGACCACTAGGAAGAAGAGGAGGTTTACAGGGAATGTTGACGGGGAAGTGGACCCTGGTGTCGTGCCAGAACTGGAGCTGGGCCATGGACATAATGACAGAGGCAAAAAGAGAGAAGAGCGAACGAGAAGCTGTCGGACAAGAGTAAATCTGGGACTGACTTTTAGTGGTTGGTGAGAGCTTGGTGAAATAAAAGGCCGAAAGACAGATGCCGAGCTGGGCTTCTTTTTGATCAAGTAATGTAATCAGAACAAATACACGTGCACAGCTGTGTGTTAACTATCATGTTACACTCTGAAACAGGGAGCTAAATCACAAGAATATTAATTTCTATGTAATGTTGCTTTAATTTAATTTAAACTTATGACTCAGTTGTTCTAATTATGAATATATCCTGAAAAATATTGCATTTATCTTGGTGTTTGTTCGATGACTCAGGTTTCTAGTGGGATTCTGCTCACAGCAGCAGTTTCACACATAAATGGAGGCTGATGGATGAGAATGTAGTACTGTTGTTGAACCCTGCTATCATATGAGGATTCATCACCGCCGCATTGGACGCTTTCGTACTTTTATCTTTTATTGCTGTTGTACAAGTTCAGCGGGACAAAACGGAGAAAGAGGAGGAAGTCTTTATACTTCAGCCACTGAGCTGACACTCTGGGGCGGATTATAAAAAGTTGAACAGACACCAAACACCTAAATTTTAGAACAAGAAAGAGCTAACGTCGAGAACCCTGAAACCCTAAAACCATGTGATGAATGAAGAAAGAGGAAAAGAAAAGGAGAACACAAAGTTCAAGAAAACAAGAGAGTTTTTAAACCATGGACCGTGATTTGGTTTCTCTCTGATGTGGGTGATATCTCACTCAGCATGCAGGTGAAACATTTTCTGATGTCAATAAATTGAAATATTGCTTTTGGACTCTTGATCTTATATATTACAACAATAAAAACAATAATCTTGTATGGGTAGCGTTCCCTTGTTTGTGGGAAGCCAGTGAGGGATCAGTTTCTAGTCTTGAGCACCTTATAGGTCTTATATGTTTACTTGCTTGCAGTCTTCTTTCTTTGCAGGCACACTGCAGTATTCTGGTTCATTACTTCCACTTGTAGACTGTGTCACCCTTCTAGAGGACAGAAACTCTACAGGGAACCTTTGATGCACTACGTACTTCCACTGGTTGGTCTGGGTGCCAGCACAGTTGAGAAAGTGGACCCGGGGCTGCTGGTGGGGTGGCATAAATCTCAAGTTACGACCTCCAAGCGAAGCTCATTGCTGGTAGGTATAAAGAAGCAACTGCTGACACTGTGGGTGATATTACTCTCTCTGTTTGGATCTGGCTCTCTCTCTCTGAGCATGTCTGATAAAACAGTGCAGCAGATTTTATACCTGCCTTTCCCAACACATTAAATTTCAGAAGATAGTTTCTCTGTTACAGCTCTCAGTCGGTTAAATAAATCAGGTGGAAATTTTATAGAAATTTCATTCCCTCCTCTCATATTTTGCGGCTCTTAATAGAAACGCCCTGAAATGCATACTGACTGAGTCAAACACACAGTTTTATCAATACATGCTCTCAAATTTACTGGTGCACACAGAAAAATAGAAGTGATGGTGATGTTGATATCAAGTATGCAAAGAATCGTCCGCAAAATAAAGAGGTTCTTCAATTGGTGACAGTTCTTTGTAAAACCAGAGATCCCTGTTTTCTAATTACTTCATATCATTGTTTTCTAATTCTGTTTGATTTGTGTTCTTTAAAGAAACACCAACGTGTTGGAGCCCCAGTCAAAAGTACCCAATTACACCTTTGCAATAGATGTTTGCCATGGAGGTGTGAATGAGTGTGAAGCCAGCATCTCCAAGCCTGAGGTCATGGTTCTCTGTCGGAAAAAGGTGGAATGTTACCTCCAGGTTGGGAGAGAGTTACAGCCAAGTGAAGGAGTTCAAGTATCTTGCGGTCTTGTTTACGAGTGATGGGAAAATGAAGCCTAAGGTGCAGGTCCGGTGCTTACACTTTACTGCGGACACTGTTATGGGGAAGGGGGATCTCAATTTTTCAGTCCATCTACATTCCAACCCTCACCTATAGTCATGAGCTTTGAGTAGTGACCGAAAGAATGAGATCGTGGATACAAGTGGCCAAAACGAGCTTCCTCCGCCAGGAGGCCGGGCTCAGCCTTAGAGGTAGGGCGAGGAGCTCGGCCATCCGGGAATAGCTTGGAGTATTAGTGGTCAAAAGGAGCTAGCTGATGTGGTTCGGGTATCTGATTAGGAATGCAACCAGGGCGCCTTCCTTTGGAGGCATGATTTCATGTACTTTTTGCTTTTCAGTTCCAGGCAGAGCCCAAATCAGCATCACTGCTGTGATGATTAAGCCCATGGAACAGTTGCGCTCATGCATTTGTGTGCAGCTGTTGTCCAGAGAGACTGAAGCTGAGCTGTTCAATCAGCATTAAAAATGATTATGGTAATAGTCATTGAAATACTTACTCACATTTTATGGTTTTATGTTGAGTGTCCAGAGACAAAAGTTTGTGCATTGAGATTTTAATGCTGACTGAAAAGCCAAACATATTTCAGCACATCTCCGTATATATATATGGAGGAGTGTAACTGAATATATCTATCATGATTGAGTCATCATCTGTGTGGAGCAGATGAACATTCACACAGTGGTGAGCAGAGCTGACAGCTGAAGTAATTGTCTCAGATCTTTTAATGGCCTCCGTGGACACATGCTGTGTAATTATAGACATGTTAGCTGTCATGAAGATTACGGGCTGCACATCAGTCTGAGTGCGCATTGTCGAGACTTGTGTGTTTTTGAAGTGTCGGTGGCTGTGACAGTGAGTGCGAATGAAGGCATGTTTGTGCAGAGAGCCATGTATGTGTATGTATCTGTGTCATGTCAGACTTTTTAATCGCAGTGAGCGGCTCTTTGACAGCCAAATGTATCTGCGTTCCAAGTCCATGACATCTGATGCATTAATTATACTGATGTGTGCAGATAAACAGGCTGCAGGAATGACATGTATGAAAAGAGCAGGTGGATGATTTAACACAAGGAGCAATCATTACTCTTTTTGGCCTCCAGGGGGCAGAGTTTCAATCACTGTGAAGTCAATTGCCAAGATAAGACAAGTGAGACGGTGAGAAATGTTACACCCTTATTTGGTGATGACCCATCTTGTTTGAAGAAAGCAAAATCAAACCAGATATACGTGATAAAATGAAGTTATTTATTGACAGAATACAACACAAAAGAGGTAAGGCAGACTCATAGACTGTATGAAACATGGACATAGTACCTATGACGTCACCCACAGGTCTCTGAAGAGTTGTTGTGAAGCTCAGAGTGCGGTGGCTCTGGTCGCCACCATCTTCGCGATCCTTCTTCCGCTGGCTCCCATCGGTAAATACGTGGTTGCTCCATCACTGCAGTTTTTGGCATTGGCTTCATTTCACAGCGACAGAAGTTACCCCTTGGGCAGACTATGACTAAGAGGAAAAGGTTTAGCGGATGCTGCTCAAACCAAAGAAACAAATATAACCAAAAGAAAACACTCGTAAATCATCCTCCTGAATGAAACCAGAAGTGGAAATTAAACCTCACTATCAATCTAACTTTGACTTAAGCAAAAAAACAGGAAAACAGCTAAACCTTATGATTTTTAAACACAGCTGTCAGGCTGTCCAAACTTTAACAAGTCCCCCCAAATTGCATCCTGTGGATTGGAGGGCTGCACCGGGTGCCGCTCCAATCAGGATTGTCCAGCTCTTCAGGAGCGGTAACAGTGACGGCCACACCTCACCACCATCAGTAACAGGGGACCACACAACTAATTCAGGATAGGACACAATAACAGTTTAAATGCTGATAATTTTATAACCCAATACTGATAAAATATGTATACTGCACCTGCATGTTTACTTCAGTCCCTCTGGCTCCTGGAGTCAAACCTAAAAGGAAATTCAAAGTGACTTTCATAAATATACATGTAATGCACATCACGGCGTACGAGCGCCAAACGTGTTGTATTCCTCTGAGGTTAGGTAAATACCTGCCATTGAATCCTCAGTGGTGTCTTTTGTTTGAAGCTGTGTTGTTGTCTCTGTGATCTGGATCAAAGACAAAAATTACCAAGCAGCGTTATCATCATTGTCCTGATGCATTACATCTTATGTATAATTTTCTTTCGCATCTTTGTGTATTCACTCACAGGCTCTTTTTGAGTTCAGTGCCAGCTTGGATTGTATGCATGTTTGCCGCAAAATGAGCTACGACACACATACTGTTCAGTATATTCATGAAGTTCACTACAAACTCTGCAGGCCACACATTCTTTACTCAAGTAGAAGTACAGATACTTTTTTATCCAAGTGAAAGTCTGTAACTTTTCTACCATAAACTAACAGATTTTTAATCCTGTTGATCTACACTGACTTGTAATCAGGTGAATGGTGCCTCTGTCATTCGTACGTCTGTTTTCACACTATGTAACTTTGGGCTCCGGGTACGATCATCACGAGAAATACAGCGTCACACACCACCAAATATTTGACTGATTTTGGTGAAACTGGATCATATTTCATGGAGAAAATGTTTTCTGGTTTTCCCTCTGATGTCCTCCGGCTGCTCCGCCTCAACTCTCTGTGATTTACAGAGTTTCCTGATGGACAGTGAAGTAAACTGCTGACAGCTGTAGCTGCTGTTAGCTAATGTTAGCACAGTTTGTTAGCCGGGCTGCCTGGACTCAGAGCACTGGGAGAGTGTTAGTGTTTGTACACCAGGCGTTTTGGACCAACAGGAAGAAGAAGAAGAAGAAGAAGAAGAAGAAGAAGAAGAGGTGGGGCGTCGATTAGCTCAGTTGGTAGAGCATCCGCCCCATGTACGAAGGCTCAGCAGCGGCCCAGGGTTTGAATCTGACCTGCGGCCCTTTGCTGCATGTCGGTCCCCATCTCTCTCTCCCCACATTCCTGTCACTCTTCAGCTGTCTCTGTCAAAATAAAAAAAAGAAGAAGAAGAGGAGGTTTTCAAGGTATGCTGATGGAAAGCTGAGCCAGTGTCATGCCAGAACCGGAGCTGGGTGAGGGTGGGCAATAGAACCGGGCTCAGCAGCCTCTATGGACATATTGACAGAGGAAAAGAGAATGTTGATGGAAGAAGCCGCTGGACAAGAGTAAATCTGGGACTGACTTTTAGTGGTTGGTGAGAGCTTGGTGAAATAAAAGGCTGAAAGACAGACGCCGAGCTGGGCTGACTGCTGTTGGACTAGTCAGTAATATTAGCTGGCTGCTATGTCTGCTGTTGGTGACCTTGTTGATGTTTGGCTGTCAGTTGTTAATAAGTAATGTAATCATAGCAAATAAGCGTGTGTGGAATCAGACTTTTTTGTATTTCAATGCTTGAAGAACACAAAAAATCAATGTCATCATCATCATACTTGAATAGAATATGAGGAATTTGTATGTTAGACAAGGTCGTGCGCACACAACCCTCCGCAAAACGTCCTTGAATGACTCTCTGCATATTGACCTTCAAAGTCTCGCAGCATGCCAGATCAATACATTTATTAATGAGCACTGATCGGTCTCTTCGCCACACAGCAACCTTGAGACTCATAAGCAGGTCATTGTGCATTCGTGACCTCGCCGGATTCTTAATTTAGACGAACAGAGCGAACATCAAACCGTCTCTTCCACCTCCCACGACATCACTGAATAATTAAATCTTTCCAGGATGAACAAGAGCAGGGAGAAGAAGCTGTTTGAGAAGGGTGATAGGGTTCTGGGCAGAGGTGAGGCAAGGTGGGAGTTGCTATTTTGGACAAGTTCTCTTGTTTTCAACAATGAGAATGTTTTCAGACAGTGGAATGAATGAAATAGCATGAGACCTTAATGTGGGACTCACTCATGGAGGTGCACATTATGTAATATTTGGTATTTTTTGCAATTTGGCTGTACAAGTTTCGTCTACAAGATCAACAACAGCAGACATAGCAGCCAGCCAATATTACTTACTGGTCCAACAGCAGTCAGCCCAGCTCGGCGTCTGTCTTTCAGCCTTTGGTTTCACCAAGCTCTCACCAACCACTAAAAGTCAGTCCCAGATTGTCCCAGTCCAATGGCTTCTTGCTCGCTCACTCTCTCCTTTTCTCTTCTTAGTTTCCTCCAACAACGTCCTCTTCTGTCTCGTCACCTCTGCCATTATGTCCATAGAGGCTGCTGAGCCCGCTTGCCCAGCTCCGATGCAACATCGGCTCCACTCCCCGTCAACATTCACCAATGCCTCTGGGCTAAAAAACCTCGGTAGATGACCATCTACCATTAGCTGGGCTCTGTTCGAGGATTTTGCCTCTTTAAGGAAGTTTTTCCTTGCCACTGCCACCAAGTTCTTGCTCATGGTGGGAACTGTTGAGTCTTTGTTAATAATAATTTTAAGAGCACGGTCTAGATCTGCTCTATGTGGAAAGTTCTTGATTTGAATTGAACTTAGAGTACCACACTGATTTAGCGTCAAACCTCCATAACATTGCTGGACTCATGATGGACAGTTTTTCAATATATATAATATTATAATTGATGCAGGAGAACCAGAGATATTGTTTTCATTCCAAGCTTTTTTCCTTGTCAGAACAAATATTTGAATGCAGAATTTGGAGACAAAGCACCAAGATTCTGGCATTGCATTCTGGTTTTAGTTTGTAGTCCAAGTAGTATTGACCAGTCATACAATCTTTTGCTTTGTTTATCTGTTTTCACATGAAGACGTTGTTGGCTTTTATCTTAAACGTGTCTTTCTTGGACTGCAGAGGAAGTCTTTTTCAAGATATCCACTAGCTTCACCGGAAACCCCGAAAGCAGAGATGAAAAGGGGGCTACAGAGGTCAGGTAAACTCCACATCCCCAGATTTTTTCCATTTTCAGACCGATGCTTCAGCGAAATATGTGACAGCACTGACATATATCAGCTTTTTCATGGTCTCCCTAGACCGGCAACATCCTCGCTACTCGTTCCTGGACTGCTTGTTCTGGTCTGTACGGTACATTTGGTGCATGCTACAGGCAAAATGTCATGTGACGCAACTGGTGTACACAGATTACAGGAGTGTGTGGCTTGTGGTTACAATTAACACAAAGCTTTATACTTTTTTTCAAAAACCAAATTATAAAGTTCTTTACCCCAAAGTAAAAACCAAAGGGTAAGATTAATAGAAATAAAAAAATATCAATTAGACTTGAGTAAAAAATGAACTCAGGGAAAATTCACTTTTAATTTGTCCCTGCAGTTTTCCTCTACAGCTACACATGAGACCTACACCCGTGTTGACTCGAACAGGTGAATTCTAAATGCGGCATTCAGTGAGCAAACTCAAGCTGAGTGCAAAATGAATGAAAGGTTCGCCGTTTCCACTTCACCACTGTGTCGTTCTGGTTGTTTCCATTACGTGAGTGTTACTGCTGTCAGGGTCTGTTTACCTCACCTGAATCGAACACCCACAATCACGGTGCCCCTTGCTATAGCACTTAAGAGATACAAAGAAAGAGGCTCACAGTGCAGGAAGACAGAGCGTGGCGACACACATACACGAGCAGCACTGCGACATGTACATGACTGTGTTTTATCTCAGCAGTAGAACATTTAATCCAAACACCCTGATGATCATAAAGTGGCATTGCTGCTTTTGTTTCCATCTGCAATTTAACATGATGATGATTAAAACCAGATTCTCAGCAGGAAACAGACATGGCACGACATTAACTGTTTGACTTCATGCTGCAGGTCTCCCCTTTTATTATAACTTATTCATAGCAACGTGAAGTTTTTACATGTGAAATAACGTGAAGAAAATCAATACTGTGTGCCACCTTTTCCATTATCCATGACTAAGGTGCACTCAGTTACGAAAATAATATTTTAAGTATATCCAGGTTTATAAAACACAACAAGACAAAATTGAGAAGCAAACCCTCGTGGATTTTTTGAAAGTTCAGGTTATAAGAACCCCCAGGTTACTTTAGAGAGCTTTCCAATAGAGTTTTCTAACAACAACAGAAACAAAGCAGTTTTGTTTGTGTACTCGGTGAAGCCCTTGACCTCTTGGAGGAGCCTCCGGCCTTTAGAACAGAGACTTCTGGCTGTTCCAAGGTCAAAACTGAAAAGATAATTGTGCTTTTGCTGTCATTGCTCCTCGACCCTGAAAACAGCAGCCTCATGCAAAATCTGAGAGAAGCCAGGTCATTGCAGATCTTTAAAAAAAAACATCTTACTGTTTTGTTTTGTTTTCTTGCTTTTGTGGCATCATATTTTGGTTTGTACCTTGTCTATTTGTTCTTGGATATGTCTGTTTTTCTTCTTTCTGCTGTGTTTTTCCTGTCAAGCAGCTTGTAACTTCTAAAGTGGAAAGTGTTCTAAAAAGTCTGTTTGCACAGAAAAGAAATTCACGTCATTTCCGGATATCACAGTACACAGTTTGGTTTATCTTGTAACTACTACTGTCCAATGCCAGAGAAATACATTAATTATCATTCTTCAAGGGCACGTGGAGACACTCATATGGTTGTTTTAATATTTAAAGTTTAAGTGGGCAATGTAACTGGGCTTAGCAGCAGTAGAGACAGAGGAGAAGAGCCCGAGGAAGCTAAGAAGAGAAAAAAGAGGGGGTGGAGTTGAGCGAACAAGAAGCTGCGGGACAAGAGTAAATCTGGGACTGACTGTTGGTGAGAGCTTGGTGAAATAAAAGGCTGAAAGACAGACGCCGAGCTGGGCTGACTGCTGTTGGACTAGTCAGTAATATTAGCTGGCTGCTATGTCTGCTGTTGTTGACCTTTGCTTGATATTGAAATTGCAAAAATACCGTTGCTTTAACACATATCCTCACTTTTGTGTTCAAATCTGAAGTCGCTTGAGTTCTTGGCTACAGAACAGCGGTTTCACTGTTCCTTCTTCCTCTGATTCATTTTTTATAAATGATGTTTAAGCTCAATCTCACTGTTGCTGCTTGTTTTATCCTGTTTGCTTGACAAACTTGGCTGCAGACTGTTCTTTGTGCATACCGTATCTGACACTCGCTGCTGCATCGTGATGTGGGAATCTCCACTTCCAAGACGTGACTGTTGACTGAAGAACTTTACATCACATGAAGGATTTTGTGTCTCTTTTGTCTGTGTCGTTCAGCCCCGCTGGTTCCCACTGAAGACATGAATCTTTAAAGCAAAGTTGAATAACTTTTTTTTAACCATAAAATAACAGATTTTAAATCATTGTGATGCTACACTGACTCGTAATCATCGTTTAAATGCCTCATTTCAAGGCCAAGCTCTTAAGGAAATTACTAAAACAGGATGCATTTTTGGAGGGCAGATTAAGAAATGTTAATCTGTTCATCTTATTCAAGGATCAAGGATCAAGGAATCTTGAACTTTACTATTAAGTGCCCCTCGGGGATAATATGGTTTAAGAAATTGCAGTCTGTGATGGGTTACCTAACCCTAACCCTAGTACCCTAATCACATCCATGAGTCATTAGGGTACTAGGGGAGTATTAGTGCTGTTATTAGAGGAAAGTGTCCCATTCGCACGCAGCATGATGGAGGAAGCTGCTGCGGCTGATGTCGATAGTGATTATAGCTGCAGGTTAAATCTCCTGAGCTGCCGACAAACTGAACTTGAAGCTCTCCGCAGGCCGCAGTCACCTTTAAAATGCCGACCTGCTGCCCGTAATGCAACCTGACAGGGACGAGCGGCGAAGGCGAGGAGGACAAAGCTTCACCTTCCTTTGTTTTGTCACCGTGACTCACTATTCTCCGGCGCTCACAGAATAAGAAGTGAAAGGTTCCATGTTGAGAAAGTCGGCCTGGATCTGTTTGATTTGTACATCAGGTATTTCATTATGCATCACAACCCCGTCTCTGCTGCGTAATCTTCTCACATATTTTGATTGTTACTGGTCCAACATTCCCGCGCAGGAATCATCTAATACATGCACTTCACCATGAACTACTATGTGTAACCATTCATATACACACAGTACTAGATGTGATATAGAAGACGATGAATCAATGCATTTTCTACTACAGTTGTTCATCTTTTGATTGAACATTGACCATAGGAAAATTAGCTTTTACTTCTGGATCTCACCATAACGGAAGAAATTCTACATCCTTCAGGTGATCGGACATAAATAGAAAGAATTCTTTATTCCTTCAGGGGAAATTATTTATTTATTTTTTTTATTTTTTACATGCATTTTACCCAAAATACAACCACACACACAATTCTCATAGACATTCAAATGTGGAGAGATGGTGGCGTGATGGGCAGCCACACATATAGCAGTGCTCTGGGAACAGTTAAGAGGTGAACTGGCACCTCTCCAGCTACCAGTCCACCCTGCATACTTTGGTCCATCCTGGACTTGAACCGGCCACCGTCGCATTCCCAAGCTTAATCTCTACAGACGGAGCAGCTGCTGCCCCCAAATAGTTTTCTCTCCTGTGTTAATAATTCAAGAACACATCATCTTTTTAAGTTCCTTGAATTTCTTTTTCATCTGCAACAGATTCAGGAATTCTTTTTTTTTTTTTTGCCAGGATTGTGAGGGAATTTTCTATTCTAGGATGCCACATATAGGTTTACACAGGGTCAAGCAGTCGGAGGTCACTGCACGGATAGTGTTATCTTCTCCTTGAGATCCAGAGCAGTTTGTGTTTAGGAAAGCAAGTGCCATTCTAATCATTACTGTGGTAACTGAGGTCAGAGGATAGGGCTGTCTCACTCTATAGACACAATGGATAGGTATATAACTTTTTCTTCTATGTAATTTCACAACAGAAGGTAATCGGAGACAAATTAGACTTTTTAAAGTTTTTATTTTCTTTGTGTCATTATAGGACAGATCTTTCTTCAGACTGCAAATTCATTTCAGAAAGATGACCATGTTGGAATAAACATACAAACTAGAATAATATTAACAATCAAAGAGTAACACCGACTCTCTTTAGTCTTACTTAAAGAACACTTTTGTAACCTGTGTCATATTTACCTCCAGTTTAACTACACATTTGGAAAAAACAGGGACATTGTCACTCTGTCCTTAATAAACTAATTTATTAGATCACCACTGTTTCAGATGTGTGAATTAACTTAAAATTGTATTAATAAATGGTTGCGAACCTGATATGCAAACAGGAAACCAGAATCAATGAAAACAGTTCATTAAAAAGAGGTGGTCTGTGATGAAGGGCTGTCCGGGAGGTGCAGGGCTGGTGGTGGCAAAAATCCAAGAAGTGGCGAGGATGATGAGACTCGGTTGGACGTGGCACACGTGACAGGCAAAAATGAGGCAGAGCAAAAACAAGGTTAGGCACAGGGAGATCACAAAAAGACAAAAATCAGGAAACAGAGTTTGGTTGTAGCATCGTTTACCACAACAAAGACGGAAAGAGTCTGGAAACTTGAGCCGGCCTTTTCTATCCCGCGCAGGTTGATGCAGGTGTGGTAGTGATTAGGCAGGTGAGGGGGAAACGGAAGGCCACACCCAACAACAATGCACACAAACAGGAAGAGACAGGAAGACAAACATGACACAGAGAGGAGGGGAAAACACCAGGAACCTTAATCCTAACAAAGGTTTTTCTATGACATGTGAGATCATAACCAACATTTTTAGTTTAGATGAGTAAACTCTGTGTCTATTTGACTCTAATGCTGACCTTACCCCAAACAACTTTTAGACAATTTCACCGGCACAGACAAATTTCCAATTTCAGTGTAAAATCCTGACGCTGTCATCTGTCACCAATAGGCGACTGGCTACACAATAGTAAACATGGCGGTGCAAGAATGTGAGTCTCAGTTCTTTTAGACTATAAAAAACGTGTCTTCCCAGAGGAAAAAAAAAAAAGATTGGACAGAAATATCTGCACAAACAGGGGCAGCTGTGGCCAAAAGCTGCTTTTGTTTCTACACTGCTGTTCTTCTGGTAAATTTTGAGGCTCAAGATGGGAAATATCCTCAAAATTAATCCAGTTGGAGTCTTGTAAACAGTGACCCTGTAAGATGCTCTGTCTTTGCAAAATCTTAAATGTCTGTGACTTTTGACACACGTCTTGGCACCCTCTCACATCTTGTCTTATGTCTAAAATATTTTTCCTAGTTTATAGTGGGCATAAGTAAAATGTTACCCTAACTGATAAAAATAATGAACACAACTATGAGATAAACAACCAAAACAAGACAAACTGACTGTACTGTAACCTCCTCCCGACTTATTCAGGTCAAAACTTTCAGGAAACTGCCAAGGTTTGGTGACTGGTTCAACTGGACCAACTGGCAACTCTACAACAAAAAAACTGAGGTAAACTGAGGTCATGAGACAAAGACAAGTCTAAGAAAGATGTGAAAACCCTTTATGTACAGTAACACTCATGTTATTATCCTCCTGTTTAACTACAGGCTACTGTTTTACTCTCACAGAGACAGGAATGTGCAATATTTTAAGTGGGCGTCTGTTTTCAGTGTTAAAGTATGGAAACAGCCTCTCAGTAAAGGTGTGTTTAAAGGTGTGTATGTGTGTGTCAGAATCAGGGTCGGAGAATGTCAAGTTTCCTCTGTCAAAGTCCAGATGAACTCTGATCCTGTGGAGCTTCTTCTTGACTTGGAGAACAGTACGCTGATCTGGATCCGAGGCTGTTGTGTATTCACCGTCACAGAACACAATTCTGAATAATCCAAACGCCGTGTCTGAATTATTCAGGAAAGACTTCACTGAGACTCCCACTGCCCAGGCTGGACTGCTTCCAACCTCGACGTCCCAGCTGTGAGTCCCTGAGTCGAAGCCCTCAGAGCCGAGGATGGAAATGAAGGAATCAAACCTCTCTGGGTTTTTAGGAAGCTTCTTTTTCTCTCCGTGTCTCACGCTGGTCAGATCTTCAGACAGAGCGAGTTCTGGATGAGCAGTGTTTGGATCCAGAATCACAGGAGTGTAGGAGACCATGTCCTTCATGTTGTTCCAGATGTTGAAGTTCAGGTTGCCCAGGTGTTTGGCGCAGTCTATCAGAGCTCCTGAGGGTAACTCTGGATCATCCAGCAGGGGGCGCTGCTGGACTCTTTTCACTGCAGCCTTGTAGTTCAGCAGGAATGAGACGTCTTCAGCTCTCAGCTCGTCCTCTGTGGCTCTGATTGTGTCTGATAGAGCTGCTATCTCTCTGCTCAGAGCCTCCATCTTCTCCTTCATCATCTGACTCTTCAGCTCCTCTTCCTTCCTCACAGCAGTGATCCTGGCTTCCTCTTCCTCGTCTAGAAACTGGTGAAGCTCTTTAAAGTGCTTCTTAATCTTCTTCTCTGTGTGTCGGGCCTGGACCTTAATGTGTTCTGCTGTTTGATCGTAGTTTCCTTTAACTTGTTCAAACAGCTTCAGTTTCTCTTTTAAGGGTTTCAGGGATGCCTGGAGCTCCTCTTTGGGGTCCTGTGCAGCTTCATGGATGGGTCTGAATCTGTGGTTGTTGTGTACTATTGAATCTCTGCAGACGAGACACACCGGCTGTTGATGGTCCAGACAGAAGAGTTTGAGTCTCTCAGAGTGCAGACTGCAGAGAGCCTCTGACCCTGCTGAAGTTTTCTGATCTCTCTCCAGTACGAAGGTCTCACACAGGTTCTTCAACGCCAAGTTATGAGGCGGATCACTCAGTAAAGACCTCCTCTTGCAAACTGGACACTCCTTCACTAGTTTCTGTCTCCACCATTTCTGCACACAGTATTTACAGAAGCTATGGCTGCATGATAGAACAACAGGATCTTTGAAGAAGTCCTGACAGACAGGACAGGAGAGATCCCTCTCCAATGGAGAAGCCATCGTCTCTCTATAGTGAAGATGAAGAACAGTGGGTACACAGATAAAACTTAAGTCAGCTCACACATTTTGATTCTTTTTTGTAGCTCTCATGCAGTTTTTAAGTATTCAAGTACTCACCGTGTTCCCAGTCAGCGCCCTGCCTTTGTCTTTCAGTGTCTCTCCGCGGTCGAAGAATAACAATTTGCACTTCTTGGTTCGTCTCAGGTGAGGTGAGTCAGGTAAGAGGTGGAGCTTTGTGCTGCCCTTTTATCAAGGATCAGGTTTCTCTTAGTTTTCACTGGAAGTTATAGACTGACTAAAGGTACACCGGCCCAATCAGCTTACAGGCTGTTATTAATATTAAAAGCAAGAGATGCTTAGATAATGTTTCAAGGAAGAAGCTACGGCTTTAGCAATACAGCTGTGGGTTTTAGTTTAACTAATCCACTTCAATTTACACTCTTTCTGTATGTTATGTAATTCATAGTGAGCATAATGCTTAATGTTTTTAGCAAAGATATATTATTACTGTGAGTTAACACAGACTTAAATCAGTCTGCACTTTAACTGTGTTTCTGTGCAACAATAACAGAAACCAGAAGGGAATAAATGCAGTCTTGTGGTTCACTTTGAGTTTGTCCTGATGGCAGTCCTTCATTATTGGGTCAATGAAATAATCAAAAGGTTCGTCCTCTGGGAAGCATGAATATAGTGAGTCAATGTTTGTAATGATTATGTGCGTGACTATTTGACATTTCTGACTGAGAGTTGTGCAACAGGACAAGCGACTGAGTGTCTAAAATGGACAAGGTTTATCCTCTGAGGAGCGTAAATGTTCTCAGAAAATTTCATGTCTATTCGTCTACTCTGTTTTTTTTAATTTGATTTTTATCCAAAAAAAGATGTTGAAATATGTCCAGAGGAAAGGTCATGGTGTCTTTAAAATCAAAAGGGTTCATCATCTGGCAACCCCGATAATGCACACACTGGTCCACTGTGTCAAGTTTTCAACACATCCTCATTCCTACCAAAAGTTAGCAATAATAAATAAGCAACACCCGGTTAGACTTTCAGAATAAAGCTTGCTAGGAAACATTTCAGGTGATGGTAGTAGAACTTCTAGGTTATGTTTTGGGTGAAAGGACCAGTGTGGCATCTTGCAGTGTAGTTGTTGATTGTATCCCCCTCGCCTCACCCTCTCCTCTATAGTGTGAAGGAGAAACTACTGTAGGTGCACAAAAACACACAAAAAACTCGAAACACCATATTTTGAGACAGTGTTTAGTTTGACACATTGGATCTGTGAAGATGAACAACGTCACACCGTGTAGTATTCATTGTAAATGCGTTGTTTACTGAAATTATTGATAGTTTTAAAGTCATAAAATATTCCAAAGACCCTATAACATGCTGAAAATATTTGATTAAAAGTCAAAGTTCAATCAATCATACACAGATTAAGATTTATAAAACATATTCTTGGTTATGGCTATGCAAAGTTATCTGTTAGATCTCAATCATTCTCAGTGATTTGATAATTAAACAGTTACATCATATACACAACAAGTATTCTTTCCATTAAATGATATTTCGTTTGGAAAATGTTTGTAACTGTACTTAATACATTAATAGAAAGGCCACCAACTGCTACGCACTTTGCATTTTGTAGAGTCTTGCTCTGGTAATATCTTCAGTGGCAATGCTTTGTTCGTGTTAAAGTATGGAAACATCCTCTCAGTGAAAGTGTGTGTGAAGGTGTGTATGTGTGTGTTAGTATCAGGATCAGAGAATGACAGAGTTCCTCTGTTCCAGTCCAGTTTAACTCTGATCTTCTGGATCTTCTTCACTGAGAGAACTGTGTTTGGACCTGGCAGTGAGCATGCTGAGTATTCACCTTGATGATACATTATTCTCCATAATCCAGACTGTAAGTCTATGTCTTTATTCCTTTGGACGGATGCTGTAACTGCACCCAGAACCCAGGCTGGACTGTTTCCAACCTCAACGTCCCAGCTGTGAGTCCCTGAGTCGAAGCCCTCGGAGCCGAGGACAGAGATGAAGGAATCAAACCTCTCTGGGTTTTTAGGAAGCTTCTTTTTCTCTCTGTGTCTCACACTGGTCAGATCTTCAGACAGGATGAGGTTTGGGTGAGCAGTGTTTGGATCCAGAATCACAGGAGTGTAGGAGACCATGTCCTTCATCTTGTTCCAGATGTTGAAGGTCAGGTTGCCCAGGTGTTTGGCCTCGTCTATCAGAGCTCCTGAGGGCAGCTGTGGATCATCCGGCAGGCGGCAGTGCTTGACTCTTTGCACTGCAGCCTTGTAGTTCAGCAGGAATGAGACGTCTTCAGCTCTCAGCTCGTCCTCTGTGGCTCTGATTGTGTCTGATAGAGCTGCTATCTCTCTGCTCAGAGCCTCCATCTTCTCCTTCATCATCTGACTCTTCTGCTCCTCTTCCTCCCTCAGTGCAGCCATCCTGGCTTCCTCTTCCCTTTGTAGAAACTGGTGAAGCTTCTTAAACTGATCCTTAATCTGCCTCTCTGTGTGTTGGGCCTGGACCTCAATGTGTTCTGCTGTCTGGTCACAGTTTTCTTTAACTTGTACAAACAGCTTCAGTTTCTCTTTTAAGGGTTTCAGGGATGTCTGGAGCTCTTCTCTGTGATCCTTTGCAGCTTCATCGATGGGTCTGACTTTGTGGTTGGTGTGTGTTCTCGAATCTCGACAGATGAGACACACCGGCTGTTGATGGTCCAGACAGAAGAGTTTGAGTTTTTCAGAGTGCAGACTGCAGACAGCCTCTGGCGCTATCCGATCTCTCTCCTGTAGGAAGGTCTCACACAGGTTCTTTAACGCCAAGTTACGAGGAGGATCACTCAGGACAGATATTGTCTTACAAACCGGACACTCCTTTATTGGCTTCTCTCTCCACCACGTCTGCAGGCAGTCTTTGCAGAAGCTGTGGCTGCATGGCAGGACGACAGGATCTTTGAAGATGTCACAGCAGACAGGACAGGAGAGATCCTCTTCTGATCGTGAAGCCATCTTCTCACAGCAGGTAAACAGCAAAAAAGAAAAAGGTATCCAGTCAGGTGTCAATACACTCCACTTCAGAGAACGTTCTTCTTCTTCGGGTTTCTGTCCTGTTCTGGTTCTTGATCTGTTCAGTGTTGTGTTTCTATTCTGATGACGAATTTTGATGTGTTTCTGTGTCTGTGCCAGGTCTCAGTGAAACAGCAATAACCTGTATTTCTTGGTTTTCTTCAGGTGAACCAGGTAAGGGGTGGAGCCCTTTCTATCTTTAAATCAACTCTTGTCTCTACATACCAGGAGAGTTACTTTCATTCCTGTGTGTTGTAGACTTGTGTTATTAACCCTTGTATGGTGTTCGGGTCTGTGGAACCCTTTCATTTTTTTTTATCAAAAGAAAGATGATACGATTATTTATTTTTTTTAAACTCAGACTCAGATTTTCTGTGAAGAACATATATCGGAACACATTTTCAATGAAAACACACTGCACACATTTATATTACATACAGGATGTTCGTGTGTGTGTGTGTGTGTGTGTGTCAAAGCAACATTCAAGCACTTGCACCTGCACCTGCTCGCACATTTTTCCCGCTCTTTCTTGCGGGATCCAATCATTATTTTTTTTCCCCACATACTCTATCCCAGCTGCAAATGTGGGGCGGGACACAATAAACAGAGCTTTGCCAGTGACAACTGATACAAGATACAACTGATTAAGATGGCCAAAAGATTCTCCCCACAGGAGGCCTTGAAATTGATTTTGGAAGAGAGAGACGCTTTTGATGATGATGTAGAGGAAGAGGATTCAGAATATCAGGATCACATTTCTAAAAAAATCAGAGTCTGACATTGACTTTGAAGAAGAGGATGAGATTGATCATCAGCTAGTTGCAAAACGAAGACGAACCACAGGACTAAGAAGATAGCAGCCGGCCTCAGGACCAAACAGTGAGCAGCTAGCAAGTGAAGAAATATGGATGTCCAACAAAATGGTTAAATTGAATGGTCTTCTTGCCCAAGAAATGAGCCACCCTGCATGGCTGCCAATGTGGCATAAGGATTCAACCAGGGCCAACACGGATGGCAGTGACTCATGTGCCGGACATTTGCATGGTTGTGTAAACTGACCTGAATGGGTTAAATTGTTCAAAAAAAGTTCTAATGAATAAAAATTAATAGTTATGAAAAACTTTGTTGAATGTTTTCCACTATTTTTTCTTTTTTTATTACATTTTATTAAAGAAAGAAACAAGTAGCACTTTAATATATAAATGTGATCTAACAAAGGTAAGAGGCAAATATTAATCATATGTGCTGTTTATATTGCTTGTAACTGGGATGAAGTAAACATCTGTAGAGTATTTCAACATAAAATTGTGTGTCACGTCTGGACTGGCTGATTTTCCCAGCCATGGACATTGGCATTATTCTGCTTTTACCAGTAGACAGAGGTAAGAGGGAAGTAATTGAAGGTCTACTGGGTAGTAAAGGGAACAAAATAGAGGATGTCACTGATACACAATATGCAGTAAACCTGGAAGAAGTGAAAACACAAGTGCAAAACACATTATTACCATCAACAGAAAGGAATATATGATTTGTGCATTGGCATGGTTAAGTATTCAGTTCAGTTCAATTCTATTTAATTTATGCCAAATCACAATCTAAGTTATTTTGTCCGTACGTTTTACATTATTATTTACAGAAACCCAACAGTTCCCACCATGAGCAAGCACTTGGGGACGATGACAAGGAAAAACAGGCAGAAACCTCAAGCAGGAGGCTGCGGTCCATCGACACCAACACCTCATGCCACAAAACCTTGAACATCAGATGTATGTGTTTTATTAATGCACACCATTTACCTTTTATTTACTCTTTTCATTTTACAACATGTTGTACATATGTTTATATATGTTTATATTTTTAAATAGTTGATTTCTTATATTTTTTAAATAAATGTTTGTTATGCACCAGGACAATGTATGTGAAAACCTAATTGGCAATAAACCTGAGAAACCTCAAGCAGAACCAAGTTTATTGGTGGGTGGCTGGTTGAGTCAAAGCGAGTCAGGGGTACATAGATAAATAGATAGAAAGCTATATCTATAAACTTTAATGAAGATATGACTAAAGGTAGTAATAATGACAATAATAAAAATACTATTTGTAGTGGATGAGACAGGCAGACAAACAGTAAAGCGGAAATACAAGGAAAAACAATGACCTATGCAGAAATGTCTGTTATTATAAGACATGCTCAACTTCACTAACTTCCTATCAATTAGAGTCATGTGTCTGATTATTGTGCTGCTACCTGTTAAAACCCGTTTCTTGTTTTGTTCGAGCTCAATCCAGCACACTCTCAAGGCATCGAGACATTGAGCAAACTGTTCAGGCATACTTGAACTTCATAATGGATCACTCCTTGAAAACCTTTGCCAGTGTAGAGGGACCATCGCTTCATCACAACAGCTGTACAAGCAAGATGGAACAATCTGAAAATGTTTATGCAAATGTAGATGTGAACCAGGCTCAAGAGGCAAAAAGAACTGGACCTGCCCTCTCAGGTACTGAACTCGTGCACGAGAACAGGTCATGCACGTACTGTTATATGCTCTTGACTGCAGCTTAATGCAAATATTAATCTGATTTTATTTGAACATATGGCAAATACTGACTTCTACCTTCAGGTTCCGTAGATCTGAAGAAGAGTTTGTCCTGCATAACTGCTGCAGTGTGTCTGGGTCTGCTGTGTCTTCTCCTTCTGATCGGACTCTATCTAACTCTCTTTCTCCTATGTGAGTACTTTGTTAGCATGCTGATAAAGCCCCAAGTGATGCTGGTTAACAGTGTGTGTTTAATGATTTGTTATTGTGCCAAACAGACACGAAAGACATCTCTGAACAAGACCAGTTACAGACCAGCTACAACGACCTGACCAAAGAACGAGACCAGTTACAGACCAGCTACAACAACCTGACCAAAGAACGAGACCAGCTTCAAAAAAAATTTGATGACTCGGCCAAAGAGAAAAATGATCTGGCGAAAAAACTTCAAGGTAATTATTAATTTCTTAAAGCAACAATATTTAAAATAATTTTGGTGTCTCAAAGACTTGTAACCAGGTGAATGGTGCCTGTGTCACTCCCAGTCTATGCATCCTGAGTAAACCCCCAAGAAGTGTGCCGGGCTTTGAAGTCAATTTGACATCAGGGTCAAACTGTGTAATTACAGCAATGATGTCCGTCATTTGATGGACACCGGTCATAAAGACTTCTCCCCATAAGTTTACAATGATTTTTTGGAGCGTCACAACCTGACTTGTTTAGCGATCAGAACTTGATCCATTTGTTCCAATAACCTTTGGAAAGTATCAGAGAGACGCACAATAAAATTGCATAACTGGAAGTCAGCAGCTCAGCAAGCAGAAGTCTCTTGTGCTCTATGGCCACACAATGCAAAAGCACACGCCGAATGCGATGATCCGTGTAATTTTAGGAAATCAAACCGTCTTGGCTTCATGTGCCACTGACCAATTCTCCCAACACTGTATCCAGTTCCTTATACATCCATGCCTCTGTTCTACATTTAACTTTTAGTCGTTGGTGAGAGTTTTGTGCAGTAAAGGTCCTAAAGACAGATGCCGAGCTGAGCTTCTTGCTGTTAATGCTGCTGACTAATAAGTAATATTAGCTGACTGCTATGTCTTGGGTTGTTGACCTTTTGCATTAACACACTACTATACACACTGTCTCCTGGATGCTGTTTTATCTTTGACCTTTGCTATTTTAATGGAAATTAATTTAGTTATTCAGTAAGTTCATGTTCACTAATGTTTACAGAGAATGTTTCAACTAAAACCAACCAGCTTCAATTTTTAACTTTGTTGAAGATATTAAGGTTGTTGTTTCATGTTTTCCCCTCTCAATGCAAACAGAATTGGGATACCTATATTTCAGCGGTAGCTTCTATTACATTTCTTCTGTGTCAAAGTCCTGGCAACAAAGTAGAGATGACTGTCAGCAGAGAGGTGCAGACCTGGTGATTATCAGCAGCAAAGAAGAACAGGTATGTGTCTCCCTGTGCAAACATGTTGTGTGTGAATCTGTGTTAGTACTACCGTGTCACAGAAGTGGAGGACAGCATGTAATTGTTTGTATTGTACTTATGTCGATGACCGTTTCTTTGTCAACAAGGAGTTCCTAACAAATTTACGGAAGCACATGTGGATTGGACTGACTGACAGCGAGACAGAGGGGACATGGAAATGGGTGGATGGAACTCCGCTGATCACAAGGTTTGGATGCGACTTAACTTTTTCTGTTGCCATGGTGCACTGTGACCAACCATCATTTTAACCATTACATTTAATTGACATGCACTTGTTCGCTCTGTAGGAGGAAGAGTGTGAGTACACTGCAAAGAGTTTTCTGTCATTGCAGCTTCTTTTTTTGTTACCAGTGTTTTTATTGACTCGACAATTGTGATTGACTGTGATGATTGCTACACACACACGTGTTGGATATTATTACGAGTAAATGTTTACCATATACTATGTATGTTTCACTAACAAGGACGACGGCAATATAGATTTAAGTTTAGACAGGTTTGTTGCAAGTGATGGAAAAGGATGCGCCGAGATGATGTCCTGTAGGAGGAATGATTTTTTTCATTTACTTAGAATGAGTCCTTCATACAGTAGCCCTGACAAACAAACCACTGGCTCTAGTCAGGGCATTTCTCGAGTTTTAGAGCCAGGATTTCTCATTCACGTTTGGAAGAAGAGGGTGAATCAAGATGGCACTAAATCCAGCTTTCTGCCCGATGCATTACTAAATACATTTAATGTCCTTTTGCAAAGCATTTTCATCATGGTGTAAAACACAAAGATTTTATGTTTCAGCCAGATTGCCCAGCTGCACTACTGTGTTGTGTCGAGCAGGGAATGAGTAGTATTAGACAGTAATTCCTGAGTTGCGTTGTTTTCTGTCAATCAAATGCTTATTGATATGTGTTGTTTATAAAAGTTTTGTATTTTGTTTTTGGGTTTCAGTTACTGGGCTCCCACTGAACCGAACAATTATGATGGAGAAGACTGTGCTGAAATGTTGGATAAGCATAATCCAGGGGAAAACAACTGGAATGATCTGCCATGTTACATTGCATTACCCTCGATCTGTGAGAAAACATCAGCTTGATAACTCTGCAGTGATATAAAAGACGAGGAGGGGGGGAGATACTCTGCGTCACATTTCCCACTTTCAGCTATAATTGCCAAGACAGAACTAACATAATGCTTAGCACGCTACGTATCTGTGAGTGTCTCATTAACACACAGACATGCACGCAGTTGCATAGTAAATACAGAAATCAAACATTGTGCAGTCAGGGAGGTAGTAGTGTAGAGGCATGCATAAAAGAAAATAAAACTACAATAAACATTACGATCATTAGAATTAAAGTAAACTTTGCATGACGTGCAATGTAAATTGTAAACATGGAGCACAATCCCTCTCAGTTGAAAACATGCAGGCGACTAAATAATCACATTAAAATTGTTGCAAAGGGACTAAAAAACAGTTTAAAACATCTCAGCACTGCTTGCGCACTGCAGGCCTTCGTCCTTTATTGAACACGAAGAGTCAACAAATATGACATTTTTATTTCACAAACACTTCAATCAATAAATAGATAAATATTAGTTAAATACATAAATATTTCATGGCTATACTGTAAAATATACAACCATCAACATGTTTTCAAAAATCTTCACTCCCCTTTTTACTGACTCTGTCCCTTTGCCTGGGTCCTACTGTTAGACTCTCTGTTACTCTCCCTTCCATATATATATCAGGCATATGTTGCATGACGAGAAAGTGCGTATGAAAGCAGCAAACATGAATATTGTGTAAGAGAAACTTGATTCAGTGATGTATACATGTTCTTCTAAAAAATTGCTCTTTTGTTCTTTATTGTAACATTTATACACAAAGTACAATAAAATTAATATATTGTAGGTGATTTAGTGCTGTTTGTGTTTACTCCAAATTTGTGAATGTTTCCAGATATCATTTCATTTTAAAAAGCTTTTTTTCTGTTTGTTTTCTGCTTGGTGTGATGTTTCAGTTTCAATGTTTTCTTGTGTACTTGTTATCAACGTGGTTATTTGTGGCAGATGTGACTTATTTCACTGGAAGCTGGATAATCTGAAGCATTAAAAATGATACAAATAAACATTAGGAGCCTTGTACTAAATGTTGGTTTACTTGAACCTGAAATCAAACTACCAATTCATGTGTTATGTTAAAGGTGACAGATTCTTCACAGGTGATGCTGTGGTTACAGATGTTCCATCCAACTGGTCCTCTGAACTAATAATACCTCACGTAGTTTAAACACTTTGTCTTTAATCGTCCATGAGAAGAAATAATTAAAATGTGTTGAGAGTCACAAAAAGTTGGACAAGAAATATTCGTTGACAACTTTTGGTGCACAAAAAAGGACAAAACTAAAGTACTTTGACTTTGCATTGTGTCTGTAATCACATGCAAAAACATCTCTTCTTCTGTTGGTTAAGCGGTTACTCTCTAATCTTGCACTATTCAACCAATCTTGAATTTCACTGACGTCATGTCTCTGTCAGTTGGCAAACATTATCGGTTCATATCAAAGAAAAAGTTAAAGATTTGTAGACTAAAGAACAGAAGAATGTCACCGAAAATGAGACAGAAACTGCAATAAAACAGCTGAGGCAACAACAAAAAAGAAAAACATATGTAACTATGGCAGCTGTACATTTCAAGGGTGGTGTGGTGAAACCGTAAAACAACAAAAATGAGACTTTAAATTTCACTGAAAACCAGACAGGAATCAGCAAATAAATAACAATAAATAATAAAGAAATAAAACTACTATGGTTGGATTAAAACATTAAGGTGTCTTCTATGTCGGCTGATCCCTGGGGTAACACCCGGGCGAGGTGACGTGTAGTGTAATATTTTATAGACTTTGTTATAGGTTTGTGCTAGTATGTAGATTAAATCCTTTTCATTCCTGTCATGATATTAAATATATAATTGCATGTTTTTTTAGTAGCATTTTAGGTTGGGATTATTATCCTCTTAGTAGTAGATTATTGGTTTGAAGTGAAAATGTAAGTAATACACTCGTAGCCAAGAACCTCGAGGGTGGATTCTAATCTCACAGCCAAGAGCCTCGAGAGTATGAATCCACAAGGGTGAACACAGTCATCGCCATAAGCCTTAACTAGTGTGAATCAACAAGTGTGAAAGTATGTATGTAATGATGGAAATACTTATTGTTTTTTGTAACCCTTTTTTAAAAAAGAGTGCAGCATGACGAGTGAAACTTAATTGTCCGTGTCTTCGCCAGGGCTTTGGAAGATGGTCAGTGTTGCAATGAAGTTGAACAAGGTAAGGGCGGGGGTGAGCACATGCTGTGTCAGCAAATGTTAGCAGGTTTAAACCCAGCCCAAATAATTTGATTGGATACTAGAGAGAGAATCATGTGATTTTCAGACTATTATTTTACTGAAGGGGAATAAAAATGGGTGGTACCAATTTTGCGATTGTACCATTATAAAAGATGATGTTCTGAGCTGAAAAAACACTTCCCATCATGAACGAAAACCGCTTGTATTTTCTGTGAAGAAAGTAAAACCTCTGCTGCTCTCAACTTTGACGCGTTCCGGAGCCTTCCCTGAAGGTAAGATTGGATTTATGAACAAAGCGTTGCAGGAGTCCGGACTTAGTCTGTAACTCACGATCCAGGCTTCTGACACACTTTAATATATAAATGTGATCTAACAAAGGTAAGAGGCAAATATTAATCATATGTGCTGTTTATATTGCTTGTAACTGGGATGAAGTAAACATCTGTAGAGTATTTCAACATAAAATTGTGTGGCACGTCTGGACTGGCTGATTTTCCCAGCCACGGAAATTGGCATTATTCTGCTTTTACTTGTAAACCGATGGTAAGAGGGAAGTAATTGAAGGTCTACTGGGTAGTAAAGGGAACAAAATAGAGGATGTCACTGATACACAATATGCAGTAAACCTGGAAGAAGTGAAAACACAAGTGCAAAACACATTATTACCATCAACAGAAAGGAATATATGATTTGTGCATTGGCATGGTTAGGTATTCAGTTCAGTTCAATTCTATTTAATTTAAATAATGCCAAATCACAATATAAGTTATTTTGTCCGTACGTTTTAAATTAGTTCCCACCATGAGCAAGCACTTGGGGACGATGACAAGGAAAAACAGAAGCCTCAAGCAGGAGGCTGCGGTCCACCGACACCAACACCTCATGCCACAAAACCTTGAACATCAGATGTATGTGTTTTATTAATGCACACCATTTACCTTTTATTTACTCTTTTCATTTTACAACATATTGTATATATATTTATATATTTTTATATTTTTTGATAGTTGATTTCTTATATTTTTTTTAATAAATGTTTGTAATGCACCAGGACAATGTATGTGAAAACCTAATTGGCAATAAACCTGAGAAACCTCAAGCAGAACCAAGTTTATTGGAGTCATGTCTTGATAAATCATGTTTTCAGTTCTCCCTATGTCTCACCTGTCTTGTCTTTTAGGTCGCCGCCTCCCGCTGTGTGTCATCCCTGATCCCTGATTACCTGCCTCCGTCATTGTGTTTCACCTGTGCCTGATTGTGTTTCCCCTCCCCTTTTCCCTCTGTTTTTAGTCTCTGCACTTCCTTTGTTTGTTGCCAGGTCGTCTTGTGTAGTGCAGCGATCCAATGTTACTTTGTCTTGTATTTCTAGTTTTTGATTGACCTGATTATTGATCTTGTGCCTGTTTTTGACCACGATTCTTGCCCGACGATTTTGTAACTTCGCCTGGACATTTATTGTACTTCCTAATTTTTGTCTAGTAAACTTTTTGAACCTCTACCATTGTCTCTGAGTCTGCATTTCGAATCCTTCTGTGTGCCGCTTGATAACTGGTGGGTGGCTGGTTGAGTCAAAGCGAGTCAGGGGTACATAGATAAATAGATAGAAAGCTATATCTATAAACTTTAATGAAGATATGACTAAAGGTAGTAATAATGACAATAATAAAAATACTATTTGTAGTGGATGAGACAGGCAGACAGACAGTAAAGCGGAAATACAAGGAAAAACAATGACCTATGTAGAAATGTCTTTTGTCTTTTGTTTTTGACATGCCCAACTTCCTATCAAATAGAGTCACGTGTCTGATTATTGTGCTGGTACCTGTTAAAACCCGTTTCTTGTTTTGTTCGAGCTCAATCCAGCACACTCTCAAGGCATCGAGACATTGAGCAAACTGTTCGGGCATACTTGAACTTCATAATGGATCACTCCTTGAAAACCTTTGCCAGTGTAGAGGGACCATCGCTTCATCACAACAGCTGTACAAGCAAGATGGAACAATCTGAAAATGTTTATGCAAATGTAGATGTGAACCAGGCTCAAGAGGCAAAAAGAACTGGACCTGCACTCTCAGGTACTGAACTCGTGCACGAGAACAGGTCATGCACGTACTGTTATATGCTCTTGACTGCAGCTTCATGCAAATATTTTAACAATGTTCATGCACGAACACAGGAAAGACTATATTTCCTGAGGCTGATGTGAATGTCATTGGTTTTGTAGATGACTGACTGATTGTCTGGGGAACACACATGTCAAAATGTCACTTCAATTCATCAAGAAGTCATTAAGTTTTGGGACAAACTGAATCTGATTTTATTTGAACACATGGCAAATACTGACTTCTACCTTCAGGTTCCGTAGATCTGAAGAAGAGTTTGTCCTGCATAACTGCTGCAGTGTGTCTGGGTCTGCTGTGTCTTCTTCTGATCGGACTCTATCTAACTCTCTTTCTCCTATGTGAGTACTTTGTTAGCATGCTGATAAAGCCCCAAGTGATGCTGGTTAACAGTGTGTGTTTAATGATTTATTATTGTGCCAAACAGACACGAAAGACATCTCTGAACAAGACCAGTTACAGACCAGCTACAACAACCGGACCAAAGAACGAGACCAGTTACAGACCAGCTACAACAACCTGACCAAAGAACGAGACCAGTTACAGACCAGCTACAACAACCTGACCAAAGAACGAGACCAGCTCCAAAAAAAATTTGATGACTCGGCCAAAGAGAAAAATGATCTGGCGAAAAAACTTCAAGGTAATTATTAATTTCTTAAAGCAACAATATTTAAAATAATTTTGGTGTCTCAAAGACTTGTAACCAGGTGAATGGTGCCTGTGTCACTCCCAGTCTATGCCTCCTGAGTAAACCCCCAAGAAGTGTGCCGGGCTTTGAAGTCAATTTGACATCAGGGTCAAACTGTGTAATTACAGCAATGATGTCCGTCATATGATGGACACCGGTCATAAAGACTTCTCCCCATAAGTTTACAATGATTTTTTGGAGCGTCACAACCCTCGTAAAATGACTTGTTTCGCGATCAGAATTTGATCCATTTGTTCCAGTGCATACATATGAATGCCTGCCATATTCCGCCAATTGATTCCCCCTAAATACACACTGGACCTGTGTTGTACTGAGACTAAAGTTCACGTAGGACTACAGAGCACTAAATATTTTTGAATTCATGAATGATCATGTCAAATTCAGCAGGCGGGTAGAAACAGCTCTTTGTAGCTCTCTCTCTCTTTATCCCTCACTTCCCTGTTTGTCCTCTGGTCTCTTCCACTTCTTCATTTTGGCCTCCACAGTCAAAGATTCATGTTATGTTTGTCTATCTATCGATCTCCTCCGCTCCATCTATGTATTGTATCTATAGTCACAGGTATCCCAGCCACTAATAAGATATTACTAAGAGGGGTGTTTAAGTTGTTTTCTCAGTGAAAAGTTACCTAAGATAATGCATACTTGCATTTTGCTGTGCAGCAAATACCTCCATGTCCATAGGGGCTGCTAAGCCCGGTTACACAGCATTGGCTGTGGCTCATGGGTATTGTAGCATTAGGGGCCATGCCAAAATCACAGTAAACACGATTTTTCAGAGAGAAATTCAAGATTATTAAACTGGTGTTCATAACATTAACCTATATAGTCAATATGCCATAAGTAAGGACCCGTGTTTCTATATTTAGTAACACTGAGGAGTCTGAAAAGACAAAACCCCAAATTTTGAAAAAGGCTCACAAATGACAATTCTATTCTAGATTTTGCATTAACACACTGCTCATGCTTTGTTGTTTCAATGGAAATTAATTTTGTAATTCAATAAGTTCATGTTCACTAATGTTTACAGAGAATGTTTCAACCCAAACCAACCAAATGCAAGATTTTTGTCCAAGCTTCAATTTTTAACTTTGTTGAAGATATTAAGGTTGTTGTTTCATGTTTTCCCCTCTCAGTACAAACAGGATTGGGATACCTATATTTCAGCGGTAGCTTCTATTACATTTCTTCTGAGTCAAATTCCTGGCAACAAAGTAGAGATGACTGTCAGCAGAGAGGTGCAGACTTGGTGATTATCAACAGCAAAGAAGAACAGGTATGTGTCTACCTGTGCAAACATGTTGTGTGTGAATCTGTGTTAGTAATACCGTGTCACAGAAGTGGAGGACAGCATGTAATTGTTTGTATTGTACTTATGTCGATGACCGTTTCTTTGTCAACAAGGAGTTCCTAACAAATTTACGGAAGCACATGTGGATTGGACTGACTGACAGCGAGACAGAGGGGACATGGAAATGGGTGGATGGAACTCCGCTGATCACAAGGTTTGGATGCGACTTAACTTTTTCTGTTGCCATGGTGCACTGTGACCAACCATCATTTTAACCATTACATTTAATTGACATGCACTTGTTCGCTCTGTAGGAGGAAGAGTGTGAGTACACTGCAAAGAGTTTTCTGTCATTGCAGCTTCTTATTTTGTTACCAGTGTTTTTATTGACTGGACAATTGTGATTGACTGTGATGATTGCTACACACACACGTGTTGGATATTATTACGAGTAAATGTTTACCACATACTATATATGTTTCACTAACAAGGACCACGCCAATATAGATTTAAGTTTAGACAGGTTTGTTGCAAGTGATGGAAAAGGATGCGCCGAGATGATGTCCTGTAGGGGAGAAGAAGGGATGAGGGTCGAAGGGATGGAGGGATGAGGGTCGAAGGAATAAAGGGATGAGGGTCAAAAGAATGAAGCAATGAGGGTCGAAAGTATGAAGGGTGAGGGAGATGCTTGATCCGTGGTTTGGAGGTAAGATCTTGGTTGTCGCTGTCGGGGTTCATGTGTGTTCCTGAACCTAGTTATAAAACTTAAACATAACATAATCATTATTGCTGATACAGGCAGACAGTCTATGTATTATTGCTGTATATTACAAATATTATATTTGTCTTTTTAGCCACAACATGCAGCTCTACAGCTCGCTCTCTCTTGTCTGGTCGGTCCACAAAAATTTGATCACTGTTTCAGCACATTACCGAACCGGCAAGACATTTATTTCACTTTTACACCAGGAAGTCAATTAAGGTGGGGAAAATAAATAACTAAATATTGCTTTTTTTGCAAAGCATTTTCATCATGGTGTAAAACACAAACATTTTATGTTTCAGCCAGATTGCCCAGCTGCACTACTGTGTTGTGTCGAGCAGGGAATGAGTAGTATTAGACAGTAATTCCTGAGTTGCGTTGTTTTCTGTCAATCAAATGCTTATTGATATGTGTTGTTTGTAAAAGTCTTTTATTTTGTTTTTGGGTTTCAGTTACTGGGCTCCCACTAAACCGAACAATTATGATGGAAAAGACTGTGCTGGAATGTTAACGTTTAAAACATCGGAAAACAACTGGAATGATCTGCCATGTTACATTGCATTACCCTCGATCTGTGAGAAAACATCAACTTGATAACTCTGCAGTGATATAAAAGACGAGGAGGGGGGGAGATACTCTGCGTCACATTTCCCACTTTCAGCTATAATTGCCAAGACAGAACTAACATAATGCTTAGCACGCTACGTATCTGTGAGTGTCTCATTAACACACAGACATGCACGCAGTTGCATAGTAAATACAGAAATCAAACATTGTGCAGTCAGGGAGGTAGTAGTGTAGAGGCATGCATAAAAGAAAATAAAACTACAATAAACATTACGATCATTAGAATTAAAGTAAACTTTGCATGACGTGCAATGTAAATTGTAAACATGGAGCACAATCCCTCTCAGTTGAAAACATGCAAGCGACTAAATAATCACATTAAAATTGTAGTAAAGGGACTAAAAAACAGTTTAAAACATCTCAGCACTGCTTGTGCACTGCAGGCCTTCGTCCTTTATCGAACACGAAGAGTCAACAAATATGACATTTTTATTTCACAAACACTTCAATCAATAAATAGATAAATATTAGTTAAATAAATAAATATTTCATGGCTATACTGTAAAATATACAACCATCAACATGTTTTCAAAAATCTTCACTCCCCTTTTTACTGACTCTGTCCCTTTGCCTGGGTCCTACTGTTAGACTCTCTGTTACTCTCCCTTCCATATATATATCAGGCATATGTTGCATGACGAGAAAGTGCGTATGAAAGCAGCAAACATGAATATTGTGTAAGAGAAATTTGATTCAGTGATGTATACATGTTCTTCTAAAAAAATGCTTAATGCTCTTTATTGTAACATTTATACAAAAAGTACAATAAAATTAATATATTGTAGGTGATTTAGTGCTGTTTGTGTTTACTCCAAATTTGTGAATGTTTCCAGATATCATTTCATTTTAAAAAGCTTTTTTTCTGTTTGTTTTCTGCTTGGTGTGATGTTTCAGTTTCAATGTTTTCTTGTGTACTTGTTATCAACGTGGTTATTTGTGGCAGATGTGACTTATTTCACTGGAAGCTGGATAATCTGAAGCATTAAAAATGATACAAATAAACATTAGGAGCCTTGTACTAAATGTTGGTTTACTTGAACCTGAAATCAAACTACCAATTCATGTGTTATGTTAAAGGTGACAGATTCTTCACAGGTGATGCTGTGGTTACAGATGTTCCATCCAACTGGTCCTCTGAACTAATAATACCTCACGTAGTTTAAACACTTTGTCTTTAATCGTCCATGAGAAGAAATATTTAAAATGTGTTGAGAGTCACAAAAAGTTGGACAAGAAATATTCGTTGACAACTTTTGGTGCACAAAAAAGGACAAAACTAAACTACTTTGACTTTGCATTGTGTCTGTAATCACATGCAAAAACATCTCTTCTTTTGTTGGTTAAGCGGTTACTCTCTAATCTTGCACTATTCAACCAATCTTGAATTTCACTGACGTCATGTCTCTGTCAGTTGGCAAACATTATCGGTTCATATCAAAGAAAAAGTTAAAGATTTGTAGACTAAAGAACAGAAGAATGTCACCGAAAATGAGACAGAAACTGCAATAAAACAGCTGAGGCAACAACAAAAAAGAAAAACATAATGTAACTATGGCAGCTGTACATTTCAAGGGTGGTGTGGTGAAACCGTAAAACAACAAAAATGAGACTTTAAATTTCACTGAAAACCAGACAGGAATCAGCAAATATCTAAAATGTGATGAAATAAAATGACATTTTCATTAACAGACTAAAAACTAAACTGGACTTAACAATACATGAATAAAACTACTATGGTTGGATTAAAACAATAAGGTCTTTTCTCTGTCTGCTGATCCCGGGGTAACACCCTGGCGAGTTGACATTATCATCAGCACAACCTATTGATCTGTCTGTGTTATCATTTGTCAGGATGGCGGCTGGCATTGATAAGGCTTCAGGATTGGCTGCAGTAGCTGTTGGCCATCGATCCAAACTTCTTTCTAAATGAATTCACACAGTCTTGGGTATCGATAACAAAGAGCTATAATTTGATACAACAGTGGCGGGTATCGATGAGTGAATCTGATGATTTTATCAAGCAGCAAGGAGTATTGATAAATGTGATAGGAGGTATTGATATGTAGTGTGTGGGTTCAACAAGGTGAGGTCAACTCAAGTCAGCAGGGACGGCAGTCATGACATTGTGTGTGTTCAAGTGTCATCCTTTTGCTGCTGGGACCTCTGTTTCATGTCCGTCTGCTCTATAATTCATAAACTCTCAAACAAATGTGTGACAGACAAATAAAAGGCCAGTATACTCGAGTGCAGGGGTACTTCAGTTGTCTTGCCTGGGGGCCACTGTCGATGGTTGACGGTGACATATCAACACACACTGGTTTAGGTTTGGTATGCTGTGGCAAAAAAGGCAAATTCATCTGCCCTTTCTTCGTTGAACTGCCAGTTTTCATTGTCAACCTTTCGATGTTTGCTGTCCTCAATCGTCTTTGCCAAGAGGGAAATCTGGTGGCAACAAACCCGTGCAGGTTAGTTGTACATGAATTTACAGAAATCGAGTGTCACAGCTGAATATGAAGATTATTGAATATTTACTAATTAGTATAAAGAAACTGGTCAGAGGGCAAGCCAGTACCAGTTGAGTATCCCTGCTATGGTGGCTCACCTTGTAAATTCAGCTTAATATACATTTCCACTCCTTTAGTACAACAAGCTTCTTGACAGTGCTGACCTTTGAGACTTTGGAGCTGGAAAAGATAGAGAAAGCTATTGCAATTTACTGGGCGTGTTGCATGATTTACAGACTTTATGATGGAAAGATTGCTAAGGAACGAATTATTTTGATTGAACGAATCAATAACTATTGTTAGCTCTGTCAGTCATGTAGCTTATTCAACTGACAGCCTTCGAATGCCAGGAGCCAAACCTGGCAAGAAAACCACCTCGGTAGACTACTGTATTCCTTGCCAGACTGGCTACCGTTTGGGAGGTTTGGGAGGTTGTGTTCGGGCCAGGTCTGGAATGTAGTTGATACTAGCTCATAGTGCTACCTGCAATGTATAGCAGTGGGGGTGTAACAAACACTTGTCACTGGCTACTGTGAACACCAATCAATATTGGTAACAAGTCCCTCCCTTCATGGGGACTTTAATTTTTTGCCCTCTTGCTAACTCTTTATTGAAAGGCGTGATGAACAAATCTGTGACAAACACGGTACAGAGAAAATAGAATCTGAAGACAGGCGAATAATATCCACTGTGGAACTTTTTTGGTGTGATCAGGCCTTTTTAGCTCAGTGAAACTTCCGTCCTGCTGGTTTTTCCCATTTAATCCATACCAGGAAGTGTATACGCCCTTTGAGCTGCTGGAATATGAAATATCTGTGCAGGAAATCACTCAAAACAATGGCTGTTTAATCATAATTTCTGTTAAAGAGACACAGTTGGAGTTTCATTGCAATCATCATCTAATGTTTTTGGTCCCACACAGTGAATTCTGATGATTAAGCAGGAAGTCAATAATCTCTCCCATGAGTCATTATGACATCAGGTGGGAGCTGTACGAACAAAAGAAATGGATGGAGACAGGAAGAAAGAGAGAGCGCGAGGAGGTAAAGAGGTGAGAGAGATGAGAGGAGATCTTAGCTAATTACTCTGAGATAAACGCTGAGAGAAGCATTTCTGTCGAGTACCTCAGAACCGTATGTGTGTGTGTGTGTGTGTGTGTGTGTGTGTGTGGTACCAGGCTGTACCATTCATCATAACAGTACGGAGGTTACTACAGTCTTTATATTTTATCTTTGTACAGCAGCTAATGACTTGCAGTCACATAATATGACAAACTGACCCAAACTGCTCAAAAGCAAAGATTTAAACCAGACGCAGGACATCAGTCATGTTCAGATTGACATCAGCACCGAGTAAAAAAAAACAAAAAAACGCAGCCCACTCCCTCTCTAATTTATTTCAATCTCAAGAGGACACTTTGTTGAAGCCCTCCTGCAAAAAAAGCTGAACCTGGCTCCGTGTTATGTCATCTGGCAAGATGCTGCAACAGTGCAAGTGCGAGCATACATTTCCAATAGATCACTTTGTAACATGAAAGGCGTAACTCTAATGTTTAAGAGATTTGTCTATGAATGGATAATAAAATATGAAAAATTACATTATATTATTATATTATTATATTAAAAATTACTATTAGATATAGATGTATGAAGGATTTAGTGGCATCAAGTAGTGAAGTTGCAGACTGCAACCACCTGAATCACCCCCTGCCTCATTTAATAGTTATGGTGAATGATAGCAGACTAGCAGGATGCAAACACAAAGGAATGTAGAGATGATTGGGTGATCCAGTGAGGGGGTGTCTGGGGTGGTGCAGGGCTGGTGGTGGCTGAAATCCAAGGTGCAGGACGTGGCAGGTTAGTGGCAGAGAGGATTTTCCGGAAGAACAAGATCGGAGTTTTCCACAAGACTGAAACAAGACTACCACTGGAGTTGGCCGTAGCATAGTTATCACTAGGGTGACTAAAAAAATCTGGCGGTGTCTTGGTGGAAGAGCCGGTCTTTTCAGCAGGAGCATTGGCAAACGAGGAACAGGTGATGAGGAACTCTGGCAGGTGAGGGTGAAACCAGAGGAGTCCTTGAGTTCCAACGACCTTGGTTTTATGAGTAATTGTGCAACAGTTGTGATCTGTTAAAAACAGGATGAGATTGCATTTCTGAAGATCATTAGGTAACATCCCAGACGGAGTACGAGCTGGAAGATTGCACAAGAGTTGATTGCACTATTTAAACACAGAATGTATCTGTGTATGATCAGTTTCTTTGCAAATAAACTCAGAATCAACAAGACAGAGTTGTTGCTTCTTCTTCTTTCCTCTTCTTCCCCAACCAAGCGTGAAGGAGAAACTATACGGTAGCCACTAAACAAAAAGGGTGTACATGGTCTGCAACAATGCTTAGATAGGTGGTACGTGTCAAAGTAACATCCACATGAATGGCAGGGCCCAAGGTTTCCCAGAAGAACATCACCCCAAAGCATAACACTACCTCTGCCGGCTTGCCTTCTTCCAATAGTGGACCCTGGTGCCATGTGTTCCACAGGTAAGCCAAAAACATGATTCAACAGACCAGGTCACCTTCTTCCATTGCTCCTTGGTCCAGCTGTGATGCTCACATGCCCACTGTTGGTGCTTACGGCGGTAGAAAGGAGCATTTTAACATGAACACCCTGACTGATCTGCAGATATGTAGCCTCACACACAACAAACTGTGTTCTGACACCTTTCTATCAGAACCAACATGAACTTTTTCAGCAGTTTGTCTCTTGGATTGGACCACACTGACCAGCCTTTGCCTCCCATGACCCTGTTGCCGATTCAACACTTTTCCTTCCTTGGATCACTTTTGATTGGTACTGACCTCTGCAGACTGATAACACCCCACAAGAGCTGCAGTTTTGGAGATGCTCTAACCCAATCGTCTAGCCGTCCCTCAAATCCTCACACTTGCCCATTTTTCTGCTTTGAATACGTCAACTTTGAGGACAACATGTTCACTTGCTGCCTGATATATCCCACATTTCACCTGTTAGTGGTCATAAAGTTTTAGCTGATAGGTGTAAAAGGCTCATCAAAGGTACAAAGAAACAACGATTCTCATTTTCAGACGATCATACACTAATAAAAACATACCTATGAATATGATATTCCATTCACCCTAAATCTTACACACTGGAAATTAAAAGTCAATCAAGATTGAGGATGGAATGACTGTTTCAGTGATAACTTAATAGAGTTGTAAAATTCTTCTTCATATATTATAAACTGCTGTGCAGTCTTTTGGCGTGTGATCCTTCAAACTGATGAATTAATTACTCAAACTGGTGCTGGAGCATATTTCATCATCTCACTGTTTCATCAACACCCCCACATCAATACAGCCACTTTCTTTGTTTTAATGCAGTGTCTGAACTAAAAGCCTGCTCAGCCTCACTGCAAGCAGTCATCCTTTCAATTAACAATGGCCCCCGACCTCCATTACAGCATCGTCGTCCTCAGAACCAGCTGCTGACAAGCTGTCTGTATACCAGGTTGATTTTCCCTGCTTGCTGAGAGCCTTGATCAATCATTATAGACACAACGTATACAGGACTGTAGGAGGTTTGTGTCATTTGAAGGGTTCACAGCAGAAAGTGCACATTGTGCATCCCACATGCATCTCACAGAGTCTGTGTGGATTGATACATCTGCAAATTTCAAATTGGATTACTGTTGTCATTCCCCGAGTTCTGCTATGCTGAGCTTATTGTATTCTTGTGGGGAGTGATGAGGTCAGGAAACATAAATATCAACTCTGCACAGATTCTGTCTTCACATTATAATCTGTTCCACATGAGCTGGCAGAGCTGACGTTTCCTTTGTTTAATACGATAACTCTGATCCAAACTTTTATCCACCATTAAAATCTGTCACTGCTGAAACCCATTGTAACCAAATTGAATTTAAGATGACTGCGGGGGACTGCGAGGAGGAAGCTCGTCTCTCTACATGAGGTGAAGGTTTTCCGTTCAAAAGATTTAATGTACTGTACATCTACAATCTACTGTGCAGGAGGTTTGTACACCGAGAGGACAGAATCAGACTGTAGTAGAATGTCAGTGATGTTGTATCTGATGTCAATAACTAAATATACTGTGTGTCTCGAGCAGATTATCCAGCAGCTGCTTAAACAAGCAACAAGGCACATTTTACCCCTCTGTCTCCCCAAAGTCAGCCTAATACATTACATACATTACAAAAGATTAGATATAATATAAGGAAACATGTTAAATGGAAATTCTGGCTTCTTGACAACAATACTACAGCCAGTATGTTCCTCTTTTTTTTGTCCGAAAAGATTTGTTTGTGTTTCGTTAAACCAAAGGAAACTTTTTTTGCACCATTTTGCAGCCCAGACTGAAGTAAAATAAACTGTGTTGTGCTCGTCTTGCTCTTGTGAAGCTTCAGCAGTATTTGGACTGCAGTACCTATTTAAACCGCTAGCTGTCAGTGTTACACGAGAATTTGCACACTGTTCCTCTGATTGCATCCCTGTCGCCTCACCCTCTCCTTCCTAGAGTGAAAAAAAGACTACAGTGTCCACAAAAACATGGCATGCCCAATTTTTAGGCTCCTTGGAAGAGGACCCACAGCATTTGCAGATTTAAAAGGCTTATTCCAAGAAAAGAAAAACCTTTTCTTATTTTCTAGTGATGATACACTAATGAAAACAGTTTTGCGCACTATATTCCATTTCTACCAAATCTATCTCCTGTAAATAGAGCCCACTGAAGCTTACACACTGGACCCTTTAAGGTGATTTAGAGAGTTTTAATGGATAATATAATATCAGTGAATTTAAGGGGATCATGCAGATACTTTGGCTTGTGTTAGAAAATAGAAAAATGGCTTCTCCGTGCAGCTGTAGAGTCCTTGAGATACTGAACCCCATATTGCTCCTGATGGCTGTGACGTTGGTGCGTGAATGTGCAGATCAGAAAACTGCCATATAAATACAAGTCAGTTTATTATTATTCAGTCAAGACATCACATACCATTGCATTAGCAAATAACCAACTGTTAGGCGTCAAAAAACTACACACAAACGACTGCTGTGTCTCTGACGTTCCGTCAAATGATGCTTTGGAAGAATTTCTCTAAAACACATTTTCTCTCTTCATCTCTCGTCATTTTAATTGTATCTCTCCTTCCATCTTAGTTCGGGCCACTGAAGACACGAGGAAAAGATGAAAGGGAGGGAAATGTGGATGCAATAAGGGAAGCATTAAGAAATGGACCCTGTCTCTTTTCCGTGTTATCTCGGTGAGATAAATTGTACAAATGGGGATACCGGCACACACTTTTTCGATAGCCTCCCCTGAAAATAATTCATGGTGTTGCACTCCATTTTCTTCCAAAAGTGACAGAAGCAGTTGTGTGTACTTCCAAAATACTCTTTCAGTCTCTGTATGCAGTGCGAGTGAGCATGTGGACCTCAAATGAAGAAAAAAAACAACCCACGACTTCAAGTATATGGATCTTTTAGTTGTACTATCTACTAACATGGTGCTGAATTACTACTCGTCTGTCTTAACTATGGTGAAGGGAGTGAAATTCTATTAATTAAGCACAAGACTCAAACTCTGCTCGACAAGAAGATAAAACAGCCCTTGAATCAACCTCCACCTCCCATGTCCCATGAAAGAACAGCCCTTCCATTTATTCATTTATCCCGCCGCCCCCCCAAAACCAAAACCAGCTTTCATCTCTCCGAAACTTCAACCAAGACGAGAAGCATCGATATATTTTCGAAAAGAGAGAATACATTGACAGCGTTTGCTGTACTTGTATCTCTGTTTGCAGTCTACTGGAAGATCAATGTGAATGCCTGATAACATTGATGCGCCCTCTCTCCGTATCTTGAATGCAATGAGCAGATATCACGGCAATCTGTTGCAAGATTATGAAATATCTTGCTCGCTGAGCTGATGCTACATGTGATTGGCTTGTCATTACAAACTCAATCTGTTTCATGCTCACACCTTAAGGTAAATATAGACTTACGGTGGGATGAGTCATACTAGAGAAAGAGGCTGTTGAGTCTCAGGTTGTTAAATAGCAATGCAAAAGGAAAACACGCGTCATGCTCGACTCTTCAACTCTTTGAAAAAAAAAGTTACCCACCTCTGAATGCAATTAAACAAGTTTACCAAGCTGTCATGCAAGAAACATGGGTGATGGGTAGAGGCAACGAGCTCTCCCAAGACCGTCAGAACAACATTGTTGAGCTGCATAATGATGACAGTGGTTACAGACGGACTTCTCAACTCCTAAATGCTACTATGAGCATCGCTGGGGCCTTTATGTACAACAGGAAGGAACATCCCTCCATCATCAACTGACTACACAGAGGAGCCCGTTGCAAGATTTTCAACCAGGCGGTGAAAAAGTTCATCAGAAGAGCAGCCTGAGAGCCGAGGACTCCACCACAAGGGAATCGTGCACGACCACTCAGACTCCATTGCTGAACTTGCTACACAACATCTGGAGAAGCCGAGAAAAAAATCCAACTTTGACTTACAAGCAGCAACAACATGATGTGCCATGTTTGTACATGACCCTAAAAATACCAGACGAACCATGAAGTTCTACAGATTGAGGTGGAAGCATCATGCTATAGGTCTAGACGCGAGAACATTGGTGGGGAGAACTGAAGTTATGACTGTCTGTGTGGAATAAAATCTCATCTGAACACTGACAGAAATAGTCTCTTCATACAGGAAATGGTGGTGTCATTGCAAACAAAGGTATTAAATAGATTACATGTAGCCTGTTCAATACTTTTTTCCCCTGTGTCATTCTACTTTATTGCACATAGCTTTCACAGATACACAAACAAATCTTCGGAGCCCTGAAGCTCCCAAGCGGTATCCTCAGTGTTCTTTCACGTATGATATATTTGGCGCTGGTATCGGTATAGCAGCTGAGTCAGGTCGAGTCTCAGCAGCGACTACAATAAGCTCAGAGCGGAAAAGTCACCATGAAACAAGCTGAACTTTGTCACACAGTCTTCGAGAGAGATACAACAATGCTTAAGGTTGTAATGCTTCCATTTATTTGGCTGGCAGCAAGTTCGGTAACATATAAAAGCCAGATAGGTGGGAGAAGGCGAGGACCTTTGTGTGTCAGATGAATCACGCTCTAAAGATTTCTTCATTATTTCCAGTGCAACCAATTACTCAGGATCACCAACATCAGGCCCAGGATGACCATATTTATGCACCATCTTCATCAGGATGGGGGGCAATTATTTCAGCACTTAGCCCACCTACCGTGTGCACCTTTCTCGTGTTTTACAGACATTTGTCAGGGCTCGGGATGCCCAGACTGAAAGCAGGATGCATCTGGTCACCGTACCCAAAAACAGAGCTACGAAATGCTCAATGCAAGTCAATAATGGTTGCCGCTTGTGATTTGCAATACAATTTCCTGAAAACAGCTGGGCACTGTAGCAACAATACACACACAGGATTATCTGGGACTATTTTCAGCAGTGGATGATTATGTATTTGATGCGCCAGTCAATATTTCACCCACTCAATACAGCCCGAGATCCCGTCCAGTCGTGATTTAAGAGAAAAACAATGAGCAAGGAGAAGTTTTCTCTCATCAGCAGATGAATGAGCAATGCAACCGTTGTATTCTCTAGTATGTAGTGATCATTAAAGCCTCTAGTAAGGTGTCAGACAAGTTTTGTTCCCTGCATTTCTTTCTTACCTCCCTCTCTTTTCTCTTTGCGCAATATCTTGACTACAGTAGACCCTCTACATAGATAAATGCAGTCATTTCCATCCCTGACTGCTCAGCCGAATAATTCTCTCTCTCTCTCTCTCAGTCCTTTATGTTGAGCAGAGGCTGTTAACTGTGAGAATAAATGACATCTCAGGTCTCATTGCCATCTCTCAGGGTGAGGAAACGAGCAGCAGTCGGCTCTGAATGAAACTAGACAAATGGATCAGTCCTTCAGTTTATCTATTGATCGGCTCATCTGCTGTAGTTGTTGAGGAAAAGATGATGTGTGACGTTATTCCTAAAATTATGAGTTGTTGTCGGAGCAAATAGTCAACCAACACAATGAGGTGTGTGTGAGAGAGCGACAAAGACAGAAAATTTCCCTTCCAAGGGCTGATATGGAGACATTTAGGTGTGTCTGACGGCCCTTGTGGACAGAAATAGAGGACAGAAGCTGGAACAACCAAAGAAAAGATGTAGAATGAGAAAGGATTTGACAGACAGACAAAGAGAGACACACAGAGAGAGGAGATGGGGGAGGTGGAGAGACAAGGTGTGGTGACAAGGTGAATAGAGGAGAGCAGACAAGCTGCCACCGACATTCACATCCAAGACAACTGCTTGGCCTTTACATAAAAGACACACACAGTGTTGAGGTGAAGGTTGGCTCTTACAGATAAAGGTCAAACGAAGGTCTTCTTCTTCTAGAGCCGCTACCTTTGAAGCTACAGGACGAGAGGCAGTTTATCATGTTGACCACCGACCACCAGATGTTATATACATACATATTAAAAGGTGAGGTATGTAAGATATTTTATTTTGCTAATGGGTAAACAGGTTGTAATGTAACTCAAAAATAGTAATTTGCCATTTATAGCTTACCTATATGCAGCCAGATAATTCAGCATGGGTTGCAGCCAAGCAGCATCCTCCATGGCTAGGAAATGAAGCCAATGCAGAGGTGCTAAAAACTGTAAATATATTTTGTTGGCCTTACTGTATAGAGACAGCTGAAGAGTGACAGGAATGTTGGGAGAGAGAGAGAGATGGGGAATGACATGCAGCAAAGAGCCGCAGGTCAGATTCAAACCCTGGGCCGCCGCAGCAAGGACTGAGCCTTCGTACACGGGGGCGGATGCTCTACCGACTGAGCTAACCAACACCTTTATACTGTCATTGGTTGCAGCTGACCAGTTACCCTTAGCTTGTTTGCTCATTAACAAAACATTATCTGAATGGAAATGTTAGACCACCAGCTAACACAAACCATGATACTGAGTCATATTTTAAGATAAATTGTGTTTAATTTACCCAAAGATAAATAACATAACGATACAAAGCAAAAGGTGTATACCTTAACGTATGACGTTTCAGTCCTACTGGCCAAGAGCGATACAAGACAATGGCCAACTAGCCAACTGGTCTGGTCTTCATGGTGTTGGCTGATGGGATGAATATCATGGAGCCAGTGGTCCGAATAAAACACAGGAACTTTAGCAATAGTAACACTGTTCTGCATAGTGTGATTTATTTTCCGATGTTCGGTCTTGTGTCACTTTTGGTCGATGACGCTCACTCATACCTACGATCAACAGGATGCTGACTGCAGTTCACTTAACGCCCATAGGCAGAAAACAATGTCACGTTCACCGTGATTATTTAAAATGTAGGCTAATTAAGTTAAAACATTTGTGTAACATGGAGGTAGAGTAACATGTCACACACAATATAATGTGTTATCAGTGTAAAAAAGTAAAGTGGATTAGACCACAGAGAAGAAGCTGTACTGCTCTTGTGCTGTTGCTCTCTGCGGCATCATTGTGTCTTTCTTGCTCTTTGTTTATATTATAATCAGATAATAAGATGATCAGAGCACAGCTGTCCTCACTCTTTCTTTTTATATAATAGCTGGATTTAAAAATACAGCCTGTATATTATGAACTCTTCATTTATTTTTTTATGAGCTCATTTTGAGTCACTTTAACACAAAGACATACGCTCATATTAAAAACAAGTACAAGTACAATAAACTGTAGGAAATTAGGTCAGCGTGTGTTTGTGTGTCTGAACAAACTTCTATAGTAATAATTGATGTTCTGACCTATTTTTAGCTTCTTCTCACTGCAAATGTAATACATTCAGATGAATGACAAGAAAATTAGAAAACTGTCTTAGAGACAGATCACTAATTTGGTTTTCCCCCAGAGAAAATCTTTGGATTGTTTTTAAATTGGATGAGTAACGTTTCCTCTTTAGGATTATTTTGCCTACAAAATAAAAGGCTTAGAAAGTGCAGCGATGTTTTGAGTTGAGCTGAACTGAGAGCTTTTATTCTGAAAAGTCCTAACTGAAGTCCAAAAGATTCAGTTGAATGAAAAAAGTAACACTTCAAATTCAAAATCAGTGATTACAGATCACAAATGAATAAAAACAGAGATTGAGATCGAGATGCACCTGATCATGATTATAATCGGACATGTACTTACAAACTTCTCATGAATGCCATCCAGTGTTGTATATTCTTAAAGTAATCACACTTTAATTGACAGAATGTGCAGTTTGTCGACTCTGGCTGATTCATCTTGTTCTACATCCTCAACTGTTAAAATAGCGAGGCTCTCTCTCTTTTAAAAGGCACGATGTGATTATTGTTATGTAAGTGTGTGACGAAAGAACCTCAGCAGCCTGCTAGCTCCAAACTTTTATGATTACAATGTTAAGCCTAGTATTTCCTGGGTTTTGCTGCCTTTCGCTGTAGACCGATGAAAATGATTCTCAGAACGTGAATGTGTTCTGAATTGGAAAAAAAAACTCTTTTGATTGAGTCAATAACATTACTTTTCTCTGGTGTCCAACTAGCAGCAAAAATCTAAGAAAATTAAACGTTTTATTTGATCCTGCTAAGTTGAACGATTACAGACTCAGTGTGTGCACTCAGACCAAGAGACTGAATCACTTTAACACACTCGAGGGAGAATGTGCAGGTGAGTAGGTGATCTAGAGGAGGGGGGTGTCCAGGTTGGTGCAGGGCTGATGGTGGCAGCATGAATCGTAGAGTGCAGTCGTGAACAAACAGAACTAGACATGGTGCGAGGTTCAAAATTAATCACAGAGAGCAAAGTCACAAAAAAAAAAAACCCTTCAATTCAACTTAAGTATTGTACCACTATGGAGAGGGAACAATCTGATGGAGTCTGGATGGAAGAGCTGGTTCTTTATACCGCAGCGGCTGATTGGTAAATGAGGGACAGGTGATGAGGCAATCAGGCAGGAGAGAGAGAAACTGGAAAGTGCAGTCACATTTCATGGTAAAGCCTTTATTTCTAAGACACACTGAAGCAACATGGCTTTGAAATTGGTATTTTTGTGATTTTGTGCCCCCAGTTTCAGAGTGTACTCGAGTATTTGTTCTGATTACATTACTTCTGATCAAAAACTAGCGAGTCGACAACTTTGCTAACAGCCAAACATCAACAAGGTCACCAACAGCAGACATAGCAGCCAGCTAATATTACTGACTAGTCCAACAGCAGTCAGCCCAGCTCGGCGTCTGTCTTTCAGCCTTTTATTTCACCAAGCTCTCACCAACCACTAAAAGTCAGTCCCAGATTTACTCTTGTCCGGCGGCTTCTTGCTCGCTCACTCTCTCCTTTTCTCTTCTTAGCTTCCTCTGTCAGCGTCCTCTTCGCTGTCTTCTCCTCTGCCATTACGTCCATAGAGACTGCTGAGCCCGGTTACATTGTCCACTTGCCCAGCTCCAGTTCTAGCACGACACCGGCTCCACATACCACATTTATATGGTATTTTCATGGTCATTATATGGCAAAACGGCATTGACTCTGATGGTAAAAACTTGGAATAAATATGAAATCAACAATACTAATATCTTTTTACTGTAAATTCTGGCAACCACAGTTTATTACTGTAAAAGCAACAGTGATTTTTGAAAGTGTTCAGTCTAGTTTGGCTGTTTCATTGTGCACATTTAGACTGAACAAAACGTGTTATCGCATAGAGACATTAAACCAACCAGAGCTTTTAGCTAAAGAAAGTTAATAAAAGTTAAAAAAAACGTAATAATTGGGGCGGATTGAAAGATGAAGGGCGATTGACAGAAAATTGCTTTCTTAACAAACAACTTAAAGTATCCAAAAATCTCACAGAATCAGAATAAATTGTGTTAAATGATCTCTCGTGAAAAATCAGGGAATATATTTGTGCTGTGATGAAACAGAAACGCATATTAATATTTAAAACGTGGACTGAATCATCTCTTCTCTTGAAACAGATAACTGTTGATGGACTATGGATGCCTTCATGAATAAGTTAGTGTTTTTTCACAATTATACAGTGATGCAATAGAATTTATAATGTAAATAATGTGGGCCAGATGTAAATACGGCATTGCTACAAACCAAAAGAAGCTTTTCTGGTTAATATAGTTCATTTCTCGTTTGAGGGTGTAACATGTCACGTTTAAAAGATTGCTAGATGGTAAAAGTTGTTCTCGGATATGTTTTATACTAAAGTTTAAAAGAATATTTAAGGTGCTGCTGTGAAGCCGTAATGGGGTTGCAACTTTAGATGCCGTCATGCAGAACTGTGGGAGTTTGAAATCGTAAAACTCAGCTTGCGATATTCATAATGGTCAAATGTAAACAGCCTCTTCTAGAACAGTGGGGGATATGTCAAGACGGAAAGCTAGTGTGTTTGCAGGATGGTGAAGTAAGCAAATCTTTGCAGTTCTGGATGTATTAAGGCGTATCTCGATGTATTACTTTTCATTTTTAAAGCTAAGAGAACATTACACTCTTTGTCAGCTCCATTCTGCTTCAGGCTCTTACAGTTATATTTATATTTGCAGTACCAACACAGAACAGCTGGAGATTAAACTCATTATTTACTCCCCCTCATGTCAGGAAAAAAAAACAGTTAACAACATAACAACTTTATAAAAACATGTCAAACAAACAAACAGGAACAGGATTATGAGGATTATGAGGACTCACCACAGCGTGAGGGTCGTATCAGTCGTTGCTGTGTGCATTATTCCTCATAAAGCAACATTTTTCACACCATCAACACAACAACGATGACTGATGGCTTGTCCTATCTGTGTCTTTTGTATTTTTACGTTTGTGAGGAACAATTTGAGCTTTAGTCCTTCAAAGTAAGGTCTTTTTTTTTCAGCTGTCACTTCAAAGAGCTGTTTGAAGGTTAAGACTTTGTTTTAGGTTAAAATTTATTAATTAAACTCTATTTTGCCAAAAAGTAGAAAGAGATTATAAAAAAAAGCTTGAACTCGAACATGCTGACCTTCCTAAGATGTGACCTGGCATTCAAACACGGCTGTGAAGGAAAGTGTTCAGCTGTAATGAGATCGCGGTGAATGAATGTGTGATTCATGAGCTCCGCTGGAGGAGGTGTCGAACAAGAAAGGGGACGCTCAGAACTGAAAAATTGCTTCGGAAATTCTGGTTTGCTTTGCAAGCACTTATGAAAAAGGGTGTATGATACTTCCGCCCAGCTGAGCCGAAAGCAGTTCTGACCGTTCAAGCCGTGCTGGCACGGTGCGAATGGTTTTTCACGGCACAGCGTGGCGCGGTAAAAGGTCTTGTTTAGGTCGACGGTGTGTTGGACGCGTGCTGGATTGCATGAAACCAAGTTAGAAACTGTTTTCTGCAGCTCTTCATTTAACAGCACACTGTGGTTGTTGCAGCTTGTTACACCAAACCATGATAGTAAAAGACCGTAAAATATGCCATGAAATATGACTTTGTTGTATGTACACAGTAAAACACAGTCACATTTCATTGAAAACCTTTATTTATAAGGCATTTTAAGGGAATTTATACAGAATAAAGTATTTTATATTGACTCTTAATTTCACCGTAATATAACCTTTATACAGCATTTTCAGTCAGTGTCAGTTATATGGCAAAACGCCAGACTTAAATGTGAAATCAACAGTACTAATATACATTTACCGTAATGTAAGGAAACAGCTATACAGTATTTATTACGGTAAAATTCTGGCAAATGCAGCTGCCAGATTTTTACTGTAAAAACAGCTTTTATTTTTTACAGTGTACATTATACCTACTGATCCGCTGAACAAGTAGAAGTGACGTGTTCATATGCTGTGTAAAAACAGCTTTAACAGGAATAGTTGGTGAAAAAATACTAACTGCATGAGGCTTCAAACTCAAAAGGTCAGGCTATAGTCACAGACTGTGTAAAACATGGATGTAGTCTCCCTCAGTACAGTTGTCATGAATGTGGAAATTAGCTATAGAGACCAAAACTGTTCTTTGTACCAGGCTGTAAACATGTTTATTTCTGCTGTGAAGCTGGACATTTTAACATGGGGACTTATGGAGGTTGAAGTGTTCTGCAGCCAGCCTCACACATACAGGCTTCATTTTACATCCACGGAGGTTGCTGCTTGGTCTGAACACAGTACGGTACATTCAGCGTCCTATGCAGAACTACTGACATGGGCAGTGGCCTTGGGTTTTCTTTCCAATGACCAGCAGGGGGCACTACAGTTGTTAAGTAAAAATGACCCTACCTCTCAGTTCAGTAGTTAGAAAATGTATTACATCAACACCATTCTCAAAAGTGTTTGGAGTATTTAAATAAATGTGTGTTTGTGCTAAATCAGACTGTTTAAACAAGTTCAGAACAAAAGATGGCAAAAGCATGTGATTAAAGGTAACACTCAGAAACACACGCTGTAGTTCACGTTGTATTTTGTGTGTGTTTGTGTGTATGCAGTGTTCGTCTGTGTGTGTGCATGTGTGTGTGTGTGTGTGTGTGTGTGTGTGTGTGTGTGTGTGTGTGTGTGGATGAGCAGGTGATTGATGTTGAGCTGACAGTGCAGTCAGACCAGAGGAGCTAAACACAATTACTCACCATTCATTTTCTTTCTAGAGGTCTCTGAGGGAAAGACACACACACACACACACACACTCAGAGTCTCAGCATTTAAGAACAAGCACCCTCTTCCTCTCACTCTTTTAATCTTCCTTTTGATTTCTACTCTTTTATTTGCGTCTCCGTGATTGATTACAGTTTTTCATTCTCTTTTTATTATTTAAACTTAAATCTCACACACATCATCTCTTATTAAGGATTTAGATTAGGGGTAAGAAAAATGTGTGTTTCTGCAGACATTTTGCACCGTGCATATCCATCACGTGCGTTCAGTGTATGAGGTTAGCCTCTATGGAATGGCACCTGTCACGTCAGAGCAGGAAAAAACCTTAAATATTTAATTTAAAACATTAAATACACATCTCAGTTCAATGCTCCTTGTCTGATTGGCTGTTGGAGTCATTTCGTGGTCTCTCATCTGTGAATATCACACTGAGGTTTGACATAATAACCCGCTATTCACTGAGCACAAAACTGTTTGATTGCTGGTTAGAGGCTTCTTTGACACGGAATACTGATTTAAATGATTACAGGCTTACAAAGAAGAACACACGTCAGAACTATAACCAGTTTTGTACGAATCAGGACATTTTAATAGACGTCTTGATCAAAGAAAGGCATCTGTTGAGATTAACCATCTGGGGTTCGAGCAATAGCGGCCCTGGATTGCAAAAGCAATTGATCGGGCCATTGATAGGACCTCAGAGGGTTGAAGGCAGAGCTCACACTTCATGGCTCAGGTCCCACTTGGTGTTGTTCAGTGTCCTCCTGGGTCTCCACATTCTTACATATATTTTATAATGTTCATGTATCAGAAATTTTGAACTGATTTTGTTGGTTTGTTCTGTACACTTGAAAGAGGCTCAGAGAAGTCGACGGCGTTTCTGGATGTTGTTGATGTATGGCTTTAGCTTTGCTGAGTAAAGTCTTGACCAAGGATCAACCTCTGTGTCTGTTAAAGACAAGCCAAAAACTGCAGTTCCTCAAACGTCCACTTGAGGCTGGCTCCAGAAGTGAGTCAGTCTCCATAAGTCCCCATGTTAAAATGTCCAACTTCACAGCAGAAATAAACATGTTTACAGCCTGGTACAAAAAACAGTTTTGGTCTCTATAGCTAATTTCCCCGTTCATGACAACTGTACTGAGGGTGAATTTTTATACAACTCACCTGTTTAAATTATATTAAGGCTTAAAGTTATGCAGGATTTAGAGCGTGGCCACTTCGACAGGTGGATGGTTTGTTTGAGCAATACGGCTCCACGTCTTTACCCTTTTTTTGGCTAAGCTTCCCAGCGACTCTTCAGAAACCCATGAGAGACTATGTGTTCTGTGACTGTATCCCTGTCGTGGTCAATTTCTCAACACACTGGTTTCATAGGTCCAACATCCAACATAAAGAGTTCACCTGTGGAACGATCCAAACTTTCCCAGTCTTTTGTCCCAACTTTTTTGGAATCCTTGCAGGCAATAAATTCAGAATGAGTCTACATTTACAAAAAATCTATAAAGTTAATCAGTTTGAACATTAAATATCTTTGTACGTTATTCAGCTGAATATAGGTCGTAAAGGATTTGCATTTGAATTCTGTTTTGTCTTTAAGTTTTGCAGTGTCCTGTTTTATTTTTTTTTTTGTATATCGCTGTTTTCAAAGCAACCAACTCATTTCATTCAAACTAGACAGAAACAAAATAAAACTCACCAAAAACTTGGTTTGTTTCTTCACTGTTCCAACATTCACCATATTTGATTTGGTCGAAATAACCCCTAATTTACCGAGTTAGATGTGAAAATATTGGAAAAAGGAGTTTGGGCATCAGAGACGCAGCAGAGAGAAACAGCATGTAGAGCCAGAATATTTTCACATCTAACTCGGTGAAACCAGCAGCCAGCACTCTCACTCAATACCGGACCAATTTTAAAAATTGCTGTCCCCATTAGTCATAGAGACACAAAAACACGGGAAAACGGTGTCCTGGTTGAAAAAATACCACTGAACAAACATAAAACATGAGGTTACAAAACATGTAAGACTGCAGACTTTGAGGGATTGGATAAAAAACGAATGACGAGGATTGATTTAAGAATGACTTTACTGTTTTTATGTGTTAAAATAAAAGTTCATTTGAGACTATACAAACATTAACAATTACGGCATCAATGGTTTCAGCAAATCCCCTAAAATTAAACATTTACGCTCATGTGGCGACGCCCTCTAGTGGCCATAGCGATTCAGACATTTTTCCATCAAACCCAGAGGAAGTAGTGACCTTGTTAGAGCTTTGTCCACAAAACGAGGAGGTCGGGTGCATATATGGATAAATAAAACACCAGAAGGCACAGATGAATCATATCGTCCTGCAGATCATCTAAGATGTAGATCACACCAAGACATGATGTGAATGAACGTTCTTATAAATATACCGTGATAAAACAGAGACACTGCAGATCGATCACACATTTCATGTCATGTTTGTTTTCAGGTAACAGATCCACAAATTGCAGTCCAGCACAGGAGCATCCACACTGTCTGCTCTGCTGCCTCGTCAGAGTTAAGGATGGAAGTATCGTATGTGCAGATGAGATGAACGTCCCCCTCAGGAGTCATTGAACCCAAACACTTTGCAAAGCAATAACCGATGTGTGTAGGTTGATATCCACGCTGCAGGCAGCAGATTGATGTGTCAGCATCTGGAGCATCTTTACCATCACTGCAGTTATTAGATCGCATGTTCTCTTCCATGGAAAATGTAATAAATCATATTTTACATTTCTGATGACATCATTAGGTTTTTTTGTACCGTAGTCTGATCTTCCTGTATTTGGAAATAAGCCACTACACCATCAAATCGATATTTATATTTTGTGCTGATATCCATGTATTGTACTGCAGGATCCAAACTGAAGAGAACCAGTTCAGTTAATTGTTGAACCCTAAAAAAAGTTACAGTTTTGGGACAAACAATCCCAACTCAAGGTCTACTTACAAGCTTTTACTGGGACTTTCAACTGCATCATCTCCTTCGTCTCCATCGGGAGATGGAGTTATCATGCAGACAGATCTGTTGACATCCAAGCTCACTAGCTCTTATGACTTCACATCCATGTTAAGTTGAGCATTTATTGGCTGATGAAGTCTGTGTGACGTGGTTAAAAGCTCCAGATCTGGTAAAAGCTTGAGTTGTTTTTAAGATAAGAGTTCAACGGTCCCCAAACTACCAGAGGTTTTAGATACCAAAGACAGTAAAACAGTCTTCTTCATATTTGCTTGGTGAGCACCCTGTCATTTATTAATCTTGCCAATATGAACAGCCTCGTTAGCATTAGAGTGCTCGTTTGATTAATGTTCTTTGATTTTCTGGTTATACTGGTTATCGTTGTTGCCTCGCAGTAAGAAGGTTCCCGGTTCTGAATTTGCATCTTATCCCCGTGTCTTCGTGAGTTCTCCGGCTTCCTCTCACAGTTCAAAGACATGTAGGTTTAACTGGTGACTTTAAATTGGTGTCAGTGTGTGTGTGTGTGTGTGTGTGTGTGAATGGTTGTTTGTCTCTATGTGTCAGCCCTGTGATGAACTGGCTGCCCAGTTAGATAAACGTCCATCAGGGGGTCAGTTGCCTCATTTTGAGAGCTACTGGAATCTCTCTACAGGAACAGCTGCAGAGATTCATGGGTTGTGTAGTGTTTGGATTATTTTGACACTCCAATGTGTCAATGTGAGAAATTAAACATGAACCTCTGCCGGCTCTAAAAAGCTAGTATGGTTTAGTTAATTTTCCCAAGAGACTCCCTGTGCGAGGGAACATTTAAGTTTCCTTCAAAGAAAACTTTTCAAACGTGATTTCTTGGCGAGAGCCGACTCTGCCGCCTGTCCTTTCACATTGACTTCGCTCCTTAACCTCAATCTAATTAGATCTGATAGAGAGGACTGGATAAATATCCTTACTGGACTATATTACTCATCTGAAAGGCCACAACACACACACACACACACACACACACCGTTCTGCCATTAATCCTTCCAGTGTGTCTCTGTCACACAAATTCACACACAAACATAATTCACCTGCTTCCTTCTTTAATCCTCCTATCAGGGCACACACACACACACACACACACACACACACGGTCGGTGTGAGTGGTGTGTGTTGGCTGTATTGAAGTCTGAAGTTGTTGAGCAGCCCTGTGGGACCACTCCATTACACTGTCTGCTAGCAATTAGCACCAGTGCTAATGACAGGACAGTGACTGATGGTACACACACACACACACACACACACACACACACACACGTTGATACACAGTTACACAATCGAACTCGCAAGAATGAATGCAGGAACACACACACACACACACACACACACACACACACACAGTAGAAGTACTTCATTATTCTGTGTGCTGGCAATTAGCATCAGTGCTAACGACAGCAAAATGATAAAGGGTGCACACACAAACGCACACACACACGAACAACCAAACTACTTCATTACTCTCTCTGCTTGCAATTAGCATCGGCAGTAATGACAGTAAGCGCACACACACACACACACACACTGCTCTGTTCAGAAGTTGAACACACAGTTACTAAACCTGTGCGGATCAATAACAGGTTCAATTCCCTCTCGGCTAAGAGGCCAATCTACAACAACTGTGTGTTTTTGAAGCGTTTTGAAATTGAGATCAGTCATCTGACTCACAAATCAGACCAACTTTCATTTCTGCATCAATCCACTTTGGGAAAGAGATGAATTTAAATTACACTGAAGGGAAGAGTTCAAGCTCAGACCAGAAGATATGTATCAATCTTGATCCATATCATGTGACTACAGAGCTGCAGTAGCAGTAGCTGGAGTAAGGCGGCGATTAGCTTAGTTCAACCATATTAACCAATTCATGGCTGGGCTCAGACTTAGAGATAGGGTAAGGAGCACAGATCTCGGAGTAGAGCTGCTGCTCCGTCATGTCGAAAAGATCCAGCAGAGGTGGTTCAACATCTGATTAGGATGCCCCCTGGGTGCCTTCCTTTGGAGGTTTTCCCTGGGATGCCCAACCGGGAGGAGAGCCCGGAGGCAGATCCAGAATCCCATCATCAGAAGCCCATCTAGCCTGGCACAGCCTCAGGATCCTCCAGGAGGAGTTGGAATACATTGCTGGGGAGAAGAATGTCTGGAGCGCCCTGCTAAACCTGCTGCCATCGCGACCCAACCGCGGATAGGCAGAAGAAAAGGGATGGATGCATGGATTAACCAGTTGGGCTGTACCTCTGGTTCTGTCTCATCATTGTTTATCATCAGCAAAGATGTGACGTAACACATATCCCCCTCAGTCTTGCACAAAGTTAACACAAGGTAATGTTCAACCCTCATTATATGTTAAGTAGATACCTTGTGCATCTAGCTAGGTGGCAAATAGTTGGCAAGCTTCTGATCTTCTCCCCGTGTCTGTGTGGGTTCTCTCCATGTGGCTTCCTCCCGTAGACGTGAATGTAAGCATGTCAGCCTTATGATAAACTGGCGGAGGGTGTTTCCTGCCTCTCATTCATTGACAGCTGTGATTGGCTCCAGCCCCCTCGTGACCCTGATAAGGACAAGCGGTTATGGAAAATGGATGGATGTACAGAATGATGTGCAGGCTGTTTTCACAAAGGGAGCTCACCTTAAATCTGAGTTTAAGACGTGTACGTATGAGTGTGATCTCATGACGTATAAACTTTATGAATACAAGTCTACCGTTGACTCCCCTTTTAGTTTTGGTTTGGCGGGTGGTGTTCGGTGTGTGAGAACAGCTGCTGGAATGAGGCTGATCAGACTGAACGTATACAGCTACTGTGCTGCAGAAGAAGCTTCGTTTTGCAAGTCACCCCTTTCACATTATCTGTAGTCAATGATTTATTAGAGTAGAAACATGCTGATTAGTGATGCTTTAAAGCCACATGCTGCATTTCATAACTCAAACTCAAACTCCTCCCACAGACTGAAGGAAGTGAAGACTGAAAATCTGGACAGTATTTGAATGAATGCTGCATTGACTGCGCAACACACACACACACATTCAGATGCATGCACAAACACGCTTATACAAGTGTCATGTATGCACACACACAAGCAGATCAATACTTGCTGATTGAGAAGGGACCACGGAGAGTTCATCTCAGCAAAGCAAATGAGGTTAACTAACTCCCTGACAGACAGACTGATCACTGTGTGTGTGTGCATGTGTGTGTGCATGTGTGTGTGTGCACGCACTTCATCACCTTGACTCTAATTGCAGGCAGACAGTGTAATAGAGTTCTTGTATGTGTATGTGTAAGATGTATTGCCACCACTCTTCCTTTCATCAATGTTTGTGTGTTTGTGTGTGTGTGTGTGTGTGTGTGTGTGTGTGTGTGTGATTCCTCTTTGCATTTCAATTACTGCAGGGCTGAATCACTGCATGTAAACACATCTAGGGACATTTTCAATTGTTAAAGTGAAACTCCACCTCAAATCTATCTTGTTATGAGACACTCTGCACCTGTAGACTGAGAGCGGTTCAGTAGAATCTAATAGTGAGCCAATAGAGGTGGGTTAAATTAACTGTCACTTTAAGGCTACTTTGCGTAACTTTCCTCCCATAAAATAACAGATTTCAAATCATTTTGAAGCTACACCAACCTGTAATCAGGTGAATGGTATCTCTGTCATTCGCACATCTGTTCTTGCTCCGGGTACGATCACCGGTGAGAAGTACGGAACGCTTTACAGCACTAAGTCACACACCGCCAACTAACTCATATTTCATGGAGAAAATGTTTTCTGGTTTTCCCTCTGATGTCCTCCGGCTGCTCCGCCTCAACTCTCTGTGATTTACAGAGTTTCCTGATGGACAGTGAAGTAAACTGCTGACAGCTGTAGCTGCTGTTAGCTCAGTTTGTTAGCCGGGCTGCCCGGACTGTGAGCTCAGAACACCCGTGTTGGTGTTTGTACCACAGGCGTTTTGGACCACCGGAAAGAGGCCGAGGCGTGGACGAAGGCTGACGGTGAGCAGAGCCGGGGCCAGATGTTTAAAACAATGTGTACACACAATAAACATGCATACGCTATTTTCATTGGAGCCGTTACTTCTGGTCTTTTTATTAAATCCTGAGTTTCAAACCACTTTTGTAAAGTTTCAAAATGACCTCTTTAAATAAATAATGAACCATCCCTCTGATGTATAATAATAACAGAAATATCACCATGATGATGGTTAACAGGTACATGTGATGAATTAGTCATCCACAAATAGCCACAGCTGTGCGTAACAGTAAGCCATGACAGCTGTTCTGACGCTGGTAATGAGTGGTGGAGCAGGCACAAGTTTAGCTATGATTAAGGGCATTTCCACATCCATTTATTGATAATTATGGGAGTGCAAATGAATCTTGTACGTGTCCCCGTTTCCTCAATGATTGAGAGTCATCAAACAGAACCATGCCGACGCTGAGCTTCATCAATCTGTCTAATAGAAGGCATCTTTTTCTTTGTTTGTACACAGTTTGAGTCGTGAATCTGCAGAGTTTTATCTAGTCTCTAGTGAATGTTGGTTTGCTGGTTTCATTTTGGTCATCACGTTGCTACTCTTAAATAGCAACGCTCACGGGAAAACTGAATCAGCTCAATCAGCCTCTTCCCCCTCGAGGCTGTTGATCTAGCTATTGTATCGGTGTCAGCTCATCACCGCCTGATTGGATGTTCCTAATGAACCCTTGGTCTGAATGGAGTCTAATTGTAGTGGTCTGTTTTGTCGTGTGAATCTTGTGGTTAAGATTTTATTTTGTCGATATGAGGCCTGCGTGAATTAATAATAAATAATTGCGGTTCAACACAGGCCAAACAAATGATTAGGTTTGAGTCGTGTTTTGAATGTTGAAGGTTGGTCTTTGGGAAGAAGGTTCCAGAGGGAGGGCTGGAGAAGGTCCGGTGCTTGGTCCTTTAGAGGTGGAGACCGGAGGGTGGTGGTGGATCAGGCCTCTGAGGTAGCAGGGTGCATGGTTATGACGGGCTTTGTCCTTCAACTTTGAGTAACAATTGTGGGCCAGGAAGCCAGTGAAGTTCCTGGAGGACTGGGGTGCTCAGCAAAGTTCTGGATATACTGGAGTTTATTTAGGACTTTGGATGATGTGCAAATTACATGCTGTTGCAGTACCAAGTAGAGTGACGGACGGAGACAAGTTCTATTTTTTAGGTGGAAAAAGGCAGTTCTGGTGATTTGGTTGACGTGTTGTCCAAACGAGAGGTCGAGGTGTGTGTTGCTGTGAGAGGAGGGAGACAGAGTGGATTTATAGATGGTGAGGCAGAAGTTGTGAGTGGTTTTGGTGATGGATTTTGGACTGGAAACCAATATTTTGACACTTCTTTGTGCCGTCAAGGTTTTGTGTTTCTTATGCAAGATTGATGTGTGGATCAAGAAATCAATCCTCTCATGTATTCCAGTCACAGAGCTTAAGCATCTGATTTTCTGAAGAGTAATTGCTCGGCGATCTTTGAAACACCAAGGCGGTTGTTTAACAACATTTAACGCTCTTCTGAAGGTATTTCCAGAATGCTCAAACATTCTTCGAACCATCTGGATGAAAAAAAAAAATATTCCACCAGCTGCACACTGAAAAATATTCTGTTTCACAAATTGCTCTGTTGTGATGATATAACAGAAAACTTTTCAACTGCCTACCCAACATTTATATTCGGACCGTTCTTTGACGACACATAACAATTATTAGTGTTCAGACCTGGGTCATATCCAGAAGAAAACATCACATCTGCACCAGATGTTCTGATGTTCCACCTACAATGCACATCCCAACCAATTAGTGAACACATTGTGGTTTATACTGAGCTCAAACAGAGTCCACACATTTGAATTTTCCTGTTCTCTCCGTCCAAACCTCGTTTCGCAATTTTCAAAAGCTGCTCAGCTCGCACAGAAGTGTTCACACCGGGCACAGGTTACTCTTTCTCTAGTTTTTCATTGTGCAGCGCAGAGGCTACCCATCAGTTTGTGTAGAGTGTAGAGAGGTCAGCTGACCTCCATTATGTTTTCATGTTTTTGCTCCGGGCACCGCGATGGAAAATATTCTAACATCCTGCCTCTGTGGGCTCTTCAGTCATTGACAGCAATGTGTGTGTGTGTGTGTGTGTTTTTGTGTGTGCTCACCTCAGCCCACTGCGGTGCTGATCACAAAGATAATTGTGATGAAGTGTTAATTAAAATGGATATGTTGATGGATACCGTGGCTCTGTCAGGAATCAGGCTCGGCTGGTAAACACTTGACTAATCAGACAAACTACTTCAGCCTCTAATAGGTGAATGAGAAGCAGCTCTGCGGCTCAGTGGAGACAGAAACATTCACTGACTTGTTGTATTCAAGCTGCAGCACACATTCATGTCAAAATATTTGTATGTAATCATGGCTGTCAAAGCTGTCACATCAAGGCCTGTACTTGATCATTTATAAATGCATTGAAAGACCCGCTTTAAACAAACAGCAGTATAGTACGACAACATCTTTTATGCATTTTTATATATATTTACTTCACAACAGAAATAAACATGTTTACAGCCTGGTACAAAAAACAGTTTTGGTCTCTATAGCTAATTTCCCCGTTCATGACAACTGTACTGAGGGTGAATTTTTATACAACTCACCTGTTCAAATTATATTAAAGCTTAAAGTTATGCAGAATCATCCAAATATGGTAACTTCTGGCTCCAAAAATCCAGAATACCGACGCCGTAATGTCAAGCTCAAGGCCTTAAAACGGTAGTCAACAAACCAATGGGTGACGTCACAGTGGCCACATTCACAAATCATTGTACAGTCTATGATATTACCCAGACATTGTCTAATAATGATTGGAATTCGGTGTACCCAGAAGATGTCCAGGCGAAGATTTTCTTTGCAATCCGATTAACAACAAGTTACGTGAGAATGCTGCTAATTTCTACAAACACATATCTGTATGTGACTGCAGATAACCTTTAAAAAGAAGCTAATAAAACCTCTGTAACTTACTTTTAGCAGCATGCGTGGTGACTGACACATTTTTTTGCCGTGCCTTGTCGTAGCTGCAGAAGCCCTGATTCAGACACTGCTGAGATTCTTTACGACAAACCTGTATGCTTAATCAGTTTCACTGGGAGTTATTGTAAGAAATAGTTACAGCATGCAGCTCCCCATTTGTTTATGTTTGCATTGAACAAAAGAAGAAGTCAAAAGAAGAATCACATGGTAGAGTTAAGAGGTGGTGGCATATTTTGTTAACTTTGGACAGAATCAGGCTAGCTAGTTTCCTTCTGTCTGTATGATAACCTTTCTTTTGACAGGATGGTCTTCAAACATTACAGCAGTAGTATCAAATTATTTATTAAAAGTTATGTTAAACTTAGAATTCATTAGTTTATATATTGCATATATTGTTTTTGCCATGTGGTCCAACTGTGAAAAAGCTGCTAAGAGGTCATATCTGAGTAAACGTCTCTTCTGCCTTGACATTGAACTCACTATGTAGGAGATATTCCAGGTGTGTGTCTAAGTGTGGAGGTGTGTGTGGGTGTAAAATGACCATATAAGCAATGACTAGATGTGTTCTTCTAACCAGCAGGTGTGTGTTTCTGTGTGTGAGTGTAAAAGTAAAGCCAAAAACATATTTATTTTTTTGTTGTCGACTTTACAGTTTTCTTGTACAAGATGGGAATATTAAAGAAGTGGCGAGGTGAACACTAACAACGTTCATAATAAGGCCAGATGCTGTATTTTTATTTCTTTACAGCGTAACCACGAGGGAAATATTTGTTGTGTATGTGTCGTTGGAGACGCTCAGACATTGTAGTGCTGTATTGATGAACTGGGATCTCAGGGGCAACTTGACCCGGAGGACATATTAAATATTGAATACTGAAAACACACACACGCATAGCTACACACACTATGGTGTCTATTGAAATGCAAAAGAACACCTTTACATTAAACCTCTCTCTCTCTCTCTCTCTCTCTCTCTCTCTCTCTCTCTCTGCATACTCAGGGTATTCGAGCCTCCAGGGTGTTCAAGGCCTCGTCCTGCCGACATTTTGATGGATCTGTTTACATGCTATGCTAATCCACCAGACGTCACACTGGACCGTAATGTCATGAGAATTAAAAGTGTGTGTTTCAGCTCTGGAGTCTCTGGTCTGGTAAGGACAGATGTGACAGGCAGGTAGCTGTGTGTGTGTTTGTGTGTGTTCGCACTCCTGTCCAACTGGGGACTTTGCCATCATTACACATTCGCCTACAGGGGACAGACAAGCCAACAGGGGACATTTTGGAGGTTCAAACAAGAACACGGAAGAATATGAATTCCTGTAAGTGATAATTAGTCCAATAATTGTGTAATAACACATTTTATCTGATTAAAACTGAGATAAAGAAAATTTAAGTGCTTAAACTGCCGTCCTAGATATTTATGAATGCAGTCAAAGTTACTCCTGAATTATAGATAAAATATTACGTACTCTTAATGAAAAGTTCCCATTGTTATTATCTGCAGTAAACCAACACTCATAAAGTGAAAGAATGGACAGAAATGGTTCACTCAAGTTTCCTCACTCGTTATTTTTAACTCAAGTGGAGAGATAGAGCCACGTAGAGGTGCCCTGGGAGCAGTTAGGGGTTCGGTACATTGCTCAAGGTAAGGTACCTTTGGCAGTGCCCAATAGGTGAACTGCCACCTCTCCAGCTACCAGTCCACCCTCCATACTTTGGTCTATGCTGGACCTGAACAGTCCACCCTCCGGTTCTCTATGGACTGAACTACTGCCACCGGATACAGACAGTTACACTGCAGCATATGGAGGTCCTATATTAGTAATATCATTAGTAATATTATGTCAAAAGATCTTGAAAGTAAAATTTATGTTAATTTATTTTTGCTTGTTTCAAAATGATCAGAAACACCTGGTCGGTGTGTGTAGTGTCGAATAGCTTGTAGTAACAGATTACTTTAAGTGAATATACTGAAGTGATGCGTGGAGCATTTACACATCAGTAAATCTTCACATTTCCTTTGACACATTCTGAACTGATGAGAAGATTAATTAGAGGCTGCCTTTGGTCGGCACTCTTCGTTGCGATCATTCGTCACGACAGAACAGGATGGAATATTCTTACTGAAGAATATTTCAAGCTCATCTTCAGTCGATGGAGAACTTACGAAAGACTTAATTTGTTGTTTTAAAGAGAAGCAATCAACAATGTTGAAGTGAGAGGAAGCGGGAAAATAAGTCGTTAATCTCATGGTTAAATCATCTGCAGCTTGTTAGCATGGAGACCAATGTGCTAACACGCTAGGTTATGTTGCCATCAATTGAAGTGCACCATAACTGCCTGTCATTCCCATGCCAGTCCAACACACACACACACACAGATGTCAGACCCATGGTAGTGTAGACCAGAGGGACTGCCTTTCCATTACATTTGCATGTTAACATCTCCACCTTTTTATCTGTCAAATTAGCCGTGCAGTCCCAGTGGCAGAGCTAATCCTTCAGGAGAAAATGGAGCTATCACACAGTCAAGTTCTACACTCCAAAATAAATGTTCATGTCAAACGAGTAATTTTATCTTTTACCAAATTACTTCAGGTAGGAGTGTAAAGATAAGCACAGAGAGGATTCACATGGACGATTTACAGTGCCTGACAGTGTCACGGAAGATAAATGAGAGAATTTAAAATCATTTAAAGGTGCTGTGAGGATCATTTTTAACCGCAAGTGTATAATTGTCTAATTAGTATTCGGTTCTTGGTGTAATTAAGTTCAGCAAATGAGATCACGACAGAGATGACTGGTCACCTCAGTCTCATAAAAGAGGCGTTGATGCCTCGTGAGAGACCATATTTCACATAAACGCTGCTCTTCCTTTCCATCCTTCCTCCCAGAAAGAAGAGAAACTTTCCATTCTTGCACTATTGATTTTAAAATGCTTCACAGAGCAGCTTTAATTTGGACCAGCAATGATTGATCACCCGGTGTCTGTACTGTATTTGCAGATTAGCTAACAAGTTTAGTCGTCTTGTGTGTATTTCCAACATTTTCGTTGCTGGAAAGTAGAACATCTGGAGTCAGCTGTCCCTCGGGGGATCAGTTTTGAGCCCACACAATAAACCTCACCTGATTTCCATAAAAATTGCAACAGAGCAGATGAAATGAAAGTGTTCCTCGCTCTGAGAAGATATCGGCCTAAAAGACATCTGCATGCGGATGAACAGGTGGTGTAGTGGGTGTTAAGAGAAATCATAGGCGTATTATTACAATCACTAACTTAATAATTAACTAAAGGCTCTTCTTCTTGTATAAAATATTTGCTACTTTGTATTTTTTCTGACGTGTCGGATTGATAGAGAGCAGTTTTGTCCTCTGACATCTATCGACAGCATGTAATTCCTCTCCTTAAAGTCAGGATGGTTAATCATCACTCTCCTGATTGGTCCAGTATTGATTTAAGGTTATTACATTATGCAGACTGAAATCACCTGTGAGTATTAAGTAATGCTGCACTGGCATTATGTTTGAAATTGATGTTCCCACAAAGATGAACTCTATTGATCTGGTGACCACATTAGCCACATTGCAGCCCACTGGGCAGGCTTTGGAAATTTAAACTTGTGTTCACCTGTGCCATCTTTAAGGGTAAAGGGTTGTGCAGTTTTGCTCGACATTTGTCTCAGTTATACAACAATTCTCTAGTTAACTGGTAAGATCTGTGAGCAGTCAGATGGTCTGACAGACTGCAAACAAACCAACAGTATCTTGATAATCTGAACGACTTTAGTCGAAGGTCAAACTCAAATTGAGTTCACCTGAAATGTCGGTAGTCCCTCATTGCCGCAATGAGTGCCTGTCTCATCGTCTGACCGCTATTGTTTTGTGACCTGTCAACTCCTTACCCCGGAGGCCACAGCACACTTTTCTCCTCGCACGGGTCCTGAGATATCAGCAAAGTTTGTGGATATTGTTGATTTCTGTCTCTTTGCAGACTTAACTTGTATTTGTAGATGCAGCGATGACCTGTGTTGACCAGCAAGTGTTCCTGAGCACATGTACGTACTTCTGCAAATTAAAATCAAATCAAATCAAATCAAATTTTATTTGTATAGCCCAAATTCACAAAACACATTTTGCCTCAGAGGGCTTTACAATCTGTACAGGGAGTGACACCCTCTGTCCTTAGAGCCTCTGTCCTTAGACCCTCTGTCCTTAGACCCTCGGTTCAAGTGAGGAAAAACTTGCCCACAAAAACCCTTTTAACAGGAAAAAAGGTGGAAGAAACCTCAGGAAGAGCCACAGAGGAGGGATCCCTCTCCCAGGACGGACAGACGTGCAATAGATGTCACATGTACAGAACAAATCAACAGAGACATATTGTACAATTACAATGAATGATAAAATGATTACAGTATACAGAGTACACAGAGATATGGTAACAATAATGACAGTAATAATATAAGTAGTGGACGTCGTGCAGGACCACAGCAGCAGCCACGATCCACGAGAACCTGCCGGACGAGAGAGCACAGAAACTCCGGGGAAGAAGTTTAGTTAGTAACATGCATTAATGAGACATGCATGTTTACAGATGGTGATGGGGAGGGAGGGAGGGAGGGAGGGAGGGGGAGGGAGAGAGGGAGCGAGAGAGAGAGAGAGAGAGAGAGAGAGAGAGAGAGAGAGAGAGAGAGAGAGATTTGAGTCGAGTTTTCAGTAAAGGGAGATGTGACTACATCTTCAACCAGTACCGTGCCGGACTAGGCATAACCCTGAGAGAGAGAGACAGAGAGAGAAGGAGGGAGAGGGAGTCCCCCGGCAGTCTAGTCCTATAGCAGCATAACTAAGGGATGACCTGAGCCAGCCCTAACTATAAGCTCTATCAAAAAGGAAAGTCTTAAGTCTACTCTTAAAAGTGTTGACCGTGTCTGCCTCCAGAACCCAAAATGGTAGTTTGTTCCACAGAAGAGGAGCTTGGTAGCTGAAAGCTCTGGCTCCCAGTCTACTTTTGGAAACTATAGGAACCACAAGGAACCCAGCATTCTGAGAGCGCAGCGTTCTAGAGGGGTAGTAAGGTACTATGAGCTCTTTTAGATATGATGGTGCCTGACCATGAAGAGCTTTGTATGTAAGGAGAAGAATTTTAAATTCTATTCTAGATTTAACAGGTAGCCAATGCAAAGAAGCCAAAATGGGAGAGATGTGATCTCTGATCTTGGTTCCTGTCAGAACACGTGCAGCAGCATTCTGAATTAGCTGCAAAGTCCTCAGAGACTTACTGGAGCAGCCTGATAACAAAGAGTTACAATAGTCCAGCCTAGAAGTAACAAATGCATGGACTAGTTTTTCTGCATCCGCTTGAGATACGATGCGTCTGATTTTGACGATGTTCAAAGTGGAAGAAAGCAGTCCTCGAAATTTGTTTTATGTGGACATTAAAGGACAAATCCTGATCAAAAACAACTCCAAGATTCTTTACGGTGGAGCTGGAGGCCAGGGTGATCTCGTCTAAAGTAACTAAGTCTCTAGAAAGAGAGTTTCTGAGGTTCTTGGGTCCAATTACAAGAACTTCAGTTTTGTCTGAATTTAACTTCAGAAAATTGTAGGTCATCCAACTTTTTATATCCTTAAGGCATGCTTGGAGTTTAGTTAACTGATTGGTTTCATCAGGCTTGATCGATAAATATAATTGGGTGTCGTCGGCATAACAATGAAAATTAATGGAGTGATTCCTAATAATGTTAGGAACTATTAACAACCTTCTGCTGCATCAACCTTATCCACACCTGTGATGTTTGTGGCCATTTTTCTGTCACGGGATAGCTACGTAGGAAGATTAAGCCCTATTTCTTTGTGTCTGGACAGTAAACAATCTGCAAACACAAATTCCTCTCTTAGACATTAAGGTGTAAATCGAATTGGACTGAATTAAAACCTATCAGGAAGCGCCTTCTTTCATTCAGTCGAATTTTGTGGCTGTCTTGTTAACAAACAGCTCTGTTGCTTCGGGCCTGGCCTGTGTGGATAATTAAGAGGGTTAGAAAGGTGAGGATAAATACACTGTTACTCCAGAGACTGTCATTGTGATGGATGAGCGGTTAGATGGCAGATGGTAGATTTAGAGGAGACCAGATTAAAAAAAAAAAAATGAAAAAGGAGATAGAGGATAGATAGATGGAGGGATTCATGAATGCTCGATGGAGGAGTGGATGAATTAATGTATTGATTACAGAGCGGTATCAGATAGGTGTCATTTAGATGGTGAAAGCGTAGAAACTTTAAAAATTACTAGAAGATGCTGTGTTTGATACAGCCAAATAATTTGTTCAGAAAGTTTGAATTCCTTCTTGTTTCCATCAGGAAAGTAAGGACTCCAGAAACTCCAGATTGGACTCTGAGCAATAAAGCATCGCTACTGATCTCAAGACAGTGATAAACGTTAGAGGAAGTGACAGGTTAGTTGTTTTTCTCACAGGCTGAAGGCAACAGGAACCTGCTGCTGAGTGCAACCTGGGGAAACTGACAACAAGCAGTGACAAAACCTCTGAAACACAGCAAGACAACAGGAAGGAGGACTTTAGTGAAAGAGCAACAACAGCGCCTGAGGACGTATGAGCATTCGTGAGCTTTTTGATTGGTCATCAGGGTACGGACACCCTCTAACAAGCTCAAGAAACCACACCTACAAAAGAATTCATTTGAGAGCGTCTCTCAACAAGTCATCAAGTCAGTAAACAAAGGCAATGAACCGGAAAATGAAATGGAGACACTTTCCAATAATACCACAAAGACTATGATGAATTTTTAGACCCATGATCGCGTTGACGTCTCAGCCGATAAGCCTGTTTACACTCATGTCTGAATCACGTGTTTCCTTTGGTGTGGAAGGCTTCTGAATTTTGTCCTAACAAGCTGCGGCTGGTTTACGACCACAGGGGCCCATCAGGCCTCACGTGACAGCTGGAAGTACCGAGGGCCCCAGAGAGAAGTCAGACTGACACTTTGTCAACGAGCTGTCATGTTAAGCCATAATAGCCTACGATATTATGTGACACCATGCTAACATCAGCCTCTGTACCCGTGATAATGTGGACGGTTTCTGATTCCACTTGACATGTTAGGGTAAGTTCACAGTTCGTATGCGCCTCAGTTTTGGGGTCATGGTATGCATTTTTGGCGCACCAGGGAAAGCAAGACCATTTAACAGAGGCTCATTTGCCATAATTCTTACTGTAATGCTGCATTCAGGAAGACAGAAATTTAGTTGACAAGAAGAGGATGGCAAAATTAGCTGAGGCCGGCAACAAATACTTGCAACGATCACTAAGCTAAAATATTTTAGTGTTTTACCATCCTCAAATTTACAAGCTGATTTTACGTAGCTAACTCCCTCAAAGAAAAAACAAAACAATACATGGACGATCTGGACAATGGGAAGCTGCATTTTATAGCGACATGCACAACTAGAATATTTACATAATATAACAGACACACAATAATTTAATGCATTTCATTCCATTCTTTGTAAAGAATATAACATCACCATGGCAACATATTACCATAAGTGTTTAGTTTTCCGTCCAACCAGAAGGTATTGTTTGTTATCGCTGAACCAATGTGAATGCAGCATAAGACAGTCATGGTCCATTGTAAGACCTGTTGATATTTCTTGAACTGAACTGCAGCTTGCCCTTATTTACTGACTGTAATACACAGTGAAGGTGCATTGTGGTGATAAACACTCCAGCATTAGTTACTCTTGTGTTCCAGATCTGCAGTGAGAGGCTGCCTTAACACTGCTGGAGTCTCGATCTCGATGTTTGCAAATACTTTTTGTATCTAGTACACAGAAAATCAATGTACTGTACTGTTTTGGATTAACCAAAAACTATTGTTTAAACTGAGATTTCGGGGGCCACTACTAATTCAATTTTTATGATCTTGTGTAGTCTTAATTTGTCCATCAACAACACCATAAAAAAATCAAGCCGGCGCAGACAGCTTAGGTTGAATATATTACCAGTCTGTTGTGGCTGGTTTCGTAGTAGTTTATTAATGTAAACATGCCACAGAATTAATATACATGTGAATACGTATCTTTATAAAGTAAAGCGAGTAATTTCCATAATATGTATATAATATGAAATGTGGATATTTTCCATGCCTGTATAATTGCTTTTATAATTAAGTTTGAAATTCCATTCAGTTTAATTAATCCTAAAGGGAGAAATTGATTTATGGAAGAAAAGAAATTACATGACGCAGAGAAGAAAAAATAATTTACAGAGACTGAGCGAGCAAGGGAGAGAGAAAATGAGAGAGAGGACCAATTAAATCATATATGTACGAGGAAAGCACACCGATAAGCCCAGTCAGCCCCCAGAGATGACTGCATGTCAGTCAGCTGTCTCTGCGTACATAATGATATTCGGATGTTGATCCTTACCTCTGGAGGCCAAACACCATGGGTCTAATGAGAACAAGCTTCAGCTTATTGGACTGTCTTCAGCAGGTGGATATGTCCAGAAGCATAATGATGCACTTCTGTTCTTTAAACCTCATATGTTTTGCTAAATAATAACAACGTCCACGGACAGGTTAAGTTTCCTGTTTGATGTCCTGTGCCTTTTAATGTAAATGACATCTTTGAGGTTTCAGACGGGATTCAAACAACCAAAACTGCTACAGCCACCAGAGCGATCAAGGCTTTCTGAACCGCATCAGCTCTGACACAGAAAGTGCTCTGAGTTCATTCTGCTGTCAAAACATGAATGATTAATTAAACATAAAAAGGAAAAGATTCACAGGCTCATTCGGATACATCTGCTTCAGATTCCTCCTATAATCAGCTCGTCTTTCTCTCTGAGGTGATGTATTCAACGGCATCAAAATAATCGAGCAGTGAAGCCTCCAAAGTTGCACTAGGAAGCAGAAACACTGATTCCCTGTGAGATTTAATCAATGAAAACATGAAATATGTGGGATAGAAGTAAAATCAAACAATATGAAGGAAGCTCTTTCGCAAGGTCAGTTGTTCTTTAAGAGGGTCCAATTAAATTACCCTGAAACTGGTGCTTAAAGTATTTTAGGGAGATCATACAGGTTTCCAGGCTTGACAACACAACATGAATAAATAATGAAGGAGTCTGAAAAAAAGAGGGAGAGAAACTTGGACAAATACAGCAAACGAATGAGTTCATAAAGATGGAGTAGAGCAAGCAAGATGTTCAACAGTGACAATACTGCAGGAGAGACATAATTAAATCTAATTACATTGTTCATTTAAATCGTCCCTGCTACTTGTTAAACACAACCTCCCCAATCTCAGGGTTAATTAAGATTATTGTGACTTGGTGCTCTGGGACTCAAACACTTTAATCAAGCACTGAATGATTGTAAAAGACACTGTGTGATTACATGATACATCAATGAGACAGTGCTGAAGGTCTCGGTGAAGTCTCGGCTTTATTTCTTTGGTTCTCTGATGTCATGTTGATCAAAACGTTGTCAGTTTCTTCACTACACAGCTTCATACATGACTGCTTAGTTTGCAGGGATTGCTCATCTCCAGTACAGTCTAATGTCTAAACATGATAAAGTGCCTTGCGTGCTTTGCTTTGGGTTTTCCTCCAGTGTAGAAAACTCGATTAAGTACCTTCTAAGGTGAACTTCTAGTGGAGAAAACATGATGCTGTGCCTTCAAAGGGTGTAAGATAAAATTCAATAGGGTGCCCTTTAGGTCGCCCTTCCGGTGGAGAAAACCCGATGGAGTGCCTTTTAAGGTGCTTTTTTAATGTAGAAAATATGATGATGTGCCTTCTAGGGCACCCTTCATTGAGAAAACTCTATGAAGTGCCTTCCACGGTGCTCCTCCAGTGGAGAAAACATGATAATGTGCCCTCTAATATGTCATTCCATTGGAGAAAAAAACTAAATCATGTGGCTTCCAGGGTGGCCTTGTAGTGGAGAAAACATGGTGATATGCCTTCTCAGTTGCCCTTTCATTGGAAAAAACTCAATTAAGTGTCTTCTAGGGTACCCTTACGATGGGGAAAACTCAATTAAGTGCCTTCCAGGACGCCCCTCCAGTGGGGAAAGCATGATAATGTGCCTCCTAGATTGCTCTTCCAGTGGAAAAAACACAATAAGGTGCCTTCTGGAGTGCCCTTCTAATGGAGAAAACTTGATCAAGTGCCTTCTAGAAAAAACTCAGTGAAGTACCCTCTAGAGTTCCTTCTAGTTAAGAATACAGTCTAATGTGTCCTCTAGATAAAATGCTTTCTAAGGATGCCATTTTATTTTCTGCTGCCACTCAGGCAGCCTGAGTCTGCAACTGACACTAACATAAATAAATTGAAGGCATTTGTCGGTTACTGCAGCTTTTACACATCGTTATCATTGAGAGACATCTTTGGGATAATGAGGCACTTCTTGACCCATTCCATAGTTATTTTCTACCCTGTGGAACAGCAGGATGAAGAGATCATCCAGTGAGGTGCCAGTTGATGTCAGTTAATGCTACTGCTTCCATCCTGTGATTGGCTGCATGGGAGACTCATTTTTCTTACTGTCAACAAATTCCATGCATGGACCAAAATCAACAGGTATTGTCTGTGTACCCAAAGCCTGACATATCTTATTCCCCTAGGACATAGAGCTCCATCGTTGTCCAAAAACTATTTCAAACATACCAATCTGCCAAACTGTTATACTGGCTTCCTTTAGTACCATGAAGACACTTTAGTTGGACCCAACCCCGAATACACAGGCAGCAGAGCTGTTTTCACACAAACTGCAATCTCATTATTATAATGATCGCAATGAATTCTGCTAAAAAAAACAAAACCTTCATTATCTCACATAGATGCACACAAAAAACAAGACTCATACATGAGACAACACAGGCCTCAAAGATACAGACACAAACAGATTATGGACGTATGAAAGAATCAGACATAAAAGTAAACAAACAACACAGTTTTCAGCTCTCTGCCACTGACTAATGGGCCGACAGGTCACATACAGAAACTAACTTCAGAGCCAGTGACAAAAACTTGTTGTAACTTGATTCTTGATTTTCAATGCGGCTCTGGAATTAAACGTGAGTTGAAGGTTTACACCATTTGTGTGTGCACATATAAAGAGCTGAAAAGCATCACATTCCTGAGCTTCTGTATGGTGCTGGAAAATCGAAACCAGAGGCCAAACAATAAACATATACATTCACTATAAAAGTGAAATAGTTGATGCTCTTGGAAGCCAGTTCATAAATCTGATTCATCTGCGTATCTCTACGCAAACCAAAGATTACTTTATAAAACAGAAATACTTCGAGTAAAAGCAGGAATCTGATGAATCTGATGAATGCTTTCTTGTTTGGGCACCATGAGGTTTCTTTCATACATCACAAAACCCCCAAACGTCAATATCTGTTAGGTTGTTATTACTGAACTGATATCATATTATCTCAACCTTGTGTACAGAAGCAACCCTCCTAAAAATGTAGGATAATTCAGTGAAAGAGGTCAGATTGTTGGGATTGTTTGTTTTTTTAAATCACATTTCCATCAACCAAAAAAAAGTTAATGCTACAACCACCAGAAAATTTTTATATTGGCAATGAACAAAAACTTTCAAATCTATGATTTCCAAATGTTTCACTTTCACTCAAATATGTGTTGGCCTAGTTATATTTTTGCAATAAGGCAGATGCATAAAAATAAGGATAAGCAAAGATGGAGCAAAAAGCAAACAATGATTGTGCTTCTAGGTGAGTGTGTAAGCAGTTTACGTCCAGTCTCATCGCCCCCTGGACTTCCAGAGTAGAATATAAATGTAGAGCAGAGGAGCATTTGAGAATTTCCCCAGAGGCCGGAGACTAAACGGTCTCTTTGCCTCGGCCCATTTTTGAGCTCATGTAAAATACATTGGTTTTGTGACACACTGGACTGGATCAACAAAGAAACTGGATACATATAACAAGATGGCAGCAGCCTCTAGAGGCTTTATGGCTGTGTGCATCATAAATCTCCCAGCAATCACTCGCTTGTTCAATCATAGAGGTCCACTACAGACAAACAGGCTGGAAACAAAGAGCTGGCCGGCACAGCTTGTTGTGATGCAGCTGTACATTCAGTTCATGTTTGTCAAATATCTTTTAAAAATTACAGTATGTATAAAGTATCAATGTGAGTGCTTTGAATAAGAAGTGCTGTGCTGCTCTTGATGAGCAGTGGACACCTTAACAACTGCTGCAAAAGAATAGTCTATATTGCTATGTAAATATGACCATTTACCATTTGGTTTTGATGTAGATGGTAGTGTTTGCACTGTATGAATGAAGTTTGAAAAAATCTCAGTTTTAGGAAGTTGCTGGAGCTGCTCTCTTGATCCCTGAGTAATCTCTAGAAATTGATCTGTAAATGTCAATCTGTAGGCAAGGGACAACATTTTGGTTTTGCAAATGTCTTGGTTTCCGTTTATAGTCCAGGTAGTATCGGCGATGTTTGATTGGGCTTTGTTGCACGTAGGTAAACAGACCATTTGGAGAGCCAAAGAAGCGAAGGGCATTGGCATTCTCGGAACCCATTGACGATCACCTGACAACAATTTAGCCGATTCCTTGGCATTGCAGACAATTGATCAGTTTACACTGTGAAAGACATCGTCTCCAACTCCATTATTCTCCATATATTGTTCCTTGATTGCTTTTCGGCCAGTGCAATCCGCCTCTTTTGCTCTCCACATGAATGCAATGTTGCAACCAAAGTCCACTCAAGCATGACTGGTCAATACTAGTTAATGGGTTCCAAAATTTCTGACAGGAACAGGGACAGAAATAAAACTTTGAAGCAAATAAATATGAGAATCTTAACATCATCAGCACGGACAAATATTGGTTTTGTTGCACCGTAAGGTACAACATGCAGTTGATGTTGTGGATCGCCGCCTATAGCACACATCAATGCAGCACACAGACAGAAGCAGTCAGCTACTCAAGACGCAGTCGTATTAATGTGACAATCTATTGCTTTTCTCAAAAGCTGACCTGGGTCAAAGCTGAGAAATACATTGTGTGAAATAACGGTGGACTGAAAACAATGGCTGCAGGCGTCGGTAGGTCTTCCCCTTTAGAAACTGCAGGATGGATGATGATGCTGGGAGCTTTGGAGAAATGACATCTAGCTTTTGCAGGAGAATGGGACAAAGGGGAGATGAGAGGGGCTAAGAGGGAATTCATAAGGTGACCTCAAAAAGAAGTGTGTGTAAAAATACCATCTATATTTCACATAATGGCTTCAAAGAGCACTCCAGTGGCTTTGCATTGCACTTCTACAAAGGTGGGACACTGCAAGAGACAGATTTAAAACAGAACAGTCAAAACTGAAGCTCCGTGATTAAGCTCCAGTTCATCATATCCAGTGTCCAGGTTCATCAGAAGTTCAACACCACCAGTGTTTCTAACCATTCTTTTCTTCAACTGGGGCACAGCCAACAAACCATTGTTGGATGATCTGAGGGGTCGAGAAACCAGTGCAGGGATGAAAGAATAAGGGTGATGTGGTCTTGTTTCTTGGACCTCTCAGTCAGCATTTTGAATTAGTCATTAATGAAAAGTGGTAGCCTGAGAGAAGCCTAGGTAGAGTGAGTTATATATATGTAATCGAGCCTGGACGATACGCAATGCCATCAGTTTTTACAGTCTCATGGTATCATCTGTGATTTCTTCTCCAGAGCTACAGACAACATAAAATGATGGTTTTCTCAATAAGCATGACGAGTAAACAGACTTTGACATGTAGAATTAGTAAGTGTCCCTTTACCTAGGCCTTTACCAGTCATTAACTAGGTGGTTTTGTGTAACTACACATTATTTTGCAAATGAACCAGTTCCAAAATTAAAATATTCACATCTTTGGCAACAAAATGCTCTTCTCAGGAAATTCTAATCCCAAGCCTGAAACAATGTTTGACATTTAATCTAACTGGTATAGAAATACAGGAACAAACAAACAGTGCATGCACGTCCCTCCTTAGATGGAGAATGAAGCCTCACTGTGTTATGTAATCAGCAGCTATTACACTTCTACTTCTGTTTACCCCCGCACACACAAACTTTTCATCCAAGGTCTCTGTAGAGTATGCTACAATAAGGCCAACCAACGTACACACACACACACACAAACACACACTGCAAAACATAATTGACAAAGAAGTGACGAAGCCAGCACACGAAAATCAAACAATGCAAACAGTCTGGAACAGAGTAAAAACACTCAGATAACATGATGGGTTCGATATTCAACTGCATATTGGTAATATTTTGTTTCTGTCCAGTAAAAAAACGTGTATCCCCAAATGTAGCTGCAATAATCTGTCTGTTTGGATAAAGAGGGCTGTTTCTTAGCTCATGAGAAGTTGACTTTGTTATAGGGCCCAACCCAACAAACATTTAGGGATGTTTGAGCACCGAACAGGCTGCCAGAGCACAAGCTGACTTGCAGACTTTCTCCTGTCCTCTTCTTCTGCTCTCACAATTTAGATTTTGACTTCTATGAGTTCCGACTCCAGTTGACCGTTCTACAGAGATCATTAGGAATCCCAGTCCGGATCACACTGACAGCATGGTTGTCAAACGTCTTGCAGATAAAGTCTTCCGGGCGACTTGTTCTGGCTGCACTGTGTTGGTTCAGGACAGTGTTTATGATTCCACCAGAAGCACCGTGGTGCGTTTCAGAAGCGTCCCAGAAACTCTACGGAGATTAAGTGGCTGTTCTGTTTTTGACAGATGATGCGACCAGTCATGTCAGGCAGCACAGAGCAGATCGAGCTGGCCAGAAGTCAGACGCAGAAATGGCAGAGAGAACCTGGTAATTTTTTCAAAATAAGAACCCCCTGTGAAATCTTACAAGCCTAAAAACAGACAAAAACGCACCCGGTGGGGTATGAGGTCATGTGGGGAACGGACGAAAAAACAGCACTGTGGCCGCGACGTCACAGAGCTGTGCATGCTGGGATCCAGGGGTGACTTTGATAAGACGCACCTTGAGAAATGTTTCTCTAACACCAGCTCAACCTACAGCAACTGGAGCTCAGAGGAAGCAACAGTACTGCAGTGTTTGATTGACACGTGATTTCATGGACAGTTCCTCAGTAACAAAGGGTTTGACAAAACATGAATACATGGATCTTGGAATTGACAGGTCATCAGTTTTAACATGAACCCTTACGTTAATGGAAAAAGGTTTTTCTAGCACACACACACACAACAAATCCTCTCCCTAATCCACCCTGCTGCTTTCCTCTTCGTCTTCCTCCTGCAGAACATCCCTCGTCCTCCTCTCCTCAGTCACTGTAACACCCCAGCTTCTCTCCTCTCTCCTCAGCCTGAGGATTCTGCTGACACCTTCAAGTTCCTTATTCATCCTCGTGGAGAATAAATAAAGAAAATCACACAACCTGGATCAACCCGATTCTCTGCAGCACCTTGACTATCTCTCATGTCTACAATGCTGCTGCCTCAGCCAGACTTTGGTTAGTGACACAGTTATTTTCAGTTTAGAATCAGAAAGGTCATTGTGTGAGTTTGCATCATTTATTTGAGTGGCTTTGGGCTTCAGTGCTCAACTTGAATCGCTAACATTAAAGCCAAAAAAACGAGGCCAGAAATCTGAGTACCATTGTTGTAAATATGGACAGCTGTATACGTGAATTTGTTAGGATGACATTACTTACGATCAAAAACTAGCAAGTCAACAGCCAAACATCATGCAAGTGCATCAAGGCAAGGCTGCTGAGTTTGGTTATGTTACCTGCTCACCTTGCTCCGGTTCTGGCACGACACCGGCCCTGCCACCCATCAGCATTCCCCCTGCGCCCAGGCCTTGAAAACCACCTCTTCCCTCTGGACCAAAATGCCTATGGTAAAAACACTAACACTCCTCTGGTGTTTGAGCTAACATGAGCTAACAGCAGCTACAGCTGTCAGCAGTTTACTTCACTGTCCATCAGGAAACTCTGTAAATCACAGAGAGTTGAGGCGGAGCAGCCGGAGGACATCAGAGGGAAAACCAGAAAACATTTTCTCCATAAAATATGATCCAGTTTCACCAAAATCAGTGAAATAGTTGGTGGTGTGTGACTTAGTGCCGTAAAGCGTTACGTACTTCTCACCGGTGATCGTACCCGAAACAAGGACAGACGTAGGAATGACAGAGATTACAAGTCAGTGTAGCTTCAACAGGATTTAACAGATGTTATTTCATGGTAGAAAAGTTCCACAATGTTGCTTTAAAAAGGACTTACAGTTTGTCTCAGCAGGATTTAGAAAAACCTTTCTACGTGTTTATCCTCAGTAGGTTTGACTATTGGAACACTGTCTTTACAGGCCTCTAAAAATGGATCAGACAGCTGCAGCTTATTCAGAAGTCCTCACAAGGAGAGGCCACACCGGTCCAGTTTTTTCTTCTTGTGTGTCCAAGTATTGACTTTAAAATTCTCATGTTTGGTTTATAAAGCGCTGAATGGTTTAGGGCCAAAATACATTTCTGACCTGCTGAACCAGCCAGACCTCTCAGATCTTCATGGGTTCAGGTCTGTTTGCTGTCCTCAGAGTCAAAACTAAAAATGAAGCAGCAGCATACAGTTTTCAAGAACCACATATCTGTAAGGGCTGCTCCAACTCATATCTTTTAAGACTTTTCTGTTTTGTTTCTTTATTTAAATCTTGTATTTTCCTTTGTTTTAATGATTTAAAATCCTATTTGTGTATTTTTATACTGCCTTGTTTCTTTTATCCCTTAATGTCTTATTTACAGCACTTTGACTGTAGATGAAAATTGCTGTACACATCAGTCTCTTGCTTTTTTGTTGTTTTATTCTATTTTTTCCACCACACTATTTTGTAATACAGTACATAATGTGATAATTCAGCGGCATTCTTGTATAAAATTTGCTTTAGTTTTAATGTTTGCTTCGTTTTCCCACAATCATTGATGTCTTCCGTTCATTCGTTCCTTCTTAAATATTGTATTTTGGGATTGTTTTTGCTTCAGCTTTGTGAATTTTTCCTTTACAGTTAACTGTTCTGGATCAGGATGCTTTAGTCCAGTGCAAAACGTATAATATTTAATAATATGATCATTATCGGTTTTGCCTGGTTCTTTTTCTCTTTTACTTTCACCGTCTACTCGCTTATTTTTCTACCTCCATCTCCTCCTTTTCGCCTCATCAACTCCCATCCTGTTAAAGCCTCTTCTTCCTTCCTCACTCTCTCTCTTCCTTACCTCCTTTCTTCACTTCTTTTACGCCTCCCCTTGGATGTGTCCCATTGCTCCAAAACTGCCATAATAATTTTTTTTAATGCTTTGTTATTTTCAAGACTTGCCCCACTTGTGTAAGCAGAAGAAACAAGGACCATTACGTACACGGAATCAATTTAGAAGAAAATAACAGACCCGGCAGAGGACTGTCTTCACCTTTGTGTTGTATTTATTAGAATAATGCTGGTTTTATTTTAGCGTTTTATTTTTTAACAAATCCACTGAGAAAACATGATATAGATGCAGAGAATACACAAAGATACAACAATTTAAGAACATAAGGAGGAAACTTTAAATTAAAAACATATGAATGAGCTTCAGTTACTTTTTGGTGACATGTACCTTCATGATGAACCTCATTATAATGAAGCCACATCTTTTCTATGGGTCTTTTTTTTCAGTGGAGAAGCTCATTTCCTTGTTTATTAACCCTTGAACTTATACCTTCCGTCTTTAGACACCCAGGATCGTATTATACCCCGTAGTCTAATTCATTTAGTTTACTTTGTTAAGCCCTCAAGTCTCTACAATCAGTGTCAGAGCAGTTATAGCAGCCGGTGTGTAACAAACAATATCCACGTGAAGATACACAAAATAATCTATGTTTTGAAATGATTACTTGTTTGATAATTTGTAGCTCAATCTCTGTTACCTAGGCTTTTTTTTTTTTTTAACCCCACTGTGTAACTTAAATCCTGGTGATGATGCACTGACTTGTAATCAGGTGAATGGTGTCTCTGTCATTCCTACGTCTGTTCTTGTTTCGGGTACGATCACCGGTGAGAAGTACATAACGCTTTACGGCACTAAGTCACACACCACCAACTATTTCACTGATTTTGGTGAAACTGGATCATATTTTATGGAGAAAATGTTTTCTGGTTTTCCCTCAACTCTCTGTGATTTACAGAGTTTCCTGATGGACAGTGAAGTAAACTGTAGCTGCTGTTAGCTCAGTTTGTTGAGCTCAGAGCACCGGGGGAGCGTTAGTGTTTGTACCATGGGCGTTTTGGACTGGGAAGAGGTAGCTTTTGGGCCTGGGGTGCGGGGGGAATGCTGATGGGAAGTGATGCCAATGTCGTGCCAGAACCGGAGCTGGGCAAGCTGGCAATGTAACCAGGCTCAGCAGCCTTTATGGACATAATGGCAGAGGAGAAGGGACCAAAGAGGATATTGATGAAGGAAGCTAAGAAGAGAAAATGAGAGCAACTGAACAATACTTAGTCAGTCATTGGAGAGAACTTTGTGAAATAAAAGGAATGTTTGGCAAACCACCCATACATTTGGGTTTTTAAAACTTTTGGTATGAGAAAGAAGAAATCTTTGGAGATGAATCAACATTCAAACTTTGCAATGAGAAAATGAGTTAAGACAGCAGAGGTACTTAGACACAAAGTGAAACAAATGTGTGAATAAGATGGAGAAATTCGGTAGCTGATGTGGGCTGTGGTTCAAAGTTTGATGCTGTAGTCAGTACAAAGACTGGCAAAATAAGCCAGGACATAAAAAAAACACTCCAGCTCTCAAATTCAAGAAAATAAACCCTCACCCTGAGAGCTCTTTTACAGGATCTGCCAATTCCTGTGAAGAAGTTTTGCAGCCACCAAATCTTTTCGCAAGTGCCTCCTAACAGCGTTGAGAGCAGACTGAAGTTGCAGGACAGCGTGTCGACTTTGACCAGTAAAAACGGCTCAGAGGTGGGTGAAGATCGTGAAAATGCTGAGAAAGAGTCAAAGGCGTTGACATTTTACAAAGCAAAATGTCACTGTCTGTTTCCTGACACAGAGCTGGTCGTTCATTCAGAGCACACAATGAGACTCAATATATTGCAGTCTCTCCTCTCCTTCGCTCTCTTCTTGAACCTTTTCATTTCTTCTCCTCCCCTTTGCTTGATCTCCCCTTTTTCCTTTCTCTCCGAGTACATCTCCATCCTTCACGTTTAAGTGAAGCTTTTATTTAATTCTCTCGCCACTATCACTGTGGAAAATTGGCTTATGTGTTTCTGTTATCAGGCGCTTCCTCCCACTAATAAATCTCTCTCTGTCTCTATTTTCTCTCGTGTTTTCCAGGGAAGACTAATGTCATCTGAGGCAAACTGAAAAAAAAAAAGAAAAAATTCTCTTTTTATTGAAAAGTACATTAACTAAGTCACACACCACCAACTATTTCACTGATTTTTGTGAAACTGGATCATATTTTATGCAGAAAATGTTTTCTGGTTTTCCCTCTGATGTCCTCCGCCTCAACTCTATCAGTAGATAGAGTTACTACTAAGACTACAGTCTTTTTCTTTTAGCCTGGAAAGACTATAAGACCAAAACATCATAGCTGACACTATGAGCATGATGATTGTTAAAATGTATTGCACTGAGATTACATGTGCAGTAGAACTAAGGGCGTTTAAATGTCATTACGCAGAAATTAGTAATTTAGCATCCCCTGAGTGTAATGCCACCTCATAAATATGGACCAGCATTGTATAGATTACAAATATAGCATGTTAAATCCAATGCTAATGTTATCGGCTTATGTAAGTAGCTATGCCAGGTACACCGCAACAGTGGACATGCTTCATATATAGTAATTAGTCGCTGACTAAAAGAAAAGGTTAGCTCAGCAACAGTCAGTCCTGTCATTTTGTTACCAAGTAGCAACCTCCGTGGCTGTGAAGTGAAGCTAATGCGGAAGTACCAAAAACTGCAGTTCCTCTAACGTCCACTTGAGGCTGGCTCCAGAAGTGAGTCAGCCTCCATAAGTCCCAATGTTAAAATGTCCAACAGCAGTTTACAGCCTGGTACAAAAAACAGTTTTGGTCTCTATAGCTAATTTCCCCGTTCATGACAACTGTACTGAGGGTGAATTTTTATACAACTCACCTGTTCAGATTATATTAAGGCTTAAAGTTATGCAGGATTAAGAGTGTGGACATTTGACAGACATGTAGCCAGTACAGATGGCTTGTTTGAGCAACCAGGCATCATTCAGGTCCATTCTTCATACTGTCAGTGGTTGTTACAGAGATATTCTGATTTGTTTTTGGTGAAGAAGAATACATTCTCTTAGAGCAAATCTCTTACGATGTGAAGGCAGCTTCAGGTTAAATAAACCATTTAAAATTCTCTTTGATTGGCTGAAAAAGAGCTTCATCACAGAGACGGGCTGTTAGTGTGAGATATCGCAGGATAGAGACGTTACAAACATATGATCTCCTATGATGCATTGCTGTAGATTAAACTACCCGGCAGTTTATGAAGTAGTTAAAATTGGTTCAACCTTAGAAGGGTAACTTGACCTTATTTCCCCACGTTTCTGTGTCAAAGTGACTAATGAGGGGCAACAAGGTGTTTGGATTTGGTCCAGTTTTGAGTGAGCAAGAGTGCCGCAGCCCCGAAAACACACAGGCTACGATGTAATCCTTATGGACAGTCCGCATCGTCAAAGTATGTCAATTAAAAGTGCTACTGTTGCAGTAAGACGACAGTAGAAATATGGTCTAGTTAAAAGCGTAACAGAAGTTATCTCATTACATTTCCATATAGAGCAGCACTAGCTCACCGTACTGCCTGCAATGTATAACGCTGAAATGTATATTTGTTTAACTGCAACAAGAGATTTTGGTAGTAGGAGTGCAACAGGACCTGCCTTTATCGACAGCTTCCCTTTACTGCACCAAAAAAAAAAAACACTTAATTGAAGATTACATGGTCTGAAAAGTGCATTTTTTTTTGGTAATATTAGAGGTGGTTCAAACTTACGGCACCCCGTCCCAGAAAATAGTTCCAACGAAATTCAGTTTATAATCAGTTTAACCCAAAATGATCAAAACTAATCTTTGTTCTCGGTGTCTGATTTTCATTTCCTCGTTTGTGTGAACTGACATCAGGATGTTTCTTGGATCGGCTTCTTGCTGCTGCAGACCAGATTTCCTGCGAGGCTTTGAACAGGTCACATTCAGACTGGAGATGAAAGCAAATGGAAATAAATTACAGCGACACTTTCAGGCTGATCATAGTGTGGATGCAGCCAAACTGAACTCCAGGCTACGGATACGGCTGAGGAGTCAGTGTGTGTGTGTGTGTGTGTGTGTCTGTGTGAGAAATGCTGGCATTTGTCGGGCGTCTGGTTGGCACAACTGGTACCCGACTAGCGACAGGTGTGTCTGTTTAGTGTTCAAACACACACACACATCTCACACACACTAATTACAACCCTGGCTCACTGTCTGTTCGGTTTAATCCGCTATCTGGCAGGTTGCCGTGGCAGCCAGAGGCTTCCAAGGTTGTGTGTGTGGTGATCATCGATGTGTGCAGGTGTGTATACATGCCTGTGTGTGTGTGTGTGTGTGTGTGTGTGTGTGTGTGCGTGTCTGTCTGCTGTCCTCAGGATAACTTTTGCCACTAATTATGATTTGTGATTTTTACAGTGATAGTTCGTCATTTTCTTTTGTTTTTTACAGTTTTTTTCAAAAATTTAAACAAACACGAGTTAAAACTTTACACTGAACACTTATACAATATAATTTAAACTTTAGACAGCCGTCAGTGCATCATATTAGATTTTTACAGCGGATCTCAAACAAATTTTGATCTAACAAATCAGCTGCTGAACACAATATTTGATCTTTTAGTCAGCAATCTTTCAATTGGGAAAGTCTGCAGTAGTGTAACGTTATTCCCTGTAGGTGTCAGAGGCCAGCCCGGCTGCTGAGCCCGGAGGACGTCAGAGGGAAAAGCAGAAAATATATTCTGCATAAAATCTGATCAAGTTTCACCAAAATCAGTGAATAAAGTTCTAAAGTTGTGCTTTTTGTACAGTAATCAGTGAGGCCCGGCCATAGATGACTGTAGCAGCCCTCACAATCACTCATAGACTGGATCAAACAGGAAGCACTCCGCTCCGGCGGCGTCAGAAGAGAGAAAGCGTTTCATTGGATGTAAAATTAGTACACAAGTGCAGGATGAGTCATCAACAACTTTTTATGGTTCATCAGGAAATGACAAACTCTAAAATACCATGAAGAAAACTTCAGCAATCAACTATTGCCTTTACAAACGGACTCTCAGGCTGAAAATGGAAATTTAAACTGCGGGAAACAAAAGAATTATTCTGGTCTCTGCTTCGGGGAGTACTTAATAGGCACAGGTCCTGATTAGCTGGCATCCCTCAGCCACCGTTGTCATCTGTGTTGCCCCGTTATTTCCACAAACATGAGCAGATGAGACCAACAAATTGTGTTTGGGAACATAACATGCAAATTAGCCTTGTATCCTGTAATTCCCTCACCAGAGACTAACTCCAGACCTGGACGCTGACCCAGTCTTGGTCCAATTTAGCCCCAAAAAAATGGTTTTCATCTCACCAGACCAGAGTGAGTGTGGGAAGCTTTCCTGCAGAAACTGGAAACGCCAGGCTTTCAGCTAACACATAATATGAAACCCAATCCAAAATAATAAGACATGTTCATGGAGCGAACCCCACAAGGTGAACTGATGGGGCGTTTAAAAGCCAACTGTCACCTTCAGGGCAGCCATGTGGAACTGCAACACTAAAATCTGGGCTAGGGGGAAGAAGCTTGGTTGGAGCTGAAGGGATGAAATCCAGTTTAGGATTCAGTAAGTTTTCTGTGAAGAAAATTTTCCTATGTGCTGTGTAACACACACACTATGTAACTTTGTGCTCCGGGTACGATCATCCACCAGAAGTACGTAACGCTTTACGGCACTGAGTCACACACCACCAACTATTTCTCTAAATTTTGGTGAAACTGGATCATATTTTATGGAGAAAATGTGAAAAATTGCTGCCAACCGTAGCTGCTGTTAGCTAATGTTAGCTCAGTTTGCTGCCAGGACTCCAAGCTCAAAGCGTGGGAAGTTGTTAGTGTTTGTACCACAGGCGTTTTGGACCATCGGGAAGAAGAGGAGGAGGTTTTCAGGGGAATGCTGACGAGGAGCAGAGCTGGTGTCGTGCCAGAACAGGAGCTGGGAAATGTAACAGCCTCTATGGACATAATGGCAGAGGAGAAGAGAGCGAAGAGGACGTTGACGGAGGAAGCTAAGAAGAGAAAAAGAGAGAGTGAGCGAGCAAGAAGCCGCCGGACAAGAGTAAATCTGGGACTGACTTTTAGTGGTTGGTGAGAGCTTGGTGAAATAAAAGGCTGAAAGACAGACGCCGAGCTGGGCTGACTGCTGTTGGACTAGTCAGTAATATTAGCTGGCTGCTATGTCTGCTGTTGGTGACCTTGTTGATGTTTGGCTGTTAGCAAAGTTGTTGACTCGCTAGTTTTTGATCAGAAGTAATGTAATAATAAATCTACATGTACAGCTGTCCATATCTATGACAGTGGTATTGCACTCTGAAACTGGAGGCACAAAATCGTAAAACTGATTGTTTAACAACTAAGAAAATCCCAAGATAACTACTTCACAATATCAAACTACGCCTTTTTTCCCCGTCTCTTTAACTTTGAGAAAATACAGTTCATTCAATATCATCTTTTGTAATTGTTGTTGATGTGAGACCTCTAGCTGAAATTACATGGTGTGCATTTAAGACATTTATTACGATTAGAATAAAATGTATTCTTGAAATAAATTTTTATTTTGAAGATTTGTCCTTTCTTTGTAATCAGTGTATCAGCTCTGCTGTTTTGTCTTGATGCTCCTAGAAAGTAAAATTAATTCTTTCCAACTGCTGCCCAAAATAATTATCCATTTTTAATGCATTTCTTTGTGCCAGACTCCATGATTACATGAAACTAACCGTCACCTCCAGCTTCACTATTTTTTCCTCCCCTCTCCTCGTGTCCCAGTCACTGTGTGGCCCTCACGAGCAGTAGCTGCTTTCTCCTCAACAGTTTCTTTGAGTTAACTTCAAAAGAAAAGCTGCAGTGCTAATTACTCCCACAAGTGGAGTCCCGCTGTCAAGTACAAAGCACGAAACGTAGATATTCATCTCTCTTTTCATCTGTGACTCAGAAAGGCTGCTCGCTACTTCAACTAACTTGACCTTCTCCATTGAAGTCATACTCCGCTGTACTCCAGATTTATTTTTTTTTGTTACATCTCAGCGTGCACACCTCAGCAGAAGCTCGGCAGCGATGTGTCTGACACTATCTGCCCCCAAGATCCACCATCTCCTCCAGGATTCAGACGCTTTACCAGCTCTGTGATAACTGAACAAAGGGAGGGAACTTCTTCAAGGCCTGGTTTGTCATGTTTATAGAGCGTCGGCCTCAATAGGTTGCCCCTTATGAATTTAACCTTCATCTGTTATACAGTGGCACCATATAGAGGTGAAGATGTTGCTGAAGCAGTCCAAATTCTGTATTTGTCCCTCTGGTTCAAATCTGGGGAGATTTCCTATTTCACAAACTGTCTCTGTGTTTCTGTACACTAGCCAGCGCGGTTTGCAAGTTAGTCAACACTTGCAAACCGCGCTGGCTAGTGTACAGAAACAAACAGTAATCATAATTTTGGTCATTGTGTGAGTATCACGAGTGACGGAAGAATCCGGTGAAGACTGGAGTGAAGAGACGGTGCAGACATGCTGCAGAGCCTTGATTGATGAATGAGGAGAAGGTGTGCAGGTTGACGCAGGAGGAGGATGATTAGGTGGAATTAGACCACACACACACACACACTGTTGTGAATTAAAGCAGCTTTCTGAAATGACTGCAAAGAAATATAAAAATATAGCTTCTATGTAAAATTACAGTAATTCAATGTAATTTCACAGGACTATACTGGCTACTGAGTTGCCGTAAAAATGCTAAATTGCAAGTAATTACTGTGATCACTGGGTACAGCACCACGCTGTAATTTAGCAATAAAATAATGTAGTTTTACTGTGATGTTAAAGTTGGGTTACCATGAAAACACAGTACATTACTGTGATGTTAGTGTAAGCTGTTGTTGTGAACTACAGATGATTATTACAATACCATATTGTAAAATTTTACATGAAAATGTTGTTTTTTTTTACAGTAATTGTGTCTGATTACTGTAGAAACCCAGCACAATACTGTGATTTCCATGTATATTATCATAAAATAATGACTTTATATAATACTGTGAGTTTACTGCAATTAATTACCAGGAATTTACTGTGAAAAAACAGACAGAAACACAAGGGAACTGGAAAAACAAGAAAGGTACAGACAGACAATGACAGTATTACAGTCAAAGACTGTATAAAAGATGGACGTAGTCTCTGTGACGTTACCTACAGGTTTCTAGGGGTTACTATATTTGTCTGCAGTTCAAAGCAGCAGTCGAGCTGCACCTTCCCTCCACTGAAACAAATCCTCCTGTGCTGTTTACACACAGCGGACACGATGAGAACTGTATGATGGGAAATATCATCGAGTACGAATCAGTGTTTTTCTTTTCATATTGGTCCGTGAGTGTTTGCGTGTCCAGAGGCTTACGGCGGCCTGTGAGGCAGCAAAGTTACAACCTCCTTCACTCAGATCAAAGACACAGCTGCTAATGAAAGAGCAGAGAGAAACTGAAGGTGGGCTGAAGTTTGTAAAAAAAAAAGACGAGAAGGAAACTATTGACAAGTGATGCCCAAAATCCATCTCAGTAAAGAAAAATGCCAATCTAAGCATCCAACTAACCCTTGGATTAAACAACCAAACTGAGCGAGAGGCAAAGATTACTATTTACTACTTTTTATTCACCTGTTTGGAGTAGTTTATAGTAATTGTTTTTATCCTGATATTGCCTCTGCTGTTTCTGTGATTGTCTTTTTGCTACCATGTAAAGTTCCTTTGAGTAGCTTTTAAAGCTCCATATAAAATAAATGTATTATTACCATTATTATACTCTTTTAAATTGTTTTTTTTAGCTATCTAAAAACTGAAATAGCTCCAAAATGAGATCCAGATTAAAAAACAAAATTGAATTTCACCACACAGATCCGTCCTGTCCAGCTCCCCGTCCCCTGTCTGCAGCCCTCAGTGTCAACCGTGCTGCACGTCTGGTCACCCAGATGCGTTAAGAACTGATCGTCTGGTCTGACATTTGACAATCTTAAAAGATTAAAGAGCTGTGATGTAGCCCGGTGAGGCAGTCACAGGCCTGTATCTGTCGGCTGGAGATCTGAGTAGAGTGTCGGGCTGCGTCTGGCATTTCATTTCAGTCAGACACCAAAAGGTTGTTGGACTTATAGTTCAACAGTGGATCCTGTTCCTTCAGGCTGCACAGAGCCGCACTTATCACACAGAGGCTTATTAAAGCTGGACGCACACACGGGAATGGACAGAAATGAAAAAAAAAACAGGCACACAAACGCAGGAACATGCACATATACAAGAACATACACACATGTACACGACTGGTACATCACACACACCTGCACCACGCACACACACACACACACACACACACACACACACATGCTGGAGGGTAAGATAAATTGTAACCATTGTAAATCAGTGCCTTGCTCAGGGACACGTCTGAACTTTAACGTTTATTAATTCTGAGTCATTTTCACTTCTGCTGCTCTGCACTTCAACTCGGTCTGTGTCAGCTCCCTCCACACACACGAGGGCATTTGTTTTTCTACAACCACCCAAAAAGGAAAATAAAAACACGCTGAAATAATGTGAATCCTACCACCTGTTACACAACAGTTAGTTACAGCCAAGTGATTTGATTGGACAAGAGCTGTTCCGTTAGTGCTGATATAGAGAATAACAGCATCAACGATCAATACACTAATTATTATTATCAATAATCAAACCAATAATTAACAGCAGTCAACGCTAGACAACCTTATCATACTTAACAGTTACCTAGTGTTTCTGTAGCGTTGACAAAATGTTAAAAAATAAACGTATTAGCCGTTTGAATTAAACTTTATTTCCCTGCGCCGTCTTTGGAAAATATGACATTTGAACAATTCCTTACGTGTCCGTTAAAACACATCACTCTAGAAACAGGAGTCAAAGGACGACATGCCGACAGACTTCTTGTTAATTCTCCATCGATATAATCCATAACGATAATATGACTCTTATTTCACTGGTTGCATACATGATACAAGGCAGCTGACCTGTGGTAACGTGTCCAGTCCAGTTGTGGAACTATTTGTGTTGGCAGAGCCAAAAAAAACAAATACATCATAATCTGTTGCTGTGTATACTGAATGGAGCTTGTAGAACTGTGGTCTAAAAGAAAACTGGAGGTTGTGCTGTTATACTGAATATCAGCATGCTGTGATCAACCGAATCACAGCCGTGCTGATATTCAGTATAACGGCACTCCCTCTTATGTGATATTGCTTTTTTCTAGTAGACACATCACAGATTAATTTTAGAATCTGGCTGTCTTTCAGTTTGAAGAAGCGTTACGATCCATGATTTAGTCTCTGACCTTTGGACAATCAGATGGATTTCTGGCAGGTCACAAACTTTAGTCGGCTGTCTTGCAGGTTGAGCAGTTCCACTGTTTGATTTCCCACACGGCTGCTGTCAAAAGATCCGACATGAAGTGTAGTGAGCTTGTTTTAATATTGTTAAGAGTATGTGAAAAAAAGAACAGCACTTGGCTGCCAAGACAGACAACGCTGTTTATGTTTTCTCAGTGATCTTCATGCCCATGTTCCTTATTTTCATTTATTTCATGCATTCAATTATAGGGACAGCAGGCATTTATCAACATTTCTGTAAGTGTGCCAGTGTTAGCCAGCTGGATCGTTTTCAACTTGCAGTCCTCTGGCGAGATCTTTTAAACCCTTATAGTGATGGAAATTTACAGAATGAAGACAACAAGACGCCACACAGAGACAAGGACGGCAACAAATTCTTCAAGACAGAACACGAGCCTTACAGAGAAACAGCAGACAAAGCATCAGTACAATTATACAACAGCAACAAACACAGAGCCACACAAAGAGACAAAACACTGCCCTGCAGAGCAGCAATGAACAGTGCTCGCAGATAAAAATACAGTAGTCATTATATTGATAAAATTACAGAGAAGCCATGCAATACACTTATAAGACACAATTAGAGAAGGAAATACAGATGGTTAATAAAATACTAGATGCTCCGTACAGACCAAAGCCATGCGATGGGGAAGACACAGGACAAGTTTGCATTTAAGATCAGACTGATGTCTTTACAGTGCCAAAGGATCCTGATTGCAGTCTCAACCCAGACCTGGAGCACCTGGGCCCCATCATCCAGCACAGCTATCTTTTCCCCACCAGCACCTGCAACCCCTTTGGCTTTGCTGAGCTCTGCTGAACACCTGACTAACACGACTCACATCTAAATTTACCTCTCAGTGTATTTTCTTGACTGCAATAAATAACTTAAAGTTGTTGCTGTGTTTTCTAATTCCCAGGCTTTGCCATGGCTCACAGGCCGGCTAATGAAGACTGTGAATTGCTGCATCATTAATGCACTAACCTTTCCTAAAATAACAGTTAATTTCCTTGATGACCCCACTGAAGTTTGTTTTTTTCTGCCCTGAGTATTGTCTGCAGATCTTCCTCTCAGGCTGTGAACACCTCATGACCAGCACGGTGCTGTGAGGTGATTTGAACCACCTTTGCAGCCTGAGAGCTGATATTTTCATGTAAATATGATAGGTTAAAAAGTGTATTAACAGTTTTAAACTCACACAAAATGTAAACTCAGAGAGTAATAACACTGTCATCTTGCGCTCATGAAGTATGCCTCCACCTGGTATGCCTACTTCTAGTTGCTGTAGCGTACTGCGTCACTACATTGCTTACTTAAAGGTCCAGTGTGTCAGATTTATGAGGCTCTATTTACAGAATATGCCACCGTAGTTTCTCCTTCACACGAGGAAGGAGAACCTGAACGAGAGAGTTTGCAGCTACACCATCGATGCCACACTGGTCCTTTTAAAAACTCTGGTATACTGCAAGAGTTTTACCTGGCAGTGCTTCATCAATATTGTGTGAACTCATTTGGCGAGGGCATGAAGGTAACAGGCTTTCATTTATATGTAAAAGTCCCATTTTAATCTGTTTCCAGTCAGACAATGAGCGTCCCCCAAGCAGTGTGTGTAGCTAAAGCCCAGACGCACACACAACATGCATGTCAATAGAGACACGCACACACATGCAGGCAGCATCTGGCATCATCTGGGAGAGCAGGAAGCATGTGATCAAAGCTGCATGTTGCCAATCAGGTTTCTCTTTGATGTGAGCTCCTTCAGGTTACGACTGGATCCTCTGAGGGTCCTTCAGCGACATCCTCCAGAGACCGACGCAGAGAGAGAGAGAGAGATGGAAAAAGTGTGGAAGGCTTCGAGAATGAGATATTTATGTTCATACAACATGAGAAGGTATAATGTGACAGCGAGGACACGGAGAACAGGCTGCTAATCACATGTCGATGTTCGCTAAAAGTTCAGCAGAGTTGTCAACTTGCACTTTTTTCAACACGAGACTCCCAATTTTACTAAGAAAAGAGACGATGCCCAAATATAATCATGAAAATGAATCATTTAATGTTTTGATGAGAATGAAAATGATGTGAATAATATGCTATAACCTCCACAATTACCAGATCTCAACCACACAAATGCACAATGCACTGAACTTACACAATCAGCAATAACATTATGACTACTGTCAGGTGAATAACACTGATTATCTCCTTATCATGGCACCTGTAGTGGCCGTGTGCCAAAGGCCCAAGCGCCTAGGCCACTTAGTCAACTGAGTAATTTTATTTTTGACGCGTGTCCATGAACCTAACTCAATCCTGTTGCAAAAACCCCCACTGCAATCACAAAGAGAACTGAAAGTTGTCTTGAAGGATGATTTATTTAGAAATTAACAAGTTAGAATGTTGCAAAAATTCCACATCCTAAACCGGTCCACTACCGACTCGATGCTGTCCTTCACGTGAAACAAAAAAATCACGGCAACGGTCAAAAACTTATATCGATCCAAGCCTCCATTGACTTCAGAGCGCAATTCTAGAGCCAATTAACCAAACCTTTTCTCAAACTGACGCCACATGCAAATAAACAAATAAAGCTATATTGCTTAGGTGGCCCATACATACACACGTACTACCTATCTAAACATTGTTGCAGAGCATATACGCCCTTTCATGTAAACGGCCACAAAACAAAGATGGTTCAGAAGCAGTTTGAGGAACACGACAAAAAATTCAAGGTGTTGACTCGGCCTCTGAATTCCCCGGACCTAATTCCAGTTGAGCATCCGTGGGATGTGCTGGACAAACAAGTCCGTTCCTCCATCCATCCATCCATGGAGGCCCCACTTCGCAAACGTCCAGGACTTAAAGGATAATGCTGCTAACATCTTAGTGCCAGATACCACAGCACACCTTCACAGGTCTACTGAAGTCCATGCCTCGATGCTTCAGGGCTGTTTTGGGGAAAGAGGGTCATACACAATATTAGTCTGGCTGATTCTTGTATATTCACACTCATGTTGTCACTGCTTGGATCTCAGCAAGAGGCTGGTGAATAAAATATAAGAACCTGGAATGAAGGCCACTATGAAAAGGCGCAGCGTGTACATATATACATACCACATTTATCGGACTCAGTATCACTGTTTTTGTTTCGGCAAAGTTCTGCATGACCTAATAGACACCTTTCCATGTACAGATCACACTGCAGTTACCTTACACACTGGGAATGTGCCAAAAATATGTTAACTCCATCAGAATCCACAAATAAACTCCAGTGTATAGTGAATACTAAAAGTATGCGTGCTGCAGGACATGTACTGATACATATTGTATGTGCTGCCCTTGCCTGGCACGATGAATGTAAAGTCGGGAGAGGGCAGAGAGACAAAGATCAAAAAGAAGCAGAGAGTTTGAACGACTGATAATTTAATTTTTGGTTTTCTTTGGGTTTTTTTTGCATGTTCACATGATGAAACACGAGGAGAAAAATAAAAATATATATAAAAGGAATTCTCAAGGGTGAAAACAACTCTCCACAAAAGAGAATGAGGGAAAATAAGATGACAAAGACAAAAGAGAATTGGGAAAAAGAAACCAAATGACATCAAAAGCCAGCACAGATTGAGACTGGTACACAAATAAATAATGAATAAGGAGTCAGGAAATGAAGTAGCCTTGAAGCTGATGGTGAACACCAGAAAAGGGACAGTCAGTATGAGCTGAGGAAAATTATCCAGCTCCTTCGTGATCACATAATGTTTCTGTGATCTCACAGCTTTTACCACAAACCTATACACTAAGGATCAAACACAGAAAGCTCTGCAGATCTAACCGGTCATTTTTATTTTCCATCCATGAAAAAAGTATCTAAACATCCACAGAAACGTCTCAGACAGCCGGTACTCTTTTGCGTTTATATGAAATCAACCAGTGTTACGACCAGCTGAAGGGGTACAAGGAAGTAACATAAAACCAGGTGGAAATGGTTAACAAACAAAGGTATTTATTAAATGAAAGTTCAAATTGTTTTTTTAACAAAAGGAGGTGAGGCAAAAGGGAACAAAGGGCGAGCGGATGCTGTTCAAAATAACAAAGAAATATAACATAAAGAGAACTCTAAACAGAGCCTGAACTATTCTTATGTAAAACAAAACGAGAAACAAAAACCTCACTATCTAATGTATTTAGCCATAACAAAAACACGTCAGGGAACAGCACCCCTAAACTAGTGTGTCTAACAAGAGCAATCCTATGGGTGAAATCAGTAAAACAACAAAATCTAACCCTAGCCCAGTCCCAACAAACACACCACCAACCTCCACAATTTTCAAACAAGTCTTTCTTAATTCAGATCGAGGCGAGCTCACAACACACACAGAACAAAAGCCGCCCGGATGCTTTGCCGCTCCCCGTTTAAATGCCCGTGACGCTGGCAATTGGGCCCCGCTGATTGGCGGTGCGTGGAGGCTGCTACGCCAATCCCGGCCCTGCACATCCCGGTGACGGGTTGCTGAATATGACCCCGCCTCCTCCAGTTGGGGCCAATCAGCAAACAGGAGCAGCACACCTGGATTTACACACAAAAACACTGTGCACAAGAAAATTACAGGGGCGAGACGGCAACGGCCGTAACAACCAGGATTCAATGTAACACCTAACACAGGCCTTTCAGCAAGGATACCGGGGTTTGCTGACCAATGAAAATGTGTTCTGTGACATCATGTATGTAGCATAGATAGATAGCTCTGGATAAATAATAGAGCTCTGTGATCTCTCTGAACCGAGTCAGACTGATGCACACACATCAGTGTCAGCTGGCCATTAAACTGAATTATGCTGATTTCAATCTAAAATAGTAAAATAGCTTTGACTAGGCCAATGTGCTCAGCCTTGTTGTTGATAGTTTACCACCTGAGGAGGACATAAACCCATGCATAAACCTGCACGTCATCAGAACCATAAAACGGGGATATCCACGTTCACATGCAATCCATTCCCTTTCCGTTTATCCGAGGTCGGGTCACAGTGACATTCCAGACGGCCTTCTCCTCAGCAACCCATTCCAGCTCCTCTTGGGGGATCCCGAGGCGTTCCCTTGCTAGATGGGCCATGTAGTCCCTCCAGTGGGTTGCCCTGGGGTCTCCAACCAGTTGGATATGCCCAGAACACATCCAAAGGAAGGCACACAGGACGCATCCCAATCAGACGTTCACACCACCTCATTTGGCTCCTTTCAATGCGAAGAAGCGGTGGCTTCCTCTGGATGTCCGAGCTCCTAACCGTATCTCTAAGGCTGAGCCCGGCCACCTGATGGAGGAAACTTGTTTTGGCTACTTGTATCTGCCTCACGTAAATCCTTAAAATATTAAACGGTTCACTGTTGACTGTGGAAACATTAGATTTTCATTTCTGGTGTTAAATGTGTCTCATTACAGAGATTTAGGGTAATTTTGTGAGCTAGTTTCTGAAAAAAATGAGTTTTTCCATCCTCCGAAACTCATTTAAAACTCCATAATATATAAATCCAAATATAAATTTCAACTTCAATGGGAAAAAACAGAAGGCAGTGTCCATCTGGGCAGGATTCAGACAACAGTATAAGGGAGACAGTATACATAATGTAAGGTACACAGGTAAATGTCAGGATGAAGGTGTTCTTATTAATTATTCCATTTAGAAAAATTCATGCATTGACAAAGTGTATAAAATATGAAGAACTCCTATAAATTCTTAATATGTATTCCTCACACACACACACACACACACACACACATCTGTGTAGCACACACGTCACACTGCATCACCATTACAGGCCACACACTTTTCTAATAATAATTTAAAAATATTAGATCCGACACGCTGACTCGGCTCTCCATTAGTAGGTAACACGCAGTCAATCCATTGATAATTCATTGTAAATGTCAAAGCCACCCATCCTCTTACCGCAAGTGCATTGCAGCAGTATAATATGGAGAGTCTACGGAGAGGAGGATGGAGAGCAATATCTCATTTTCTACCCTCCTCCTCCCTTTTCTTTCTCTCTCCGTCAGCCCAGTGCAGTTGGGACGGATGGATGTAAGAATCTGGAGAGGAGAGGCGTTGAGATGAATGAGACGTCCGCTCCGGGGAGAGATAGAGTGGAAATGGACTGACTGAACCTGAAAGAGGAGCTGATGGAGAGCAAAGAGGAGCGGTAACACCGAGACTCCAGAGGGAGAGGTGAAGTGGAGGTTAAGAGATTGTTTCCATGCAGAGATACCAACATAACGGAGGAAAAGTAGTATTTGACTTTTACGTTGTTGATTTCCATGAGGCAGATGTTCTTTGCTTAGTGTTCATAACTGAAGTCAACAGCATCAATTCAAGTAAAAAAAAGAAGCTGTTTGGCAGCAATTAAATCATCCCACTGATCTGAAGCAGTGAGTAGTGACTAAGCTTCAACTAATTCTCTACCACAGACACACACAGATGCTTTCTGTAGAAAAGTAAAGTAAGAAATACAAATGACAGTTCAATTAAACTCATTTGTAAAACAGACAGGGAACATGATTAATTTAAAACATTTAACTCATTGCCAGAGCTGGAAACAATTATTTTGTTTGTAGTCGAGCTTGAGTTTGTTTGTAAAGAGCTTCTGAAGAACCTTTCAGACTTTTAAATGGAGGTCAACAAAAAGTTTATTTAAACCAATTAGACCCACGATGGATTACACTTTTTTGCACATGAACAGATAACTCTTTTATTCTTTGTGATTTAATGATGTGCAACTGTGAAACCATCGCATCCCAGAAATGATATAATGGAAATACATTTTGAAGAAGCTTAACGATGCCCTCGTGTTTTATTGTTAAAAATAATGAGGAACAAATTTCAGTGACCAGATCGAAGTTGAAAAACATTTTCATACATAACATACACGCGAGATGTTTATGGAACACGCATTTCATTTGCTCTAAAATAAAATATCTGCTCATAGAAATTAAAGAATGATTACCATTTTTATGGTTTAGGCACTTAAAGCATTTGGTCAAAGGTTCTCTATCTAACGTTCAGAAAACCCTTGTTAATATTAACACTGTGCGTTAACTACAGTCTTTTTGGTTTCTGAATTCAGAGCTTTATTTACTCAAACTTCACTAATACTTTGGTGCACCAGATGCTTGACTGTCTTAATGCTTCATTGTATGAAAGACTGGGTCAGCCATTAGCACAGTCGGTGGTGCGACCCGCAGCTTATCCTGTCCACATGTCAATACGTGTCCTTGAGCAAGACACCAAGCTAGGATGGTCTCCAATGAGCAGGACACAACTTTGTATCAAAGCTGCACAGTGTATGAGTGCTTTATAAGAACCCAACAAATCAAAAAGCAAAATAAGTCACCTGAAAACTAATAAAACTTTTGGAGAATAGGAAGTTACATTTGTTAAGTGAATAAGAAACACAACTTTAACAAAAAAAGAACATGAGGAAAATGTGAGTCAGTGGAGGAATTAACCATAATCAGGGATAAGAGAGCTCGAGAAATGAGAGCGACATGAAGGAGTGACAGGTTAGACGGACTGATAAACAGTGAGAACAGGATGGATGATTAAAACCGGCCGAGTGAGGCAGCAGATGGATGATGGACGCGGAATAAAGGAACAGATAATAAAATAAAAGCCACAGATGGACGATACAAGCCCAACAGAGAGACAGACAGACAGGAGACACAAAGAGCAGACTGCAGAAATCTAGAGAAAAAAAAGGTGAGACGATTTCAGAGCAATGAACTGATAAATCAAACAGACTGAAGGATGGACAGGAAACAAACAGCATCAGAGAAACGATGATGGAGAGACGTTCATGCAGGTCAGAGGAGATGGTGGAGAAAGTAGATGAGTGATGTGTGTTGTTTTTCTGAAACATCGTGGCAGCTCATCCTGCCTCAGAAGACTCACCACAAAAAGAGTGAAAGAAACTAAAAAAGGTGTAAAAGTATGATTCCTTAGACTCAGACTGCAAAGACTTCTATCTCACTGATGCCATCTAAATGCTTTAGACTAATTCTAAGCATTTCCAACTAAAGTAAACTCTATAATCTCAGTCCTTAATCAGAAGGAATGCAGTCTTTGTGGCGTGATCTACCCTTCTCTTCCTGATAGTTCCCATTTGCAGCTGCAATTATAACAATAATAGTTTTGAGCCATTCATTTTACCTCTACTTAAATTTTTGCCATCACAGTTTAGCTCGTAACTAGTCATGCACAACATGTGCGCATGCATGAACGTGACTACGTAGCAGGCTTGCATCGAAACAAAATGTATTACAGGATATACAAAACATTTATTTATAGTTATTTTTATTAGATTTTTTGTAGTATATTTATCGTATTATATGCTTTTAAATGAACATATTTCATTTACAAAATAGATTTTGTCGATGCAATGTGCAGTCTGAGAATCACTGCTAACGGCAGTGAGCATTTCGTGTTTGAAATGGCGGGAGCGCCTCAAGTTTTTGCAGGTAATTTGTTTTCTAAAGAAATTTTATCCGTTAAAAGCTGCTAAAACTGGTTTTGAACCTGCATAGAACACGTGATTACCCATCCAGTCAGTTTTATTTCTTCCCAGTGCACTGCAGAGAGGAGCCAGGCAAAGGCCGGATCCGTCTCAGTTTAGTTTCCGTTTCTCCAAATCTTAAATCCTTCTTCTACTCTTAACTCTCGCACTATCGCTGCAGACGTCTGCGAATGCTACGCACTGCCTGAACATCTCGATCGGTTAAGATGGCCACCGAAGGTAAGCGGGTAGCGTCCGCTTGCTAGTGCACCTACAAAAATACAAATGAAAAGTTTGGATATAATTAAAGATGGAGATGCAGGCTTGATAAAATATTCATAAAAAGAAGTTACTTCTTTACAGTAACGGGAGTGGTTGTAATTTGTTACTTCCACCTCTGCCAACTGGAGCCAACGATCTAGTCTTTGCTCTCGAGTCTAAAGAGCAGAACAAGCTGTTTTTTTGGTATAAACATTTGTTTTCACTCAGATTTTTGTGGATGCTTGATGAGACACTCAAATTTGATGTAATGTCTGCACTTTTACTCTTTCAAGATGCTTTCAGTCTTATTTTGTGTTTTCTTCAGTGCATGCATGTAATTAGGCACGAATACACTGGAGTTAATCTAAAAAATAATCAAGTGTGACTCACTAATGAGGAGTAATTACAGAACATTTGCATCAGATATCAGAATTATGATATTAAAATGCTGCAGGTAACAAACATGCTGAGCATTTGCAACATGATATCGCTTGTGTAAATCTCAGACATGAGCCCTTGTCTGAATCTCTGAATGATAATAGATCATTTATTGAATAACAGAGAGAGAAAGTCAGAGAGGAGGCTCCAAGAGCAGCTGCTTTTAACCTCACCAATGACTGAAGGAATAAAGAATAGGAGAGGTTGAAGAGAGGACGAGTTTAACACATAATCAACACCAAGATGAATATGAAACGTTTCACAAGGTGTGAGGGAGTGAAATAACATTTAACCCCATGAATGACAGTGAGAGCAGAGGGAGCAGAGGGAGATGTGAAGAGAGGAAAAGGAATTAAAAAAAGAGAATAAATTGAGAGCCGGAGTGTGTGAGGACAAAGCTTTTAACCCTTTAAATGACACAAAAGTGATAAATGGTGAAAAGGCATGCTTTTAATCTCACGAGCGGCCATGAAAAGAGAACAGAGACGAGATGGAGGCAGCTTTTAGCCCCGTAAACGTCAGATCGGGGCGAGCGGAGGAAGAAAGAACCTCACGTCACGTTATAAACACAGTTCAGACTCTGTAAAGCCAAATAAATAAACTGATGCATTTGATTTGTATGTGTGTTATAATGATATACATTGTCCCTGAAGAAGATCAAAAATGTGATTTTTTTTTTTTCTTCATGGTGCAGGTAACATACTTCAGACTGTGTCTCTGTCTCCTTGTTTTGTGTGATGATAGAACACAATAAATGTGTTTATTCATCTTTTGTTGATGTGCTAACACAGGCACAGTGATCACATTGCTGTCACCAGATGATCAGAGATCTCTAAATGTCCTGAGCAACGTTACATGGCACCACGTTTACATGTTCACAAGGACATGACTTACATCTCTCTGTGAGGGAATCTTTCTATTCTAGCATGCCACATGTGGGGTTACAAACAGGTCAAGACATGTGCTTGACCCTGATTGTTATGAGGACACTGACTTCTTCCCCTTGAGATACAGAGCAATGTGTGTTTGTGTGTGGAGGAGCCTTTCTGATTATCGCCGTGGTAACCGAGGTCAGAGGATTGGGCTGTCTCACTCCCTCGACACAGCAGATAGGTACATGAGTCAGACAACCGTGTCTGACCACTGAGGGTAAACATGTTTCATGTTTGTAGAGCATTTAAGATGGTGTTAAAGACTCCGACAGCTGTTGGAATGAAGGACCTGTGGTCGCCCTCCTTCTTACATGGTGGCAGTAGCAGTCTGTTGCCGAAGGAGCTGTTTAAGGCCTCCACAGTCTCATGTAGGAGGTGAGAGGAGTTGTTCATGATGGATGCCAGCTTTGCTAACATCCACCTCTCCCCCAATTCCTCTATGGAGTCTAGGGGCCAGTCTAGTCTCTCTCTGTGCTTCCCCTTCCTCAGCAGACGACTGCATAGAACAATTTAGATGCCAGCACAGCATCATAAAAACAGTCCTGCGCACTCCAAAAGACCTCAGTCTCCTCGGTAAGTGGAGACGACTTTGACCGTTCTCGTACAGAACGTCTGTGTCATCAGACCAGTCCAGTCGAGGTGAACACCCAGGTATTTATCGACATGGAGAAGCTGCTGCATTATTCTGAGGGCATGTAGATGAGCCAGGCAGGACAGCTTCTTCAAAATTTGTGAGTGTATTGATAAATCCTTATTCTCCTTGGCCAAGCTTCAATAAACCTTTCAGCATAAGACCTCTTGGACTCGTGCACGTTCTCTACACTGACTTAACTGACCATTGATGGATAGAAGTCTCTACAACCGTCACCACCCTAACAACTTTGGTTTACTTCAGCAATGCATGTATTTTTGAATTCTTTCCACACAGTTTTAGCAACGAAAGCCAGAACGTCCTCAGTCTCCACAGAGCGAAGTAAATCTACGGCCACTGAAGCCCATTTTTGCATTTATTTAGACCAAAGCAGTGTAGGTGATTGCTGGAACGGTGGAAAAACAGTCTGAAGTGTGTGTTACGATGATCTGCTGGATGAAGTTTTTGGTTTTGTCAATGGAGTCTACCCAATGTTTATGTAAGACTTGAACACGAAGTGGCAGAAAGAGGAGAATCATAAGAAACAGGAAGTGAAGAAGACGGTAACACTGATAGAACAATGAGGAGTCGAGGTGTTTCTTCACTTCAGGGCGACAGGGGACTGACGTCAGATGCTGATGTGCCATTAAATCTCACCTCACACACCAACACTGACGTCGACAATCCAGAGTTATTTTTGCCATTTTTGAAACTCCTTTGACAGTTTTCACCTTCCAACAGCAGGAGAAGGTGACACTGACTGCAGGGTATCACATTAAGGGCGTTCCACCACTCTGCCAAACTCCAAGTCCACATATGATCCAGCAGAACATCAAATGTTTATTTATAAGTTTTAATGCATTAAATATACATGATCTCAATGCACCACCCCACAAATTTTATTATATCAGAATAGGGTTGTTGTCCAGGTCTTTCAGAAATCATTACACATCAGAATATAGAGGTAAATGTGACCTTTATTAACACTTTAACAGATAACCTCTAATGTTCTTTTATATTTGTACATTCTGTGACATACAACTTATGTATATATGATCCATTCAGAAACTAATCAATAAGCACACAGGTCTAAGCAATGTTTTATTTAGATCTGGGAGGTGTGTACTCCTCAGTGGCTTCCCTCCTCCTTGTAGGTTTGTATCGACCCGTTCGCACTCCCAACTCATCAAATGCAGCAGGGTAATGTGACCTTCATTGACATTCAGCCAATTTTCAAAATAAAACACCCTGTACAGAGTTCTGATTGTAAAATCAGACAAACAATTTAATTACATAGTCTACTTACTCAGAAGCACTTGAACCAAGAAAAAATGTCCAAATCTGAACAAATTAAAGTCTGGCGGGCTCATTGTTAGGTAACAAAAACATAATGACCCTTATTCTCAGGTGATTATACACTCATATACTTATGCATACATTTCTTCTTTCTGAATTCTTTGTCTAAAACATTTTACTGATGGATCCGGCAGCCGGCTCAACATGAACATTTCCGTCTTGTTTGTTTTCCTCAAATATAAAAATCCTTCCACTTTTCAAATTTGATTTCTAGACATAAATGTCATCTCATATTCAGACTATTATGATAGCTTTGTTTGTGTGTACATGTTGCTGACATGACCAACAAACCTAAAGTCCAGTACAGAGTGTTGGCATGGTAACAATGCACCCGGATTCATCCATTTGTGCACACACACACACACACACACACACACACACACACACACACACACTTTGAAAGTAGGAAGGGTGAGCCAGCAGCGATTAGCAGAACAGAGGTTTTTACTCTGTGGGGGAAGCAAAACTCGTTTAGCAATCACATTACTCTGCATAATGCTCCATTAATGACATGCTAATCATATGCAAATGAGCAGCATTCCATTCCGACCAACAGATGGTTCCTGTAGTGCTATAATGGAGCCTCTGAGAACTCTGTCTGTGTGTGTGTGTGTGTGGGCAGGTATATCTATTGAATGTGTATGCCTGTCTACGGACCGGAGAGAGAGAATGTGGGATGGATAGGATGGATACCTGTTAATGAAAGAAAAAAATAGAGATTAAAAGAGAGAAAAATATTTTGAAAGCAAGGAAAATGAGTGAATGAGAAAATCTGAGAGAAGTAGAGAAGCTGAGTGACAAAAAAAATGAAAATGATTGGAATGAGTCTCCAAAGAAAGGAGATGAAGAAGATGTACCAAAGGTGAGACAAGTGAAATCAGTGACGTTTGGTACCTGTTTCATAACAGTTAACATTTCTGTGTGTGAAAAGAAAAAAAATGATTTAATAAGTCACTTCTTAAAGCTTCAGTCACTGACAATCATCACCGACTCTGCTGTCGGTGCTTAACAGGCAGCTGTTTTGAGCTTGAACTTGACCCACTGTACGAAACCTGCCCAACACCAGACAACAGACAGACAAAGTTAGCAACTAGCTTGTGAAGAAAGTGGAACATCTAGAAGCTATGGAGTTATTTTCTTTTTAAAAGAGATGGTGGAGACAAAGAACGACAAGACGCAACTCCAAATGAATGAAACTGCCATTATCGGCATAAATGAGGCTCTCATTTCAGAAGAAGAAGACGCTGCCGGAGCTGAAGCAGTTGTGGTGAATAATGCAATTAAGGCAGTCAAATGGTTGTGCTAATGCTCCGCCCGGTTGCAATTCGGCAAAACTAAAATGTTGTGATGGTCATTTCCAGAAAGTTCACAACGTCCATACTCAAATCAAAACAACACTACCCTGCTGAAACTGGCAAACTATGCCAGAAAGTACACAGTGTACTACATAGAAGTTTAACAATGGAAGTATCCAAACTGAGACACAGCATGAGCTTAAGAGCCATCGACTCCTTACAGTCTACTCGATGAATTGGACAGATCTTCAGACAATGGTGCCTCATCTGGTCTAAATTCTAATTTGACCTTTACTTACTTAGCATGTGTGTGCACACAGGCGTAAACATTATACCCTGTGTAATGTATGGTAGTAGACCCAGAAGGCAAACACCTACAGGAGACCAGAACCAGAATCAAACAGGCTCATAGACTTCCACAAGGTCGCCCAAGGTTGTGTCATTACCACGAAGGAAACTGAACGATCTGGCTTTTTAAACAGCGTTGGGTTGACTGGATGATGAGCAGCAGGTGGCGAGGTGATCAGGCAGTATAGAGGAAGACCAGAGGCTACGTCCAGCAACACACACAACAGAGGGATGGGAACAACAGGAAACACTAGGAAGGGAGGAGGTAAGAGCCTCCATCGTACGACGACAGCATGGCTGTAGAGTGTAAAGACCTTGAACTACGTCGTTTATGAAATGTGCTGCATAAATGTAATTTAATTACTTTTTGTTGTACTTAGCAACACTTTTGAGATATTCAACTTAAATATATCAGATAAGTAGTAGTTAGATCTCCTGCACCTGTACGCCAAATCAGGTCCATCCGTTTAGTCTAACTCTTTTTTTAGTTTATCACCCGCAGGTCTACACACACATCGGAGTTTACAGATTTCATTTATTTTCTGACATGGTTTCTGTAGATTCACCCAAACATTGTGTCCTCAGGTATTCACGCTCTGCTCGAGTCCATGTTGTGTTCCCTGCTGTTCGACCGCAGACGACTTCATGTTATTGAATGTATTCTACCACCGTTCATTATCTATAAAATCCACCTACTGACAATTCTCAACTGAAAAGGAGTATGGAAAGTCCTCTTTGGCCTTTGCTTCTTCACACCATATGAAGCCCAGAGGAAAGAATTCATCATAATTAACTCTGGATGAAGACATCAGGCAAATGTTTAAAGAAAGAAACAGATGACGGCTCTACGTAAAGACTCCAAGGTCAGGAGAATAGAGAGAAATGAGTCAAGCCTGTTGTTTAGTTAATTACATATTCGTCACTTTGTGTGTTTCTCTTTTGACTGGATGGACACAGATGTATTTTCTTTGCTCAAATATTTATTGCAGTAAAGTTCAGTTGAGGATTCTCTCAATGCAGCAATATAAAGAAGACAGCTCAGGAAATTAGGTAGAACTGTGCAACATCCAGTCAGTTTAAATAAACATCCAAGTGTGATTTAATGCAAAAGAAGTGAAGGTATCAAAAATGCATTCACCGTTTTATTTCAGCATGAAATAAAGCAGTAAACATCTCCTTGACAAACATTTCAGGACATCTTATTTTGGTCACCCACGCAGTGACAAATTGAGTACAATATAAAACATGTATTTTCACCTAACAAGGAGGTATGGTGTAGGGTAAGTAAACATGAAGAGCTGTTTAATAATGGAATAATGGACATAAGAGTGAAGTGCTCTGAGGTGTAGAGATAGTAAAGCTCTGCAACACATCCACAAATATTAATACTGCACAAAATACTAAAATCATGAACACTGGATCCCAGAAAACGTGTTAGATCAGTGCATTCTTAACCCACGCGCTGGTTTCTGAAGAGTTTGCAGTCTTGCTTCTGCCGCCTCCCGACCTGAGCTAAAATTGGGCAAAGACGTGGATCGTCAGTGGGACCTGAGGTGGGCTGAATGAGGGGTGCATCCACCTGCATCCACCTGTCAATCAAAGCGTCCATGCTCTTAATTCTACATAACTTTAAGCCTTAATATAATTTGAACAGGTGAGTTGTATAAAAATTCACCCTCAGTACAGTTGTCATGAACAGGGAAATTAGCTATAGAGACCAAAACTGTTTTTTGTACCAGGCTGTAAACATGTTTATTTCTGCTGTGAAGTTGGACATTTTAACATGGGGACTTATGGAGACTGACTCACTTCTGGAGCCAGCCTCAAGTGGACGTTTGAGGAACTGCAGCTCTCGGCTTCACTTCACAGTCACAAAGGTTGCTGCTTGATTTGAAGCAGAAACGTTACATCCCATATCTGTAATTATGTGAACAAATTAATTAGACACAGTGATCAGCAAAATCTCTGCAGCTGTGTATTGAAATAAAATTCTGCGTTCTCTTTTCCTGAGACAGCGAAAAGCGGTCTTGAAACTGAGATGTACTGATTTCAAGGGTCTTTCTCAGTCTCTCTCACACACGCTCATAGTAATCTGTAATTTGAAATTGTGAAAACTAGTGGAATGATTTGCTATATGTCTTTATTCCTGTATATTTATGTTTAAGTATGTTGAAGTTTATGCTTTATGATCTTACGGTCTTATTGTAATAGACTGTGGAAGTGGATGCTTTACAATCTGGAGGCCATCATGACACGACATCTAAAAAATAATCTTGTGTGTGTTTTATATTCAGACTCGAGCCACAGTGGAAGAGTTAAATAAATGTCTGTAAGTAAGTGGAGAGATGGACGGCGCGACTTTTACAATGGAAAACACGTCAAGGTCTTTTTTTTTAACACTAACTCATAAAATTACCAGAGAAATTACAAAGTGAAGAATGTGTAAAGGAGGCTGATAGATGCATGTGTGTGTGTGTGTGTGTGTGTGTGTGTGTGTGTGTGTGTGTGTGTGTGTGTGTGACAGTATGAATCAGAGCCGAGCAGTGTTTGTTAGTCTCTGAGTTTGTGCAGTCACTGATGAAGGCCTTGGAAAGCATCAAAAACCTTAATGACTTCTCGTCTTCTCTCGCTCACTTCACACCCTCATGTAACAACAAGCACATTAGGAAGGAATAAAAGGGCAATGGAGAGAGGTTCACGGAGGTGTGTGTGTGCTCTCCTGTGTCGTGTAAAGAGAAAGTGTGAAGTGAGTGGGAGACACAGTGAAGAAAAACACAGGATGTGGAGAGTAGCCTTTGCCTCCGAAATGTATTTTGTTGTTGTCGTGCTCGAGTTCCCCTTTGGGAATCAAACTGAGGATGTTGCCAAGAAGCAAAAGCAGATACTGAAGTCACCAAAGTCTTCTCTACTTTAGCTAAGTTTATACATGCTTTTGCAACATTCACACTTTTTTATTCTGTGTCTAAATTCAATTTTGTTCTTTAAAAATATAAATACCATCTACACATACTGTTAAAACTCTATACTCACATCCACTGACGTCATGTGCATTAAGCAGCCTGCTACGTAGATCATGTTTATTTTAGCATCTTTTGCACTACCCTGGAATATCCTGGTTTTATAGGGTAAAGGGAAAAGTAGTACAAACAGTACTAAATCTATGCGTGGCACCAGTACTTCCAGTAACAGTACTGCTACAGTAGTAGTTGTTACATGCAGCAGAGGCAGTGAGAGTAAGACTCGCTGGCTTGCATGTCTCTCTTCACTCGTTTGGTGCTGAATAATTGCTGATGTCATTAATACAGAAACTCTGTGCGTCTCATGAAATATGTCGGCACACACACACACACACACACACACACACACACACACACACACACACACACCTGACCTTAACCATCACAGCTGTGTGTCTAAATCAAGCAGCAAACTCTCTGACTGTGAAGCGAGGCCAACACAGGAGAGCCAAAAACTGCAGTTCCTCTGCTGTCCACTTGAGGTTGGCTCCAGAACGAGTCACATAATATAATAAAACATACAATAAAAGTTTTTTTACCTGACCAGTTTTACAGCAGTTCAGTTCCCAACTCAGCAATCCCACTGCCGCACAAACCTGCTGTGTTTGGCCGTAGTGTCTGATCCTGTAACTAACGCTGCACGACTGTATGCTGTCACCTGATATCTACATGCTAAACATAAAAAAATGAATATCAAAAATAAGCACACTTTCCAACATTGAGTATATTAGTAAATATAATTCTCAGAAGCTGTGAAATAGAGATTTCAATTTCAAACTTTTGTCTTTAAAGGTCACAAAAGGTCTTAAACTCAAACTGGTCCTCACAGAGCTGAAACAATTCTGACAAACAAAATCACCCACATTTAAAACATACACTGATTCTGACATGCCCGCCCTTTTTATCATCAAGTATAGAAATTAAAGTGCACACACACACACAGTTTCACACTCAGGCAGCATCACACTTCTCCCTGCTTGGGGAGATTATTGATGACGGGTTCAGTAATTTGTCTTTTAAATGAGACACAAAAATATCTTTTTACTCTGAGGACGTTCACATGCAATTAGGGCCAGTTTATTAATGATGTGTGGAGAGTCTCCGCACTCCTTTATTCATCACGCACAGTCAGTTTTTCTTCCCGCGGAGGAACGAGTACAGACAGGGCCGCAGCAATCACAGCCTGAGTACACTCATTCACAGAGTACACATTTATTTCCCCTCAAAAACCCTGACTCATCAAAGAAGGATCAGCGGTTGAACCGGATCTGATCACAAAGGAATTTATCTGCTTCTCACAGTTCATACAGTTCAATTAATGATCTTAGCTGTCAACTTAAAACAAACCAACAGATAGTTACTAAAATACTGATAATATAACGATGAACATCGATTTTCGGCTTGATGCAAACATGATAATTTTGTCATTTTTTAATTTAAATCAGGTGAAAACTGAGACTACTGGTAACTGAAACTCTTTGTTACATTGCACCATGATCACATAAAAATGTGCCCAAATTGATCTCCTGGAAAGAGTTGTGCCGACCTCTCTGTCAGGTCATATAGACTGTTTTCCTTAATGGACCCATTTTCTATCATTATCGTTCGGTATCGTTGAGCATTGTTCTATGAGCTCTTTGGATGTTTTAAAGCAACGCTGCGTAGAAATAGTTTTTTTTATGATTTAGCACCCCCAGTTTCAGAGTGTAATCCCACTGTGGTGAATATATACAGCTGTACGTGTATTTCTTTTACATTACTTATGGTCAAAAACTTTGCTAACAGCCAAGTAGTAGTAGCCAGTAAGTCCAACAACAGCAGACATAGCAGCCAGCTAATATTACTGACTAGTCCAACAGCAGTCAGCCCAGCTCGGCGTCTGTCTTTCAGCCTTTTATTTCACCAAGCTCTCACCAACCACTAAAAGTCAGTCCCAGATTTACTCTACTTTTCTCTTCTCAACTTCTTCCATCAACATCCTCTTGGTGTTGAGAAGGTGTTGCCCCTTCATAGAGGATGTTTCTCTATCTCTGGTTCTGGTGCGATGTTGGCTCTGCTCCCCATCAGCATTCTCCCACACCGTCAAAACCTCAAGTAAACCAGTCATAGACTACAAGGTTGTAAAATAGCTTCACAATGAACGCAACTTTAGGAACCACACTTGAAGAGCTTAATCTGTAACATGTCCAGACTGCTGTTGTAATGCATTTATCTCCACCACAACATATTTGGCAGTATCTTTGAGACAGGGTTCCCTCTAGCAAACAAAGGCTACATTTAGATGAGCTTTTGAACTGGACAGGCCGTGTCGACCTGTAACGATGTATACGGTCTTGAAATGTAGACCTCTGCTGATAAAGCCTCTGAATCATGATGGTGCTTCTGTGCAGCCCGCATGCACACAGCGATATTCTGATTTGTTCACTTGAAAAATCAGCAGTGAGAGCAGCAGGCTTTATGAGCAGTCACTGTGGTTCACAGATTTCATGGACCAAGTTAAATACCAGACCCTGTTTGTATCGGTGTAACAAAGGCTCAGCTTCAGCATTTAATTAAAAATGGTTTACTGCTTTAAAGAGTTGAAAACAAAGTTGTGTTCATGTGTGATTCTTCCACAAACTTGAATCTTGAATGACTTTCAAACAAGCACACTTGGTAACCTACTTACCGCTGAAACACCTGAAAACAATTTGGCAAGAAACTGTCATCCCCCCCTCAGAGGTGAGTCAGCATTACCTTGGGGGCACAAACAAACAGCACCAAAACCAACAACTGAGCCAAATCTGTAGTAATGAGGTTAGACTCGGTTAGATGAAAAAAAACAACAACAGAAGAACAACAGAATGAGCTTCCAAGTTTACTAGAAATGATAAAAATATTGTTTTTCTTATTTCCTAGTTTGATCATTTTCATTATTGATTTGATTGGTCTGATGGTTATTTTTTCAATAATAGTCTAAAAAATGGCAGAAATAGCATTCACAATTTCCCAGAGTGATGTGTTCACGTCTATTTTCTCCCAAAATCATAAGATACTTAGTGTAAAATGTCAAATTTGTATTTACATCCACCACCCTGACCTCCACATTCTTCACCATGAATACATCAGTAAGCTTCCTCCATTTCCTACTGAACACACTGAAACACGACCACAGTTTGGACTTGATTCAGGATTTCAGCCAGTGCCAGAACACGTGACATTCACACCATGGTTCAGTACCTGGGTATCCCCACCAGTCAGTCTGTTGTGAATGATGATGAATGATGATTATCAGGAGATAAAGGTGGTGGAGTGATGGCCGGAGAGGTGCCAGTACCTCAGTTTACTCGTCGGGATACACAGGTATTTAGCCATGGTGTGAATGACAGTCGTTAAGGTCACCTGAGGGCAACCAGGGGATAAAGGTGGGGGACTGGTGTCCCCGGGGAGGCGCCAGTTCACCCTCCCAGCCTGTGCCGAGGAGGTGGTGGACTGGCAGCTAGGGAGGCGCCAATTCCCTGTAAACATGGTGGGAGGATATTCAATGAATTGATTCATTCAGTCTGAAAGTTTTGCAAGGTGGTGTCAACTGGGTTACATCACTTCATATTTATACACACATTATGGTCACATTCAGCACCGCACTATGCTTTCTGCCTCTGTATTAAAAAGGTTAAAGTGATTTCATAAATGTTCTACTCTCTCTTCAACAGATACTAAGAATACAGATAAAAACATCTGCAGTCAGGCTTTGGACACATGGCTGAAGGAACTCAGTGACATTGACTGATTTATAAGTTCTGGTTACCAAGACACACAGTACATCCCTGGACTTATATCGATCAAGGCATTAGCAAAATGGTGCAAAACAACCTGCGGACTTGACATTTAACTTCCCTTGAATTGCTCATGAATTCTATTGTAGGCTTTGTTGTAAAAACAGCAAATAATTCAGTACTCTCAGTTAAGTTTAACAAATATTCAGGTTCATGGTGGACAAGGTCAGCAGAAAAATGTTTTTTGACCATATAAAAACGGGGCTAAAGAATCAAAAGATGTTTAAGTGTTCGCTACAGTGGACGTATCCTCACCGCTTTACTTTGCCCTCAGATCTTAAGTGGTATATGGTGTGCACCGTGATTGTTAAAGTGAAGTTAAATTAAGAGTTCAGAGATTAGTCTTGTCCAACCCCATGAGTACTTATTTCATAATCTAGTAATTGGCATGGACTAATCATAGTTTCGAAGGTTCCCAGTTCATTGCGGTCTTTCTGTGTGGAGTTGCCTGTAGGTGTGAATGTGACCATGAATGATTGTTTGTCAGCCCTGTGATGAACTGGAGACTTGTCCAGGATGTAAGAAAACCTCTCACCCAATGTCAGCGACCTTGATAAGGATAAGTGATTATGGAAAAGGGATGGATTTACTGTATTGAAGTAAAGATCGCACTGGGTTAAAGTGTGTGACATGAATTAGAGGCTAGGAATAAAACCTGGGTACTGACCATGGGAGTCAAGATACTGGTCTCTGATGGACTAAACACGGCAACTGTGAATGACTAGCTTGTTCTCTGACCAAGAACACCAAGTTCCCAAAAGTTGTGCTGCCTTTAAGCATAATAACTTTAAGCATAATGGTATTCCTGTGCGTCAACCCACGCTTCCCATGCCTGTCCAACTACCAACATATACTGCACCAACAAACAGCTCCCTGGCCATGGTCTCTGTACTCCTGCAGGTCCATATGTTGAAGGAGTTGCTGAGGGAACAGAAGACATAAAGGGAACCACATTAATCTAAACTGCAGTTCCAAAGAACTCTGTGAAATGAGCTGGAAACCACTCGTCTAGACAGCCACGCTCACTGGAGAGTAGTCAACTCAACTCAAGCAAACACCATGAATGAATATGTAGGAGAAGTGAGACTTGGTCAAAAACAATCTCATAATTCAAAGCGTTATGCATAGAAGGAGATGAATGATAAATGGAGCTTGGGAATCCAAAACTCTAATTTCAAGAATAATACACATGCTCAGCTATTTCATTTTGTGTATAATGACAGTTTAGCAAAACTCTTGTGAATCTCAAGGCTTTACAAGCTCCTCTTCTTTGGGATTAAGCTGTGTTGCATGTTGCAAAAAAAGAAAAAAGCTAAGTTGTGGTTGACTTTAATTCCTGTCTACAGCCTTAAAGAAAAAAAAACATTGTGACAGACAAACATAGAGGATCTAACAAACAAACAGGCTTCCACCTTGTGTGTGCAGAACAGGCTGAAAGGCAGTGTTAGCTGGAGGTGACTGGATTGACAATGAGCAGACCTGTATTGTTCTGGTAATTCTTCCCCTCTACAAGGCTGACTGAAGGAGTATGCACCGCTGCCGGCTGCTGAAGAGGCCACCTTTGTCTGCAGAGGAGGTGTGTTTGGTTTGTCTTCAAGGACAGCTGAGATCACAGTCATAAATAAAATAAGAAAATATTTCTGTCTTTGACTTAAATGTAAAGGGACAGATTGACAAAAGAGGACAGTAAATCAAACAAACACTAAGACCTCAGAGACTTTTATATATACATAATAACTGATTTGAGAATTGAGAGCATAAACAAGTCAAATACAGAGTACAGTTGGAAGAACATATTTTATTGAACTTTAGTTGAATTTCTCAAAGTTTCTATTGAGATCTGCTTGTATGCAGCTGCAAGGCCTCCCTATTAATGCCGTGCTATTCTGCTAAAGGTTGAGCCAACACAAGAGCTATAAAGACATCCTGACTGGAACAGTGTATTGTGAACAGCTAAATGTTGGACATCTGCTGAAAAAAAGACATTTTGTCAAGTTATCAATGAATTATTTAGTGATTTGAATTCAAAGCTGAGTAGTGCATCAGTTAAAAATGCTCACTTCCAGGTTGCACGAGCACATAGATGTTTCTCGCTTCTTGGTTAGACTCCAACAGCAGAAAAAACAAAACAAACATGTTTTTTTTTTGTACAAGAAACAAATGGAACAATCATAATAATCCAGATTAGAAAGCAAAATCTGACTGTTACCAAACTTGGTTATGAATCTGCTGCATGAGGCCTTTCTGAGCTACATCAGCTCACATAAAAAAATAAAAAGAACTTCAGATGAGTTCATGACCACTGACTGAAAAGATCTCTCTGCTAACCAACAACACAATCATGTGCTCAACAAAATATACAACTATGAAGATTTCATCAGTAGATGATATATATACAGGCAAATGCAATAACAGTAACAACTGTTTTATTTTATGAAGTATTTTGGAACATTTTTAAACTTTAATAAATAAAACTTTACATACACAACAAAAGAAAATCATGAAAAACATCCAGTAAGATTAAAGAATTCTCTGCAAAAATAAACAATAAACATAAAAAGACAAAACCAAATGCAAAATGCAAGAAATTCATCTGCATCCTGACCACGGGACCTCGTCTACATCACATGCAGTAGTATATATTATTGGTGATTAACTGCCGAGAGCTGTGCATCTTTGGACATGTCCACTGGTTCGTCCAATTGGAGTGCAAATGTCTCCGCTGTTTGTAGTTTCTCAATTATCTTCACCCTCACATTCACCAGTATTTTGGTGAAAATTGTCAATTATTATGACAGAAATTGGCGGACCCCTGCAGTGCCTCTGCGGACCCCCTAGGGGTCACAGACCCCTGGTTGAAGACTCCTGATCTACAGTGATGATCCAGCTGCTAAAAGCCCCCTCATCAACTTCACCACATGCAATCCTCATCGCCATGAGAGTCACAGTCAAATACCTTCCATCGCCACCCAGAACAAAAAACTTCTTCTGGGTTTAATTATGGGGAATATGGTGGGAGGTGTAGAGCAATACACTACATTGTTGGTGGTCGATGAACCAAGTCCGAAATGATCACATACCTGGGCTGCTCTGGTCCGCCCCTGTGCTCAGCTGGACGAAGGATGCCATGAGGATGTCTAGGAATGTGATGACAAAGGTGGTGTTGTAGGAACTAAAGTTGGCATGGTGATGGAGGATGCCTTGCTGCACACACAGTAATGTTCATTCAATGCCGTCAAGGGACTTTCACAATGGCTCGATGTCAATAATGTTCTGTCCTTGTCCCCTTCTTTATAGATTAAAGCCAACCTCATTGGTGAAAATATACACATGGTGAACTACAGTGACATCCAACAGACAAGATAACATGTGAAGCACAATACACTGGGTCACAGGACTGTAATACACCCTGTATAGCACCCTGTGGACCCTTTCATCCACACTGTAAGAAATGTTCGTTAAAATTACAGTAAAAAACTGTTAAATTGAAAACAGTATATCAGTGAAGTAGATACATGGAATGACCCTAAATTAACAAACGGTGCATAACTTCAATTTTTACTGTGACAATATGTAAAAAAAAAAAAACCACACACACAATTTTACTGTGGAAAATCTAAAACTTTGATAGAATTAACGGGGAAATACTGTAATGTCAAAAAAATCTAATCACACTAAAATTAACGTATTATGCTATTTAAATTACAGATTTTTCTGTGGAAAAAAAACTCCAGAGAGATGAACAAATAAACAAAGCTACTCCGATATTGTCTTTGCCGTTGATCTATTCAACTGAGTAAGAATAAAACAAGGTTAAGAAAAAGTGAGCATACAGCTAAAATATGTAAGAACATCATTACCAAGTATTTCAGCTGAAAGGACAGAGGTCCTTACACACACATATTGTTTCAGAGATTGGAAACCTTCAACGTGATTACAGGAAACTAAAGTTCAGTAGTTTCTCACCCAGACAAGTGAATCTTTCCGTAATGGGAATGTTATCACACGAACTCCTCGTAGTTGTTAGTTGTCAGTTTCTACCCAACTCTCGGCAGGCGATGGATAAATTTCGTCTCCACAAATGCAACCACGTAGCGGCTGAGGTTGGGCTGAACACTCTGACCAGCTGCACTCAGCCCATGGTCGAGCACATGGTCAACAAATTTGGCCCTGATCTCATCTGACAACTGTCCTTCCTTGCCCTCATTCCTAATCTTACTCTCATTCCTGTAGCTCTGGTTTCACCACTGACCTCAGTTTTCCTCCAAAACAGGTCTGCTTGTCTGTGGCCTTTTATATATTGCCTACGCTCTGTGTTTTCACATGTCAGGAGTGGGTGATGGCAATTATTAAATAAAGCTTGGCACTGTGATCATCTTGGCTTTCCAAGGAGAGAGAGATTTCATTTCTTCTGTGAAGTTCTGAAAAGTATAAGTTAAAAAAATGAGACGTTTCTTCTCTTACTCGCTCTATAGAGAGGATCGCTCTAGAGCAATGAGAAAGTGGGCGGTCAAGGTTGCGCCTGCTACCTGCATGAAAAAGTTTAGATGGAAATTTAATTATGCTGTGTCTTTTACTACATTGAGGCAGCCTAGCAACCAAATGTCTTCAGAAAGTCTCCTGTGAATAGAAGATGACAAATAATCCCACGCTTCCTTATAGTGCAATGTGTTAGGCTTCATGCAAAAAGGAACTGATGGAAGTGTTGACAGGAATGTAAAGTGTGAGAAATACGTTCAGATATTTTGTCAGTTGCCTTAAAAAAACAATGTTATGGCTCAGCAGGACTGAAGAGACTACAGCCACACTATGTCTCTGTGAGGCTAAACCAGGTGTTGCAGCAAATCGCAGCAGGGTTGTGCAGAAGTGTGTGGAGGGTAAGAGGCATTGCATTTATTAGCGTTTACCATAACTCTGAAACAATCAGGATTTAAGTAGAGTAATTTAGTTTGCTGATTCACCGGCGTTCTCGATACCAGTGCTCCCTCACTCTCATTCACAGTCCGTGTCGCTCGATCACTGCTAGCTCTCTCTCTTTCTACAGGCCAGAGGAACCTTCTGGGTGTCACAGAAATAAACCAGACCACGGAACACCAGAACACAAAAGGCAGAGTACCATAGTTTAATCCATGAACTCCACCTGAATGCGTTCGATTTCAGTGATATTCATTGGATTGGCCACTGCAGTGTGACGTCAGGTTGCGTTTCTCCAAAAGTCGAATCTGAATCAACTTCTTTGTCGCAGGTTGCTGCGTTTTCTTTTGGCACCTCCTGCAAAAACACAGTGGCTCCCATTCAAATGAATGGGAAATTAAGATGCTTAGCAGGTATAACATTCATCGTATGCCAACTAACATTACAAAAAAAAAAAAACAGCCGAGGCTCATGGAAATGTAATTAGTTGTGTAGGTATTAAGTCATAAACCAAAGTATTATATGAAAAATGTGACCTGCTGGTCCATCCAATAGTTAGTCAAGATATGTTACTTAAAAACAAATGTCAGCCTCCTGGTGGCGCTAGAGGAAAAGGGGATCATGCTTTGCTGCTTCTATTATTTAAACTTGCAGAAGAAAACACAAGTAACCAAAAATGATCCATTACAGTTGTTATGGTATTCAAGTGGTATCTCTGCAGCCATCGCAGCCCCAATGCATTATTACATTTTTAGCATAATCAATCCCTGTAGCTACTGTAAACCACGTAGCCTCTGTCGTTCAACACAGCAGCAATTTCCCCAAATAACACGTGTTAATATTGGATGGATGTTCTGGTAATATGATAAGACAACCAAGACACCAAAATAGTTTGTCTAACTGGGTCAACACAGTTAAAAACTGCTCTTGGTACAACTAGGCACAAAGTCATCATCCTGCACTTTAAATAACCAGATGACATTTTTGGTATAATCGTCCCAGGAGAGAGAGTTGGTACCAAATGCAGAAACAGCAGAAGTACCATTGAAATGTTTGAATGTTCTTTTCACATTAGTCAGTCTCATTTTGTCTTAAGTTGTCAACTGAATACAGAAACACAGAGGGGGGGCTGTGAGGAACAGATGAACAGTTTGAGTCCTGAAACACAAACTATTTGAGGAAAATGTTTCTACATGGAATTCATCAGTTATTATTATTTTAAACTCAAAAATATCATTTGCTCTCCAAGCGAAGATCTACAGATGATACATGATGGCAATGAGAAAAATCTTCACTTATTCCGATAAATTGATGGTAAAGCATGCCTTCAATTTGTCAGAGTCAGATTTTTCACACTGTGGATACTTTTTTTACTCTGCATTAGTAAAAACATCTGTAGACTTAACCTTGTATTTAGATGGGATTAGATGGATGGTCCTAGAAGCCTGTATAGTGACTAATTGTGTGTGCAGCGTCTACAAATGGTCATGGCTGGTTTACTCTCTGGCATACGATTGCTTTGGACTGGTTCTCTGTGTTCTGTCAGAACAATTTTGAACCAGCAAAATAATAAAAATCCAGTTTGCAGTCGGTCAAAACCTCAAATTTAAATTTTAAACTGAGCTAGAAAAACATTAAAAGCTCCAGTTTTGGGAGATGTTAGACGACAGATGGACAACGCCTTCTCGACAGCAATCCGATGATGGCAGGATGGCAAAACATGTGGGGTGAGGCGAGGGGGGTGTAATCAGCAACCCTACCACTAAACCTACAAACTCCTCCTATAACTGCTGCCATTAATGAGTCAACTGACGAATACATACCACAAGCTAATCTTGAATTTGCTGTGTTGCACGATAATATGTGTTGACTGAAGTTCGGCACACACCGGCCACACCTGCACGTCACCTGACACATGTGTCACACACCAAATACATCATACAGACAGACAAAAGAAGCCAGCACGAGTATCAACATGCATCAACCTGCACAACAACAGATGCTGATGTTTAGATGGGTCTGCTTATTGTACTGTGGTTAAGAGAAACACAGCAACAGCCTTGATGTGGAAATGCATTGTGTGTGTGTGTGTGTGTGTGTGTGTGTGTGTGTGTGTGTGTGTGTGTGTGTGTGTGTGAGGATTATCTGTTTCTGTGTTTTTAAATGTGTGTGAGATCTATCCATCATGTGTCCCAGTGGATGTGGTTATCCATCATGTAATATGGTGTTAAAGAGAGAAAAATAATCAGCCTCTTTCCTACATCCTTTCTCCCCGAGGGCCCCAAACACACACACACACACACACACACACACACACAGTTTTCTTCTCACTCACAGGGTATATCTGGCGCATACACACTCTCCGTTTCCCTTCTTCACCTCCTGAAATGAATCATGGGATGTCAAATGAGACTCACTACAATCAGTCAACCTGCGTAACAACCCAGAGGAAGCAGAGGGAAGGTTGGCTTCTGTGTAACAGCAGCACACACACACACACACACACACACACACACACACGTTTCCCACATTTGTGACACAGTCCTTAGTTACCACACACACTCTAACGCACAGCTGCAGACAAGCAGCATCACACAAACACATATATTCACGATGCTCTCTAACACACAATTTGTCACTTTGACACACACCTACACACACACACACACACACATACACACACACACACACACACACTCCTCTGTGCTGTGTGGAGAGGTTCCAGCAGGTTTTCTCGGCTGCAGACGCTCAGATGAATTTCCTTCTCTAATTGAATAATAAGGAAGCAGCGCAGCAGGCAAACATCAGCAAGTACAGACAGAAAATAGAATGTGTGTGTGTGTGTGTGAGTGTGGCTTCTTTCGTGTCTGTCTTTTAAAAGATCCAGTGTTTAAAATTTAGGGGGCTTTATTTAGAAAACAGATTGCAACCCCCTCGCTTCACCCTCTCCTTCCTAGCATGTGGAAGTAAATATGTTGGTGGCAAAAACACGGTGGTTCAGCTTGATGGACTCTGTGGAGGAGGACCTGTGGTGTCTATAGATGTTAAAGTTCTTATTTTCAGGTGATTAAACACTTATGACAACATAGTTATGCATATTATATTCAACCCCTGCCATATTCTGCCTCCTAAATCTGACACACTGGACCTTTAAACAAAATAATTCAGGGAACATCTGTGAAATAAAAGTGTTCCTCTACAAAACCTTGACTGAAAATGTAAGTAAATACGTATACAGTATTTGAATTCTGATATGACTCACCACTCATTTGCTGTTTTTTTGTCTCCTGCATTTGTCCACAAATTCTTCACAAGTTCTGTCCTCTCTTGCTATACATCTGCATGCCTGAGCCATCGTTGGCAGATATCCAGAATTCATTGAACCCAAGAGGAACATCTCGGACATCATGTGGCACGGCGGTCGTAAACTTTCCACCTCTATGAAATAATTCCTCTTTGAGGAATGAAGAGTGAAAGGGAAGTGACACCGGCTTGGGATGGAACATCTTTTTTAATGCAGATGGGGCAGAATGTCAACAAATTCCAGTCAAACGTACGATCATTTTGTGTTATTTTAGGTCTTGAAGGTGAATTTAAACAGTTTGTACATGTTCACGTGCAAAATAGAGTGTAAATTCAGCTATATAGTCCCCGTATCCCTATAAACCTAAAAGCTCACAGTGAAACAGGTTGGGGGGCCTTGATTGATATATACAGTATAGTTAATCAGATTAAAACATATAGACTGTTTGAACGGCTGCCTGTGGATATTATGCTTCACCAAGAGAGACAGCGAGAGAGAAAAAAAGACTAAAAAGCAGGCAGGGCGAGTGATGGATGCTAAAAGTCCTCCAGAAACACTTCAAAGCGGAGGTCTGGGTGGATGTTTAAGCGTACAAAGTGTCTGACTGGTCTGTTTCAGACACTGAGTCGATTTTAGTTTTCTTTAAGTTGTCTAAACTTCAGCAGACCTTTAAGAAGCAGCAGATCAGAAAACTGATTTTTCTGGGAAGGCACTGACAAATGACTCAATCCTGCTCCTGGCTGGATGTGAACGCTGCACCTTTCTGAATCCATCATAGTGAAAAACTTTTTGTATTCTTTGCTTTTCCTTTTGCTTTTTTGTTGTCGCTGTATCATCGCTCAGCGTTCAGACAGATCTCTTTAAGTATAGCGAATGATCCTTAAAGAGTGCAGCTGTAGAACTTGTTGCTCGCAGTCAGTTACTCTCAGTAATGCACTTCACAGCTAACAGGAAACAGACTTCACTATTGATCCATTGTGTTGTACTGGCAAGAAGCAAAGGGTGTCTGTGTGTGCCAGCGCTACAGTACCATTATCCTCAGTGTTCAGTTTGATTGCTGCTCTGATGGCCTCTGCAACTCTTAATCACTAATTTCATTTAGTGCTTGTGTGTGCATAAAGTCTGAGTCAGACCCAATCAGCACAGGTTTTTCTATTCGAACGCGGGAGTGCCGAATGCATGCAGTGACCTGCAGTGAGGAAGACTGCTCCACAGTCAGCCTGAAATGTCCCTAAAACTAAGCTCTATCCAGGTGAAGTTCATGGACTAAACTGTGATACTCTCCCAGTTCATGTACCCAGCTTCTATAACAGGTCTCTTTCTGGTTCGCAGAGAAAGCGAGCCAGCAGTGGACGAGCGATATGGACAGTGAATGACAGCGAAGGAGTGCCGGTAACGAAAAAGCCGGTGAATCAGCAAAATAAAGTTATTTTCTGATTGTTTCACACTCTTTATACTTAGGACTCAAACTGTTGTAAACAGATATTTCCTTTATTTAATTTACAGCTTCTCAGTACAATTCATACGTGGAAAAGTCACCGTGACCCGGTCAGTCCTCCCTGCCGACTATTCAGTGAACTGCCTCCCAGAAAACAGACTTCCATCTGGGCAGTGAGGGCCGGTTAAGTCCCTCTGTTTATCTATACGGTGATTATGTGATGAAATTTCAAACAACCAACATTATGACAACAAACGACAGCAATGCGGTAGTAGCCAGTACCTTTAGCAATATCCTCAAATTTATGTGGAAAAGTTGCCACAACCCCGGTCAGTCCTCCCTACCAACACTTTGGCAAACTGTTCCTCAGAAAGCAGCCTCCGTCTGGGCAGTGAGAGCCGGGCAGGTCCCTCTGTTTACTGATGGTGATTCTGTGATGTGATTTCAGAACACTTGAACTTACCATCTATCTTAACACTATGCACGTTGGGTCAGGATCTCCATCACAACACAATCCTACAGTTTCCATAAGATTGTAAACCCACAGAAAAAATCATAGATATTAACGTAATGAATCGACTGCAATACAAAGCTCAGGAATATATTTTCCGTGTTTTGATACACTGGGAGTGAAAATGACTCTGGGTTCGTGTCTCCTACCTGCTCTCTCTCTGTCCTTCCTTTCCTACCATGCTTTATCTTTCTCTTCTTTCATCCCTCACCTCCTTCCTCCGGTCAAACTCTCCTTCCTGCCTCCTTTTCTCTCTCTCTCTCCCTCTCTCGATCATCTGTCCTCCATTCAATTTCAACAAAGTCCTCCTACCTTCTCCCCTTACTTCTTTTCTCATCTCATCTTTGGGTTCACGGTCTTCTCTCTGAGAAAGTAACAGAACATTTTCCTTGCGATTAAAGAAGTCAGTTCACAGGTCATGGTAGAGGAGAGCAGTTTATCCAAATAAAGAATCCTAAGAAGAAATAGGCAGAATATTGACAGAGAAGGTCTGATATAACCTTTCATCATTTACCTTATTCTTACCATTCCTCCTTGCTCTTTTCCTCCTTTGTCTTCTTGTTTGTCTCTCCTCTCCTGTCTGTACCACCACAGCTCATATCACAGTCTCCAGCTTGCTCTTCCCTCCCAGGAGGAGCTAGAAGCAGCAAGTTCCATTCATAATGCATATGAGCTCCAACACCAAAACACATTCTTCATACAGTGTGTTATATGAGTGGACTGGAGTGAGGAAGAGTAATGCTACAAAGTAAACTGGCACAGTGTGATATACAGACTCAGCATCCAGGTCCAGAACCACAGGAATTCACACTGTAGGTCAAGAGAAAGCATTGGTTTTATTAATTTCACTTTTTCTCTTTGTCAATACATTTAACATTATCAGTCCCAATTTTACATCAAAAAGAATCAATCAGCCAACAAAAATGGACTCCCGTTATAGGTTTCGTCAGTGGTGGCACTTGCAGCTGTTGGTCCTGACATCACTGCTTATTTGCAGATTTTCTCTCAACTCTGAAGCACCTTTAGCATCTCTTCAAGGACCTCTAAGTGGACTTCCACTGAAGGACCATCGAAAACACAGACCTCTTTAAGGTAAATCCTGACTGAGCCTGCTGATAGCTGACATCTTCTCAAGGACATTGTATTCCAAATACTGAATTTCCTGAAGACCCAGAGGAGCTGTCAAGGACTAAAGGAAGTTCACAAAGATCACCTTCAAGAACTATCAAAACCTCCTTGAAAAGAAGACTCTTAAAGAGGTTAGGGAGTCATTGACTGCTGAAACCTCATCACATAGCCTTGAAACGATAAAAGATGTGTTTTCTTTTCAACCCAGATCTCTACAGCCCTTTGGAGAACTTCTGCAAATCAGTAACCCTCACAATCTCTTTACGAACTCTCTCAGGACCTTCATCTTTATTAGGACTGCTTCAAACTCTCTTGAGGAAACACCTCAAGAAGCCTCAGGTCTGCTTTAGTGTCTACTAGAACCTGACATAATATGACGACTTTCACCATCTTCCATCACCAAAACCTGAAAGCTTTATACTTGATTTACGGTTGGTTAGTCAGTTAACTCTCTCAACACGTGTCTCGCGATAAGATCATGAATTGTCATGGGTCAGAATTTTGTGTATGAATAGAAATGTTTAATGTTGCAGACTGTAGGACTGTTGTTGAGTCTAATTGAGTGGTCCTCAATCCAATTATGAGTAGTATTGGAAACACTTCAAGAAATTTTGAATTCCCTGAAGAAACCAACCAAGAACCTTCTTCAGTGATTCGAAACCAATGACCTTAAACGTTACTCAAAGTCCCTTAACACCACTTGAGGTGCCACCTTAAAAATATATTTTAAAAACCTTCCAAATATCTTCAGAACCCCTCCAAGAGTCCGTGGAACTCCTTAGGAGCTCCAGCACCTCTTTGGTAACTAGTAAAACTTCCCCCAAAACCCCCTGGGGCCTCTTTGAAGATCCCTGTTTTGTGAATCACACAAATACGTGTGTGTGTGTGTGTGTGTGTGTGTGTGTGTGTGTGTGTGTGTGTACGTGTGTGTGTGTACATACCACTAGCTCTCCTGCTAAATTAAACCTCAACATGCTGATCTGTGCACAGTTGCAGTCTCGCTGAGCTCCAGTAGCTTCAGGGCAGCTACCTAACAGCACGCTGCTGAGGATTAGCCTGCTTACACACTTGAAAAACACCTCTCGTGTTTCTGCGCACACCACCACGGGGATGCACGGCACATCGGTGTCGTGCAGGGAATGCTGCGTGTGCATTCAGGGGGATATTTAGCGTGTTACATTGAATATGCGTGTGGTATTTGCATCACAGTGTTCTGTCATGGATGTACTTGTCAGAGTAGGGAAGAAGGAAGGCTTTAAAAATTACATGTCAGTCACATGACTGTCAGCAGCATCAGAATTCAAATGAATGTCAAAAACTAGAAATTTACTGACATTTTCAGTTAAGGTTTTGCAGAGAAACACTGTTATTTACAGATTTTCACTGAATATTCTTATTTTACATAAAATTGTATGTAATTTAAACAAGCAGAGAAACTACTGTATACATAAAATTAATTTATCTGTCCAAAAATGAGAATAATATTGACTAGTGATGGGAAATTATAGATGTGTGCAAGTAGAAATGTATTAAAATTCTTATTTCTTATATTAACTATGGCCATGTAAGCTGTTTTTCACTCTCATAGTCACCATGTTCTCTTGTTCATTGTGTTCTCTTCATGTTTTTCTACCTTGTGGTTTTCTTATACGAGAAAGATGTTCCAGATAACTATTTGTGACCTTGCACTATGATAACTGGCATATTATGTCTTACCTGGTATGTCTCCATAGGAGCCAAACTGTAGCAAGAAAATGATACCAGCCGTTGTAGTTTCTGATAAATACTTTGCTCACGTGTAACCTTTGGCTCTCATCCTACAGACTGTGTACACTCTGTATAACTGTGTGATCTTCTTTCTAAAGAATAAACCTACTAAAAGTCTTTATTTCAGTCACACACCAGTGGATAGAAATTTCCACGACAAGCAGTTTGGTTGTTAAATGGTTATAGGAAATAGATGGATGGACAGTTTGGTTGTTAATGTACAGATAATGTCTAAATTATTACAGTCATTTTCTGTTTTTTAAAATTTTTATACAAATTATAGTTATTTTCCATGAATTAAGTTTGAATGTTAATGTTACGCATGCATCTAAAACTGATAAGATTTACGTGAAAATTACAAAGAAAAACATTAAATTGTTAGTATGGACATAAATTACATAACAATTCATGTAAAATGACAATTGTTATCTTTAATAAACTATGTGGCTCATTGCATAACTGTTTAAGAAACCAGGAAAAATAATCTATAAATAATAAAGTGATTTTTCTGTACAAAAATGAGAAATAACTGGGGGGAAAAAAACAGAAAATTATTGTAAAAATTAGTTATTTTTCATACATTTTCGGTGTTCAATGAGAAAGAGAAGGCTTCTTGAAGAAGTGCTTGATGGGAAATGTCTTTTGACATTGACTCAACTGTGATTTCTTAAAATACAATAAACATATATGGAGCATTGAGGTTATTATCCTTGTAAAGCCAGCCAGGAAGATGACTTTGTATGAAGCTATTTTTCTTTAGTTATATTTTTACCAGACACTGCTTTTAATTAAATACAGTTGGATTTTGTTTCAGTGTTCATGCCCACATTCACTTAAGTCACTTGCAAACTGAAAATTCATAGAAAATTCATGTTCAGCTGTTGCTCGCTGCCACATACTGTTCAGCTCAGCGACTAAAATATTAAAGAAAAAAAACAAATATCCACAGAAATAAACACAGCAGTGTGTGTGTGTGTGTGTGTGTGTGTGTGTGTGTGTGTGTGTGTGTGTGTGTGTGTGTAAATTAAATGCAGTTCAGAGTCTAGATATGTTCCAGCAGCCCAGTGCTTACATTAAGAGGATTAAAAAAAAAACACACACAAGTAAATCGGCGACAGTTGGTGTTTTAATTAACAGAGACCGGCTTGTTACAGAGGAGCTGAGGGCGTGATGTGTGTTATTTTACATAAAACTTAAATGTAAAACATAAAAAAGTAGAAAGTTGGTGTTTGTTCTGCACCGATTAAGCAGATCATTAAATAGAACTCTTTTAATCCCCCTTCTCTCACACACACTCTGTCTCATGTGTCACTTTCCTCTTAAAACCTCGAGCTTGTACATGCATATTAATATTTGGTCATGGCAGGAATCACACAGGCGTATCTAACAGACACTGATGATAAAAACAACTTTTTGCAGAGTTGGCAGTTGGAGGTAGCAGCATGCTGCTCCTGTTGGATGGTAGCAAAGAGCGATCTGGTGGGAAATCGTTCAGGGTCTGGTATTATATTGGAACGTTCCCTTGCCTCCACGCTGTTTTGTGCAGCAACCTGCCTGCACACCTGTTTTCAATGGTTCATTAGCCCTTGGTGTGTGTGTGTATATAGTCCTGGTTTCTTCTGTTAAGTTGCCAGATTGTCAATGTTGCCTTGTGCCATTGTGTCACGCCATTTCTTTCCTTCATCAGGTAGTTGAGTCATTTAACATGTTTATTAGTGCATGCAAATTTCCAAGCAGTTTGTATTTTAATGTCTATAATTAGTTTTATTGTTACAGATTAAATGTTGGCCCCTTTTCAAGGGTGTTTTCAAGAAAGTAGACCAACTTTTCCCGACGTCACTGTCAAAGTTCTCCATAGTCAGCTGTAACACGTTTGCTGCCACCGTGGGTTTTCCCAGCTTACAGATCACACAAAGACAGTTAGCCGGTTAGGTGCTCTTTATTCACGACACGACAAACACCAGGCAAAAACCGCCAACACTCAGCCGATTGCAGGCTACTTGTCTCGGTTGCTGCCGTCTGGGTGTCAGCTTTCCGTCTCTCCTCCGACCGACCCCAGGTCCAGCATGCTACTGTGTTAAAAAGGGGAGAGTGATTAGACAACTAGATGCAGGTGTGCTAATCACCTCCCCTGGCGCTGCTCTCCTGAGCCCTCCCCACACCCCCTCCACATCAGCCTAAAATGTCACTGGACGAGAGTTCATGGACTAAACTGCGATACTCTCCCAGTTGTGCCCTGGCTTGGTTTATTTGTGTACCCAGCTTCTACGTCTGTGTTTGGACGGCGGTGGTTGAGCGACATAGACTGTGAATGAGAGAAAGAGGGAGCACCGGTAATGAGAAAGCCGGTGAATCTGAGAAATAAAAAGTTATTTCCTGATTGTTTCATAGCAGTTATGAATGTATTTTTTCTCCTGTCGCTGCCTTCATCAACTCATCCAATCAAAACGCAGCGTTGAGAGCACGTCCTTACTTGACCTGGCAGGTGATGTACGTTCAAACCATCACTCTCTGCCCGTCACCATCTCGTGTTTCCATTAAAATCCTCTTCCCCTTCTCTTAACCCATCTCTCACAGACTCACCACTGATTGTTGCATGCTACTATGCTGTTTGGTCACCTTGAAATAAATTAGTGTGACAGGAAATTAACATATGCATGACAGCCAGAGCAATGGATGTCTGTGTGTGGGCTGAGGGGAGGGCTGTGAAGAAGGTAGGGAGAACAAAACAGTGGATAAGATAGTAAGCGGGTTCAGACCAACGAAAGAGCTTCTGGATCTATAATCCAGCTTTATTATTATAAGGAAATCAAGCAGGACACACTTAATTAGCCACCAGAAAGTTCAACTTTTTTACTCTTTTTGTACGCTGGCAGGTCCCCGAAGTTAGGAGCCATAATAACAAGATAACAGTAAAGATTTCTATGCATTAAAGTCCACAAACTGAAATAAATGATACATTTGTAGGACTTATATAGTACAGAAAACAGCCTGTATAATGTTTATACAAAAAGAAATGCTGCAGGACTCCTGCAAGGCTGCTGATCTAAACTCACTGTTTTGTTTCTGTGTATGTGTGTGTGTTCATGTGTGTGTTCGTGTGTGTGTGTGTGTTCATGTGTGTGTGTGTGTAGGGGGGAATCCCTGCTGAAAACGTGAGTGTATGAGTGTGTGTGGCAGGTGTGTGTATGTCATTAGTGCACGAGAGGAGTGTGTATTACTGTGTGAGCATGTGAGCAGGTGCAATGTGTGTGTGTGTGTTAGTCTAAACCCGCAGCAGAGCAGGGATTGCGGTTGTGCAATAGCCTACAGTGGTGTGAACCTCGTTAATTACCCCCCTGTCTTTGATCTCGGCTTAACGAGGAGAAAACGAGGTGTTAACGAGTGCATGTGGGCTCTGGGGGACTTTCAGTTACTAAGCATGGGAAAAGGTGTGTATGTGTGCGTGTGTGGGGGGGGGGTGCTATGTAGAAAGGTGCAGGGAAGGTTCAGGTGAAGGCCCTGAAAACTTTTGAAGGAGACCAGAGTGGTTGTATAAATGTTTGAGAGAGGTTCATTGGAGGTTGTGAAAAGGTTACAAGTCCTGCATTTTAAAGGCTGTGTATCGCCTGTGGAGAAGCAACGTTTTACAAAAAGGTCTTCTCGTCAGGTTCTTGGAAATAAGTTTGTAGAGCTAAGTGTAACCTTTCCCTTTTTTCCTCTTGTTTCCTCTTATCTGGGGTAGCGTCGTGGTGGCAGCAGGTTTAGCAGGGCACTCCAGACGTCCTTCTCCCCAGCAACACTCCAGCTCCCCTCCTTGGGGATCCCGAGGCGTTCCCAGGCTAGATGGGCTATATAGTCCCTCCAGCCGGTTCTGTGTCTGCGCCGGGGTCTCCTACCAGTTGGACATGTCCGGAAAACACCTGTAAAAGAAGGTGCCCGGGGGGGGGGGGCATCCTAATCAGATGCCTGAACCACCTCAGCTGGCTCCTTTCGACGTTAAGGAGCAGAGGCTCTACTCTGAGCTATCCCAGGATGTCCGAGCTCCTCACCCTATCTCTAAGGCTGAGCCCGGACAGCCCGGCAGAGGAAGCTCATTTTGGCCGCTTGTATCTGCGATCTCTTTCTTTCAGTCACCACTCAAAGCTCACGACCATAAGTGAGGGTTGGAACATGGATGGACTGGAAAATCAAGCTTCGCCTTCCGGATGGAGGATTTCTAATGTCTTAGGATTTTTGAAGTTTACTATTTGGTCTGAGTTTTGTTTTTCTTTCCTCCTTTCCACTTCTAAGATTTCAAAACGAGATCCTCCTTAAGCAATATTTGGTTAGACACGCGGCAGATCAAGTCAAAGTCAAGAAAATGTCTATTTTACCCAAAGGGTCGTGTTGTCAGATGCAAAAACAAGCACATTTAATAGACGTGAACTTTGTTTTAGCATGTCTAGCAGCTGCAGGTAGCGGCGCTCTCCCTCAATACTGGACCAAACTCGAAACTTGTTGTCCTCGTTGGTTACTTTGACACAAAACATTGGAAGGTCTGGGTTGAATAATAAAATAAAACTTGGATAACAAACTGCACAAACGACAGAAGGGAACTCATCATCTGAAGGTAGCCCAAGGAAACTCAAGGCAGTAATTTATTTTTCTTTGACAAGGACACGGAGAAGAACACCGACCAAAGGACGCTAATGACATGAAATTAATTTTAAATATTTGATATTAATGTAGAAGATTCCTGCTATGGTAGAAATTTCAGTTAATGTAAATTATCAGCAATCTCAAGCAGCATAGTTATCTGACTTGCTTGATTTGTGGTGTCAGTTGACCCTTTTTTTAAAGTGAACCCGACTGTTTTTAAGTTTGGACACGAACTGAACAAAACCATGTAGAACTTGAGACTGTGTTATTCACTTGAAATCATGAATAATGCAAGATTTAGTCACATTTCACCATACATTCTTTTTACTGAGACCTCATTTCACAAAAATCTAAATTTGTTGCACATTTCGGAGTCATTTTAACGTGAGAAACAATCCACAGCTTTGAAATAAAGGCTGTTTTCTTCTCTTAATGCTGTGCTGACGGCCTCTGAGCCGGCTTTTAATTGCAATTTTAGAAATAAAAAAACCAATAAAAAAAACAGTAAATCGTCAGCTTCACCTCCGAGTGGCAGATGGCGGAGACAGTTTGTTCAGACAGGAGGGTGTTATCAAGACGGTGTGCTGAACTTTTTATTTTAGGAATGAGTCATTTTAAAATTTCTCTTCCACTCTCTGTCACACATATTGATAAAGTATAGCATCATGGTTCTATTGCGTCTAACTTTCTCTGTGATCTTTCTTTAAATGTCCATGTATTGATCATACAATACAGGTGTTACTAACACAGTTCTCCGGCCGAGCCTTTTGGATGTGAGCTCCATGAGCTCCAGGATGTCCCCAGCAATGATGCACACACTGCCATGACATTAGGTGCAAAGGTATGATCAACATCCAGGTCTTTGAAGAAGGTTGAAGGTGTAACACACCGTGTGTGTGTTTGTGTGAAGGGGAACAAATTAAGTTGGCCATCGGCGGTGTGTTGCTACAGCAGCCCTGACCTCTAACTTTACCTCTCACTGCTGCTCACCTTAACTCAATTTTGATTCCTCACCTTCACCCTTAATAGCGACCCTGAAATGACCCTTTAGCACCCTTCACTGTTGGCAGAACACACACAAACACACACACCAGCACACTGCCAGCTCCAAGCCCAGAGATTAAGGACACTTCATCCTTGAGGATATTCTATCACAGTTTAGTCGTATATATTATGTGTTGGTTATGACCGCAGAATATAAATAAATGGCTGATACATAACTGGGTGCAAGTTACCAATTTACAGACCATACCATACATTAGTCTGCTGGTGTGACAGTCTCCACTCCAGGGCCCAGAACTCAAAGGAAAAGGTGATATACGTTGCCCCGAATGAGGGTTTGAAGTGTTCATATGTGGTTTGGAGGTGATACCATTCAGCAGAATCGGTGCACAGGAGGTTGGACCGGGCAATCAAAGGCTGTTAATCTTTAGTCCAAAACTTTCAACATTAAAAAACAGAACGTCTTGATTTGGCAGCTGATGTACAGCAGGGAAAACGCCTGTAGTGATTTTGTTTGACAAGAGCAGGTCTGGCCTAGATTTTGTGCTACATTTCCTGACAATAATCAGTCAATGAGGGAATTCAAACAGCTTTTTTTTAAACAAATAAATATGCATCAAAGATGTTCCACTGACAGCCAGGTTTTTTGGTTAAAGGTATCGCTCCAAGCTTCTCTCCAGGGAGTTCAACATTTTGGATTTTTTTCAACAAGCTTCGCAAGCAAAAGTTTGATTTTCCTCACAAGAAAAGAGTAACGAAAATAGTAATTCCTGCCAAGTGAAAAAGTCATCTCGTACAACTTGAAACCACGAGAGCTGTCCAAACAAAGAGATGTTTCTAACATCTTTTTAAACCTGAGTTTTTCTTGGAAACACACATACAATGGTTTAAAGTGTGTGTATGTAAAGGTAATTGCCAAGGAAGGATGCAGGAAGTTTGTTCTTCCTGATAATTTCATTTAGTATGTTTGGAGGTGGAGGGTAACATGATATCATTATGCTGCAAAATGTATTAAGGAGGAGGTCAGGGTGGGTGGAGATGTACCTGCCTGTAAGTCATCCTGCTGCCCTGCATAACCAGCCGTGACCGCCCTATCTAGATCAGAGTCCTTTAATGTCTGCTGATAACGTGTCCCATCCGACGCTAACATTTACCTAAAGGTTGATTAAACATGGACCTGACACACACTTTTTTTTTTTTAATCTAACACACATTCATGAACTACTTCCTCCAAATGTGGAAGAGCCTGGTTCAAGAATCTGTTTCTGCGCTGTGCAACTTTGCAGCTCTGGGTACGATCTCCCACGAGAAGTACGTAACGCTTTACGGCACTAAGTCACACACCACCAACTATTTCACTGATTTTGGTGAAACTGGATCATATTTTATGGAGAAAATGTTTTCTGGTTTTCCCTCTGATGTCCTCCGGCTGCTCCGCCTCAACTCTCTGTGATTTACAGAGTTTCCTGATGGACAGTGAAGTAAACTGCTGCCAACTGTAGCTGCTGTTAGCTCATGCTAGCTCAGTCTGTTAGCCGGGCTTCCTTGACTGTGAGCTCAGAGCACCGTGGAAGTGTTAATGTTTGTACCACAGGCGTTTTGGACCACCGGGAAAAAGAAGAGGAGGTTTTTAGTGGATGAATGCTGAGCTGAGCCAGTGTCGTGCCAGAGCCGGAGCTGGGCAAGCGGGCAATGTAACCGTGCTCAGCAGCCTCTATGGACATAATGACAGAGGAGAAGAGAGCGAAGAGGACATCGATGGAGGAAGCTAAGAAGAGAAAAAGAGAGTGAGCGAGCAAGAAGCCGCCGGACAAGAGTAAATGTGGGACTGACTTTTAGTGGTTGGTGAGAGCTTGGTGAAATAAAAGGCTGAAAGACAGACGCCGAGCTGGGCTGACTGCTGTTGGACTAGTCAGTAATATTAGCTGGCTGCTATGTCTGCTGTTGTTGACCTTGCTCATAAGTAATGTAATCATAATAAAATGCATGTGCACAGCTGTCCATATTTACCACAGTGGTATTACACTGGGCAACACACAGTGTTGCTTTAACAATTGACTTAATTATCTTGGTTAAATAATAAATCAATAAAAAAAGGAAAACATGCCCTCATGAGCTTACTCTGTGTAATAAATAGTGTTCTCAGCGAGCTACAGAGGATCAGTGTGAACAATGAAAATTAACAGGCACTTTTAATTTCATTACTGTTGAAGGCCCCTTGATATTCTGCCGACTGTACTAAGATCATTTGGTTTTTATGGTGGCTGATGTGAATTTGGCAAAGCACAATTGTACCATGAGGTTTTGTTAAAATGTCAGAACAACGAAGATATAATTAACCTAATTAAAATCTCATCAGATTGGCTGTGGATCTCACACACACACACACACACACACTCTTTCCATGCTCCCAAGTTAATTGAATTTGGACTTCCACCACTGCTCATTACCAACATGTTGTCCTGACTTGTGCGATCATGCAAGGCTCCATTTCTACATGTATTTACAAACAGCATTTGTCTAGAAGGTAAAGAATAATTACAGTAGGAAGAAAAACAACAAAGCTCGTGTTAATTATAGTGCAGAGCCTCATGCATTCAATTTTCATACTCGTGTCTTTAACAGTGTTGGGCAAGTTACTCTAAAAAAGTAACTAGTTATAGTTACTAGTTACTTCTCCCAGACAGAAACTAAAGTACTTACTGAGTTATAAATTATAAAAGTAACTAGTTACTTTGGAAAGTAACTATTGCGTTACTTTCAAGTAATTTTTTAAATGCTCAAATGTGTCAAAGAATTTGGACCCCACCTCCACCCCTCTTTGACGGAACTTAAAATACATGTGCGTGTTCAATTATTTATGATAAATCTGAATATTATAATGAAATGGACACTTCATACAATACATAACAGAAATCCACAGTACACAAATCTAAACTATTTTAACGTTGCTGTGGGAAAGTGAGACTAGCATCCAATAAAATGTCATGGATTATTGTAGATATTATAATTACTATGTTTATAGAGTGGATCAATAAAAATAACACTAGCTGTTTTGGAACTTTTGATATTTATTGCACCTCAACAGGCCACAACTAAGCAAAATTAAATTATGCTTGTTAAGCAATGTACCAAAAAATAAATAATATTGTAACGCTGGGGGGTTTGACTTATGTTGTGTGTGGGGGGGCAGTGGTTTATAGAGGGAGGTGTCCACCCTAGTGGGCAGGAGTCTCATTAAGAGTTTGGGAAAGGGGGGGGAGTGATGTGTGTTCTGTTACGTCCATGTTACGAGAGGGACAGTTTTGTCGGACGGACCGGAAAAAGGCAGTGAGCGAGAGAGTTAGCCGCCACTGTGTTTTTGTTTTCGGGGGACACCTCAACCTTGAGTTAGCTGTGCTGCGGCAAGAAAAATAAATCTGGGCTCAGTTGAGCTAGCAACTTTGATCCGTCTCCTTCCGTTTCCAGCTACCCGTTACAATATATTCCCTCTTTGTAGTTGGAAGAAGCAGTACTTTTGGACTATTCGCGCTCACCATTCCTGTTTCTCGTTGACTCACGTGAATGTCCTGAGTCGTCTTTGTGTGTCTGATCAGACTAGTCACTAGGCTACGCGGGCTTTCGAATTTGTGTAAGCAAAGCAGCACCCGCCCAACTCCACCTCTGATTGGCTTACCATGGAATTTTACTCAACCTCAGCCAATCGTCATCATTTATGCGATGTCTCGTGCCCCCGCCCTCACCAAGGATTAAGGAGGAACAAGAAAAATCTTTGCCGCTCGGCTTAGAGATCTAGTTGGTCTGATGAAAAACAGCTGCCTGCAATCATAGTAATGTGCCGCATTTTTTGGCTGTAACAATAACGGCGTTATAATGATGGGAAGAGTAATCAATTAGATTACTCGTTACTGAAAAAAGTAACGCCGTTACTGACGCCGTTATTTATAACGCCGTTATTCCCATCACTGGTCTTTAACGTCATATTTTTTTCCAGTGAGGCTCGTACTGCTGCAGGACTGTTGGACTGCAACAATTTGCTTTAAATTCTTTGTAACTTGATGTATGTGACCTTCTATATACGAGTAGGTGTGTGTTCATCACACACCCCAAATTGCTACTTAAGGTTACCTGTCCTAAATGTCCAGATCTCATGAGTCATCCATGAAGAAGAGAGAAGAAGAACTACTTTGTGCTTCTTCATACGCTGATTTCAGATTAGAGGACTACAACCTCAACACAAAGGGAAATAAATGCAGCAGATACTCGTGTTAATACTGCGTCCAATAAATAAATACAAACTGTGAAATCAAATATCAATGTCAAAATAGTGTCAGTACAGTGACAATACAGATATTGTATTAAAGGCGATTCAGATAAGGGGACTTGTTTTGGGGAATGTAAATTGATTTCCAGATTTTGGACACACATCTCAAAGGATATTTAAAATAAAAATTAAGAAACCTGATGTTTTCTTCCTATGCTTTCCCTCTAGGGACTTACTGTATCACACAAGCTTCTTGGAAAAAATCTGCAAAACTGGATCAAAACTTCTCCACCAAGTGTTACCCTCTGGAATAGGGAGATTTTAATACCCTCCCTCACATAGGGCTAAAAGCTGTTGTAGGGATGAGTTATTCCTGAAGGTTTGGACTACATGCAGACCTGAAAGATTTTCTACTAATGAGCAGGTGGTTTTCTGAGCGGAATAAGGCCGATCCTTTGCAACTCCCAAACTGGAGGACACAGAGCTGGCTGCAGATGTCTGGTTACCCTCAACTCATGCCTGCATGCTGTGGACTGGAAACAAGCTCGAACTACGTTTAGTTTATTTTCACATGGAATACAAGAAAACAGATCCAACTGGGAGTACACAGAAAATCATGCCCATAATGCAGAACAGGTACATGGCAAAAATACACAAGAACAGCAGGAGAATAAAACACTACGAAGAGCTGACACACTTCAACATGCTACGAACACAAACTGACACTGAAACAAAGGAACACAACAACTGCACACACTACTGAGGGCAGGATAACAAGACACAGGTGAAAACTAATCAGGGCAGAACCGGTGGGAAACACAACAAAGGCAGGAAGTAAAGTTACAGACACAAGAGAGCGGGAAGAATTACAAAATAAAACAGGAAACAGTTGAGTTCTGTAATGTCGCTAAAGTTCACTGAGGACTCAAATGAGCATTTTTTTCCAATTCAATTAACAGCTCTATCTCAAAATCAGAAATTGACAATCACAAGTTGTTTTCATTAATTTGATACCAAATATGTGGCATTTGTAGCTTTTTAAACAGAGTTTGATTCAGCACTTTAAAAAACTGTCGTAAACAGCTGTTTCCTTTATAAGAACAGATAACAGTACAGCAACAGGCAAAACAAAATCACACATTCTCCCTGCCGACTCCTCAGCGAACACAAAAAACAGCACCCATCTGGGCAGTGATAGCCAGTTCCCACTGTTTATCTACAGTAATCATGTGACGGTGTGAGGTGAGTGTATTTAGCAACTTATTTGAGAAAAATCTTTGAATTTATGTGAAAAAGTCGCCGCAACCTGCTGGGTCCTCCCTGCCGACTCTTCGACAAACTGCTCCCCCAGAAAACAGCCTCTGTCTGGGCAATGAGAGCCGGGTAAGTCCTGCTGTTTACTGATGGTGATTATGTGACTTGAACTCACAATGTCTTAAAAATCATAGATCAACGCAATGATGTATTTTTCCAATTCCGATTATTGACAATTCAAACTATCTATAGCAAAAAGCTCTCACTTTATTTTCGGAAGGTTAAAGCTTACATATAGCTCAAATAACAGACCTCAAGATGAAATGAGTATTCTTACTGTGTGATGTCTGAATGTGACTGCATGGCCTCTTCACAGTCCACAAACAGCACTGACGAGCACCACAAAAGTATTGCTTTGCTTCTATCGTCCTTGTAGCGGGTTGGACTGGTTTGGATCATCAGTTCTTTCCACTTATGTGATGAAGGTGACGATACTTTTTGGGGTGAGATGGTTGGAGCTCTGCAAGTATGAAGTCATGCATATAACGCAGGTCTAAAGTAGGCCTTTTGTTTTACTGTTTGTTGCTGATCTGCTTCTCAAGCTAGTCGATTCCCTGAACTCCCTCCACCTGCTCGACATTTATGCAAAGTTGGACTTGCTGCTCAGGCTGGCTCAGGGGGAATTCATTCACAAAACCACCACCTGTTTGGAGACCAGATCCTCTCTTTTAAGCCAATTTTTCTTTTTTGTGTTGCCTGATGTCTTTCTAAAATTATTTTTAAATTCAAATTGTTGAGATGACAACTTTCACTCCTTGTCGTTGGAGGAAAGCATGACTGCATTTCTGCGCGTTTGTCTTCTTCGTCCAATGCGGAGACTTTCTGTTGTTCTTGAGCGCTTTCTCAAGTCTCATTTGGTCAGGTGTCAGTTAGCGTCAGCTCATCACATGAACCTCAGTGCAGCTGTACCCATTTACATCATGAGATTTATATTATGTGGCCTAACTGTAATTTATGGTAAATTTAGCAATGATTAATTACATGATCAAGACATGACCTCAATATATAGTAATACACTGTTGTGTGTTCATGTCTTCGTACTTAATGTTAAACACAACCACAGTCCTTGACTCTTTATTGACTCTTAATTTATTTTATGGGATCAGAGATTTGTCTTTCCAAAGCTTTGATTCTGCAGATGTCATGTAGTTCATACAGACTCGGCTTCAAGGTGCTGGAGAACTTATCCTGCGTAAACAGGTAGGGATTTCTAATTATTTAATTGAGGCAATGAATTAAAGCTGAGTTTACTGACTCTTCAGGGAAGACGAACTCCAAAATAAGCCAGAAAAAAAACACGCTTCTGACTTTATCATATTACATAAATTGTCAAACCTCAATCAGTTAGTTGCTGACTTAAACATCCAACAACCTATATCAACAGGACAGGTAGTGGACAGTGGCTCTATCAGAGCTCGTTTGCTGAAAGTTGCTTCTACTGTGTCTTGAAATGAGGTTTATGAGCAAAACTATGAGCTCAGAGAGTTGGTGATAACTCTCTGCCTGCTCTACTGTGGAAAGAGATCATTCGTATTTTAAAATTACAGCTCCCCTTCATTGGATTGTTTTGAAAAGCAGCAACAAATATAGTTCATGTAAATGTAAATGCTGCCCTGATGTCCCAAAATCTTATTAAAAATGCACAATCAAAGAATGGGAATGAACAAATCTCGCAGCACGCTTGGAACCGCTGTCCTCGTGATTCATGTTCCCACTTTGTTGTTGTATCTCTCTGAAAATTGTCTTGCATCACAAGGCGATGTATACATAACAAAATATACAAGACAAACACGACATCAGATATAATAAGCTGCTGCGTTGAGGTGGTACCATCAGCGCTCAGCCTGGAGGCACACAGATCCATGTAATGTGACCCTGATCTACCGAGAAAACAAACTCTCTGACTGCATCTGTAAATCGTCTACCAGGCTGACCTTGTTCATAACTGCTTCTCGTTAATGATAGTCTGCATCTGTATTTGTTGCATCTGTTTTATTGATGCTGCTTTCTAGGCCAAGCCTGCTCTGTAAAGCGGGCCCTCTCATCTCAGTGGGACTAGCTAGTTAAACAAACAATAGATACATTTCTTTAAAAAAAAAAACAGCTTCAGCGCAACATTTCCCGAGGCAAATGAAGGTTTGAAAAGAAATTCAGTCATCCGTTGCAACATTTCCAACTAGTGATAGGATTAAGCTTGATGGATATTTACCACAAAGAAAACAATTATACCAAAGTGAATGAAAGGAGCGTGGATTAGTGCTTCTTATGGGGCTCTGTGCTGCTGCGTATGTTTAGGAATTCAATTAGAGAGTGAAATTATAAAATGGATATAGCATTTAGTCTTTTTAATGCCCCATTGTTGAGTTATGAAAGCTGAGTATTATGTTAGCTGTCGAGGCGTGCAGTCTCCGTTTGTGAATGGAATATAGAAATTGTAATTTTCATGACATTTTTGAAATACTATTCAGCGCCATGTGGCAATTATATAATACACAGGAGGTTAACTGTTGAGTGCTGGAGGATATCAAGGGGGAAAAAAGGCCATAAATACTGTAACCTTGTTAAGCAGAGTTTTTAAACAGACAACACAGCCTGGTAAAAGGTGTTTAACTGAACACGGGTGTTAGAGGAAGATTACAGGAATATTATACTTTCTTTTTAACATCTGTCAGAGTTGTGGAAAGGTTAGATAACACTTATTTTTAAGCGAGAAAAGTCTGTTCATTTTTTAGCATTGACACTAAATTTGTTAATTTAGTTAAAGAAGCATGAATTAATCACTCCAAAGTTACAGTAAAGGCTGAAGTATGATTAAAGAACATGCACAACAGGAGTTTACTTTTGTTCCCAACAGCCACCATAGAAGGGGGATTGACAAACCTGCTGTCACTGAAAAGGATGAGGCATGATAATCATTTACGGGGGTAACGGCACACATTTTGATTCAGTCTCTCCTGGAGGACTTTCATGGCATTGCACTTCTTTATATGTAACATAAATAGCTGCGTAAAGAATGAAAAAAGACAACTTAAAGCATTATTATGTAAGATTATGTAAGAAATTCACTGTCATAAATCTGGACAGATGTATACGTTTGTTATGATTACATTATTTCTGGTAAAGAAAGAGTCATTTAACAGCCAAACGTCAAGCGACACAAGACATTTTAATCCACACATGATAGTGGCTCTGTCTTTGGATGAGGAGATAGTCAATAAGATGGAGTACACTGTAGGACGCTGCACTGTCACAGTCAGATGCTGAATCCCAGTTTAAGTACTACATCCTCTAAAATCCACATACGAAGACCAATTATGTCACAACATGCCAACAAGTCCTGTCCCTGTTGAAATGCTCCTCTCCTGCTGAGGACATTTTGTGCATCAGTCAGTGATTTAATGGAAACTCAGGATGTATCATTTGACTCACTGTGTTTACCACTAGATTATAATGTATATCATACTGATTGCTAATGTTTTAATTACACTTAGTGTATATTTACCAGCTGCAACAGCCACAAATGTCTGCATATAAATCTTTCTAATATAATATTATATAATATATGAAGATCTTATGTTGGAAGTGGCTGCTTTTAAAACCTTTTTGACCGACTGTCTGAGTTGATTTAGTGTCATTATTGAAGCTGCAGCCGTTACACTAAAGATCATAAAAACATTCATAATAGCTTTTTTGGTGTGTGTGCGTGATAAATTACTGCACGCCCGCCGTGCTGTCATTTGTCTGTTTTTAAGAGCCATTCGTCAGCGTGAGAGATTACCATCTACTCTACACACACAGATGCACACACACTTTCATGTATGAACTTTATTAACAACCAAACTAGCTGAACAACAACGAAAAAGTTAAAGCATTTATAAAAGTACACGTCAGACAAAAAAAAACACTAACATCTGGCCTTTGTGACAGCATGCTCTATAACAATATATTAAAAATGCTGAGTTAAAGAGGCAAGTAATAAATAAGTTCATTTTACAACCCTGTTTTCCAGATGATATAATTCAAAAGTGTGGGTGCTGTTTCAGGTGCAGGCGGCTTGTTTGAGTAACCAGGCTTCCTTCAGCCTGCCTCAGCTCCACCCACGCTCCACATCTTTGCCCATTACTGGGTTAGTGAGGAGCCAAGCAACCGCAAAAGCCACCACACTGAGCTTCACAACAGCTCTTCAGAAACCTGCGGGTCACGTCACGGAGACTACCGCTATATTTATACATAACCGTGTCTATGTTGTCTAACCAAGTCTCACTCAAGGAGAAAGGAAGACAACAGTGGAAACGTCAGCATAGTAATGCACCAGGAACGGTTGTTGCTGCGTTAGAGTACAGACAGCCTAGCTTATCATTACGAAAAAGCTTTTTAATGTCATTGCTGAAGTCAGTCGTGTTGATGAGGGCTTTGAAATTGATGGCCAGAGTCAGAGTATACAGATAAGACATCCCATTTTATAATGGGATGGGGTGGGATGGAGGGTTAGGGGTGGAGAATTGGGGTTCGGCATTTGGTGTTGGGGTGTTTTTATGTTTTTATGTGAAGCACTTTGTGTTACATGTTTTGTATGAAAAGTGCCATACAAATAAAGTCTGACTGATGATTGATTGATTGATTGATTGATTGATTGATTGATTGATTGAAGACAACAAAATTGATGTTTGTGACACAAAAACGTGGGAAATTAAGTTCCAGGTTAAAAAATACCAAAGTTATCCTTTAAGGGAAAGTCTTGGAGAAAGTTAGCAGTCTTCCACCCTCACTATGCACGTACCAACAAGTCATTTATAAATAAATAAATCACAAAAAAAACATCTGTGGCTTCTTCTGCATGCATTCATTAATATCAAGACCCATCTGATTGAATGCAGTTTACAATGTTGAGTGTAGGTTGGCTTTGCGTCAGAAGGAGCCAGCTGAGGTGGTTCGACCATCTGATTAGGATCCTCCTGGGCACTTTCCTTCCGAGGTTTTCCGTGCACATCCGACTGGAAGGAGACCCCGAGGCAGAGCCAGAACTCACTGGAGGGATTACAGATGAACTGATGGTTGACCCATCCATCCACCCTGACCTGCTCCATACGTGGACCTTGCAGCTCGCTTTACTTCCTCCCTGGCTCCCTTTATAATCACTGCAGTTTTTGCCTTCAAGGTTTCTGATGTCACATTTGGTTTGATCTGTGATGGATACTGTGCAGTGCAGTCCATTTCACTTTCATTTCATCATTTCATGTTGACTATGTGACAACCCAATTCCACAATGTGCTCTTTTACCATATTTACTGTCATTACTAATGTCTTTTTTTGTCCCCCTGGTATCACAGCATGCAGAAATTATTTGTGATTAGGTCCAGGGGAGTTAATTACCACAAACCTTATGGCTATATCAGCTTCCACAGGCCACAACATATGTGTCAGTGGTTGCAGACACCAAAGAAAGGATGTGTGTCCAGGCTGAACCCAGACAAGCTTCTCTCCTGTACTGGAGCTTGGAGGTGGGCGCCCGGCATCCACTGGTCTATCGCCAAATGTTGACTTGCAGCTCACGGTTGGTTTCAGCTCATTTAGTTAACGTATTAATTATTCATTGCACATTAAAGTCACCACAACAGTTATTTTAATAAACCCTGTCACTGTGATTTACTGAATTTGTCTTAAGTACATATCTGTTCAGATCTGATGCAAAAAGGGAAAAACTTAAATATATATATATATGTATATATATATATATATGTGTGTGTGTGTGTGTGTGTGTGTGTGTGTATTCATGGAGAAACAGTGTGTTTTTGTGTGTTGTTGTCTGTTAACTTCACACACAGATGAAAAGGGAGCACGTCTGTGGTGTGTGTCGGTCTGTCTCACTCATTCATTTTCATACACAAGCAAGGTCTGATCCATTTATACTGGACCAGTCTTCTCCAAGGTTTGTGTCATGAATAGTGAGCACTGACATTTTATGATTTTAAAAACAGCTACCGTGCTTGTGTTCTCTTTCTATAGTTATATCTTTCTAAGGACCAATTTCGAACTTCAACCTTGACAGTGAGGACATTTTTTGAAACAGGACTTCTGGCCAGTTCTCATTTATTCAATTTGCTTTTTGAGATACAGCAGCAGTCAAAGTTTTTTCTTCTTTCTTATTTTCTATATTGTAGATTAAGAATGACATGGAAACTATGAAATAACATACAAGGAATTATGCGGTTATACATAAGTTATATTAAGTTATATTTTAGTTTCTTCAAAGTAGATCTCTTGGCGCACTCTTTGAATCCTCTTAATCGACTTCATGGTTTTCAATTAACAGGTGTGTCTTGTCAAAAGTTAATTAGTAGAATTACGTTCCTTCTTAATGCAATTGAGACCATCATTTGTGTTGTTCAGAGGTAGTACAGTAAATAGCCCTGTTTGACTTTCAGTCAGTCAGTCCAGAAAACTGCAACTGCTGAGGCCAAGAAAGACACAGAATAGACATTAGGCTAGTGGAAATCTGTATTTTAGTCTGATGCGTTAACCACAGTGTCTTTGTGAGGCGCAGAGAAGGTGAACCAATGTTATCTGCATGTGTGGTTCCCACCGTAAAGCCAGGGGGAGGAGGTGTGATGGTGTGGGGGTGATTTGCTGGTGCTGGAGATTTATTATTTTTTTTAAAAAGCCATGCCAGTGGGACATTATACTGGTTGCAAAAAGAAATCTGATTGTATAGAAGTCTATGAGAAAATTATTCTACTTTTCACTCGATTTACCTCGGTATACATTTTCCCAATGACATTATGTTTCCAGTCAAATGATCTTGAAAACAGCATGATGTTCTGTTGGAAACCATGGTCCTATTTAGAGGACGGATGTCCATAATACAATGCTGGTTTGAAGGAAGCTGCTGCTGCTGGTTAATTGTACTATTAAGGTAATGGAATATATTTTTCTCTTTATTATGGAGTACACTTTCCCTGTTTCCTGTTTCCTGTTTGTACTTTTATGAGATCTTTTTCATTTGAAGTAAAGAAAACAAGTTTAAAAGCTAGTATGTCACGTTTTCAAGGTGCGCAATGCGACAGACACTCACACAGAGGAATGTTGTTTTTTTTGTTAAACACTAAAGTATTAAACATCTTTTTAAACATGGCAATGATTCAGTTGTTATCTCTTTGTGTGTACATGGAACGGTTTATATCTGCAGGTGGGTATTTATTGAGGTGGCGCGAGGTTAGACGACTGGAACGATGATAGAGTAAGGGGTGAGGAGGGAGGCGTGTGTGTAGTTTCTACCTGAGCTTATCAGTGAATGTGTTGTATGAAAAGGTCAACTGGAGAAAATTAAACTGTCATGTTCTGTGGAGGTGAGGCTCAGCTACATGCCAAGACAATGGGAGTCTTGCTCTCATGCTGACTTACATATAATGTGTTCTGTCTGTGTGTGTGAGAGTGTATAGTGTATTTCCATGTTTCCTACCAGTATGATTTATTCAAAGCCATTCATAGATAGAACCATAAATAGAAGCACGGCGTTTGTTCAGTTGTAGTTTTAGTCTTAAGTCTTTTAATGGTAGCACAGATGCTAACATTCAGCTACTTTCCTTGCATTTTATGAATCGGTTATAGGAAAAAAAAAACAACTGTGGTTTCTGCTTGTGAAACACGATTAACACCAAATTATGCTGTCACAAGTAATGTGAAATATTATGTGTTCTTTGTTCACTTACCTCCACACGTCCAGTCCTGTCAACCAGTTACGTGGCTCTGATTTACCTGCTCTCTGAAAGTCTGTCAGCGTTATGTTCCTTTATCATGAATTTTAAGTCAGTATGACTTCTGACGCCTGCAAATTCGGAGCAGGGAGAAGTTAATCATCTACTTCGCCAGCCTAACTAACTTCTGCCAACTGCCAAGGACACGACAGTTAAGCTAAGGCTCGTCGGTTATGGTAAATGGTAAATGGACTTGTACTTATATAGCGCCTTTCTAGTCTTCCGACCACTCAAAGCGCTTTTACAGTACGTATCTCATTCACCCATTCACACACATTCATACACTGATGGCATTAGCTGCCATGCAAGGTCATCAGTCATCAGTTTGAGGAGCTAACCATTCACACACATTCACACACCGATGGCGCAGCCTTCGAGAGCAATTTGGGGTTCAGTATCTTGCCATGCAGACTGGAGGGGATCAAACCACCAATCTTCTGATTGGTGGACGACCCGCTCTACCTCCGAGCCACAGCGGTTATGGACCGTGAGGCGGCAAAAGCATGGTAACGAATCCTTGCTTTGGTCCTGCTTTGAGGGTTTGTGGATCTGATTGAACTTCACTAAACTGTGGTTGGGAATACTTTTTTGTTTCAAGTTTCGTTTGTTGGATTCTGGGAAATCCTGAAGTGGAATTTGTGTTAATTTATAATCTAATCTAAAAACCTATTGAACTTTTCTTCCTTTTGTGCTAACTGTATACTATTAAATGGTATATAATCATTTTTAATGGACGTATTTTGATGTGGTGCAACAATAATGGCCCAAATTCAAAAACTGTTGTCCCCATTACTCACTTTGACACAAAAACATTGAAAAATAAGGTCCAAGTTAAAAAACAAAAACAAAGTTACCCTTTAATGCAACCTTTGAAAATCACACTGTAGGTGTGGTTGAGTTATTCACTGAGCGTTTTATTTCACTGCCTTGCAATTTTTCATCTGTGGTGAGAAATGGGGGGCAATGGGTACACTTATTGCATGCATCCCTGTGGGGGTTAATACTGACCTTTACCGGTTTAAACTGTTACCTACGTCGGGTGCCATTTATTAAAGTAGTGGTTTGACGTTTAAACCATTAAAAAAGGTATAAAAAGTTTAAAACATGTGGGGCTATTGAAAGAATGTCAGGTTGACACCTGTGCAATGAATGACTGATGAATGTACAACATCTCTGTTGTTCTACTCATAGAATTAGTGCTGTGGAAGCTGAATTATCATCAGAAAGAGGGAGTTATAACTACTACTGACTAAAATAGGATGAACAACATGTAAGATAAATAAGTTCACTTGATCCCAAATTAATCTTCTGATTATTTTCTGTCATTCACTGAGCTCAGTGGCAGAAGCTGGCAAGCTCACATCGTTCATTCTCAAGTTTCAACTCGTAACTTCTGAAGGAAATATTTAAAATTAAATTAATCATTCAGTCTGACTGTGGAAAATATTTCTGCAGTGAAAGATCCCGACAGCTTCTTTGTTTCCTGGGGGAAATTTGACTCTCCGACAGCTTCACATCACACCTCCAATCTTTCTCTAAACATCACCACTGCATGAAGATGACGTCAAAGATCTTCCACGTGCTCAAATCGACGGTAGTCATTGCAGGACGACTGACATGACAACACCTTGACCTGAGTTGATTTCCATGTTTCAGTTCCTGCCGTTCGCGCACCACGTAGCCTAACTTAGCATACCAGGAAATAACCACTGTGCACACTCCTCTGACCTGTATGCATGTTCCCACCATGTAACACATTTGTATGTGCCAGTATATAACTGTTTTCCTCCTGGGTGAGAGAAGAAGTACTTCCCACAGCTGTTACCTCTAGCAGAGGTATTAAAGTGGGAAACCACCCCCACACCAGATACAGCCTGATTGCTTACACAACACTTCCTCAGCTCATTAAGCACCAAAGTTGCCATCTATTTTTGGTATAGCAACTTGTTAAGAAGATTTCAGGGGTGAAAACTATAAGACAAAGGATTTCCTTCTGGATCTTCAGAGATTCTGTAAAATACGCTAATTGGGGCAAACTAAGTAGAGAAGGTAATTATGTTTCTTCCCAAATCTGTTGACTGCAAGATCTGCTGTGTAGGGAGTGCAGGGGTTAGATGAGGTACCTACGATAGCTTAAGTAAAGCACTTCACAACACAAGACTGCTGGTTTAAGGCGTACTCAAAATTATGTGCCAAAAAGTGTTGAAGCAACATTTTCATAACTCTTCTAACATAAAATTGCACTGACTTGTAATCAGATTAATGTTGCTTCTGTCATTCGAACGTCTGGTCTTACACTATACGTAACGCTTTACGGCACTAAGTCACACACCACCAACTATTTCACTGATTTTGGTGAAACTGGATCATATTTTATGGAGAAAATGTTTTCTGGTTTTCCCTCTGATGTCCTCCGGCTGCTCCGCCTCAACTCTCTGGGATTTACAGAGTTTCCTGATGGACAGTGAAGTAAACTGCTGACAGTTATACACCAGCTTAGAATACTGCCTCATTACGTCGATCTGGTCATTCTTAACAATGACTGTGATTCCACAAGAAGCCCCGCATCAAGCAGCACAGAGCAAATCGAGCTAGCTGGAAGTCAGACGCAGAAATGGCATAGAAAATCCGGTCAGTTTTCAAAATGAAACAACCTGTGCAAACTTCTAATCATAAAAACAGACAATTGGGAAACTATTTTAACTATGGAGCCTGCCTAGCTCATGGTACAAGCACATAAACCAGAACAAAAAATCTGTTTAAGTTAACAAAGTCTAGCAGGCAAAATGCTCAGTTTCTGAAACACTGAACGGGCATGCAGGTGTTTTATTTAGTTGTAGCATGTTGAGCTCTTACAGAACAGACGTCATGTCAACACATTTCCAAAAGAACAGAAGAAGAAAATTTCATGTCAATCTGCAGAAAGCACAAACTTCACCAACACCCACAGCTGTTACATTGGACATTGAAATGTACAGAAGTCTGTGAAGTGTCTCACATGACTGCAGCCCACACCTGTCCCATCTGCTGCTTCATGCGGTGAAGTGTCATTTAGAGCAGTTAGAGGACAGAGCGAAGGATATTTCCTCATGATGAATATCTGCATTTCAACAAAACTTAAAATTACATTTATTTCCCCTCGAGTGTTTGCAGACAGTTGGATTTCAGGCATCGGGGACAGCTGTGGCCCTACAGACAGACGTTAGCAGCTGGTGGCAAAAAAAACAAACCCTCAATGTTTTTACTTGAGATTGATGGAGTCCAGAGTTGTGTTTCCTTTTGCACCCTGATTTGCGTTAGGTAAATGTAATTTTAAAGAGGTTATTTTTCAAAAAGTGGCAGAACCAGTTCAGAAAGAAAATTCAAAGTTTACTATTTAATATGCAGCAGATTCAGCCCATCTGCGTATGTTATAATTTAAATGAACAACTAGTTAGTTTCTAATTGTTTTTTCATTTTGAAGCAACATCTTGGTACATTTTTAGTTTGGGTTTTATTTTCTTTCATTTTGGTTGTACAGTTTAAACATGTTGCAGAAACAGATTCACTGGTACGTTTTGACAAATGTCAGATCTCACATTAGAGAAAAACAATTATTTGAAAGACAAAGATAGATTGTGCAAGAGTGCAAGCATGGCGGTGTGATCAGAGTGTTTGATATATGTAGTGACCGGTGAGGGGCTGATACAGTCATTGGTTTAGAGGGTAAACAGGAACGGGCTCAGGACACAACCCTGAGGGGCTCCCGTATTGGTGGTGATGGTGGAGTTCAACAGGTCACAATCCATGACTATCCACGCAACTGGTGACAACAGGTCATAAATTATAATATTTACTAATATTTGTTTCTCAGTACAACGTCTCCTCTCTTATTGTGATTTGAGGTTGTTTTCAGGTTGGTTACACTGGATTGGAGTTTTATTAGATTGTTCCTAGCAACGTTGTGTAACTTTTCTACCATAAAATGACAGATTTTATATCATTTTGATGCTACACTGACTTGCAATCAGGTGAATGGTGTCTCTCATTTCCACTCCTTGTGGGTGTTTGTACCACAGCCATTTTTTGACCATAGGGAAGGGGAGGTTTTAGGCCTGGGATGCGGGGGAATGCTGACAAGGAACAACAATGCAATGGGCACCAGACCTAGAGCCAGGTGAGCAGGCAGAGGCAGCACAGGGCAGACGTAAAGACACCTAAGAGGACGCTGATGGAGGACAGAGGGTCAGCAATCAGTCAAGAGTCAATCTGGGACTGACTTTTAGTCATTGGTGAGAGCTTGGTGAGTAATATTAGCTGGCTGCTATGTCTTGTGTTGTTAACCTTGCTTGATGAAACTGGGGGCGCTAAATCACAAACAATACCAAATCTTACATAATGTTTCTTTAAGAACAACGAGGTCCACATCTCTCTGTTCTCCCTCTCCACCGCCAGATGACTTCAGTTTCAATCAGTCTTTTAATGTAAGCTGTTTTATTAAGAAACTCTCTCTGTCACTTCCCCAGTACTTTCTCTTACCCCAAAAGGAGAACAGCTTCAGACAAGCAGCTCTGTCTTTCTTTTGTGCTTCAACATCAGACTTCTCACTGAAGAAAATCAAATAAGTCTCTTCAGTGCTCGCTCCCTCTGTTTCACTGCAGCACAGAGAAAAGGAAAATAATTCAATATGAGCACAAAGGAAGAGAATATGGTTACAAAATCTGGGAGACTTTAAAAGTTGAAACCTCTCTCTGTCTGTCTCTTTGCTGCCTGTGACATCTCATTGACTTTAATGATAAACTGACAATATCACGAAAGACACTGACCATTAACCTCATACTGTGTGATAAAAACATTCATTTTAATGTTTCATAAACGTCCCCACATGACACTTGATTTAGTTTTTCATTGCATGATTCAAAAACCAGTTTTCAATCATTCATGAGCTCTCTTATTTTGAGGACATCATGAGTCTAAGAATTAAACAAGTCATGTCAGATATGACTTGAGTCCTATACTCACATTCCTTTAAACAATGTTTTGGACTCCACCAACTCACAGAATCATCTGTCTCTTCAGCTGTTAAATGCTCCTTCTGCTACAAACAAGCCGCAAGCTGCTGTCAGAAACAAGGCTACTGAAAGCGATGAGCATTACGGGTCAATGAGCTGAAAGACAAAAAAAAAAAAAACGAGTAGAACTGCAGAGTCGGGTGATTCACTGTGGATCCATCATGATGTAGTTTGTTTTTCCATTGTTAACATAAAAATACTGATTAGCGCAGCTTTAATAGGTTACACTGAGTAAATGCAGCAGCTAGAAATCATCAGTGCAATGAGTAATCATTGCATTGCATTGCTCTGTTAATGATTGTTTGGCATGGCGATGAACGGTAGGTTTGCACCTCTCTGTGGCTGCGGAGTCAGATGATGGTGCTGGGACCTTTCTGTGTGAAGCTTACATGTCCTCCCCTTGTCTGCCTGGGTTTTCTCCGGGTTCTCCGGCCTCCTGCCACAGTCTGAATTGATGACCTGTCGAGCATCCCACCTATCACCCAATGTTGGGATTGGCTCCAGCCCCCTGCAACCCTGATAAGGATAAGCGGTTATGGAAAATGGATGGATGGATGAACATAAAAATACTGATTAGAGCAGCTTTAAAAGGTTGCACTTGAAAAAGTGGTTCTTGATAAACGCTCTTATGTTCTTTGACTTTGGACTTTGAATTCTCTGGAGCAACTTTGAATTGCTGAATACACAACACCTTTTGAAGCATTTTGACCCGGTTTTGATGAAAGATTAACCAACAAAGGGACAGTTTGAACACCTTTGAACAGCCTTTTTATTAATGAACTTATGGCTACGATGGCTCAAGAACCTATTGACTAAAAAAGGTTCTTTAAAGAACTTGATAATAACTGGTTCTTTGAAGAACCATTGGGTAAAAGATGCCTTGCAGAAGCGAAAAAGGTCCCCGTATATGGCATCACCATGAAGAACATGGGTGTGCACTGAATAAATGCAGCTAGAAATCTCAAACACCTTAAATGCTTTACACTCTGTTGATGACCACTGAAAATAGTGTACTACTCACTGCACTATATGGACACATTTTCCTCCTTTAAGGTAAAAAGGACCAGATGAAATTGAACATCGATCGGGGTAGTTCACACCGGAGGAGGTCAATTTATAGCACGCTCCGTAGACCCTCCAATCATGCACTGTATGTCTCTCACAATAGGTGGTCCAAACATTTCACTCTGCAAACATCTCTGAGCTCTGCACCCTCGCTTTGCTGCACTGCTGGCCTCCTTTCAGAAATCTAACTCCCACCACCTCCACTTCCATAGCCTGGTCCCTCTATTAGCATTTAGTTGTACATGAATTTTGAATATTTTAGATGTGTGTTCATGTTAAATGGATGCTGTGTATCTCTATAGGTTACGCTGGGGGCAGATGTGAGCTCAACTAAAAAGCATATTTCTAGATGTGAGCGCCCGGGCTAACCTTTAGGTTTTTATTTTGACTTAATCAGTCCAATTACAACTTTTCTGCCTTCAATCTCCACAAGAACCTGCAAACCACTGGGGGTTTCTATCTTATCAGAGAGTCTGTATCTTTCACTCTCTCTCCCTGTTTGTTTCCTCCTCGCTCAGCCTTGTTTTTCCAGCTCCTCTTTCTGCCCTTGAAGGAGAAAACACAGCACAACAAAATAAATAATCTTGCTCTTCCCTTCTTCAAATAACTCCCATCTCTGTCTGTTCTGAGCTGTGTTCATAGATAACTCTGTGTGTGTGCACAAGATTGCCCTTTTGGCTTTTAAAGAGTTTCAAACTTCACTGATGTCGAGAAAAGAAACAACCTGACGCTCCAAGTTCAAAAAGTCTCTCTGGAAACTTCATCGCTGCTGTGCGAGGTAAACATACAAGTGCACAAACAATAAGGACGATTACTGTACATGCTCAGAGCTGTGATTCTAGATGGGAGGAATCAGTAAGAGGTTGTGGTGTGTCAAGAATATTTACTGGTCTATTGATTTCTGTTTTATTCCCTCTCTCTGCTGCTCACTGTTTGTATGTTCATTAGGCTTTCTTCTGGTTTATTTGAGCTGTGGTGTAAAACAAAAATTTCCTCCCATCAGCTGCTGTATCAAACATTCAGGTGGAAAACTGGCAAAGCCAGAATAACAGTCATCTTAATTTGGCTATTGACACTTGTGTAATCCCACTGTGGTAAATATGGACAGCTGTACTCGAGTATTTGTTCTGATTACATTACTTATGATCAAAAACTAGCGAGTCGACAACTTTGCTAACAGCCAAACATCAACAAGGTCAACAACACGAGATCCGGTTTGTTTACCTTCAGTACTTTTGACTTTTTGTGTTATTTTCCACCCTTAAAGCAACATTATGTAGAAAATGGTATTTTTTTGAGATTTAGTTAGCCGAGTTTCAGTATCAAAAGTTACAGCCAAACATCATCAAGGTCACCAACAGCAGACATAGCAGCCAGCTAATATTACTGACTAGTCCAACAGCAGTCAGCCCAGCTCGGCGTCTGTCTTTCAGCCTTTTATTTCACCAAGCTCTCACCAACCACTAAAAGTCAGTCCCAGATTGCAGCTTCTTGCTCGCTCACTCTCTCATTTTATTTTCTTACCTTCCTCCGTTAACGTCTTCTTCAGTCTATTAGCCTCTGCCATCACGTCCGTCGAGGCTGCTGAGCCCACTTGCCCAGCTCCGGTTCTGAAACAACACCGTCTTGGCTCCCCGTCAGCATTCACCCGCACCCCTGGCCTAAAAAACCTCCTCTTCCCGGTGGTCCAAAATGCCTGTGGTACAAACACTAACACTCTCCCATCGTTCTGAACTCAGAATGTGGGCAGTCTGGCTAACAAACTGAGCTAACTTCAGCCAACAGCAGCTAGACATACAGACATAGCAGAGTAATGCTGTGTCTTCAGTCATTATATAGAGGCTGCAGCTCTGATTCTGGCACAACACCAGCTTTGCTTTCCATTAGCATTCCCCCCACAACCTGGGGGTAAAAGGTCCAAAACGCCTGTGGTACAAACACTAACACTCTCCCTGGTGCTCTGAGCTCAAAGTCCAGGCAATCTGGCTAACAAACTGAGCTAACAGCAGCTACAGTGGTCAGCAGTTTACTTCACTGTCCATCAGGAAACTCTGTAAATCACAGAGAGTTGAGGCGGAGCAGCCGGAGGACATCAGAGGGAAAACCAGAAAACATTTTCTCCATAAAATATGATCCAGTTTCACCAAAATCAGTGAGTTAGTTGGTGGTGTGTGACTTAGTGCCGTAAAGCGTACACAATGTTGCTCTAACACTGCCTGGACTGGCAAGTATTTCTCCCTTCATGTATCCTAGATTTTGGCTTGTGTGTGCAGGAGAGAGAGAGAGGAGGGCTGGTGGGGTGGGAGGGAGATACTGGTAGAGAAAGATAGAGTGTGTTATTTGTTACTGTTATTGCCACTTGTTGTGATTCTCTTTCTTCTGTTTCTGCAGTTTGTGATGTGCCTGGGTCAGATATGCTTATAAGTAACTTTCCTCAACTTCTGTCCTGGCACCCACAAAAATCCAACATGACATGTTCTCAATTCTGAGCAAGCAGCGTAAAGTCTGCCGGAGTAACACTGACTCCATTGAGAATTGAGAGTGATTCCCAGTTGACATGCTGTAGAGGATGGCAGGCTGGCAGAAGTCTCTCCCACTCGTTCGGAATTAATTCCCCAGATTCAACTGCTCTGACGTGATAGGACTGCTGTCAAGAATATGGAGCACAATGCAGAAAAATCAGCCTTGGAATGTGACGTGGATGCTAACCAGTCTCACTATGACGGACTAGAGATGGAAGCTAGCTTATACAGGTTGTGGTCATCTCATGACTTCCTGACGGGCCTCCCAGCCAGCACGGTGAAACCCTTTCAGAAGATCCAGAACGTGGCGGCATGCCTGGTCCTCATTCAACCCAAAAGGTGGCATGTTACCCTGCTGCTCATCGAGCTCCTCTGGCTACCTGTAGCAGCCCACATTAAATTCAAATCCACGGACATATGTTACCTCCTCCAATGAACGACGCCTGGCTCTGCCACCCGTACGCTCAGGACAATCCAAACTTTTCTGTTGTTCCCCGTTGGTGGAACGTCCTACCAGATCAGGGGCGTCCCTCTCTACCTTCAAAGCCCTCCTGAAGACCTCCAGCTCTTCAGAGAGGACCTCCTCTACAACACTACCAACAACTGGACATGATAAATCTAAACCCCTCTACAGCTGTCACAGTACTTTGGATAAAAGCCACATTCTGGAATCAAAGAGATGCTGGTTTTATATGAGAGGACGGGGAGTCGGGGGTGGTTGATGACCAAAAGGTGCCACCTGCTGCCTCCAGATCAGCCAGCGGTGAAAATCAATTGCAACAGCCGGGTTTCAACCAGTACAGGGAGGTAGCTGTGCCTATTTATAGCACAATATGTAGAATTCAAACACTTTGCACTAAACGAGGTGGGTAATTGGTGGTTCGAACCCTCCTCCAGTCCACATGTCGAGATACTGAACCCCAAATTGCTCCCGGAGGCTGTACCATCGGTGTGTGAAGGATTAGCTTCTTTCTGATGAGCAGTTGGCACCTCACATGGCAGCCTCTGCCATCAGTGTAACAATGGGTGAATGTGACGTGTAGTGAAAAAGCGCCTTGAGTGGAAAGACGCTGTATAAGTACAGTCCATTTACTATTTAAACTGTCAAGATTTAGACCTGAATTGATGATCAACACGACTTAATACCTGTAAATATTTTTAAGTTTTCATCTGGAAGTTACACTTTAAATGTAGAGACCACGTTAACTAAGCCAAGTAAACTACAACAACACGAGTCGGGGAAGTGGAGCAGCCTGTTGCCGACGTTGAGAAATGCAACCTTGAACTTGAAGAGATGCTCTGACATGGTGATGAAGATATTAATACATAGCAACATGTGGACAAATCGAAGTTCCTGCTATAAAAAAAATGTTTGACAATATCAATCAGTTAGTCTGCAGCCCAACACTCCAACAAAGGACCACTTCACTGCAATTGTCAACATAATTCAATGTATGGAGACACTGACCTTTACCTATAGACGCTGATATAATTAAGATGTAATGAAATTAATAAATCACATACCTACGAGATTTAACCCATTTCCCCATGCATGCATAATGTTGCCATGTCAACCCCTTCTCATCAGGCTGATTGATGACATATTTTTATAAATGTATTATACTAATTTTCCGCAAGATATATTTATACAAAAAGAGAAAAGAACTGCCAAGTAAGTGATGGAGAAAGACAAGCTTCCACTGTTCAGAAGCATGTGATACAGACATAAATGCTGATGGATGGATTAAGTCTGAGACATGATGAAACTGAACGCTTCCATTACTGTTATTTCGTTCAATGAAGCTTGTAATATGAAAACACATCACTTTTAAACAGAGTGCACAGCTCTGTTTTTTAAATATTGAGGCAGATTCACACTCTGTTAGGACTGTGAGTAATGATTTTGGCCGTGAAGCGAAGCATCCAAACATCTTGCAGCTTTTCAAAGATCCATACTGAGTCCAGTAGTCCACTTCAAAAGCGTAACATCATTAGGCTACTGCCAAGAGTGCACCCTGCTGATGCACTAAATTGTTTAAAGCAACATTGTGTAACTTTTCTACCATAAGATGGCAGATTTTAGATCATCTGCTAGAATCATACACTGACTTCATCAAATGAATGGTGCCTCTGTCATTCGAACGTCTGGTCTTGCACCATGTAACTTATTTCACTGATTTTGGTGAAACTGGATCATATTTTATGGAGAAAATGTTTTCTGGTTTTCCCTCTGATGTCCTCCGGCTGCTCCGCCTCAACTCTCTGCGATTTACAGAGTTTCCTGATGGACAGTGAAGTAAACTGCTGACAGCTGTAGCTGCTGTTAGCTAAGGTTAGCTGTTTGTTCACCAGGCTGCCTGCACAGACTACCACAGGGGTGTTAGTGTTTGTACCACAGGCGTTTTGGACCACCGGGAAGGGAGTCGGTGTCGTGCCAGAACCAGAGCTGGCTCAGCAGCCTCTATGGACATAATGGCAGAGGAGAAGAGAGCGAAGAGGATGTTGACGGAGGAAGCTAAGAAGAGAAAAGGAGAGAGTGAGCGAGCAAGAAGCCGCCGGACAAGAGTAAATCTGGGACTGACTTTTAGTGGTTGGTGAGAGCTTGGTGAAATAAAAGGCTGAAAGACAGACGCCGAGCTGGGCTGACTGCTGTTGGACTAGTCAGTAATATTAGCTGGCTGCTATGTCTGCTGTTGGTGACCTTGTTGATGTTTGGCTGTAACTTTTGATACTGAAACTCGGCTAACTAAATCACAAAAAAATACCAGTTTCTACATAATGTTCCTTTAAGGGTGGAAAATAACACAAAAAGTCAAAAGTACTGAAGGTAAACAAACCGGATCAAGTGGTTTGAGTGTGTCTCTGTGTGGGTGTGTGCGCTGTACCTGCACTCAGTGATCGGACTTCATTAAAAATTATATATCGGGCTCAATTATTATTTTAATCAAATATGATATATGACCCTACAGCAGCACTTAATTAACTGCAGCAAGTTTGAGTGTGTAGGGGTGTTTGTGTTAATGCAGCAGGACCCCTCTGATAGCTGAAAAATCTTTTTTTTTTTTTTTTTTTTTTTTTTTTTTGGATGTGGTGTCCCTTTAAGAGCCCCTCTGGCTCCGTCTGTGCGCTTTTTTAGCCAGGTGCCTAATTACGCACGGAGCTCCCAGCGGCCGCTCTGCTGCCCGGTCCTCCCCCTGCCTGCCAGCGCTCAGTTGGTTCGCTCCAGTCGGCTCTCTGCTGCTGTTCATCACCGCCCCACTCGCCGGCGCGCAGTCGGAGCTTCAGCCCGGTTACCGAGCGCACACTGAGCCTCACCGCCTGCCCTCTCGCTTCAGCCTCTTTGAGCGTTTTTGTCCTCATCCGTCGGTAGGTCAGTTCTCTCTTCCTCTTTTCTTCTCCTCCTTCTTTCTTTATTTCTTTGCTTCTTTTGGTTTTTATATATTTTTCGCACTGAATTTCAGCGGCTGGATCTCTCTCTCTGTCTGTGTTGTCCCGCGAGTCTCTCCCGGAGCTTTTACCCGCTGCTTGTTGCTGAGAGGAAGCCTTCGTCTTCCGGCTTTTCTTGTGCTTATTTCCAGTTTCTTTCATTTATTTTTGTGATATTTTCTCGCTTCCTTCTCTTTTTATTTGAAGAAATAACAGACGTGGCTTTTCTTTGGTCTCACTTTGATTTGATTTTGATTTTCATCTATTTAATTCTTCAGTTTGCCTCTCTTTTAATCTCATTCTTGCTTCTTTATTTTCGGATGGGATTTAAAAAAAAAAAAAATGTCTCTCAAACTTGAATGTTGCGCACGCAGCGTGCCAGAACGTTGGATGCTGGTTCTGGTTCTGGTTCACGGACAGCTGATCTTCATCCACGGAACTGCTCGTGTTGGAACTGTTGAACAGTGATCTCAGTTGTGAATCTGTTTACACACACACACAGGCACACACACACACACACCTCAGCAGCCTGTTTCACTGTCGGTCCTCATGAAGCAGACCAGGAGGAGCTGACAGGTCGGGTTTGTTACTCTGTCATGTCCTGTTCTGCATCCCTGATGTGTAATATCAGCAGACTGGCTGTAGCCTTCTTACAGATGTGAACCTCACTGCATGCTCAGAATATTTTCATTACATGTCTTCCTCACGCAAGCCTGCAGCCTGACTTAGGCTATTTCAGGGTTTGTTTTTTGGTATTTAGTAGACCAGAACTGAGCATATATTTTTCAAGGAATGTTTTATATTGTGTATCTATTTCTTTTTAAAGTTTGCCATCACATGTTTGCGGGAAAATTACTTCTTTAAATAGATTTAAGCTGATTTGTGGCTGACTCAAGTGTGAGAGAGAAATATGCCTCTTAGTATGATGGTGGAAATCTCTGGAAGTTGGATAATATTGGGTAAAAAAAAGAACAGGATGCAATAATAGACAGTATAAAAGATGGATATTGACAAGAGCCGCTGTGTGTGACGAGTGTGGTGACTCTGGCCGCTGCCATCTTGGCAGTACTGCCTCCTCCGGATGTGGGTAATCAAAGAGGTGGAGCATGGGTGGACCTAAGGTGGGCAGAATGAAGCCTGGCTGCTGAAATGAGACACCTGTGACCTGTCAATCATAGTCACCGCTCTCTTAATCCTGCATCACTTTAAGCTTTAATATAAATTGAACAGGTGAGTTGTATAAAAATTCACCCTCAGTACAGTTGTCATGAACGGGGAAATTAGCTATAGAGACCAAAACTGTTTTTTGTACCAGGCTGTAAACATGTTTATTTCTGCTGTGAAGTTGGACATTTTAACATGGGGACTTATGGAGACTGACTCACTTCTGGAGCCAGCCTCAAGTGGATGTTTGAGGAACACTGGCACTTCCGAGTTGGCTTAAAGGTCCAGTGTGTAGGATTGCAGATTGAAACCAAATGAATGCTCTCCCACGTCTCACCCTCTTCGTCACAGCATGTAGGAAAAACTCAGGTTGGCAAATTCACATTAGTCCATATCTAGATCAGAGTTTGGTTTGTCTGCTCTGGGCTACTGTACAAAAATGGCAGTTCAATATGGTGGACTCCACAGAAGAGGACCTTCTCTCACTGTAGATATATGGGGCTCATTTTAAGACAACAAAAACACAATGATCCTTTTTTTCAGGTGATTATACACTCATGAAAACATTAATGTTGTATTGTGTTCCTGTCGATAAATACTCTCATACTAAATACTAAAACAGTACACACAGTGGACCTTTAACTTTACAGCCACAGAGGGTGTCACTTGGAGGCAACGGTGAGATATGACAGAAGTTATCTGGACTGCCAGGAGGGAAATCCACCTCCTGCACGCAAGTAATATCCGAACGTAAAGCCACAGGCTGGGGCCTCCGAAAGAACAAGAGGTTTAACATTTTAAACACACGTCTCATGAGAAATGAAGTCTTATGTGAGTGGCATTGTCAGAGGTAGCAGGCGTCAGCCTGTGGGGAAAGAAGAAAACATTTAGTGTGGCACGCTTCTCTGCCTCATGTTTATGTGTGGAAGTGTTTAATGTGCACAGTGTGGTGTGGAGTTGGTGCTTTGCAGTAAGCTGCATGCTCCACGCAGGACCATGAGGCTCAGGGGAAGAAAAGAGTCTGCAGGATAAGATCAGTGAAGCCGCAGGGCTGCTGCTGTGGATCGTTGGTTACTCGACTCTGTGGAGGTGTTTCATCTTTATTATTGTCAAATAGCATGCGGAGGATTTATGATGCTGGTCTGTGTGTTCATGACTGTGTGTGGATAAGTCTGCCTGTTGCTTAGTTATAAAAATGTTTCAATTACAGATGGTGCCAAAACCAATTATTTGGCAGAACTTGAATAATCTTAAGTTTTCATGCTTTAGTCAAACAGATACTGTGTAACACTCCGGTAACTTCTCGTCTTGCAGGTGTTTGATTAATACTGTGCTCAGGTTGAAGGTGGGTGGAGCTATACTAGGAGTTACTGTGCAGCCAATTCAAAGTTCGCTCTGCATTAATTTCTCTCACGAATGGAGCAAAATGTCCTAGTTTCTGGTGACGAATACATCTCCTTCTTTAGCTTTGTGCAGAGATCAGTCAGATTGAACGCTGACTCACAAAATTGTGATGCTTTACAACGTCCTCTCACTTCTCATTCAGGAAATATTGATTGTTTATATTCTTATTTCTAGAATTTCAACACAAAAGATGACAAGCACAAGCTAAAAACTCATTGGTTAGTCAGCACATGGTGAACGTAGTGGAACACTTAGCAGCTAAAGAGTCAGATCGTTCCCTCAGCAGTTAATAGAGACCAAAAATTGTAGTGCAGAATCATATTATTGTTCTTTAAGTGCTGTTTGATGACAAGTTCAACAAGTTTTGCTGCCCCCTAGTGGCCAAAAAGGTTTCTTTGGCCTTAACAGGTGCAATGTAATTAACTGGAAAGTGACAGAGATGTCAATCAATCAGTCTGTACACATCTACAAAGTTGGGTAAAAGAACTGCCATGAAGTAACGTTAGAGTGATGGCTTGTGTGATTGAACCCACAGAGAGTTGTGACTCAGCTCTGCAGCTCCACAGAGCTCTTTCGTCACTTCATATTCTCTGTAGTTCAGTCTCAGCACTCTCACTGACCAAATTTCCAGCAGCAGCTGTTTTCAGTAAAAAAAAGCTCTGATAACTGCTGCACGCTATCTGCAGACACAAGACAGACAAATGTAACAACCAGAGAAGAAAAAAAACTCTGACCACAGTCCCCATGTGCCAAAATCTGTCACGACTGGGCACAAAAATCAAACTTTTGTTAAGTCTTGGTTGACTTTTCAGTTGTTTATTAAGCAAGCTACAGATTTCTTGTTGCTGGGGCTGAATAGCAAAACACTTCAGGCACTAATTGTAAAACTATTATGAGCTTTATGTCAGGGAAACAGAAAATAGCACTGTGTTTAAAAAAAATGATGCATTGGTGGTGATGGCATGTTTCAGGAGAGAAGATGGAGCACAAACTGATCCAGTTTGAAGGCTGATCACAAGCCAAAAACACGGTGGAGCAGTGTATGCGCTAGAATCTTACTAGCACATACACTGACCACCTGCCTAATATTATGTAGAACAGCCCTGAACCATAGAAGCATGGACTCCACCAGAGCTCTGAAGGTGTGCTGTGGTATCTGGCACACACACGTTAGCAGCAGATCCTTTAAGTCCTGGAAGTTGCGAAGCGGGGCCTACATGGATTGGACTTTGTTTGTTCACTACATCCCACAGATGCTTGATGGGATTGAGATCTGGGAATTTGGAGGCCAAGTCAACACGTTGAACTCGTTGTTGTGTTCTTCAAACCATTCCTGAACCATTTTTGCTTTGTGGCAGGACGCATTATCCTGCTGAAAGAGGCCACTGCAAGGAATACTGTCTGCATGAAAAGGTGTACATGGCCGATGCTTCGATGGGTGGTACGTGTCGAAGTAACATCCACATGAATGGCATGACCCAGCAGAACTTTGCACAAAGCGTCACACTACCTCCGCCAATGCACAGCCATAACACTATGTACCGTGTTTGACTGTCCACACGGTGCACTGCCGATGACATTGCGGCTAAAGTAGAGCCAGGTTCAGGCCTTGCGTTTTTCTCTGGAAATCTCTGTATTGACACCAGTACTGTGACAATGCAGTGGCTTCATTAAAATGAATGCAAGAACACTGGAGAAGAACGGTTTCCACCTGACCACAGCAATGACGTAGACAACACACGACGAAAACGTTCACAGTTAGAACTACAGCACCGGTTAACTGTGAAACTGCTCTCACTGTTCACGCTGTGTGTTCACGCTGCATCTGTTCAGGCTGCTGTATTGATAGAAAAAAGAAGAAAACAGATAAATAAATCATGATTCAGATTTGAAACTCGCCCACTTTAATTATTTAGCGCCTCTGTGCTGATAATGAATAGATGCTGCTGCACTTTGACTCCATGTGTAGAAGCTCATTAGTGTTTGCGCTCTTTGTGATTTCAGTCAGCAGAGGGCAACGAGCAACCACATAGATTCTAAGTTGTAGAAAATTGTTTTTTTTTTATATTGATCTTGTTGCATATTAAAAGCTTCCTACAGAGAGTGAATGTTTGTGTTGCTGCATGCATTCATGTTGGGGAAAAAAATCATTAAGCTCAGGTTGAATTGGTTATTTTTGGACACATGAATTTCAAATCTATTCACATTAATAGAAGGTGAATGAGAATAATGTGTGTTTGGAACATTTAGTGCTGGATGTTGAACCCGTGGTCAGATTCATCATTTGATTTACTCGTTCTTTGATTATGGCGCTCCTGATTCAAATTATAATTTTGCCAACTGTAGACATTTTTTGATTCAAACTTCTTGTTTAACAGTGAAGAACTGATTTTGTAAAGATGATTAAATGATTTTTTACTGCAAGGTATGAAATGATTCTTTTATTTTGCCGTTGGTCCTGAAACTTAGATATCATATCGGCACCACCAGCAGAATTTAGTGGAAATGTAGGTCAGTTTTACTCCACTGGTTCTTGATAAGTGAGCTGGAGCACTTTGAGTTCTCTGGAGAACCTTAAAAAAATGAGATCTTTCAGCACTTCTGGTACTTTGAAGAACCTTTTTATGTTTAATAATCTGTTTTCCCTTTAAAGGTTCTTTGGAGTACTCATTACTGGTTCTTTGAGTCACTCTTTGCAATAATGTGACCTGCTCTTGATAAAACCTAACAGGACAGTTTGAACACATTTGAACAGCTTTTTTGACCTGAAGTACCCATAGCTTTTAGTACCTAGTAGTTTTAGTACCTATACCTTTTACCTATATTTACCTGAAGTAAATATAGCTTCAGCTAATGGATGCTATATGCCAAACCTAGTGACTAACTTGTAGCTGTATGTAGAAATGACAGTCGTGGTGCCATTTCTTATTTCAAACAGTAATAATCTACTAATCCAATGTAATCTACTTTTTGGAGACTCAAATCATTATATATCACACCTTGAAAAATTGTGCGTTCTTTATGATGGGTGAGTTAGCTCATACAAATGTCAGCATTGTCATCCAGAGAGTCAAAGAACCAAATGACGATAATTTGTGTAACTTGAGTTTAAATTGTTTGTTTCTTAAGCTCAAATGATACTTTGTGTGTCCGTGTAGCAGTGAGCAGACGTCCTTTTGCGGCCCTAGATGTGGTATTTGTTCTGCTGTGTGTGTGTGTGTGTGTGTGTGTGTGTGTGTGTGTGTGCTTTGAAGAATGCGACCTGAATGTGTGTGTGTTTATATCTGCTGTGTGTGTTTGTGTGTGTGTGGTGACAGGACCTGTCTTGCTCAAGGTCACCGCGTTCAGGATATATGTGGCGATTGATTTACTGAACGTTTACACTGTAGCTCAGTGGCTCCATGATTCAATTCACAATTTCTAAAAGCACCTTCATCCCCTTTGTGCAGAAACGTGTGCTGCTGTATGTTTACCTCATGCTGTCAAAAGGCGTCCGACTGTACAGACTATACAGATACAGATACAGATTATTTTTGGGAAGCCTGGACCTGGATGTCCAGCGTTTCCTCTCAGTAGTAGTACAGCTGGAAGGTGAATTCAGTTTTGGTTCAGCAGGCTTCTTTCTCTTTTCCTAGTGCAGGTTGCGTCGCTCCAGATGTTCCTCTCAGGGGGGATCCTGCAATAGAAATGTGGATTGTAAAACCTCAGGCTTGCATTCCTTTTTTTTTTTTTTTGATTTGACATTCTTTCATTTTACCTTCCTATTCTCTGTAGTGGTGGTGGCGGTAATTTCCATGTGGAGTAACAATACAGAATGAATAATGAAGAAAACACTGGGTGGTCTCTTTTGTTGAAAAACAGAAACCATGTTGTGCACAGCAAGTTATGACTGTATGAAACACATATTGACTGTTTCATGATTATAGTTGTTTTTACAGATTTAAACGCTAATGCCGGAACCACGTGTATACCATGTTAGGATGCTAATGTGTGCATAAACATGCAGTACACTGACAACCCACCAGAGAAGCTTAAGGCAATTTGGAGTGGGATAATCGCTGGAGCTGCAACAAAGAACGAGGCTCTTATTTTTGAAGAGGTTTGAGAAAACGTTCTTTCACATATCTGCAGCTTTTACTTCTCCTTCACATTGACAACAGTTAGATCCATTAGAAAAGTGTAGTTTCAGTGCTTTTCAAAGCATCTTGAACAGAACAAACTTAAGAGAGGCAAAGCATTGGACTGCTGATGTCACTGTAGACTGATTTGGTTTTTAGAAATCTTAGTTTCGTCATGGTAATTGGTGATTTATGAGCCCTTTTGAGTCTTGATTCTAGACAGTAGAAATGAAAATGGATGTCGTATCTGTGATATCACCCACAGGTTTCTGAAGAGCTGTCGTGAAGCTCGGTGTGGTGGCTCTAGACCTGAGGCGGGCTGAATGACGCCTGGTTGCTCAAACAAGCCACCTGTAAGGGCACCCACCTGTCAAAGCGTCCACGCTCTTAATCCTGCATCACTTTAAGCCTTAATATAATTTGAACAAGTGAGTTGTATAAAAATTCACCCTCAGTACAGTTGTCATGAACGGGGAAATTAGCTATAGAGACCAAAACTGTTTTTTGTACCAGGCTGTAAACATGTTTATTTCTGCTGTGAAGTTGGACATTTTAACATGGGGACTTATGGAGACTGCAGGAACTGCAGTTTTCACCCTCTGTCCCTTTTTTTTAATAGCTTTTTTTTCAAAGTACAAATAAGTGTGTGTGCATATTAAGATCTGTACTGTGGAGTAAAGCAGCTCAGCTTAATTAAACTCCAAGCAGAACCTGAAGCTGCTGCTCAGTCTTTGCATATTTTATAATCTGTACTCTATTATAAACAAGACGCTATCATACTTAATATAAATGAGGCGCTTTCATTTGACTTAGTTATTACACTGAAACAAATCACGGCAACACAAATGGAACTTTACAGCGTTTTACTTAAATGATCAATATTACCGCTTCCCCTCGACTCATTAAGCCGCCGGCTCTGATAGCTGGATAATTGCCCCCGCGGTTTGAAAAATGTAAATACAGTGGAAACTCATTATCTTGCCTCGTTGCCAGATATACACGTCAACGCACACACACATACACACACACCCCAATGCATTTGCGGTTTTACCACAATTGCCCATATGTCATTATCTAAGCATCCAAACAGGAGCCATTTCAAACCATTAACATTCCCTGGATTAATCCCAGAAACACAATCAGCGTGTAAGAACCAAAATTATTAAAAAATCTCTACAGGAGAATATGAAATAGAAATAATTAAATACTGCAAGAAAAATGATATCAGTGGGTTTGGAGTCAGTATGGGGTCATAATTTCAAAGATATTACAGCTACAAATAATTTAAAAGCTATTACAAATGCATGAAATATAGTCGGCAGCATAGACTGTCCAACTGACATGCTTAATCTCTGTTTTGCTGATTTCCCCACGAGCGTTTTGAGCCGCTCGCAGCAATTTGAGCGCACGGTGGAGAATACAAAGACTGAACTCATCAATTTTTCTGATTGTAAAGACAGTCGGTGGTTTCACTGAAGCCCGGGCAATTTATATTAATGCTGAAGGAGTTTGTGTCCAAAAAAAAAAACAAAAAAACGAGAGCTGTAATTTTGGAGAGGGGGAAGGTGTGGCATGTAATCAAAGGGAATCGAAGTTTAAAGCAGCAGCCGCAAACGGCAGGTAGATGAATTTTGATTAAAAAAACGAACATGCCGTCGATAAACCAACAAAGGAAAAGAGAAAACGCTGCGTACAATAAGTGGAAACTTCTCTGATGTGACTGTATTTTTGTTGTCACATGCAGCTTTCAGCCTGATTATTAACACATTTTCAATACACACACACACACATAACCTCACAGACAGAAGGCTGCTGTTGCCATAGGGCGGGCTAAGCTTTGTGGACCAACGAACTCCTCGATCCAGTTGGCATGACCGATCAATCGGTTGTCCTTTGGTTCATGACCAACCTTTTTCCACACAATCTGGTTCAAGTCTGTGAATCTATGTGGAGGTTGTCACTCCCATTGTCACGCCTTCCTTTTAGCCGATTGACCGAAGCACAAGCGCTGGATTACTTTAACTCACCCTACTCGCTCTCTGAAGCGGCCATTTCCCGTCTACGGCTAATTCAAAGCGCTGGCTTCCCGTTCACTTCAGGATCAATTTCAAAATCCTTCTCATTGTCTATAAATCTCTCCATGGTCGCGCCCCTACAACTGTCTCAGAACCTCTTACAGAATCACTAAACCTCTCAGATCGTCCCACCAGGGTACTTTGCCTGTGCCCCGTTCGAAGGGAAACAAAAGGCTGGGGACGCGGCGTTATTGGTGGCGGTGCCTCGGTCCTGGAGTCTGTTGATGCTTTTTTAAGATGCACCTTAAGTTGTTTTTTTTATCTTTTCATTTTTTATTCTGTGTCTGTCTTTATCAAGTAATTTGGTGCAAAAATAAGCGCCACATAAATGAAACAAATCTAAAATGTTCTTACAAACTTACAAAAAGCTGCTGTGTTTTCTACAGAATGACTGTTACTGGGGTGGATTTCATATTTTACTTGAACACATTAGCATATTTCTAGTCTTATGTCACAATTTTAATTCTCCACCTTATTTTCGTGTTTACTTACAAACTTCTTTATTTTTTAAATTTTTATAAAGTTACCCAATGTAAAGTTTATAAAGCTGCGAATGTTATGTCAGCATTTTCAACATGTCACCAGATAACGTCTCTCACTTGGTGATGTAGTTCTGATTGTAGATCTGTGTTTTTTGCGTCAGATACGATCAGATGTATAAATAATGGGTGATAACGTAAAAGTATCACAATATTGATACTTTGGACAACCCTACGTAGGGCTAAAACTGTAGCTGCCGAAGGTTGAGGAAGTCTTTGTGGTCCTACTGAGCTTTAGAGCTGCAGGTTGCAGCTAATTAAAGCACATGTTGTTATTTGGCGCACTTTGTCATGTCACGGCATTGTCGCAGATCTTGATGAACTTCAGCCCAGTGTAACGGAAAAACTGGAGTTCTAGAGGTGTAGTGTAGACTGCAACCCCTTTCACTCGCCCTTCCATTCAAAGCATGAAGTAAAAACTTGGTGGATCCCCCCAAATCTAATATGATGGATAGATAGATAGATAGATAGATAGATAGATAGATAGATAGATACTTTATTGGTCCCGAAGGAAATTCAAGTTAGTATGAAAGAAGGAAATATTTATGTAGGAGGAAAGGTTTTTTTTTTTTGGTTACAATATTCACAGGTAGATCTCTCGTTTTATTTGAGGAAACTGACCCTTGGATAAACTTCATCCCATCAGTCATTCATAAGATTTTCCTTGTTAATGACTCATTTTCCACTTCAGATTCAACACGTCTTCTGCACAAATTCTGACTTTCAAATATCCAAAACCTTTTTTTTTTATATACATATTTTTGCCTTTTTAACTGGATATCTGGAGATGAGAGTTGACAGGCACAATGGGGGGGAGGGGGAGAGACAGATGGGGAATGACATGCAACAAAGGTTCCCGGTCAGGTTGCAAACCAGGGACGCTGCAATTCATGGTCAGTGCCTGAACTCCCAAGGCCACCAGCCGAGCCTGCTGTGAAACCAGCGCTGACGGATTTGTTGAGCCGAGATTCGTGACCTCGTTTAAATATGAAGACACGCAGTTCATCGTGTTTCAGCTCATTCCAGTTCTTGACTGCGTTACAAGAATTTTAACTATGAATCGACACAAAGAGATGAGGGTACTGAAGGATTTCTCTCTGTGGCTTCACCAACATACACACACACACAGACACACACACACACACACACACACACACACACATACACACACACACACACAATAGTGAAGCCGGCAGCCAGCTGAACATCACTTGAGAGCAGATGGAGGTTAATAGTGACACACATTCAAGCACATATGCTCGTTGTTCGTTTGCCCAGAGAGACTCACACCTACGCGTAAAACAGAAACACACACACACACACACACACACACACACACACACACAGCTAAAGGGCATAACTGGTGCAGTTAATGGAGGTGTGGCACGCAAACATGACTTTCTGTCTGCGAGTTCATGCAGCACTTCCTCACTGATGGTTCACTGATTACGGAAAGTGGCTGATTTAGATTCAGTTTTCTATTTTATGATATGTAATGATGTTTTTTTTTCTAAGAGAAACAGTTTGAAGTTAATCAGATAGAAATATCTGCCCAATCCAGTCAACTAAATATCTAATCAATCAATCAATTCATCAAAAACTCAGACAGATTTATCATATTTAACAGTTACCCAGTGTTTCTATAGTGTTGACAAAACGTTAAAGAAGTTTGAATTAAACTAAAGAAATATGACATTTGAACAATTCCTCTTCAGTCACTTTAGAAACACGACATAAAGGGACGTCATGTGTCGACTGTCTACTACTTCCTCTTCCTTAGGCCTCTTATTAGAGCTGGATTTCAAACACAATACTTAAAATACAAACATGTTATTGTGATGAATCCATTCAAAATAAAAGACTAGGGGTGCCCTGGTAGCTCAACTCGGGCTGAGTCCTTGCTGCAGCAACCTGCGTTCACCTGCGGCCCTCGGCTGCAGGTCGTCCCCTCGTTGTCTTCACCTGTCCTATCAAATAAAGGCAAGAAATGTCCCAAATGTATTTAAATAAGTAAATGAATAAATAATTACCCAAAGAAGTCAAAGTGCTTAACTGTTTCATGTTGAAACGCACGCCAAATACTACAATACAGCCTTAAAGTGAAACCTGAATTATGTAACTGAAGACCAGACATTCAGTTTAGTTTGTGATGCTGTGCGCTACAGAGACATCAGTCAGTAATAAATTAAGTACTGAGGCTCGATACCTAGCTGTAGTGGTTAGCTGACTGACCAGGTGGTATAGGCTGCTGAAATGATCAGTTACTTTCACGTTTGAGCTTGTTGGCTAATGTTTGGATATAAGCACCTTTTAGATTGATATTCTTGGTTTTCTGCTTTATTCAGCACAAACTATCAACTTTGAAGAAATGTTATGCACTAAGTTATCAATACAGTTGCGAGCAGGGACTGTGAACACTGTTTGTGCATGTAAAGGCGCTCTGACTCTCGATGTTTCGCCGTCAGCTGTCTGACAAACAAAACACGGCAGAAAGAAGCAGCTTCCTCTTTAACAATGCCGTGTTCTGTTTGCTTGTTTGTGTCTGCTGCGTTTGATTTTTCTGACAGCGGAGCTCATGAATATGCTTCAGTGCAGCCACTTGACTGACTGCTGACGCGCTGCGGCTGACTGGTTGTTTACTGACTAGTCGACTGACTGATTTGTCGGCTTCCTCTCTTCCATTCGCTGTCCTCGTCAGCATCTCTCTCTCTCTCTCTGCAGCGCTTGATCTCGCTCTGGCTTTGCCAAAACTTTCAACTAAACTCTCATTAATGCAAATTGCCTGCGTTCCAACATTCACAGCCCCTTTCTGTGTGTGTGTGTGTGTGTGTGTGTGTGTGCGCAGTCAGGAGTCAAGAGGAGTCCTGACATTTCGAAACTCAGCCACCTCCCTGATTCAGCAGAAACACAGTAACAGATGGAAACCTCTCCTCCTCCTCCCCCTCTTCCTCCCCCTCTCTCCATCATCTCCTTTCTTTCTCTTCATGCCCACTCTGTCTCTCTGTGGTCTTTCTCTTTGTACCTCTCTCCATCTGCACTGACTAATTTGTAATTTATTTCACTTAATGTTGTTGTCAGTTCATTTTTAAATCACGGCTTTTGTGAGTGTGACAGACGCATTCGGCCGAATAATATCTCAGGGCGTCTTCAGACCGGCAGTTCGTTTGTTTTCAGACAAAAGAAAATTCAAGCGAACAAGAAAAAGGTTCTGGGTCTCTCAAATTATTTTAAAACTTTAACATGACGCTGTTCAACATTGGCCACATTCCCTCTAATTCCGCCTTAACACGTATGTACTTTTATTTGTGGTGGTTTGCTGAAGACCCCCAACAAATCCAGAATTTGTTTGTGATCTGAGACCTCCTTTCTTTAAAGTTGCAGTTGTTTTGGTCTGCACCAGAGTACGACTGTTATGTTCACATCAAAAATCTTATTCAAAAGCCAGACCTGTGACTCTAAATGTTAGCTCAGTTTGTGAGCTCAGAGCCCTCAGGGAGTGTTAGTGCTTTGGACCGCAGAAGAAGAAGAAGGCCTGCATGGGGAGCAGGGGAATGCTGACAGGGAGTGTCATGCCAGAACCAGAGCTGGGCAAGTAGGCAACTTCTATGGACACATGAAACATAAAGTTCTGTCCTACACTGTTGGTAGACATTTAACACAAACTGAGCAAGGTAAAAGACCTTCTGTCAACAGGTTTTAGTCTACGGCCATCATATGGAAAAGCTTATATCTAATGTTGTGGTAAAATGGACACTAAGGCCATTTTTTTGTCTTGAAGGTATGGGATGAAAGTATTTAAGCTTGTCAAATGTAAAATGCATTCAGTCCATGTGAAAAAGGAGAATGTCCGGGTATATTCTCCAAAGCCACTCTACAGTCTGCGATGAAAAATATATATTAAAAAAAAAGCATTTTCATGTTTTTGTCTGGATTCAATCACGTCGGTCAGAGGTACTTCTGCCAATGAACACAAACAAGCTCTCCTCTTTGACGAAGCTGCTGGAAGAACTAATCTCTTCAATAAACACAGATGAACATTACATCACAGTATAGTCAACAATACCGAACACGAGGAGGATATCGAGCCGCCGCCTCGGAGTCAGCAGCATAGCAACAGTGAGAAATGTCAGAAATAAATAAGCTGACGCCAATCAGCTAATGTGAGTGTCACTTCAGCGCTCTGCAGCAGTTCCTTTGGCTTTAATGTGACGAAACGATCCACTCGCTCGTTTGTCTGTTCATCATATCACGCTCTGATTATAGGCTAATTATCTCTAAGTAATTAAAATGAACAGCATACCTTTTTGTATGAGCCTTAACACTTAACGGAATATTTATGAGCACAAAAATAATCTTTACAAAAAGATATCTGTAGTTGATTATATGCAGAATGATGAAATGTGAAGGATCAAAGCATATATTTAAAAATATTTTACATGAATGTTATAAATTATACATGAGAATGTACTTTTACTTTGTGTTGAACCCGACAAATGTCTGAGTTTAGTCAAAGTTATGGAGAATTTAAAAAAACATTAAGCTTGAAAATAAAAGGAATGATCCAGGGAAATAAAGGAAGGACAGGGAGGAGGAGAAAAAGACGAGGGAGGAGGTGAGGGGATGGAGGCGAGGAGAAGAAAGAGAACATGACCGGACAGCAAAAGAGAACAGATGAAGAAAGAGAGAGAGAGGGGAGAGATCAAAGGAGGTATTAAGAAGAGAAAGAGAGAAAGAGAAACGAAGAGAGGCGAGGAGAGAAATGAGAAACTGATAAAAGGTAGAAAAAGGTGTAAGAGGAGTACAAAGGAGGAGAGCTTGAGTGTGGTTTCATGTGTGTGACTGATAAAACGAAGCTGGCGTTGAATTATAGATGCAGCCGAGGTGAAATTTTCATGAAAATGTTACTAAGCCATTCAAAGATTAGTCAAACAACCTCAGACATGACCTGAAAGATAGAGGGATGAAAGGATGCAGGGAGGAGAGGAGGAGGAAGGAAAAAGAGGAAATTTACAATTAAGCACCCCCAGTTTCAGAGTGTAATCCCACTGTGGTAAATATGTTCAGCTGTACTCGAGTATTTGTTCTGATTACATTACTTATGATCAAAAACTAGCGGCAACTTTGCCAAACATCAAGCAAGGTCACCAACACAAGACGTAGCAGCCAGCTAATATTACTTACTGTCATTGTGTCTATAGAAGTCGGCCAAGCCTGGGTACTTTATTTGCTTGCCCAGCTCCTGTTCTGGCACGACACTGGCTCCGCTCCCCACCAGCATTCCGCCGCGCACAGGACTGAAAACCTCCTGGTGGTTAAAAACGCCTGTGGTACAAACACTAACACTCCCCCAGGGGCTCTGAGCTCACAGTCCACAGCTACAGTTCACAGCAGTTTACTTTACTGTCCATTAATACACTTAGGCGAAGTTTAGGTGAAGACATCACGCCTAATTTACACAGGGGACGTAACGGCCGCGTAACGGCTGCGCCGCGGTCACCGGAGCTGATCGCTGCCACTCTAGTCAATGAGACCATTCCCACCGGGCGCGCCGCGTAACGTCTCAGCAGCGTCCCAGCAGCGGCTCTCCGCTCTGCAGCGCGAGCATTCCGTAGCACTTCTATTTTTGACGGAGCCGTTGCTGATTCGCGTCAAGCTCAACAGAGCAGATTGCACCAGACAGGAAGTCCGACACAGAATCAACGTAATACACTTCCGCCCCCTTTCAAAATAAAACACAATACGCAGTTCATGTAGCCTATCACAACGTCACATCAACATTACGCCATGACCGGTGGCACCAGGTCAGCAGTCAATCGATCAAAGGGTCTCAACATGGACGACGACAGAGTAATTGTTGAAGCGGAACAACACACAATAATTTATGACACAACAGATCCTTTTAATAATCTCTTCCACGTCAGAGAAGCGAAGTACGCTTGTTTGTTGTTGTTTCCACAGTTTACCACGGGATTTTGCGGTTTCGCGTACGTTCAGGATTATCGCGTGATCTCGCGTGAATATGGCTGGCTCGCAAGGCAGCGCTACGCTGCCGTTACGCACCCGATGGGGATTGACGCCGGGCAGAGGACGGAGCCGTTCCGCGGCGCTTACGTCCCCGGTGTAAATTAGGCGTCAGAGGGAAAACCAGAAAACATTTTCACTTATCCACTCTTCTTTTGAAAAAGAAGGTCAAAAGGTGTTCTCTCTTCCGTCTAACAAACTAACAATCTAAAACTTCTAAAAGTCTAGCTCTCTCTCTGAGTACTCTCTCAGTTTTAGAGTACTTCAGAGCAGTGTTGTCCTCTGAGATCACTCTCGACCTCGAGTCCACTTTTTGAAGGTCTCGTCTCGAAACTGAAACTCTCGAACTGACCTCATTTTTACTCAGTCTCGGACGAAGAGGACTCAGGATTTTATTTTGAGACCGTTCAAAGCAACAACTGTGGGGATATCACCAGCGTTTTCCATTAATTACCCAGACTGTCTTAATTTGTCCCGTCACAGTTGCATAATGAACCGAAATTATTTTTACTCTTCAGGCGGAACTTAAGTTTCACGTTCACTTTCTGGCAGAGCTTTACCTCGGGCACCGCTGAGAGATAATAAAACTAATTATGGTGAAAGTCGACTGAGGAGTAGTTCAAAAAGTTGTTAGACAGTCTGTAGTTATCGGGCACAAAAAATACCACAACAGCTGCAAAGTTCCTCCACAAACCAAACTCATTATTTTGTAAACCACATCTTTAAGAAAAAAGAAAGAAATGTGAATTATTTCATTTTTGGGAATGTGAACTTTAAACTCATGATCATTAAAGTTGTTTGTGAGTAAACATTCAAATAAGGTGGTGAATAAAACAAAATGGTGAAATAAGAAATAACCTACCAGAAAGAGAAATACACCCTCCAGCCCAGTTACACCGTCTTTATGTGGGAAACTGCATATTTGTTAAACTCTAACTTCTCCTGATAACCGCATGTACGGAGCTGTGGTTTAAATTGTGTCTGTGAGAGAGAGAGAGAGAGTGGAATATGCTGCACGTTATCGGCCGATACATAAACAGTTGTCAATCCATGATACTTTATCATTTCTGATTTATTTGTTAACATCATCACTGTGATTTGTTACTGTTAACGAGTGTCATCCCTCCTCGCTCTCTTTCACACGCACTCCAAGAAAGTGAATCTGTCTGTCTCAGAGAAGCCACTTAAATATTCTTTAATGAAATATGATTACCTAAATTACAAAGAGTTTATCTGCAAAAAGAAAACAGCTAGGAGAGAGCAACCTCACCCAAAGTCCACCCTCAAAGTCTTACAGTGTGTCTCAAGATGTGTACTTCCAAACTTAGACTTATAGACAGTGTGAATGCACTTATGTACTCAAAATAGCAAGTCTATGAGTCTATGAGTCCCCAAAAGGTGTACTCATGATGGTCAAAACATTGAGTGTGGAACACGAGACCCTTCCCGCCCTCTGTGGTCGCCATTTTGGTTACGTAGAGGAAGGAGAGGGACCATCAGCATTGTGAAAATGACAGCGGTGTAAGGTGCTGGTGTTAAAGTGGTTGTGGTGAATACAGCAATATACAAATGTACGTTGTATATATGTTTTATATTTATGATTTGCCAGTCAAATGGTTGTGCTAGTGCACCTGAATAATTCTGGTTGCAATTCGGGGTACAAGAAGAAAAGACGGTAAGATGTTGCAATCGTCATTTCTGTTAAGAACGCAACAGCCGTACCCGACTTGAGACAACACTAATGCAAAAATTAGTGCACTACACCAGGAGGTACATATTGTACACAATGTACTACATAAAAGTATACTAATGGAAGTATCCAAATTGAGACACAGTCTTGATCTCTTGTCTCGATCTCGATGCACTAGTCTCGGTCTTGGTCTCGGTTTAGGAAGTCTGACTCCTTCAGAGTAGATTCTCCTCATGATACTTTTAAAAAATGAAAAGGTGATGATCATGATCTCACTCGAGGTTTATTGAAACGACATCCAAAGTGGATGAGAAAGAATCAGGGGAAGATGGAGAGGCAGGGAGAGTTGGAAGCGGTGTTAACGAGTGTGTTAACGAGTGTGTGTCAGAAGAAACACTCTGATTGGTTCGGGCTCATTTCCCAGAAGCTCTGTGACTCTGCAGCGGAGGACACACATGTTCAGCTTCATTACCTGCTCTGTTTTGACCTTCTGCTGTTAAACTGATAACCAGCTAATTAATGTGGAACACACCCCAACACACACACACACACACACGCACACACGCACAAAGCAGAATCGGCCTGTAGTGCGCCTTCATATCAGCTCGGTGTGTTTGCATGTAATGTAGAACTGTAGATCTGTGTGGTCTAATTACACTCCCCAGGCATTATAGGTTATTTGCATTAATAACACCATCATTGGCTAATTTCCATTTAACAACGCTGTTTACAGTCATTATCTGTTTAGTGCTGACTGTTGTTGTTGTTTTCAGCTAATTAGCTGGAAACTGCCGGTTCCACGTGATTTAACCCAACCCAGAACATTAATAACAATGGAAATAAACCATGTGTTTTATCTTCGAATATAATATTCTGGAGAAAAAGAAAGAACTCCAGAACACACACGTATGTGTACTCACAAAAAACTCCAAATCTAACGTGCTTCCTCGTGTCTTCTCTTTCCAGTGTACAAACCGGCATCATTGCATCAAAAGATCATATAGTGGCCGTGTAGCTTCAGGATAAGCTGTGAGAACTGCACAAGGAAACAAGGTTCACTTGCCTACACAGTAACAACAACTTGCTTTACTTGGAAAGGGGTCTCACTTGAAACTGATAAAGCATGAACCCGTTCCTCAACAGTCTCCATCAGCAGTCTTGACCTTGGACATGTGATAACACTTAATTATGTATCACAGTCGTCCAGTGCAGTATATGGAGTGATTCATCCAGATCCATCTCAGAGGCACTGAAGTCATACTGTAGATGATTTTCATCCAATCTATTCGTCTTCTTCCCCTTATCAGGGGGGGAAGGTCGCGATGGCAGCAGGTTTAGCAGAGCATTCTAGACGTCCCAAACACATTCTAGCTTCCTTTGGGGGATCCTGAGGTGTTCCCAGGCTAGATGGACTATAAAGTCCCTCCAATTGGTTCTGGGATTTCCCTGGGGCCTCCACTTCCAAATGAAGGTGCACATAACGCATCCTAATTAAGATGTTCGAACCACCTCAGCTGGCTCCTTTCGATGCAAGGGAGCTGCGGTTCTACTCCGAGCTCCTTCTGGATGTCCAAGCCCCTCACCCAACCACTAAGGCCGAGCCCTGCGGAGGAAACTCATATCAACTGCTTATATCCGCAATCTCATTCTTTCAGTCACTACCCAACGTTCATGACCATGGGTGAGGATTAGAACCCGAAAAATCGAGAGTTTTGCCTCACAGCTCAGATCCCTCTTCCCCATAACTGTCTGGTAGAACGTCTACAGTACTGCCAATGCCACACCAAACCTTCCAATGCCAACGTTCATTGCAGGAAGTAGTGTGCATACTGTCACAACGATCTTTCCCTGACCTTAAACCACAGGACTCGTCCAGTGTTTCACTTTACAAGATATGTTTATTCACAGTTGGGTATATACAGTACATGCATTTGCCGATATTTAATGAAATTTAGACAAAGAGTGTAATAAATGATCAGCAATACAAAAACAATCAAAGGGATCATGTAAATTAATATAAACCAGCAGTGTATCACTATAAAATATACAAAGTTAATATACTAAAATGTTTAAAATGAATAAATAAATGTAAACTAATAGGATCAGCTCTGCACATTTATTTCTGCACATTATTCACAAATGCTGCCTCATGTTTGAATTCAGATTCGCTAAATTAATGTTGTTTTTTTCATTCAAATAGTTGAATGACGGTGAGGAAATTGTGCAGAAACTGACTGACACTGACCACCAACAAGCCTCCCACCCACACAGTTTGATTGACGGCTGATCCCTGGGAAATGCAGTGCAGCAGAAATCCGGAGGAAACTGGATTTCTAGACGTTTCTCTGACCTTTTAGTTCACTCCAACTAACATTGGCTCATTAAGGAAAGAGCGAGGTGTGGTTGTAAATGATGATAATTATCAACCGGCCTCATTATTTGCAGTTATTTCATTTCAGCGGCTGCCTGTGTGCCTCTCCACTTGGCTGCATTAGCGATGCACCTCATCCCATAAAGCATTGCCCTGTCGATACCCGCAGCTCAACCGCTGCCAAATGCGTTGGCTCCCATTTCCTCCATCTATCATCTGTCCATTCATCCCAAAACCTGGTTCTCTCATCCAGCCACCACCCACAGTCTCTGGATGGCCCCCAAGTTTATCTGCACCTTTCGATCTGTCGGGTTAGTCACGCTGTCAGGACTGTCTGTGTATCATCTATCCATCTGTCTAACATTTAATCCATCTGTAGGAACCTCATGACCACATCTAGTGCATCTCCAAACCCCTTTTACGTTTACAGCCTCATTCATCAAAGTTTTCATGTAAAGTTTGTGTCTGAAAATGTAGTCTGTATTCCAGGAAGAGAGCATCAAAAGAAAACAACAGTACTGTCATAGGTTCAATCGTTTAAAGTAACCTGTGATGCTTTTCTGACAAGTGATCTCTCTTAGTCTCTTTGTTGTCTTGCACATCATCACCGTTCTCTCTCAGTATGAAAGGCAGATGTAAAGTGATGTTTTTTCTGCTGGAAAACATGTAAAGGAGGAGGTCAAGCTGCAGATGCATTACTTCTCCCAGTAACAGTCAGCGATTGTTTTATTTTAAGCAGGAGTGTGAGCCTCCGGAAACACTTCCACGTTTGTGTTGGAGCAGTCATATCTGTTGTTTTGGATGGTACTAACTTTCTGTGAACTTGACGTCTTCCTCAAGGAAATTCAAGGAAAAACCCGAATGAAAGAATGATGAGACATAATAACGGCAGATGCCATCCAGGACATGAGGGGTCACTGAATGGTTTGATGAGTATAAAAATTATGTGAATCACATGGCCTTTGCAGTCACCACATCTCAACCCAGTGGAACACTGTAGCAGACTCACTGCCACCGTGGGTTACACAGCAAAGATACGGGCACAACAGTCTGTTACAAATAGGTAATTATTTGTTCTCTCCTTGGCCCAACAAGTCATGCAATAGTCATAGGATCACCGTCAGTGTCTTCTTATAGCAAGATGGTTCCAGGTTGAACCCTTGCTGGGGCCTTTTTGTGTGGAGTTTGCATGTTCTCTGCGTGGTTTCTCTTCGGGTACCCGGCTTCCTCCCACAGTGCAAAGGTTGCAGGTTAATTGGTGATGATGATCATGATGATGATGGTCTAAACTGCCCACAGGTGAGAATGTGAGTGTGAATGGTTGTTTGTCAGCCCTGTGATGAAGTGGAGACTTTTCCAGGGTGTACCACTCCTCTCTTGGCTCCAGCCCCCTGATAAGGATAAGCACTTATGGAACATGGATGGACGTTGATCAGTCCTCTCTTGGTGTGTGTGGCTGTCTCTTGAAGTCTTGAAGACTATGATTAGACAGTGAGCTCCAGCTGTGCTAATTACCTCACCTGTCACTGCTCTCCTGAGCCGTCCTCACACACCTCTCTCTCTCTCCTGCAGCTGAGCGCCGCCTCAGCCCCCCTCCACGAACACCTACGGGAGGTTTTGAACCAAAGTGCTCTCCAAACGCCAAATGAGGGGATATCTTTTGAAAGAACAGTGTTTCATCCCTCCAGTAGATTGAAGCTTTTTGGTGGCCATGCATTAAGCGTCGGGAGTTTAATATTCATTGACCGTTAAACCATGCAAGTCAGGTTTGCTTGGCCTGTACAGATAGCAGCATCTGTATGGTGAGCTCAAATTAGAAGCCTCAGCTGAAAGACCCGTACATATCATTTATATCCTGTGTTTAAACTTTAGCAGCGCAACAACTGTGCAATGATGCAGTTCGATACAGCTTGGTGCAACTGAGTTAACGTGCTGCAGGAATAGCAAGAAGGACGAACCTTCTGATGACCTTATGACATAAAGGCAGATGCCATCCAGGACCACACATTGGCATTTCATAATATCAGAATACAGCTCTTTGTTCTCAAGTCAAACCCTGTTACAGCTCCAAGCACAGATCTGCAGAGAGGGTTCACTGTTCAAACTCTTCAGTGGTAACAGCCAGGTGAACTGTGTCGACCTCTCAGCCCGCTCAGTGGAGAATAAATGTGTTCTCATCGTATTAAACAAATAACTCAGGGAGTCCCATACGTTCAGGATTCTCACACATTCCTCAGAGAAAAAGGATAATTCAACATTTTTTGCTTTCCCCAAAGTGAAAATCTGCCGGTCAGCTAGATTCACGATACATCAGCTCTTCAATAAGTTGATTCCATCTCTGTTTATATTTTCTTTCCTCTCTGAATGAGTGAATCATCTTTTTTCCTCTAAGGAGGCTGAGCGGACGACCATCCACTAAAGTGTTTTATTAGCTGTTTTGATGGATACACAGTGGAGGCAGTGAAGCAGAGAAGAGTGCAAACAGAAGCACAAAGTTTCTGCAGTTAGCTGGAAATGTACACGTCATCAAGATGTGGAAGAGGCACTAATCAAATGTGCTAACAAATAAGATGAAGATAAACCCACCGGATGGGTTCTTCTTCTCTCACATACTGTACACGGATGCTTCATCTGTAATTCAACATGGAAATCAGAGAAGAGGATTTAACTGCATTAAAGTGTTGTGTGGATTATTTCCTTCTGCTTTGTTTAATCAAAGACTGTCAGAAGTGAGTGTCATCCCAACTCAGAAATGGCTTCAGAAAGCCAATTTCCAGTAAGAGCTCCTCACATGGACAGAAGCATTAGAGTCATTTTGCTTTGTCAGTTTAATCGATTGAACGAAGTAAAGAAGGCAGGAAAGACGAGGGGAAAAGTTCCTTCAATTAGGCTGAATTAACCTTTCCCTGAGTTGTCAATATCCCCCCTAATGTCGAGCAAATGAATGAATGCATGAAAGATTCAAATTGAAGGAAGCATCACGATTTAATAAGGTTAGTTTTTCATCAGCAATATGCCTCTAACTGCACAGAGGGACGACTATGAGTAAATTAAGGGAGAGAAGTACAGAAGGAAAGAAGGAAGGTCTCACTGAAAGGAGGAAAAGGGAGTAGGAGGGATGGAAGGAAGGAAAGGACAGAAGGAAGGAAGGAAGTGCTGTTTCTTTAATCAACAAAACTTAAATGATGTATTAAAAACACATCGCCTATTATAGGATAAACTGTTAAGCTCACGTGGGGAAAGTGTTGCAGCTGCTAAAGGAAAGAGTAACCTAAAAAAACATAGAACCATATATCTGAGACAGTTTTGTTTAGAGGCTTCTGGGACCTTCAAACCTATCAGAAGATCTATCACACGAGTTTGCAATGTTCTTTTGGGAATGCATTCAAGGATTTCTCGTGTTTTTTGGCTGGAGAGTTTGTTCTAAGAGTGACACAAGAAATAACCCATTATAAATATGGTAATATACTGAATAAACATAAAACATAAAACCCATCCTAGTTACAGTCATTCTGGTGGAAACACTGCAACTGATCCTCAGTATGTGTTCAGTGACTTTGTCTGCACCAGCACTGTGTGAAAAATTGTGCACAAACGTTGTGTGCCAGGGACTAGTTCTTCTCTTTTTGCTGTGGTATCATGTCGACCTTAAAGCATACTGAGGCCTTGAGACATGCTTTCAGCCGTAAATTGTAAGTTTCCTGCAGCCGCCGCTTACTCAGACTAAAGACCAGCTTCTAGTCTCTTACTCAAAATCCTCAGCTCTCGTCCAATCTTCTCATTGTTATCTCGACGGCAGACAAAGTGGAAGTAAAGTGATCACATAATTACCCTGTTAGGTCTGACAGACTGCTGCCGTCGGATGAGTCATATAAGCGATGCCATTGAAAATGAAGGTAATGAGGTTACACTGTACTGTAGATACAGAATGTGTGGGTGTAGTTAAGTGTATATGTGTCAGCCTCAATAGCTGAGTGAGGAAGCATACAGACCGGCAAGGTCCAGGTTTATTATCGTCTCCATGTTGTCCACATGGTCAAGACACGAAAACTTTCATCATCAAGTAAAGTGGGATGCACAGATGGCTTTTACAGTTGTAAATCCTGACTTGTGGAGCAGTTTTTGAGGACCGATGTGTAGGACTTAGTGGTATCTCGTGGCAAAGTTGCAGATTGCGACCCCCTCACATCGCCATCTCTTTCTGAATGTTAATGAGGTGAGTGGCTGCGAAAGCCAGAGGTTAACAAAAGAAAGGAACTTCCTTGAGAACAAATCTGCTGACACATTTGTGTGTGTTTGCGTCATGTTAATCTATGAATGATTACACAATATAAAATACTAAGTTATTAATTTTAGCTTTGCCTGCACTTCATTTCAGCTGCTCTGATTTATACATTATATTAGCATGCATTCACAGGAAGAAAGGAGGGAGGGTACAGTACATTAGAAAATAAAAGAAAGAAGTCATCAGACTCGAATTAGTTAAGTTTAGATGCAATTTGTCAACCATTAGTCGTAATCTGATGCAGACTGTGTGTGTGTGCACTTTCTGGTAGGTGTGTGTGTGTGTTTGATGTGTGCATTCGCAGCCACCATGCCTCATGCATATCTGTTTTGTCGCTCCACGCCCCGAAGCGCTGAGTTATAGTTTAATCTGTTCCTGCAGCCTCCTGCATTGAAAACAGCCTCACAAATCAGAGGCCACATTCAGACGTCGGCTCAGCTTTACACACACACACACACACATACGGAAAAGGCGGTTATGTAGCATCAGGGTTCAATATTTCAATTCATGTGACAATATGTTTGTGTGACAGTTCAATCAGGCTCAAATGATCAGCAGAGCTTTGTTTCTGCCCGTTTCGAACACAGAAGTGAGGACGTACAATGTGCTGAACGTGACGTGATATTATTTTCGAGTCGTCTCTTTGAGACGAAACAATCGCAATGCTGTGATTAAGAATTCCACAATCATCTGTCGTGTGTCTTGTTTTTAGGAGTGTTGCCATGTTCAGACCAAATCAGTGCGAAAAAAAAATTCAGCCTCTTCATTCATTTTGACGAGCCTGCAGCGCCGACACAGCGAGGGCGTCCATGCAGAAAACAAAGGCAGGGCCCTCCACGGAATAAAGTTGAACCTGGCTGCCATCTGGCAAAGGGCTGCTTGGCCAATCAAAAATCTGCATACCTGAATGTTTTTTTTGGATCATGATAAATCTTTAAATTCTTTTTAATTCTGCATAACTTTAAGCCTTAATATAATCTGAACAGGTGAGTTGTATAAAAATTCACCCTCAGTACAGTTGTCATGAACGGGGAAATTAGCTATAGAGACCAAAACTGTTTTTTGTACCAGGCTGTAAACATGTTTATTTCTGCTGTGAAGTTGGACATTTTAACATGGGGACTTATGGAGACTGACTCACTTCTGGAGCCAGCCGGCTGCTCGAGGTATCACAGTTTTTGGCACCGCACTAGCAGCCATGGAGGTTGGTGCTTGATTATGGTCCATCTTCATTCACTAGATTATCAGGTTTTATTCACTTGGGTTACTTATATCCATTCTGTCAGTGACAAAAATTAGTACAATGGCTGGATAAAACTCAATTCAATGTGGCTGTGTAACCAGAGGATGAATCTTCGCGGATCTGGTGACCAACCCTGATGTTTCCACCAACATGCTTAACTTTCCACATGAAATATGTGGAAATATGATTTATCTTACAATACCTATTATACTATGGCATTTTAACATATAGCATTATAACTCATTTTGTAGCTAGCCTCAACTGGCCGTTCAAGCAACTGCAGATTTTTTGGCACTTCCGCTTCGGCATTACGTTGTAGCCACAGAGGTTGCCGCTTGGCTTGAATGTGATATATAAAATACACTAGTGTTACTGTGGAGCAGTGTGAATATAAATCAATATCAAAGCTTCAAAGAAAATGTAGAAAAATGGGTTTTGCAATCCACATAATTATATTTGTAAAAGCATGAGATGATATTTTATGCATGTGTAATTGTAGTTTTCATTCCCTCTCTTTTATTCTTTGACGTGCTTTTATGTGTGCAGGTCTTTTCCACTCGCAGCAAATGGGCTCATGTTTCATGCTGAGCCGTGTGTGCGGTGTTGGAAGGTTAAATCAGACTCCAATCATGTAAGACCATAAACACCTAAAGGTAGAAATGTGTGATTGCATCACAGAATCACTCATGAACACTTGTGATGATGTCACAGATGTACATTTTATTTAAGTACTGAATTTTCTTTTGAGAATACGTGACAGCTAAACGCTTGAAGTCCTCAAATCTCGTCTTTTTTGTTCCCTTTTTCTGCTCTGAGCATCCTTCAGCATGTGTGCGTTGGTACTTTGTGTGAATGCGTCTAGCACCGACCTCTCAGCTCTGCTTCAGCAGCCACTGCAACCTGCTTTTAAATGTTGTCATGCAGAGACTGCCTGGTTGTCATGTAACACAAAAGTCTTGTCTGTGGAAGATGCCGGCCAGTCTTCAACAGTCTCCAGCTGAAAAGCGGACAATAATAAAATTGCCATCTTGTTCCTCTCTGAAGGCAGCTACAGTTACCCTGTATATTCAGGTTTCTCAGACTGTGGAGAAAAAAGTGTTCATCTCGTCAGTCAGACTGTATTTCTTTCAAAAGCATTTACCTGCAACCTTTTATGAAACCTAAATCCTTGTTGTGACATTTCAATTTAAAATACATGAAAAATAGTTTAGGCTGTCAGCTGCTGTGACTCACAGCAACAGTATTTACACTAAAGGAGATGCTCTTTTGATTAAAAGAAAGTGCTGTGGTGTTCTGGGAAGTGAGCTGATGATGATGCACTAATGGAAATCAGGTGTGTTTCGTCCATTCATGAGAATCCATGTTTGCCTGTAGTTGTTTTGTCCTTCAGTATGACACTATTGGTGCACCAATGAGTATGTACTTCCATGTAAACAGAGGACGTCAGTTGAGTAGCTGGTCCTTTTAATGTGGCCCGGATCTCAACGTGTTATCAATGCATCCTTGTTGCTCTTACAGTGTCTTCACAAAGAAAGACAGTGGGTGCAGCAGCGAGTAACCGAGGTGCCCGACTACCATTTAGCCATCTGTGACCACCAGGTTTGAAGTTTGACAACCTGGCAAGTGCTAAAAATATGTGCCTGTTGCTTGATTCCAGCTATGAGTCATACTTTACTATGTCCTAAGTTAGCACATAGCCCTCATCGATCCCAACTCCATTCAGAAAATAAGAATTTTAAAAGTCATTAGACCTGACAAAAACCTTTTCACAAATCACAAATCATGATATAGTTATTTCAGCATCCTTTTGACCCATTTATTGCAATCAAACGATGGCGACATCTGTTTATTTTGGGTTCATACCTCTGTATTAAGCCAAGTTAAGGGTGTTCCTTTTACTTTATTATTTTGTCCACATTAACTTGTTTTTATGTACACACAAGGCCAACACAGCCTGGAGATTGTATGGATTGTCTAGTTTTTTTAATGAAGTGCCATATATGTTCAGTTTATAGCAACAAACTTCAGAAAAAACAAAACCAACAATGTGAATGATGTTGACGTCATCAACAAAGCATATAAAGCATATATGGAGCCATATAATCTTTTCTCTAATTCATGTGACATTTCCATCTTCAGCACTCGCCTCTGAATGCTCATGACGTCTACGGTGTCTATTTTCATTCAACAACACTCCATGGATCCCATTGTTATCCTCTACCCACAGAGCTCTTCATAAAGGGATCAAATACACAAGTGCCTGGTTCTGCTGAAAGGTCAAACTAATGCTGTTTTCTGGTTTTCTAGGAAAATACACAGACAAACAGGTCAATCACGCTACTGTGTGATCTCTTATTGATTTTGCCCATAAAGATCCATAACCAGTCCTGATTGATGTGAAAGGGAGAAGACGGGTTAGAGCGGGATTTTGCATTTTTGAGATAAAAAAAGAGACTTTTTTGTTGTATGGAAATGTTTCAATACAACATCATAAATCCAAACCAATGTATAGCTGATCACTGCTCTTGTTAAGAATGAGCCAATAAGCATCTAAACAGGGGAAAGGTGGTTGCATTCAAATCGTAGAACTTCTGAGGGTCTTGCTCGATTATAAACCAAAAGCTAATCATCAGCACGAAGTGAAATAACATTTCAAATGCACAGAGCAGCTTAAAGGGTGGTGGCGCCAGTTGATGTGTTTTAAAACAGGCCTCTGTGCTGTTTTTGGCATCAGTTGTGCAGCTCTCAGTAACAAGATTAGTTGAGGATAGACTCTTTGCTGAAAGGTCAAACCGGAGAGCGGAAGGTTCTGTTTGATTCAAGTCAGTTCAGATTTGGTTCTAATGTGCTTTCAACAGAACAGGGTTTGTCACCAAAGAGCAAAGGATTGAAATGAATACAGATTGAACAAATTGTGCAGATTTGTAACCCTGAGGGAGACACAAATAAAAAACAGTTTTGTGTTTTACAAATATTTCTCAATGAGCAGTTTAGGGAATGAAGCCTCGTCTATTTCTAACATTCTTGAAGAATATTTGACAGAAACTGCTATAACAGATGGCATCTACGACACGATGGACTCAAACAGCAAGGAGAATTTGGTCCTAAACGTAAAACTATTGGACAAACATGTCTGGACTGGTAGAGTTAGACCGGGTCGTCCACTAATCAGAAGATCGGTGGTTCAATCTCCGGTTCTTTCAGTCATGTTGAAGTGTCCTTGGGCAAGATACTGAACCCCAAATTGCCCCTGAAGGCTGTGCCATCAGTGTGTGAATGTGATGAGTAGTGTAAAAGCGCCTTGAGTGGTTGGAAGACTGGAAAGATGCTATATAAGTGCCGCCCATTTACCATTTGCATCCATTTTGAACTAATGATGCCAGTCGATGGAAGGTCAGGGGATCGAATCTGTACCAGATTTCGCAGAAATCCATCCAACAATCGTCTACGCTGGATGAAAAGTCGGGGAATCACCGAAACTCTGATTCACCTGAAGGGGACTGTACCAAATTTCATGGTAATCCGTCCCATCATTGTCCAAAAATGTCAATCACCAATGTCATTAGAATTTATCCTCGTAGGTCAGAGCGACTCTGATTATGCGAATATGCTGTCAAGGTGTGAATAATGAATGACACATAAGTGGAGGGTCGTAATGGCGGTGTGTATGTGTATTAATATGGATTGCTCAATCCTATGTGTGTGGGAATGAGGTTATTGAATTTAATCCACTGTGTAATGTGTTTAAGCAGTGAAAGACTCCTCATGGAAATGGGAAAGCCTTGACCTTTCTGGATGCATCTGATTACTGTCGACTTCACTTTATCAAATGTGTGTGTGTGTGTGTGTGCGTGGTGTGCGTGTGTGTGCGTGGAGATGAGTGTGTGTTTGGTTTTAAAAGTGGGGGGGGGGGGTCAGAGGTTATACAAGCAGAAAAAAAAAAACCTTGAAGGTATATACATTAATCCAAATTATTCCAGTATACTGACATTTGTGTTTTACGTAGTCTTACGGAGGAATTAGATATACTGTGTCAAGTTCTGTATTATTACGTTTTCACTGAAAACAGCTGCCTGCTGGAAACAAGGTGGTTGATATGAGTGTAGGTGTGGGCCAAAAAGACATTAAAATGATGTATAATGGAGTAAAAAGCCCTGTAGAGGTGAAGATAGTTTGGTTCTCTGTGGGTTTGTAAAACTGTTTGTAATGTTAAACATCTGCAGTCTGATCTGATCCACTGTTAATGTAAAGCAGTACTGGAGATTTCGTGAAGCTTTAAAGTCCCATTATGTAACCGTTCTACCATAAAATAACAGTTTAAAATCCTTTTGATGCTACGCTGATTGGTAATCAGTTGAATGGTGTCTCCGTCATTCTCACTCCGTACATCTGTTCCTGCTCTATGTAATGTTGTGCTCAGAGTAAATCTTCACGTCAGTTTATTGAAATAAAACAGTCTGAATAAACAAGTCCTAATGCACAAGCATAGCTCATATGTTCATTTCTGTCATTCACACTATGTAACTTTAGGCTCCTGGTCAGGAGAAGTACGTAACGCTTCACGGCACTAAGTCACACACCACCAACTATTTCACTGATTTTGGTGAAACTGGATCATATTTTATGGAGAAAATGTTTTCTGGTTTTCCCTCTGATGTCCTCCGGCTGCTCCGCCTCAACTCTCTGTGATTTACAGAGTTTCCCGATGGACAGTGAAGTAAACTGCTGACAGCTGTAGCTGCTGTTAGCTCATGTTAGCTCAGTTTGTTAGCCGGGCTTTGAACTCAGAGCACTGGGGGGAGTGTTAGTGTTTCTACCACAGATGTTATGGAGAGCAAAGCTGGTGTCGTGCCAGAATCAGAGCTGCAGCCTTTATGGATATAATGACCAAAGACACAGTCTTACTCTGCTATGTCTGTGTGAAATGCATGCATGCTTATTTTGTACATCGATGATTTGACGTTGGTGATCAGTAACAGAAGAATCATCGTCACGTATTTCCTGGTGGGAGTGATCCTCGTGATTTCATGATCTTGTGACTTCAGCTGCCTCACATGTTTTAACTGAATGTAATGACAGGAAACACCGTCATCCTGTTTTGACACTCTGCTGAGATGCTGTAGGAAAATTTCCAACCACCTACACCCAGTGTAGACAGTACATTTGCATTTGACATTTAACTTGTCATTCAGCTGACATCACCATCCAGAGACCAAAACCTGTCAGGATGCTAAAATCAGGAGAAAACACGAGCAGAAGCAGGTGTATTAACACGATCATCTACCTGTGCTGCAGTTAAAAAAATAAAATAAACAGCAAGAATAACTTGTTTAGGCCCATCTCTCAAACAACCACCCACCAAGTTTCAAATGTCAGTAAAAATTGGTGTTGAATCAGTCGCTGTGGGCCACCTGCTGCGCCGGCAAATCACTCCTCAGATAAAAATGCAATGATGCCCTCAATTAGTTTTTTCGAGCAACGACAGCGTTATCCACCACTGTCATCAAAACATCCAGTGAGAGAGCATGTTTCGGTGTTTATCCCTGCAGAAGACATCTCTGGGAGATCTATGACAAGGAAGACGTGAAGCTGTTCTACAGACAACCCATCTGTATCAATTCCTGAACTCCCTAATCTGCATTCATTAGTTACCAAAATGTAAGCTTTAAATGTGCTCAAGCGTCCCGTGCTTCTGGATGTTTTACAGGTTGACTGCACACCAAAACACAATGACACATTTTTATGAAAAGTTTTTTTATGAATAAAAGGATAAAGTGTCAGAGCCTCGGCGGTAATGATCCCGTGATCACAGATGATCAACAACTGGAAGCGCCGAGGTAGAGACACTAAGTTATTCAACTCTCGAACTTTTGACAGATCCTCTGTTGTTCCACGTCGCGGCTCCTGTGTGCATCATATAATTTCTGATTAATCAGCTGAACTTCGGCAATGTGTTTCTTTTTCTTTTGTGAAAAATTTTCCCATTAACGAGGGGTCTCTTAACGAGGTCTCTTAACGAGCTCTTTCTGCCTGCGCCGCGTTGTCAGCTTCGGTCTGTTGACTTTGCAGGCTGTCACCCTCACGCTGCTGCTGACAGCTCGTCTCAGCCCGGGTGCTGCTCAGATGTCAGCAGAGGGGAGATCGGCTCGGAGCGGGAAGATTTTCCTGCCGTCGCATCATATTAAGCCGCAGACAGGTGGATGTCACCTGAGACATTTAGAAAGGCACTGTTTGCATTTATTACATCAGTACATTAATCCAATTGTTGAATTTAGAATTCTGCTCATTGTCATTAACTTTCTGTTCACTTTTGTCTAACTGTTTCCCACCTGATGCTGAGAACTTTGTGTGGGTTGAGACGCGTTGCTATGAGACACCGTATGTGGTATTTGGCTGTATGCATATGCATTACCGTATAATCAGTGGTTATAGAGATATATACTGGTCGTATAGATGTTGCATGATTCAGGCTTTGAAGGACAAATTATTATATCCAGTCTTTATATCTTTATATCCTCTGAAAGACCAAATTAAGCTCATTGTTGCTGTATTTATTTCAGCTACATACTTGAGCTTGTAAGCATCGTTCATACACAGAGGACTTGTTCACATGTTGTAGCTGTAAAAGGACATCAGCAGAGGGCTGGCTGACTTGAGAGTCATGGGTTTAGCGCAGTGTTTTGCCGTAGTTTGTGAAGGGTTAGAGGTTTAAACCTCAGAGTGTTGGCTACTACTTTGTGAAAGTCCATATTAAGATGATCTCTGACGTTTGACTCACTAAGTTCACACTTTATTTACTTTCCACCGCCTCTTAGAAGAGACAAAACTCTTACAAGCTGTGTTTGATGAGCATTTCAACATCTGCACACACTCTTTTCTATGTAAGCCCACACATCTGTGCTGTCTGACGTGATGTTCCTCTGTATTGCCATTAAATTCCACCAGGCATGGTTGTGTGATGTGGAGGCCACGACACTGTTTTGGACCGCCACCAGGAGCTTTTCAGAAGCAGAGCGTTGTGCCCACCAGACTTTGTTAACTTGCTCTGATTTGGTCATATTTCCTTTGTTTATGTGCTTTCCCCTTGAGTAAGTAGGCTAATTGTTGGTGACTTCTCTATCCCGTTTTGTGCGTTTAACTCGGTCTACTTCGTGCTGCTTGACACGGCTGGTCACGCCATGTCAAAAAAACAAAGACAGCTGTGAATTCTCCACGGAGAAGAGAGGAGAGCTGCTTCTGAAAAGGACCACAGGTTAGTGTGCTTCAATGAGGGGACTGACCACCGACGATAATCGCTCCCATTCTAGACAATGATTGCGTCCCAGAAGGAGCTCTCAGCTCTGCTCCATGGACAATACGTGGTCAAGCAACACAGAGCAGATCGAGCTGGCCGGGCAGTAGACACAGAAACAGCAAAATCCAGTCAGTTTAAATAAAATAAAACAACCTATGCAGACTACAGATCATAAATAAGATAAAAGGGAAACAAATTACCGAACTGACTCATGGTAGAAGCACATTAACCAGGGAAGAGTTCAAGTCTGGCCGGCTAAACACTCCTGAAATGCTGCTGGGGTATGAAGCCATGCCAGGTAGAATTAAGGGACACAGCGGCTGGTTGAGGAACTTCAGTGCAATTAATCTGCTGTGCCCACACTCAAATGGAAAACAAGTAACTCGTGGTCAAAGTAATAAATGTGCCTTTATTTAATTTATCATTGGGTTCTTTAAGATGCTGCATTATGGAATTTCTATGAATACACTTAAAGAAGTGTTGCTCTTTTGGGCCCATGAACACTCTTCTTCTCCAGATGTTTCTAAGAATGCGTGATTCATCTTTTCAAGCAGAAAATCACACATTAATGGCATGTAGTGCTTCCGATTTATTTTAAACACAAATGTAAAAATAACATCTTAAATGACCAAAACTTATTTTCTACGAGGCTGAAGGACGGATGAAAGATTCTTGAAGTTGCCAAACGGGAGACTGTGAGAACAACATAAGAAAAAAAACAACATTGATTCATGTCACAACTCAAATAGAAGAAAGAACAGCTGGGAGATGAACAGCTGTGTGTTGTAATTGACTTTGTGGCTACTATCAAACACACACACTGGAAAGACTGTTACTGCTTTTCAGGAGGAGGAAGTTTGCTCCTTCCAAGAAAACTCCCTCACAAGGATGAAAAGAAACTTGGCCCAGATTCGTAGAAGAGCTCCCGTACACGTAAAAGAACTCAATGGCAATCGAGGGCGGAGATTATTAATTTAAAACGATCTAGAAATTACGGATTGACGAATGAAATTAGACCTGCGTGTCTTTGTCCTGCCAGCTGTCCTGTCCATCTAAAGTGGAAGAAACTGGCTCCGGCCAGCCAGGATTTATGTGTATGTGTTGCCAAGAAAGACGCTGCCAAGTGATTTACACACACATACAGAAAGTCCATGCTGGTGACTATATACAGTAATGGGAAGACAATTGCACAGGTAGCTTTCATCTCCCACTTATTACTCTGTGTGTGTGTGTGTGTGTGTGTGTGTGTGTGTAGATCTTTGTGATAGCAAAGGCAGGATTGTCAATTTAAGTGGAAGAGAAACTGAGAAAGAGGTACTGTATGTGTATGTGTATGTGTCTTTATTCTTCGTCTCCCCTCTGATGTGTCGCCTCTTCTTATTCAGCTGCTGCCGGGTTGGAGGCAGGATTCAATTTAAAGTATGCACAGTCGGGGACGTTTGGGTTTGTGTCAGCGCACAACACAAACATAGAAAAATACAAATTAAAAAACCTCGAGCTGTATAACAACACGCAGCAGCGATGAGAGCCGATGAGAGCTGACACTAAGACTCCAGCTGGATGTAATGAAATCAAATGTTTTGCATACCCGCTGCACATATTGGATGTAAACACTTTGCAATTAGGTTCTTCTAACTGTGCCTTCTTTTACATTATTTATATATCCTGATGAATTCTTCCTTATTTCTGATTTGATTTTAATTCATCTGCTGTTCATTGTCTCAGGATGTAACTGCAGATATTTTTCATAACTGTTTACTTATAGATTTCTACATAATGCAGTGTTGAAACGCTCTGCATTGTTTATATCTGCTGTATTCATACCCATAATCTGCTTTTCTTTGTTGTATCCTGTTAGCGCTGATCCCTGCTGCAGGAAACAGTGAAAACAAATATATATGTACACAAATAATCTTTCTAAAAGGGAGATAAATGAGCTCTTTCTAAAATCTTCCAAGCTCTAATGTTGATTAAAACATCAGTGCCTATTTAAACATTTAAACCTAAAGTGACACTGAAGGCCCAGTGTGTAGGATTTATTAGCATCTAGCAGTGAAGTTGCAGATTCCAAATGAATACCCCTCACCTTACTGTCCCCTTCTAAGTGTGTAGAAAAACGCGTGGTGGCTGCAAAACCCACAAAAAGATCAACACGGCGGCCTCCATGGATCATTTCAAGGTACAAAAACATAACAACGCTTATTATCAGGGTCCAGTAGACCCTCCAAAATGTTGCACACTGGATCTTTAAGCCACAGACTGAACCGGACTGGTAACACCAAATTTTAGCGCTCAGTGCCGCACATGACTTAGCTGCTCCTGAGTGGAACATAGTGAGAAGCATGAATTAGAGTAGACCAAGGCCACAGCCCATTGTTTGAGCATCACAACCCATGTAAATTGTCTCGTTTCACACTTTGTATTTGATCCATTTGGTCCAATTACATTTGGAAAAGTCGAGAAGAGCTGCACGATTTAAATCATTTTATCACCACTGAAGTTAGCGGAGGGCTAAGCCGGAGGTTAGCGGCTCAGTCGGCGCATACGTGGAATCACCAGGTAATATTATGGCCAGAAATCAAACTTTTTAGTCACCGAGCAGCTTCCATATGAATGAACTGGCAACTCTGTATCTCGATCTCTTTATACAACCATGGAGTGGAGTTCCAACAACATGTTCCTGTTTCAAAATAAAAGCCTTGTTAAGAAGTGAAGGGTTTCTGTTCAGTGAAAAGCTTGAGGGCTTTTAAGTTTGTATTAACATCGCGATACAAGCTGCACCTTCTTGACCATCTATAAACTATAATGTGTGTAATTCATTTGGGTTTCTGTAGGGGGCGCTTCGTTCTCTCAGTTTTGTTGGTCTTTGTCAACTTCACACTGATCTTTGATCTGGCACAGCACGTAGAGACACACACCTAGACACACACACACACACACACACACACACACACGACATATGCACACACTTTATTAGTGTCTTGTTCAGCCTTGTTCCCCCCCCCACACACACACACACACACACACACACACACACACACACACGACATATGCACACACTTTATTAGTGTCTTGTTCAGCCTTGTCCCCCCCCCACACACACACACACATCAATACATTTGCCGTTTCTCTCTTATATTTTCCCTCCCTCGCCTTTTCACCTCACAGCAATATCCAGAATTCATTGCTTAGAAGTCAAAAGGTCACACGCCGCCCACCCATCTCTCTCCTTCGTCTCAAGGGAATTCTGAGGAAGAAAAAAAAATGGTGTAATTTCAGCACTGAGCAGTGCCGAGCCGCACATTAAGAAACATTAAGTGAAGTTAATAGGCTGGTGCAATTCTCCAGACCCTGATGACTTCATTGGTCAAATTGGTTTGGGAAAATTTCATTGAATTCAAAATTGCAGTGGAAGTTCCCTCATCCTGCTGGTTATTTAACAGAAAATATCATAAAAATGGCCGGGCAGGTCGTGATGGAGCACTCTCATCTGGAAAAAGGGGAGAAATAATTAAAAAGTGTCGCCCCTCAGGCCTAATTATAGTATTAGCTGAGTGGAAGAGACGAGGCGAAGGAAAAAAAGAGGATGTAAGTAAGGAAGGAAGGAAATGGGTTAAAGATTTTCAGAAATGATAGAGGGCTGAAAGAAGGACAGAGATGAAAGCAAATGATACTAAGTGGGAGAAAAAGACAGAGGATATAAGAAAAAGACCAGAAAGGAATCCAGCTATGGCTGGTCTGGCAGAGAATACAGTCGCCTACGGAGGTGGTTTTCTTGCCAGGTTTGGCAGCCGGCATCCCGGGCCTGAGTCAGTTTGGGTTAGCTGCACGGCTGCACGACAGTTAAGCCGTTAGCAAGCTTTCAGGAAAGTCTGTAAATCACCTCGGTAGTGTAACATTATTCCTTGCTGGTCTCAGACGCTGTGCAGATAAAGTTAGCAGCCGTTAATTAGCGTTTAGTTAAAGCTGTTTGTCCATCAGGAAACTCTGTAGAAGCAGCCGGAGGACATCAGAGGGCAAACCAGCAAATATATTGTGTATAAAATCTGATCCAGTTTCACCAAAATCACTGAATAAAGTTCTAAATTTGTGCTTTTAGGCCCGGCCAACTCTCAGAATCACTCATAGACTGTATCGAACAGGAATCACTCCGCTCCGGTGGTGCCAGAAGAGAGAAATTAGTACACGCTTTGAGTAGAGGATGAGTCATCACCAACTTTTTGTTGTTTTTCAGGAAACTCTAATATACCATGAAGAATGCCTCAAACATGACTTTGACTCATTGCTGGGGCAGATTCTGCAGGATAGGTGACATAGCACAAAACACCTGAAAAAACAGCATCCATTTTGACATGGTGGACGCTTCTTTTAAAAATAGGACAATGAACACTGCATCTGATTACTCAAAACTTCTGAGGTGTTGTTCTTGTTCAGAAGTCCTTGTTGCACAAACCTGAATAATTTACAGTCTTTAGATATAGCTCAGTGGTGGCAGCATGCGACCAAAGTTGAGGCAGACAGCGAGGGCACAGTTCCAGCTATGACTCTTGCTTCAGAAACGCTCACTTGAAACATCTTGTGGTCTCTCTGTGCAGTAAACAGCTTGGTCACTTAATATTTGATGTGATGTTTTTTTTGTGGCTCTGCAGCCTTTGCTTGTAGACACTTAAGTAGGGTTGAGGTTAGGGAGCTGGGAGACAGAAGCATGCTTTATTAAAATGTATATTTAACTTTCAAAAGCTATGGCTGCTAACTAGCAGTGTGTTCTGTCCTTCGATGACCTTTTGTGGGTTCGAAAAGTGAGCCGGTAAGACGCTAAACTGCAGCTATCGAGATTTCCCCAATGCTGTGCCAGGAGTTATGTCTCAGAGGTGACAGCGGACTCATCCTTCTTGATGTTGACATCCCACGCACCTCATTTCTTGCAGTTAGCTGGTAACAGCCCGGGGCAGCTCAGACCTCTCTAGCAGCTATAGTCCCTCGAGCATGTAATGTCAGCAGTTGATCATGCCTGTTCAACTTCAAAAAAGATGTATTCAGTAAGAAGTTAATGTGAACAGTCGAAGTGTTGCCTCAGTTAGCATGAGGTCATGTCAGCGAGCCAATTAGCCTGCAGGCTCATTTAGCGAAAACACTCATTTCTGTTATACTAAAGCTAGTGGTGATAGCAGTATGATGTGACCCAAACTGAAATTTTAAGTCCATTTTACGGTTCCACTTCATCTACATATGACTTTGATAAGACATTATGTTATTAATTGGAATTATAGTTAAAGATCTGTGCAAAAACATTTTCACTGTGCAGAGATCCTTTTAATATATCACATAAATCATCACTGCATTTTATAATTTAATTCAATAATTCATTAAACTGATGGAATATTACAGATTGCAATTAATACATTTATGACCAGTCAAAACTTTAATTTGAGATATTCCCCTCTGCACGTCCATCTCTCCAGCTGTCTAATAGAGCAGAAAGAAAATCTAATTAGATCGTGAATTCCAGATTTCACCATTGAAGTTATGACCCGTCAAAACTTTAATTTAAGATAACTTTAATGTAGTTTTCAGTAAAAGTCATAATTTTAGTTAAATGTTTTTTTTAATTCAGCACATTTGAAGTTATCTTTTTTGCAAAATTCAAACTAAGATATCACTGAAAATCAAGAATAGGTAATAACAATAAAAGTGCATAACAGAGATGTATCTGATACAGAAACATATCGCCACTGTCTGACTTTTTTCTTTGTATGGGATGTGCATATCCTCGTCATATAAAGTTCTATGGACCAATGAAAAGATGTTTTGTTGCGTCAGATAGAAGAAGAATAGCTTTGGATAAATAACACTTTGAGTTTTGACCACTTTTGCTCACAATCCACGTAAATCCATTTAAAATACAGTTCACTGATGACTGTTAATGTAGATTTTCATTTCTGGTGCTAAATGTGTCTCATTATCGTATTTCAGGTTTATTTTGTGAACTAGTTTCTCAGAGATTTTTGGGCAGCGGCGATATCTTAAAATAAAATAAAATGGCAGCGTGCCAGAAACCATTTCTGATCATTCTCTCGACGATCCTCGACATGCTCTGTCAGGCTCTGTGCTCATCTGTATGGTATGCTGGTCATATATTGCTGTTGATGTTGTTTTTATGTCAGTTTATGTTATGCTGTCAACTCATAACCTATCAACCCTGAAGGCATCCTTGTCTGCTGCCTCCCAAGGTCTCTTCCGTGGAGTATATCTCCTTGCTTTCCCTCTTGAGAGTAACGTGTGCAACACAAGGACTCTTTCATAAAAACGTATACGGAATTGTAATTATTGATATTTCTATAAAATAAAAATGCTGAACTGTCAGTTCATCATGGTCATCTTTGTCCATGTGTGAGCAGATATATATACAGCTGAATACAGAAGTTGTATTCTCACTTAGCCCTTGTAAAAGTCACAGCAAAGGTGCCCTTGAGCAAGTCACTGAACCACCTCACCAACCAGATGGACTGTCAGTTGTACTGGGAACTGTCAGCTCCGGGCATGCATGTGAAGCCAGATTTGTTCTGTGTACAGAGACCCAGATGCCTAATGGATGTTTTCTTGGATAAATACTGGTTCAATAAGTAATAGACTTCATGCTGAAAGTTTAATACTGTGGTAATGTGGCTATTGGCAGTGGAAAAAGGGACATTGGTTCCTAGTTGTGTTTGAGACATTAGTTCATAGCAGGTTCTCAGTGGAGTCCATTTACACCAGGCTGAAATAAGAAGATGAATTATTAAATACACAGAGAGAGAGGTAGAAACAATCTGGACTGCTGCAGTGTTCAACCTGTACTGCACAGAGAAGAACATCTACTCAAATACAGCATGCAAGGAGGAAAACAGTGACTGAAAATGGGAATATACAAAGAGAGAATTCATGTCTGTAAATAAATGGATCTGCAGGAGTGAATTGGATATAACGAAGGAGAGATGAGGATGAAATATCGACTGAATGACTGAAAAGAAAAGCTGATATGAATTTGGAAATATAGTTTGTGGAGGTATAATGTCCAGTCATTCAGATCCAATCTGACAATAAGCCAAACACACCAGCTGAGGAGCATTCATTGAGTTCTCAGCCTTTCAAATGGACTCCAATGGAGACTCAGCTTTACAACAAAGACTCTCACAGAAGATCCCCAAATCTGCTTCAGTCCCTGTATGTTCAGTATGATGGTTGAATACATTTTGTTTTTTTTAACGGCCATGACTCTGCGTCTGCTTTTGGATCCATCAAAAGTGCTGTGAATCCAAACTGACTGCCAGCTGCCGTCCTCCAAATCTTTCAGATTCACAGTGACGTCCCTGTTTCAAGTTCAACTGAGGACCTATGTTGTACATCATTCGTCATTTCTCTGTCTCTCCCGTCATTTTCTGTGTTCAAACACTGTAAACGACCTCTATTCACACATTTACCGCCCTCTCTAAGTTGCAAGACCTTGTCATACCCTCAAAAGGGTAAGCTAAAATCCAAACTTGGAACCCATCGGCTGTCGTCTGATGATGATTTGGCCTTTGGCGGCAACGCTCAATGATTGGAGCTTCTGGTGTAGCCGGAGGATACTCTGCAGTCGGATTAGCTACTTGATATGTGAGAATGACGAGAAAGACACGTTTCAATTAATCTCTATGAACAGATATCAAGAAGCCAACAAAAAGCTCAATCGTTCAGACGATTGTGTTTCGCCCAGTGTGTTTGTTCAACCTCTTTTTGCTCTCCACACGGACTGCCGCAACCAAAGTCCACTCAAACAGGATTGATCAATACTACTCGGACTACGAACTGACATCAAAACGCTGCTGAAGCAAAAATCTTGATCCCCAGCCTCCAGATTCTGCACTCATATGCAGATATCTGTTTATAGACATGAACTACACCCTGACCATGGAGGCATCAGATCAGGAAACACAACGTTTCTTTTGTTTATCTTATTTAGTTTTAGTTTCTTTGTTTTGGGAGACACCTACAGGCAACTTTATATAAGAAAGGAAACTTTACTGCTGACTGTTTTTATACAGTTTGTTGGTGCTAACGCCATGAGGGCCGTGAGCCATTTTGAGTAAACTGACCCTTTAACGTAGAGGTCACAGTGATACATAACACTTAGTTTCAAACATTTTGAGCAGTTTTGATGGTGGGAAATGACGTGGCCTGACCCCCTCACTGTAGCAGAACAGAGGCACGGTTTTAAAGTGTGTTTCTCCGTGCAAGTATGGAAATGAACAAGCATGTGTGTTATTCATATGACTTGACACTGCCTCGCTTCACTGCGCTCTGTAGCAACGCACACACGCGCTCTCTCCTTCGCCCTCTTTCCAGAGCGTTACTCTTCCTCGCTTGAATGAATCCAGCCGCTCTTTGTTTTTGTTGTCGTCGTTGTCTTGGTGAAGTAAACACGTTGTGTGTTGGGATTAATTGTGACCACAAACCGAAGGCTTTATTTCTGCAGAGAGGCAGGCGGCGTTAGCAGGTGGCAACAATAAAAAAATTTTTAAAAAAAAACAGTTTCTCAAAGAGGAGCTCTGTATGTTTGATACAAAAGAACAATAGCTGGATCAGAAATAACATGAAGTAAACACTGGGTTTATAATAAAGGCTGTGGAGCCTGTTTGTTTCCACAGTCATGAAGGAGAAAAGTGCAGCTTCAGATCCTTTTCCTGCACTTTGTGTTAGTCAGACTGAAGTTCACTAACTTCCAGAAAGTACTGTCATGTCTTCTTCTTTTGTTTGTGTTTGTTTCTATGAACCCGCTCACTTTTGACCTGTCTGGTTCAGCTTTCTTGGTCCAAAGTTTCCCTGCGGAGCTCTTCACAAATGATCACATAATTTAATGTTACTCACCAAAACACATTGTGTAACCCTAACCCTTGAGGTCTAATAAACATGCTGAATGTATTTCCTCATGAAACATTTACAAAGCTGATTATTTCTGTTGCTGCTGAAGCCCTGAATTCATGTTTACTGGCTGGTCTTCTTCGCTGTCTTTTACTGGCAAATTGTTGCATTTTTGGTGCAAAACTGTGTACACGGGAAACTCCAACAAATATCTTTGAATCAAGTTTAAATCAAAAGTTTTGAATTTTGTCAATAATATTCACTCAAATGGAAGAAACAACAAATGGAAATGTCAATCTTGCAGATAGACGACCTTTGGGAAAATACGTGATTTCCTATCACGCAGCGGAAAACTGTCTAGTTCACCACTTGAAACATTTTTCTTCCTCTGCTGCTGGTGACTGTTGATTCATTAGCCTGACTGATAGCGGCATGGCTTTATCGGTGACAGTGTGTCCAGAGTGAAATGATGATGAACCAACCAACAGTTCAAAATTTCCCCTTAGTAGTATTTTGTCTGTTGAAAGTAGCTTTGAACCTGCATAGAAAACATATAATCAGTTCACATTTCCCCCCTGCAAACACACAGGTTTGTATTTCTCTAAGTCTTCAATGCCGAAATTATTCCCAACTGTGCGTGCCACATGTTTTTTTTCATGGAGTGAGTTTTCTTGAATGTGCATTGAAAAAATGGAACAGACGCTGTAAACTAGCTCTGTCTCAACAATTGGTTAAAATGGGTGTCCAACTGAAGCAGGAGGTGAGGTGTCCTAGTATGGTTTAGCATGTATGCTCCTTTAAAATAGATACAAATGACATATTAACTTTGGCTGGAGAAAATGTATGAACGTTGTAGCACTGAGCGCAAAATGAGTCGAATATGATAATGACAAGGTGTGCAGGAATCAGTGCAACTGAGAATGAGACTGTCTTTCTTAATTTGTTTGTTGTCCTCATTACTTTACTTTGAATTACTTAATTACAATAATGTGAGTGGTTGTAATTAGTTACTTCCTTAACTTGCAAATGAACATCTCCGCTCAGTGACATTCACATATTGAAAAAAGCCACTTTCATTGGAACTGAATTGTATTTATGAAGCTCCAAATCATGACAGAAGTTATGACACTTTCCAAATAGAGCAGGTCTAGACTGACTCTTTATGATATTATTTACTGAGACCCAACAATTCACACAATGAGTAATTGCACTTGGCGACAGAAAACTTCATTAAAGAGGCAGAAACCTTGAGCAGAACCGGGCTCATGGTGGACGGACATCTGCCACGACCGAGTTTAGAGAGATAAAGATGAACAACAGCAATAATAAAAAGTGACAACTACAACTATGATTCTAACAGAAATATGACTAATGGTGCCAGCACTAATGATGATGATAATAGTATTTGTAGTGGGCGTCAGGCAGGACCACAGCAGCAGGCGCAACCATATGTAGCCACGATCCACGGGAACCTGAATGTCATGAAATGTGTGGAGATGAAGAGAAAGAGAAGGGCTCAGTGCATCATGGGAAGATCTATATAGGTCTATGATTTGTGTGTGTGTGTGTGTGTGTGTGTGTGTGTGTGTGTGTGTGTGTGTGTGTGTGTGTGTGTGTGTGTGTGTGTTTAGGTTCATGTCACTATTATCTATTTCATATCATTTTGTTTTTACCTAACCAATCAGCAGCGAGTGACGAAATCGTCCTGCAGATGTTCTTTCCAGTAAACGTGATGGATGAGGTGAAGACTGCGAGGAGAACGATCAAAGAAATAATCCCCGTAGCGACAGCTTGCTGATCTCAGACATGCTCGTTGTCATTTTTTGTGCTTCTCTTTTTCATGTATGTAATGAAGGATCGTGTCCTCACGGTTTGGTCTTTCCTCAGGACAAAGATGTCTCTCAGTTCTTCTTCCACATGCCCGTGTGTGAGCATTACAGCCTGACAGGTAGCACATGAAGATCGATGCAGACGACATAGTTTCATACATGTCTGATGTAACCTGTTGGCTGAGCCATCAATCAAGATTAAACACCTTAAAAACACTCGACAAAACCTTTTTTTGTGTTTTGTGTTTTTTGTGTGTGACTTAAATAATTAACATGAGAAAAATGTTTTTTTAACACGTCTTATGAGGCTTTAACTCCGCTTAATGATTTGAGTTACCCAGATGGCTGTTTGGTGTTCGGGGCCAGAGCTCGGTGACATTTCCAGAAAACTTTTTAAGTGGTGGCTCAAAGATTCGCTGCAGTGCATTGTGGGACACAGCAGCTCATATCATAGAAGCTTATGGGATGGTCAATCATTCTGACACCTCTGGTATTGTTCCTGTTGGCACTGTGTGTGTGTGTGTGTGTGTGTGTGTGTGTGTGTGTGTGTGTGTGTGTGTGTGTGTGTGTGCGTGCATGTATGTGTGTCCGTTAGAATGACTGAAGAAGCAAAATACGTGTGTGTAACGTGTGTGTGTGGGTGTGTGTTTGATGCAGCGACACAATGATGGAGAGACCCAAAGTGTGTGTGTGTATGTGTGGCTATAGAGTGTGTCAGAGTGAAGCAGTGTGTGTGTGTGTGTGTGTGTGTGTGTGTGTGTGGGTGTGTGTGTGTGTGTGTGTGTGTGTGTGTGTGTGTGTGTGTGTGTGTACATGGAGCCCCCTTATGTGGAGGTTTATGTGACCTGCACTTACATTTACAGCCATGAAACCCAACACACACACACACACACACACACACACACACACACACACACACACACACACACACTAACACACACAGTGTGTACCTGTGCTGTTGTCTGTTGGTGTGTGACAGATGCATCTTTATGTTTGCTGCTCGGTCATTCGTTCTCTCGGCTCTCCATGTGGTCAGAACAAACAGTGTGTGTTTATTTATATTGTTTCTTACTTCCTGTGACTTTCTGCACGGCGTCTGGATTATATTTCACTCGTGATGTGTTTGTGCTTCGAGCTTTATTCCAACAGTTTGAGTTGTTGTCCTCTCTCGTGAAACAACAGTCGTCTGTTCCGTCATTTTATCATGTCAAAAGTGAAAGCGCCCTCTGGCAGCGGTACGAGTAAACTTCCTCCTTTCTGTTCATCTCTTTCGTTATAACGTGATGGAAGTGTTTCGTTCTGACATGATTCAAACTAAAAGAGTGTATCGTCTGGAAGGCGCGTGTCTGAAGGCACCTCGGAGTCAGCTTTTACTGCATCAGCTTCAGCTGAGCTCAGTGCTAACGTAGGATACTGACTTAGCGTGTTGGTGTGCTTACTGCTCATGCTTCCACCTCTTTCTCTCTGTACCTCTCTTCAAACTGTGTGCCACAGAACGAACAAACAGTGCAAAGAGTACCGAAAACTGTACTCAAGTAGAAGTACTGTTACATTACTCAAGTAAAAGTATTCTTCTCATTATTAGTTACTTTTTAACCATTGATCTTTAATGCATTATCAATCGAAAGGGGAGATCAATGTAGAAAATATCTGCTTTAGACTCACGTCTCTGATAAATAATAAATTGTATGAATGGATTAAATGAAGGCAATTTGTTTTCTAAGTGAATATATACATAAAGCACAAATTTTATCTGTTAAAAGCTACTAAAATTAGTTTTAAACCTGAATTAAACACGTGTAAATAGTATAGATTTCTCTCAGTGTCCTGCAAACAAACAGCCAGGGCAGTTTGCTCTGTCTCCATTTGGTTTGTGTCTGCTCCAAAGCTTCAGTTCCTAAATTATTACCAACTGGTTTCATGGTTTTTACGGCGCCCCAGTGTGTTTTCCTGCTAGATTAGCTCACAGCACGTGGGAAAAAAAATTGAACAGACGGCTGAATGTAGTTTGGGGGTATTTCTCAAAGTTTGAGTTTTATGGCGATTAAATTTGGTTTAACTGGAACAACTATGGGCCGCTCATACCAACGAGGGGTGAACGGGCTTTTTCCTGGGCAACTTTAGCTCGTGCTTGTGCACGTCTTTGGCTCAGCTTAGCCTCAGTGGCTGCAGTGTGGCTAAACCACTAAAAAATATATATAACACAACAATGCAACATAAGTACTCCCAACTGAAAGCAGGTATAATAAAAAGATAGATGTATATCCAACCCATGATTTTACTCAAAACATTTCACATATAGGCAACAGTGTGTGTGTGTGTGTGTGTGTGTGTGTGTGTGTGTGTGTGTGTGTGTGTGTGTGTGTGTGTGTGTGTGTGTGTGTGTGTGTGCAAGTGTAAAGAGATGAATGTGTGTTGTTTACGATGTGGAAAAGAATTTGACACCATCTATCTTTGTTTAAACAGACACACACTCGCACATAAAAATGCTAATACACACGCAGGTCCATTATAATTAAGTGCTGAGGTATTAAAACACATACAAACACACACACACACTCTCACACACACACACACACAAGTCTTGCTGTAGTAAAATCCTTGTTGTGAACACGATAATATGCTTCTGCTCCTATAAACACCATTATGTTAACTACTGCACGGAATACACACACACACACCCGCACACACACACACACATACACAAAACCACAGATATGAGAGCAGCTGTAGTTTTATATGGGTGAAAGTGATTGGACATAACTGGAGCCGAACATAAAACTCATGAAAAAAACAATAACGTGGACACATACACGCTCATTTCATGCACAGAAAATGCATTAAATACATGCTCACAGAGACACACATTAGTGTCTGCTTTTATGATCGAGTGACAACAGTAAAAGGAACGTTCGCACACAAAGACACGAGACAAGCGTCTTTACTGCTGACAGTTTTATAGAGCTGCTCCGGTACCGTCGTGTCGGCACCACAGAGGGGGTTGTAGCTAGCTGGATGTCTTCACAGTCAGAATCTCCATCTGCTAAAAGGAGGAAAAACAATTTCCACACAGTGAAATGAAAATCCAACAGAGTTCACCTGAAGGAAAAGTTTTCTTCTGATGTCTCTGCTCCTGGGTGTAATGTTTTCATATCGATGCTGCATAACATTTCCTGTCAAGCACCCGACTCCCACTGAAACCAATCTCCTCCAAGAAACAACAACAGCTCCATATTTTGAAGTCTTTGTTACGGGGCTCCCTGAACGATTTCATAATCTTAAAAGTCAAAACAACTTCTGGAAATGTCATCTAGATGAAGACAAAACAAATACTCCATATGCCATAAACCGAAATTTAAAGACGTCCACCATGAGGCGGAGTTTTCCTTGCTACTGTCACCAAGTGCTCGCTCATGGTGGGAGTTGTTGGGTCTCTTGAAATGATATGATAGAGTGCGGTATATAGACCTAACGTACAGGTAACGTTCTTGCTGTTGTGTTGTTATACTCTGTAATAAGTTTTATGTTATCAGGGTAACTGCCTCCCTCTTTGAATTGTCTCTCTCTCCTGTCACCGTGGAGATGTCAACCAAATGCCAGTCAAATGTCAGTCAGTTTGAACGCTCCATCCTTCCTCCTTTCCTCCCCTCACTCATCCGTGCCTCCTTCTTTTCATTCACCTCCGTCTTCCTCTTTTGTTTTAATTGCTCTTTTATCTCTTCTTCTTCTCCTCCTCATCCTCACCCTCTCTTTTATTTTTCTGTTTCCTTCTCTCCTCTTCTGCCTCCTGCCTGCCTCATTTTGTCTCTTATCTCCTTTTAAAAGAGACTTCAGAATGTGTGTGTGTGTGTGTGTGTGTGTGTGTGTGTGTGTGTGTGTGTGTGTGTGTGTGTGTGTGTGTGTGTGTGTGTGTGTGTGTGTGTAGACACTGCACGTATTTACCTGAATTTAAATCCTGGCATATAAACAGGATTTGTAAATATTTGTATAAGCAAATGTGCATGCATGTGCAGTTTGTGTATTTTAGCTTGTGTGTGTGTGTGTGTGTGTGTGTGTGTGTGTGTATGTGTGTGTATACAGGGAGAGTGTCATGACTTTGCATCCAATTGTCTCATTTAAGTATTTAGTCAAGCCTTTATTTAAGCATAAGGCTGTGGGACTGTATGGAGTTAATCCTGTTTAAACACATCCTCTGTCCGTGTGTTTGCGTGCGTGTGTGTGTTGCTTTGCATGTGTTAGATGTATTAGTGTAGCCCCCTTTTCAAAATACCCAGTATTGCTGCTTGCTGCTTTCTCAAGAACCGCTCATCCAAAAAACAACAACACTCGACGATGAGCTTCGTTGGGTCCTCAGCGTGTCCTCGGGTCCTCAGTGAGTCCTCGGTCAGGGTATTTCGGGGAATAAAAGCGTTCATTCTGAAAGTTACATCGGCGATTCTTGAAATGTCAAACTCAGAGTCTTTGCCACGTCTCTTTGTAACGTCTTCTCTGGTCTCTCTTTGTTCATCTCTTCTTGAACGTACTGTAGTGAGCGAGAAGCATGCATGAGGCGTCCCCTCTCGATACAATACACAGTGTCTACCAGTGCTGCAGTCAAGACCGCGTAAACTGAGACCAAGACAAGACTGTATTGAGACCAAGACAAGACCAAGACTTTGAGAGGTTGAGACAGGACAAAATATGGACGACGTATCCGTGACGTCACCCACAGGTTTCTGAAGAGCCATTGTGAAACTGAGTGCGGCGGCTCTTGCCACCGCCATCTTGGCACTCCTGCCTCTGCCACGTCCAAGACCAAGACCAAGACCAAGACCAAGACCGAGACAAGACACCTCTGAGACCAAGTTTTGTTTTGGAGGCTGTTTTGAGGATGAACTCTTTGTGGGTTAGAGAGCTACATTTTATTTGAGAAGACTTAAGTTATTTCCTTTTTCAACCGTCTTGATTTTACTTAACTCTTCCCGTTTTAGTTAGATAACAAATCGTGAAACGTTTAGACAGATCAAAGAAGGAAAAGGGAGAGGAAGAGGAATGAGAAAGAAAGAGAGATGAGGTTGGCTTGATCTTTTTCAGTTTGGCACTGCAGAACATCTTTTGAGCAATTCACAGCATTTTACAGTAAATGTCGTTTTCTCTGTTGGAGCAATCACAGCTCAGTTGTTTCCTACGTGACCATGGGGCAAATGTTGGTGCATCAGGGCTGGACTTTGATCACAGAGGCCATTATCTGCTGGTTTTAATGAACTAATTGTCCCCTTCACACCCCATTAAAGGGCAGTCACCGACACAGTGTTGCACATCACAAGCTGCAGTCTGTCTGTGGGTCCAGATGTCCAGATATTATATTTGATGTTAAACATTTATCCTCCCAACACATAAGATAAGCCTTGGATTCTCCTGACACATCTATAGTTAATAGTAATAATATTTGTTATTATAAATCACTAGAAAACCACAGAACATTCATTCCTCTCTGTCTATCATTAGTCCTAATTGTGTGTGTGTATGTCATGACACATTTTATGTGTATGTTTGGTTTGTGAACAGGAAACCCGTCTATACATTTAATCTACAGAAATATTACCAAATATCAGCAGCCCGTCATATCTCAGAGAGAAAACGGGTCCAAATTTTGTTTTCATTCATAGTTTTCTGTTGTATTTCCAAGCTATCTGAATGCACAGACGTGTACACAATGCAGAATGTTTTAATTTGATTTTATTTTTATGTACCAATATGGAGATTATTGGTGGTAGCTTCCAATTGTATTTTGTCTTGCAAATTATTTTAATTTGAGAGTGAATGACCGGAAGTTTAGGAGAGAAGAGTGAGTGATGTGTGCATGATAAATGACAAATAATAAAGTGAGATGGAATTCGAAATTTTGGGGCTAAAAGTCAAAGTGAGAGGAAGTGGAGGAAAGTAAAGGTTAAAATGGAACTCCACCGCGTTTCTTACTTGACTGAGCATCAGGGATTCACCTCAGAGCTCTGTCTGTCTGTCTGTCTGTCTGTCTGTCTGTGTGTGTGTGTGTGTGTGTGTGTGTGTGTGTGTGTGTGTGTGTGTGTGTGTGTGTGTGTGTGTGTGTGTGTGTGTGTGTGTGTGTGTGACTACAAAACTTGGAGGTCAAAGGAAAAACTAAAAACTCCAATGACAGAAGAAGGAAAGGGAGGGTCAAAGAAGGAAGTCAGGAAATGAAGGAAGGAAGGGAGGAAGGAAGCATATAAACAGTATGTGTGTATATATGAATGTGTATGTATACACATATATATGTGAAATAACTTTAATGATACCTTAACATTCCTCTAGTGCCATCATCTTCTCAAAATGTTATTTTTTTCCAATACTCTGGTTTATGACTAAATATTTTTAAGTATATGACGTCCAATCAGCTTTAGCTATAGTTTATTTCATGCTAATTGGCAAATGTTAACGTTAGGCTACTTCAAGTTAGCATTCAGCTCAAATTTCCAATTATGAAGTAGTATCAAACAAAAGATATCCAAAGTATAAGTAAAGTACCGGAGGAGTAAGTAAAGTAAATAAAGTAAAGGTACTTTGTTACCTTACTCCACTTAACACCACAAGTGGCCACAGTCACCTCAAAAAGGATGTTTCTCTTTAACTTTCTCCCCACGGGATTCAAACCTACGACCTTGATGCCACAAGACTAATTCTGCAAGGCGTCTGTACATGATGAATTGACAGATAATTGAGCTTGACGGAGAGTGCAGAGATTGATTCAGGAATTAATCAAACAGTCACACACACAGAGTCGGCGTGTCAGCAGATGTACAATTATATCCTGTGGTAATATAGATAAAAATGCAAAAACACACATCGACACACATTTTAATGATTCTCAAATGCCTGCATGGAAAATAGAAGTCTTGCACACAAATGCCGAAAAGTAGGCAGCAATTACACACACACACGCAGTCAGACACACAAAGTCCAGAATGTGAGTGTATCCCCGGGCTGTGGTTCCCATTAACATCCTGTATGTGCTGCAGTGTTAACCGCCCGCAGTGCCAATCAGCTGAAATGCCAGTCTGCCGCCGCTGGCAGGAGCCGGAGTTGTTATATCCCGCCTATCTTTGTGTTTTCTTTTTCCTGCTTCCTGCAGGGAGAAAGACGGAGAGAAACACACAGACAATCAGAAAGGTGAAGAGGGAGAGATAAAGAGAGAGGACAGAGGCAGAAATAGGTAGCCAATATGTTGACAGACACTGACAGTTAAAGTGACATTGCATAGAAATTTTAGAAATCTGTTTTGCCGCCTCCATTTTTAGAGCGTAATCCCACTGTGGTAAATGTGTTCAGCTATACTCGAGTATTTGTTCTGATTACATTACTTCTAATCAAAAACTAGCGAGTCGACAACTTTGCTAACAGACAAACATCAACAAGGTCACCAACAGCAGACATAGCAGCCAGCTAATATTACTGACTAGTCCAACAGCAGTCAGCCCAGCTCGGCGTCTGTCTTTCAGAAAGCTCTCGCCAACGGCTAAAAGCTTCTTGCTTGGTCCTGTCAATGTCCTCTTCACCTCTATCATTATGTCCAAAGAGGCTGCAAAGCTCTGTTCCATTACCCGCCTGCCCACCTTCGGTTCTAAGTGGCACCGTCTAAGCTCCCCGTCAGCATTCCCCCACGCCTCGCGCCTAAAATACATCCAATTTCCAGTGCTCCAAATCGCCTATGGTGTAAACACTAACACTTCCCCTGTGCTCTGAGCTCACAGTCCGGACAGCCTGGCTAACAAATTGAGCTAACAGCAGCTACAGTTGTCAGCAGTTTACTTCACTGTCCGTCAGGAAACTCTGTAAATCACAGAGAGTTGAGGCGGAGCAGCCGGAGGACATCAGAGGGAAAACCAGAAAACATTTCCTCCATAAAATATGATCCAGTTTCACCAAAATCAGTGAAATAGTTGGTGGTGTGTGACTTAGTGCTATAAAGCACGTATCCTTTCCTACTTATCCTATCTGTTCTCCGGGAAATTAAACTGAAACTATCTGCATGGATATGTAAGTGGAAAATTGCAGTTGTACCGTTTAGATGTCTGAAAAGTTCTTGATGTAGATCATTGGCTTTGGGGTCCATTCCCCAAATCGGTCTTGTTAAGGTTGAGAGGTGGTTTCTGAAAAGATGCCATTGGTTTAAAGGGGCTAAGACACACAGGAAAGAAGAAGACTGCAAGCTAGCAAACAAGACCTAAAACCTTTATGAAAATTTGGCTTTGCAAATGGTTGGGTAATGGGTTACCAAATACCAAAGCAGTTTTTTCTATGTCGAGGAAACTTTGTTTTTAATTACGGTTTTATTCAAAGCAACTTACAATAGATACATTCAACCATGTGGATCCACCCCAAAATTGCAAGATTCATGCAGGTACATCAGACTTCATCGAATATGCTTCAAGTGCTTCATTTAGAAAGAAATGCATTAGAAATAGAGAAAATATTTAGTCTTTGATGGAAGATGTGTAAGTTTCTACTGTCCTGATGTCAGTGGGGAGTTTGTTCCACCTTGTGGAGCCATAACAACGGTGATAACCCCCCTCATAGTGAAGGAGTAACAAACTTATTTGCAGTAACAGAATGTAGTGGACAGTCTGGAGTGTATGGTTTGGCCATTTTCTGAATGTTGGATGGCCCAGAGCCATTCGCAGCACGGTAGGAAAGTAGCAGTGTCAGTATAGTGCAGAGTGCAGAGGAGCAGTGAAATGAGAAATGGCAAAGAGGAAAAATACCTCCAGAATCACTTTATAACTCTTTGCATTCAGAGTATATTCCTCCAGTGCAAAGGCTCCTGGAGCAAGGCAGTCCCATCTTTACAAAATGATCCGAACAGTGAGTGAGTTTGGTTGGTTTGCATGAACTGCTTCATCCATCCATTTAACTCAGCTTGTGGGTCAGGTCATGGTGGCAGCAGACGGACGTCCCTCTCCTCAGTAACGTATTCCAGCTCCTCCTGGGGGATCCCGAGGCATTCCCAAGCCAGATGGGCTATTTAGTCCCTCCAGCAAGTTCTGGGTCCGCCCTGGGTTCTCCTGCCTCCTATCTCTAAGACTGAGCCCAGCCACCCTACTGAAGAAACTCATTTCAGCCGCTTGTATCCACAATCTTTCGGTCACAACCCAAAGCTCATGACCATAGGTGAGGGAGAGCTTTGCCTTCCGGCTCTGCTCCATCTTCCCCACAACTGTCAGGTACAACGTCCTCATTACTGCTGACACTAATCCGCCGGTCCATCTCACACTCTCTCTTCCCATCACTCATGGACAAGATCCCAAGAACTTAAACTCCTTCACTTGGGGTAGCAACTTGCTCCGAACCCGGTGGAAGCATTGAACCATTTGGTGCAAGTATTTGTCAAAGCTCTAAATTCAAAAATCTGTTTTTGAAACAAGAATACTGTTCTCCTTGTCCATTATTATTTAATACATGTGGTCTGAATAAATAAAAGGCATGTGATTGTGTGTTTGTTTTGATTCTGCATACAGTTCCTTTCATCTTTCGTCTGTGACAACGTTTGCATAAAACTCACTGCTAAGAAGTCTATAATAAGAATTTCTTAAAATATGAGCCGTCACCAGGTTGTGAGCTCCCATCAGCCCCCTTTCAGCTCCGTTTGTCTGTTGTTATTTGTTTGTTTGGGTCTAATTAGCACAAAATCCATCCTGGGGTTGGTGCTGTGGGTCGGGGTGGTGAGACTAATGACAAAGAAGCTGCAGGAAAAATGCAATATGCAAACGACGCTGTTTAATGACGACTGCCAAAACCGTGTGAAGTACAGTGTGTGTGTGTGTGTGTGTGTGTGTGTGTGTGTGTGTGTGTGTGTGTGTGTGGAGCGCAGCTGTGTGTGTGTGTGTGTTTGTTAAATGAGAGTGTAAATGAAGCAATAAATTACGAAATAATTCAATAACTTAAATATTATTTCATCACTTTTGTTTTCTTTTTCTTACATCATTCGCATGATAACATTGTTTTACTGGATTTGTTGCAATTTTATTTCAAAATGCCCTTTTTCACAATAATATTTTCCCATTTATTCTATTATTAAATTAAAACTTTACATAAAACTTGAATAAAAAACTGATGAAATAACCTTTTACATTCATAAGATTTTATTTTTGTTTATATGCACGAGTGAATTATTTAGTCATTTAGGCAATAATTATTATTCAATTTAATTATGGCCCTGGAGCAAGGTCGCTCCTACCATCTCCAACCGGTTATCAGTATGCCTGAGAAGGTTTTACTGATGAAACTGTGGTACAATTTGAAAACAGTTTGGGACGAAACTTTGCAGCTGTTTTAGGTCTCAAAGAATCATCATTGGCACATTATACTCCAATATGAAGTTGGTACAACAAAAGAAATATAATATTCAAATTTCACTGGCTTGGGAACACTTTGGAAAATCACTGTTGGTTTTACCCTGATTATGAATGGGAGCCAGATGCATTTAATTATACAGATTCATGACTAAAACTCACTTTGTGTACACACAACGACAGAAATATGCTAATGCACTTTCTTTTCATCAGAATTGTAAATCTCATTCACTGTGGAAAAGGGTGCATATGCATGACCCTCGTGTTCACTCCCACACAAAGTCATCATAAATGGAAGTGTGAGCACTGAATCGCGTATGCATCTTCACATGTTCCTGTTAATTAGATACAAAATGGAAAAGTGCAGTTTTAACTGAGCCACAAGTGAGAGGTTCTCCTGTAATGGCAGAGCAGCTGTCAATACAGTTAGAGTGCCTGTATATGTACCTATAAATATGTATATATAAAAAGAAGTTTTTTCCTTGCCACTGCCGCCAAGAGCTTGCTCATGGTGGGAATTGCTGTGTCTCTGTAAATAATATGACAAAGAGTACAGTCTAAACCTGCTCTATATGAAACGTGTCATGAGATGACGTTTGGGACTGAATTGAAGTCAACAGTTCAAGTATTTCAGGGTCTTGTTCACGAATGATTTGAAAATGGAGGACGAGATGGATCGGTGGATTGGTCTAGTGTCAGCAGTAAAGCAGTTGTCGTACCAGGCTGTTGTGGGGAAGAAGAAACTAAGCTGGAAGGCAAAGCTCTCGTATCTGCCACGTTCCAATCCTCACCTATGATCATGAGCTTTGGGTAGTGACAGAAAGAATGACGAGGTGTTTGTTCTCGGCCTTAGAGATAGGATAAGGAGCTTGGACATCTGGAGGGAGCTATCTAATTAGGATGCCTCCTGGGCGTCTTCCTTTGGAGGTGTTTTGGGCACATGCAACTGGCAGGACATTCTAGGGCAAACCCAGAACTCGCTGGAGAGACTATATAGCCCATGTGCCTGGGAAAGGCCTCTTGATTCCCTGGGAGAAGCTGGAATGAGTTGCTGGGGAGAGGGACATCTGGAACGCTGGATCAGGGGAAGAAAATGGATGGATGAAACCGACAGCAACAGTGGTAGTTACTTAGACTAAATTGTTTTTCACACTGTGATAATGATGATAAATAGATAAAAGGATATCTCTATCATAATTAAACATCACAAAGATAATCATAATGATTTAGTTTATAGCACACAACACAAAATACTTTACAGGGTTCTTCATAATAATGGATGAAAACAAAAGCATTGCAGCAGTTTGTTTTTGAGCCCACCAAAAGGCATCTGTACAAATCAACACAGAAGTCCTGCAGTGTGAACAGCGTGATTATAATCAGACAGTCTGGACAGAAAAGAAGTTTCTTGTCACCGACAGTTTACGACTGAACTACTCGCTCCTCCTCAGGCCTGACGAGTCCAGATGAAAAACAAGCCAAAATTAGAAAATAATTAGAATGAGACGCGCGCTGCGGCCTGCTGATGTGAATATGAAGCAGCTGATGAGTGGAGCCTCGCACGTCCATCTCAGTTGTGGTTTGATTGGAGTAGACTGCAAATGAATTGGTTAGGAGGGACGAGAGGGGATCGGCTGCCAATGACAATTCACTTACGCTGATCCTTGAGTGTGTTTGTGTAGGTTCAACCACAGTGTGTGTACGAGGGGGGGGTTTGTTTAAGATCAAGTTGGCACAAGAACATATGCTTTAGGGAGTGTGTGTTTGTTTATGAGGATGTGTCAATTAAATCCAAGATATGCCCGGAACACATGCCTATAAACATGGGTGTAGCATGTGTGTACGCTGAGTGCGTGTAAATTAAGTTATATTGAACGGGCGTTGCAATCAGCGCCTTTCATTAGTATTCAAGTGTTGCTGTTCGGTGTCCACTGTGTGTGTAGTTTGTAGTGTGTAATATATATGCAAGTCTGGTGCTGTTACAGACCAAGCAACAAAGAAAAAGCTGAAATAAAACAACAGAAGCTAGATCCCCTAAAATAACAGAGCAGATAGAGTGCAACACAAACTATACTGGCTACTGGCTGTATATGATAGGGGTCAAACCACCAAACCTATCGGTGCTGTGTTGACGGGCATCATTGTGTCAGGAAAAAAAACACTATCAATATTTTATCATATTCACTGTCTGGATTGGCTCATCTCCGCTATGAAACCATGACTACTCCCTCTATCCGTAAGATACACCAGTCACTCTTCGATGTGGTCAGTGTGTACTGCACTTCGACTTGGATGTGGTCAAAACTGAACTAGCATCATACCAACGCAACTTCATGCAGTAAATAATTAAAATTTGCACAAACCCAAAATGAATGTTGGTATATGAGAAAGTTTTTTTACCCACTGTGTAACTTTTCTACCATAAAATACTCAGGTGAATGGTGTCTCTGTCATTCGTACTGTTCTCACACTATGTAACTTTGGGCTCCGGGTCAGGAGAAGTACGTAACGCTTTACGGCACTAAGTCACACACCACCAACTATTTCACTGATTTTGGTGAAACTGGATCATATTCTATGGAGAAAATGTTTTCTGGTTTTCCCTCTGATGTCCTCCAGCTGCTCCGCCTCAACTCTCTGTGATTTACAGAGTTTCCTGATGGACAGTGAAGTAAACTGCTGACAACTGTAGCTGCTGTTAGCTCATGTTAGCTCAGTTTGTTGCAGCCGGGCTGCCTGGACTGTGAGCTCAGAGCACCGGGGGAGTGTTAGTGTTTGTACCACAAGCGTTTTGGACCACCGGGAAGAAGAAGAGGAGGTTTTCAGGCCTGGAGCGAATGTTGATGGGGAGTGGAGCCGGTGCCAGAACCGGAGCTCGGTGAGGGGGCAATGTAACCGGGCTTAGCAGCCTCTATAGACATAATGACAGAGGCAAAAAGACTGAAGGGGGCGCTGACAGAGGGCGTGAGCGAGCAAGAGTTGTTGGCGAGAGTTTCTGAGGGCTTCCGTACGTATAAATGTTGCCACAGTCCACGCACTGAGGTACAGAGGTTTTAAACTGACAAAAGAAAAACTTAGTGTCTAGGTATAAGGAAAGAACAGCCAAAGCTACTCGTTGGATTGCCTTTAGTTTTAAATCTGGAGGGAGTTGCAGCTAAAAACTGGGTCAGAGGACTTAATGACCCACGGCTAAAGAGCCCCAGATAATAAATGAATCACGGTTGGTTACTTGTGTCTAACCAGACTGTGAGAATATAAAGTTTACTGGATTTACAGACCACAGCAAGCTGTGTGCTTATATGCTTAAAGTACTAACCAGGTTATAAACTGTAAATCACAGAATCAACTATGAAATTACACAAATCAGCCTGCAAGTTGGAAACAGCTGGTCTGATGGGAGATGTGTAATACAGCTGCAGATCTTACAGCCCTGTGTCTGATTGAAGACGAGGTTAAAATGAACTTTTAGCTTCAGCTGCAAAAACAAAACAGCATGTCTCCTCTGCTGGAGCTTAAAGCAAACATGCTGCTGAATTTCAGTTTACAGCCACATTTCCACCAGCTAAAACACATTTTATCCTTTAAATATGATGAAAGACGTGCAGGAAACATTACTGTAAGGCGTGTAGGAGTGCTTGTTATTTTAGCAGAGCCTGGGGTGGACAGATTCTAACAGCTCAGGCCTTAATCTGCTCTGGGAGGACAAATTAAACACGCCTGCAGACTCAAACCTACGTCCAAACGTGTATGCTGTTGTTATTGTGTGTGTGCCCCATCTCATCACTTCTTAGCACTTCCTCTTTAAAGCGTTGATCCCATAATCCATAGCTGCAGGTAGTGAAACAGAAAGTGAGGTGGATAAGAAATGCCAAATCGATTTCATCAAATTAAAATATAAAGAAAATAATTTATCATGAGGCTAATTTAATGAAGCGGAGTGGAGACGTGGGTGGAGCGGCTGTTGTTTTCGGTTGGATAATGTAAAAATACTTCAGGGTGTTAATGCGGACATTTGGTTAGACATATTTCAACTTCTCCAGCTTCTGAGAAATCATTTTTTTTAATGCTGAGTGGCTCCAAATATAACAGTATCCGTGACCTGTTGCTTTGGCAACAACACCAGCCAAAGTCTTGAATCAGACTTCACTTCAGAATGAATTCATATCATCTGTGGAGTACAATCTCTCTGATTTACGAGACACTGAGGGTCTAATGTGCCATAAAGGGAAAACAGCCCTGATAATGTCACGTCGATGTCATCCAGGTTATCTTAGCGCAGGCTTAGAGACTACAAATGTATACAAACCAAGCAGGAAAGGTTCTGCCCTAAACAGAGGCTAAAAGTCAGGACATCTCAAGATTCTTGTTTTAATTCTTTTGTGAGACCACCGAGGTCATGGAAGTAGATCTGTCTCATCCCTGAGATCCAAACAGGTTTGTCTAAATTAAGTATTTTGATTACAAAGTGAGGAATTAAAACTTTCTCTGGCCGGGCCACAGGTCAGGCAGTCCTGCCGCCTTGGGTGGAGCTGAGGGAGGCTGAATGAATTAAAATAATTTGAACAGATGAGTTGTATAAAAACTCATTGTTATCATGAACGGGGAAATTAGCTATAGAGACCAAAACTTTTTTTTTGTACCAGGCTGTAAACGTTTATTTCTGCTGTGAAGTTGGACATTTTAACATGGGGACTTATGGAGATTGTTTCTGCACTTCCGCGTTTGCTTTATTGGACAGCCACAGAGGCGGTGGCGCTTGGGTCAAACCATAGAACTGCATATCATACCCGAAGATGGGCAGTCAGTCCAATGAGAAAGCTCGACCTGCACACACGCCAACACAGTTTTCCTGCTTCCGTGTTTACTTCTTGGTGGTGTGGCCCCTTTGAATATGTGCTGTAGTGTTTGTGAAGAGAAAATCCTTCATGTAGATTAAAAATTCATAATACAAAGAGTCACAAATGAGCTGGTTTACAGTTTGCGTCTTTGATAATGTTGGTTTACGGGGGAAATGCGAGGCTGGTATCCAGGTTCTTGGGTCAGACATTTATTCTTCTTATGGTTTGATGGATCAGGTGAGATTTCAACTGACTTCCTTCTTTGGTGTGAGAAATATGAGGCACACAATACATATTTTCACTGTGTGAAGCATATTGTTGAGCGGTCATACTGAAGGTTTTTATTTTAATTTAATGTGCACCTCTTTACTTGAACTATCTTCTCTGTTTACTCAGTATTAAATCAATTGAACTGCACAACTGAGCTGATATTGTTATTGATTTGACTGTGCTGTGTCACAGTTTATTCGTTGTGATTTGTCAATTTACGTCATGTGCGACACCTCGTTGCTTTTTACAATAAAGCCTAATTGAAATTGAGAGACAGATGAACGGGTGTAGTGGAGGAGGAGTTGGAGGGATGACGCCTGGATGGAGAGAGGACGGAGGTGTAGAGAGAGGAGAGAGATAGAGAGAGGTAAGGCTCTAATGAAGGAGGTATTGATTTTCTATAGAGGCTCTTTAATCAGAAGCTGCAGTGACACACCCAGAGGGAGGGTGTGTGTGTGTGTGTGTGTGTGTGTGTGTGTGTGTGTGTGTGTGTGTGTGTGTGTGTGTGTGTGTGTGTGTGTGTGTGTGTGTGTGTGTGTGTGTGTGTGGGCGGGCGGGCGGGCGGGGCCGAACCCATTCAAATTACACTTCATCTTTCTCTCTGTGGACACCTTGAGTGTGTGAGTGTGTGTGGGTTTCATGCTATTGTGTGTTTCAGTGTTTATGTTTGTGTGTTGTATATGTGTGTGTGTGTGTGTGTGTGTTCTTTGTGTGTGTGTGTGTGTGTGTGTGTGGGCAGGCGGTGGATAGATAGATGAAGCTGCCCAGTAGATGGATGAGTGGAACAACCAGTCGTTCATCATCTGGAGAACAAGCAAGGAAGGAAACAGCGTGATGGAGAGGAGGAGGGGTTTAAGGGAGGGCGAAAGAGGGGAATGAAAAAAAATAGGGGAGTGGGGGAGAAAGGAAAAAAAAGAAAAGAAAAGAGGACAAAGAAGAGTGGGGATGAAGAATAGACAGAAAAAAATAGCTGGAGTGGATGACAGGATGAAAAGAGGAGAGTAAGGCTTGAAGAAGTTTGAAGAAAAATGGACTAGATTAGGAGGCGGAGGAGAGGATAGAAGGAGGCATATTTTGTAAGGAGGGATGAGAAGGGAGGAAAAAAGAGTGGTCAAAGAGAAAATGGAGTAAGACGGAGGAGAGAGAACATTAGAAAATGAGGTAGAAAAGAAGAGGAGGAAGGAGAGTGATGAAGAGTAGGAGGAGGACAAAGAAGGAGAGAAGATGGAAAAGTTATTGTCAAACTTGGAACCCCACACACTCCTTTCTTCATATCTTTTCTTCTCTCCATCACTTTTCTTCTTCCTCCATCAGGACTGTTGAAGACACTGACTCTGCAGACAGACTCCTAACCTTGCAAACTGTTGCAAAACTGTCCATCTACTGACCTATTTCAAATCCAGACTTTATTTCTTTAATGTATTTTGCAGCTATGGTTTATTTCTAGAAGGTTGCACTGCTTAAGTTTGCTTCAAGTCTGCATACATGTCACTGTTACATGATTTCTGTGTGAAATCAATCAATAGAGGTATATAATCTCTTAATAAATCAAAAATGTGGTGTGCAGTATTTGGGATAAAGCGTTTAAAACCGCCAGTATGATTCATTTTAACCAGACTACTCCTGGTGTTCATTGTAATCAGCTTTATCCAACAACAAAAAGCTGCCAGTTCATTAGCCGGGCTGCCCAGACTGTGAGCTCAGAGCACCGGTGGAGTGTTAGTGTTTGTACCACAGGCGTTTTGGGCCACTGGTAAAGAAGAAGAGGAGGTTTTCGGGCCAGGGGGTGCGTCGTGTTTTTAAAGTAGCACAATAACCCAAACGCTGGCTTCAGGCAGGGTGTTTAATATTTTTGTTTCGAGTTTTGCAGCCACTGTTGATTCTCCAGCGCGCTTGGAAGGGGAGGTTGAGGCCAGCGGTATTGAGTTGGTTGCAATCTGCGACCTCACCTCTAGATGCCACTAAATCCTGCACCCTGATCCTTTATAACCAATGTTTCTAACCCAAAATCTTCAGGGTGAAGTTTAATATTCTGATTGATTATTAGTTGAAACAAAAATGGAGAACCAACTACAGACAGGAACAGACAGTTTCTACCTCTAAAGGAAAGTTACACTGGAGCCAGTTCACCTCCGGTCTACTCAATGGAGGCGGAAACATTCATTGCTGAGAATCTATAAAATCGTTATTTAAGTAATTGTTGATTTTGTAAATTGCCTTCTTATTAATTCTCCTGCCTGAACTGATAGTGAACTGATGTCGGGTCTGCCATGATTGCAGAGCAGAAAACAATTCAGTATCGATTCGTCCATCGGCTGTCCTGGTTCCAGGAACAACAGTTCATTAATGCAGTCTAAGAGAGACTATCTGTCTCTATTACTGCCTGTTGGCCCGCATGGCAATGATTTATAGGCAACCTGTGGAGGCAGGGGAGACGGCTAATGTTGCTCAGAGTGGGAATGTAGGAGGCAACTGGGATGAAACCAACAGTGAACAGGGCAGCACAGTGTGCTGTCAGGTGTGCAGGTATCACCAATAAAAGTCTTGTCAGATTCGTCAATGATGCACTGTAAAAAAAATAAGGTCTGTAGTGACTCAGGGTCTCAGGGTTCTCAGGGTTAATCACTTAAAGAGGTAATTACAGCAGGTTGCTGTATTTTCACTTCATTTAGATTTATTCTGATAGTGCTGGGATCTAACAGGCGACCTTTTACTTGTCTGACCTCCAAGTCTCCACATCCAGAACAATTCGCAGGCTCTAAAATTGAAAGTAATTCCACCGTTGACCTTGTTCTCACATAAAATTCTCACAAAAAGCATCAAGTAAACGACTAAAAAGCGGAAAATGTGTTAGAAGTAATTGTGCGCTGTAACATTAATCAAAGAACTGCCTGTAGCAAAGACATTATTAAAATAAGATTTTAAAGTGAAGCCTTAAGCTGATTTTGTGTAGTTAAATGTTCATCATCACTCTGATGTTCAAAGCCGTCCGGCAGAAGTTATTCTGTGATGAAAGGCTGTAATGCACTTTTTGTGAAGCCCACTTTGCCTCAAGGAAACAAACCACCAAACAACAAAATGGCCCCAGAAATGAAAGGTACATTTCCACCAGTGTTAGAGTGGTGTTAAACTGGCTCTTTCCTTTAATATTGTGAAATAAGTTTTGAAAGCCAAGTAACGGAGGCTCATACTGTGGAAAAGAGTATTCTGGTATATCTTTGAAGAAGGACAGAATCATACTTTTTTTTTTTTTTTTTTTTAAAGTTAATTTTCTCAAATGGTATCTCAGCTGCTGATATAAGTCCTGTTGGAGATAAATTCATTTGGTCCATAACTGACTAATTAATGACATGACTTTACGTGGTGCCACAACGAATAGCCCTAAAAGAAAGATGACCAAAACTAAACTACTCCAACACAACTACAGCACTGTGATTGCCGTTATTTGTCTTTGATAATTATGATATGTATGTAACAATCTAAATTTGTCTGCTCAGACTTAGACCAGATAAAATCAACTGAATGTCCTCTTTATGTAATAGATGTATTTTCAGACATACCCTTTACTTCGATATAACTCAGATGTTTGGTGCTTTTATACTATTCCTCCTAAACTTGCTGCTTTGATTCCTTGTATCTTTGGGACCGTTCTTGTCATGTTTTTTGTTTTCTAGTGTTTCCTGTTTTATTTTGTAATTTTTGTTGCGTTTCCTGGCAGTTTTGATTGTTCCAGCCTGATTAGTTTCACCTGTGTCTTGTCATCCTGCCTTTACTTGGGTATTTAGTCTCTTGGTTCGTTGGTTTCAGTGTCAGTTCGTCTTCGTCCCATGTTGAAGCGTTCCAACCATTCCTTGTGTTTTGTTTCCCCGTGTGGTTTAGACTTGTTTCTTGGACCTTGCCTGTTTCATGGACTTTGGATTTGCTTGTTTCGACTGCCTTTCTAGATTTTGAACGCAGCCTACTACCTACATTCGGTAAGCTTTTGTACATTCACAAATAAGCCATTGATCTCCACAAGCTCAGTGGTATTCCTCGTGTTGCTGGTTACCCTGCTTGAACGGTGGCAGTTCATACCTTAAACCACCTTTTTACATTGTCTTGACAAGTAACAGCAATAGATTCTTGCATTTATTGAACGTCTTCTTACAGTAGCATTGGTAGAAATGGCATAAAATTATTGTGGCACCAAAAAGAGGAGAGTGTAAGGCTGATGGGAAGTATTTGATGTATGTCATACCACCTCTTTTAACGAGAACCACATGCATATGGGGAGAAAATGCTCATATGGATCGTTGAGTTCAAAGACTCTGAGTTCTTGTTAAGGACTGTAGAAGTAAAATATGGGATTAATGAATCTTGAATAGACTTTGTACTCAGTGGTTTGATCTCACTCACTCAGGTCTGTTTCTATAGAGACACATAATAACTACAAACAGTTACTATAGGAACAGATGGGTGATCTCTCGCTTTCTCCCTCTCTCTTGCTCTGGACTGTAAAGCCACATTTCTCTGCTAAGTTCACAAAATCTCAGTGATAATACATGAATACGACTCGCAGGCTGCAGGGACTTGAAGTGCCAACACACTCCACTGATCTGCCTGAAAGGAGAGAGACGGAGGCGACAGCGAGGAGGCAGCAGATAAAAACAGGGTTACAGAGACCAACGGGCCAAAAGATATGGAAAAAGACAAAGGGTACACTGGTAGGTACTTTGGGGCTACAGATATAGTGCACTAGCTGCTAGACTGCTAGATTTTTTCCTCACTTGATTTTGTTCTCAGTGAGTTGGTGCAGGCCACCAAATAAAAGAAAAAGTTGCAGGCAAAGAAGTTGAGCCACATTTAATGCAACCCGATGTCATGCCTGGTTGCCAATCAGATGATCAGACTGGTCAAACTGCACCAAATCAGTCTAAAATGTCACTAAAACTGAGCATTATCTAGGTGGAGTATGAACTAAACTATGATACTCTGTCTGTTGTGTTCTGGTTTGGTTTATTTTGTGTCTACGTGCTTCTATGTCTGACTGACTTTCAGCTTTCAGCGAGCAGGGGTTGAGCAACATAGACAATGAATGAGAGTGAGGGAGTGTCAGCATTGAAGGCTGGTGAGTTAGCAAAATTATTATTATTATTATTATTTTCTGGTTGTTTCACAACGGGTCTCTTCAGCACAAATAAACTCACTGCTGCACAACCCTGCGGTGATTTTCTGCCACACCAGATTAGGTCTGAATACGGCCTTAGGGGTTCGGCCTTGCTCAGAGGCACCTCAGCAATACCCAGGAGGTGAAACTGGCACCTCTCCAGCTACCTAGTCCACAGTTCATACTGTGGTCCAAACTGGCCACCCTTTGGTTCCAAGCCAAGTCCCTCCAGACGCCCTACTGCTACTACTGATTTTATAATCCATTCTATAGTTAATTCACAATATTTTGTTGTTTATGTAGAGGAACGTGTCTGGAAATTAGAAACTATGATATCATATGTTCTAGTTGGTATATGAAAATATGAAAGCTGCTTGGCTGCTTCCAGCTTGGTACCAGCACTATTTTCATATGCTTGAATACTCACACATATATCTCATTATCACCAGTGTGGTTATGCCAGGTAAGTGTGCCTATTCATTATCATTATCAAAACCAGACCAAAACTAAATTATTATTCACCGATGTCTATCCATGTTTGTGTAAGGGGCTGACTGTCTAGTGTCCTCTTATCATTTCTAGTCTGAGGTCCTTGTGTTAGAGTCTTGATGTGTGTGATTTCCTTGTGTGTTTATTCGTGAATTTCAGTGCGGATTTGTGTGTGCGCCAGCCCAGCCTGCAGCCTTGCTCAGGGGCTTTCAGCTCGACTCTTCAGTTATGCGTTGAGCCAAGAGCCAGAGTGTGTGTGTGTGTGTGTGTGTGTGTGTGTGTGTGTGTGTGTGTGTGTGTGTGTGTGTGTGTGTGTGTGTGTGTGTGTGTGTGTGTATGTGTATGTGTGTGTGTGTGTGTGTGTGTGTGTGTACATTTTGTGGATCTGAGTTTATCCTTTTGCTACAGCTGTTACCTCAAGCAATAATTCTGTATGTGTGTGTGTGTGTCTGTGTGTTTGTGAGTCAGAGGGTCTTCGGCAACATGAATGGATCAGAGTGGAAATAAGGGTTTAAAAGAATTTCAAGTAGCAACAAAAGGGGCACTGTTTGCTGGTGTGTGAAATTTAATGTGTGGCATGAATATATGCATTATTTCACACGCATGTTGTCCTTGAGCCGACGCTCCAGAGTCACATGAATTCATCTGATCTCCACAGAGTCAAAGAAAACTCGGATATATCAAACATTTATGTGAAACTCTAACATCATATCGAGGTATCTTAGGAAATTGTTCGATGGCTAAGACTTGGTTTTGGTGTCATGGTTGGATTTAGGTTAAGTTTTCAGGGTTTAAATGCTAGGAAATGCACATTACTTGGCCAAAACCATGTCTCCACTACTCTGGTTCTAAGTTTTACACCAGATTTGGGATTTTGGCTGCAGGGATTTGCTCCCATTCAGCCACAAGAACATTAGTGAAGTCGACCACTCGCAGTTGGTATTCTAGTTCATCCCAAAAGTATTGGACAGGGTCGCGTCAAATCTCTGTGCAGGCCTGTCAAGTTCTTCCACACCAAACTACACTGTTAAAATTGTATACAAAGCAGTAATATCATGGACATTATCTGTAAATTAAGAACCAAACTATTATTTTATTATGTAAATAATATTAAATTCATTTGTTATTTCATTCATTTGATTTTTGTAAAATTGCTAAATTATTTATACAGTATTTCTGCTTTTTTAAATGACATAAAAATGTATAAAATGACAATAATTATCTGTAATTAAATTTGTGAATAATTAAATTATTGAGGGTGTTTTATCGTAATAATTTGGGGAAAATCTGTAAAATAACAGTGTTTCTCTGTAAAATCTGGATTGAATTCAATAAATTTGTAGTTTTTGACATTTATTTGAATTATGATATTCTGTAATTTGACTTTTTGTTTTCTTAAACTTTTTTTTTTTTTTTTTTTTTTTCAGTGTTGGGATCCGGCTTTGTGCATGGGACAACTCCTAAACAAAAGTTTGTTGCTGGAATAGGTTTGCTCTATAACAGTCAGCTCCGCCTGTATTGAGGTGGTGCTGTGGGGCATGCTATCTAAAATCACACACTAGGACTGTATTGTACTGCCGTTGTTTGGTTCAGTGTAAAATACCAAAGCCAGTGTGATGGCAGGCATTCTTTTACAGCGCTATTGCGGGATCACTAGTCATTGCCAGTCTCTAATTGAAGGTCAAATGCTCAACATTTCACACCAACACCGTGAAAACAACTTTAAAAAATTGCCACCGCGACTCTAAATTAGTCTCTCCACCCCACCCTCACCTCTCTCTCTTTTTCTCTCTATCCCTCATTTCTCATTTTGTTGGAGAAGAAAATTGTTTCCTTGTTGTACCACATTTGTCCAGGTCTGTCGTGTTATCTCTGCGAAACACATTGACTCCCTCTTTCTTTCTTCCCATCTCTCTTTCTCTCCCTCCCTCACTCACACACAGTTTTAAATGAACAGGGTGTTAAACAGGGCCATGTTCTTGGCAGTTCAGATCAGTCCTCCTCTGTTACTGCTGCTCTGAATGGACAAAATGTTACACGTCTCCCTTTCACACAGCAACACTGATGGTGTGAATCCAGGTGAGAGCTGCTGCAGCTCAACATGCTGCTGGCTGGCCAACGTCATGCCACAGGTTGGAAAATCCTTGTCACCATTGTCACCAAAAACTGTACCACGATCCTCCTCGCAGATACAGTATGAGGACACAAACACCTGCACAATCTAATGCAATCCAGTGTAACTTCAATATTAACTACATTCTCGGAAATTAGCATAGAGTTGAAACAAAAGCTCTCAGTGCCAGAAAAAATATTATAAGCTTCTCAGCAGCAGGATTTATTACAGTGAAATTGCTTTGGATTGCAATAGACTGTAGTGTTTGTCCTTGCATCTACTCTCTGTAGATAGATGGATTAATATTGAACACTCCTGCTACTATTAGGATTAACACTAATAAAAGTATTTGAAAAAGACTTTGAAGGATGTTGCTCAGTCTGCAATACTTGGATTCTCAGGCAGTGAGTTCTACAGCTTCGTGGCCACGACTGCAAAACTTTGGCCACCGTTTATCTTGAACCAGGATTTGGGTAACCATGTGAGGGCATCATATCAGATCATATGAGAATCCATCAGATTACACGCTTGTGCCCAAACCATAGTGGTTTCCTCTGATTTGTTCTGACCAATCGGCATCGTATGAGGAATTATTGGCAGCTATGGATTAAAACTAAGTTTGCGTGATGCCGTGTGCGATATGATGAAAACAACAATGCTGGCTGATAAAGTGGTTAGCTTAGATGCTGCTAGCATCAGTTATAACAGCACTGAAGAAGAGCAAAGAATACCAATGAAGGTTTTTCTCAGTGGAATTGATTGATTGACTTTGGGTTTGACTACGTCATATGGTTCATTAATCTAATTAGTAACAAGATCTCTGCCTGATGATTTGAGGCTGCACTCAGCATTTCAGCATCATGGCTGGGAGCCAGTCCATGAAGTACTTTGAATGTAATCAGAATAAATCAACTCAGCAACTGATTGGTCACCAAGAGTGATGCTGAGAAGCTGAAAAAAGGTGATATGGGGTCATTGAAGCTGTTAAAAGTCTTTATTCTTTTCATTAAAGAAAGATTGATTCATGGATCGATAAATCCATTATATATATGTGTATATATCTGAACACAGGTGGGAAAAGTCCAAAAATGGAAATGGACACCATACATACTTCATGTCATGCTGATTTAGAAACTGTAAATTGGACTAAAGTTCATCCATTTCAGAAAGCAGTCTAGTCCTTGACGATGTTCAATGGGACTAAATTTCTTTGAATTGTGGAAAAATTAAACTGTGCACTAAAGCAAGTCTTTGGACCCATTGGTACATTTTGATTGGTTTGATTGGTTTATACTATTGTATTACATGGCTGGAGACGTGCAAATGGGATGTGGGTACGTGTCTTATAGGTGATTTCTTGGCTTCAAACATTAGTTTGATGACAAAAACACAGATCAGATTCTGGTGCCTAAAAATCGGCTGCAGGTCACTGCAGGAGTTGTTGCATGTCAGTAGAAAGGACACGTATTGGTTTAGTCGCTGAAAGCTTTTTCTGTTTCAATGTTTTGTAATCACTCCAGGTATTTTTTTAACTTTATACTTCATATATTCATATTTTAAATTGATTTCTGTATGTCTGCTACTTGTGTTTTTAGTTTTTTCGTAATCAGAGGCCAGGTTTTCACTTGTAGAGAAGTAAAAGTGAAATTTGTTGCAACCCCCTGAGGACATGGAGTTAAAGCTACCTTATAGTTTTAAAGGTCAGAGCTGTATGTGAATAATCAGGTCTCAGTGATATAACATCAGCGTTATTGGCTGTGGGAATATTGACTGTAAGCCCACAATGATTCGGCCTATCGCAGTATTACCACCAAGTGTTGTAACAGAAGTTCATGGAAGTGACTCTAATCCCAAAGCTACTGCTGTCTCATCTGTTCTATTTATTATTATGAAGTGTTTCTCCCTGTCGGCTCCTCTGTGGTGGAATGACCTTCTCTTGCTGAGGGCGGAGTCGCTTCTTGTCTTCCAGGATGAAAACTCGACTTTTTATGATGTACTTCAAATCATCGTCTCTCTGCTAAGCTGCAGCTCACCCTTACTGTTCTCCAAAATCCTCCTGACAGCACACCTCTCCTCTTTTCTGAGTACTTCAGTAAGGTACCTGACCAGTATTTAGTCAGATATTGATCTGGAATCAGAATTTTTAATCATTTAGGAGGCTTTTACGCCTGAACTGTTTGTTTGAAATTAATTCTGGTTAAAAATGACTCTGCAGTGTGATAATTTAGGACTGTTTCGCTATTACTTCATTTATTACTTCATAGACATGAACGATGGCTGTAAAAATTTGTAGTTTTGTCCTTTGCAAAGAACAGTGGGTGTAGTCAGCTTGAATTCATACCACTGCTGTGATGGACACAGGTTTTCCTGGTGGTAGAAAATCATCTCAACATCCACAGAAGTGTCTAAAACCCTTCAGTCAGGTGGAGAGGCGTTTAGCCGTTTGTCATTTGCAGAATAATTACTGTATCGCATTGAGCACGACAGTGTGGAGCAGAGAAGTGGGTGTGTAAGTGGTTTGGAGAAGTTACCATGATTTGTTTTAATATGTTTGAACTTAATACGATGGGAGTACTTGGTAACTGACATGAATCGAAACCAACAGCTTTAAATAACTCAAAACTGCAACGTTCACTTCAATGCAAAACCAGGGCAAATTAGAATAGTTCATCTCGTCATGTAGACTCCAGGGGGCCCAGTTTAAACTGCACAATTTTAAAATATTAAACCCGGCTTCCTCAGTGTGCTGTATATATCGCAGGCAGTATGTAAAAATACAGATTAGCATAAATTAAACATGAGTATACTAAAGTAATACAGAGAGATGCAACAACATGAAAGTGTAGGATGATTGTTTACAGCCTCATCTCTCCTTTGAATGAATATGTAAAATATCACACCATATGTTCATAAACCCTGGAGAGCTTTGCTACAAAGGCTGAAAGCATATAGCTTTATAGCTCGGTAATATAATTTTGCATTTCATTTTCTTTTCTTCTGTGTTGCTGCTTTTAAGTGTTCATAATGTGTGTAATATTCACCCAAATTGACTTGGCGCTGAATTCTTTTGGCAGATGTTTTACTTAAGAACATAAGCAATGCAAATTCTCTTTGTGTTGCAGCGACAGAATAAAATAGGACATTGTGAAGATAACTGACTATTTGTCAAGCGTGTCTAGATTACTTTTACTATCGAGTGAAAAAACTCCCACACTCATTTAGTCTTTAGTTGAATGAGTCCATCGGACCAGTTCATTGGTTTGAATGTTTGACTTTTGAATTTTCTGTATTTGACAATGAATGCAACGCTTCATTGTTGGTTGATGAAATACAATGAAATAAAATGTCTTAGCACCAGATCCTTTAAGTCCTGGATGTGGTGAGGTCGGGCCTTGGATTGGACCTGCACACCCCACCGGTGCTCGACTGGATTGAGTTTTGGGGAATCTGGGCACCTTGAACTTGTTGTTGTTTATTGTTTATTGTATCTTTTGCCCAAAGATTACACACATTAGATCAAACAAAGACACATTACAGCATTTTCACAAATGAATTACATGAAGTCACACAACATAAATATATTAACATGATTATAGAAAGTTGTATGAAGAATTACATGAAATCATTCAACGTGAATGTATTGACATGATTAAACGCAATTACATCATTCAAAGTAAATGTTTTAACATGATACTCTATTTTATGTCACTTTAAGCATCCATGATTTCATAATTTCATAGTACTGTTCAACTCATAATTTTATGTTCTTCACCATAATTTCATGACGAATCACAGCCTTCAGTTACATTTTAAAACTCAATATTCCAGCAGTTGTGATCAAGTGTATGGAGAGCCTATTCCAGTGTGCTACAGCTCTATATATTACAGACTTCTTGAGTGCATTGGTTCGAGGTAAAGGCAGCGTGAAGTTGTTAGCAGAGGCCTGTCTAGTGCTGTAACCATGTTTTACATTTGTTGGTTGAAGTTGCAAGAACATAAGAACAGGTTTATGTGAAATATAAGTCTTTCTCAAGTACATGATTAGGCTATAAGCCAGTCTCTCCTCCACCAGCATCTATGAGAGCCTGGCGTGCACACCCATAACACTGTCTGTAATAGAGCATCTCAGAGCCAGACGTGCTGCTCTATTTTGAATAAGCTGAAGTTTAGAGAGATCTTTCTTTGAAGCACTGGACCAAACTGTTGGGCAGTAGTTTAGATGAGACAGAACTAAAGAGCTAACTAGTAGTTTAACAGTTGATTTATTAAGCAGCTTGTTGTTGTGTTCCTCAAAACATTCCTGAAACATTTTTGCTTTGTGGTAGGGCGCTGAAAGAGTCCACTGCCATCAGGGCATACCGTTTCCATGAATGGGTGGACATGGTCTGCAACAACGCTTAGATAGGAGGTATGTGTCAAAGTAACATCCACATGAATTGCAGGACCCAAGGTCAGTATGAGCATTGCCCAAAGCGTTACACTGCCTCTGCTGGCCTGCCTTCTTCCCCACATAATGTAAAAGAAAATGTGATTTACATTCTTCCATTGCTCTGTGGTCCTGTTCTGAGACCTTTCTATCAGAACCAGCAATCTGAGCTACAGAAGCTTGTCTGTTGGATCGGATCACATGGGCCGGCCTTCACTCTCCACGTGCATCATGAGCCTTTGCCGCCCAGGAATCTGTCGCCATTTCAGCTCTTGTCCTTCCTTGGACCATTTTTGATTGGTACTGACCACTACAGACCGGGAACACTCCACCAAGAGCTGCTGTTTCTGGAGATATTCATTATCACAATTTTCCCCTTGTCAAAGTTGTTTCGCTTGGACATTTTTCCTGCTTCTAACACATCAGCTTTGAGGACAAAATGTTCACTTGCTGCCCAAAATCTCCAACCCAACTGCCTGTCAGTTGGGTTGGAGATTTTGGGCAGCAAGTGAACATTTCATGCCATGATGACGACTAGTCGGTGTTATCACTTCAGCTGTCAGTGGTCATAATGTTATGGCTGATGGGTGTAAACTGTGCGTCATGTTGATTCTGTCATTGTGTTCACATTTGGGAGGTGATAATTGTGATATTTCCAACAGCATCTGAGGACAGCATTTGTATAATCTGTATAATCACAGCGCAGCCCCTTATGGTGTTAGCTTTAATTGCTAATCCCACACACACATGTCACAGACAGATGCTGCTTGCAGAGGGGTGTGTGTGTGTGTGTGTGCAGTTTTAGTTCAATTTAAAACCAATGAAATAAAGCTCATTTGAATGTAAAGCAGAGTTCATGAAGCAGCTAGTTCTCTTCTCAAAGCAGGACTCAAAAGGTAGAGATGTGAATAGATATGAATTGTTGAACCTTGAGAGCTTATCTGAAAGCTAGTCTTACACACACACACACACACACACACATACAGACACACAACTCTGCTTCAACTTCATTGATCTGTGCTGGAGAGAGTACAAGGTCAGCTTCAACTGGCAGGGTTTTGGTTATTTGCTCGAGGGCACCTCAGCTGATTGGTTTTGTATGGACTCAGAGCATCAGGTCATATCACTGCTCCACTGCAAGTCTTCAGGCCAACCAGCAACAAAATGTGATAAAGGTGCTTTTTCTTTAAGTTTAATTCCAGTGGCAGAATACACGATGATACATCTGAAGGTCCCGTGTGTCAGCTTTAGGAGGCTCTATTTACAGAATATGGCATAAATGGTTATAATGGATATAATATTCAGAACTCAACAGACAAACTAAACACTGGCTAGAGCCTTTTTGTAACCACCTTAGTTTCTCAGAGGGTGAGACAAGGTTTGCGATCAGAAACTACACCGCTAGATGGCATCCGTAAATCATGAATGTAGATTAGATACAAAGTAGTGGCTAGTAAATTAAAATTTGAAATTAAAATATCCCCCTACTGGAGACATAAAGACCAAAGCAGCTCTGAGTGTCATATTGACAAAGGCATATTTAAGAAGCTTTGTTTCTTATATTGACTTGAATGTAAAGTCTTTAAATCATTTTGATGGCACAGTACAGACTCCATAGCTGGACAGGGTGCAGGATGCTTTCTTATCCTTTCCACTTTTACTTTATTACAGTGCAGAGATAAATCCTCTTATCTGAATTGAATTTACGAATGTTAAAGTCATCCGTAAATATTTTCTTACAAGCATTTTGTGCTTTCAGAGATGCTAAACTAACAGACTTTCTGGGAAAATGGAAGTCTTGATGGTAATCGAGGATAAAAAATATGTCGATGACGAAACTCATCTGAGTTTAGAATTTACATTAAAACCACAAAGTCAGCTCTCTGATTCATTTATAGGGCTTACAGGTTTTATCCTGTTTTATGCTAATGTATGCATGTAGCATCAAAGCATGAAAGCCTAAAGGAGGAAGCTTTTAGAGCTAATTTGCTTATAGAGCATGAGATCATTGGGTTTTCACGTTTTGCTCGTGCAGAGCCACAGGAAGTGCTTCAACCAAAGGCTCTTTTCTGTGGCAAGCGGTGCATTTTGCTTTACAATGACGATATGTAACACTCATCTGGGTGGTTGAGAGTCCTTTCTGTAGCTCCTCTTTGTATCGCTTCTTATGCTAATGTGGTATATATATATATATATATATATATATATATATATATATATATATATATATATATATATATATATATATATATATATATATATATATATATATATATATAGTAGAACTGCGAGAGAGATCCACTTCTGTTCCTATTAATTATATCATTTTGTGAAGCTTCAGCTGAAGTTGCAGCAGAAAGCTGGCTGTTAATTAATTAATGTGTGTGTTTATGTTAATGTGTGTTTGTGGAAGGATAATATACTGATATTATGGACTAAGTTTATGCAGAAAAGTAGAAAGAAGGAGAGAGAACTTGCAATGATGCATAAACAACTCTTCATAAAAAATAAAAAAAAAAAACTATAAATGCCAGCCTGCAACTTCCTGTGTGTGTATGTGCGTGCATTTAGCACCATATAAGCTCTTTTCCAACAACAACATCCATACTCACTCTCTCTAACCTCTGCACACAAACACACACTTTGGATTTGCTGGATAAACACTATTCTGTTGTCCACTAAATGTGGATCTCTGAAACAAACACACAGGTCCCTCGGGGGCACGGCTCAATTTGATTCATTAGAGTTTGGCCAATCAGGTTAAAGATGGATCTGTCACCGGGAAGGTCAGGTAGAAAGGAGCAGATATCATCAAATCTCACACACACACACACACACACACACACACACTCACACACACACACACACACACACACTCACACACACACACCCACACACACACACACACACACACAAAAAGAAAGTTACTTTAACTTGACTTTTTAACCTTTTAACTTTTCTTCAGGTGCAGGTCTGAAAGCAGAAATCTTTTCTTTCCTGCAACACACACACACAAACACACACATACACACAGGTAGTCAGTGCTGAATCATAAACATTTCTTCTCTCCTGGAACCCAGACTCACTGCTGGATACTTCTAATGAGGCGGAGAGAGAGAAAGAAGGCAGAAACAAGACACACTATACTGGTCAAAGGTACGCAGACAGACACCTTCCACCTGCTTTTCATGGCTTGCACCTCTTGGGGTCATTCAAATGAATGGAAACCTAACATTACAGCCTGAAATGCTTTTGATAACAGTTTTGTCTTTCAAATTTACAATGGCCCTCCATGCATGAAGATAGTTCCATTAAATAAACATCAGGTAACTTCTCTACCATAAATTAACAGATTTTAAATAAGACGCTACACTGATCTGCCATCTGATCTGTTTCACTTCAAGAAACTCTGTGATTTACAGAGTTTCCTGAAGTGAATGCTACCAACTGTAGCTGCTGTTAGTTAATGTTAGCTCAGTTTGTTAGCAGTTTTAGCATTTTGAACCACCAGGAAGAAGGAGAGGAGGTTTTCAGGCCCAGTCCAACGTCTAGATGTCTCTCTACATACTCCTGTCCATGTAGTACAATAAAAGAGAAGAGAGTATATACAATACATTTTCTGTGTACAGAATAAACAACATAGACAAATGTCTGTATGGATAATTATGCTGATGTCCATATAAGAAGAATACAGATCCAGGAGGATGATGAGCAACTTCCAGGAGCTGCCAAATAGACCAAAGACACACAACCTGCTCTCCACCGTGGAAGACATGAGGCACATAGAGAGGGAGGACGAAGATCCAGATCTAAAATATCTCAAACAGCAACACAGACAGCCAGGGGAGAGAGAGACTGAGAGAGGTCCCGTGGTGGCTGATGGTCCATCCCAGAGAAGCCTGAGAGAAAGACACACAGCTTGGACGATCATGTACTTTGTGGGACGACAAACAAACAAAGTTAGAGAGAGCTGTCGAAGGACAGAGTGCCAGAAGAGCAGAAAAAGTTTGTTTCAGGAATTTTCCTAAAAAACTCCACTTTAACTTGGGCCGAGAGAAAGATTGAAGTTGGTTTAACTGTCATCAGAGACACACACACAAACACACACAGTATTTCTACATGAACGATTCACGTCATTATATAAGAATAAGAAAGTTTACGACGCTTTTCAGGCTGATACAAGAAACAGTATTTGGTGTTTTTGCTTTGGTTGTACTTTCTGTGGAGTTCCTTTCAGCAGTGGGGACGTGCTGTGATGTTTCAGAAGTTATGGAAGGGTTTGAGTTCAATTTCATGTCAGTTTTAGAGTTGCTCAGCAAAAAAGGGGGACAGAGAAATAGCTGAGAGCAATGACTCTCCAGTGATTTAATGAAACTGAGGCTTAAAGGAGAAACAATCTCGTGTTGCTCTTAAAACGGCTTTTCTCTCCAGCTCGAAAGCTAATTTTCGAGTGCAGTGTGTCTCAAACTTTTTGCACACCGTGCCACGTCAGAAAATATCAGGCTCTCCAGGAACCACTTTTGTGACCAACATCAGGACACTTCACACAGGAGGCAGATTTCTTCCCAACATGGGGATTGTATATTGTTGATTGTTGTTAGTCGCAGAACTGACGTGTAATGAACAAATGAAGTCATGTCTCAGATTTGAGTCCAAATCTCAAGTCTACAGCTAACACATAGCTGTCTTCACCCTTATAAGAGACAGAGGGAGTCAGCAGTGACATGAGCCACAAAGAATGGGGAAGTACAAGTTGAACACATAGGCTGTATAAAATATGTGTATGTGTGATGTGTGGGTGCAGAAACTTGAAGCTGGTAACTCATGTCTGTTGTTGACAGACCACCATCACAAATTGTCCATTTCCACTCTGCTGACTCATCTCTCTCCAGTTTCACTCCCACTACTGTACAATCAGTAGTTGCGATGAGTCATTCACTCATTAATATGACTCTCTTAGCTTCCTGTAAATGTCAACTTCATCTGAATGCCAGCTAGAAATTAAGCAGCGATGAAACGTGTTGCAAGCGACGCGTAATCCCCGGATTTGAGAGTTGAGGTCTTAATCTGAGTGTTAGGCTCCTCGCCTGAGATCACCTCAATCTGCCTGCTTTGTTCTGGAGCACCTGACTTCCCCGTGGTTAGCTTGATTGGCTGCGTTATACAGGAATCACCTGAGTGTGTGTTATTCTTGGAAGTTGAGAGGAAGCAGAGGAAAGACAAGATAACATGAACACAGCTAGACAAATTATACGGACTAAAACTTTCTGTTATGTACATACTCAGATTTTAGGAGAAATGATCCCCTGTGATGAATGATGAAAGCTGTTTACTTCATATCTACTTCTTTATTTACAGTGAAATTATATTAAAATACACATTTCCTTATGACGGTTTTCCTTTTTCAAATGTTGTCTTTATTATAAAGTTGAATTTAAGTCAACTTCCTGTGTTATTCCTTCGTTTTTATTTCCTCCCAGCGTTCCCCTTCTCTCCTCTCCTCCATCTTTTCCTCCTCCTCTTGTCTTCTCAGCTTGTGTTCATTAATTATGTGGATGGAGGGAATCTGCACGCAGCAAGGATGGAGATAAAAACTACATTTGGTTTTCAAATGTTGCTCTGTGATCGATTGAGCTTGAGGTTTGTTGCAACTTGCTTGACGGGAGCAAACTTGTTGTTATTTTTTCCTTTTTCTTGAATGCAAATAGAAATGTGGATTTGACTGCAGCTGTTCTTTCCCTTTCAATTAGTCACAAGTTCAGTAGTCAGAAAATCGGGGTGTCACAGGTTGATAAATGACTGGTTTGTGAATTGTCACTGTTTGGAGAAACACTCCATGTTTCACTGATGTACGAGTAGAGGTGCAGATGGTACTCCAGTTATTAGGTGTGTTTTATGTCTTATATCTTTTTTTTACATTATTGAGTATTATAAGTCAGGATTTTAATGTGGTGCCTTCATGTGACGTAGAAATTTGTGACTTCCAAGTCCATATTGACTGTAGTTTGTTTTTTTATGCAGCACTGCCTGAGGGATTGAAGGTCACGGACATTCAGTGTCGGTTTTGGGCCTTGCTCCTTACGTGCAGAGATTTCTCTGGATTCTCTGAATCTGAAATCAGAGAGTGTGTTTAGAAAGTTCTTAAATTGTTGGACTATTTGCAGTTTTTCACAAAGTGGTGGACCTCTTTCGATGATGCCCCTTTCATAATCAACCTGTCGCCATTTAATCTGTTTACCTGTTAAATGATCCAAACGGGTGTTTTTTGAGCATGAAACAACTTTCTTTTATCGTTGCCCTTGCCCCAACAGGTCTTGACGTCTGACGTATCTGTCTTTTGTGACTAATGTCAGTTCTCTTTTATTCTCCTCAGGTCACCATCTCTCTGCAACTCTACCTCCGAATCAATCCATTTATCAGTCGCTTCATTCGCCCGTCTCTCCAGCATGTCGCTGAAGGTCCAGACCAGTAATGTGACCAACAAGACAGATCCAAAGTCCATCAACTCCCGGGTGTTTATAGGCAACCTGAACACGGCGGTGGTGAAGAAATCAGATGTGGAGAGCATCTTCTCCAAGTATGGCCGGGTGCTGGGCTGCTCTGTGCACAAGGGCTACGCTTTCGTCCAGTACGCCAGTGAAAGGCACGCCAGGGGGGCCGTGATCGGGGAGAACGGCAGGGTGCTGGCCGGACAGACGCTGGGTGAGTCTTTCAAGTTTGAAGGATTTACCCACAAACCATTTAGAGAATTTTGCGAAGCTGGAATCTTCGACCTGTTGTGTTTCACGAAGAACTTAAATAATTCATCGTTTTATGAGGAAGACTTTTCACTTCTAAGCTCTGGGGAAACCAGCCCTGCAGGCTACAGAAAACTCAGGGCTATCTTAACATTATTTTAGGTTGTCAGGACCATCCCCTCTGGGTAACACAGGATTAGAGGATGGATTTTAAAATTACAGCGTCAGAATGTTTCTGGCTCATTATTTAATCCGAAAACATTTTCAGCCTCGATGCCGCATCAGTGTACACACTGGATGATGAGTTTATCTGACATGGAAGCCCAAGACATGAGGCAGTTTGTTCATGGATGTTTAGGTTTGTGCTTGATCTCTCTCATATCACATGAAACATGTTTATTTCTACAGTATGTGCAGATGGCTACTTGACCAATATCTTTTCTCAAGTATGTTTGATTGTTGGGTGATAACCATAGACTGTATAAAACATGGACGTAGTCTTCATGACGTCACCCACAGGTTTCCAAAGAGCTGTTGGGAAGCTCAGTGTGTGGTGGCTTTGTCCTGCCTCTGCTACCTCCTGGCTGATCTAAAAATAAGCAAAGCTGTGGAGCTCAGGTGGGCTGAATGAAGCCTGGTTGCTCAAACAAGCCCCCTGTAACGGCACCCACCTGTCAATCAAAGCAGCCACGCTCTTAATTCCACAAAACTTTAAGCCTTAATATAATCTGAACAGGTGAGTTGTATAAAAATTCACCCTCAGTACAGTTGTCATGAACGGGGAAATTAGCTATAGAGACCAAAACTGTTTTTTGTACCAGGCTGTAAACATGTTTATTTCTGCTGTGAAGTTGGACATTTTAACATGGGGACTTATGGAGACTGACTCACTTCTGGAGCCAGCCTCAAGTGGATGTTTGAGGAACTGCAGTGTTTGGCACTTCCGCACTGGCTTCACTTCACAGCCACGGAGGTTGCCGCTTGGTGATAACAAGCTAAACATATGAGATGGGACACAAACTGAGGCCTCTGATATCAAAGTCAAACACATTCCCCACCCTGACCTCCACACCTTTGCACTCAGCAGCCAGGTAACGCAAACTCATTGCAAAAAGACCGTGACATTGATTGATTAATGTCTTGAGAACATCCATTCCTAATAATCAGACTTGGGGTTCAGTTAAACGTGCTGTGACTGCACAAACCTCTGAGCACCATTACATCCATTTCCATATGCCGTCTCTCTCTCTCTCCCACTCTTTGCTCGGTGTATCTGTGTAATAAAATATCAGAGGGGAAATCAGAGTTGAGCGGAGTGTGCCTTTAAGCTGCTGGAGTATTTTCCTCCGTCTGTCTGTTTCCCCCGGTGGAGCAGGGCAGAGACGAGCTGTCAGGGAGCTGGTGTGAAGAACTCAACTGGTTTATGTTCAGTCACTGCAGAGCTGCGAGCGCTAATAGTCTCTCTCAGTGCAGTGTGTGTGTGTGTGTGTGTGTGTGTGTGTGAGAGAGAGAGAGATGGAGAGATATATATGAATGAGTATAACTGAAAATGTGTGTTTTCTGGGTTGAGGGGTTAATTACTATCTCACACAAACAACACTCGCCAACACACACACACACACATACAGAGACACACACAGACACAGTAATACTGGGTATATTTCCCAGAAGGCCCCATCAGTGTGTATGTGTGTGTGTAATGTGGGATAAAGCTGTGACAGCTAAGGGGCTGCTAAGTGATGCTCTCTGCCCCACTGCAGCTTGCGTGTGTGTGTGTGTGTGTGTGTGTGTGTGTGTGTGTGTGTGTGTGTGTGTGTTACTATGGGGATCATATAAAATCGGTCTTCTTTCTCTGTACCAGTTAGACTTTCCTCTCTCCAATCATCCCTGCTTTCCTGGGATGACTTAGAGTTTATTATGAGACACTTTTTAAACACATAATTTCCACTTTGGTGTTTTGTTTAGCAAGCAAATTAAAACTGTAATACAATAATAAGTCATATGATAATGAAGATTACAGACAAACTGCTTCACATGAAAGAGAGACGATAAAAAGCAAAATACTGAAATGGAATTGTGTCAGCGTCGTCATAAAAATATGAAGTACAGTAAAACAAAATGATTGATTAGACATAAAACTTTATGATAATGGACAAACTGATCATTCAGAGCCAAGGAGGTCCAAAAAAGTAAAAAGCTCCATCTGTCCAAGTTTTACTTTTTATCAGCCAAAAGCTTCCTGTCAGAGAACACGGAGGCAAGAATGATCTGAAGCCTTGAAACGACACAAGTCGTTCAGTGTATGTGTTTCTTTGGAGTTTAATAAACATGTCGACCTCATTTCCTTCCTCATGAAACATTTGCCAAGTCAATTTTTTGCCAAAAACTGTCGGTAAGTTGAATAACATCACCAGCAGCAGGATGTGACTTGTGCCACGTACGAACTCCCATCCCTGCATGAAATGAACAAAACTCCCACTTATAAAAACATTGCTCCATAGCACTGCTGGTGGAAAACCTCTATTCACTGTGATCAACTATTAAAGCTCAAAGCTAGAAGACGTCGACTTCCACATGTTTTGTTCAAAACTGTGCTGAGCAGTAACAGACGTGCAAAAAGTGGCTGGTTAGCTTTGCAGGTGGACCATCAGTCATCATCAGTCATATCAACTTTTATCAACGACAGCAGTTTCTGTCCAGTAATGGCGATGGGCATGATGACGTCCTCATGAAACAGATGAAGGTTGAAGTTCAGTGGCAGAGTTACTACTTGCTCGTTGTTGAGCTGCTGTGGCTGGGGAGGTAAGGTTAGGTGGTAACAGTTTGCTGAGCTAGATGGCCCAAGTTGGCATGCTGGCATGCTACCAGTTGCTGATGGTGCCTTAAAATATAGATCTATGTACTCTAGATACAGTGATAGATGTATAGATGTATTAGGGGAATGCCAAATTTTGTTGACCACATAATTTCATATGTGTTTAGATGTCTTCGGTGTTAATCTGTATAATGCCGCTGTATATACGTTTAACATATGATATCCAGAGACTTCCGTTCAAACAAACCAAACCTGAGAGCTCTGAAATAATGAGAGCGGCTAACGGGACAACTGGTTCACAAAGTGCTAACGAGAGCTGACAGCTTCCCATTTCTGGATCAGCAAAAGAGTGAAGTGTTTTTGGACACACTCAAATGACTCGACGCTTAGAGAGACATCGGAAGAGTCGATAAAGTGTGGCTGTAAGTGGGTGTGTGCTGCGTTCAGGGACTTCCCCTTTGAATAACAAGACCCTGCAGGAGACTAAAGTCACTGAGGCATATGGAGCAGCAGGTGGACTGTGGGTGTGTGTGTGTGTGTGTGTGTGTGTGTGTGTTTGCACATTTTTTCCCGAGGTCATATAAATGGAGGGTCAATAACAGTTTTAGTTGGATGAAGTTGTGTGTGTGTGTGTGTTGCAAACAACTGGACTTCTGCCATTTCTACACCTGGCTGCGGACAGAGTTCTGGATCACTGCCTCACACACACACACACACACACACACACACACACACACACACACACACACACACATTCACCTTCACGGTAAAGTTAACAGGCTTGAATCTTCATCCTCTGGCTGCTCACTCACTCACTTTCCATCCATCCGTCCATCCTTTTATTATCCTCACTCATTCCGCCGCTTCCCTTCGCCTGCCAACACTTCTTCAAACCTGAAGTTCTGCCATCTTCCTTTTTATGTTTTAAGGAAACACCTTTAACCCTGAATTTCATAGAATTTGTGAAGTTTTTATGTACTGTGGAGTGCTTCATCGTGTACTCTGGAAAATACCTCATAGATGAAAGAGTGTTTACTCAGAATTGGTGCAGACTTTTCTCTTGGAAATTCTTGGGTTGCTTTTTTATCCTCTGCTGATTCATGACCAGCTGAGTCTGCTTTTTCTGTGTGGAGTTTGAATTCAATTCGAACCAATTGAAAAGTTTAAACTGACGGCTAAAGTCTGTTGTCAGAGGAAGCTTCCTCTAAATGAGAACCATCCCCAAATATCAGACACTTCCTGTCACCCGCTGATCTAGAAAGAGTCATTCATGCACTGATATCAGGCTGGATTACTGAAACTCACTCTGCAAGGCACCTCTCAGGCGACCATTTCCTGTTTACAACTTCAAAATGCTACAGCCTGGTTTCTAACAGGGTCCAAGAAACGAGACCACATCACCCCTGTTCGTGCATCTTTTCCCCTAAACTCCACCAACCATGGCTCTATGCCGTCACATTCTCCACGTGGCTTCATACCCAACCAGGAGCGTTTCAGAATCGTTTTGCCTGACAGACTTTGTTTGTTGCTCAGATTTGGTCATTTGAGCAATGAGCAAGTAGGCTATGTACTTAAATAGACCAAAAACCTTTGCCTGTTTTCTTACGAGTCTGCACAGGGTGTTTTATTTTGAAAATTAACCGGATTCTCTATGTCCTCTAATTGTCAATAAATCTCTCCATGGTCTCACCCGTACACATATCTCACCTCCTACTGCATCACCAGACCCCTCAGACGCTCCTGCCATGGCATGTTGGCTGTCCCCCGTTTGAAGAAAAAATAGTCAAGGCGTTTTTTAGTTGCGGCTCCTCAGTTCTGGATCAGCCTCTTGGAGACACCTTTAGCCGGGCTGAGCCTGTTGATGCTTTTAAGATGCACCTTAAGACCCACTTTTATTCTCTGGCTTTTAACTGTATATATATATTTTTTCATGTAGCACTTTGGTGTAAAATGCTGTTTGCTTTTAAAGTGTATATAAATGAAGAAAACATTTGTGGGGTTTCTTGCAGGTGTTCTGGTCTCCACCCACAAACCCAATGTCATGCTGGTTAGCTGAACTGGAAACTCTCAATTGCTCTGTGATAGATTAGTTTAGCTGTCCAATGCATGCTGGGATAGGCTCCAGCCCCCCGGAGACCCTCTGCAGGATAAACAGTTTAGAGAACGGATGGATGACTGAATGAATCATTGGTGCATGTATGTTTCCTTGTGTGAGTGCAGAGCGGCTATTAACTTTCCACCCACATGTGCTGAGTGGAAACAAAAAACAAATGAACCCTAATATGGGTGAATAAAAAACAAGTAGTCATCAGCCGATACGTGTGTCTGCAGTTTTCTGACTTCATAATGGCCGATCATTTTCTCACAGTTTTAAATAAGGTTCATATGGTTGTTGTTGTTGTTACCAGTTTATACATCCCGGAAAGGGATGAAATCATATTTAAAAATATTAAATATGCCCATTCAATGCTCTATAAACCAACAATAATATTTTAAAGTAAATCCTTTGACGCACTGGAAGCCAATGTAAACTTTTAAGAGAGAGCCCTAAACACACAGCCACGAGGACAAGTCTTTTAATTCTTGATGTAGTCTGAAGTTTATAGTTGGCTGATTTTGTTAGTCTTAATGTGGATTTTAAATGTAGATCTGAGTCCATGACTACAGCCAGAATCATTGTTCTTTTGGTGTATATATTTGTGTGTCATCTGCATAAGTATGGTGTGATATGTTGTTGTTTTCCTGATAGTGTGACCGTTTAGATGCTGAACAGAAGAGGACCGAGAATGGAGCCTCTCTCCACTCAGATATGAAATGACAGATTGACACAAAATAGACCCTGTCCTTCAAACAAGATTCAAACGTTTACCTGTTTTTTTCTTACCTGTGGTGTGGTTGAAATCCTGACTGGAAAACATCAAAACAATTGTTCAACAGATATACATTGTTTTTTTGTTTTTTGGTCTCGTCCTTAGTTTTCATGCATTTTCCTCATTCGTGCTAAAATGCTATAATTAAGATTACGTAGATTTTTCTCATCTTCTCTATTCTCATATTCTCAAAACATTAAAACGATACAATAACTACAACAGGATCTCTTGTATTTGTTTTTCCCGATGGTGCAGCAGTACGGACCTGTAAGTAATGCAGGAAATTTACTGTAATACTGTTCTGCAGTTTTTATTTCTTCACCTTAAATATGGTTGGAAGCCACAAAAAGTTCAGCTGGAAATAAGATTTCTTACTTTCCTTTTGATTTTTTATGCATGGTGGGTTGACAGGCCAGTGTGGGCTCATTGTGTGCTGATTGACTGAATAACTGACTGACTAACTGAACAGCTGACTGAACTGACTGTGGGCTGACAGGGGACAGGAAATGTTGTAAAATGGTTCAACAGCTCACTCTAGTGGAGGTTACAAGGAAACACACCAACCACTGTCTAATCTACCACACTCGTACAGACATTTAATGTTCTGGGAATTTTCCCGAAACTTTAAATGAAGTGAAAAATAAAGATTTCTCCTTTTTTTCTGTCTTTTTTTCAGATATCAACATGGCAGGAGAGCCGAGGCCGAACAGACCCAAAGGCCTGAAGCGATCAGCGGCTTCTCTCTACAGGTACACGCTGCCATTTATTGGATTGATCGTCTGTCAGTCACATTTTTAATCAGACGTCTTAGGACTTTTCTAAACAAGCATGGGTACTTTTAAAGACCAACAGGAGAATATTACACCCACAAATATGTGAACACAAAAACAAATACAGGTGCTCATGTGGGACTGAGATCTAAACCACTTTAATTGAAGAGAGCCGAGTCTTTAAAACCACCTAGACTGGATAACAACACCCTGAAGAAGGTGGAGGTTGAGACCTGTAGGTGTTTTATTGACAACAGCACCCTGAAGACGTCTCAGCCTTTTATTTTTAACATCAACATCCTCATCTGTTAAAGTGTGTCTGACCTTATTCAGGCTTACAGACTGATTTTTCTTGCCCATACAGACCCCGTCTGTAAGGTGCACGTTCTTTTGAACAGAAGCAATTTAATCATTTGTTTCTTTTTATGGTGGTAATCAGTTTCAGAGTGCTACTTGTATTGAAAAGGCATGGTGAGTCTCATTACCATAAACAGCTGCTAAACCTTAAAAAAAGAAATCTGAGACTTTTCGTGCCCTGTGATCATTTAAATACTGTTTCAGTAGCTTTTCATGCCTGACAAATGTGATATTAAGGTTGAAAAATCTGACTCTCTGTCAGTTATTGTTCAAAAGTTTAAGAGTATTAGGCCTGACAATGATTTGTAGCTCCAAATGATTTAAATATAAAAAGGAAGAAAGAAGAGATCTGCTCATGTCTATTTACGATGAGGTTCTTCTTTGGCATGATGAGATTCTTCTCTGTGAAGGTGGTGGACAAAACAACAGTCTCAGTTTAAAAAAACATTCCCTGAATATTTTAAAGCTGCATTAATCTCTTAGCATTAAAGTTGCACCAAAACATAAAAACATGGTTGACAGCCATCACATGTCCCTGGTGAATTGATAACATGTTAGCAAGCAGTTGCAGATTTAGAGCAACTTTATCATCCCTTTGGCACCGTGATGATAAATGTTCAAATTTTAACTTCCTGTTTTGGTCTCCTGAGAAAAATATTCGTCTCTTCAGGAGCTCGATGTTCCACTTTTCCTCACCAGCTACTCTCTAGCATTGTCTGTGCTTGGCAGGTAGTGTACAGCGGGTGCATCAGAGCTTGATCCCGTAGCCATGTGACTGAATCAAAACAGTAAGGGCTCGTGTCCATAGAGCCGACAACACAGCCTACAAGCTCACCAGCAACATTCAGTGTCCGGCCAATCTGCTCCCACAAATGGGCTTTTCTGTCTCAGCTATGACTCTGTCCACCATGTTGTAAGTTCAGGACAGACAGACACAAGCTTCAAGTGACAAGTCCACCACCTAACATATGGATGGTTGCCTGAAAAGGAGTGACCACACAGTAAAATCTGGCATTTGCACTCTGTGAGCTCAACACGGCATCAAATTCACTCCATGAAAGAGTTAAACTCTTTTCTGAGAGTTCAGAATGACACAGTGTCACGGCTTAGACTGCTTGAGGTTGAGGTGGATAATATACCTGTTTTAAAAAAGGTCAAACCTGAGGATCACAAATAACAACATCCGGATACAGGACACATACAATCAAAAATCAAACACCGCAAAACTGCCATACATGCTAGGATGCCATGGATGGCCAACCAGTAGATCACCTCAGTTCCTCCAAACCTTTGGTAGGAGAGCTAATCAGCTGTGTAAGTGCAAGTGAACTGCTGGTCGTCAACACCAGGAGTAGTGTTGACTCACTCTCCTCAAACACTGAACGTTGAAATATTTTCTCCGCCAAAGAGTATCTCTGAGCACAAGCTGTAGTCTAGAAAATAAACTCCAAAAGTCATCTAACACTTTTAACACTTTGTTACGCAACTCCTGAAATTTGCTGTGCAGCACCTTTCAACTAGTTTTTCAACTAGTGACACAAGCCATGAAGTTACAGGGTGTAATAAGAAAACTGACACGTTACAGATATATAGAAATTTGATTACATTTGATCAATTTTGATATTAAAATTTCAGTGTAGGGTAGTATTTATGTCTACATAGTTTACAGCTACATAGTGCAGTTTTTATATTTTGGTTGAAAAACCTCTGACTCCACTCTGTATCCAGGACATGTGCTAAAAATTCATGTTAGCAGCAACTATAAAAACCGTCAGTGAACGTTAAACGTGCTGCACATCATTCTCGGGCATTCAGTTTCTGTTGCCATGTTCTCTTTGGTCTTTTGTCATTTTTATTTCTCGCTTTCTGTCTCTTGGGCTGAGATAAAGTATGTTGTGGTTTCTTTGTGTCTCCCACAAAGTTTGTAATTATTGCCCTTTTTATGCATTTGCATTTTTTCAATTCATATACGCAGCAATAAACAGCATGAAAACATCCAAAAATCTTTTGTTCCCATGTGTTGTTTTAAATGTGGTTTCATGCTTGAGTTACGGGAAGCACTGTATCACGTTTTCTTTGCTTTGTCTTTATGTTCTCTTGTGCTTTTTCCCCAGTGGCTACGAGTTTGACTACGATTACTACAGAGAAGATTTCTATGACAGGTAAGGATGGTATTCTTCTCTCTTTTTACACTCCGTTGGGCTGTAGTCAGGGTTTGAACCCGTGTACGTTTGGCTCTGGTGATTTCAGCTATCAACAGTAGGTTAATCATGCTAAACTCTCAGAGGCCTGAGGCAGAATGTTGGCCCAGACATGTCTCTATCGAGCCATAACGACGGAGCAAATATGGTGTTTAAAGCACTTTATTGTGCTGTTGTATTACACAGAATGTGAACATGGAAACAAACAAAACAACATGATTGCTGTGACGATCAGAATTCCTTGACTTTAATAAGCGGTGTTTGTGCATGTAGTTTGATGTAACTGAGATTAGCGATTTGAAGAATAAAGTCTTGAAATTCTGGATGTGGCGGTGAGTGGGAGCAGTTAGACACAAAGATCAGATGAGCATGTAGAGTGAATTTAGATATGTTAGAGAGAAGAACTGGTTGGTTACGGTTTTTGAATTATTAATGGAAGTTCTTGATTTTCAGAAGTGTATCTAGAAAAGAAAAAACATTTCTTAGATTTGTCCTCAAATTATGTGACCAAAAGCGTTGTTTGTCCGTGCCCTGGAATGACAGTGTTTTTTTGATCTGTCGCCACTATCAGCAGGATGACATCTGTCTGTCTGTGCCTTTCAAAGTTATCTTAAATTACTGTTGAAAAATAGATCTGTTTTGTGATGTTACAACACAATGGTTAAGGTTTGGTTAGGTCTAGGTGCAAATGCTACTTGGTTAGGTTAAAAGAAAGATCATGGTTTGGGTTAAAATATTGACTGTATATAAAGATGGAGGACATGACAGCACTCCTAAAGTGAAACCAAAACATCTTGTTCGCCTCCTAGTGGCTTCAGTATATTCAAATATCAAATAAAATTGTCCAAAAAATAGTTTCTATCATTTTAGGTTGCTCTTACTGAGTTGGACCTTGATACTGCGTCTCCATCCCCGATCACCACTGTGCAGGCTCTTGGTCCAAATTACGTAACAAGTGCAACATGGCAGCATCTGTATCTGGGATATTTAGATTTAATTTTGTACAGTGGGTGGAAGTGAAGACATGCCATCTCTCTTCATTTACAGTCTGTGGTTCAAAAGAATTACTTTGTGAAGGTAACATTTCTGATAATAACCACGTGGTTAAGGTCGGGGAACTTTGTCACTCTGTAACGACACCCAGCACCTGGCTCCATACTTTTCTCCCATCATACTTACAGGACATTGCTAATTAATAGTAACATGAATCTCAACATGCATCACGTCTGCCATTTGCTGAAACAACTGATGCTATCACTCTTCTTCGGTGGACAGTCTCGACTCTGGCCTTTAACCAAAAAGTTGTTTCATTCAGATCTCACTGGAAACCAGAGATCTGAAAATCTGAAAAACTCAAACTTAATGTGCAGAATTTAACAAACAGTCAGGCCTGTTCCCAAGTAGAAACGCCAACACTGGCAGCAGCTTAATGCTCCACCAATTATCCTAACACCTGAGGTTGGAAAAACTAGTGACATGTCATTTTTCCTTTACTTCACGGTTCAAACTGTCTTCCTGGCTCAAAAACATATGTTTTCCCCTGTAATGATGATGACACAGTAAGTGATCACAGCTGATGAAGAGTCAGCTTTGATCCTCTTAGTGTTACGTAGAACTAATGGAGCGAACCCAAATGCAGTATACAGACGCAGGAAACTGGGCGCCGGAGTTACAGAGCTTTATTCCAAAAACTTTGGCCAAGAAAATCTAAAATCTGAGTGGGGGAGCTGTCAATCCGTTAATATTGACCTCTACAGTCGTGTCACAATGAGGTATCTATTATTACTCTGACAAGACCAGGGGCCTTGTTGGCGATGTAGGATAGGATGTATAAAAAATGAACGTGACGTGATGTGACGGCTAACTCTTGTCTGGCTCTGTAATCTCTATAAAGAGATATTTGCATGTGAATGTAGAATCTGTAGGCAAAGGACAATACTTTGGCACCAGCAGTGTTCAGGTTTCCACTTGTAGTTCGAATTGCTGACGAGTCACGTTTCATTGGGCTTTGGGGGAAGAGGCAGAGCGCATTGGCCGAAATGCAACCTCTGAACGCATTTGCTATCATTTGGCACTATAGCGTTTCATTACATTGTTTTAAAAAGATATATGTATTTATATGCAGATAATTTTATAGAGATTATCTGAAATGTGTCTTTTTTGTGTATCACGTTGCTAATCCTCATCAGATGATAGCAGATTGGTTCTGAAATTGCTGGCGCTGTAACTTTGCAATTTCGAACTGCAAATTACTGTGATATGTCTATGAAGTAGTAGTTGGAGGAAAGTTTGGGTTTTGGTCTGTAGGTGTGCTATTAGAGTTCACTTACTGATTGCACCCACACAGATTTCTTTTGTTTGGAGTTCTTATATTTTGCTTTTGGTTTCTATTAAGTAAAGTCAGATAGTGAGTTTTTTCTTTCCCATTTTAGAAAGTTTTTGGTCTGGTTATATGTATTTCTTTGGTTTGAGCTGCATCCACTCAAGGTTTTCCCTTAGCTACGTCGTAAAAACCTGGCATACATTCAGTATTTCACATGTATGCCCTCATAATTTTAATGCTTTGTGACTATACCATCTTTCAGCTGTTCTGTCTTTGATACATTTGATGATGACTTTCACCTGTGGCCTCATGTATAAGTGCTTCCATAGTAAAAAGAAAAGGCTACATCTGTAGTCCTAGCATGAGGGTCCCCATTATGTATGTTTCAACCAATTTCAATAAGAATACAGGGCTTTGAAACCAAATCTTCTCTTGGATGTGCACCAGTGGGGGAACTTACCAAGCAGGACAGAAGTAGAAACAATGAAAAGATGAATAACTAATGATACATCTAGATGATCCCAGATGTCAAACGAGTGTCCTTCTCCGATCTAAGGAAAATATCTTTGAATTTACCCCGTGGAAAAAATAATAACAAATCTGGGGTTATTCAGTGTCATTATATGCAGTTTTGAAACTGCTGTGGTGAAGAGGTTTGTGTTTCACAAAAGACGGTCATGCAAGTGGGAGAAAAACAACTCTCTTGAAGCCTCTTTTGACTCCTGTCAAAATGTATCAAGCTTTGCTTGTCTTGACATAAAACAGCCTAATGCAGCGAAGAAGGGTAATCAAGGTTTCTCAACCCTCCTGGGGGAGGAGGAGCAGTTATGTCTCCTAATTCACTCAATTACCATTCCAGTTACTTTGACTAATACAGAGCAAAGAGGGACGAGCCAGAGAGCTTATCTCATGGGTGTTGTTGAACACATGGCTTGTCCTTTGGATCTAACAAGGGGCTTTCCAGTCTTGGGGTACTTCGTTTAGCCACTATAATCCCTTGCTGTCACTGCTTGGACATCGGTCGCCATGCTTTCACTAAAATGTGACATGGTGCACATAAAGGCCATTATTTTCAGCAGATGGTGTGGCGATGTTCTCTGGCCCAGCTGCTCAAACCACACTGTTTTGATTTTCTTCCAGTTTTTGCTGCCAAAGGTCAGCTTTGACCCCCAAATATTGTGACCTTCACAACAAGCGTCCAGTGGCAGTTTGGCATTGACAAAAGGTTATGTGCTTCAATATCACTGTAGAGAAGAAAGTAGTATTGCTAATTCATTAAGTTGTTAATGTTGTGCATGAGATATGGATCCTACTGGGACTCGATGAAGAATAACAAGTTAGAAAATGCGATTATTTATATTTTGATAGCAATGCTAATACACTTGACCTTATACAAACCATTTCAGCTTGTACACTTGACTCAATGTGTGATGATCTTGCTCAATCAGTTCGTTGATCTGACCCATTGGTTGCCCCACTGTTCCCCCCCACACAGATTTTTTCATCAAGTATTGGCAGGTTGACTTCAAATTTTGTGTGGATATTCATATTCCCCACTGGATGTTTATTTATATAGCCGAAACCCACAGGATTGTACCAGAAGGCTTTATAATAAGAGATTCATTTTACTTAGAACATTGATTTGGATAAAGACAAGTTGAGTTTAAGAGTTTAAGACCACAATACTGGCTCTGTATCACACACCCCTTGGTGACCACTTGACATTTCATTGTCAGATCAGACCAAAGAATGTCCCAAGACTGAATCCTAAATTTGTGAGGTTCTCTAACACTTACTGTATCCCCACCACCAGACAAAAATGTTCTACATGAAATATAAAAGACATATAATGGGTGGATTTCTATGAAATTCAGTTGCAGTGTTCCTAAGCACTTGTAATCCAGCCTTTGTTTCATGTCTAATTGGAACCTCCAGCATGATCATGTACCATCACTTCAAGATGATTTCAGAAACATGACCATGAATTTATTTTTGTTCCCAAAACCTCATCGCAGATGTTCACAAAGACGTTTGTGAATATGTGGATTGGGATATCACTCATGCATGGATCTCTAAATCCTATGTTAGACCCGGACTGTATTATTTACATTTGAAAGAAGCCTCACACACAAGTCATAAGTTTGGAAGTAAATAACCACATAATCTAGTAACTGTCATGGACTGATGGTTCTCCTGTGGTTGTCTGAAATGGATGCAGAAATAACAAACCGTGTTATTACCAAGAATATTCAGCGGTCTAAAACAATCCATATATATTGCAACAGTGATACATTTTTCATTGTTTTGGCTCTGTACTCTGGTCATTGATTTCCAATAAAACAGCCATTACAGTGCTGACTTTTAGCTTTTAGGGTTATTTGAGGGTGTTCACATCCACATTATGTAAGTAGTGCAGGACTTGTGGCCCATTTTATACATGCCCCTCAGTCACACAATAATCAAACATATAAGGCAGCCAAGGTAGATTTATCAATGGTCTTATCGAACCAAGTCAGTCACATGGCTGAAAGCAAAAGGCTCCTTAAACAAGCAGAAGTGAAGATAGCTGCCAACCAGACTGGGCCGGATCTGCTGCTATATCACACTTCTGGGAAGGTTTTACCTGGCTGCCCAAGTTCATTTGTAAGGTTGAATGTTGAGTGATAAGACAAGTGATCACATGTCCATCTGACTGTTGAGTTGTTTTATTGAGTTACTTTTGTTTATATGCTTGATCTATCCATTAATTTTCTAACCATCCCAGTCCAGGTTATGGTGTTAGCAGGCTGAGCAAACTACCCCAGACATCCCTAGCTACTTAGTCTCTTAAGGATCCCAAGGCAGCCCCGGGCCAGATGGAATATATAATACCTCCTCCTAGTTTGACGTGCCTGGAATACTTCCACAGGGAGAGCATCCTAATCAGATGTTAGAACTACCATAACTTGCTCTTTTCAATGTGAGAGAGCTGTGTAGCTGTGCTACTCTGGGCTCCTTCTGGATGTCTGAGCTCCTCATCCCATTGCTCAGGGTCAGCCCAGCCACCCTGCGAAGAAAGCAAAATAGTGCAGGATTCAACACAGCGATCTTCTGGCCACAAGCTGTCTTTCTTAATGTCTCACCATCCATTCCTCCACATCCATTCCCACTCTAAACTAGAGTCAGAGAAATCCTGCTGAGCTCTCCTGGACAAACATCTGTCTTAACAGATGTTGAAACATGCTGACCAGCTGGGCCGCAGACCTTCAGTCATGATTTACACCCGTCACTGTGATCTGGCAGCCTCACTCCCTTCCTCCCATTTTCAGCCTGTAAATGATATATGCATACAGACACACACACACACACACACACACATATATATGCAGACATACACAGTTCATTTGCAGTGCTGCTACTTCCTTGAAAGCGAGAGGTCAAGTTCTTTACGTTATTTACGTTATTGGCTCATTGTCCTGTTTTCTTTTAAATTCTGTGGACCGATGTTTCTTTGACTGTTTTAATGTTATTTTACATTCCCTACATCAAAACCAGTCTGACCTGATATCATCTGACTAGAAATCAAAGTTTTTTAATCTCCTGAAGTATGGTCTGTATAGTAAATCTGTGGATTATTTTCTTTATTTAGCAAAACACTTATGGTAGAAATAAAATATCCTTTTACACAACATAACCATTAATTCTTTTTATCCCTGTGGAGATGCATGTTAAGGTAAGGGAGTCAATAATAGCCATCTGTTGTAATCATCAGATGTAGGACTTTACAGTTTTATGACAATATGTAACAACTTAAGCTGATCTAGAATCTGATTTAGCTCTGGGAGGGTGTATATCTTGAGGTTTTTTTTACCTTGTTTGGACTAAAAAAAAGAATGGACCCAAAGTGCTAAAACACAGACTGCAGTGGACAATATCTCATAGAGCTTGCCAAAGGGAGTTCAGTGTTGTCAGAATGGTTTAATTAAATCACTATATTCCACACAAATCTACCAATATGTCCTCACCCGAGGTGAATTCCCAACTTTTTATTGGGAATAAATAAAGTTTTTGTTTTGAGCGCAAGCTTTTCACTAACTAGCACCAAACGTGTACTTGAACCTGGCCTTCACGCAACAGTTCCTTGCCCACCCACAAACAAAGCTGAGGCGGACATATTGAGCAAGTCATAGTGTGATCTGATTTGAATTAAACTGTCAAGATGGAGATTTATTGTTTATTAGTTTATTACGCTACGTAATACGTACATCTGTGTCCCCAATGTACCTTTTAAGTAAATTTGAACCAAAGAAGTTTATCCCTTGTTTTGTTCTTGCCTCAATAAATAAAATGGATCATTTGTTGAGATACTTTCTTGCATGTTTCTTAATTACATGCTGTCCCTGTACATCTATCTTATAACCCGGCCCAGCTCCCAAACATAAAACTTTATTACTTCAAGTCTACTGACAAACTTCTACTGACATCTCATGGTCAAAATTAACATTACTTAATCATCACATCCCTCACAAAGTTTAACTTGTCGAACAAACAAGTTGTGTTGACTGTTAATACGTAATAGTTTGAGCTTTACTCATTTTAGTCTCACAAACCTAAGAACACATTGTCATCCTTTCTTTACCAGGATTCAAGTTTATTTTTATGTGGTTTATCCATTATATACATGTAAACTCCCAGCCAACTGGGGGATTGAAACTAGGTGTACCAGTGCACCACCAGGCCATCACTATTTCACCAATGCAGCCTTAAAAATATTATTTTTCCACTTATGTTTGGACCGGCCTTTGGTATTAACTCAATTAAACTGTAATTTTCCAATCTGTAAAAGAGTTATATGCAATAAAGTTGAATGACACACGAAGAAAGTATCGAACACAGTAAGAAAAAGAGCTAAACCAGCTGATTCCAGATTTATTAGTTCTTCTATCTGTTAATTAGAATCAGCTGGGTTGGTGCATGTGGGCAGGTTAGTACCTACACTCTTTTAAAAAGGGCTACCCACTTCTGAATGCAATTAAACACATAATTTGTTACCAAGCTGTCATGCAATAAACACCATATAATAGGCCGAGGCAAGGAGCTTTCCCAAGAACTTAAAAACAACATTACCAATGCATTTCTTTTATCTCCCAAATATTCCTATAAGCGCCATTGAGAATTATCTACAAGTGGAAGGAACATCACTCTATTGTTAACCGACCACTCACGGGAGCTCCTTGCAAGATTTCTAACCAAGCAGTCAGAAAGTTAGTCAGAAGAGTGGCCAAGGACCAGTCGAAAAGAGCTCCAGAAAGACCGGAAAACAGATGATGTGGACACCATAGAGCAAACAATAGGCAATGCTCTCAGCACCGTGAACTCCACTGGCAAGTTGAAGCTTGTTTGAAGTTTGCTACATTTGGAGACGCCTGTAGATTATTGGGAGACTTTTGGAGGTGGAAGAATCATACGGGGCTGTTTCCTTTCTCGTGTTACTGGCAGAATCCAAATAATTGAATGGGAGATGAATGGAGTCATGTTTCTGGAAACTCTTGAGAGTAATCTGTTACCATCCACCAGGATAATAAAGATGAGACGTGGGTGGACCTTCCAGCAGGTCATCAATCTAAATCATACCTGCAAAGGAGACTGTTGATTGTGTTTGACTGGTCAATCACCAGGTAAAACATTTGCATGCTCAATTCTTTTTCCTCTCCAACTCCATGTTATTGCACATAACCAATGTCTGATCTAAATGTCATATGAAAAGCTGCACTAGACAAATGTTGACATGTTGAATACTTATTCCCCGCCATTGTATACTGTCTAATACATTGCAATTACAGCAGGAGAAACAAACATTCATGAACTAATGTTTTAAATCCAGTGGTGGATTTAACTTCTTCTTCTTCTTCTTCAACATCCTCCTGACTCCTCTCTCTCTTTTCAGATTGTTTGAGTATCGTGGTCGGGTGTCTCCAGTCCCTCGGGTGGTGCCTGTGAAACGCCCGCGGGTGGCGGTGCCTCTGGTACGACGGGTCAAATCTCTGCCGGTCAAGCTGCTGGCTCGTAACGCCTCTGTCCTCCCCACAAGCAACGGCAACAAACAGAGATGTGAGTTCCACCCGCTGTCTGTCTGTCTGTCTGTCTGTCTGTCTGTCGGTCGTTGGTGGATGTCAGATATTCTGCAATATATTAGTAAACCGTCCTCCTCCTTTTCCCTCTCGTTGATTTATCTCTTCTGATTCTGACTCCAAACTCTTGACCCAAACCTCCTTTTTCATAAATCTTTCACGTCTGTTCTACATGTCAGTGGAAGGTTCAAGCATCGGGGCGACTGTTGTCACTTTCTTTTTTCATTTTGTTCATTAAACATTCATTTCACATCATATTCACATTGTGGATCTGAAGAGAGATAAGGACGTCCCGTCAGCTTCTTTCATATCTGACTTTGACCTGAACCTTTCTATCCCAGCAGCACAGAGTTTCGCTGAATTTCACATTTCGTGTGCAGACTTCACAAAGCAGTTTTCATGTCACTGATTTTTGTGTCTTTCTGTGAACTCATCAAACTTGCATTTCAAATGGTTTTGAAAAGCAGTATCAAAACAGAACAGAGTTTTCTCTTTACTGTCACTACCTTAGAAGCTCAAAATAAAGAGCCAGCAGTTTGTATGCCAACGCTCAGAGCATCACCACATTTTTTAAACTGATATGCTGTGAAACATTAAGCAAGATATGAAAACACGACTTAACTTTCACTGACCTTAACTCTCCCTGATATCTCCCAAGTTGTTCTCAAACTATGGTACACATACCACTGGTGATATGCGCTCTTCAAAATACATTTTTTAAAAACTTTAAATGACTATTAAAAAACGATGAGATGCACAGTGGATGGTCATGTTCATGCAAATTAGTTACGAGCTAAAATTTGCCTGCAAGATATTAAGTGGAGGTAAAATTAACTTCTCAAAAACATTGCAATCGTGCAGTATTAATAATCACCAGGTTTTCTCACAATAAACTACTATAATGACACTTTTGCAATGTATCATGGGTAATTAAGTGGAATATTACAGACACCTGAATTCGACGCGACTTTTTAAAGCAACTACAAAAACATGTAAAAATAAAGTTGCTATGTAAAAAGACAGTATTTTAATGTAATTTTCCAGTGCAGTAATAATACAGTAAAAATGATGAATTACAAGTTATTACTGTGATTTCGGTACAGCACCATACTATAATTTAGCCAAAACATAATGTAGTTTTACAGTAATGTTGTGGTTGGGTTACCGTGAAGACACAGAAGGCCTACATTGCTGGGATGTTACTGTAAGTTGTTGTGAACTTACAGTAAGATGATTATTACGTACTCATATTGTTATTTTACATACAAATACTGTATTTTCTAATATTGTCTGCTTACTGTAGCAACACAATACAATGATTTGATTTTCATCTATATTACTGTGAAATAATTACAATATATTGCTGTGTATTTACTGCAATTATTAGCCAGTAATTTACTGTAAAACTACGCTACTGTATTTTAACGTTGGTCATGATTTTGGAGAGCCTGATATTTTTTGAAGTGGTTCATGGTGTAAAGAGTTTGAGAAACAATGACCCATGTGATCATTGCTTCTAGCACTGGCCAGCAGCTCTTCTTTTGATATTTGGCAGCTCAGGTTTGATTTTATGGGTAATAAAAAACTGAATGGCAAAGTTCCCAAATTGTTAACCTTTGCATCATAAAGTTAGAGTAGTACAACTCATCAGCTCCATATTTGCTCTCTTGGTGTCCCCCATGGGTATCTTTATAGATCTGCTCAGCCAAGTCTTGCATGTCATTTTCAACTATGACAATTTATTGAAACCAGAACGGATCAAATCCATATCAGTCATGATCCTGAGGCCTTAGAAAAGACCTTAAAGACCTTAAAAATACAGAAAATCCAAACTGCTATGACACTTTGGAGCATTTTAAACAAACATGCACTTCATTATCAGTTCAAATATAATTAACTCAACTTGTTGATTTAAGACGATGTAGTTTTACTTGGCAAACTGTTGTGTTACATTATTCCATAAAACTTCATGAACCTTAAGCAGCATGCCAAAAATAAGAGCACGCATCGCCAAAATAAAGTGGTAAATTAGTATTTTTGTATTGATTAAAATGTTGTGCATTTGCAGAGATTCATAAAAGATTTTTTTTCATTTTGCTTAATTCATGAAAAATAAAATGAAACTTAAAGAACATTACATAATTAAAGGAACATCACCTTCTCTCTTGCTGCCTCCTCAACAGTGAGTGTTCAAGGACACCTTAGCAGTGGGATCTGTGGCAGACTGAAGGTTCCCTCCTGTTCACACAGTTTTCAGGTGCATTATATGCTCCTGCTGTCTGAATGAGCAGTGACAGCTCTGAGGATAGAGAACGTGAGCTTGCATCAGAATGATTGATGTTCTTTTTTGTTCTCGATCTGCCAGTGTGGATGCCAAATTACCATTTTGGAGGTAATTAACAACTTATTTATTGTCATTTACATTTACAACACTTCATTCCTCAATGGCTGAATTATGTACTACGATACTACAAGATCATCTACTGTATATGCTACAGAAACCGCACAGGCAGTTAGGACTGTTCTTAAAAATCTGTCGTGACGGCCAACAACTGATCCAGTTTCACCAAAATCACTGAATAAAGTTCTAAAGTTGTGCCGCCGAGTGCAGGATGAGTCATCAACAACTTTTTATGGTTTATCAGGAAACAATAAACTCCATGAAGAATACCTCAAACATAACTCTTTGCCATTGTTGGTCCAGATACTGAAGTACAAGTGACAGATGTGATAAAAGCACTTAAACATTAATGTTGATGTTCATGCACTTTAAAAGAGTTGAGGTGTGTGTGTGTGTGTGTGTACTTCTTTGGACTCACTAGGCGTTTGTTATTTTTGTATTGTTGCTTTTAATGTGGTATGCAGTATCCTGTGAGTGTGAGTGTGTGTGTGGGTGTCGATGTGGGTGTGTGGCTGCAAGTGCACAACTGTCCACCGAGAGACAGATGCCTCTCAGATGGTTTGGTTTGAACTCAGATGGTTTTCTGTATAGAGACATTTCTATTGACACAAGCTAATAGGGTGTTGGCAGCGAGGAAGAAAAAAAGCAACCGGTGACGGAGTAAGAAATCTGGGATGATGCTCAGACAGACGGCAAAATAAATAAGTAGATAGGTGGCGGGAAAGACAAGGTGTAAATAAGATGGATGAAATGAAAGAGAGAAGATGAAACAAGGGGACAAGAGAGGAAGGAAAGGAGATAAATGAGGGCAAAAGGAAGTGAAAGAAGGATGGTGAAGGAAACAAGCAGGAAAGAAAGGAAATGGCAAAGTGAGAGACGATAAGAAGAGGAAGAGTGGTTAATGCGTATTGGGCAACAACCACACACACACACACACATATATGTACACAGCTGGTGAAATATGGTAGTAATTGTGAGTTCATTGTAGCGAAACAAAAACAACCAACAGATGTGTTGCGTGGCTCCAGTTGTTCTCTGCTGCCACTAATGTACTCATCACTCCTCACACCACCCTCCACTTTTTGTTTCAGCTGCTTGAATTTGGAATATCATTTATTTATTATTTATTGTAGAGCTAACAAGTCATTATATGACTGTGTAAGTAGTAGCAAATATGGAAAAATTAGCAAATCATAATTAAAAATATTGTTAAAACCATTTAAAATCTGTTTTATAGACTGTATTTGAAATCTAATCTGATGGGGCTTCTTCTAAATAATAAAGTTGTGAATAATTTGAAAGCAAATACCAAAAGGCTGTCATCATTTTTGATCAAAATAATACGTACAAAGAAATAACTGAGCTACAGTTATGAAAAGAGGAGTAAGATGTCTAATCTTTGCAGTTAATCCATCACTTTTACCCACAGAGAGCTCCCAGAGGATGACTCTGGATGTTTTTTGCTGATTCTCTGACATTCAGTGTTGCTATCATGCAGAGTTTTCCACTTCTACACAATAAAACTCAAAAATGTAGTTGGCACATTTTCCTGAAACTGATCAGAAGATGAACTTTTTTCCATTTTGGACGACTGACTTCAATCCTGTCTGTTTTTAAAGGAACGCTGCATAGAAATCTGTATTTTTGTGATTCAGCACCTCCAGTTTCAGAGTGTAATGCCACTGTTTTAAATATGGACAACTGTACTCGAGTATTATTGATTACATTTAACATATGTTAAAGAACTAGTGAGTCGACAACTTTGCGAACAACTAAACATCAACAAGGTCAACAACAGCAGACATAGCAGCCAGCTAATATTACTGACTAGTCAAACAGCCTTTTATTTCACCAAGCTCTCGCCAAACACTAAAAGTCAGTCCCAGATTTACTCTTGTCCAGCGGCTTCTTGCTCGCTCACTCTCTCTTTTTCTCCTCTTAGCTTCCCCCATCAACGTCCTCTTCGCTCTCTTCTCCTCTGCCATTAGGTCCATAGAGGTTGTTGAACCTGGTTCTATTGCCCAAAACGCCTGTGGTACAAACGCTAGCACTCCCCCAGTGCTCTGAGCTCACAGCCCAGGCTAACAAACTGAGCTAACATTAGCTAACAGCAGCTACAGAGTTGAGGCGGAGCAGTCGGAGGACATCAGAGGGAAAACCAGAAAACATTTTCTCCATAAAATATGATCCAGTTTCACCAAAATCAGTGAAATAGTTGGTGGTGTGTGACACAAAGTCACATACTGTGAGAACAGACGTACGAATGACAGAGAGAGCATGATTTTAAATCTGTTATTTTATGGTAGAAAAGTTACACAGTGGGGCTTTAAAAGTTCAGGGATGGTGCTGGTGTCATGCTTGCAAATGATTTTACAGCTCACAGTAGACCTGTTAGTGACCCTGGAGTAACATTTGAACATTGCGGTGTCTCTAATCTCTGTTGCTCTCCTCAGGATCCAGAAATGTCCAGCACGATAATGTGCCATCATGTTTGTAAGACTCTTAACTCGTAAATGTAAAGGTCTGGATAGCTCTCTGCGGACATATTAACCACAAAGTGCTACCCATGCTAACATGTCTCTCTCTTTCTCTCTCCCTGTCTATGTCTCTCTACCAGCAGTGAAAGGTACAGAGCTTCAGGCGATCAAGTCAGAGTTGACTCAGATTAAAGCCAACATCGAAGCTTTGCTGGGCAGACTGGAGCAGATCACAGAAGACACACACATCACCGCCACAGGTGACACACTCACACACACGCAAATAATTCAGTTATGATGGGAGTAATGAGAGCACAGTGGAGCTACTAAAACCACTCACTGAAAATGTCTTTATCAGGGTATGTATGTGGTGCAGGAGCTTAGATCTCCAGCTTCTGCTGTCCACATGTCACGAGAAAGACACCCAGATTGCTCAAAGGGACTGTTTAAAGCATAGTTTTGTTGCAACAAAGAAACAGAAGCAAGATGTTTATAAAATGGTAGTATTGTGAGTTATGAGATCCGATTCAATTTTATTTCTAGCACCAAATCAGAAGTAATCTCATGACACTTTCCATATAAATCACGTCTGGACCGTACTCTTTATAATTTCATTTACAGAGAACCAACAATTCCACCAGGACAGGCGACAGTCGCAAGGAAGAACTTTCTTTAAGTCCTGGCAGTCTATAGCAGCGTAACTAAGGGATGGTTCAGAACTCACCTGAGCCAGCCCAAGCTATAAGCTCTGTCAAAAAGGAGCGTCTTAGGGCGACTCTGTGGTTGATTGTGAGCTGGTTCCACAGAAGAGGAGCTTGATAGCTGAAGGCTCTGGCTCCCAATTTACTTTTGGAGACCGTAGGAACCACAAGGAACCACAAGGAACCACAAGGAACCCAGCATTCTGAGAGCACAGTGTTCTAGTGGGGAGCTCTTTAAGATATGATGGTACCTGACCATGAAGATTTTAAATTTGAATGTCATTAATATCATAGTGATATTTCTTTTATATTAATATGATATAAGTTCAATATCAATTTAAAGTTTTTGTCAGCCTTAATATGGAGTATTTTCATTATGATAAGGTACTTTATACATGAAAATGAGACATGACACATGATAAACACCATGGGACTGATAAAGCCACAGTATCCATGAAGAAGAAGCATTTCCAGTAACTACAAGTTAAATATATATAAACAAGTGGTTTAAAAGTTAACTTTTTAAACAAATTTAACACAGTTTTAATCTCGACAACTAAATATATTTTGAGTGAAAAATGGCAAAAACATGCATACTAAATGAGGATGATAAAGTGTAACAGCTAATTGCTGCAGAGAGAAGTTTCTTTGGGAACTACAGCTCTCTGGCTGCATCCCAGCAGTTTTGAGAGGCACTCTGTTGCTCTTGCATGCAAGGAGCTGAAGGACGCTTAAATCTTGGCAGGTGCTTCGAGTTACATACTGGTGAAATATGAAATCTGTGAGAAAACTGTCCAAAACCCATCCATTAAAAGTGTTTAATGGGTTTGGAGACAATGAATCCCAACAATGATTCTGCTGAGTTCACTGAGGAGGCAGATCAGGACGATCAGCGTCAGGACTTTAAGTTCATCGAAGTGAATGCCACTGTGGCAGAAATCCACCAGCTGTGTGTGTGTGTATGTGAAACAAATGAAAGATTTAAAACAACTTCTTCAGTGATCCTTGTTATAAATTCTCCAAGGCTCCGACCTCTACCAGAGAGATGCACACCATTCTTCATGGAATGATAATGAGATCAAGTTTTGATGATGGTGGAGAGCACACATGCTCCAAACTCCAAGTGAAAGCCATCGCATATCATTTTCATCATTTTTATAGCATCTACAGTTAGAGAGCCCTGGTGTCCCTTATAGAAGCATTATGTTCATTATGTTTCTGTATTCATTTATTCAGGTTTTTACTTTGATTGTCACCCATCGTCCGTGCCTCTATAAAGGCTCCTTCAGATCAGAAGAGAAAACACAGAAATCTGTGTCCAGAAGCAAATGACAAAATTCGTCTTGGTGCTTTGGTGCATAATAAACATTAAGTAAAAACATCCATCATCTATCCATTATCTGTAACCGCTTATCCTTATCAGGGTCACAGTGGGACTGGAGCTTATCCCAGCTGACTTAGGGCGAGAGACGGGGTACACCCTGGACAAGTCGCCAGCTCATCACAGGGCACATAGAGACAAACACTCACATTCATACTTACAGCCAATTAAATAAGATGTCTAATAGTCACCAATTAACCTGTTAAGTGCATGTCTTTGGACTGTGGGAGTAAGCCGGAGAACCTGGAGAGAACCCACGCAGACACGGGGAGAACGTGCAAACTATATGATATAAATATATGTACAATATGTTTTTAAAGGCTGTAAAACGTGTGCGTTAATGTAACGTAGTTTTTGTAGCGTGATGTGTTGGTCCTGATGGACAGCAGCCTCCTGTCGGAGGGAAGTGTTTCAGAAAGTTTGTGTCCGTGGTGGGGGGTGGGGTTAGCCACAATGCTTTCTGCACATCTGTATCCTGGAGGAGTTCAGGTCCTGAAGAGATGGAGGAAGAGGAGGAACTGCTGCCACCAGGCTCTCATAGAAAGAGTTATTGAATATAGCAGGTTGCTACCTCAATTTATTTCAATCACAAAGGAGATGATGATGAAGCAATGATTATATAAAATAAATGCATATGATGATGACAGGCCATCCTACACTAATCAGGATTTGATTATTTGAACCAATCTGATCAAACCACCCCTAATCTTAATGAATAATATCTAAAGATCATTTCTGTGTCCACGCCTCTTGCCCAATGTCAGCCGGGATCGTCTCCAGTCCCCCTGCGACCTTGATAAAAATAAACAGTTACTGTATGATAAATGGATGGATGGATTATGGATGGATGATAGAGTCTCATTTCCTTGTCAGAAACTCTCTGGCAGCCATGTGTCCGCTTCAGATTCCAGGAGAAAGAATAGAATTGTCACATCAAGCGAAATGAGCAGGAAACAACGTGAAATATGTCTTGTCTCAGTGATATTACTTCCTGCGCTGTCCTCTGAAGACATACGCGGCTTTTTTTTTTTTTGTTTGTTGATGTCCCAATCATAAATGAAGAAGTCACTGAGGCCACATCTTTATTTGCCTTACGCGGGATTTACACAGGGGACGTAAGCGCCGCGGAACGGCTGCGCCGCGGAACGGCTCCGTCCTCTGCCCGGCGTCAACTCACACCGGGCGCGTAACGGCAGCGTAGCGCTGCCTTGCGAGCCAGCAGTATTCACGCGAGATCACGAGATCACGCGATAATCCTGAACGTACGCGAAACCGCGAGATCCCGTGATAAACTGTGGAAACAACAACAACAAACAGCTTACTTTGCTTCTCTGGCGTGGAAGAGATTATAAAAAGGGTCTGTTGTGTCATAAATTATTGTGTGTTGTTCCACTTCAACAATTACTCTGTCGTCGTCCTTGTTGAGACCCTTTGATCGATTGACTGCTGACCTGGTGCCACCGGTCATGGCGTAATGTTGATGTGACGCTGTGATAGGCTACATGAACGGCGTATTGTGTTTTATTTTGAAAGGGGGCGGAAGTGTATTACTTTGATTCAGTGTCGGACTTCCTGTCTGGTGCAATCTGCTCTGTTGAGCTTGACGCGAATCAGCAACGGCTCCGTCAAAAATAGAAGTGCAACGGAATGCTCGCGCTGCAGAGCGGAGAGCCGCTGCTGGGACGCTGCTGAGACGTTACGCGGCGCGCCCGGTGGGAATGGTCACATTGACTAGAGTGGCAGCGATCAGCTCCGGTGACCGCGGCGCAGCCGTTACGCGGCCGTTACGTCCCCTGTGTAAATCAGGCGTTAGACTGCAAATCTGGCCTAACTCGTGATGAATACCTGCTGAAACTGCCAGTGGAAAGAAATCGTGTGCAAGAAAAGCCAAAAGAAAAATGGACTGTGGATTATTTTATTTTATTATTCTATTATCAATAAATTCAAGATTTATTTGTTTATTTCTTTTGGAAATGGAAATGATTTATCTGTACATAAAATCAGCTCGGCTCCACATTCCTCCACTCAACTAAATCAAAATCTTTGTAAATCTTTTGTTTGTGCTGTACAGCAGACAATAAGCATCTGATATTTGTATATATTAATTGAAATTATTGCTCAATGTATTTAGAAAATTGTGTAACAATATTTAAAGCTGAGCAGGCTTTTCTTTTCAAAGAAAACAGAAGAAAGAATGATGGACAACATGTGTGAACAATTGAGTCTTGTCAATACTCTGATATCCCATAATCCACTGCGTCCCTGCTCCATTTTGTGCCGTCATGAGACTCAAGATAAGACGAGAAACATTTCTGTGGCAAAATTTAAATAAATTTCACAAAAATATAAATTATAACAAAGTAACAATGTTGTATTTTATTTATTTTTAAAAAATCTCCTTTGAAACCGCAGTGAATACACGCGACAAACCGTGTTCAGTACATACGTCTGCGTATAATGCCTCATTTCCACCGGGGACGTAAGCGCCGCAAAACGGCTGCGCCGCGGAACGGCTCCGTCCTCTGCCCGGCGTCAATCCCCCCTTACTTTGCTTCTCTGACGTGGAAGAGATTATAAAAAGACGCTGCTGGGACGTTCCACGGCGCGCCTGGTGGGGATGGTTTCATTGATTAGAGTGGCAGCGATCAGCTCCGGTGACCGCGGCGCAGCCATTCCGCGGCGCTTACGTCCCCGGTGGAAATGAGGCGTAATGTGTCTGTGCGATGATGTGTTCATCAGTCCGAGCGGCTGTGGGAAGCGTGCAGTGATTCTTTGGTGGTGTTTCCCAGATGGCGGCAGAGAAAGTGGAGCTGCACATATCCATCCTGAGCTTTTGGGTTTTCCTGAAGCATGCAGTGACACAGATATAGCCGAGTGAAGACGAGTGTTTCGTGGTCCTGTTGAAGCAGGTGACGGCCATTGGAAGTCGAGTTTATCATACCGTGCAGAAACAGTAAAGTCATGAAAGTTGCTCAGGACCAAATCTGACCAATAATATGTTTGTGTAGCACAGAAATGACACTGAACATGGCTTGATGAAGACATCAATGAACATCAGGTCTTAATCTGTGCCTTTAAGTAAAGGGCCACAACATGTTCTTTTAAATATTTCCATTATATCTTTGGACCTGTTGAAATTGAGAGCTCTGATTTGTGTTTTTGTTAGTATGTTTATGACTGTAGCTAAAAATAAAACATGTAACACATCAGTGATTTATATTAGATTGAGGGCGATCTGGCCATGCAGACAAAATATCATATAAAGAAAGAACATACTTGATTCAAAGTAATAAACTGGCTATTTATTTCTTCTGGAACGTTGAGCATTTTTTGGTTTATAGGGCAACCTGAGAAAAGATGGAGGTATTTATATGAGGAGTGGTTCATGTGAGGGATACGCCTGAGCAGCATTTTTTTTTTTTTTTTAAATATTTCAGTGTCTCCAAGTTTTGTGTTTTGTTTATTTGTTTATCTCAGCCGTGTGACTGTCAGCAGATCCATGTTGTGCCGGTTTCACATGACGTGTGTGGCATGATTCCTGTATTGAGACTACTCTGGAAATCAGGTCATTTGTTATTCATGATGGTTTGGACTTGCAGTGTAACCTTATATATATTTTTGAAAAAAAAAACATATATATATATAGACATAAGATTTCTTTATTTTGCTTTGCAGAAGAAGTGTTATAAATGACTCAGTAGTAACTCAACATTTTGGGTCTTCTTTGCGTAGATGGAAAGAGCATATTTTCATATAATTTGTATAATTTGCTTCTTTGCAACACTGTATTTGTAGCAGCAACCTCTGCGGAATGAAGCCAATGTGGAAGCACAAAAATGTGTAATTCCTCAAACAGCCACTTGACGCCGGCTACAGCAACATTTCAATCTCCATAAGCCCCCATGCTGTTACAGCACCTACGGGTGACGTCACTCATGCTCTGTCCATTCTTTATACAATCATTCGTTTCAGGTAAATTTAGTTGTATGGATTCACAGTGGTTTCAAAGTAGATTCAGCACTGTTGCCTTACAGCAAGAAGTTTGCATGTTCTCCCTGTGTCTGCGTGGGTTCTCTCCGGGTACTCCGGCTTCCTCCCACAGTCCAAAGACATGCAGGTTAAGATGTCTGTAAATTGCCTGTAGGCCTGTAGGTGTTTGTCTCTCTGTGTGGCAGCCCTGTGATGAACTGGCAACTTGTCCAGGGTGTACTCTCCCTCTCACCGAATGTCAGCTGGAATCGTCATGTGTTTTAGATAAGTTTTTAACACATGAGAACTAAAAATCATATCAAAAACAGGATAATTATTCCCTTTTAAATTCATACAAACACATACTGTACATACCAAAGCAAAACTAAAGATCACAAAAAATGAGCATACAGTTAGGAGCAATCATCAGTCTGACATCTGTTCACGTTGTTTCATATCTCTGTTAAGTATAATTACGGTAAAAGCCGAGGATAACAGCACACATAAGAGCCCACAGGGAGACAAAGACATATTTCTCCCATCTGCTGTCAGCCTGTGATTCAGTGAAGAAGACTTCAGAATTCTGGACCTGCACAGTCCGAAGGGGGTTGTGGTCATCCTGAGGCTCATAGCTCTGAAAAGCAGCTTACACTGAGTGCAGTGTCAGTGTATATACTGACCTCTGAACGTATGATCATGGTGCAGAAACAAGCTTTTTATTGTAAAATATCATGAGGCTGAGGACAGATGTAGTTAGCAAGCAAACACAGTATTAACATAAAACAAAAAAAAATAAAAAACACACTTTCTTAAATGTAGCCTCATGCATCATATCCCAGTGAAAAGTGAAAAGTAAAGTTTTGTCCTACTTGTTGCACTCAAAAATGACGTTTCCAGATGTGCAGTAAAAGGTCATCGTACGTGTTTACAGCTCAGGAAAAAATGCTGACGTATAAAAATACAAAATCACAGATAAGAGCCAGAAAAGAAACACTGAGCTGAAAAGCAAGCAGAAGCAGCCTGTGCGGTGTTTGTGTGTTGTGAGGTGAGTTTCTCTGAAAGCACGTGGAGCTGGAGTTCAGCACTAAATTTATATCTGCACCAGGAGCCTGGGATGCAGCTTTATATGATAAAAGTGTGTGTGTGTGCGTGTGTGTGTGCGTGTGTGTGTGTGTAGCCCGATTCCAGGCCTCTGAATCGTTGCCCACGAGATTTTTTTTAGCCAAACGATTCAGAGGTCTGGTGTTGCTCTTGTGCACAAGCGGTGCCAGAGATTGTTCCTTGCTGGGTCGAGTTGGAGGCTTAGCCCATTTGTTTTAATGAGATTGGCTGTACTCCCTAATTGTTTGTGGGAACTGCAGACCTCACAGCTTAATGTGTAAAGATAATAATAGGTAAGCAGTAATTCTTTCCTTTGCTACAAATGTGAAAATTACCATAAAGCACTGTTATTACACCATGTAAGGGAATAATTCATGTTTTATATGTTATGTCGGCTCTGCGTGAACTAATATGTTGTTTTTGTTTACCACAAAATCATTCACATCAAGAATGAACCTTTTTATTAAAGTTATTAATGTCTGAGAAGTCTAAATCCCAGACTGCTGTAAAACACAAATAACAGAAATCTAGAGACTTATTTGTGTCTTGGGAAGGTTGTGCTGCTGATGAAAAATGTATTACAATCTATTATATTTAACTATGACACCCCAAATAGAAGTAATTCGACTTTTTTCATCATGAAGTATTGAGCTGATAAAACAATGTTTGAGCTGTCAAAGAGTTCCCAGAGTCTCAAAGACCCCAAACAGGACATCAGTGTTAAGGATGGCTTGGTGGACATAATAAAACCAAAGCCAAATGTCATTTGAAAGTCAATCTCAAGTTCTTTAGCCTATTAATTCAACTATATGATGTACATACTAACAATAATAACCTTAAAGCAATAACAGTATAAAGAAGGGACAGAGCATGAGTGACGTCACCTGTAGGTTTTCAAAGCGTCGTTTTGAAGCCGAAAATATGCCGCCGTGTTGAAGGTAATGTCTCTTCCGCCTCCCAGCTAATCTATAAATCGGCAAAGATGTGGATCATTGGCGAACATAAGATGGGCCGAATGAAGCCTGGGTGCTCAGACAAACTACCTGTAACGACACCTACCTGTCAGTCAAAGCGTCCACGCTCTTAATTCTGCATAACTTTAAGCCTTAATATAATCTGAACAGGTGAGTTGTATAAAAATTCACCCTCAGTACAGTTGTCATGAACGGGGAAATTAGCTATAGAGACCAAAACTGCACTTCCACTTTGGCTTCATTTCCCATGCAGCCACGGAAGATTCAGCTTACCTTAAAGTCAAAAATGAAATGACCCGAGCTTTAATCTAAACACTGTAGGACCTGCATATCACACCAGGCCTGAATCACCCGACTAATGGTACCAACAGCACCGTCAGGAGGGAGGAGGCTATAAACCTGCCTTTTAAAAATCAATACATCAGTCTCTCCTGTTCAGTCATAAAGGATAGGAGATAGGAGAGGAAACAAGGAAGCTCCATTCATTAGAACTTGTTTTCATGGCCAACTCTTCCATGTCATTTTATACTTTTAACAGTTTTCTAATATTTGTGTCTCTGTGTGTGTTCGTGCAGAGCTGAGGAAGGCAGAGGAGTGTAAGAGCGAGGAGGCGTGGCAGGAAGGGGAGGAGTCGAGCTCAGAGCTGGAGGACGAGGAGGAGCACAGACAGAACAGCGAAGCTGAAGAGGAGGAAGAAGAAGAGGAGGAGGAGGAAGAGGAGGAAGAGGAAGAGGGAGAGCACACGCAGGACAACATCCACGACCATATGCCGGTACTTACACCTGTGAGAGAAAGAGCGAGTGCTCTGACGTGTGGAGCTCTTAATGAAAAATAAATGAAACTCCAGTCCGGCATGTTTTTTTTATGATTGCGCCGTTAAATCAGAATAAAATGTTCCAAATGTCTTTAATATCTTACATTTCTTTAAAGGTCAGCGGGAAAATCTGGTATTTTTAAAAAAAATTTTGGCATCCTAACTATAGGAGGGGAAAGTTTTGTACAGACAGACAAACTCGACCAATCAGCAATCTTGGCATAGCTATGATCCACGAGAACCTGCAAGACAAGAACGTAGAAAAACTCCAGAGAAGAAGCTAAATTAGTAATATGCATCAATGGAACATGAATGTACAGATGGAGAGAGAGAGAAGAAGAAGAGAAGAGCTCAATGCATCATGCATCAAGTCCAACAGCAGTCAAGGCCTATCACAGCATAACTAAGGGACGTCAGCAGCCATCCATGTGATGTAAAAGGAAACATGGTTCATCCGACCAGGCCACCATCTTCCATTGCTCAGTGGTCCAGTTCTGATGCTCACATGCCCACTGTTGGTACAGTGGACAGGGGTCAGTATGGACACTCCGAAAATGCGATACACTGTTTGTTCTGACACCTTTATCAGAACCAGCACTAACTTTTTCAGCAGTTTGAGATACAGTAGCTCGTCTGTTGGAGCAGCTCTCATTCCCCACATGCACCCTATTGCCGGTTCAATGCTTTTCCTTCCTTGGACCTCTTGATGGTACTGACCACTGCAGACTGGAAACACTCCCAACAAGAGCTGCAGTTTTAGAGATGTTCTGACCCAGTTGTCTGGCCATCACAGTTTGGTTCTTGTTCTTCTATGAAGTCGCTCAAATTCCCATGCATTTTTCCTCAAAATGTTCACTTATTGCCAAATATATGTCATATATGCATAATGTTTTGGCTGGTCAGCGTATAACAATCGTTCATAGCAGGGAAAAAAAAGTTGCAATCGTGTACTTGATGGATTGTTTGTGACGTTATATACTTAAGACTGTATTCAATGCTCTTGTTGTGTTTGTTTCTCGTGGTATTCGATGTGCTCCTCCCTTCTAATTCCAGAGAAGTTGCCTACAGATGGCAAATAAACTAAAAAAAAAAACAGTTTCTTTTTCTAAATCCGTATGAAAATATTCCAAATTCCAGCCTTTCTCTGTTTTACATAACCATAATCTGAGGCCAGTTTCACTGAATACTTGCAGAACATATTTATGTCCGTCTTTTCTTCTGTTGTTTTGTTCAGGAGAACAGTCGCCTATCATCAGAGATGGACTCCATTCACCCATGAGAGGTGAGTGTGTTTTTTTCTTCACCGAATTATTACATCACGTACATGAAGAGACATTTCACAATTTATTGTTTCTTCAATCGCAAACACACTCGAGAGTACAAGACCAAGAACATAAAACATGCTGACTTTTAGCAGCTGCCATTTTAAACGTCCTCTTGTGAAAGCAGACGTTTCTTCGAAACACGCCAGCACAGTTAAGTTTATCAAGTTTAAGATCGAGTTTATTGCCCGATAAAGAATGCTCTGCATCACTGAACCGTGATCCGTTTGAAGTCCTCTAGTAAAAATGTCCTCCTGGTAGATTTGTCTGGCATTTTGTTAGCATCTCGCTCAGCTCGTACAGGGTGAAGCAGTGATGTTCACTCCAGATTTATATCAAACAGGTCTGAAATTATCTGGGGCAGCGTGATCGTGTGTGAAACTCACTGTAACGCTTTGAAGGGGCAAATCGGATGTAAATCAACCTCGACTTCTCCTAATTTGAACCCGACTTCAAGGATAAAGAAATGATCAATCAGTCATATTCACTTCTTAAAAACTTTGATAAAGCGGTACAGTAAACGGGGGATGTTTTTCTTTTTAACCTTCATTTTAACCAGAGATACGCTGCTGAGAGCCAGACTCTCTCTATCAAGAATGCCTTGATCACACTCACACTTGAAGCTGTCCAACTGATCTGCTACTGAACTACTGGAGTAGTTGGAGGTTAAAGATCTTGTTTAAGGGCATCTCAGTGGTGGTAATGAAGAAGAGGCCAGTTTGACTCTTCCGCTTTACCAATCCATCATGTCATTAACAGCAGCTATAGATTGCAGAAGTTTACTTTACTGTCCATAAGAAAACTCACTTTTCTGAGAAAGTAAGGACATTTGTGGAAAGTGAGGACATTTGTGGAAAGTGAGGACATCAGCAAATTTGATCCAGTTTCACCAAAATCAGTGAAATAATGGGTGGTGTGTGACTTAGTGCACATTTCAAGTTCAGTTCAAGAAACAGACGTACGAACACATGAATACATATATTCATGTGAATACATGTATGTATTCATGTGCATATGATGTGAGCGATTGTGTGTTATGTTCAGCTGTCAACATGCCTCTGTAAATCTACAGAAAACATCCAAAGTTTAAACAGCACAAAGTCAGAGGTCTGGTTTTAATTGAGCTCTGATTCTTCTGACGTCACAAATTTACTCTGTTTCTGTTCATTGCACAGATTTCTCATCATTTAAATCATATTATACAGATCAATTGTTCTGATGAACAATGTCACAGCTTGTTAGATTAGATTTTAGTTTCTTGTTAGATTTCACCTTTATCATTTTAAATGAATGTTTTTAATGTTCTCAGCACAACAAATGAAAACTCACCTTCTCTGTAAAAGCAGTGCAGCAGCCTCAGCCTCAGCAGAGGAAATCTCAAATTCATGCTGAAAAAATAAAAAACATTCGCAAGGAACACCTGAAACGTAGAAGTATATTTTTATAATCGCCCACCCAGCTTGTCTTTGATAATGTACACAGATATCGGTCAAAAGGGGCCTCTCAGAGTTTATGAACCAGGTAGGCATTAGAGTATCTCTACAACTGATCGTCTGAGGTAAACAAAGAAGCAAATTGCTTTGGCAAGAAATGGGAACTAAAACAACTTGGCCTCTGCATGGCTGCACAGCATACCAAGTTCTTCCAGAAATGTGGATTTGAGTCCAGCTCGTGAACTCGATCACGCCACTCAAAGTTAAAGCAAATAAGCTGTTTTCATATTGCTCCCTGTAGTGAAACTCTTCTTTTTCTCCTCTGAGGTTGAGGCCGTTCTGTCTAATCACTGCAGTCCTGCTGCTTTTATTGAACAGGACCTCATAGCATTCATTAACTTCAAGACTGAGAAATTGTACCACCAAATATGATTACCTTATTAAGCTTTTTCATATGAAACACAAGGAGTTTGTTGCCAGAGAATTTAAAATAAATTGTTTCATTAAGTCTTTTTCTGGCATTAAATTTGATGTTTTGATTGTTATTTATGAAATTGTTTTAAGTAATATACGTTTATTAAATATCAAAGAACAAAGCTAATATAACACATATATGAAGTAAATAAGGAATCAAATGCAATATGGCTACCAACAACATAACTACATAATCAGTCTTTGCCTTTCCCAGTAACAGGTTGCAGCTCACATTTTGTTTCTGGTAGGTATGAGACAGAGCTTTTAAACAACCTGGCAGATCTGCAATATCAGATATGGAGAGCTGAAGTGAAATGGGGAACTTGTGTGTTTTGTTACAGACATAAGAAAATGTCGCTTTCACTTGCCAGTATGTGGAGTGGTTCATTCTCTTAGAAATCGTAGGGTTTAAAATCATGCCTAGACAAAAGAGGTGAAGCCTTGGGCGAGTTGAAGGGCTGCAGCTACTTCAGAAATATTTATTTTAACAGCAAGACTGAGAGGAATGAGCGTTTGGAGTGGAAGAAACCAAATTGGATGATGGAAGCTGTAGTTTTTTGTTTGCTATTGTATAATTTTGTTCAAATTGAGGGTTTCAGTTTATAATTTCATGAGCGGTGATATACTGTATGCTAATTTGTCGAATATGGAAGGAAACCTGATGAATGCGGCAGCAGTAGCTCAGTCTGTAGGGGCCTGGCTTGGAAACCGGAGGGTGGCCGGTTCAAGTCCAGCATGGACCTCAGTATGGAGCATGGACTGGTAGCTGAAGGGGTGGCAGTTCACCTCCTGGATCAGCTGTTCCTGGGGCACCATTACTTTTCTGTCCATCACTCCATCATCTCTGTGTGGTTGTATTTTGGTGCTATATAAGTATATATATGTTTTTGTTCAAAAAATTATGTCTTACCTTTAGCAGATATAAATCTTCCTGGATTTTGACCATAGACTGTATAAATAACAATCATGTCACCCATAGATGTGAAGGTTGTTATAAAAATTAGTATTATACTGGGGTTTTCAAATGTTTTAAATCATACTAAGTGTGTGTGTGTTCCTATTATTTACATGTCGTAGGCACTTCCCTGTTCTAGTGTTTTTGCTGAGGCTGGCAGGGTGAGATAAGGTTCAGCTTTATGAATAGATAGAAGAAGTTCATAACAGAATGAGGGTCGGAGACAGGTCAGGAAGGTGTTAGTGGGCTTTGACGTCTTCTGCTGGCTACTGATTAGGGAACTGAGAAAGACGTTATGAGGTTATCTAGGGAGGTGTCAGAAATAGCCCATCATAGAGTGTATAAAGACTTACTGTAAGGCTCCATGAGGAGCCTTTTCCTCTGTAACCCCTTTTGTGTGCTGCACTGTTAAACGCTCCTTCTTGTACAAGAATAATAAATTCAACTTAAACTTTGAAGCTTCGAATCCAGTCTTCTTTATTGAAGGGTCACTTGAAAATTCTTATAACAAAGGTGAGTGTGGTGGCTCCATACTGGCGGTCTTAACTCCTGATGAATCCAAAAATGGGCAAAGACGTGGAGTTAGTGGGGGCTGAATGAAGCCTGGTTGCTGCAACCAGCTGCCTGTGGGTATTTATGGATGTTGACTAATGAACTTCCGTGTTGGTTTCGTTTCACAGCCACAGAGGTTTCCTGAACCCTCTGCCTGCTCCTAATAGTGGTTTTAAAGGGAAACGAAAAGCTTTAAACTTTTAGCTCTTCAAGAAGAGTAATTGTACTGCTGTCAGGTGATTTAAAGAGATTGAATCTGAAAAGCAGGAATGTCGTGTCTGCTTCTTTTTCACATACCTGACATACACACCCTCGGTCTGTGCTTCCTTCTCTGAATTTCTCTCTTTCTGACTCATCTAAGGACTCAACCTTTAGATCCTTACCAGGCAGACTGTCTGCTTTTAATTCAAGCTCTTTCCAAGAAAAGGGGCCCACAGCACTTTATGACTCTCCCTCACAGAGATTATCTGTTGAGAACAAATATAATGTGAAAGATTTGAAGATCTGCCATGAGAGAATAATGGCAAGAACTGGACACGTACTTTCTTGTGTCTGTCAAGTGACATGTACTTTGAATCCCAAGTTTAGGAAAATAGACCAGCTCTACGTAACGCTTTACGGCACTAAGTCACACACCACCAACTATTTCACTGATTTTGGTGAAACTGGATCATATTTTATGGAGAAAATGTTTTCTGGTTTTCCCTCTGATGTCCTCCGGCTGCTCCGCCTCAACTCTCTGTGATTTACAGAGTTTCCTGATGGACAGTGAAGTAAACTGCTGCCAACTGCAGCTGCTGTTAGCTCATGTTAGCTCAGTTTGTTAGCCTGACTATGCAGACTGTGAGTTCAGAGCACCAAGAAAGTGTTAGTGTTTGTACCAGAGAGGTTTTGGACTACCGGGAAGAAGGCCTGGGGAGTGGGGGAATGCTGACAGGGAGCAGAGCCGGTGTCATGCCAGAACAGGAGCTGGGCAAGCTGGTAATGTAACCGCTGTTCAGCAGCCTCTATGGACATAATGGCAGAGGAGAAGAAATACAAGAGGACAGTGTTGGAGAAAGCTATCGGGAGAAAAAGAAAGAGTGCCCACATAAGAAGACTTTAAGTGGTTGGTGAGAGCTTGGTGAAATAAAAGGCTGAAAGACAGACGCCGAGCTGGGCTGACTGCTGTTGGACTAGTCAGTAATATTAGCTGGCTGCTATGCCTTGTGTTGTTGCACTTATTTGATGTTTGGTTGTTAGCAAAGTTGTTGGCTCGCTAGTTTTTGATCAAACTTCAGTCATTGGAGACGCCTTCAACAGACTTTCCAAACTCACACAGAACTCTTATTCAAGTCGTCTCTATATTTTGTTGTAGTCGGGCCTGTTGTGCACTGAAATACAATCATTTGAATGCTGTTCATGTATTGAATCTAGACATTTCTCTTTGTTTAAGCCACATTTAATCATATTCATATTTTTATTTTAACAAGCAGTCACACACATCTCACAGCAGGATCAACTCCTGTGGAGTTTAAAGGAGAGTTTTACTTTCTCCAAAAATCTCTCTAAATTCAATTAAAGACCAAAGGCGCACAGGACTGGGCGGATACAGCAAGGCAACATCCTCTTTACTATTTGGCAAAGTGATTCGAAAATGTTCTTCATTGTTTCCAGTTCTTTACTGACTATCGTGTCAGATCCTTATTTTAAAGAAAATCAAATCATTTTCGTGTTGCATTACAAATCATTATATTATAGTGTAGTTCATATTAACCACAAGTCTCCTCACTTTCCCGCACATAACCCATTTAGATTTCTGTTCTGTTCTGTGGTCGATGTTTGTTTGGCGGCACGGTAGCGGTTAGCACTGTCCTTGTTCGAACCCCAGCTTGGGCTTTTCTGTGTGGAGTTTGCATGTTCTCCACAGGTCTGTGTGGGTTCTCTCCGGGTAGTCCAGCTTCCTCCCACAGTCCAAAGACAGAAACAGGTGATTAGTGACTCAAGATTGCCCGTAGGTGTGAATGTGAGTGTGAATGGTTGATTGTCTCTATGTGTCAGCCCTGTGATTAACTGGCCACTTGTCCAGGGTGTACCTGCCTCTCATCCGAAGCCAGCTGGGATTGACCCCAATCAACAACGACCATGGATGGATGGATGGATATTCTCTTTGCATTTATACATTTGATTATTCATTCCATAATGTTCCACTTATTTATTTAATAATTACTTTGGGTGGTCATAATTACAAATTTAAAGGATAGTTAGCTGTGAGAGACATCTGGGCCCTGTTTTTTAAATCTATATTTGTTTTGTTTGGAATGTTTTTACATGATTTCTAAGCATGTTTTCCCAAATGGCATGTGTGCATTCCTATTTGACAAGAGTTATGACTATTAGAATAACCAGATGCATTTTCTGATGCAACTTGTATCATATGGGTTTAAAGGGATGCAGTAATGTGGTGGATTACTGTAGTAGTTTAAATCATCCTGATGAATTCAAAAAAATTGGAGCTTCGGTAGGTTAAACAATGGGAGGAAACATGGCATAGTGGTAATATAAACCATGTGTGAGTGTGACAGTTGCATAACATTAGCCTTTATGGTTTTCTCCAAAGTGCTATACAACATCAAATCAATAAATTTTTAGCATGAGTGAAATTCAATCCGACACATCGGCAGTAAACACCTCAGGCAAAGCACAATTTGAAAAGGGTGTAAAAATGCAGCTAAACAATGAACTCCAGCTGAAGGTTTGTGTGAAGGGTGAAATCGACTGTGTATGAAAAGCATCAGAAAAGGCCTTTAAATACATCACATCAAGCAAACCCACTGTCCTCACACCAGCACAGACGGGGTGTGAATATCTCCGCAGAGTCCCATGAGGAGTGTTACTGCACTGTTGCACTGATGTTCCTGACAACAGCGCACTCCAGAAGAGGAGAAGTACTTTGTTCTCCAGCAGAGGAGGCAGCTGTATCACAAAGATTGATAATCTCCAGTGTGGAAACATTGCTGATGACTTTCAGTACTTTTCCACATAGTCTACAATCTTTATATTGTCCAGCTTCTTCACTTTCTCCACACTCGCACATCAAAGCCTTTGTTTGCGCAGGGTTTCTCTCACACCCTGTTCAGATGTAACACGTCATATATTAAGCATTGAGTCCGTCATATTGTTCACACATGGGCTATCATGGCAACACATATACATGAAAACCATCAGCTGTCAGTGTAACAGCAGAAAACTCTGTCTAAGATGATGGATAATTGTTTGGTAATCCACACTCAGGTGTCAGACAGCCCCAAAATTAACCTTCAACACTGATTCTCATCCACACCTACTCTAAGATTTAGACCTAAATCCCACAAGAGCAAGTTGCTCAAAAGCCAACTTGTCGGGCAAACGAGTTATGAGTTGGAATTGGGAGTTATGAGTGTAGGGAAGGTCAAGCTCAAGCTCGTAACATCTCTGATCACATTTGTGCATGAAGAGAAGAGAGACTCCCTCATGAGGACGCTTTATTCACTCGCAGATACCTTCTGTGCGCTTGTATCATGTGCATGGTTTTTATGTGAGCAGGTTTTGAGACTGATTTAACTTGGTCTGGTTAACTCACTTGGCAACATCCTTGTTTTCATAACATCATTGTACACTTGTATTCCCTAGAACCAGTACCAGAGGTAAAAATCTGGCAGATCACACAAAGAAAGTTAAATGTATGGACACATTTAGTTAAAACTCACAGCTTTGGCACTGTATTCGGTTCTTTATGAACTTGTCTCCTGATTTGTTTCACTCTGATCACAATAGTCTTTGGTTGCTTGGGTGGGAGTTTAGTCCTAACATCATACAAAGACATCAGTGAAACATGTCAGACAATAAACTCACAGGAAGGGAGAATAGTAGGAGGTACAAGACTCTGTGATTGAGTTCAGACTCAGTAATACAGCATGGAATAAACTCTTGTGGAATGAAACCTGGAGGGCCTTTTGAGCGGACTACAGCTGGAAGATGCAGTAAGCAGGATGTGAGATGCGACCCGACCTTTTTTCTGTTTATATGTTTGCGGTCCAGCGCTTAAATTGATGCATGCGTGCAGCCTTTGATCATTTGATCTAATGAGTGTGCACTGCATTTTTGTTGCCTGTCTGGCTGTCTTAGACCTCTCTGTGTGTCCTGAGCATCTGCTTTACCAGTTTGGTGAGCTTAGAAAAATAAACTGCACTCTGCATGGTTATCATAACAAAGAAATATGTCACCCAAATGCAGCAGGATGGCTCTTTTATGTGCTCTGTGTGGACAACAGCAGGGTTCTTTATCACACGGATTACTTATTGATAGGATCAAATATATTGTTAGCAGTAATTTAATCCAGATTCCAGAGGGAGGGGGGCAGTTATGGAGAAGGCTCTGTTGCCCCAGGTGTGGTGCTTGATCCTGGGGGGTGGAGACAGGAGGTCAGTGGGATGAATTATGGTGGTGGAGCAGGTCTCTGAGGCAGCAGAGGTGCTGGTTATGTTATCGAGGGCTTTGTGGTTTTGGGGAAGGACTTTGATCCTTTTGGATCCATTGTGGGGCAGGGAGCCAGTGGAGTATCTGGAGGACAGGGGTGATGTGGTCATGGTAGCAGGACAAAGATGGAGAGAGCCAGTAGGTGACTGTTTTTCGGTAATTTAGGAGTTTGTCTTATTTCTTTTTTTTTTTATGATTCAGTGCTTTAATGTTGATGTTTAAAAAGTTTAACGACTAATGTCTTCATATTAAAAATGACAGCACAAACCAAAGTGACTCTGCAGGTCTCACCAGTCAAGGCTGTAGCTGTCCTTTCACATTTTAAAGACTCCCATGGTTGGATCTAAAGTTGTAGATCCAGTAAATGTATTGCAAATTTATTACATATATGTATATATTATCATTTAATGATGAGTGGAAGTAAGTCAATCTGTTAGAAATGGATTCAAATATTTGAAAACGAGCAGCTGTGATTTACGCCCCTGATGGTTCCAGACTTCGTCATGTCCAAGGGAACGACAGTAAATCTGAGACGGATTCTCTGAATATTTGAAAATGTTTCAGCACCGCTTTTTTCAAGCTTTCCAGGATCCTCAAGGACTTCTGGTTTTCCCCTCTCTCTCTCTCATTTTCTCCATCTCTTACGGTGTGAAATATTGAATTAATATATCAACATTTTGGGAAATACGTTTACTTTTTTCTTCCAGAGAGAGTAAGCCATTTTTAGTATTGGATTTTTTTATTGCAACTAGGGTTGGGTTGGTTTCCACTTTTGTCTGTCTAGTTGGGTGTCCAAGCTTAAAATGGTCTGATTTTAAAGAAATCACCTGAACTTGCGTTTGTCTCTAACCGAACACAAACATTCAGCTGCTCTGTATCTCAAGGAGAAGAAGTCAGTGTCGCCATAACAATCGAACACAATCTGGATGCTCCCATACAAAATGTATAAAAGAAAAAAACTTTGGATGGCCCCTGACTTTTCCTGTCCTGCTCTACATGAGGTTGACAGGTTGAGATTGAGGTTGAAATTTGCGGCATAAATTCATGCTCCTGTCGGGATGATATGTAATAACTGTGGTTGTCACAACTCGGCTCGGAGACTGGCTGACTGTGACCAGTTTGGTATGGTCTTGCCACTAGACTACTTGGGCCAAATCTCCATGACGCCCCCATCGGGCTCCTGGAGGAAGAGGCCCCGCTCAGGGGACGTCACAGTGGGTCAAAATATCAGTATGTCCAAAATCATCCTCAGCTGAACTCGTGTTTACTCCTAACTAGCGAATGTTATCATGCTGACACTTGTACATGTAGACTAACTGAAAAACACTGAATTGTCCATCAAGTCCTTAAAAGGTGACGTCTTGTCGGGTTTACTGGTAAAACCAGTGCCACTACCAACCCTCTTCAGGGGTCCAGCAGCAGGTCCGGAGTCTGTTGACGTGAACATGACCTCAAATTATGAGCAATTCTTTCTCCTCAGAGTCATTGAAGTGAATATTGGGCTCATTTTTCACGAGCCACATATCTTCTGAACACCCTGACACTAAAAATTAAGTTTTTCAGACAAATCAGGAGAAAATGAACTCTGTAGGAGACCTGTCAATGTCAGATATCTCTTCTCTCTGTTAGTATTGAATCATCTGTTGATCTATAACAACTGGACGAACCATCTCTGGCACAACACAATCTGTTTTCATCTACACAACATTCCTTCCAAACAAGTTTGGAGATCAGGGACAACGAGACCACGCTCACTTTCGTGACAGGAAGCGTAAACTTTGATATCATTGGCTGGGATTGTAATGAAACAGCTTTTCTGTGCTTACAAGAAGTTTTTCCACCTAAACAACAAAGCACATTGTATATTTGTGTCTCCATTTTATGTTCCACTAATGTAATCATACTTCATTTCATCTCAAGCTGTTTCTATCTGAGTTTTTTGAGGGTCTGGTGCTTCCAAATCCATCTCCGTATTCTTAATTTGTGCTTTTGATTGATTACTGCGAAATCTGTACTTCTGCTAATGATCTGTCGTGTGTGTTTTTCAGGTGGTGTGGACTGTGGAGGAAAGAGACAGACAGACAGAGAGGGAAGGAGAGACAGAGAGAGGGCCATGGACAGACCAGAGAACTGGATAACAGCACAGGAAGGCCATCAAACAGCAGGGAGCTGGACACACATACACTCACATACACACAAAACAGCAGAGAGACAAACTTGACACTTTTGTCAGAGCCACAGGAAGATACTAAAACAGCAGGGTACTGCCAGAACACATCATAAACTGATGAGTTACACACAGTAACACACACACCCATAGAGAAGGAAAAGCACACAGCGATGGAGACAGACTCGACGCTGTGTCAGAGCCACCGGGAGATAGTAAAACAGCAGGCTGCCATCAAAATGCATCTTAAACCGACGTGTTTCATACACTCACACACACACACACACACACACACACACACACACACACACAGAAGAGCTCTGCAGTCGATGACAGCCACGTTTGGAAAAGTCAAATCTCATCACATCATCATCATCTGCTGCTTTAGAGGACTTTAAAACATCGTGCTGAACGGGCGACACACTGAGGCAGAGCTGGTTGTTGATTGTTGACCTTAGTTAGTGCAAATTCTTTTCACAATAAATCCCAGAAGAAATGTGACAATGCACCGTAGGGCATCCATTTTCCAGATCGCTTATCCTTGTCAGGGTCACAGAGGGCTGGAGCCGATCCCATTGGGCAAGAGGCGTGGTACTACTTGGACGAGTCACCAGTTCATCACAGAACTGACACATGGAGACAAACAACCATGCTCACATTCACACCTACAGGAAATTTAGAGTCACCAATTAACCTGCATGTCTTTGGACTCTGGGAGGAAGCCGGAGAACCTGGAGAGAACCCACGCAGACACCGGGAGAACATGCAAACTCCACACAGGAAGGCCCCAGCTGACCGCTAACCACTGCACAGCCATATTATATCATCAATATCAGCATCACAATATGGCGAATTAAGACTGAATCACGTCAAATAATCAAATAAAATCAGGAAACCTATTATTTTTATTTTTTTAACCAAGGCCATTCTAGTCGAAGTTTCAAACCCTACTGGCCTCACTGCAGTCCTTTTCAAAAGCATCCCAGAAGGCTAAAAGAATACACAGCTGTTCTAATCAGACGGACGCCGCGAGTAGCCAACGTCAATCTGCACAGTTGACCAGAAGTAAATAAAACGCCCCATGCAGACTCGGTCGGTCCTAAAAACAGCCAAAAGGGAAACAAATGAACAATGTCATTCAGTAGCAACTGCAAGAGGAACTAGAAATTTTGTTTCATTTACAATTTACAAACCAAGACAGTCTATTAGTCAGAGCACTGCAACTTAGATGCTAATTTAGATGAGAGTTTACAGTAATATAAGAACATTTATTTAAATTCAGCTGTTCTATCAAGAATAATGTGAAAATCAGACCAAGTACATGTAAACATGTAAACAAAGAAATTAAATGCAGACATCTTGTACTTGAAGACTTCCCACATGATGACAAACCTCAACCTTTTTGTGCTAATTAGCTCAGATTGGCAGATTTAACTACTAACAAATAATAATTCAAAGTGTTCTGGGAAATTATTATAAGGAAACTATTCAGAAATTAAGGACATAAAAAGTGTTACCTCAGCGTTATGCGCCCCATCCTAAACATTTCTTCCTATGTCTGAATCGTAAACTCTACCACCACAAAGCTGTTCCTCTCAAAGTTGAAACATATGTGACAATATTAAATAATTGCCCTGCTCTGATGCAGCTTATTAAAACAACATGATAAAAGTGTTTTGGAAATATTAATAAAACTGTTTATCACATTGTCCAGATGACGTAAACTTATTAAATTGTGAAACATCACACACAAATGACTGTACAACCCAAGTATTAACCACTTTTAACACTTCCATCCTATAGTTTATATCGATTCTCGACGATGGGGTCGGCACCCTGGATGGGATCACTTATTATGAATATTATGCAAATGTTGATATTAACTAGTATCATAATTTTGGGAACTCAACATGGAGTCTGGGGTTATAAAAAGCTGAGAAAAATGTGGTAATATAAATCGGTTTTATTACTAATTACAGACACATGTTCGCATGTTCATTATTTACAGGTATCACTTGTTATTGTTTTTCAAATAATTATATGTTTGCGTTTATTGTGAGTTATGAATAAATAACACATGGGCTTTTATTACGCAAATCATCAATGAAAAAACAAATTTTGAATTATGAGTTTTTACAATGCTGAGCCTCATCCAGTGACCTCTGAACCTGTCTGGAAAACTCACAAACATGTTGTTGGTTCACAAGTGAAAGTGAGAATCAGCTGCTGCCGAAGGGACTTTATGAAAAGTGGTATAATATTTAAATTATTATTAACCCTCTTGTTGATATGATATTGAATTTGAATCTCACTAGGGCTGGGTAACGAACTATGATACTTTGAAATGCCTCAATATTTGGCAACAAATTTCAGTACATAAGGAGTAAATCTTGTTGCACAGGTGTAAAAATTGCCTGAAGTCAAAAAAGGTGGCTCCATTTTATCATGTTCAATAGCACACCATACAATATATGCAAAAAATGATATTGTTGCCAAGACTATAAGTAAATTTGAACGTGAATGGAATAAATCAGAGCGAATTTACTCCGTGTTCAACTGTGAGACTGCCAAGTCAACCGATTCCTTTAAAATCTCCACTACTGGATTCCCCCTCGTTCAAGATTACTGAGGATGGTGCTACAACAACTCTGATTTTAGCAGGCATTATTTATCAAACCTAAAAATCTAAAAATGGATTAAGATTGACAGTGACAAACTTTTTTTACATAAAGGTTGAGTGTGAAGTTCATTGTTGACCTGGCAGACCCATCGCTGATCTTGACCTGGTCTTTCTGGAGCTTTCTTGATGAAGATTGTGAGATGTGGTTCAAGCTCTGGAAACAAAAAGTCATTAAAGTTTTTCCATTTTCAGGACTCTCCTTGTCGGTGAATTGCAAGTGTTGAGCTCTGTTGTTTGTATCCTGAAAATATGCCTAAAAATAATTTTATCGTATATTTATGTATATTTATTATGATTTAACCACTCAGCTCTGCTGTATATTGATTCAAACATTGCTAAATCCTGATTGGATCACTCTTCTCCAGTCCCACCTTTCTATTCTAAAACTGTGTTCATGTTGAAGCCAATTACTCTTGGCCAGAAGATGATGAAGAAATAATGTTTTGGGGGCCTTTAAGTGAACAAATGCATAACTTTATGTATTGGGTAAATATGAGTAAGCAGTGAGTAAAGGCAATATTGAAAGTTTTAAAGTCCTCAGTTGCCACCGTGTTGTCATGTCAGTCAAAAAAAGGTCAAAGTAGAGGAACAGACGGAAGATTTGCTGCTGTTGTTGATGTGAATTTGTCCCTGAATAGATCTTCTCAATGCATTTATCTTCCTTCTGTCTTGACTCCGTCTCCTCGGTTCATCCTTCCCTCCTTCTTCTTCCTCTTCTCCAAACATATTTACCCACCACTTTCTATTTCTGAACATCTATTCATCTTTTTTATACCATTTCCTGTCTGTCCCCTTCCTCTCTCTCTTCTCCTCTTCCTCCGTCCCATCTCCTTCCTTGTTCCAGTTAAATCTTTCATATATTATTTGATCTGTCCTTTCGTTGTCTCTTTGCCCACGTCTCCCTTCTTGTTTTCCCTCTCAACCCTCTTCACTCCTGTTAAAATTAAGGTCTTCTGTTTGACGGTTGATGTGCTCACTACAAGCTAAATCAAACTTTATTTCCAGCTGTTCTGTCCAAAGCAGGAAAGTAATCAAGCGTATGAGAATTCCTACAAACTTAACAGTCCCAAAAGAAGTTAGTAGGAGCCGGCGGGTGGCTGCATGTCCTGATCTGGGAGTGAAAACGAGTTACGGCCCGACATGAGATCTGATAATAAAACCTGAGGTGGTCGCCCACTGCTCTGTTCTTGGTTTAATTTGGTGTTATGAAGTTCACCACTACATAGGCTATATTGTACATTCTTGTATATACTTCTTATAATCCCATGAATATCAAACCATCCATCACAGCAGATTTATCAGTTTATGTGAAGATGAGCTATATCTTACAATAAAAGTTTGGTGTGATCAAACACGATGGTTTATAACATTTTATCTTTGACTGTACTTTTCACTCCCAAATGAGGATTTTTTAAAACCAATTTGAGCTCTTGTTTGAAAGAGGAAAATGCTGGCGTTCTCTCTTCTTCTCTCTCCAAACCTCCTCTTCCTCCTCTCTTTTCTTCACCCCATCCCTGTTGTTCCTGTCGGATTTCTACATGCTAATGTTAAATAGTCTTTGCTGTTATTTTTAATGACTTGTGCGTACCGTGTGATGAAGGTGATGATGCTGATTCCTCTGTCTGCACTGAGAGGGTGCCAGAGGCCTTTACGACACATGTAAATAATCCAAATAAAAAGTTGGAACTTGTGACCGTCGTCTGGAGCTTTCTGTGATCGCAGCGTTCGATATCTTGCGTGATTTAAACATCTGTTTCTATTTTTTATTTTGCACTTTTATGCTCTAGAAAATGTCTCTATATCTTGTCTCACCTCTTTCATTTTTCCTCACGGCAGCAGGAATGCATTTTTGCCTGACAGACCTGCACAGTTTATCATCGATGCAGTAAATAATAGGGTTAAACTGCTTCACATAGATTAGTTGGACTTTTATGCACAAACGTAATAAAATACATATGTTTTCTCAAACTGTTGTGAAATATGTTTCATGTTGAGAAATGCAGGAATGTGTTAACAGCATAGACAGTATAAAACATGGATGTAGTCGCGCTGACATCACCCACAGACTTCTGAAAATCCGTCAGAAGCTCAGAGTGTGGTGGCTCTGGCCTTCTTCATCCTGGCAGTCTTGTCTCCGCTGGCTCCCAGCTAATCCAAAAATAGGAAAAGACCTGAAGCGTAGGTGGAGCTGAGGCAGGCCAAGCAAAGCCTGGTTGCTCAGACAAACTACCTGTGACGGCACCCACCTGTCAATCAAAGCGTCCACGCTCTTAATGCTGCATAACTTTAAGCCTTAATATAATTTGAACAGGTGAGTTGTATAAAAATTCACCCTCAGTACAGTTGTGAGATCAAAACAGTTTTTTGTACCAGGCTGTAAACATGTTTATTTCTGCTGTGAAGTTGGACATTTTAACATGGGGACTTATGGAGACTGACTCACTTCTGGAGCCAGCCTCAAGTGGACGTTTGAGGAACTGCAGTCTCTACACAACCATGATGGTTGTTGCTTGGTCGACTGTGACTAACCATCATTATATACACTTGTCTTCTCTATGAAACCTGGTCTGAACTCTAATATATGCCTTTATTTAAATACTGACCTTGATAATGAAGTCATATTCTGTTGTCTGTGTGCATATATGAGGCGGTGCAGCAAGAAGGTTCCTGGTTGGACCCTTCCTGGTTGGTGGAGTTTGCATGTTCTCCTCGTGTCTACGTGGGTTCTCTCCCACAGTCCAAAGACATGCACTTAACAGGTTAACTGGTGACTCTAAATTGGCACTAGGTGTAAATGGTTGTTTGTCTCTACTGTGATGAGCTGGCGACTTGTCCAGGGTGTAGCCCGCCTCTCCCCCTAAGTCAGCTGGGATAGGCTCCAGCCCCACCGTGGCCCTGATGAGGATAATAGGTTACAGATAATGGATGGAAGGAATTTAATATATGCTGCATGAAACAACATGGAAATAACACAAGAAAAATTATAGAATTATCTAAGATAGGTTGTCCATCACCTGAAATTTGAGTTTCACCACAGACCCTGATCAGTAACATCGCCAGATTCTCTGAGTGCTGAGGTTTCAATCATCCTCCTCCTGCTGCAACCTGCTCACCTGTAACTCATCCACTAATCAAGGCACTGCAGTTTATCAACCCCGGCTCTTCACTATGTCACCTATGTGGTACGAAACAGAGCTGACTTTTTTGCTCTTCTGTAATTCAGCTTCACTCCTCCTTGTTTTGTTTTGTTTTTTGTCCACCAATCCATCTCATTGTTCCCGTCTCCAGATCAACACTCAACTTCAGCCAAATGTCTGAATAAACTTGTGTTTTACTGTTCCTACAGCCGTGGTCCGAGTTCTGTTTTTGGGTTCAGAAGTTCATGAGATCATTGCAGCAAGGATCATAACGGGAGGTGAACTTGACTCTGAATGAAACCTGATGAAGTGAGTTATAAAGTCCTTGTCTCTCAATCACAGCACACTCTACAGTTTTAGTTTGCTTGTTGAATTTGGTCCCCCTCCACAGAACAAAATGCACATGCTGCTACTAAACTTGAATGTTTGACCTTCATTGAGCAGAGTGATGTATGAGGTGAGTTTGACTCCAGGATGCTGTTTCCCAATTCATTTGCTGAAGTTTCTCTTGGAACTTTGTTACATCAATTTATTTTCTGCATTAAGTACTTGTCAGAGACATAAAAATTTAACTTTCCAAAAAATACTTTAAGGGCCAGACTGGTTTAGACTTGGTGTGATCAGTCATGACGATGAAATTATTATAATCCGCACACATGTTGCTTCACAGCAGCAGCATTCCTGTGGAAATACTGCTGGATACCATCTACCTTGAGAATAAAACCTGCTGCCTTGAGTTTTTTCTCTCTAGACTTCTCATACCTTTTTTAAAAATCACTTTGAACCCATGACCTCTGCACCTGTGAACACTTTAGATTTGATCTACATAATGTTTCTACATCTAAATTTCGCCTCCTCTGAGCTTTTCAGATGTTCCTCTCTTTGCTAACCGTAACACCCTTACATACTGTACCTGTTAGACCAATGAGGTGTCAATTGGTTGATGATGACTAATGATTTTTCAGAAAGTACTTCAAACCCGAGTCAGGATCTGAACCTGTAACTTCGACACCAGCTCATCCACTGAGCGTTAGTCCTTCTGATCCTGAAGTTTTATCTGAACATTATCTTTCAAAAAGTACTTGAACCTGGAAAACACGCAGTTACATCACCTTAGCTACACATTATGAAGCTTATTAAAGCCCTGGGGATTAATAGTGATTTTAAAAAACACACTGCTCTCTCTGGGTTTTATTTAATCTCTGGCTGCAGGCTATTCATTACCAAACATCCAACACAGAAAATCCACCAGTTCAACCAACGGAAGTTTGGAATTGGAGATAATTAAACACACATGAAAGGGTGGTTAAGCTGTAGCTCTTGTCACAGTTTAAGTGTTTCAGTTTACTTTAAAACAACAGATTTTCTCACTTATCTCTAATGTGATCTACCCATGCGGGAAGTTTTGGTTCTCTCCTGAAACTGGATCAGGATATTTATGGTGTCAAATCTTGGTCAAGGTTGGACAAATAAGACCTCAGAAATTTCTAGGAATTAAAAATCTGTGAAAGACAAAATGAGGTAAGAGTATTCTCCATGAACTAAACTTGTTATATAACTCCTAAACATTGTGATTTATACCTCTGAATACCTACAGACATAGGTTTGTAGATTTGGGTATGGATGGCAAGAACATGTGACATATTTTCCAACATTTTTATCTCAAACGGTCGGCTATTATGTGAAAAGGAAGGATATGGGGGACACATGATGACTAGCATTGTTGGCTAATTGCAGCATGGGCAGCAGGTTTAGCAGGACGTTCCAGATGTCCATCTATCACCCCAGCAACACATTTCGGCTCCTCCTGGGGGATCCTGAGGCTTTCCCAGTCCCTTCAGCATAATTCAGGTTTGCCCTGGGGTCTCCTGCCAGTTTGATGTTCCTCCAAAGGAAGGCGCCCAGGACGCATCCTAATCAGATGTCTGAATCATCTCAACTGAATTACCTTTCAACACAAAGGAGCAGCCGCTCTACTCCAAGCTCCTTCCAGATGTCCGAGCACCTCACCCTTTCACTAAGGCTGATTCCAGCCACCCTGCAGGAGCTCATTTTGGCCACTTGTATCTGTATTCTCATTCTTTTGGTCACTACCCAAAGCACATGACCATAGATGAGGTTGTCATAGACGGTCCACCACATTAGGTGTCATTTCAGACCAACTAGCCTGAAAAGGAAGTGTGTAATGAAGCCCTCCAAACCAGGTCTACATTGATGCAGGCTTAAAAACTACATTCCTCAGGTGCAGCACTTCTTTTGTGCCTGGAATGGAGGAAACACCTACGTATGTGGTTATTTCCAAAGGCAGTTGCTTCAACTCAAACAAACGTCTAATGGACTATTTTCGTGTTTTTTGAAACAAACATTGTGTACTTCAGAAAGCAGTACACATGTTGATTTCATAAACAAATAAAGGTTATTATAATTGTTTGATTTGACTCGATTGTCTGTGATGTGCAGTTTCAGGGACTGTGGAAAAATCCAACCTAATCGGATTAAGAATGTCAAAACAAAAATAGAAATGCCAAAGAAATGTGGGAGTGAATTTTCATTTATTCCATTCACAAGCTTACCGTGCCATGTCAGCAGCCTCTATCAACATAATGGCAGAGGAGAAAAGATGACGCTGATGGAGAAAGCCAAGACAGAAAAGGAGAGAGTGAGCGAGCAAGAAGCTGCTGGACAAGAGTAAATCTGGGACAGACATTTATTAGTTGGCAAGAGCTTGGTGAAATAAAAGGCTGAAAGACAGACGCCGCTGACTGCTATGTCTTGTGTTGTTGCATTTGCTTGATATTTGGCTGTTAGCAAAGTTTTCGACTTGTTAGTTTTTGATCGTAAGTAATACAATCATAATCATAGAGTGATTTTCGCAAAGAAACACCTGAACGGATTGGAACTGGGCGTACGTGTCTCACACTGCTCTCCTGTCTCTCTCTCTGTGGTGTGTTTGCTTGTATTGGTTGTGGTTTCCCTTCCTCACTCCACCTGTAGTGCACACCTACCCATTATCTGTAATCAGCACACCTGCCTGCTATCAAGACATCACTCGCCTAGAAGAACAGCCAGTCCCTGCAGGATCACGGCACCATTCATGGGTTGTTAACATGCCAGTCTATGGTTTGTTTTCCAGTTTTTGCCAGTTAGTTTTACACCTGTTCTCCCTGTTCAGGAATACCTACCTGCCAGCCGCAGCTCTGAGCTTCCCCTAAGCCTGCACCACATCCACCTCCCTTCAGCTCCAAATGCCAGCCAGCCGCCTTCATGATCAAACTTCTTACCTGCATTTAGGTTCAGCGTTAATACGTGACATCTGTAAATGGAGTTAGAGATACAACTGTGCATATCAGTCGTCCCACCAAAGTCAAAACCAGACCTTTGCCGTTGATTGCAAGCACCTCGGGGTTGTATTTTATACGGTACTTTTTAGCCGTTCGTATATGTGATAATAACGTTACCCCTGTATTTTCCTTTTTTGCCACAGTAATGCTTTTGAACTTGAGAACATCTGTTGCCCTGTCAGCCTCTTTAACTATTTGCACCTGCTGGTCTTCACAGCGAGTGACTCACTCCACCTTCCATGACAGCTCGCATCAGATAACCTAAATATGACAAAGATGTCACAGTCATGGTCTGACTACTGCAAGCTGCGTTGTATATTTAGTTCAAAACGGGTACAAATTCATACTTTCACGCAGCAGAGGCAACTTTGTACGGTGGATCAAAAGGGATATATCTGATCTTGTGAGGGTTTGAAACGTTACGGTACATCTTGAAATAATGTGCTTTAGGTGCAACAATTAGCTCCTCATGAATCTCTTTTTTCGGAACATGCAGCTTTAACTGATGTTCTTTTAATTCATAATCCTAAAGTCCAACGGGTAAAATTTGCTCTGCATGCTTTGTTAAATCTGGCAGATTGTATTTGGAAATTATCCATGATAAACTGTCTGACTGTCAGGGTAGATATGAAAGAACCTAGCAGCTAATTGGTCACGAAGGATTAGCGTCTGGCCAAAAACCCATCACTTTTACTGTTCACTTCGTATACTCAAGTCGACTGTTCAGTCGTACCAAACAAACATTGTAGTCCTTATAAACCTCCATGAACAGGCGACAGGTATCCCTGGCCAATCACTGATTGTAGTTGTGTTTTGGCAGAAGAGTGTAAGTAGACATAGCAAATTTATTTAACAAAAAAACTTAAACCCCTTCACTTATTGTTCACAAGTGATGGGAAAATGGAGCATGAGATGGACCGGCGGATTCAGAGGGCAAAGCTCTCGATTTTCCAGTCCAACTACATTCCAACCCTCACCTATGGTCATGAGCTTTGGGTCGTGACCAGACCTAGAGATAGGTTAAAGAGCTCGGACAGCCGGAGGAAGCTCGGAGTAGAGCCACAGCTCCTTCGCGTCAAAGGAGCCAGCAGAGCTCCTGGGCACCTTCCTAAGGTGCCTTCCTTTTGGAGGTGTTCAGCACACATCCAACTGGGAGGAGACCCTGGGGCAGACCCTGAAACCAATGGAGTGACTACATTGCCCATCTGGCCTGGGAATGCCTTGGGATCCTTCAGGAGGAGGACCAGGACAGCGTTGCTGGGAAGAAGGACGTCTGTCTGAACACCCTGTTAAATCTGCTGCCACCGTGCCCCAACCGCGGATAAGTGGAAGAAAATGAATACTGAGTGTGTGAGCTTAGTGCTTTGGATGCTTAGTCAACATACCGGCTTTCATGAAATATTTTAAATCGTAGGCAGGCTCTCAACTTGTAACTTTGACAACTGTGTGCGCTTAATAACTGATTTTCCAAATGTTAGTCCTTCTAACCCTTTTTCCTAGCGTTTTTAATCTTTTATCTGTTATCTTTTTAAAATGGACTTGAAACTGGCAAACACGTGTTTTTCATAACTTGAACACTTTTTTTCTGTATTCCCCCGGGAGTTAATGGTTTAAATTCAGCCTCTCTGGCTGCTATCTGTAACATTTGTCTGCGTATCAAGGATGCAGTGCTTCATCCAATATAATCCACTGGTTCAAACGTGCTGTGGTTGTCAGATTAAGCGTTCAGTTCAATGTATTTTCTTCATCTTCCTTAGACACCCTACCTCTAAAGGTTAGAGTCCGTAACCATGATTTCATGTATCTGCTCAAGTTTCAAAAAATGCATACCTTGCAGTGTACATTTTCAATACCCCTGGTACCTCGAAAAATGTTCCACTCAACCAAAAATACCAACTCTGGTGATGCACTCCACATTAGATATTTCACCTGATATTTTGGATTATGCCGCTCTCCTTCACTTTCTGCTTCTGCAAGGTCTCATTTTATTTTCTCTCACTTCTATCCGTAAATGCTGAGGTAAAGGGGGCTTGTATCAGTTCAATTTCAATCAGGAGAGACATAAATGAAACAGACATTTAAAGAACGATCACATTAGACCCCATAGCACCCGAAAGGACCCGTAATAAGTTCAGTGTACCGTCCAAGAGTGCCCATCATTCAAGAATCATTCCCAATTTATGAAATTACAGATAATAAAGTCCTCAGCTTTATATCATAGATAGTTTGAGTTGTCATTGTTGACTGGAAACAGAAATATATATCACTGAGTTTCCATTGACTGGGTGTTTTTCGGTAGAAGTTCGCCAAAGAGTCGGCAACTTTTCCACAGAAATTAGAAGGTCTTTACTCATATGTTTCCAAAGACGCTACCTACTACCATTGTTTCTTATAACGATTTGGGCTGTTTGAAATTTCATCACATAATTACTGTAGATAAACAAGGTCAACAGGTCTTAACCAGCTCTCACTGCTGAGAGAGGCTGTTTTCCGAGGGACAGTTCGCTGAAGAGTTGCCAGGGAGGATTGACTGGGTTGCTGTGACTTTTACACCTACAAATTCGAGAAAATGTTTTTTCTCATGTAGCTTTGCTGTTGAATCAAACTCTCTTTCAAAATATTTGGAAGCTGGAAGAGACTGTATATAATTAGTAAGCAAGATAGTTAGTCACCCTGTCTGAACTTCCTCGAAGCTTCATCTGTTATTACATCTGCATTTCCTCAAAACCCCAAAATGAGATGTAGAGTTTTGCCTCTCGAGGAACCAGCTTTGACATTATAAATATTGTGGTTCAAATTATTCAGGTCAAATGTCTTGGCTAACTATCCATCTGCTCCAGTGAGAATAAGACTGTGCTCCAGTTGTGTCTTGCAACAGTTGAACACATCATCACCTCTGACTCTCGACATGGATTCTGCTTGTTTTTGTAAAACGACCTGAAGATTAGACTTTCGCTTTCTTCTTTCCTCTCACAGGGACATCTTCAAACAGGTGGCTTGTGTTACTGCTTTGAGGAAGCAGATGTTCAATCCTCTTCTGACTGCTGTTCCACCAGAATCCAGACGACTGAAAGTATGCTTTATGGGTAGTAATAAACTGATTCAAAGTTATAAAAAATCTACTGTATTGTGTCAACTTAAAGCTGCAATGAAATTTGTTTCATGAGACAGGATACACCCTGTGCAAACACTTGTGATTGTGAACAGACAAAACAATTCAAATAAGAAGCCTTCTTACTTATGGTAGAATCACATAAACCAAGGAAAAATGGGCTCATTACGCAAACCATATACCCTCTGCTATGTTCTTCTACTGACAATAAGCTTGCTACTCCCTCACTACGAGGTGGACCCAGCTGCCGCTCAGCAAAATCACGACTGCTTGCCACAATGGTGGTACGAGCTCCCCAATGACATCAGATCAGCAAAAACTTTACACATCTTTTGTTCAGCAGGTACCTCACTAAATTTACCACTTGAAGAAGTTCAGTATATTTGAAGTCGATGTATCTTGCATGATTCTTACATTTCTTGGGTTGTATCCACGTTGAATGCACTTATTTCAAGACACTCATTAGATAAATAAATGTAATTACCGCCCCTTGAGACCAGAGGGCTTAAAACTCCACTGCTACCTTCTGGTTGATGAGAACCACAGCTGTATTTAGTGAGCTCATTCCACATTAAAAACCTCAAATTAAAAATGAAATGTCGATCGATCTTAATAAGACCATTTTGAATAAAAGCACCCACAAAATGGCAGACCCTGAGATCATTTGTTGTGATCTGCTCTCTGTCAGTGTTTCAGCATCTTCCACTACAATCCTTTCAGATCTCTGTATGTCTTCCAGCTGTCTGCCATAATCCTTCTTCCTCTGTCCCACTTTTTTCCAAACCAGATGTCTTAAAGCCCACTTCAGGAAGGACTGGGGGAATGTCGCAATACTTAAAAAATCAGTCAGAGTCAGGTAACGATGGGCTGAATCACCCTTTGTTGTCATTTTTATATCTGGCATGGCACAGACTAGGTTTAATTATAGATTTTATTTTGAATGTTTTATTATGATTTCATAACCTTAGTTGTTTGTGTTCAGCTGGTACACTTGGTAGCTCACTGCAGTCACATGCCAGAATCATAGACACCACCCAGTGTGTGGTGGCTCTGACAGCCGCCATCTTTGCAGTCCTGTCTCTGCAGCCTTGCAGCTAATCCAACAGTGGTCAAAGATGTGGAGCTGTGGTGGGCTAATTAAAAGCCTTGCTGACCTTTGACACGGTGGCTTAGGAAGACTGACTTATTTTGTTGCCAGCCTCAAGTTAATAAAGGAACTGTCCTGACTTTTTGGCATTGACGCTTGGTAAGAATATGTACTCACAAAACATGCCGCACATAATACTTGAAGCAGGTGCACTGCCGTTTATGCTTTGGGAAGGAAAGCTGGTCTGATGTGCTGACTCTGTATACTTATCTCGTGTACAGGAGTTGATGAAAAGCCGGGAATTAATTTTATCTTGTGCCAACACAATAGCATTCCAGCATAGTATCAAGATCTTGATGTAACAAAACATGGGCTAGATTTTATTTTCTTCTCTCTCTGGCCAATCTGGAGCCCCATTAAAAATAAACATTGATCAAAATCTGGTGCCAAAGTTACCACAAAAATATTTGACTTGATGCAAGTTTAAACAAATGTTTTCCCTCAAATGACTTTGCAAAATGTCTTGAGGGTGCTTACTTTGCTATAAATTTAAAAAAAATCTCACATTGCTTATTAGCACTTTTGTAACATTTATTTATACAGGCAAAGCCAGCATTTCAACTTTTTCAGCATTTAAACTCTTTACAAAATATTCACTTGACAGGTCAGCTCAAAGCAACTTACAATAAGTACATTCAGCCTCTTATTCAGCCTCCGTAGTAACAGCTCGTCCATTGTTGAATGCTGAGCAGCTGCAGGAGCAGCCTCGGTCAAGGTCGCTTCGTTGTCTGGTTGTTGAGGGAGGAGAAGCTTTTTTCCTTTTACTCTTCCAGATTTTCCTTCCAGTCCAACCTGATGATCATTCAGTTCAACCCCAATGTAAGGTACTGTTAAAAGGCCACAGTTGAGAAATCTCATATTTTTCATTACTGATCCTCTAAGGGAATGTAAAAATGCATGTGTGTATCATAACGCAGCAATGACTTACTGATAATCACAGCCTGAATGTCCCAGGAAATGTGTTTGGTATCTGCCCAACAGTCAGGCAGTGATTTAAAACTTAACGAGCCAAGCTCAATTTATTTCCTTTCCTCAGTAACAAAACACAGATGATAAGAAAGTTAAAGCACTGATTAAACAAGATAATAAATGATGGATATGTAGATAGAAAATGCTTCTGGGTAAACTTGAGACACACTCCAGACACAAACCCCTTTTGAGTAATGCTTGCAAACCTCAGCAGTGACCAGTTGTTTTAGGAAATTACTGACTTACTTACTTTCTGCCGTTTTTTAGAAACCAAACTATACATTTTTTTATTTTAGATGATTTCTAAAGATGTCTCAATTAGGAACCAATGGGCCCCACAGCCAGGTTGAGAGATTGACTACTTCATAGTTTTCACGTGACTCCCATTTGGAGGGCAAAACAAGGCTTTCTTCTGCTGCCCACCAGCCAAGTTAGTGAGCAATTTCCAACACAAACTTAGTTTGTTTAGCCAAAATGCCAATAGGATAATTGTTGACCAGGTTGAACCAAAGAGAAGACTGTGGAGTTGTGTTAAACTATCTGTACTGTGGTACGCATTCATCCTGGCGACAGTGTAAACGAAAGGGTTTCTCTGCTAGATATATGTAGACGTCGCCAAGGTTAAGCTCTGGCAGCGACTTTGCTGTTTTTGGTGATTGGCATACTGCAGCTGGTCTCAAGAGGCCAACACTTGCAGTTTGTTAGTGTGTCTTTTGTTTTTCTTTTTTGAGAGGTGATCTAAATATTTGAAATTGGTGGAAAATTCACAGCCCTCTTCTGCGGTCCTGCGAAGTGTTTAGTGTAGATTGACGTGTTGGAACGTTATTTTGCCCTCCAGGGCTCCACGCCAGTCACATGACTGAAAACTATGAAAACACTGTTGGTCTTCTTCTGGGATCTGTCAACACTTTATGTGAATTGACATCACTCTGGTACAGAATTTCAGTCAGCAGCCAAGATTAAATTAAATGCTTGGCCTTGGGGGTTTAAACACTAAATAAACAATAACACTGTTATTACAACAATTTCATTCATACAAGGCTTCATGAAATATTTGATACCCATTGTAATTAAAGTATGATACTGCACATTCATGTATTTCTGTGTAAAAAATAAAGCAATATATATCCTAATTCTGTGCGCTAAAAGCTCAAAGTAAAATGCTATAAGCAGTACACCCTGTAAGATTTTTTTTTTACTGTTCACTGTGGTGCAGTCCTCTGTGATAAAGTGCTTTCATGCAGTGAAGTTTAGGCAAAAGTTACAAACCAAAACCTCAAAGTGATTCACCTCTCACAGTGCTCACTTCAAGTGGTTTGTTTTAGCATGAAGTTTTGTTTCTGTTAGCTTGGAGCTGGGTTTTGGGCTGCTGCTGGTTGTTCAGCAGCGAGGGTTGCCCATTCTGCAGTAACAGACAGTTCTGAAGAGCCGACACTGACAGAAGCCACACGAATCACAGCACACATTGCCTGGAGATTTACAGCTTCCCCCACTGGGAATGCAGTTTTCAGGAGGAGGAGGGCGCTTCTTCACACCAAATTTGGTCTGAGAAAGAAAGAGGGAGAGAGAAAGTTGAAATACATGAGATAATACTGTTGGAGCAGTTTGCTCCAGCAAGTAAAGTAAGATAAAGCAGAAAAGAGCAAGAGATAAATTTAACTCAATAGACAATAGAGAAAATATGAGTGCAGAAAAATATGTCAAGTGCTTTGAGTGTGGGAGTTCTTGGCATTGGCAACAGTATGTGTGTGGTAGAAATGTATGTATATAACAAATGTTTAATTTTTGCATTTGACATGAAAGTTAACCTGTGAGGCTTCCTATGCCTTTGCACTTGGATGCTTTATGTTCAGAGACTCTGAGCTAAAGACAAGATAGGAACTTGTTGATTTTCCAGAGCAACACACACACATTGTCTGGTGCCATGATGATATGATGTTTAAAACATGAATGAATAAATGTTATTTTAAATTTTTGGTATCTGTTTGTGTCTAGCATAATGCTGAACCAAGTACAAGTTTTCTACATCAATGTGTGACAAGACACGTTACAATCATAAATTGGAACAAATTTGGAATTCAGACGTAACATGATTTCTGAATAAATCGTCATTATACATCACCAAAACTTATTTTTTCTTTCATCATACCTTTTTTGGTTTCTTTGGTTTCTTGTTCTTCTTTGCTGATTTAGGCAACTCTGAAAGAAAACATTAGAAAACAAAGATGCTTTGAGAAAAAAGAAAAACTATCATCAGCAGAAAAGACTGCATCATCAGCATACATGATGATATATGGGACTGATAGCACTAATTCACTGATATAAAATCACAGTGGTAGAGTTTCTGTTTGACGTCATTCCACAAGCCTGTCCCAGAGTGCTCAGAGAGAACAGCATTCAGTCTTACAGACACTTGTTAAGCGATTGACTTTGTATTAATAGATTTGTGGCGGAGGTTAGCCTGCCAGTTTTTAGTTTCTCTATCTTCCATTTTAAGTTTGTTTGGACAAGCTCTGGGCATTTCAGAAAGCAATTACTTAGCCAATTCAGTGACTATCAGATAATCTGGCTTGTTGTTTTGTGTATCATCAAACACCAGTATCACCAGTATAGTATAAACATGACCAGGAAAATGCCACATTAAGAAAAAATAAAAACTGAGAGACATTTGAACAAGGCCATTCGGTCTGGACTGTAACTTCACAAATAAAGTGAAAACACTAAAGGTTAAACTTGCAAACTTACCTACAATAACTACAGGAGGTGGGCCTTCCGCAAGGCTTTGAGACAGAGCGTTAGACACAACGACCCGATTGGTGGAGAGTCTCTCATCTGGGATCATATGGGCAGATCCAAGTAAGTAGTCTGTCGCAGCGAGGAAAAAGCAGCCAAGCAACAGGAAGGCATGCATCTTTCTCTGGAACACAAAACAAAGGATACTTAGAGTTAATTTTTGTTTCGGCAAGTAGCACCATAAAATGCCTAAATAAGCGGTTTTAATCTTGGTTAAGGTGCTAAATGATCAAGTTGCATTTCATCAATGCAACCTTCACCTTCTTAAGTGTCTTTGATGTGTTAGCATGCTAATACTTGCTCAATAGGATTGAACACAAAGCACAACCAAGGTTCATGGGAATGCCAATAGTTTTCGAGATGTTTGGTCATAAAGTATAACATGAATGTCTCTACCAAATTCGATGTCGATCCATGCAACAGTTGCCCAAACATTCCTCGCAACACCACAGATGTTGCTGACAATCAATAACTCTACATTCCCATTCTCAGCACTACACTACTAGCATGGCTTGTGTGATTTAACGGTCTAATAGGGTTTAAAATGGTTCAATAAAAGACATTTAGAGGATGCTGCTAACAAAAATACAAATATATATAATATGATACTATAATATAATATATAATATGGTTTAAACCTCTTGGTAATGCTAAAGTTCCTGACTCATCAGTGAATTTACAGCATTTTTCAATTTGTGTCTGACTTGACAACTTATTCCACCGACAATCCAACAGATCAAACTCCGCATCTTCTTTTTCCTTCTCCTTATTTCTGCATGGATCTCTGGTCTCTCCACAGAGAGTACCCTGGTGTTGCTTAGTACTAACAGCTGTTTCCAAATGTAAACAATAGAGCTGTGGCTGAATGGGTTTCTGATGATGATGAATCAGAAAAAGGCATGTCACTAATCTCCATAGTTTCACGTCCACATTTACACACAAAAACGATGGAGATTAATGAAGAATAAAACCAGAGGATTGCACTAAAAACACAGAAAAGAGGTCAGAGCTGCTGTAACTGCTGTGGCTGCCACCCACGCAACGCCATCTTGTGTGTGTGTTATTAACCAGCATTCCCCAACACGGGGTTTGCTGTGTTTGTGACGGCATTAAAGTAAAACAAATGTAATTGTACTGATGGGTCTTTGTAGGTCACTGGAGTTATTCCAACCTGGACCAAAGTAGTTGACCGGCTGACAATGCACGCCACTAGCATGGTTAAAAATCATTGCTGTCCCAGATTGTTTCAGTAGCCTTGTTATGTCTTGATACATTACAGTTTGTTTTGGGTTTTTTTTTAGGGCCATGTTCTCTGTGTTTGTGTCCACGAATGGTGTCAAACTAAGTACAATAAAAACTTAAAAGACTTATTCAGGACTCACTTGCATGTCTCCTCTCAGAATTACATCAACAATTTGTTTGCTTGGGATTTGGATTACAGTGATAGTCTGACTTCTGCTGCCTTTTGCAACATGTGTTGCCATTCGCTTAATCCACTTAACAAATGCCAGGTGGTGTTTTGTTGAACAAATAACCAGGCCCTGATGTTTTTTGCAAATCTGACACAATAGTTCTCATTCTTGTTTATGATAACTATGTTCATATTTGCTACAAAGTTGTCCAAAGTTGACATTTGTTGTGTGATGATGTTGCTACAGACAATTTCTATGACGTCTGACGCAGCAACATTGATGACGTCAGTGGCAATATGAACAATGATCTCTTAATCTTGGGTGCAGCTCTTGAAAACTGGCAGCTAAAGCTAGAAATGGGATGTATAGGGCTGCATAGCAGCAGATCAGTCAGGGTGCCCATTGTGACCCCTGTCCACTGCTGAAAGCCCCAATAACAGGCACATGAGTATGAGAATTGGACCACGAGTAATGGAAGAAGGTGGCCTGGTCTAAAGAATCATGTTTTCTTTTACATCACATGGGTGGCCGTGTGCATGTGTCGCTTAGCTGAGGAACACATGGCACCAGGATGCACTATGGGATGAAAGCAAGGAAGGAAACCTCGGGTCCTGCCATTCATGTGGATGTTAAGTATTGTTATGCACGATGATGCGCCCTGCCACAAACCAAAAATGGTTCAGGAATGGTTTGAGGAACACAAGTTCATGGTGTTGACTTGGCCTCCAAATTCCCTGGATCTAAATCCCATCGAGCATCTGTAGGATGTGCTGGGCAAACAAGTCCGATCCATGGAGGCCCCACCTTGCAACTTGCAGGACTTAAAGGATCTGCTGCTAACACCTCAGTGCCAGACAGGTCTATTTTAAAATTGTCCAAAACATTTCCTTGAAAGATCTTCCAAACCCAACAAAAGACACCACATCCTAAAAAGACCAGAGAATAGTCCAGCTAGAGGATAAGTACACCCAACTGAAAAGAAGTCCAACTGAAAGAAGTTGAATGAAATAAAGAGTTTGCTGTGGGTATGATACAGTTTTTCGCACTTTCACATTAGCTTCATTTCCCAGGCGATTGGCTGCTACACATGACAGCAGTGAGTCTATTACTGAAGGGTAAGGTGTCTTCCAGGTCTGGAAACTGTACTGTTATGCCAGTTTGTGTTTCTTGGATACTCCCCCTATTTAAGTCACTTATTGCAGTCAATATTGGTGGCCAAGTACAACATGGGATCTTCTTACATCTGAGTAAAAGATCCTAAATCCAAAACATCCTTTGGTCTGTTGTCATTACAGTCTCCTGCTGCTAATAATTGGAATTTGTTTCAATGAACCGGATACATTTATCCAAATCACTGCTAAGGGTGTTTCCTTATTTAATGTTACTTGAAATGTTGTACTATAATTTAGTTTCTTTTTTGTTTTATGTTCTTGTTTGTCCCTTGTCTCTGCAGTGGAGACGTATTACCCGTTTTTCTCCCCATGTCTCTTGTAATGTCAACATTTTAATGTTTTTCAGTCAACTCCAGCTGAAAAATGAACTGGTGAAGAAGTGTCAGTGCTGCATAAAGCAACATGTGAGAATCTCTGCTGTCATTCTTTTACTGATCAAATGCTAATTACTGGTAATAACTCTGTGGGATGAAGCTAAGTGAAGGGTTTTCAGCACTGTGGGAAGTGTAGCTTGAGCTGCTGAGCAGGGTTACCACTTTAATAAGACCAATAAAAAGGTTCAGCCAAACTGTGTTATTCATTTCAACCATTTTTTCTGCTGTTTCAGACTGTTGGAACAACAGGAAGTCTTGTTTTCTTTAAGCACCAGTGATCTTCATCCAGATTTTTATTGTAATTTTTTATGCTTATAGTGTTTAGTTGTTAAATCTCGTCTCGTTTGTTCTTTTCCTCACAGCAGGATGTTGTTGAGACTACAATTCATTTATTTTGGTTTTTGGCTTGTTGGCAATCCTTGTTTTGCATTACATTACCAGAGGGTAGACAAATGCAAACACCTCTTGTAAAGGGATTTAAAACATTAAGTCATTTAAAGGACAGGTATTGCCGCTTTGCCATGTGACGTGAGACAATGTGGCTCATTCATTAGAAGTAATAACTTATTTTTATTAGCAGCTCCTCATTCAAAATAAAAAAGTAGCTGGAAAAGTCACCATTTAATTCTGATGTGCTTTTTGCAAGCCATTGTGAGAACTATTGTTCTATTATGATGTACTCTCTGGGAGGTCTGTGGATACCCTGAACAAGTTTAATTTCTAGTAATATAACTTGATTTATATATCGTGCAGCGACAAGCTAAAAAAAAACAGTCTCTATTGTTAGATCAACAAAATAACGTGTGAGACTTGTAGCTCAGTTTATACTGGAAAAAAGGATACGATGTACACGAAGGGGCTAATGCAGGTGAGGGATCAACCTAGACAAAATTTTGTATTATTATTTTGAAATAGGTTTGCTGTTAGAAAGGGCTGTCTTATGGCAAAGTGAAGTTGTCAACATAGTTGTAAATATAGCGATTTAGACTCATGTTGATTTAATCTTTTTAGGTGGCTGTTGGACAGAGCTGTCAACTTTTCTAATGCTTATGAGTGTTTATTTTCACTCTGATTTTTGTGGATACCTAAGTACACACTCAGCTTTGACTCCACATTTCTTTAGGTTTTAATGCTGATGGACAGCCAAGAATAACTGTGTGAATGTCTAGACCCCACAGGGCACATATTTGTCACAGTGTCAACACTGTTTTGATCCGTTCTCAATGCGACTTGCCTGACTTGAAGAGCCACAGAGCAGAGAGACGCTTCTCAAGCACTTCTGGCGGGGTCACAATCATTCCCTAGGAGGACCATAATCGACTCTGGTGGCCGTGGAGTTGCAGTTGTTGTGTGGGATCCAGCAGTGAGGATTACTGTACATGAATTGGTATGCTACATTTCACATTAAAGTTCACATGAATTGGCCTGAACTGGATTTGTTCATGTGACCTCTATTTATTGATGTTTAATTAATCCAGCACTCTTGCATGGGCGGTAGATAAAAAGTATGTTTGCTGCAGGAGAGATGATTGATGGTGGGATGCACTGATTTGATAATTAACATGAGTCAGCAAATTCCTTTGGAAACATTTGGAAAATGCAGCGGTGACACATGTTGAGGTCATGAGTTCATCTGACAAAATCCCCCCAAAAATGGGGGGGAAAAATGAGGACCATGTAATTTATTCACTTACGGGATTGATTCAATTTTTTTGTGACAACTTTGGAATCAATTGTATCTGACATGAAGCAGACTGTTCTTTATGAGACAGGAAACGACTAAACTCTTTACAGCACCTCGAAAGCCCACAGGGGTTGTAGCGTTTGATGCTCAAAAAACAGATTTTGGGTGGAGTATTTCTTTAAGAGCTGAGCAGTTCCTTTGAAAGCGGTGGAAGCGTCAAGCAAGAAGGTCACACACATTGTATTTGTCAAAAAGCACCTCAATCCACCTTGATATGTCTCCTGCGCCGCGTCTGGTTCGGATCAGACTGGCTGTTTCTCATGAGGTTTTAAAACCATGCTCTAGTGCAATGATCCATTTCAAAGCAGAATGATTTAAAGAGGTGAAACAATTACAGAAAACTCGGCAGGGAAGTTATTAGGCATCAAAAACACGCACAGATGTGCGGACAAAATATGAAAGTCGTGCCGATTGACATGCCGCTGATATGAGATGCAGACTGTAAAACAGTGCAGGGAAGAAGTTTGTCTGTTCAACTTTTGATCTGCAAATCACCAAATTAATGCTAACTGTGATGCAAAATAATTTGACTACAGATTTTTCAGTGATTTTCAAACTAGTTGTAAAATATCACATTGTTGGGACTGAAGAAAATCAAAGAGCTGCAGGGAGCCTCATTTCAATTCTGATCTAGACCATATGGACCATGGTGCTAAAAAATGAGCTAATATTACAGTAGAACAAAAGAAGCACCATCCCAATCTGTGATGAAAAGCTTAGAGAGACCCACAAATAATATTCCTTAACAGACCTCCCAGATTTAAGAAAACTTGCAGTTCTTTGTAAAACTTTTAATAGCACTGCAGTACAGGAGTAAATTGATTCAGCCGCTAAAACTGTTGAAAAGGTGAATTTACAGGAGCACGCTGTCAGAGTCCTGATGATGAAAGACTGAGAATAATCACAAATTAAACAAGAAGTGGAGCAAAAATTAGACAAATTGCTTCAGAGGTTGATACTTTACAGCAAACTGCAGCCTTTGTCAAACTCGAATCAAGACACAATTCTTGCTGCCAGAAAGAAAATCCAGAAAACAATTTAGACAAACATCAAAAAACACCTAAAAATGACTCTCGAGAGGGCTGTGTGAAAGAAAAAAAACAACTGTTACTGTTCAGCTCAGGCTGCAACGAGCGGAAAACAACAGCGAGACAGCTCCAAGGTCAGAAAAATAAGAACATATTCTCTTATTGTGTTTGTCATGTGACAATGTTGCTGTCACTGCGTCTCTGGATGATGTGGTTATGTGGTGCTGAATGGAAAGCTCCTGTAGAGAGCACTTTACATGCATCTTTAAATATATATTACACACTGTGCTGTAACATCGAAGGCCCCATGAAACGGAAAGCAAAATGCTATTTCCTTTGTCACATTTACATGTTTCCTGTAAAAAAAAAAAAAAAGTGGACCTAGGACTGAACATAACCTCCGAAACCAGCGGTGGCCAGTTTGACAGGGAGTACAGTAGCCGTTCGGCTCCTGGCGTCCTGGGTGTTGAGTCAGTTTGGTTAGCTACATGACTGACCGAGCTAATGACAGCTGTTGATTGATCATAATCATTACTGATCATCCTTCATGCAGCCCCTCAGTTCATTCTATCTATACTAGTCCATAAATTACCAAATCGCCATGGCGACATATACAAAACTTGAAGAGTGGTCGAATGGAGGGTGGCAGTACGTGCCTGGAGCAGACGACCAATCAAAGAACTCCGTGACGAGCTGTGTAAAGTTTAAAATAACTTTAGAACGTTGCATTCAGAGCAGGCTGAGCTTTTTATTAACAGGGATCACTTTTATATACATTTACCTCATTATCTTAAAACTTTTGCCTCGTTAAATATCAACAAATGACATTCTACCATCAAATATGATAAGAAGGGAAAAGCATAATAAAGTTTCTTTTTGTGGTGGTTCGTTTTTATTGCTTTAGTTTGCACGACTCTTTTTGTTAATTTTAATAGTTTTTGATATTTGATCAGATGATCATAATTTTGTAACATCCCGATCTGCCCGGATGGTTTTCTGAACTTGTTTGACATCTAGACCAGGGGTCTTTAATCAGGGGTCTGTGACCCCTAGAGGGTCCACAGAGGTACTGCAGGGGGTCCGCCAATTATTGTCATAATAACTGACAAATTCAACAAATAAATTCACTGATGTTTGGGTCCTCACTCCTCACTAATAATAATATTTGACAGCCGACTATTGAAACATTAATTAGAAGCACATAAGTACAAAAAATATTTTTTCCACTTCACATTAATGAAAAAAAAACAACTAAATTATAATTAACAGGAAAAACTTTTAAAAAATATATTTTATAATATTTCAAGGACACAAGAAATGTTTTTAAAAAGCAAAATAAAATGGAAAAACTGATGTCACTTCAGGCGCTATGACTTCATTTCACCTCTTTGTTTTTGTCCCACAAACTGAGTGTATCATGTAATTTATGCAGCAATTAACTGATCCACACACACACACACACACACAGTGACAGGAAACATGTTTTTCTGCTACACAGGGCTACAACTGTGTGTGTGTGTGTGTAGCCACACAAACAAAACAAAAACATTAATCACATAATTATAATAATCTGAAAATAAATTGGATTCATCTGATTTAAAAACTGTAAAACATTCACAGCACATTAATTAGAGGTTCAGTATCGATGCAGTAAAACTCCTCATACCTTTCTCCTCTGATCACGTTCTCCATTAGTCACTATGCATTCTGTATTTCACGCTACTAATAAGCAACTGAGTCAATGTTTCCACTAATGACTGTAAATCATCTGATTATTTGTAAACTGGCAATCATTTGCCCCGATTATGTGCCGTCAATTTAAAGGGGGGTGCAGCTGTGCCCAAGGGGGTGCATACTTCCATCAGATTACAGCAAAGAAAGTAGGTGAAGAGAGATGTTGGCAGCAGAACAAGCAAACAGATGGTATCAGTTTCAACCAGTGTGTCTCTAAATAATTGGCTCTCGCCATCAAACAGCAGTTTTTATACTGCTGTAATAATTCTAATACTGCGACTAATAATAGGCATGCATGTATGCATATAAGTTGCTGAATGGCAGCTAGAAGAAGGTAATTTAAAAAATGACACACATTTTGTTTAGGTTAAAAAATCTGACCCAGATAGCAGACGAAACATTTGACGTGCACAGGGTGCAAAGTAATCCAAGGATCTCTGTACTTTGTTCACACATACACACACACATACACATACACACACACACACACACACACACACACATATTTTCTGAAGAAGCATGTCTAGGAAACTGTGGTGGAAATGGAGGAAGAATAACATCAGAGCACCCTGGCGGCCTGGTTCTCATTTTGCAGTAATTTCCATCACCATGGAAGTTGGCAATAAACACATGGGGTTCCTTTTTTTAAATTGATCTCTGTTGCAGAGGTTGCTGGCTCCACTTTCAACGCACAGGCTCTGTGTTATTTCCTTTTCTTATATTATTATCAGGTTTTAAAATATGAATCAGAGACGGCAGGAAAAGCACACGTCGACCTGCAACATTTCACCCCGACGACTTTGGTTTTGCTTTTTTTCGTAACGAGGAAAGAGTGAAAAGCTGCGAGTGAAACAGAGAAAAGAAGAAAAACATTTATATATTTTGATTTTAACATGATTTAAAAAAAAAAAAAAAACTAATTGGAAATTGGTAATATATTTAGAGTGGTGACACAAGTGATTAAAACAGTGACATTAGCAAGTTTCTGTAAGTTATCATGACGTTTATTTAATCAACTTTAAAAAGAAAATAATAACAGATATGGACAAATAATTCAATTTAATCTATGTTCAGTTTAAAGCAGTTTTGAACACATTCACACACAACACATAAAGAATAAACTGAGACCCAACAAGACTGTATTGAAATGTTACAGGATGGCCCCCACAAAGTAACAGCACTCAATCTGCCGTTTGTCCGCGTCTTTAAAAATCGTCGCGTATGACCGAGGGATTATTCCGCGATGACAAGAATATTTTTTCCCGCCACGCTTTCAGGTTTTAGTTTTGCTGGATTAAATCTCAACAGTGACTTCTCCGACAGTCCAGCTACCGATATCCAGTCCACTGTGGTAAACACTGGTGGTACGCGCTCAACCAGTTGAGTTACTGCTGAGCTCCACAATTATATTTTCTAACATAAATGAATTGAGCATATTAGTTATTGTGTTCTTCATAATTATTAAATTCAGTGTTGTATCTTGTTTGCTGAACATGAAGGTTTATTAGAGCTTGTTTGGTGAAAAGAGCTGACTGCTGCTGGAAAATGACAGTAAATGTGCCGTAAAACCAAAACAACGAGCTAAAAGAGGTTCGGCACAGCTGCAGAGTCTGTGATATGTTGGTTCATAAAGTCGACCCCTTGCATGTGTCAGTCAATAAAGCAGTAGAAGCTGTAGAAATGTACTCTTTTTGCATATTCAGTTGAGTTTTGGCGATGACCACCTGAGCTAAATTTAAATTGCAAAGTAATATTTACAAAATCTTGAATTTGGCTCATCTGTCAGTTTATATTGGGTGTGTTAGTTTTGTTAAATTTCAAATGTTTTTTTTCAAGACAACAAAATTACTTCGTCTCCCGTCTTTGAAGAAATGCTCTCTGGAAACAGACACGACTCAAAATAAATGTCAATAAGTCTGTTTGGGTCTTTACAGCATATTCTGTTTTGTTTAGGTTATTTGAGTTGTACTGAAAACCATTTGCACTTTTAGATATATTATTTTTTATTTACGTTTTCACAGCGCCACAGCTTTTTGTAAATCAGGGTTGTATAGTGTAAAAACAGGACAATGAATTGTAAATGCAATACAAAGATCAGAACCTTATTGTTTTTTGTAAATATACGCTCAGAATTTCAGTAAATTTGTGGATTTCATCATGTATGATCTATAATATCATTAAATGGTTCAGAGAATCCAAAGAAATCTCTGCATTGAGGGCGAAGAAGGAAAACCAACATTGACCTTTGACCCCTCAGGCAGCGCTGCTTTAAAAACCCACACGAACTGTGTAAAGGATAATACTACACGGGCTCAGGGACAGAGTTCATTACTGTATCTACAAATGAAGTCTCCACTGTGCAAAGAGAAAGACAGATATCAGCAACATCCAGAAACACTGAAAGTGGAAAAGTGTGCTGCGGTCTGACGAGTCCACGTTTTAAACTGTTGTGTGAAATCATAGACGTTGTCTCTTCCCGGCTAAAGTTACATTTTAAACAGAGTCCCAATGTTTGAAGCAGGGTTATATTACTGCGTGGTATTTTTTGTACTGCTGCTGATGCGTTAAATGCTGAACGTTCGGTACTACGAGCTCACAAATCAAAAGTTAACTCAACTCATGAAACCAGTTAAGACAAAATAAGTGGAAATACTTTCTCACAGAACTCCAAAGAGATAAAAAAAAATCATAAACATTTTAAAATTTCTGTTAAAATAGCTAAATTAAGTATATTTCATAAAGGTTTTATTAAGTTTTATGGTACGCTTATTGAAAATAAAATACATTAAATGTATTGTGCTGTTTAATGTGTATTTTCTATTGCAAACTGTATGTTTTCTTTTGTTTTTTATTATGTAAGGCAATATGCATTGGTACTCAGCGAATATTCTACGTCTCTATATTACTCCTTTATATCAAACATATTATCAAAAACTAATAAGAACTAAAAAATAAAAAATAATCCTCAGCAGACGACAGCACACAGCTCCAGATCTCCTATTTTAAGATCCAACAACCCGAAGAAGGTCAAAGGTCGAAGCCTGAATAATACGCCGCGTGACTCGACCTTTCCTTCCTGTTCGGACGCAGAAATCTGAGAGCCGGGTCGGTTATCTCTGTCGATCAGCGAGGCAGTTTAAAAAAAGGAAAGACGGGGACAACGTCAGGCGGATAAATCACGCCGACAGTAGTTTTAATGTCTGTCACGTCTATTATCTGACATCTGGGGATTCTCCACGCTGTGCACTGTTCTCATCTGTTAGTGGTTCCACAGGTTGACATAAATTATTCTCATCAGCAAAGTATTTGGGAAAAAAATGAGTCTCCTTTAAGTTCTTCAGCTTTCCACGTTGGAAGAATGTCGTCTGATGTTCCCCTGATGATTTAAACACTCTAAACTGCTCCCATTTTTAAGTAAACATGCTAGAAAATAATATCCCTGACTTCAACAATGTATATCTAATAACAACATGCCACAGTCAATCTTTCCTTTCGTGTCACACAGCATATTAAAGCAGACAAACTGTTGATTCTCGCGTGTCAGGATCAACTGAAAGATCTCACAAAAGTAACGTGATATAGATTATATTTCATTCCTCTCATGCCGTTAACGCATGACCAGACACAACAACTCAATACAATCAGTGCCAACAGCTAACGACAGGCTGGGGCGGAAGCACTGAGTGGGTGGGTGGAGGGGTTGAAGGGGGCCGAGGCCCAGAAATATACGAGAATGAATATCCATGGACGCGGGGAGGGGCCGGCCTTCGTACAGAGTCCAGAGTTTTGTGCTACGCCCCTGACAGCAGGGAGTTTCCTGGAGATAAAATATTATTTGTTTTCTGTTACGGTAACGTTTTTTTTTTTTTTGGAAACACCAGGTGTGAAAAGAAGCAAATAAAAACCAGCGATGAGTGTTTCACCGCTGTTTTCACAACGCTATGCACCGTTTAACAGCACTGGCCAGTGTTTCAAGAAGAAGTCACGTGATTCAGCCATCCACTCGACGGACATCACTAAGGGTTGTGTTAGTTTCGTATGACCGATAAATGACAAAAGATAATTTACCATTGACGCAAATGGCCGTCCACCATGAGCCGGCTTCTTCTCGAGATTTCTGCCTCTTAAAGGAAGTTTTTCCTCACCACCAACGCCAAGTGTCTGCTCATGGCGGGAACTGTTCAGTCTTTGTAAATAATAGTATAAAGAGTACAGTCTAGACCTGCTCTTTATGGAAAGTGTCATGAGATAACTTGTGTTACGATTTGACGCTACGTAACTAAAACTGAGCTAAAACATAAAAACAACACGCCAGTTCCTGCACACGCTAACGGCCTGTTTACAACACACAAGCCAGTGCAAACGTCAAAAAGTGAACTGCAGTGACTGGCTCGCTCCTGTTTTTATCCACACTTGGTGCTCGAGTGCGGGACTGACTACAGTGTGTGTGTGTGTGTGTGTGTGCTGAAGGAACACGTCACCCGGTGCAACACCGATGTGTCTGCATAGTTTTTGACAACAACAGAGCTCGATGGAACAGACGAATAAGATATATCAAGCTTTGGATGCACACACACACACACACACACACACACAAACAATACTTGTTAGTAGAATCAGGAGGAAAATGTAGAATATGACCAGACTTTTGAACCTTTAAACGGTAAACGAGAGACCAGGTTTCTGTCGGGATTAGCGAAACATCGAGGAATATACGAGTAACCAGTTTTCTAATCAGCTTTTTACGTGTGCACGTGAGCATCGAAAAGGTTTCGGTCGGGGAAAATATCGCTGCCAAACTGCCTTCATATTCAGAGACAGACACTGACACCTCTAAAAGCTCAATTCAGCCACAATAATTGTGCCACAATCCATACACACACACACATAAAGTCAGGAAGCAAGGTCTTGCATGACTGATACACTTAAATAAAAAGGCGTTCATTCCAAAGTTCTAATCAGAACCTGCTGCGAGAATACTCAGATTTCACAGTTACTACATGAAACATGAGCGTGACGCTGTAATCCAGTTATTAATCTGATTACTTCAGCGCGTGTAAACATACAGATGAGGAAAATCATACTGATGAAAGCACCCAACAATTAACATCACAATTTAAATCAAATGTATTTATTTGTCTATATTTTCTAAACTAGAATATCAGAATTATCTCAATAATTTATCATGTTTTATATCTTATGTTTTGGATTTTATGGGCTTTTATTTGAAGAGCGCTTTATAATTTTGTTTTGAAAGGTTCCATATGGATTATTATTGTTATTATTATTATTATTATTATTATTTTTCTCACGATGGCTGCCCAGACAGAAAACACTGTCAGAAACTTCTCTGTACGCTGAGTACAGTAGAAATTTATTAGTAACGCAGAGAGACAAAAATAAAACCACTGAAAGTCTCACACATTATCGCTGACAGGACGTTCATTTCTGAGAGTCATCACATCGTGACAGACTGATTTTTTAATATGTTTTCTGCAGCAGAAAGAGTCAGAAAAGCAGCGTTCACATCTGGACATAATTGTTAGAAGGTCAGAGGAAGATCACATCTATTCTCAGCACGCGGTCCTTTGAATCTCCGTCAGATTAAACTTTTAGTATCAAAAAAATCATTAACTGAAGATCTTAAACATGTTTTGGTCAGTGTGTTAATAGCAGATGAACGACTGTTTTTTTTTTTTTGTTTTTTAACCTCAGAGTGGGTTTGAAAGCCTGGAGGACGAGCGGCGATCAGATTTCTGGGGGGACGACTTCAATCAACCATCAAGTTGCTGATGGAAATGATGCCGTTTGCCCAGAATTCCTCATGACAAACATCATGTATCACAGGTTAACAGCAGACGCAACAAGTCACACACAGCGTTAGAGAGCGAGCGCTTTTGTGAACAACTTGAACGCTGATGTTTTACAGTTGAATCCAGAATTAATATTTTATAATTCCAGACAAAGATCACACGATAATAAATGACAATATAACAATTTATGACCATTAATCACACAATGTAAATATTATTCAGTATCTCATGAATTTTAAAGGAGCTTATCTGAACCTATGTGGCAAATTTACAAGCATATATATATATACATAACTTGATATAACACATTACAAGATAATTTTAAGCGTTGTGCATCACATTAACTCATTTAAACAAGAGTCAAATCAGCGTGCAGCGATGAGCTCCACAAAATCTCAGCGCTCGTGTGTTTATTCACCTTTCGCCAGCAGAGAAACACTCAATGCATTAAAACTACAATATTATCATATATTTTGCGTACGCTCTGACTAAAGTCATGGCGCGTCAGTAAAACTTATGACGGATATGAAGCACATAACGTTTTTACTGACTTTGCGTCGAACTTTACGGCATTTTTACGGCGGTTGCATGTCATGAAAAAGCTCTTCTACGTCGTATCATCGTTTTAAAACATTGAAAACATATTTGTAGGAGTGAAATCACACTTTTAATACGATATTAAACAGTAAACATTACATGTTCTATTGTGCGGAGGATCTAATGTGTGTTGACGACACAGGTTTCATACACAGTGTTGCAGTGCAGCAGCTCCAGAGCTTTTAGCAGTTTCTTTACTGCAGAAATCTGCAGTTGACACAAGAACAACATGCAATCGCCGCTCAAACTTTGCCGACTTTACTTTACATTTTTAATTTATTCATTCTGACAAGGCTCTTGACACTGACACGTTGAGATAGCCGGGAATGGGCACAGATCGTCTTATCCATAGATTCGAGCCCTGACAGCGTCCAGAGCTTTGCTTCAAACACAATCAGGAAGAACGCTCTTGAGTTTTCCTGACGTTTGTTACCGCACATGTTGTAGATAATGTAAATACATGTAAAGACCTGAGGAAATGAATTTACTTCAAGTGGCATTTACAGCAGAAGTTCATGTAAACAGACACGGGGCTCGGTCACAATTTACAATCTGAAATGACGTCCGGCTTTTTCTCAGCGATCGAGCGGCAAAAACGTTGATGCAAAACGTTGAACAGAACTTCTGCGTTTCAGCTTATCAGTGATTAGTTGGTTTTTTTTTTATCATTTTGGGTCCAGAATTTTATTTCAGCTGTGTAATGGGCGTTGCAACCACTGCACTTTACAGGCCACAGCTGGGGAAATCCTTTCAAAGCAGCTGGCACAACAAGGGGGGAAAATGGTGAGGAATGTTTTAACAATCTTACAGAGGGGAGATTTTCACTAAATTCTGACATACAGGATTAAGACGTGAAGGATCATAAAAGAGGTATGTGTTAAAAAATTTCTCATACATGCTCCGAGTCTTTGAGCCTCAGACGGCTCTACGTGTTGTGCTTCTCCTTCGCCGTGCACTTTCCAACGCTCAACCGATTTCCTGGAACAGTTTGAACATGACAAGATGGGATCAAAATTTCTCGCTCGCCTTACCTGTGGGTTCCCGGGCAGGCTGTCTGTCAGTCTGTCACGCTCTCAGTTTACTCGCTTTCTCTCGTTTCTATGGTGTGCCGCTCTCTCTCCGTTCTCCTCCCTCCCTCTCTTTTGCTGTCTTGCTAAACGTCTTTATGTCACCACTCTCCCTTTTCCTCTCCTAACTCCACTCTTCACCTCCAATTTTGTCGGGTTTTTTTTCAAAGTATCTTCTTTTTTTGTTGCTTTGTTTCACTTCTTCTCTCTCTCACTGTCTCTGGTTGCCTTGTCTCTGTTTCTCTCTCTGTGTATATATGTTTTTTTTTTTTTCTTTTTCCAAACCCCCTTTTATCCCCCTCTCTCCCCCGTTTCAGCTTTTATCCCTGCTTAAGTAGCAGTACCTTGCTCTGCTGCTGGTAATGAATGGTTTGTACTGGAGGCGGGACCAGCGCAGCAGTGCGTGGGGGATGGAAAAGGTCAAATTATGCAGAAGATGGACAGATAAATGTGAACCAGACCCTCCTGTGAAGTCCTGTTTCTGGTAGGTGTTACCTCTGTAGCCAACATCAGAGGCTGATAATGCCCCCACATCCCTTTCACCTGCTGGATCTGCCTGTGACTGTAATGTGCTTTTTTCTTTCCTTCAGCTTCCCTCGGTGGTTATGTTTGTGGTTTTCCCCAGCGTACATACAACATTTATACAACATTTTATTTACAACTCAAAGCAATGCCACTAGCTGGAGACTGTTTGGAAAACTTTATTGTGCATGTTTTAAAGTTTCTGTTGTTGTCTGTCACAAGACTACATGATAATAAATGTTATAATAGGAGTACAGCGAGAGAATTGAGAGGTGTGGATCTTTCCTTCCAGACATCAGAAAGTTGTCTGAAGACACTTTGAGTAAACAGGAACCAGTAAACAGACGCTTTATTGTTATACAGCTTTCAGATCATTAAATAAACACATAGTCTCATGATAAAACCATAAAAATGTCTTATTAAAAATAAAATATCAAACTAAATGTAGTATTCCTTGAAATAGCTGAAAAAGAGTGACGTGAATTTGGGGAAGTGCGTTCCATTTTGTGTATATACAAAACATGGCTCCAACTGAGGGTGGACCGACACACACACACTTATACACGCAGGTCTGGCTCAGCCTTCATCCAAACATCCAAATTAAAGGTTTAAAGGTCAGAACGGAGGATTGGAAAGCTGATTGGAATCAGCCGGATCCCTTTTACTGTCCCCCGGGGGCCCCACGGAGCACCGACTGACCAAATCACTTACTGTCTTCCCTGAAAACATCTCGTAGCTAAGACAGGAGCGCAGAGGTAAGAGTGCAGTGTCATTTTCTTAAAGAAACATCATCAGTTTGATTCAGTTTGATGTCTTTTTAATAAATAATTCATAAAACACGAAGAAAGATCAACATGATGAGCGATGTTCAAGAGTTTCTGGCATGTAGAAGCGTGTGCAGAAATTCAAAATATACCCTCAGTTTTCAGTCAAAATAGGAAATCCCTCTGAAACCCCAATCATGTCTGCTTAGTCTCTGCTGAGTCTCTTGATCTCTGTATTTTTCCAGGACATGGATCAGAAGTGAATGAAACCATTGTGCACTATAATAAACCGGTGTACCTTAAAATTTTTCATTTCCTCTAGTCTCTCACAAATAATCCCATTTTGAAATGAAACTCCTTGCGTGCCCTTCAGTCGTTGTTTTTTTTTTCTTTCGAAGTAGACCCACCCTGTGGACATGGAGAGAGAAAAGAAAGGGAAAGTGGGACATCTACTTTGAAGCAAAATATGTAACTTTTCATAAACTCAAATCAAAACTGAAACCATAAACTAGCAGATTTTAAATCATTTTGATGGTACACTGACTTGTAATCAGGTAAATGGTGTCTCACACTATGTAACTTTCGGCTCCAGGTATGATCACCTGCAAGAAGTACATAACGCTTTACAGCGTCACACACCACCAACTATTTCACTGATTTTGGTGAAACTGGATCATATTTTATGGAGAAAATGTTTTCTGGTTTTCCCTCTGATGTCCTCCGGCTGCTCCGCCTCAACTGCTGATGGGCACAAAGAGGATGATGGAGGAAGCTAAGAAGGAGAAAAGGAGAGAGTGAAACCAGACAAGAGTAAATCTGGCGAGAGCTTGGTGAAATAAAAGGCTGAAAGACAGACACCGAGCTGGGCTGACTGCTGTTATTAGCTGGCTGCTATGTCTTGTGTTGTTGAGTTTGTTTGATGTTGAGTTGACAGTTGCTAGCAAAGTTGTCAACTCGCTTTACAGTGGTGTATGAGGATTGCACTCTCATACCAGGGGGCACCAAACTACATAAAATAAAAAAAACTCACATACTGTTGCTTCAATAGTTTTGCTTGCATTAAAGCAAACATCACTTTGTTAATTAAATTATTCGATTATTTGACATCCCAGCAGGTTTCCCTATAAAACAGCAACATTTCAGAGGATTTAAGATTTGCTACTTTTTCTAAAATGTTAATTAACGTCCTCTTTCCAAACACTTTGCTGTTTAGAATAATTTATGACTACTTCCTCTACTACTTACTTCTCAGATTTCTGGATCTGGTGACCTCAGGTCTGTCTGAGCAACAACAGAAAGGTCAAGCCACATGGGGCTATTATCCAGGTTTGACCTTTGACCTCCTCACCAGCGGTTTCTTGGATCGTAAAGTACAAGATTCAAGGAGGCGACCTTTGCTCTGTAGTTGTAGTCCACTGAGGCTAGAGACCAATATAATATAGCTGACCTCTAACCTTCACATGGGGAGCACTGCCTGTAAGATTTTTACAATTACAAATACATTATGTAACTGTATTGGCGCAGCCGCAGGGGGCCATAATTTTTAAAACTGCATTAATGGATAGTTTTTCTATTTACAATGGGATCAAATGACTCGGTGTGATGTTTGTTGCTCCCTCATCAGCTCAACGGAGAGTTTTAAATCACTGCATTGGTTTTCCAGTCTGCTAACTCCCCTGCAATCAACCCCATGTTAGAGCTAAATATCAGAGTAACACATACGTGTACATACATCATACTGATGTCTCTCCATATCTGCTGTGTAAATAGCATGTTCATCACAGCAGCCTTATCAGATGATGTTTTCACCTGGTTCTGCTCCCCCCCAAAGTTACTATCGGAGCCAAACATCATATCGTGGGAGATAGTCAAGTGGGCCAAGATCCAAGACCCAAGATATAGTTTTTTTGCCCAAGGCTTTTTATTCATTTACTGTAAGTAACATTACAGCAGTGGCGTTCTTCTACATCCCAGATTCCATCAGTTCCCAGGGGCGTCATTACAGAAAAATATCTGAACTACTGGTCTCACCTTAGTGTGTGTTTCAAACATAGGAAATCGTCCTGTTACGGTAGCAACTCATGGTTGTGTCCTATCCTATATCAGACCTCCAATATTGTCATAACATAAGAAATCCTACCTAGAACTGTGAACTTGATTCTTTAATCGGCACTCAACCTGTGATGCCTATGTTAGTGTGCACATGAGACCGCCTGTATCCTGGACAACAACTGTCTCACTTGGTCATATATTTTCGAAACTCTTGTGACATTTGTACCTGTTGTTTCTTCACATAGAAGTTTGCCTTCCGGGCTTTTTACCAGAAAACTGTTCAAGATTGCAACGCAGCTGCAATGAGCTGCCATTGTAAATCTGTTTTAACCCAAACCTTGATCACTTCTTTAAGCTAATCAAGTAGTTTTAGTGTCTTTTAAACCTGACAAAACCGTGACTGACAACTGAGAAAAATTTAAATCTGAAAATAACTTTGGGTTTCGTATGGGACACAAAACCTGGTCTTTTGGGTAAATTTAGCAAATGTAGTCAGTATGATTGTAGATATGCTTCAACTTAGAATACGTGTACAAACCTCTTCGGAGTTTCACCAATCTAGTGAGCATAGGAAACATATCCTTGATGTCAGCTTAAAATGAAGGTAGGATTTCAGCTTTAAGAAGTTTCTGTAATGAGGCCCTTGGTATCCAGCAAATTTAAAGGACCTCCAGATGTGCTTCACCCTCCAGAACTTTACAACGTGATGGCAGCAACTGGAAGAAGGAATCACCATGGGGTGCGCAATCTCTCTCATCCTACTCGTAGCCACGAGATCAAAAATCAGATCAAGCTACATGAAAGATGTCAGTCATCCTGCAGATGATGTCGTGCACACAGAAGAGGGTTGACAGATTTGTGACATGGGCAAGAACATAGATCAAACCCTCAAAGTTTCTCTTGGCAAAAAGAAGTAAAGCAACACCATCATTTTTGCAGGAGACAAGGAATTCCCTCAGGAAGGAATTCCTCAGCTGCTTTTTTCAGTTCAGTCTTGCTTGAGAGACCCCATGTTTCCTTGTTGTATGTCCTCAGCCATTTTAGCTAGTTTCCCCCAGGGGTACCCCTCACATTTATCATCAGGGCTAGAAAAGTGTCCCATTGGAGCATAGACATATACCATTTGAATAAAAGTTTAATTGAATTTGGGGCAAACTTAAAAACAGATTCCATCTATAGAAAGGAGATTCTTTTGTAAAGCATTTTAACATCTGTTCACTCATATTTTTGGAACATATGAGTGCTCAGACCATCCGAGAACATGGTGGAGAAGTGGATAATGGTGCAGTAGCGGTGTCACCAATGGTGCACATCGTAACAGAAGATTTGAAGGGAGATATATAAACTTTTACAGCTCACTTTCACACCTACAGAGCTGAGCGGCTGATACTAAACGTGTGTATTTTAGTTTTGAGCATCACATAAGTGCGACTGAACATCTGGGAGACATAAAGTCATCACATCTCTTGAGCTACATCTTTTTTTTTCACTTGGAGCTTCAACTTCCTTCCATGTTTTCTTTTCACCTGACATTATTACACCTTTTTATTGATATCTTGAGATTATTGCTTTTTATGATTTACTTCAAATCAGCATGTAAGGTATATTTTGGGTTAGCCCACATTTCAAAACCACTCTACACACAACAGATAGTGCTTTTCTCTGCATGGGTCCATTTTTTTTAACATATGGATCGGTTTTGATGAGCCAGTTGAAGAATCTGTTTTCTTTCTTTAACACAATGAGTGTCAAGGTTGATGCAAGTCCCAAATTATTCGCATTATGTGCGTGTGCGTTCCTCAAAGAGTTCGTTCAGACACCATCATATTTTGCGGACCAAGAAATTCTCCAAAAGAAAGGTTAGAGCCAACAGTAACAATATTTCATTTTTAACTTATTTATGACCATCACAGCTGTTTGGCTTGATGTGAGTGCACTTATTCGTTGGCACGTCGAACTGAAACCAGCATCTTCTCAGCCACTTCAAACGCTGTCGAGCGAACTGGCAGCAGTAGATGCTGAGCGAGAGTCAAAAGAGCCAAAATCCCAGTCGGAGAGACTGAAAGTTGCAGCAGGCAGCAGCCAAACACTTTCCCGAGAGCTTTGCAGCAGAGCTGACATTTTAATTGCTGTTTATGACTTAATTTTGAAGCGTTGCAGCACAACAGAGAAATTAAGCAACAGATGGTTTCACCCAAGCTGTCTGGTTGGTCAGACATGATGTTCCTGCAATGCCAATGCTCCCCATAAAACATATCGCTTTGCTTTATTGGGTGTAGTTGACATCGTAACTTTTCTTTATAGAGTTGTCTGTATAACAGGAAAGCATATATTCACCAGTAAGATGGTTTGACTGAAACCAACAATTATCTGAACATGTACAGTGCCACATGGATATAGAAAATATTCAATATGAATCTAATTACAATAGAAAGTTTTTATAGAGTTATTTACATCTATTTTTCTGTCAATCATGACCCAACCGGGTACTTTTCATCCAAACCACATGGAGATTATTACAACCATCATTACAGCTTCATAAACCTAATTGTGGTAGCCTTACGGATAAAAAGCCTTAAAAGCATTACATTAGAAGTGATGGTGGTCAGTTTTACTAAAATATGTAGGAAAACAGAAGTCCACAGCCTTACTAGTGGTTCTGTGAGGCAGCATGCTCACAATGCCAACATGCAAGTATAATGTTTACCATCTTAGTCTGCTAATTTGGACCGCCAAGGCTGATGGGAATTTTATTGGTTTGGCAAGTATTTGGTATTAAATCAAAGTACTAGTCAATTTATGATTTTGACCTGACTTTTGAATGGACTGCCATAAAACATAAAAACAGTAATGCTGATCATGTGGCTGAAGTGGATGAAAAGCCCACGGATCATCATCTTCAGGGGACTGTAAAAGTCTGCCCAGACTTCCATGGCTACCCATGTCAGTGATTTCAGTCTGGAACAAGCGTAAACCTACCGTGATGTCAGCCATTTGTTTGTGGACAACCCTCACGTTTGGCAGACGTTGCCATCTCGGTTGTTTTTTTGGAGCCTGAAGAGCGTTACTGCAAGTTGGGCTGCACTTTAACAGTGTTTTTAAGCCAGTAAAAATGGCTATTGGTATAAATGCACTGTATTACAGTAACAATAAATAAAATAATGTTTCTGCAAACATTTGAGGTGGTTTGACAGTTTTGATCTGAGTTTCGTGAGCCCGGGGTCACACTGGACGGAGTCACTGAGAAAGCATACCCTGCTTTATCGTCTATTTTACACTAAATGGGACCATAATTTACTAAATGAACATCACGTTGTATGGAAGAAGGGTTAAAACTAGAGGTTAAGACCATAAACTCATGAAATCATGTTGGAAGTAAGGTAATTTCCACATAAACGTACATGCAATCTTTTTTGTTGCAGCCAGTGGAGCTGCCCCCTGCTGATCATTAGAAAGATTTAAGAACCTTAAATTTAAGATTTAAGGTTTGAGAGACTGCATCGGCTTCACTTTTTGGACCTCGAAGCTCTGGCCACTTATTATTTAATTATTATAATTATATAATTATTTTATTATTGTCATTGTTCTGGACCAAAGTGACTGACATTGTCATCTGTGGAGACATGCAGCCAACACAGTTAGAAATAGTTAAATATGGGATAGGCATGCGAAAACACGTGTTTGTCTTTTGTCATTAATCTAATTTTATTAGCTAAAATTCAAAGCTTCACAATATCAGAGAGAAAATTCTGTTCAGAGTTCAAAGTTTTCTCATTCCAGAAAAATAACTTAATTATAGTTCAGAACTTTCAGAGTGAAGTTCTTGTCCTCAAGATAATTGCTGCCCACCTATTTTCTACAAATGAAAACATGTGCAGTCTGGTGGGGCCCAAGACTAACACATACACACAAACACGCACACACGAAAGCAAGAAAGTATTTCCCTGTTAGTGTGATTCCTTTGAGGATTTGGATGAGGGAACACGATGAAACATTTTATCTGTTCTCCTAAATGATTGTCTCAGTCTCTGGTAGTCAAGTCCAATCCATGAACAAATCAATCAACGAGAACATTCTGCTCAGTTAATCCGCCTGTTTAACTAAAGAATTTGGTTTTCTTTTATTTTTTTGAGTGATTAGAAATGTTTTTGGCATTGATACATTTGTATGTAGTAAAACAAGCTGCGTTTCTAGTTGTTTGTTCAGCTCCGTAAGCCTTTTATTTTGAAGCCCATCAAAAGCAGCTACGGACACATAAACAGTTTAGTTTGTAATAGTTTATTTAGCCACAAGCCATGTGATTAGAATTTGTGAAAAAGTAAAAAAGTTGATTAAGTCTATATTTGGACATTTCTTCCAGTTGTAAAGAGAAACTGAGTCTTACCCCCAAATTCTACGGCTCGGCGACGTTGCGGCTGCAACGCTGTTTTGGTCTGTTCTCCCATGTCATCTTGTTTAGATTTGGTCATTTTTCCTTGGTTTAGTAGGCTACATAGTTAAAATGTTTTCCCTTTTGTTTGTTTTCACAACAAGTCTGCACAGGGTGTTTTATTTTGAAAATTGATTCTCTATATCTTCTGTGTCTGACTTCTGGCCAGAGTTCAATTACAGGAACCACGGGGGCTCTTATCTCCATGGAGCGATGAAGCGACTACTCCCTGATTCAGAGTCTCAACTGCCTCATGGTTCCCACCACTGGTCCATCTCCTCTTCCCACTTACGGTACATCATCATGGTCCACCTTCATCCATAATATTCAATAAACCATTTTAAATTTATATCCATATTGGCGTGGTCTTCGTTAGTGAATCACTCATAATTGACTGTTTCAACATATGAGCTATGTTGAGTTGAAAATAGTTCACAACAATTGTTGACAGAGAGGTCTGTGGATTTATTGAGACATTAAGTCCGTAAAGACATGTTTGTGAAATGTAAATTATTGAACAGTTTCAAAGAGTTTATTTACTCTGGCACAAGTGAAGAAATTTCTTCTAGATCTCACCGCAAACCAGAGGCCAGATGCAAAATCCGTGTAGATTATTGACTAAAACTGAATCAAAAGAAAACTTTAAAAGTTGACAAATGAAATTAAGTTTTCAATACGTCTTTAACTGACATAATACAAATCTGTTGAGATGTAAATATTGTACACAGCCTGAGGAATTAATGCTGCACACCCCAAATGTGTCTGTTTTAATAGATTTTAAATGGATTAATTAAAATCTGTTAAAACAGACACATTTCTTAATTAAATTAATTAAGACTACCTATAAATGGATATTGTTATGTCATTTTTTTGTAAATCACACAATCGTCACTGTTATGTTGGTTTGGTCAAGTTTGCATTCAATGCTAAAACCACTTCAAGTGGTAGAAATTGGACCCTTCAACCATTTATCCATTTCTTTTAGCTATTTCAACTGCGTACATTTAGCTAATAATTTTAATTCTAGCTGTATCCATTACTTTTGTCTAATTTCAACTGTCAGTCCTTTACTTTTAGTCAACAATGTTGACCTCTCCGCTGCTTGCTGACCAGTTTTCATGAACATTCTGGAGCAAAATATGACTTTAAGGTGTAACAGCTGACTCACGTTGTTTGGAGGTATGCTGTCAGCAAGTCCTCGACAATACATTTACTAATAATGAGAACTACAGTTAGTAATTTCATTGTAATGTTTATTTTCCTCCTAAACATAGATAAATGTTTAAATCAAATCATAATTTCTATTTTTTCAAGCTCCTTTTAAATCTTTCCATGGAGTTTCCTGGAAACTGCAGAAGTTCCCCCCAGGGAAAGTACAAGTACCCCCCCTGGTTTGGACTCACTGCTCGTGGAATCACATTTTTACAACTGGTAACACGCATTTGTCAATAAACCTTTTTAAAACCTTTGATACAGTCAGCACATCAGAAGTCACCGTGGACTAAACTATGGATACGAAAGCTTCTTTATCTGTGTCTCAGTCTACACTGCAAAATAGTTACATGAAGAAGTTTCCTTTGGTTTGTGTCCAATTCAAGTGACACAAACAGTGAAAGAGAGTTAGGGAGCACTGTGTATTTATAAAGCTATTTTCTGATTGTTTCATAGTCGTTACGTTCAGTACAAATAAACACTCTCCACAAAACCCTGCGGTGATTCAGTGCAATGCAACTGTGCTGAAGACTGGAGAGCTGAAACAACATGGTAAACCTGGAACTACAGGCCTACGGGCTTGAGGCTGCTGCTGCAGACCTGGACAAAATCACAGACACTGTCACATTTCATGAGTTTTTGTGAGAACATGTGTGTACTGCCTAAAACCTTCTGCATATAAAGCAACAATAAAAAAACAAAAAAAATTTAAAAAGTTTAAAAAAAAAAAAAAAAAAGAGCTACACTACAAATCTGGAAAACAGGTTTTCAATCAGTTTAGAGAGGCCTGCAGGACATCACCAGTTAGAGGAAAACACCCCCCACACTGTAATGACCCATCAACTGGCAGATGACCTAAATGTGTTTTACTTCAGGTTTGATAAGCCTCACACTCCTCACCTGCTCCCGCTCAAACATCAAACAACCCTCAGCACCCCCTGCCACCCCTTCACTCACCTTCACTGACAGGATGAAAAGGAATGAACAGGGTGTGTGTCAGGTTTTTGAGAGACAGATCAGGATAACACCAAACCCAGATGGCATGTTATCCTCCTGTCTGAAAAGCAGAGTTTCCACCAACCAGTCCAGGCCAGTTCATTACATATTAGAACAGTTATTTTCACATATGCACTGACAAACGTTACCCCTCTGTTAAGGCACAGAAACTCTGCAGTTTGTTTACTGGTCAACGAAATCATCACTCTTACACAACAACATAACAATGTAAAAATCTACAATTTGATCGAATTGCAACAGAGACTAAACTCCAGCTTGTTCTCTTTTTTGATGGCATGCAACTCTGTTCCACTGACAATCAACAATGTGCAGACGTTCATTGCATCATCAGTGAAGAGCAAATACAGGAAATACAGCGAGAGCTGGATGGAGCAGGGAGGAACCTAAAGGTGCATCAGTTTGTTTCTTAGTGCATCGCAGACATCCAAGCAGCTCTATGTCTATGGAAGAAAGGTGGGCATCGACTCAGCAAAAGCTTTGCTGTAGTCCAATCATCCAGGACAGTGACAAGTCTACATACAGACGGGAAGGTGAATAGGTGGCCTGGTGCAGCCTCACCCCTTAAATCATACTCAGCAAAACTCTGTCTAGTGTGGAAACCTTCAGGTAGGCGCTACAGAGCACTGCACACCAAAACAACTGATGAACAGGTAAACCAGACAGTATCAATAACCCTCTAAATATATCCATTTACTTCCATCATAGATTATATTTTTACAATTTAAAATCTATTCTTTACCTTTATTTGTTCAGCTTTATTGTCGTCGTTCATAGCTGTTATGTCTATCCCCATGTAAGTACATGGGAGTAATAGAAAGATATATTTTTACAGATACTTGGCCAATAAATGATGATTCGGATTGTGATTTCAATTGTTTGCATTTCACTGTTCACTTCCAGGAGCTTGCAGCTCATCCCAGAATGGTGTCACTTTTCCTTCCACCTCACTCTCCATTCTTCAAAGCCATAGAGGAATTATTTTCCTCATAGAGGTGGAAGGTTTTGATCAGATTGTCCTTCTTGGACACAATGAATGCTGGATGTCTGGACATATCTGTGGAAGACTGCCAGGGGTGAATCAGGCATGCAGAAAGATTCACTCCCAGGTGTATTGCGAGAGAGGACATGAAGTGGATGTGGATGAGAACTTGTGGCCAAAGCAGAAGGCAGAGTTGACTAGCACTGATGTATTTCTATATATGTAGGTATCCTATACAAGTGCTGTGTATATATAGTGAAATGTGTAGTTTCATATTGCATAAAAATGACCAAATAAATGAATAAATCCAGGGCCATCAGCGCAGCATTGTGCTTTACCTGCAGTGCAATATGATTTCAAAATGCTCTATAGTTTATCTTTTAACCATTTTTTCATTGTGCTCAGTTTATTTATCAAATTATTTATGGACTCGTCCACACTTAATTTGATTGTATCATTAATTTGTTTGTATGTACAGTTTGCTACTGTCTTTTGTGTCTACGAGTAGCTGCTCCAAATAAATTGTTTCCAGTTGGATTGATGACGTTGTTTGAATTTGAATTTGTGTGTCTCTATGTATCAGCCTTATGATGAACTGGTGACCTGTCCAAGGTGTACACTAACTCTCCTCAATGTCAGCTGGGATCAGGTCGAGTTCCCCCACATCCAGCAAATGATAAGCAGGAAAATTAATGATTGAGCAATGTAAGATACTGCAGTATGAATGCAAGTAGCATGAGCTACTAGCATTATTAGCATTTGTATGGTCACACATTTTTCATATACTACTGAGCTAGCTGGTTTCTTAACCGTCCATTTGCAAGCCAGCTGTCTTTGTGAGCTCTAATGGCTGGCTAGCATAGCAAGACAATCCACCGGAAGCAACGTGGCAATACACATCTGTTCTATTTATGACAGATGCCGTGACCTGCCGCATCAATCAGCACTGAGCAGATTGGCTGGCCGGAAGTCAGACACAAAAATGGCATAGAGAAAGCTGGTCAATTTTCAAAAGAAAACATATTGTGAAGACCTCTGATTGTAAAAACAGACAGAAGGGAAATAATTTCACTATCTAGCCTTACATACTCGTTGTAGAAAATGCAAAATGCTCAGGTTCTGAAACGCTGTCAGAAGGTAAAAATAATTTTCAGAATCCACTATGCAACTCTCGTGTTAAAACAGACTATTAACCCAGTCCAGTTCATTAATGTTGAACTTGATTAATCTCTCCAACGATACACTTCAACTGGTGCCACAAATTAGCCTATTTAAAATAAACAGCATTCGCTGTGAAGTTTTATTTTTAGAGAGTTCTGCAAGATGTTATTTATTTATTTTTTTTTTACAGTTTTCCTTGCTCATACATATTCATTGTATTAGGCTGTAATTTCTACTGCTCCCCTCCCAATTAGATCTCCCAGTATTTTTAAAGTGATAATGCTGCAGATGCAAGTTATTAGCCGACATCTTATTATTCCAGACCAATAATGCTAATAGCCTAATGAATGAATTCTAAGTCGATTAGGTATTCACAACCTTCATACTGTTGGCAGTCAAGTCTCACTTGGCCTTTGAAGATTTTTCAAGTTACAAATGTGTTGACAACCACAACACATCTCAATGAACTGTGAACACTGTTTATTGACTCACATTGTTTCAATTATCCATTCAGGCAACATTTCGAACAGCTTAATCATGTTCAGAGGCGAGAGGCTGCAGCCAGTCCATCCCAGAGTTAACACACAGACACTGGATTAGCAGGTTTAATTCTCTGAAAACATTCTGCATGAGTCCAAAGAAGTACGATACTGCTGACTGCTGGACTGGAAGTTATGGTCACATTACACTTCCATTGTACAGGTACTCACTCTGTTTCCCATTTAAACAAATGAAGGCATGTGTTGCCAGTTTCAGGGTGTCTCAGGATCTGGTGGATCAATATTTCTTTATTATTGGCATCAGAACCATGACATCACGTCCTTTTTCAGGGCTGAGCTCACAGCAATTTCATTTAATGGAAACACAATGTAACAACACCTTGGTCCCATGCAGTGGTCCCATCTTTCTGGTTGTTGTTGTTTCAGGTTACTCTCGTGGAAGAGAATGTTAAGTATGGAATGATTTGATGCTTTTTCTTTTCTACCTCTTTAATTTCTCCATCCTACAAAATCTGTGTCAGGTGCGAGGTGCACAACATAATGTGTCGTAGTGGCATCATAATTAAATCAATACTGATTTGTTTCTTTTCATGGACATGAAGACAAATGTGTAAATATATAATTTTTTATTGTGCTTCTGTTACATTCTAGAGATCTTTGAGTCTTTGATTACACCTACAAGTGATTGTTATCTGACCCTCCCATGTGAACTCTTCATGAAAGGTCATAGGTCTGAGCTCACAATCTGCAGCAAATACGCCAGATAAAACACACATTTTCTAAACAATTCCCAGTTATTAGGTCTAATAGCTGACACATTTCCACTACCAAATACTGACAGTCCATTTGATGGCAAAATAGAGCGCAAATGAAAACCACATTGTTGTGGTGTGGAAGAATGTCTTCTATTGACCACATGGGAAAAAAAGGTCTCCACATCCTATAACATTTTTGTTTTTTAGGCATTTTCACTATTTTGTATTGTTTGTTGACAGATTGCTTCCTTTTTTTTATTTTTTATAATTGGTAACACACATTTCTCTACACTGAGTTCAGACACTTCTCTTTGGAAATGCACCTCAGCAGTAGAGTTCAACATCCAAAATGCAACCAAAAGACTTCAAATGCAGTATCAAAATTGGGGTAGACTAACTAGAGGAAGAGAATTGCTTGGGCCAAAAAACACAAAGATTCAACATTAGACTAGTGGAAATCTGTACTTTGGTCTGATTTGTCAAATTTTCTGAGATTTTTGATTCCAACAATCGTGTTCTAGAAGCAGGAAAGGTTGAAAGGATGGTATCTGCATGTGTGGTTTCCACTGTCAAACATGGAGGAGGTGGTATAATGTGTAGGTGCTTTATAGGAGACACTCTTGGCAATTGTTTTAAAATTTAAGGCCAACATGGCTACCATAGCATTCTTCAGTGACATGCCAACCCATCTGATTGCATATAGTGGGACCATCATTTGATTTTTAACGGGACTATGAGCCAAAACACACGTCCAGGCTACGTAAGGGTTGTTTGACCAAGAAGGAGAGTGATGGAGTGCTGCATCAGATGAACTGGCTTCCACAGTCATCCAACCTAAACCCAGCTGAGATGATATGGGATGAGTTGGACTGCAGAGTGAAGGAAAAGCAGCCAGCAAGTGCTCAGCTTATATGGGAACTCCTTCAAGACTTGTTAGAAAACTATTCCGGTTCATTCAATAACACATATGGAATTCTGTTTGATCTATCATCTGATCGGTGAACACGTTCATACACCGAGAGTTAGAGGCTGCCATGCAAGGTACCGACAGCTCATCATAGTCATTCTGCTTTTTGCACCCATACATTTACATTCACCCGTCACTGACATCCACACGTGTCATTTTAATTAGTTATCATGTCTTAATTTGCTTTATGAGCATCTTTAATTTGACCAACAGCTCATAGGAGCAGTATATCACTTCCTATCCATAACACTCATAAATGATACTAAGCTCACCCATATATACATATTCATACACCAATGTCTCAGCCATTGGGAGCAATTTGGGGTTCAGTATCTTGCTCAAGGCATCAGGAGCCTTTAATTACTAGAAGATCTGATCTACCACCATATATATATATATATATATATATATATATATATATATATATAAACTTTTTTCATTGAAATATCTTCTTTCTAGTTTTAACTATACGTATATGCATATAGAAATATAGAGATATATCAGTGCTACTCAATCCTGTTTTCTGCATTTGGCCTCAAGTTCTCGTCCACATCACACTGTCCTCTCGTGCAATACACCTGGGAGAGAATCTCTCTGCATGCCTGATCCATCCCTGGCAGTCTTCTGCAGATATGTTCACACATTCAGAATCTGTGTGGCTGGTGGTCATAAACTTTCCACCTTTATGAGGAAAATAATTCACCCGAGGGACTGAGGAATGGAGAGTAAAGTGGAAGGAAGTGACACCATCCTGAGAAGGGCTGTAAAAGCACCCTGTGACTGGAATAAAGAGAATAATGAAACCACATCCTCCCCTACAATTAAGAGAAAAGTTCGGAATCCTGCGTCACCTGCCCCCTTTCCTCACCTGACACACAAAGAGGTCGTCAAGGAATGAAAACAGAAACTCAGTGTTGTCTTTTTAGGAATTTGTGCATTTGGATCTCTTTAATTCTTTGTAGATGTTGTGAAGACCCCTGTGGTGTCATCTGGGAGTATGTATCTGTTTCTAATCCTGTCTTTCCCCTGTAGGTGACTAATTGCAGTAACTCGGTGCACCTGGGCCCGGTGAGCTGAACTTTACCACCACTGTACTGATCCACTCTCTCTGTTCTCTCTTTGAGGCATCTGCTTTTGGTTTCATTTGTTATGCCATTTAGTTAGTCATTCTGCTTTTTCGCACCCATACATTTACATTCACCCATCAGTAAAACCTCACTGACGTCACTGACATCCACACGTGTCATTTTAATTAGTTATCATGTCTTAATTTGGTTTATGAGCATCTTTAATCTGATTTAATTTTGTCTAATTTTGTTTTTGTGCAATAAAGATTCTTGTTTATCCATGTTGTAGTCTCCATTCTCAGTTCCTGAGCCAGGTCATGGTGTTAGAAACCCTTTTAGTTTGTTAGAGGGTTTTTTAGTGGTTAGTGCAAGGTGCGTGCACGCTAATTAAATGATTTGTTTCAGCTTCGTGTTGCTTTTGGCCGTGTGCTCTGTTTGCAAGAGCAGCTCCAATTTTACTTTGGTTTGTGGTTTTGGGAGACTCGTGTCTTTCTGCTTGAAGCGTTCTGGTTCTGACCTGGATCTGATTGTTGTGATACACTACTGAACAGAGATTCCTCTGTTAGACAGTATGACATTTTCCTCTATGGCTTGTGTCCATTTTTTTTTCTGGTTGTGTGATGGGAGGTTGGTGAGAACAGTTGTCTCAAGGGAACATCTGCAGCTGCAGGTGGGTCACCACTTGATGGTTGCTCTGCCAAAATATATATATATAATTATAGTCAATGCTGTGCGCAAGTACCCACCACAAATATTGCACAAAGACTAGGGTGGGTGATGATGCATATCAAATTAAAGTTGTGTTTTTTGAAATGAAAATGACTTGTGATTGTCAATTTCTTTCTGTTTTTGAGATAAAATGTCACTGTTATTTGGTGTTTTGTGTTTTCTTTTTGTAAATGGTAAATGGACTTGTACTTATATAGCACCTTTCTAGTCTTCCGACCACTCAAAGCGCTTTTACAGTACGTATCTCATTCACCCATTCACACACATTCATACACTGATGGCATTGGCTGCCATGCAAGGTGCCAACTGCTCATCAGTTTGAGGAGCTAACCGTTCATACACATTCACACACCGATGGCGCAGCCTTCGGGAGCAATTTGGGGTTCAGTATCTTGCCCAAGGACACTTCGACATGCAGACTGGAGGGGATCGAACTGGGGATCGAACCGCCAATCTTCTGATTAGTGGACGACCCGCTCTACCTCCGAGCCACAGCCGCCCCAGTGTAAGACCTGGCTTATAGTGAATAACCACAAACCTCTCCAAAAAAGGCTGAATTCAGCACAGATATTTCCAATGGTGAGTCCCTGTTACAGTGTTTTTATCACTCATCTTGGCCTTGGCTTTTTATATGACGACACCTCGCTGTAAGAGTTAGTAGCTTCTTCGCATTAAAGCATATAAAACAGGTGCAGCTGTGAGCTGCATATCACAGGAGGATCACAGGTTTTAAAATGAAATGATGTGATATGATGAGACTCTCTCTCAAAGATGCCTTTGACACAGCCACGTGTCCATTTTGACTCCGCTCAGGCTCATTACAAACTGCTGATATTATGACATGCAAATCTAAACTTTTGGATGTTCCAGGCTTTTTTGGAGATAGTTGGCCAGTATTCCACTTGTCATGCTTTAAGTCTTAATTAAAGTTGTAGTGCAGAGAAACCTTATTGTAAGTTAACTGAATCCAGTTGTGTGACTGGCAGCCTGTTTGTCTCAACTCCCTTCGTGAGAGTGGACACATGAAATGAAGAAAAAGTCAATTAATTGATGTAATTAATGTAACGCAGAGAGACTGGCTTTCATGATCTCACTGCAAAGCAGAGACTGACAGTGTTGGCCTGCTGCATTTGATGGTTTAGTCTCAGCAAACAACCTGAGATAAGCTAAGATTTAGTATTAAACTTCATCAACTTGTGACAGAAACACAAGTTCAGTGGAACGATAACGTCGCTCTGTGCTGTTGGTAGGTCAGCAGTTTTTATTTGCCTCTGCCAAGCAGTGTTTTTTGGTGCCATTTGTCTGTCAGAAAGACAAAAACTACTGGCTCGATTTTCATGAAACTTGGAGGAAGGATCTATAATCATGGGGTGGATACACAAATTAGTACGCAGTGGTTGCTATTGGCCTTGGCGGAGGTCTGCATTCTCCGAGTGCCCATCTAGTTACTAATGTTATTTGTGACAATAAATGTTAATTTTACAAGTTGGCCAGACTACAGAATTAAACTTGGTTGTTGTCTGTTCACACATAAGGAGAAACTTCACAGATCTTCAGCTCTGTGATATCAAATATCAAACACGTTTAACATTATTGGGACAGCTCTGATGATCTGTGATCCCCTCACATTATCAGATAATCTGGGCTGAACATTGGTAGCCTACCAACGACCAAGATCCCAGACCTGTTTTCTCCTCTGATTGTTGGAAGGAGTGAATTAGGAATAAATTTGCCCCAAACTCCTGTTTCTGTACTGTACACATGATCGGGAAATCATTTAGAGGATTTGCGCATCTGATATCACGACAGCTATTTCTGAGTAGCACTAACAGGACTTGATGTTTGAGTTCTGGTGGTAAATCAACACTCTTGATTGTTGGAGTGGTGAAAGGGATGGTAGGTATGTTTTTTGGGGTCATCAGACAACATCTACAGAGGGCTCAGTGGTGATGCCTGGTGTCCCAGGTACATCATCCTCAGTTCCTTACCCTGCTGTCTTCATTTTACAGCTCAGTTGTATTTCTATCTTGGCCTTTCAACCATTCTGGGTAGTTTCATTTGCCAGTTCAAAGTACTTTGAATTTTTCCTCTCATGAACTTCTTCAATGGTACTGTCAATTCCATAATGTAAGCCAGTTTAGCTGTTGTGCACCAAGCTATCTCTATTTCTTCTGCAATGATGTTCCTTCCCCCCAAATGTTTCACTAGTGACTTGCATCCTTGCATGTTCTCCACTTTACGATATGCCTGGCTATTTCTTGGACTATTGCTTGTGCCTGAAAGTTCTTCAGTGTTATATCAGGTGGAGATGCACTGAAGACTGTTTCATCTGACCAATTGTACCTTCCTTTTGACAAAAATCTGATCAGTGCTGGAGATTTTAGAGCATTTCTTTGATGCTTGAAGAATTTTAAGACCTACGATTTGATGTTATTTTAGTCCAGCCACACCTTCAGGTCTGAATAACATGTCAAGCTGCTGGTTTCTCAAGAGTATTGCCACTTTCTTGATGTATTATCATATCCAAGCCAAGGTTGATTACCTGGAGGTCAGGACGACGACTACTTATGCTCCTGCTTTCGCAGACTGTGGAGGTATTCTTCTCTTTGAACTTTTCATAGCCATGTGAGGGCAACTCTTGTGCCCTACCAAGGACACGATCAGTTATGGGTAGCTGATCACAGCTGATAACAGCTAGCTCTTATCAGCTGTCTCTCCAAGCTGTCAGTTGTCTTTTTTTCTTGTCAGCTGCTCTTTGACCAGAGTCACTAGTTTTCTTCCAGAAGACTGAGAAAATAATTAATGTTCAGTGTACAATTAGTATATCATTTAATTGATGAAGGATGTTAGTCATCATGATTAAAACACTGGCACCCTCTGGTGATCAAAAATAAAAGTACATGGCTTTTATCAGTTTCCAATTTTTAAAACTTAAAAAACATGCAATACGTTGCGCCAAATGTCAGGACCCGAAGATATTTAGTTGGTTATTGGCTGTTGGTCGACTTTTGGTGAGGAAAGGAAAGGCAGATGAGGAGCTGCTCTGATTTTATTAAGAATGAATGTATCTATATTTGGGCTTTTCATCACAGCGGTTTTAAATGCAGAAAACACAACCCCAGAGGAAAGCAATATATCAACAATGTTTAGAGCTGTTGGTGTGTTTATGTTTTCAGTATTGTACAGCTTTGATTATATGTCTTTTGTCCAGAAACTGTTGGATCTTTGATGTATCATTGGTACATTGTGTGTTTGTTACAAATATCACATCTGGATTCTGGTTTGATGATCTCTAACTTCTTCTCTCAAACAAGCGGAAAACTAGGGCAGATTGTACATGGGTTTACTGGTTCCTGTCATTGGCACAATATCGTCTTAGTGTGTTAAGGAGATGAATGAACACTGAACAGGACTCACAAAGCAGGGCTTATAAGATCTTTGTCTTGAGAAAATAAATCTACTCTATGATTAATTCACTCATCTGTTACTTTTCCCTGGGAAAAATACAATGTTGAAAAATCCTGTTAACGAGGGACTGGTTAATTTAAAACACGGTCTGTTACTTTCAGAGTTGTGCAACACATCTGGAACTCATCAAGAATGCCATTATCAGGTTTTTGTAAACATTAAAAGTTGGGGTACAAAAAAAGATTCAATCAGGAGTAAGCACCATCTTCAAAAACAGCATCTCCTGGAAAAGGGATTAAACTGGAGTCCTTTTATAGGCTCATGGGATGCAGACTTCCTCTGGAATTTAAGTATATGAATGCCAAGTTATTATGGATCTAACATTCCATTTAAAACCCCTCTACTCTTAATGACTTCCATTACCCACATGTCCTCGTCACACATTATTCTTCCGTATTTTGAGGTTTTTTTTTTTTTATTAGTGCCCTCTGGTTCCATTTCACAAATGTATACAATGAACTATATTTGAGACTACAGGTATCCATAAAACTGAAGGTCAACTCTGGACAGACTTTTTATTATACTTTGTATATGTGAATAATGAGATATGAACAATGATGTGAACAAACTCATATAATCCAGAGCTTTTGCTGTTAGAGCACCTCCCTGGAACGACCTGCCCAATGAACTCAGATTTGCAAAATCATCTTCTTAAATTGGTTGAGAAAATATGTTTTTTTTATTGAAAGGCTTTTTAATTAGCAGGATGAAGGTCAGACAGTGTGAAATGTTATTGAGTGTGCCTGAAAGCACACTGTCAGAATTCTGACTTTTTTCCCCTAAAATTCTAAGGAAAAAAACTCTGTTTCTAAAAAAAGAAATTAGCTCAGCGGGTAGAGCATCCGCCCCATGTGCAAAGGCTCAGTCCTTGCTTGCTGCAGCGGCGGTGGGTTCAAATCCCAGAAAAGTAAACACACACAAAAAAAAGTCAGAATTCTGAGTTTTAAGGGCAGAATTTAAAGGGAAAAAAAGTCAGAATTTTGAGAAAAAAATCAGAATTTTGAGACAAAAAAGTCCAAATTCTAAAAAGAAAAATTAGCTCACTGGGTAGAGCATCAGCCCCAGGTAAAAAGGCTCAGTCCTTGTTGCAGTGGGCTTGAATCCCAGAAAAGTAGAAAAAAAAAAAAAAATCTGAATTTTAAGAAAGAAAGTCTAAATTTTAAGGGAAAACAATCAGAATTTTGAGAAAAAAAAGTTTCGAATCCCAGAAAAACTAAAACAAAAAAAGTCACAATTCTGTTTTAAAGGCAGAATTTTCAGAATAAAAGTCAGAATTTTGAGAAGAAAAAAAAAGTCAAAATCCTAAAAAAAGAAATTAGCTCAGTGGGTAGAGCATTCACCCCATGTACAAAGGCTCAGTCCTTGCTTGCTGCAGCGGCGGTGGGTTCAAATCCCAGAAAAGTAAAAAAAAAAAAGTCTGAATTTTCAGAAAAAAAAGTCAAAATTTCGAATCCCAGAAAAGTAAAAAAAAAAGAAAAGAAAAAGAAGAAAGTCAGAATTTTGCGTTTTAAAGGCAGAATTTAAAAGAAAAAAAGTCAGAATTTTGAGGGAAAAAAAGTCAAAATCCTAAAAAATAAAATTAGCTCAGTGGGTAGAGCATCCGCCCCGTGTACAACGGCTCAGTCCTTGCTTAATGCAGCGGCGGTTGGTTTGAATGCCAGAAAAAGTTTTTTTTTTTTAAAGTCACAATTCTGAGTTTTAAAGGCAGAATTTTAAGAAAAAAAAGTCAAAATTCTACAAAAAAAGTAAAATTAGCTCAGTGGGTAGAGCATCTGCCCCGTGTTCAGTCCTTGCTGCAGCGGCCAATTTTTCAAATCCCAGAAAAAGTAAAACAAAAAAAGTTTGAAATTCAGACTTTTTTTTTTTTTAAATTCTGACTTATTTTTCTTAAAGTTCTGCCTTTAAAACACAGAATTCTGACTTTTTTTTTTTTTACTTTCCTGGGATTCGAACCCACTGCCGCTGCTGCAACTTAGGACTGAGCCTTTGTACGTGGGGCTGATGCTCTACCCATTGAGCTAATGTTTTTTTTAGAATTGACTTGTTTTTCCTCAAAATTCAAACTTTTTCTTAAAATTCAGACTTTCATAATTTCACACTATCTATTATTCCCCATACTTATTATTGAGTGTGCCTGCAAGGTGCACTATTTACTATTCCCCATACTTATTATTCTTACATATCCCAGGAATTTCAGGACGCTACTCCTCCCGCAGTTATCGCACATACACAAAAAAGGCTCGGCCGGGGGATGCGGGCTATGACTTTTCTGTCAATGGCCTACAAATCGCCAAAAACCACGGCAAAAAAATGAATGGGTGTGTATTGGTAGAATGTTCAAGAGCCAGAGTGCGTGACATCATCGCTACAGTGGAGAGGGAGAGAAAAATTTTGGAAAAAATAAATTTGTAAACTACGCCCGAGGCCGCAAATTTCACTGTACAGAAATCATTTATAGATAGAAATGTAGGAAAATCACCCCCTCACAGCCCCATCTACTCCCATGTAAACTGGAGAGGAGAAATTTCCCAAAGGAGCACGGGGCATCTGTTCTTTCTCTATCTCCCCAGGTCACATTTTTTAACTTTAGACACTGAAATTCAGCATTCACATGGTCGACAAGTTGAGGATGCTCACGGTCATTTCGGTCGTTCCTGGCCAATGGTTGGAGGGGGTTCATTTAGAGATTTTCTGTCTCTCAGCAGTCACTCACACACAGGTCAGAGCAAGTAACTGCAGGTGTGCTCTGACCTGCAGCTGACCCTGGTTGCTTGGCAACCTCCAGCCTGCCTTTGACTAACTTTATTGAAGTCTCTGTGCTGCTGCAGTGTCAATAATAATGTATGGGCGCGACGGGGCCACAGTCAGACACACTCTACATTTATTTAAACATTTTCTAGTTGTAATTATACTTGGACAGAACTGACTCTTTTTGGTCTATTATGAGATGATTCAACTTGATGAAATTAGTCTGTGAAAATGTATTTATATAAAGATTTTCAGACAAATCAAATGCTATTCAAAGTGCTATACAAGCCATAGACGAAATATTAAAATGTATTCAAAAACTAATGCACACTAAAACAAGCAAAGTTGATTTAAAAGGCAACAATAAAAGATGGATAAAAAAAATAAGATAATAAAATATAAATAATAACAGATAAAACAAGCAAAAAAAATAAAATAAAAAAAAGTCAAATGACCGTAAAATTAAAGCAAAATATCAGAATTATTTATTTTTTTTAAATTAATTAAAAAAAGCAAACAAAACTATATAAATTTGCTGAAATTCTCAGTCAAGGTTTTGCAGAGAAATTATTTATGTCTATCTATTTAAAAACTTATTTTACAGAATTATTACGATCAAACACTATGTACTATACACAGTGAGGTGTTGAGACTAATGGTTCTGCAGAGAAACATTGGTACATAGACATCAGGGCACAATTAGCCAATATCTTGCTTAAGGACACTTCACTTGCATCATTTTCCTGACTTCTGTCCGATTCATTGGTATATACAGTATGTGCTTTTACTCACCAGGTGTGGCCAACATTCAGGCACAACATGCCAGAAAGTTTCAACCTCAAGAGAGCAGTGAAACTCTGTACTGTTTTTCTTTAACAAAAAGGTTATGCATTATATTTGATGTCATGAAAAAAAGGTTTACTAAATTTGAGTTAGAATGTAAAAGTATAACTAAATGACCTTTTTATAACGTTGATATCGTCAGACAATGCGGCAGAAAAATTCACATATCTCTGCACCGAGTCGATTGTGTTTGTACGTGCATTTTGGAATTTGATTCAGATGGCTGGATTGAGGCTGAAGCAACACCTGGATTCTTTGGTGTGTTTTCAGAAGAACTAAGGTGCTACATCCACACATGCTTTAAGTCCGAATGCCTAGAATTGTATCTTTTAACTTCTGTGTCAAGTTGATGGGTGAGCAGTGTCACTGAAGGTGGTTTTAATATGATGATGTGTGAAATCTAACAGAAACATAAGTCAATGATAAAAGACTCCATAAATGTCTGTTTTCTGTTGATGGAAACCAGGTCGCTGTCTTCAGCATCAGTTCTACATCAGCACAAATGTGCATCATCTGAGTGGAAAAATCTTTTTGTGTGCGTGGTCTGTTTAGACATGTGGTTGTTGTGCGTCCTGCTATGACGTCTCTAAGGTTCTTTATGTCCTCAACTTTAGTATAGTTGACAAGTACCAAAGTGTTTAGAGCCAAAATACTGCAGCACCGCAGGCTGGTGGATGCCATAAAATAATTGAATTATACAGCGTCTCTAAATCTTTTTTTCTGCTAAATGGATCAGATTGTGAATACAAAGAGTCATTTGTGATATATTAATTGTTTTACAGCCATTCCTTATGTAATAATTAAAAAAAAAAAAAAAAAAAGTTAATCAGACTTTATTTGTACAACACTTTTCATACACACAAAGAGCTTTGTACAATAAATGAAAAATTATAAATTAAATTAATAATAAATAAAATTAAAATATAGACATTGATGGGGCTGTGGGTTTAGCTCAGTTGGTAGAGCATCCGCCCCATGTGCAGGGGCTCGGTCCTTTCCGCGGCGGCCCAGGGTTCGAATCCGACCTGTGGCTCTTTGCTGCGTGTCGTTCCCCATCTCTCTCTCTCCCCACATTCCTGTCACTCTTCAGCTGTCTCTGTACTATAAAAGCTTGAAAAGGCCAAAAAATATAACTTTAAAAAAATATATATATAGACATTGAAAAAAATGTAAAAAAAAAAAAAATCTGTAAAAAGACAAAATACCTAAATAAATAAAACTAATAGTAGTATAAAAGCATGCATTACGTGACCTGCACTACCAAGTGAGGACGCTATGCGCTGCTCAGCAGTAATGCACTCAGTGCTGCCACTCTTGGCCAGATCCTATATTACAGTTCCAGTCGTCTTTTTGTGTGTGTGTGTGTGTGTGTGTGTGTGTGTGTGTGTGTGTGTGTGTGTAGAGCGTCAAGCTTTTTCAATCCTGAAATTCTCAGCTCATTTTATGTTGTAAAAAGACAGTGGAAAATCACTGGTGGAAAAATGTACATTGTTTAATTGTAATGTCAAAGATGTAATAAATAATTAGTCATCATATTCTTGTTATGTCATCATCGTCATCAGGAAAAAATGATTTTATCATAATAATTTTGTGTTAAAAAAAATCAAAATCATTTAAATTAAATAAACGTTTACATGCTTTATGTTTAAGATTAGCATTCCTTAATATTTAATAGTATTACTTGCACAGTATTACTTAAAGGTCCAGTGTGTAGAATTTAGTTGCATTTAGTGGTCCAATCACTGCATTGTAATCTCCTCACATCACCCTCACCTTCCTAGTGTAAAGGAGAAACACTTTAAGGACCCTGTTTAGAGTCAGTATTTAGTTTGTCTGTTCTGGACTACTGTATGAATAAGGTGTTTCAACATGGTGGCCTCCATGAAAGGGGACCCTCTCCCACTGTAGATATAAAAGGATATTTTTTAAGTAACAAACATAAAAAGATTCTTATTTTCAGATGATTATACATGCATCAAAACATAGTTATGAATATTATATTCCATGTTTGCCTTATTCTGAAAATAGAGGGCCCAAATCTCACACACTGGACCTTTAAGTAGGTGTACATTTTTTACTTTGTTTACTTCCTTTCTTACCATTGCGGACCTCAGAGGCATAATTTAGGCTAACTACCATTTGGAAGTGACGTCTTTGTTAGTATCTGTAGGCTAATTCTGCTCCTCAGATAAGGTTACTGAAGGCAACAGCTGCACACATTTAAAAAGAAGAGAAGAATAAGAAGAAATGAAAAGCAAAAGGTTTTTACTTGACAAAATCATCCAACTGTCAGGCTAAATTCACAGGAATATTTATTTGTGGTTAAGGCCCGGACAAAACATAAACATAATAATGCAGCGTGTATGCTACAGTACAACTCCCACACCCATGTTCCAACTCTACATACGGAATACGACAGCTGGAGGATAAATTTCTAACACGATTTTGAACGTTTACAAAGTTACATTGGCATGCCGTGTAAACCAGATTCTCATGTTGGCTCGTAGTCGCCCTTTTGATGAATCACAGTAAGGTTGACTGAATATGAACGCTGCTTTTCAGAACCACCCTTTGCTTTTCACTAACACCACCACCACCGCTGCAAGCAAACCAGCCGTTGTTTCGAATCAGTGATACTGCATTAAAAAGTTGAGATATTGATACGAAATACATTCATTTGTTTACAATTTTGTGCATTTGTGTTTGAACCAGCTTTGCACACTGGCGGCACTAAAAAGCTAAAAAAGTCTTTAAACTTTTGTTGTGTGACATTTCACATGGAAGGGAACTAATGGGATGAGACTACCAAACCACCTAACATTGATGAGTTGATCTTTTAAAAATGAGATTTGACCTCAGTGACCTTAGCGATAAAGTAACATACACCACCTCTGCACATGGTGGTGAAGCTGCAGTCCTAGTTTCTAGTTGAATTTCAGTCCATTCTTGTGTTTCATATATTTCTCTCTCCCCGTTTTCCTGCTTATATTTTTTAATCACTTTCAAGTTTATTTCACACAAAACACAAGCAAACACAGAATAAAAACTGAAGACATGAGAAAAACATATATTAAAAACACAGTTTAAACACTGTTAAAAGTCAGAAAATAAAAGTGTGTCTTGCGTCTTTAAAGCTTCAAGAGACTCAGCCTGTCTAAAGATCTCCAGGAGGCTGATCCAGAACTGAGGCGTTGCTGCAGAACATTGTCCCCGGCCTTTTTTTCTTTAAACGGGACACAGCCAGCATGCCGCGGTGAGACGATCCGAGCGGTCTGGTTGTTCCGTAGACGGTGAGACATTCTCAGATATATGTTAGGGCGAGGCGTGGAGAGTTTTCTAGAAATTAATCCTCAAGTGAACACAAATAAAAAGGACCACGTAATTATTAAATTCAAAAAAGAGTGAAGACGTCTTTATGTGACAGACGCAGCACAAGTGGCCACACAAATGACTACAAATGTACAAGATAAACCTAAATTCACTTAAACACTTAAATTATTTTCTGTTTTTTTACATTTCAAAGCTTCGTCTCCTCAGCCTGGTCCATTTCTGTTGTTATTGTTGTTATTATTATGAATAGTAATCATAGTAGTCAAAGCTGCAAATGCTTTTGACCATTTTACACAAAAATGTGGCAAAACAGGTGTGCTTATTGTTTACTGTTTACTGCTTTAGGTCACAGATGGTGTCGTTCTGATTTATAACAGTTTATAACAATCAAACATATAATTCATGGAAACTGTATAATTTTAAACACGTCAAAGTATCGATACTTTTGACAACCCTAGTTCACTCAGTGTCTGTAGGACCGACACTAATGGTTGCTGAAGTCAATCAGTGTGAAAGTGACAGTGCATCCTAAACATCTGCAGCTCTTGTTTGAGAAGGAATTTTCCTTCTTTACATTAGAATTGAAACTGAATAGTGCTCCATGGTCAGATCTAAAGGAGGCCACAGGTCACAGCTTGTGCCTCTTTCAAAGCAACAAGTTAAACTCTGCGTACACATACTCTGCCTCCTTCAGTGACCAGACAGGGCTGTTAAGAGTGAACTCGAGCCTGTCCCACTTGCTAGGCAACCCAAGCTCAGTATTAACTGACCAAATGTCACCTGACTCCAGCCCAGTCATGGAAAAGGATGGATGGATAAGACAAAAATATTTTGCAAATTCCCTCCACAATTGCAGTCAGTCCAAAACAGATATTTCATATAGAATGAAAGAAATAAAGAAAATCAGCAATTTTTTATCAGTTTTCAAGAGATCAATTTTTTTTTACATTTGGCTGCAATAACTTGAAACCTTAAGCTGTAGCTCAAATTAATCTTCAGGTTCCCAGCTTTTAAATGATGTACACCACTTCTGAGTGGCATATAAACCTGCTCAGATCTTCTGACCCACAAAAAAAGACAAAAAATACATGTACTATAAAGAGTGGTGGAGTGAAAGAGTTTAAATTATATAGGACAACAGCAAAGCAGCAAATCCTCACATTTGAGAAACCAGAAGCAGAAAAGTTGAAGCATTTGTCCTGAAAAGAATTCGTAACAATAATAGTAGTAGTTATGATAAGAAAAAAAAACGTATCTAATGTTGAATTTTTCATGGTATCACCTATCAGACAAAAGAGGAAATTTCTCCGACTCCCGACTGTGCTGCACATGCTGCGATGCTTCCGTTACCTCGAGTGACCCAGCAGGGCAGTAATATCAGGAGTAAGTGGGGCGTCTCGTGCTGTGAGGGCACAGTGGGAATCCAAACGATGATGACACATAACACCGCAGCCACTAAAGTGCATTACAGCGAAGGAAGATAGAAGGAGAGCTGACATATGGATGTGTTTACCTACACACAGCAGGTCTGACTGTGTTTTCATGGGACACTCTTCAGCTCCACTGAAACGCAGTCGTGAAAATGTTCAGGGTTAACAGGAACAAATGGTCCTCTTCCCTCTCACTCAAACGTGAACAATATTTATTGACATTTTAGTCCATTTACTACAAACTACATACACCTCACAGAGCTGCTAACCATTCTTCAAAACACTCTGTCGTGTTTCACATTTTCTTCGCCTTCCTTGCAGGCAGCTGTTGGCTTTTCTTCATTTTATCACAGCATCAAAATTAATCTGCAAGAAAACTTGGAACTTCTTTGGCCATCCATCACAGCGTAAATCACATTTACTTTTATGTTTTGTCAAAGTGAAGTCTAAAATGATAAATGGCTATGTTTTCAGTGCTATTTTCTTAAAGCTTTGTTCCAGGTTTGGACATTGAGCAGAGCTTGGGTTGTGGACAGAAACTCACACCATATTATGCTGTCATATGAGGTCTTTGTATTACTTTAAAGAGCTGGGATGATTTGTAGCTAGCAGTCTGTCTTAAAGGTCCAGTGTGTGTTTATACCTGAAAATAAAGATTGTAATGTTTTTCTAACTTTATAATGAGACTTTCATATCTACAGACACCGTGGGTCCGTCATGTACCTACAGTAGTCCAGAACGGACAAACTAAAGGCTGGCTCTAGGTCGGCTTTTCAAGTTTTTCATGCATTTCAAGGCCACCGCAGTTTCTTCTTCACACTAGGAAGCGTGAGGTGAGTTGAGTTGCAATCAGCAGCTACACCGCTAGGTGCTGAATCCTTCACAGTGGTCCTTTAAAATCGTAGAGGCTTACGACACTGAGCCCTGCAGATGAAGCAAACCAATCGGTTCATCCAACCTTCCTGTCTGGAGACGGGTTTAAAATGGTAAAGACAAAGTGCTGTCACATTTTCTGCGAGTGTGAAAGCAACAGACCACGTGAACATCTTGAAATGACACCTGCAGGTTCGCGAACGTGCAGCCCGAACCTTCCAGCTGTGTCGCACACTCGTTCACACGCAAACCTCCTGCCACTGCTGAGCAGCTGTTTGTGTGTGCGTGTGTGTGTGTGTGTGTGTGAACTGCATATGTAAATGCATGTGTGTGAATTTTTGTTTTAAACCAGTGTAGAGAATAGGGTTGGGTCAGTTTCTGGTTTTGTTGGTCCAGTCCAGTGCACAAGCTTAAACCGGTCTGATGGGGAACTGGTGTTTGTCATTACGAGCCACTCAGCCAAACTAAGAGGAGACGAGAAGCAGCCATCAGCGATGTTTAACCCTTTTGTGGCCGATTGTTTCAGTCCTCTCAGCTCTGTCTGCAGCACATGTAGCTTTAGCAGACTCCGTCAACCTCCCCATCTGTATTCTCACCTCTGCCAGGTGAAAACATAGCTCCAACTCTGGCACGGCTACGACTCTGCTTCCCATCAGCACTCACCTGCACCAGTAAACCTCCTCTTCTTCTTCCTCTTCTTCCCGGTGGTCCAAACCTCCTGTGGTACAAACACTAACACTCCCCCGGTGCTCTGAGCTCACAGTCCAGGCGGCCCAATTAATAAACTGAGCTAACATTAGCTAACAGCGGCTACAGTTGGCAGCAGTTTACTTCAAGGTCCATCAGGAAACTCTGTAAATCACAGAGAGTTGAGGCGGAGCAGCCGGAGGACATCAGAGGGAAAACCAGAAAACATTTTCTCCATAAAATATGATCCAGTTTCACCAAAATCAGTGAAATAGTTGGTGCTGTGTGACTTCAACACAAAGTTAAATAGTGCAAGAACAGACGCATGAATGACAGAGAGACCATTACATGATTACAAGTCAGTGTAGCATCAAAATGATTTATTCTGCGGTAGAAAAGTTACACAATGTTGCTTTAACATGATCCCAGTTTTAACATTTTTACATTGACCAAAGCGTCATGGCGAGGACACTTTTGTACTGTGAGGACATTTTGAGGGCAGTTCTCACTGTTTTAACGGAAGACATGGTTTTAAGGTTAACGTCGGGGTTACAGGGACGGGAATGCATCATCAACATGTGTCCCCTAAAGTATAGGAAGACAAACAATTGAGTGTGTGTAACTGAGTAAATGAGGTGCGTGTGAGTAATGGTGCTCTGTTCTTTGTCAGCACCAGCAGCATCTTATAAAAATAAACTCCCAATAAAATATTTGTTTTTGAGGTTTAAACAGACAATTGGGACAATGTTAGTTATGAAATATTGTTACTTTTGGATACTTTAAGCAGAGTGATAAAAACTAAGAAGACACAAACATTATTCAAGTATGGATGAAAGACAGTCAGAGGAGCGGAGTTGAAAAAGAGAAAATTGCATCAGCTTTTTCCAAACAGCTGGTGATCATTCTGAGTGCATCCTGGTCGAAACACACACACACACATACACACACACTGTGGTCATTAACTTTGTGTTGACCATCATGACCTCAGGTAACCTACGTCCCGCTGTCTGCTGTTGTTATCGTGAACGCAGACTCCTATAACAAGATGTGGAAGCGAGCGCCAAGAACAAACACAAAAATCTGTATCTACTCCCACCATCTGAGGAATGTGAGGACCCGCTGGATTGACTTTATTTTTAATGGAAACGTCCCCACAACAACCTGGAAACTACAAGTGTGCGCTAACCATTTTAGTTCGGACCGATTTCCCAACGAGGGTCAGTAAAAACCAGGATTCTCTTCAAAACGGAAGCTCAAGGATGAATGGATACCGACTTAGAAACCTGTATGGTTCATGTGGCTTAATTGTTTATTTTGCAGGTTAGCCTGTTGAACTCGGCTGCTATTGTGGCTAGCATCTATTGTAGAGCCACAGAGTGGATCAGTGTTGAAATATTGAGGGACGGCCAAGAGTTTTAAACCTCATTTGAAGCCAATTACCAAAGTAGTAGTTTGGATGTGGGAAACTGTTTTTTCAGTTGGCTTTTTGTGGAATTTTAAACTGCAATGCAAGCTCAGCAGGCATTGTCGTTGCACACACTGGTAGGGTACTTGTGAAAGTTTACAAGAATTTGGTGAAGTCTCTCGGTCTATGTACCACAACACATCACATTTTTTTGGCCCCGTCACTTCTGAAGTGAATCCAGCGCCCTCGACTGCAACCATCCGCAAGTGAGAGGTGTCAAGAAAGAGGCACGTCAATGCCGAGCTAGGACTACAAACACTTCAAATCTTGTTATAGGCCAAAAGTAATAATTCAGACTTTAGCAATTATCAAGGTGCTAATGATTTTTTTTTGTTGCCCTCCAGAATTTCCCAAAGCCCATGTGAGGTCTTCGAATTACTTGTTTTGTCCGAACCAAGAGTCCAGAACCAAACAATATTTATTTTACAATGATATAAAACAGAAGAAAAGCAGCAAATCATAACATTTTAGAGGCCAGAACCAAAATATTTGGTAAATACTAATCATTTTGGCCCTAAAACATGACACGTAGATACATTCAATACCCAACGGGGTGGGGCAGAGGAGCAGGGCATGAAAATAGTTGCATATGAGGAACATTACAGCCTCGAGGCAAAAAGCAAATAAAGCACTTTTATTGATATCTAAGCCAACTGCTAAGACTACACTCATATTAAGCCGTTGCCCTCAGCCAAGATATGTTTTGTGGGAATGCCACACAGTTTTTGGTCTTTACTGATAAATACTTTGACCGAGTAGTTTCAGTTGCCTGAATATAACCATATGTTAGCCACGGGGAAGGCAGATCTGAGAAAGCTCCTACAGTACGTGTTATTTAGGTGAATTTGTGAAACCACCCTGCTAAAAAGAAACTGGAGATCATCTGATGTAAAGTGCACTCAGCTCATCATATAAGAGGTAATAAAACAAAAAACAGGAGGCTCTCAGTTTATATCACTTTTCAGACATAGCATGTTGGACTTCTGCCACTTAACATAATCACACCCATGCATCTGAGATTGCTCCAAGATCTGCCTTCAATTTTCATTAAGAAAGATTGTTTTTTGTAACCAGATATAAGACGTGGGGATTTGCTCACTGACAGTTGTACTTTGGACACGAGGACAAGCGCCAATTTTGCTGCAGATGTAGATGGTGGGATGCCAGCCACAGAGGGGGGAGAAGGGATAATGAGCTGTCTAAGAACACTGGCCAGACCTGAATGGCTCATTAAAGCTCCATCTGAAGGCAGCGTTCACATCGCGTGACACATCACAGACCTTTTCCACTCTATCGCTGTTTTTCAATACAGGAGCCGGATCCTCTGAAGGTTTACAGCCAGGCTGTACTATTTTAATTTCAACTCTGGAGGCAGAGCTGGCAAACAACCTGGTGGCTAAGTAAGGTAAATATATCTATTAAAAGTTGAATTCATCTGTTGTCATGAATAATATATCTGAACAACATCGGAACAAAAACTACAGTGTAGTTCGTTGATCCTACAAACTTCACCCGCCAATTGAATCAATGCGCAGAAAGAAGCATGCATCTATTCATGAACGAGAGGTGTGACAGTGCAGGATGGAACCATTAATGGCATCCTCTTCTGCTGAACTTGTCCATGATGCCTGCACACTTTCTTTTGCACGTTGATAAAGTTGGCAGGTCTAGTTCTGTGGAAAGAAATTAGTACCTACATGAAACTGCTCACAACAAGGTCTGAGGATTATCTTCGGTAAAGGGGTCATGGATTTCTTCGGGACACTTTGAGCACCACGAGCTGAGCGTCATCGAGTTCCATCTCTGCATTCAATTTCTCCAAAACCCGGCAACTCAGGCCTGTACCCCAACGGGGACGTCTCTTGGTGAGGATCACCTGAATGCACCATTTCCCAACAGTTTCCTTATTTTTTGGTCTCATCAAGGAGTCCTTTGAATTTACACAGACCTGCAGTACATTAATGACGCACCCCACCCAGAAATCTGGATTTTGGAGGATCCAGCTCCTGAACTGGGACACTTTTAGTATCCTCACTTTGAGATATTCTCGGAAATACGAAAAAAGAATATGGACTAATCCAACACAGTGTCAACAGCTGCCTCTCAGCGTTATGACTGATTGTAATTTTGATTTAGCTAATGAGTCCTGCTTTCAAATCGACCAGGCGCCTGTGCTCTTTAGGCCTCATTTAGTGCACTTTCCCGGTGTCGAAATAAGGGAAGCTGGCCAAACTTCAAACAAATTTGAAACAGCACTGCAAATGACTTTAACAATGATATAATGCTAAGTTAATGTGTACTTAAAGGAGTGTTTAGTGTCACACATATCTTTCTAAATATTCATAATTCAGTTTTCACCTGTAACTCTGAGCAGTGAGCTATAAAATGCCCATATTTCAAGAAAAACAATCACATCCATTTGTTCTCCACTGGAGCTGCCATGGGTCATTATGGGTTGTGTGTTTCTTTCAACATCTGGTGTTTTATTACTCGAAGCTGAGGGACAATAAATGGTGATGTACTGTGAAAAATCTTCTATCCTTTTCCCCATCACAGTTTCATCTAGTGTTTGAATTACAGAGGTTAATTCCCTCTTAAAAGAGACTGGAGTCCATCTGAAAGCAGTCTTCAGTTCACTTCAAGTTCAGCTTAATTGTCACATATAATCAAACAGGTACAGTCATGAAATGTTAGTTATGTATGTATGTATGGATATGTTATATTAGTGCATTAGTTTGACAAAAGTGGCAAAAGTGATACTTATAAACATTAAAGCAACTTAGTACCTCCAGTTCCAGAATGTAACGCTGCTGTAGGAAATATGGACAGCTCTTCACCAGACCTGTGCTCCAGTTCTGGCACGATATCAGCTCTGCTGCTCAGCATTCCTCCACACCTCAAGCCTGACAACTTTCTGGTGGTCCAAAATGCTTGTGGTACAAACATTAACGCTCCCCTACTGTTGTCAGCAGTTTACTTCACTGTCCATCAGGAAACTCTGTAAATCACAGAGAGTTGAGGCGGAGCAGCCGGAGGACATCAGAGGGAAAACCAGAAAACATTTTCTCCATAAAATATGATCCAGTTTCACCAAAATCAGTGAAATAGTTGGTGTTGTGTGACTGAGTGCCGTGAAGCGTTACGTACTTCTTGTGGATCACACCAGGCATAGATAGATAGATAGATAGATAGATAGATAGATAGATAGATATGTTATTGATCCCGAAGGAAATACAAGTATCCAGTAGCAGCATGCAAACATACATTCAACATACAGTAGAATTAACCTGTAACACAGTAATCATACGTTAAAATTAACCTGAGATAAATCTAAATTTAAATATGTGCAGAGGAATTAAAAATGTGCAGAGGAGTTCAACTCTAAAAGTTAAAAAATGTGCAGGGGAATTAAACATTTGCATAGAAAATAAATATATAACTGTGTTAAGAAGTTAACCCGTGCTTAACATCTATACAGAAACTATATAAAAAATAGAAAGTGACTGTAGAAATAAAAATGTTTTATACAAATAGAAAACTATATAAAAAATAGAAATGCAACAGTGCAAAAACAGTAGTAGTCAGCAGTATAGTCAGTCTGAATTTTGTAGTTGGAATAATTGAACTTATTTCATTCTCTAAAAAAAATACTCCACAGATTGCTTCAGGTATTACTCGAGGCAGGTCACATCCCACCAACTGTACAGTTACCATAGTGTGAGAACCAGTGTATTAGAGTCTGTGATACAAAAATCAAATGGAGGCAAACAATACCACGTGCAACAGTTCGATCTTACAAAAACTCCAAAGTTTGAAGTGATGAACCTGACAAAAATCACAGTTTTTACTCGCTGTCTCTCTCTGTACTCTGAGCAACAGGAAATTATATAACACACCATTCAGCTTTAATTACAGTCCTCAAATTTCAAAGCACTTGTTCCAAATATCTAAATCATGTACTGACAATAAAGTATATTACCTATGATGATTAATGTAGACATCTTTTATGGGCAGTGGTGGCCATCAGATCAGGCCATAGTTGTACTGGGCAGCTTGCAGTCAGTGAAACTCCTCTGAATAAATAATAAGGTCTTTGTGAGTTGCAGTTGTATTGTTTTATTCATGCACATGTGTGTGTTTGTTGTGTGTGCAAATTTGGTTTCAGACAGCCTGATTTGAGGTGGTTTCTCTAATAATCTGATGAGGAGCTGCTGACAGTGTGTAAATGTGTGTATATCGCTGCGATGCGGTGCAGCGGTAGTCTATTGATGCAGCAGTGACGAGCTTGTGTGTGTCTGATGAAAATATATAGAGAAGGTGCATTCAATTGTCATGTATAAGTAATACATGCCAGTTCCAATCTATACAGAAAAATAATTACACTGTGCCATTCTTTTTCACAAACCTGCTGTGTCCTGCCCGCACTGTCCTGAGAGGATGTCTCATAAGAATAAGTGAAAACACCTGTGCTTGTGACTGAGCCTTTATGTAAGGCATTTCAGCACTTCTTCCACCTCGAGTGTATACCACCATTTCACCACCTGCTCTGCAGATGTTTTTAGGTTCAGGTTCAGGACTCTGAACCTTAAAATGTATGAAAAGATGTACGATCATGGGTTGGAATGAAAGTTGTTGTTTTTTTGCCACCAGGAATAAACAATGATGACAAGGAGAGCCCGTTCTACCAGGGGAGGTGGATCCACCCCAGAAGTGGGAGGGCAAAAAGTGTATGACATTGTACCAGAATGCAGCTGGTGTCAAGAAAGAGTAAGAGTGGGTTGACCCACAAGGTTCAGGCAGGCAGGTTTAGCAACAAGACAGCGTTTTTCTTACCCGCTATTCTCTTATTCGCTCACACACAAACATGCCAAGCATTGCAAAAGACAGAACGATCTGGTCTTCGAGAGTTCTGAATAAAGTTACAATAAAGAACATCATTTATAATGTTAAAATAAAATGTTATATTCAGTGGGGTTAAGGTCAGGTGGAGTAAGGACTCAGTTGGTATTCTTTGGCCTTCAAGTAAGTCTTGCAAAGCTTTGAGGTGCGTTTGGGGTCATCATCCTGCTGTAGTATGAATTCTTCTCCACAAAGATGTAAACCAGAGGGTGTAACTTGTCTCTGAAGAATGGAGTGCTACTTCCTGGACACCGTGCAGTCAATTTGATGCAGGTGTCCAACTCCGTTCACTCCAGTTTCATTCTCTCAGTCTCCTTACAAACCCGTTATCAGTGTGAAATGTTGGCATCTCTCAGTCCACCCTTAGTGTTTGGCCTTAATTCCCCTCCTGAGAAGTGGTTTAAAAACTGCTACTGATCTTCTGAGACCACGTCTTGTGATGGGATTTTGCTGATTGGAGTCTTGTGTTCTTTAGTTAGCAGATTCTGCATGTGTGATTAGTTGGTTTTTGTATCTCTCAGGGAACTATTATCCTTCTGATGGTGTGGTCACTTTTGGTCTCCCTGATTGTGCTTTGAGTACAACTGATCCGGTTTCTGCACTCCCTACTTAGAAACTTTGAGCATAGCCATGATTTGGCGCTGAGAAAAGTCACGCTTTGCTTCAGAATAACAGTTTAAACTGTAATCTGACACTTTTACTTACTTTATGAACCCTCAAACTTCCTGATGATTTGCAGGTTTAAGTGAAAATATCACAATTTTGGACCCCATACTTCTTATTTTCAAGAAGATAATTATCGACAATTTATTTTGATGATGATGACCAACTATTACTAATATTATCAATTCCAAAAAGAGATGTTAGTCATGTGGTCTGTTGCCCCTGTAGTTGAAGCCAAATCCCTGCAGAAATAAAGGACATCGTTTTGATGCATCATTAGTTAAAAACATTTCATGTTTTAGTTTAGTCTGCAAACATTTAGCTGCAGGCCTGCAGACTAAAAATGTACCGAATCCTCAACATCCTGAACAACTTCCTTTCCTTTTTGTTTTGTCTGTCTAATACAGTGTATGTGTGTGTGTGTGTGTGTGTGTATGTGGTAATAGGAAGTGAGGTGTGGATTTCCCAGGACAAATCCCTTGAGTCTGTCAGGTTACTGGCATTTCAAAACAGACTCCTCTCCCACTGTGGGGAGGAAAGAAAAGTGCTGCCATAAATTAAACAGTCCTAACCCCAGAGTCTCCTGTTAGTAAGCTTTACTCGAGAACTAAGTGGCTTTTGTCCATACTAGCCGCATGTAAAAGCTTCCCAGAATTTCTTCCTTGCTGGGATTTCAAAACACACTTATTTACTGAACTGTGGTTCACACACACAGTCCTGAGTCACACCAACCGAAATTCAGTTGTCTGAAGTTGTTTGTCTTTCTTGTTCAGATCTCACAACCGAGTACCTGCAAATAGTTCAAACTTAATTGAAACGTTATTTTCGTGCACTAGTTGTTAACCGTGAGACATTTAATTTAAGAAATCTCAGCTCTGTGGACCTTTTTTTTTACAATTCACTTGAAAACAGACCCCTTCGTTTTATATCTTGCGAGGCCTTTAATCTTTTACTTTTTTGATTAAGGTATGGAGAAAAAAAGAGAAAAATTAAAAATGATTGGGGGTTTAAAGATCCAAATTTAAGGTTCAAATCCTATAATTTTGCAAATTAAAGCAAAGCTTCAGACATTTAATAGGTCCTGACTTTATTGAGGGGTGTCTGTGTGGTTTATGAGGTAACTGAGGTATTCTGAAGCAGTTTTATGAGATCTTTAGTGATTTAGCTTCATGTTTGCTCACCATCTTAAAGGAAATGTTTTTTCGTAAACCTGCTCCTTCATTGTTTTGGATTTTATTAAGATAATATCTTAAAAGAATATAGAAGTGAACAGAATATGAACTCCAAACCTGCCACAAGTACACAGTCTTTTTTTCTTTTTTAACATTTAACTATTCAAGCAGTTGACAACTGATTAATTGTATTTTCAGTAAGTTTAAACACAGACTCAGCAGCGGCCCAGGGTTCGAAAAAGCTTGAAAAAGGCCAAAAAATATCTTAAAAATTTTTTAAAAAAACACAGTTTTCAACACAATGGTTTAAATTTTGTTTCAAAGCCTTATACATTATATGTTATAAATAAAATATACACAATGTAATGCATTTAATTCTGATCTAAAAACAAAGTTACACATTTCAAATCTTCAAATATCTGTGTGCTACTCAACTCCCCAAAACTCGCTCATAACCAGAAACAACGCTGAACATGATGTAGGCGCCTTTAGCCTCGACCCTGAACGTGAGTCATTCGTGAATATTATAAGATGTTTTTGAAAGCTGTGGCTTCAGTTAAATGTCAAACATTTTGACAGATTTGACAGAGTTAATTTTTAATTCACATGTCAGTGCTTCTTCTCCCCGTCTTCCTTGTTATGACTTTTGCATGTTGTAAATCTGGTGGGGAGTCCAATCTTTGTCCGGACAGATCACTCACTCACTGCCTGAATTTCAGTGTTTTGACTAATCACTTCTTGTGTGGAGACATTTTCCCACCAGTGAGCAGTACACTTTCTGATAAAGGAAGAAAACTGGTTGGTCATGTGGGGCCATCTGGTTAAAGTGCAGGACGCCTACCAGTTGCAAAAGCTCCAGGAGGCAAGGAAGGGTCTGGACTTCAGACGAGTCTCCAGAGAGTGACAACATCAAAAACTGTTGACGTGATAGTCTTGACTCTTCTAACACACATACACACATGCACACAAGTTTAAACTAGCTGCTAAATTAGAACAGTGTGAGGTGGTTGCTTTCACTGGTCTCTGCTGAAAACATCAAGTTAATAGGTTGCCAGCGCCTGCTCGAGCTGCTCATCACACGATACATAAAGTGCTGTTTTGTTGGGATTTCTCGCTATGGCCTGACCAAGTGTTTCTGGACTGCCTGAAGTAAATGTGGGCCAACAAACAAAGATGTTTTGTCTTTGTTTGACGTTGATGTGAAGTCAAACCAGATTGTGGAGTGGCTCTGTTCACACTGCAGCCGATATGTGTAGCATCTCTGAATTTCTTTTTTTCCCCTCTCATGTGGAGATCTGATTATTTCAGTATGAAGAAAGGAAATCTGCAGGTCGCAAACTTTCATGTTTTCGCAACATTTGTGGTGAAACCTATGGTGACTTGTACTGGGATGTAGAACATATGACATGACTAAATATTGTGTTTAGCACTGAGATGATTATGATAAATGAATCAACCATTTTTATTTGTTTGCATTGTATGTTTTTAAGCCATTTCCAGATTATTCAGATCTTTCGTGTCTGGCTGAACAAGACAAGCTATTTGAGGACTTTTCTAAAAGGTTCTAAGTATTTTCTGACATTTTTTTAAAGTTTATTAATCTAAAAAAACATTAATATATTAATTTATACTAAAAATAATTACCAGCAGCTCTCCTCATGTTATTCACCCGAGACAGCAGCTTGATTTTTTCTTCTTCGACTGAAATCCTTCTATGATAGAGCGGTTTCTAAACTTCCTGTTTTGTAACCCCAAAAAGAAAGCTGCCAGGTTGTTAAGTTGCTGTGAGTTTGGCTCTTTTGCACTGAAGAAGCGCTTGTCTGAAGTAAATATAAAAGTACCATTCATTAAAAATACTGATATGTTTCTTGAATTTGTCTTTCTCGGCTTCTCTTCATTTCTGTACAAACATTTGTTGAGAGATCCTGCAGTGCAGCCTTAACAAATCAACCTGATACAACTGACAGTGTGAGAAACACTTGGCCCAGTTTTAGCTCGGTGTACCTAATAAATCGGCAGCTGAGTGTAATAATGTGCAGCTTTAAATGGTGTTAAAACTCACTCTGTGCATCTGTAGCAAAGCAGTGCGAGCGTCTGGAGTTTGAATGAAAGCCGTGTTATTAATCAAGACAGAAATCAAGTAAATCGCAGCAGGTGACTGGAGTTACACGACCAGTTATCAGAGGTGCTAAAGCACGTTACAGGCAGTGCTGTTGGAATAATAAAGAAATGAGTAAAGAAATATCCTTTGTTTTTGTAGGCCTTGAAGGACTGGAGGCAGGTAATCCAGACAAGATGACTGATGACACACAATGAACAAGACAACAGAGAGACTGGATTGCAGTGGACAGCGCCACCCAGCATCAGCAACATCAAACAAAACAAACAACAGCAGCAAAAAAAAAAGCAGCTGTCCAGCGGAGGAAACTCATCAGATGCCGCCGCAGAGATCAAACAGCAGCATGTGGAACATGGAGTTCTTAGGAGGAGGATCAGTGGGGTAAACTGAGAATTCCTGCCAGGCCAATTGTCACCACTGATAAAATAAAAATACACCCACAGCAACACACCAGAGACAATAAAAGACTAAGAGACAGTTTCTGAAAATCTTCTGTTAACACGAGCCAGTCTTCCTCTTTTCATAGACATTCAAAGTACCACTCAAAAGTTTGGACCCACATTCAGTGTTGTTATTTATATCATCTACATTGTAAATGTGCACTTAAGACATCAAAACTATGAAATATGGAAACTCATGTGGAATTATGTGTTAACAGACAAAATATGTTTTATGTTATAGATTTAAGACGGTTCCCATATATGGGGACGCTGTTAGGTGACTAATGGCTTCATGACCACAAGCTAAGAAGTCTGAGGATCTATGGTCAAACTTAAAGTTCAGCTTGTGTATTAATGGTCATGTAGTCACTGTATCTGAAGAACATTACACAAATTAGACTGACACTGGATTCAGTCTGGTTTGAGACTAGGGGTGGGAATCTTTGGGACTCCTCCTACATACTTTGTCCTACAGAAACCATTCAAATATCACAACGTTCAGCTCATTTAGGACATGATGGTTATTATTTTACTCATTCATACCTTTCATACTTTTTAAAATATTCAACTTTTTCCCATGCTAAAATTTTACATTAAAATGAATGGAACAAACTTCAAATCGTTCTACAAACCTTCAACACTTTCAACTTTCACTACTCCCACATACTTTGTGCTGCAGAAACCGTTCAAATATCACTACGTTCAGCTCATTCAGCACATTATGGTGTGTATTTTACGAATTCATACCTTTCATACTTTTTAAAATATTCAATTTTTTCCACGTTCAAATTTTACATTAAAATGAATGGAACAACCTTCAAATCTTTCTATAAACATTCAACACTTTCAATTTCAGCTGCAGACTTCATTCAAACTTTAAACTATACACAAGACTTTGTACTATTAAACTTGCATTCAACTTTTTTAAATCTTTTACAGTTTTTGAATTATTACAGTTTAACTTTGATGCTTTTTTTTTTTTTTTTTTTTTTTACTTCTACTGTTCAGCTCATTTCACATTTTGCAGGCTTGGTTTTATGTTGAACTTGCCTACGTACCTCTCTGTGTTATACTTGTGAATTTATTGTAGATGTCATTGAGTCTACTAAATAGTTTTTTGTTGAGGTATTTTGTTCATTATCCCAGAACTGAGCCAGGTCTAGTTGACTTGCATACACAGAGATATTTCTGTTTAAGGTCACTCAGTTCATGGGTGCTGTTTCTCCGTCTTTTTTGTGGTAATCGTTAGATAGTTTGGGTTTTTCTTTCCTTTTTAGTTTAGTTCCTTTTTACTTTTGTAGTTGTTTAGGCAGTTAAGACTTTGATTTTTATATTTATTTCTTTGGCTTGAACAGCAGCCACACGTGTTCCTTGTAGTTTACCTCAATCCTAATTCCTGCCAATAAATAACTTTGTTTTACCGAGTTCACGTTACTTACTTTTCCCTACACAAGCTGGGTTGTAACAAACTCGCACAGCCTGTTTTTGCATCTGTACTCACAGTAAGACATAACATTGCTACTTACAACAGCTAGCGTTTCGTTCCAGTCTGAATGAATGCTGCAAAAATATTGATTGCTGCAGGATTAAATAGTTGTTTGCCTCGTTTATGGAGTTCAGTTTTCTTTCTTTTCTTTGTTGTAACGTTGTGTTGTCTTGTGTTGTTGTCTCTGGGGAGGAGAGCTGCTGGTTTTATTAAAGCCATTATGATGCCAAACAGTTCACCCAGCTGTTGGTTTTGGCAAAGGAAACCGGCATCAGTTTCTGAGTAACTTTTTGGCACTTTTGGGGAAAACATCCCATCGCAGCTTTTCTAAACTTAAAATAAACATTTAACTTAAAGCCGTCCAGTAAACTCTTAATGTCCTGGACCGTCTATGTTTTTTAAGCTTTTTATTTACTATATAAAATCTGCATTATCTCATTCTATAGCAGTGTTTTCTTCAATATGTTTTCTATTATGGTAGCTTGTCAGGTTAACACTACATCATCTCGTTAAAAAGCTTTGTAAGGTTTTATTTCTAGTCTGAATGGCGTCATAAAGTAAAGAACTGAGGCGGCTTCAACTGTAAAGTCAAGATGATGAATGGCCCTAAAGGGTGCGATCACATCTCATTGTGTTTATTATTTAGGTTAAAACGAAACAGGGCTTGTAAAAAACAAAAGTCACAAGTTCACAAGTTTGTGAAGGTTTTTCTAGTGACGGCTAATTATCAGCTGGAATTTTAGTGTAGGGAATGTGAGTCAGAGCAACGACTGCAAGGGATGAAAGAGAACTTTGGACTTAAAGCAACATTTTGTAGAAATGTGGACAGTTGTACTCGTATATTTGTTCTTATTACATTACTGATGATCAGAAACTAGTAAGTCGACAAGCAAGGTCAACAACAGCAGACATAGCAGCCAGCTAATATTACTGACTAGTCCAACAGCAGTCAGCCCAGCTCGGCGTCTGTCTTTCAGCCTTTTATTTCACCAAGCTCTCACCAACCACTAAAAGTCAGTCCCAGATTTACTCTTGTCCGGCGGCTTCTTGCTCGCTCACTCTCTCCTTTTCTCTTCTTAGCTTCCCCCGTCAACGTCCCGTTCGGTCATTATGTCCATAGAGGCTTCTGAGCACGGTTACATTGCCCAGCTCCAGTTCTGGCACGACACTGGTTCTGCTCCCCATCAACATTCCTGAAAACTTCTTCTTCCTGATGGTCTAAAACGCCTGTGGTACAAACACTAACATTCCCCCGGTGCTCTGAGCTCACAGTCCGGCTAACAAACTGAACATGAGCTAACAGCAGCTACAGTTGTCAGCAGTTTACTTCACTGTCCATCAGGAAACTCTGTAAATCACAGAGAGTTGAGGCGGAGCAGCCGGAGGACATCAGAGGGAAAACCAGAAAACATTTTCTCCATAAAATATGATCCAGTTTCACCAAAATCAGTGAAATAGTTGGTGGTGTGTGACGCTGTAAAGCGTTATGTACTTCTTGCAGGTGATCATACCTGGAGCCGAAAGTTACATAGTGTGAGACACCATTTACCTGATTACAAGTCAGTGTACCATCACGGCATGGAGGCAAATGTACTTATTTCAGTTGGTGGTGTGTGACTTAGTGCCGTAAAGCGTTACGTACTTCTCCCGACCCAGAGCCCAAAGTTACATAGTGTGAGAACAGACGTACGAATGACAGAGACACCATTCACCTGAAGTCAGTGGCGTGTCAACGAGATTTCAAGAAAGAAAAGTTTGTAGATGTTGCTGATAACAGAACATAAGAATATAATCTGTTTTCTTGTCTTAATAATATCTTCATTTTCTGTCGCCTGCATTGTCGAGTGTTGACGTTGAAGTTGACACATTTACCCTGGTAGGACTCGCTGTCTGTCTGCAGTACTAATCAGACTCATCATTTTGGACAGCAGCTGACAAATGTCTAAACCAGCGCTGTGGAACAGGAAGCCACATATTTCTGCCAGTTTTTACGGTGACCCCGAGAGCAAATTAAGAAAACATATGAAGGACGGGATGATGCTGCTCCTTTTGGCTGGCTGATGTTCAAACTTTTAAAAAAGTTTATGCAATGATTTTAGGACATATCATTTTTTTTAATGATGCACTGATGCTGAATGTCACCCAAGACATTATGTGCAGACCAACCAGGTGTTTACTTCATAAAATACTGTGGGTAAAATGTGGTCTGGACAGCAGCCACTCTGGCTGGAAATCGGCAGATTTATATAGCTTGCTACTGGCATTGACCACAGTATTGGAGAATCTGTCCCTCACCTGACATCAAAACCTTAAAATACATTTGTAGTATTCCCCTATTAGTCTGTATGATCTTACTTTGTGCTTCACATTACAAAACAATCATAGAAACCTTAAATACACTCCCCCCGACACTAATCAGCACATGGTATCTCCTGGAACCTGCTCAGGTACCCTGCAGGGACTCTTTCAGTTTGAACACCCCGTAGAGGAGACACAAAAGAGGTGAGTGACCTCAGCACAAACATTTCATTAATAATACTGCACAATCAAGCCACAGTCAACACTATAATTTTAGTTTTCTAACCACAATAAGCACAAAATGATAAAGTCACCTGTTTGTCTTCAGTCAGTCTCAGAGAGGCAGAACAAGATCTACAAACACATGAATACATTCATCAATGAAACATTCGTCCCTTTGGTTTGCGCCTCGTTACAGTATTATCTATATATCGTGCTTCAGAATATTAATAATGAAAACCGTCATTACAGTTAACATTGAGATAAGTGACACCTACCTGATCATTAAGTCGCTATCTGTGCGTGTGTATAAACATGTTTGGATAATATTAATGTTATGTTAGGGGTGTTAGTCACTTCTGGTATCTGGTCTCACCTAACAGAGCACGTGCCCCATATACAGTGCAGCAAAGTGGGTTCGATTCCAGCCTGCGGCCCTTTGCTGATGTCTGTGTTCAACTGTCTTATCGCATAAATGCCCAAAAAGGGGCTCACCTGGGAGCTGACCCGGTAGCTGACCCGGTAGCTGACCCGGTAGCGTGGTGCCCCAGGTACAAAGGCTACATAAGGCTGCAGCCGCCGGGGTTCCTTTGCTGCATGTCATCCCCCTCTCCCTCTCTCTCTCTCTCTACTTTTCTGTCATTTCTCGGCTGCTACTATCAAATAAAGCCACAAAAACTGTTCATTTTAATAGAAAATACAGGTAGCTGGTATTGTATGGATGTAGTAGTTTAGTTTTTATTTATCATTTATTTTCTATGTGTGTACTATATTTTATTATTTACTGGATTTCTACAGGACATATTGGAGATCTTTCACCAAGATTTAGACGTATAGGACAGGTGTTTGGACGTGGACGCTGCTTGTAGCGGACAGAGAGCATAAAAATATATCTGACAGCAGTCCCAGGACGCTGTCTGACCTGTCTGACATGCCGTTTCTTCCAAAGCTGCATTTTGTTCCTCGTCACCCTGAATATGTACAAGTAGGAAAATTGAAAAACAACTTGCACGTTGTTGCTCGGTGTTGTAGCGACTTCTTGTGTTCTTGGACTGAACGGTATCTGTTAATTAAAGGAAATATATATTTGCAGCCTCCTCTCTGCTCTGCTGTGATTTACTGTCCCTTCTTTTATGGAGCATGTTTTACTCCAGCAGTACAGAGTCATAAAAGTTAAACGGCGCAGCAAAACTTTAATATTTTCCTGCAGTTTGGATTCTCTGCTCTCTCAAAGGTCAACGCCGCCAAGACGGCTTCTAATTGGTCAGCGGCACATCTTCATGTTAAAGGTCTTTAAATGAGCACCCTGGACAAAAGAGAGGAAGTGACTCTAACTCAGTGGACGTGATTGTTGCTGCTGACGTCTAAAAGAAGGTTCACGAGGCGCGCTGATTCACCCACAGAGATGTACAGAGATTAGAGAACTCATAATGCCATCTGCTGGTGGGAGGAAGGAAGTGAAGGCTACAGAGTGCGTAAGATACTGCTGGGCTGCTGTCGAGTAGACACAAAAGTTATCTCCTATGTCCTTTCCTAAGCACTTTTCCTCAACCTTGATAGAAAACGTCATGAGATGATGGAAACGTGACAGAGAACAAGATCATCTGATCATCTGTGTGCTTTAAACCAACTTTAACACGTGAAAGATAAAGTGAGAAACTCTGAGAAAGATTTAAAGGAAAATTAGCGAATGTTTCTCTGTTTGAGGTTTGGAGTTTGACAGTGTTACTCACCAGAAGATCTCCAAAATCAAGTGACACATGGCGGAATTCAAACTGCTGATTTCCTTTTATATCATTATTTTGTTACATGTTTGGTCAGATGTGATATTTTTCATTATTTCAGTTGCAGGTCTCACTGCTTTTCCACATGCAGTCTGTCGCTCTCGAGAAGATGAATTGAACTCTCTGAGGTCAGAATCGATAAGGCCATTGCTCTGACCTCAGAGGGTTAATACTTTAACACCTTTGAAACAATATTTTCAGAACAATTCACAAAACATAAATTAATGCCTACTCAAGAATCTTTCAAACAAGATCATTTAGAAAATCACTGCTACTAAAAAACATTGAGAAATCATCATTATTCTGTAATAATGAGAGGAAGACTAGTTGGATTTGTATTTTGGGGGTTGTGCGTGAAAAATATTTTGATTTGAAGCTCAACCAAGAACCAATTTGCATAAACAAATATGTTAGGAAGCCAAAATCTTTTGGAGAAAATAAATGTAAATCATTATAATAATATAACTTGAACCATTGAAATAATATCCAAATAAAAATAAGGAACTGAGCGAGCGGATTTCCTGGTATGAACGTTTTTATACGTTTGTTGAGCAGAGAAAATAAATCTTTAGTTCGTTCCACAATGGGGGAGATTTAGAAAAACATTTATGTATGAAGTGTTTTGTTATGATGATATGCTTCACTCGACATTCAATATGCTCGTTCTTGTGTGTGTGTGTGTGTGTGTGTGTGTTCCCCTGGATAGTTTATGTTTATGGGTTTGGAGCTCAGCCCGTCATGCAAGGATTTCCATAAATTTGGGTCACAAGCGTGAAATAGGTGCTCTGTTGTTTCAACATTTACATGTTAACGGTATTATCTGCTTTCCTTTGGTAAAGGATGGTCCAGTGCTAAAGGAGGAAAGGAAGCACTGAGGGACCTTTCCTTAGCGTTATTCAAACATCTCTCATTGTGTAACTTTTCTACCATAAATTAACAGATTGTGTTGATCTGCACTGACCTGTGGTCAGGTGAATGGTGTCTCTGTCATTCGTACGTCTGTTCTCACACTATGTAACTTTGGGCTCCGGGTCGGGAGAAGTACGTAACGCTTTACAGCACTAAGTCACACACCACCAACTGAAATAAGTACATTTGCCTCCATGCGGTGGAAAAGTAATATGTACACTCACCAGCAACTTCATTAGTACAATCTAATGTGATCCAATACAACAACTCTGCCTTTAGGAAGCTTATAATTTTGGTGTTATACCAGAATCATGTTCCACTAAAGGTTCGAGTAAATGCTCGAAGGATCATCCTGCTTTGCTGGAAGCATCAGTCTCCACCTCATGAGATGGATAACATTCATGAAGACCTGGACCCCTTTTATACAGCACTATAAGGGTTTGAACACACCTCCTATTGAAGAAGATGATAATGATGGTCTCACGATGGTTCAACCCTAACCCCATTCATCTTCGTTCATCGACCCTGCCTTTTTTCTTCTCTTGGTTTCGTTTCGTCTGTACGGTTGTTCGGTCCAGTTTGTGTTTTCTACGTGTCATAGTACCGTTTGAAATCCATGTGACAAACTTGTAATTGATGTCAGCTGTATCCCCCTTAAGACTTCAGAGGGATAACTGATGACGTGGAGGGAATAGAATGAACATAACGTCTTGATCGGACAGCAAACAGTAGCGTAGAGGCATTCTTTAAACATTTCTATACGATTGCTGACATTTTGTAATATAAAACAAAAAGAAAAAAAACTTAATCATAATTCTTCTTTATATTTATTATTAAGGTTGTAGTGGGTGGTGCATTATGTTAAAAGGTGTTTCAAACCTCTCCATTTAATGCAGTTCAGTTCAACTCCACTGCAAACTCCAACCGCAACGACAGTTAAATTAATTAAATTACTACCTCAATGACAACTGAACATCGTCTTTGTAAGAGCAGAGCCGTCGTATTGATCTCATCAGATTGGACAAGTGTACCTTGTCGCCTTATCTAAATCATGTTTGTAAGAGCTCCCGCTGAGTTTTAATTCTATCAGCAGACTTTCAGAGTGGTTCTCAAAGAGGTTTAAAGCGCTCACATCTGCTGATCTGACATCTGGTTCACATTTTGTCAAGTTAACTCGATTTTCATAATAAAATAGAAGCTCTGATTGACGCCTGGAAGACTTGTACAGTAGACATCTTGTCGAAGGCTTCATCTGGTTTGGCCTGTTTGGATTGTAAAAGGCCAAACAGCAGCTTCCTTTTCAAAATATGATTCCACAGACAAGATCAACAAAACATGTCTACAGTTCAGTGCCACCAATAGTATAGTCATAGTATTTCCTTACACGTTTCCACTGTCACTCCTAATGGTTGTGATGTTTTTACATCGAGGTCACTGCTGATGGACAGTCGAGGTACATGAACCACAAATCCTGACAGTTCATGCAGTCACGTCGAATCCTTCAGAGAAAACTTTGCAACTTTATTTGACTGACTAATGTCCACTGTGAGTATTTGAAGTCCTGAGACTTAATATCAGTGTTTCTCCAGTATGACTGACGCCACCTTTTAGTATTTATTTACGCGAATAACGTGAAGAGGTTACCAGAAATCAGTGAGGAGAGAACGGGAGTGGCACACCACAAAGTTCCAGCAGCAACGGTGCAGTTATCGTTTGTTTAGCCTGAAATAAGCAGGCTCGTTTGTGTTTAGACTCACTTTCCTCACATTGATATTTGACCCAACAATCTGACAACTCGCCCAATAATGTGTCCCTCTGTAGGAGGAAATTAGGTTGGTTAGAACTTCTTCTCAGTCTCGACCATTGTACTCACAAGTTTATGCTACAACATCCAACGGTTCAAGAAATAAGCCAACAGTTTATCCACATCATCTAAACCACTTTATCTGGAGGTCGAGCTGAAGGTGAGCACACCTGAAATGTCCGTTAATATCCCTCGTGATACAGTGAAACTAGCTGCATACAAATCGCATACGTTTTAGAACGCATAAAACTGGGACATGCCTCCTCCGAATATTTAACTTCGACCATCTAACAGTCAACTAATACCTGTCACAAGCTGTAGAGCACACTGCAATTTGGTACGCAGCCAACATACTGAAGAGTATTGGAACATAACCACTGTGTGCACACAGCTACGGCAACAACTAGTTCATCTATGTAGTCTGTAAACTGACAGTTTGGGAAATTGATGTTCAGTTCATTGTTTTCTCTTCTGAGTGAGTTTAAGATTAAAAACAAACCCTGTGATTATTCAATGAGACATCAGCTGACTGTTCGTGTTTCTTGATCCGTCTGCCATGTTTGGAGCTGTTAACCTGAGTTCATTATCACTGATAGGAACGAAAGTTAGAGGCAACATAATTGTTGTACCATATGATGAGGAGAAACAATCCAGAGACATCATGTTTTCTTTATTTCTCATTGTCAAACATGAGTTTCAAACGTCATCGTTTACAAGCAGTTGAGCTCTGATTTCAGGCTGTAACCGTAGCCACCACTTTTATCTTCACCCCGATTGGCCACAGAGAAATTAAAAATGAACTGGGAGGGGGCGTTGCACATGTTTTTTTTTTTTTTTGGCCCTTCAAGTCAATTAAATAAGTCACAATTAAAGAACAGAAAGAATAAGACTTGCTTTGACGTGCTTTGGTGGTCGCTTTGGCAGCAGTGCTTCTCTTCACCCTCTACCTGGATAATAGGTAAACACACCCAGTAACGCCGAGCACTTCGTGAGCAGCTCCAGTCTTCTCGCACAGTTCTCGCTAAGTGCTAACAGAGGGCAGCATGAAAACACGAGGATAAGGCCGCTGTACACTAAACCGTTAATTAAAGATACAGATAAAAACCTGGTCGGTCACCTTCCACCTCGAGCTGTGACGAGACGGAAAGCTCAGATAGAAAAGCATCAGACAACGGAGAGGGAATGACAGAAACAACAAGAGGAATTCTCTCTAACAGCCACAGTAGCACTTGATGGTGTCGATGAAAAAGAGGAAGTCAAGGACAGAAGATGTCGGCGTGTCGGAGCTAAATAATGAGACTGACTTGTTGGATCGATGCAGGTTCGGCTCCAAAGTCCCGCTGCGACCAGAAATTTGTGATTTAACATCAAAGATTGATCTCACCTCAGTAAAGCAGAACAAGGGTTCCAAACTTCAGCCATGCCAAAAATCACTGATCGACACAGGATGTGATGTGAGATTCATTTCTTCAGCATTTGATATGAAAAGCTATTGAAAGGGGAAGATCCCTGAAAAGTCGATATTTGGACGGCACCCAGAGTGCAACCTGCTCAAACTCTAAGTGCTCCCACCCACCAAAAACACCAACACCCTTCTGGCCACACCTCCTCCTTCTCCTCCTCTTCATCCTCAGCTGGATGGGGGCTCAGTAGCGATAGTGGTCTGGTTTGAAGGGCCCCTCGGTGGGCAGACCGAGGTACTTGGCCTGCTTGTCAGACAGCTTGGTCAGCTTCACCCCGAGTTTATCCAGGTGGGCGGCTGCAACCTGCTCGTCCAACTATGGACACAGAGAGAGAAACAGCTTCTGTCAGCACCAAGTTGAAGAGCAGTGGTTACTTATTTCACAGTGAAGCTGCAACTAATGATTATTCTCATTACGGATAATTCCCACATTTGTTTTTATGGCTGTCTAAAACTCAAATTTCACAATGATTATACTGAGAACAAAATGTTTGACATCACTGCTTGATAAATGACAAATATGGCCTCTATTAATAAGTCAACAAGACTCCAGTTTTTACTTCTTAATATCACAAGCTCAAACTTTGTGAGGACTAGTGTGGATTCAGTGACATCTAGTGTTGGAGCTCCTAATTGCAGCCATATAGACTCATTTTAAAGTGATGCACTTCATGAAATACACCAGTCATAGAGTCTGACCTTCTTGGGCAGGAAGTAGACTCCCAGAGGATATTTGTCGGTGTTCGTCCACAACTCGATCTGAGCCAGAACCTGCAGGAGAGGACAGCTGATGAGACTCGATTCGTGTTTAGTCCAGCAGCCATATTGTTTTTATGTTCCTGTTCCTGTATCAGTACCTGATTGGTGAAGGAGTTGCTCATGACGAATGATGGATGTCCCATGGCACAGCCCAGGTTGACCAGCCTGCCCTCGGCCAGGATGATGACGTGACGGCCGTTCTTCAGAAGATAGCGATCGACCTGAGGAGGAGAAGGAGACGGATTACAGCTGTGGAGACGGTTCAGATACAGACTCAGATTGATGTGCGAGAGGAGGCGAGTGTGGACTGAGCGGGAATACAGAAGAGAAATCTAAGAACGCCGCAGGCAGCTTCTGATCTATAAGCAGAGTGTGAAAGTTTCCATACCTGAGGCTTGATGTTGACTTTCTTTGCAGCGTTTTTGTTGAGCCAGCTCATGTCGATCTCACAGTCAAAGTGTCCGATGTTACAGACGATGGCGTCATCCTTCATGTTCTCAAAGTGCCTAAAGGAAACATAGTTATTAACGTGCAATCATGTGATAAGAATTCACAAAAACTTCAAGCACTCTGATTTCACTGGTTTGTCAAACGTACTGTCCCAGGATGATGTCCTCGCAGCCAGTGGTGGTGACGAAGATGTTTCCTTCCTTACAAGCCTCCTCCATGGTGGTAACCTCATAACCTACAGAGTAACAGCAGGAGAGGGCTTTAAGGTAATGCTCACATAACGTGTGGCGTTTTAAAGAGACGACTTATTGTCTCTCCCAAGTTGAGCTCTGAAGACGACTCTTCTTCACCTCACAAGGCAAAGGCCTCCTCGTTATCTCCCTCTCTCTCTCTCTCTCTTCATGAAGATTATAATTTGTGTTCATGGTATAAATATACTTTTGGCTGTCATCACCTACCCTCCATGGCGGCCTGCAGGGCATTGATGGGGTCGATCTCCGTGACGATGACGCGAGCTCCGAAACCACGCAGAGCCTGGACGCAGCCTTTACCCACGTCACCATAGCCGGCCACCACGGCGACTTTACCGGCGATCATCACGTCGGTGGCTCGCTTGATACCGTCGATGAGACTCTCCCTGCAGCCGTACAGGTTGTCAAACTTACTCTGCAACAGAAAAATTATTATTCAGAATATGGAGCTTTTTACAGGCAGAAAAGATGAGATGGATTGGCTCCACCGAGGACCTGGTGTCAGATTTAAAGATTTTCATGACCTCTAGTTAAGTTCAGTTTACCTGAATAATTAGTCAACTCATGTGGTGTGCACTTATCTCAATGTGTGGAGGATTAAAGGTCGAGGCAGGTTACCTTTGTAACGGAGTCGTTGACGTTGATGGCGGGAATTTTCAGCTCGCCCTTCTTCATCATCTTGTACAGGTTGTGGACGCCTGTGGTGGTCTCCTCTGACACTCCACGGATACCTGAAAACACAAGGTCACGTAATTATGGAAAAACACCCAGTACACTTCCACTTATAGACAAGCTTCATTCAAATTATCGACATAAAAGGACAAACAACGCAAAGGATAGCATGTAAAGTGCATTTCCAACATGATCCCCTGGAGTACAGGAGTAGAAATAACACGTATCAACATAAAGTAATAAAAGAAATGAATCGAGTGTGATGTTTTAATGTTGTAACGGTTACCTCTAGCAGTCATGCACGTTTAACTGAGTAATTTAAGAACCGGCTTTCTGCAGCTACACTTTGTGTGTTCAAGTGTTGGTGGTGAGAATCACTCCGAGTCCTCGGCGTGTTGTAGAGTCTCAGTGCAGACTACCACCGTTCGATCTCTGCCACCTTATGACACAGCTGCAACACTGACGGTTGGGCTGCAACGCCTCAAGGGGCATGAAAATCAATGTTAGGGTTCTTTGGCGCTGAATTCTGGGACATACCTGCCAGAAGTTTGGGGTACTTCTGGTGGACCATGTTGGTGAGGTCTCCTCCGTCGTCCAGGATCATGTTGAGGGGCTGACCGTCTTTGAAATACAGAGTCTGTTCGATGCACCACACGTACTCCTCATCGGTCTCACCTTTCCAGGCGTACACTACACAAAGAACGAAAGAAAATAAGACAATGACTATCAGAGAGTCTGCTGAGAACACTCCCACAGATGGGCAGTGAATCTAAAGTGTTGGTGGTGAGAATCACTCCGAGTCCTCGGCATGTTGTAGAGTCTCAGTGCAGACTACCACCAGTCTCTCTCTGCCACCTTATGACACAGCTGCAACACTGACGGTTGGGCTGCAACGCCTCAAGGGGCAATAAATCGATTAACATACAATATATATTGTATAGCATAGTGATCTCACACCCCCAAAATCTTCTTAATACAGTCCTCAGCTCATTTTATGATTCACGTAGAGTCAACACCAAGGTGGCGTGCGTTACCTGGAATACCGGCCTTGGCGATGGCGGCAGCAGCGTGATCCTGAGTGGAGAAGATGTTACAGCTCGACCACTGAACCTGAAGACGAGAGAGCACATCAGAGAAAGATTCATTTGAATTAATCTAAATATTATTTTATTAGAAAACAAAAGTTAATGACTTCTTCTGGGAGATATATACACAAAAACTGGTTTTCTGACAGGATTTCTACATAACAGGTTTGCCACTGGGCAACTTAACAACCTCATAGCTACAGTGTGTGCGTGTGCGTGTGTGTTCAAGTGTTGGTGGTGAGAATCACTCCGAGCCCTCGGCGTGTTGTAGAGTCTCAGTGCAGACTACCACCGCTCGATCTCTGCCACCTTATGACACAGCTGCAACACTGACGGTTGGGCTGCAACGCCTCTAGGGGCATAAAAATCTATTAATGTGCAGTAATAATATCACGTAATGTGTTAAACTAAAAAGTTATGTTAACACAGACGACAACAGAAGAGTGTCTGTCGACGAATTCAAGGTTAATCTTTGAGAACAGACGAATGTTTGGTCCCTCTCTGCAACATCATAAATATCAACCTATATGATCATCATGAACTCTTAAAAACTGTCACAATAAAAGCTGCAATGAATGACCTGCCTATGCACTAACATGTATTACCGCCATCTAGTGTCCAACACACTCTGCAGCACTGCTACTTCAAAGTTCAGCTGCATGTAAAAATTTTTTTTTTTTTTAAATCAGTTTCCTCTTAATAACCTCACCACAGTAAAGTTAACTTCAATCCAAGCAAGGCACTGATCATCTAAAATTTACATTTTATAGTACCAAAGCTAAAATAGGAACCATCAATGTTGTATGGAAGGTAAATTTGCAGGTGACACAACATTGAGTAAAATCAAACAGCGGCCTTTTTCTCTGTTGGTTCTCAGGCTGCAGGTTTCCGCGAGACAAAACCAGTCCTGGTCAGACAGATAAAAGCCGACATGATAACAGAACACACTGGCCTTGGGGCAAACCGAGGGAGAGACAAAACCCCAGACTCGCAGAGAAAGTTCATTAATGGATCAATAAACTTGTCCTCCCTCAGTAACTGCTGCTGTGGTGCACTTTAGTGAGGCGGAAGATGAGGGAAGTTAAAGCAGGCGGCTCTCCTGATATCAAAGAAGCCGCACTGCGTTATCAGTAAACCAAACTGCTCTCCTCTCTGACGGAATAATCTGTACACAGTCACGCTGCACAACAGCTAATTTGTTAATCTATTGGCCTATACTCTGATTATTTATGATGCTTCATGTGACTGAAGAAACCACAAGGAGGATAACGACTAACTGAGCCAAACATTGATCTGGCCGTGGCTGTTTTGACTCCTGGGAAAGATTAACTGGACCCAAAAATGTACAACCAAAGTTGTTCCTGGAACTGAGTGAACACACTCCACCGAAACTCTCGTTAGCAGACCTGAAGAATTTGCAGCTGCAACATTACATGTCACCTCTGCGTTGACACAGCAGGGAAAATGTTAGTGGACGCATGTACAGCAGGTAAATGTCACCTCAGCTCCGAGGGCGGTGAGGGTCTCGATGAGCACGGCGGTCTGCAGGGTCATGTGGAGGCAGCCAGCGATACGTGCGCCCTTCAGAGGCTTGGACTGACCGTACATCTCCCTCATCTTCATCAGACCGGGCATCTCGTTCTCTGCGATTTCGACGGCCTTGCGCCCCCAATCGGCCAGGCTGATGTCAGCTACGAGAGAAAGCAACAAGATGTTCAAAAATGTGACGATAAAATAACCCACAGTGGTTCACAATCAAATTAAAGGTGTATTAAAGGTTCAGCAGTCTATTCAAACTTAGTTCTGGGCTATGCTTTCCACCACACTGCAGCTTTTAGATATTTTTCTGTTTGCTAGCAGGCAAAAGTGACAAAGAGGCACCTTCATGTAACACAAAGTCAATGCAGAGCGATGAACTGTTGATAAAAGTCACATCTCAAGCTGTAAAGGGTGTTAACGATGCTCAGATTTACTGTCAACGTGATCTAAAACTCAAACATCGATGAGTTTACGTCATGCTGCTGCAGAGAGAAGAATCAGGATGTGGTTTTTGCAAATCAGCAAATCTGTTGTAATTTAAATGGAGAAGTCCTGAAAGAACACATTAATGCGATTATGATGATATGTGCTGATATTATTCCTGATGCATCTTTCTTGCCTTCTCCCTGCTAATGTTGTTGTCGCACTGGAAGGTTTAACTGCCTGCACAGTCGCTCCTTTCATTTCTGTTGCTGCTCGTGTGCGGTGTGGTCCGGAGAACATGATCCCACTCAATGAATGTAACGAGGAATGCATTTGAAACGTGACACTGGACAATGAGCAACATCAGCTAAAAAGTATCTCATCATAATTAACTTGATTTGTTTGTAACTGTTTCACATCACAGTAATGAGTTAGTCGAGGTTTATTTCTTCAACGTGTCAGAACAAGTGTGTAAACGATAAAGAGTGAAGGCAGCTGATTTACTGCCCCATAAATAAAAGAGGATTTACACGGACAGATCACGTCGGCAGCTTGTTCTTCTTTTCACTTCTTGTTTCTTCAGCTGCAACTTTCACCCGATGATTCTTTGAACAGTGTTTTTTCTTAAAGCACGTACCTCTATGAAGCTAAAACCTTACTTTATCCCATTAAGCCCAACCATCTTGTTGAAAAATATTAGATATGGATATTATCAATAGTGTGTAAATGAGTATTAACCCCACTAATGTTTACACTTGTAGTTCATCATGATAAAATGAAATCATCATCCTGGTTTAACAGGAAGTGAAGCACTCCGTTCTGTGCTGCAGGTGAACCTCCGTGTACAGGATGTCAGTCCTGTACAAGTACCACCCACCCGACCTCCACCACCACAGAGGCTGCAGCCTGTGCAAACACACCTCAGCGGGGATAACTGCTCTGAACCGGCACTGGGCTGAACGACCGGCCACAGAGAGGATTAGGGACACGAGTTCACGCCGAGGTCAAAGTCGTGACTGTGCTGAAAGTCAGCAAGTTAAATGTTGAAGGATGTGACTTATTGTGTGTAGTTATCCACCGAAGGCATTTCATAATGATCGATCATTTCTGCGCCGACAGATCAAATCAAAGAGAACAAAGAACTTAAATCTTTAATTCTCTGTTCAAATCAAGACTTTGAGGGGTCACACTGAGGCCTCCAGTGAGTTATGATTATTTCCTCAACTAAATCTTTAAGGTCCAGAAATGTTGAACAAAGTTTATCAGAGCTCCCAATTAATTTACTGTTAACCAACTGATTAAGTCTGAAGATAATTTTATTGATATCGAACCTTAAAAAAAAAAAAAAAAAAAATTAAAGGCCACACAGGTTAAGATCAATAAAGTAAAAATGGGAAACATAACAGATTTAACGGCACAGAAACAGGCAGAACTACTAAAAACCAGCTACTCATTCACTGATTGAGTTAATAAGAAAAAAAGGAAAAAGAATAAAGGGATAAAAAAGATGACAAAAGAAATGTTAAGACAATCAGTAACAAACTAATTTAATGCTTCACTGATCATCTGTCTTTCTACAGTGCTGCAAACCTAAATCTTCACAACTGTGACAAAACACAACACTACTCTGCAGACTGATAGACTGCTTGTAGTAAATGATAAGACGCTGCATTAATAACATTTCTGGACTTAAAAGGACTGAGTTGAACTCTGACACTCGACTGTATGTGTGTGTAGTGTAGTGTAGTGTGTGTGTGTGTGTGTGTGTGTGTGTGTGTGTGTAGACTTTGACCCACAGCTATCTGCAAGCAAGACATTGAGTAACCGCTTCACACACATGCAGCAGGTGGACGGTGCAGTGGAGGATACAGGAGTCATTTTAATGGTTAATAGCCCAACATGTATGTTACATACATGACCTGACATGTTCACCTGAGTGCAGTTTATTCATATAAACAATAACTCATCAATAAACGTCACAACAACGTTTAAATCAAAATGCATTCAACGTTTAAGGAGCACCACGTGCAGCATTACTACGGTATGTAAGTTAACATGCTGTGCAGCTCTGCCTGCTCCTGTCACTCATGCAAGCGTCGCCAGGCATGACGGGAGTCGTAGTTCGCGAACGGCGTGAAACGGGAGCAGCGTGACGCATGTGGCTCCGCTGATAAAACTACAACACCCAGAGGCTGTGTGGACGTTTGTTCCCCCACGGACTACAGCATGTTCGGCGCTAACTCGACTGTTTCGTGTCGATTCATTCTCAGATTTGAGCAAATGTAAAACTACATGTAGCGTAAGAGGCTAAATTAGCACGCGCAGCTAACGTGCTAATCACCGTGCTAAATAACAACAACGCCACACGATCAAGCGCGTGCTAGCTAAGTTAACGATAGCAATAGCGGAGCCGGGGAGCAATTATGAACATTTTGATGTCAGTAAACCGATATTTAAACGTTAAACTAACGTTGTTTTGGTTGTATAATTAGCTTTATAAGCTAAAAATGCTGCTACAAGAGCCATTACCCACAAACTTCACAGCACGCGAGCTAACAAACGGTCAAACGTCTATCTTTAAAAGGCGGTAAAATATAATAAATAATACATTTAACCACTCACCAACTTTGTAGGGAAGTTTCTCAGACATGCTTCTTTCTTGGTGTGTTGTTCCCGGGGAGGTTGAGTTGAGTTGCAGCAGCCTGAGCCGACGGAGAGAGGGAGGGACGGACACATGACGGCTCGGCTTTTTATCGGCGGAGCCGCATTCAAACACCAGCTTACACCACGGACCCCACGGTTGGATTCTGATTGGCCGCGGCTGCTCCCGCCCCCCGCGGATGGGTGATTTGATTGGATGACGCTTGCCGATGTAGGGGCGGCCAACCAATGATCACTTGAGGTTTAAGGTTTGAGGTGTTTGGAAAAGAGGAGTTGGAACAAGTTCAGTCTGGACCTGTTCGGTAAATAAGTGACAGTAAATGTTGTGTGTATAATTCTGAGGTTAAATAGTGTGAGGTAACACAACAGGACATTTTATTCAACACACTAATATTAATGTTGTACCGCAGGCTGTGTGCAATGTGTAGATAGATAGATACATATTGGACCTTTAATGCAGGATCTGGTTTACACTTTGGTGCAAATTCTTAAAAAAATAAATAAATAAATTTAAAATAAATTTATCAATTCACCAAACGATTATCATTAACACAATCAACTCTGGGCTTTTGGGATCTACTGAAGGTCTGGGGATCGAACGCTGATGCAATTAAAGATGTGGTGTGTATAATTTTGTGATATATAGTGGTGTAGTCGCGTGAATAAAGGCTCATTCTGAGATAATAAAAACACAATGGTTCTTATTTTCAGATAGATAGATAGATAGATAGATAGATAGATAGGTCGTCATAGCAGTCCGGTATATTTGAATACAATAAAAATACAATAGAATAAAATACTGAGGTAGAAAAAATAACACAGAATGGGACAAGGACACTTAAAAAACACAAGATAAATAGGTAGATAAGGTGCAGTGGCAAGATGATGGAAATAGTACTGATGGTATGATGGTAGTGTTATTGTTAGTAACAGTATATAATAATAATACAGTATTTAATAATAATAACTGCAGGTTGAAATGAATTTGAGAGTGTGTACTGGAGCTGGAGAATGATTCACTTTAACATCATGTAACATTAAAGGTCCAGTGTGTGCCATTTATAGGCAGACATGGTATATAATAAGCATAACTATGTTTTCATGTGTGTTTATCATATTATATTATAAAACATTTTTATTTCTACGGTCACTTGCAATGTTTTATATAGTTTTCTATTTGTATAGATGTTTAGCACTATCTATCTATCAACCTATTAATTATCTCAGAATAAGACTTTATACAGAGGGAGCGGGTCCTCTTCCAGAGTCCTCCATGTTTCTACAAACCCAGAACGGACAAACCAAACCACTGGCTCTAGACATCCACTCTACTCTAGTTTATCCTTCATGCTTTGAACGAGGAGGGTTAGGCGAGGGGTATTCAGTTGGTTGCAATCTACAACTTCACCATTAGATGTCACTTAATCACACACACTGCACCTTTAATTAATTGCATCAGCGTTCGATCCCCAGACCTCCAGTAGATCCCAAAAGCCCAGAGTTGATTGTGTTAATGATAATTGTTTGGTGAATTGATAAATTGATTTTCCTGCGTTAACATAATATCCCTGACTTAACCAGTTGCAACTGTTTTCCCTTTGTCCTGTAGCCAATGAATTTAAACACAATACTGCATTAAAGATACTACACTGGTTTCAAAATTGTGAGTTTGATTTAAAGTTGTAAGCAGAAGCCAAAAGATACCCAACTGCATTGTTTGCAATATGTCACAAGGCACCTGAAGTGATGCATCCAGTCAGCAAGCAGCGTCTCTTTATTGGTTGGTTCACAAAGCCTGAACCCATTAATCAATGAATGTACATGAAGTTTGGAAACAGAAGTAAGAGGACACTAAATACAACTACGATCCACCTCAGACACATTGTAAATATGAGGTAGCAGAGTATGTTTTGGCTCAAAGGCATTTTAAAGGTGCGTTATGTCAGAGAATAGTAATTTACTAATTATTGTGTATTCATATGAAGTGGAGTTAGGTAAGAAGGTATGGCAGTTAGACAGCTTAGCAGGCCATGGCATGCAGATGAAACTGTCTATGAAAGCAGCCGATGTAGTTTAGCCTCAGGCAGATATGATACTGGTATAAGCTGGTTCAGGTGCCAAGTATCTGCTCTTTGTTTGGGCAGAGGTGGAACGAGAACAGATGCAAAGTAAGAGGGCTCCGCGGATTCATGAAGGCATTGCCTGATACACACTGCAGAGTCAATAAAACTATTGACTCTACTTTGAAAAACACAAATAATATTTCACGAACAAGATGTTCAACAAACACAGGATGAAGCACTTCAAACCTGGATAAATAAGTCTGTGATAATAATGTGATAATATTTAGAATAAACTTCATTTGTAAAAGACCTTTCATGCACAAAATGCAGGAAAAGCTGTAGTATACACTTGTGCATGTGCGTGCACTAAGAATAGCTGCAGCCCAACCTAAACTCTAACCCTGGTCTTGGCCTTTGCTCCAGTATTTCATCCAAAAAGGACCATGTCGGTGTCACTGAGGGGAAAGGTCCTCACACAAACTATGTGTGATTTTAATATTAAATTGGGAATCAGTTATGGGTTTTGGGAGGCGAAGGATATAATTACTGATGTTACATTAAAACTCTGCACTAAAACTCAAAGTAATGCAGAGGAGGAGAGGAAGTCAGTGTGTTTGTGTGACTCATTTTCAGATGGAGGTACTGAACCTTTGACTCCTAAAGATGTATAGATCATCTTAAAAATACTACATACAAGTTAACATATCACTAATTTTTGTGCTAATACTTTTTACCTGTACAACATGCACTTTGCACAGTACTAAGAAAATCAGAGATACATTTCAAGCCAAAAGAAGAAGGTGTGACGTATCAGAAAGTTTATATAACTTGACAAATACCTAAAAAATATAATATATAAAAAAACACACATTTTTTCATGAGGTTTTAGTTATTTCTCATTTTACTGCAGTTTTGGTGAGGGTGTGTCATACACATAGACAGATCAAATCATTTTTCATAGAAGATATTCTATTCTAAGTCTAAAATGTCCTGAAAATGACAATATATGGCTGTGAAATGCAGCGAGTATACCGTGAGCATAAATATACAGGAAAGGCAAGACTCACGGCTCAGAGCTGAGGGGGCTAAACTCAGCCGACTGGTAGAAACACTATACTACAGCTAATTTAAGAGCGTGTTTCAAGCGGTCTCCATCGGGATCACAGCGGAACGTCACCCAATCGCTCTCAAGTCTTTGAGCCTAAATTCCAGTTAAACACTCTCAGAGGAAGGAGATGTCACCAAATCAAAAACAGTTCTTTGTTCAGATTGTAAAATATTTCTGAGTAGGATTATTTCTACAGTAGGATTATTATTTTTTTCTTTTATTGCTTAAGTAGATTATTAATAAAGTCAGTAATTCAGCAGCTGAATTGGTGTGAATCCCAGGTGGCACTCTGTCACTAAAGCTGTGTCAAAGCTATGTGAATGTCTTTGAAGTATAATTAGGGAGTCTTAATTAATATCCACAATGTAAAAAAATGCTCATTTGCATACCCTAATGAAGACTTCAATTCCTAAATTACACACAAACCCAATCAGCATTGAAGAGCCACCAGAAACCAGGTCATGAGGTCAAGGTTCAGGAAGCAGCATTTCTGTACACGGAGCGAGGATGGACGAGGTTTTTGGTTAACTTTGAGTAAACATGCAGGTGGAGTTAAAGGAGTTGTGGTGCATAATCTGGCCTCTTACTGAAGCTTTGCTGAAGGAGGAATTTGAAACATTTCAATGTGTTAAGTAGCAGCTTTGAACAACAGTCAGGCTTTGAACAATGTGACGGATATCTTCTAAAGATTTATACGAGAGCAGCCTCCTTCAGCACGTACGAGGTCTGTGTCGACATTTAAACATCAACAAAGTTCTTATCCTGCACTCTGCAGCCTATAAATATATCTAACTGAATGTGATTTTCCTATCTAAACTGTGGCAGGTTAAAAATTTAGATTCATCTTAAATTAATAAATTATATTTTGAAAAATAAAAGCTTCAGGGGCACCATGCAGCCCTTTGCTGCATGTCATCGCCTTCAGCTGCTACTACGGGCGCTCAGAGTGTTTGTGTTTACACTGGTAGCACAGGTTTTTAGGCCCGGGCAGGGCTAATGGCAGAGCTGAAGAGTGCAGAGGATGAGGGATGAAGCTGAGGAGGGAAAGGAGAGAGTGAGCGAGCAGGAAACCACCTGACTTTTAGTCGCTGGTGAGAGCTTCCAGACGATCACTGCCCGAGGAAGGCACGAAAGAGAAACTTATTTCTGCATGAACAGATGCAACAGTGCTGATATTTGCATCGAATCCCAATTTTATTAAGATAAACTGTCACAGAGCAACATGGCTGCCACACAGAGAAGCTCCAATGTCCAGCTGTCTTTGTACGGACTACAGGTCACACTGTGTTTCTGCACAGCCAGACAGAACATGAGCGATATTTGAGGTAAACAGAGGAAAGGAAAACAAACTCTATTGGCATGTGTAAATGTCTTTTCGGCAGCTTGTCTTTAAATATCAGGGCTGGGAGTCGACCCGCTCACAGACTCTGCGTTCCAAAAATGACCAAAAGTTTCAAATCCTTTGTTTCATTTAAAGACACGAGTCAGGTTTAAACTTCAGCCCCAACCGTCTGTTTCTGGGTCGACCCCCGTCCGTCCATGCATAAACATGTCAGCTGATAGAAGAAGGGAAGTGTAGCTACAGCGCGTCTCGTGTTTGACTCTCTCTCAAATGAAAAAAAGTTCCAGCTCGCCATCGCAATTTGACTAAATATTCACAAGAGGTCACTGTGTCGAAAGGCTGAAAAAACATCGCACACACACACACACACACACACACACTCGCACACACACTCACTATCAATGAATTCAACCAATGCAGGATTTTCTCACAGAACATCACCGTTAAACCAGACAGACAGACAAGGCGCTGGAGGTGTCAGGCACATGCGAAAGTCGAGTAACAGAAGCCTTTCCGTGTGCCCTCTGTCAGCCATACTGGAGGTCCACTACCTTTACAATGTAAAACATAATATAACAGAGCAGCTTTGGTGCATTTTCTGACCAAGAAATGAATTAGAATTTTGTATTGAGACAACGTCAGGGATCGCTTCACGCAAATTACAACCCAGTTTACTCGATTACTTCTCGTGGTATTTAGTCGTGCAGACTTTTATTTGCAGGTTTTTAGACTTTTTAAACAAGACGTCCTCTTTGATCACAAGTGATGGAGAGGTAAGTAAGACTTATTTCTCACCATCCGACTGATATCTTTCTCTGATTTCATGCGTTCCTTAAAGGAATATTCCAGTGATTAAGTTATAAAGAATAGCACCTTTAGTCCCTTTGTATGAGTCCAGCTCCAAGAGCCAATGTCAATAATGTATTTATCATTTTATAGATATTTAAACTTCACTGGGATAAAGCTTTAATCATTCAACTGAACCGTTATCTTCAAAGAGCATCTCAGTGGTTTCTCTTCTGACAACAGTAATTCTTATTATTAACGTTGCTGTAACAGAGGGAAGCCGAGCCTTTCTTACATGAAAATGAGCTGACAGATCTGTGTTAACTCGCTTAATTTGAATCAGACTGCGGCTTCGCAGGTACGAGCTTGTCCTTGCACCTCTGTCTGATCCGACTTAAGAAGAAATCCTCACGGTGAATCATCCACCTTCAAATCGAGTCAATCCACATATTAAAAAGAGGTTCATAATCAAGGTAGTTCTTCATATAGACATATATTTCAGGGGTTGCAATTTAAAGACCTAATAAAAGAATCATGAGGTCTTTTTGATTTGTTTTAAAAAGTAACAAGCCAGAAAGGTTGGGAACCACCGAGCCAAGGTATCAAGTAGAAGCTCACTGACTGACTGAGAAGGATCTTTACAACATCTCGCCATTCTTCAAGATATCTCTAAACTTTCGGAAATTTCAGAGTGCTTAATGTGACCTAGAAGTTGCCCGTGGACACTTTGTAGGCGATATGGCTGACAGAGGGCTCAAACCCTGCACGCTCCCATCACAAGATGTTTCCACTGGTGTAACGTGTCGTCACCTTGATGGCCTGACAGTGATATTTCAATGAGAAAGTCCTGCATATTTCATATTTTATCTTATTTCGCAGCTGTGGAGACTGAGCAGAGACGGCGCCGCCGCTGCAGAAGAGCGGAGAGATGACGACGCAGGAAGTAGGAAAAAAGGCTGAGTCATGCCGTCTTTTGTTGATTCTTCGCATTCCTCGCAGAAACATGCCTTGTCCTCGTCCACACACTCTTCCCTTGAAGTATGCACTTGCACCCTCCTGACCTTTGATATACGTAACCACAGGCTGACAGGGCATGACGTTTGCTTTATGCCCTTTAGAAACAAAAAGTGTGCACAGCTGGAGCAAAGACATTCGTACTGTAACATTAATCCGGAGAGAGAAGCCTGGGTTCGTTTCCCTTACGTCAGTGACTGTGTACAAGTGCATACTTTAGGGTTGGGGTATGGTTAGATATTGGGGATGTAGGCTTTTAGACGGAGCAGCAAGCCAGCAGCCAGCTCAGCGGCCCAGAGTCCCTGTCTCTCTTCCAGATGTCTGTGGCCAGCCTGGTAGCACAGAGACAGACAGGAGAGGGGGGGGGGCACTGGCTAGCAAGCACGGCAAGCTAGCTTAGTTAGCCGCCCAGGCCTCGAGGTCCGCCATGTCGTCTTCGTCTTCTTCCTCCTTCTTCTTGACTGAAAAGGTAAACGGAGAGAAAACATGAAGACTAACCGTCTTATTGTTCAGATTTTAGTGATGTGACAGTGTGTTGATCACGTGACACAGTACCTGGTCTAGATGGTAGTGATGTAGATGGTACGCTGGGTAGATCCTCTGTTCCTTCGATTTCCAGAAGATTCTTGTCCAGCTCTTCCTGTTCCAGCTCCTCCAGCTCAGCCAGAAGCTCATCCTGAACACACAAACACGAGTACGTGATGAAGCAGCCAGGTTAGTGTTGAGTTTGTGTTGCCACTCAAAGTCTACATTACGTTACGGAGACGTTCTGTCCATCCTGGTTGTGTTCTAAATGATTAATGACAGTTTGGCAGAACATCGAAGAGGCACAATGTTGCATTTTTTAATATTAACGAGTCAAGTCTTCTCGGCTTTTTGTCGCGAGACTCAAAGTCGAGCTGCACAACCTCATTTCTGTGAGTCTGCATCTCTACACAGATAAATAACACAGCAGAGGAACACGTCTTCTATGAGCACCTCACTCCCGAGTTACCAAATAACTGACACAAAGGATAGATACAAAGGGGATATACCGGAGTCCCAATACTATGACTATGGCAGATAAATGAAGGTAAATTTTAGACTTAGACTTTAGACGAGCTGCAACATATTTAAGGTTTCTGAGTTTTAACGTTCTCACCTCGTCGAACTCTTGTCCGAAACCGATCGGTCTGGAAATGACATCCGAGATTTCTTGAGCCACTTCCTGTTGTTCTGTGATGTCTGCCATCAGGTCGTCTACTTTGTCTATATCCCTGTGAAACAGGAGGACAGACAGACAGAGGGAGAGAGAGAGAGAGATGCATAAACACAAACATGTCTCAATATAAACCGTGTCTTCTGACCTGTGCTTTGTTTCTAAACGTTCTTACATGTGTTGGTGTGCGGCCTTCAGTGCCTCGGAAGCGAAGCCCATGTTCTTGAGCACTTCTGTGTTGGTGTTGGCGTTCTCTAACGCCTCTCTCTGGAACTCGATGGTCGACAGCGTCCCGTCGATCTGATCCAGCTGCTTCTCATAACGCTTTTTCCTCTTCAAGGCCTGTAGAGCAGCTAGACAGAGAGACAGAGGGTGAGACGAAGTTAGTTCAGTGGACAGGTACGATGATGATGATTTTAAAATGTGAAACTTCTAGAGAGAGACGTCCAGATAACTGAAGGTAAGTTCTTCCTGCATGGAGACTTTGAGTAAACATTAGAACAGCGATAGAGACACACCCAAAACATGAAGCCATGACCGGTGGACATGTGGCATAATGTGATCGTGCAGCAGAAGCAGCTTGCTTTGTGTTTGATTAAGAGCAGGATGAGATGTTCTGCTGAGACATGAGCTGTTTGCATGATGAATTACTGATGGAGCAGGACTCTGTTAATCTGATTTGGCCGTCTGAGCCAAATCTCTGCCTGCGGACTTTAAGCCGGGCTGCTCTCTTGAACGAGACCTACATCTAATCGAGCTCTCAGAGGTCTGGACTCATCCAAAATATGCCGTGATGATAACACCAAACAGAACGAGTACAGACCACAACAGACGGTCAGGACTGCAGAGAAAATCATTGGTGCCATCCTGCCCTCCATCCATCCATTCATGTCTTATACATGTCAGGAAACATCTCTGCAGATCCGTCACACCCTGGACACACACGTTTGAACTTCTCCCCTCTGGGAGGCGCTACAGGTCTCTGTACGCCAACACAACCAGAAATAAGAACAGGTTCTTCCTGCTGTGATGAATATTTATAACCAGACACACAGTGTGAGGAATGTTACCGGTGCAACTATTTATTCTCAATGTTTACATTTAGTTTTTGTCATTTTAATATGTAAATATCACTCACAAACAATCTACTCATACTGTGTGTATTATATTTATCATGTGTATATAGCTTTCCTTGTTTTTTAGCTGTACTTGTGTCTAAATCTGTGTATGTACACAGAGCAGCCTGTAACCAGAGTCACATGTGGCCAATAAAAGTGATTCTGTTTTTTACGTGACCGTTTGGCGGTTCTACACTTTGTTCTTTAAACAATGACTCGTGTCTTGCGGTCCTCCACGTGGAGTTCCCCTTTGGTGCAGACACGGGAAATCACCTAACCGAGGGAGCTGGTCACCTAAATCTGCTGAGTCACTCTGCATGTGAAGAGAGAGAGGGTTGATGAAGTAAGCCAGTTGTAATCTGGAGTGTGTGTGTGTGTGTGTGAGTGTGTATGTGTGTGAGTGTGTGTGTGGATTACAGCTTTGTTTTACGATCAGGATTAGAAGATGAGACAGAAGTTTAACTTTTAACAGTGATTTTAACATTCATGTTATTTTGGATTCAGGTTTTTAGCAGTAAAATCTACTCGCTGTCGCCCTCTTGAGTATCAGCAGGTAACTGAAACTATTTGTTTATTAAAGATGACGCCATCGTGGAAAGTTCAGTGGAAGGCGGTCTGCTATTATCTGATTCAGACGGATAATTATTGCTTTCATTGCGCGGCTGTTTCTCATGTCCAATATCTGTGTCACACAAATGTACGCTCAAGTAAAACAAAGAAATAACTATAACTTTACACTGACAGTGCTGCAAAATAATGACAGCAAGAAGTTAAATTTGGTTTGTGTTCGATTGTTAGACAGAGAGGAAGTAAAACATTGAATTCTGTTTGTTTCACAGCCGTTACATTCATCACAATAAACAGTACAGTAATGAGGTAGGAGGTCGTGTTTTTGGAAAATTATGAGAAAAAAAAAAAATCGTCCAATTTAGAGCTAAAATTCGCCGTGACCCGGTCAGTCCTCCCTGCAGACTCACGGCTCACTTCCCGCGACAAGCAGCCTCCGTCTCTGGCAGGAAGAGCTGAGTACGTCCGTCTGTTTACTGATGATGTGACGTGATTTCGATTCTTGAACTCGATGACTTTATGAGAGGAATAATCGATGTCATCACTTTCCACTGTGATGCACTGTGTGTCAAATCAGGTCAAACTTCAAAAGAACATACTGAGTGCAGTACTGTTTAAGAAGCTTGTATTTCAGTTGAGCATGTTTATTTAATCTCTGATGACACAGCATGATCATTTTATGATTTAACACAGTAAATATTGTTCATTTACAAACACAGGTTGAGTAGACGGGATCAGTTTTCTATTAAAAGTCTGTTTGTATTAATTTAGTTATTCTTAATCCCTTAAACTGAATGCCCCCTCCGCCTGAGACCAACTGATCACGTTATAACATGAAATGTTTCATGTTTTCTCTCTGTGTCACACAAACACCTCGACAATCTAATGTATGTGGTTGTTCTGGTCCACCAGGAGCCGGCAGCAGCTGACAGTTCCAGTTTCATCAGATTATATCGGCGCTCGGTCCTATTCCTGGACCGATAACATCGTTACCAAACATCACACAGATCATGATCAGATTATGTGGGCCGCACAGCTGCATTCAGATTTCACAAGATCACTTCGGTGTTTTTCCTGTTGTCCGGCTCTTTTCTAATGACCTCACCTGCATTCTACAGTCTGATTTATGTGTTTTGTTGTCACTTCCATGAAGTGACACAACTAAAAATGAAGATACACAAGTCAGTGTCAGAGCTGGAGGCATCCTCACCGTCGTTACCGACACTTTGGAGAAATAAATCCATCAACCAGCTCCTGTGATAATATTTAAACTAGAAAAAGAAGCTTTTCGATGACGGATTGTCTGTAAAAACAAATAAATAAATATTTACTGCTAATCATTTTCTCACCATGACGTCATTCTTCAGTTATTCTCTGATTGCCTGGAGGAAGAACCCAAGTGGAAAATGCAAAACAAAGACGAAGGGTCTTATTAAAATACCTGGAGGTGAAGTGTAGTAGCAGATGCTGTCATCAGTAGGTTTGTTATGAGGCATTTATGGATGCATATGATATAGTACGTTTGCGTTGGGAGCTGATGTACTCAGTAATGTAGAGAGAGTAAGAGAGCACTCAGCGCGCCACAGCCGGAAATCTGGCCGCGTTATTCGGGGTGTGTCATTTTCTTGACCAAGAATATCATTTCCACAGTCACTGTATTTCACACCACCCACTCCCTGCAACTAAACAGATGCAACAAATCTGTTATCCGTCTCCTCCGCTGGTCGGATGACGAGAGCAGCTGAACGCCAAAATAGAACCTCCACCATGCTGACATAGCAAGCCGTGTCCACAGACACTTCCTGCTGTGTTTCTCTGCCTCTGTTTGACCAGGACAACACCACTTCCATGTAGCTCGTCAAAATAAAAGACAGGAGCACCGTGCTGCGTTCACAGCCCTCTAAAAAGTAGGGTAGTTGCAGTAATAGGAGTTGTGGGCAGTGTTGTTATCATTAGAAACCAAGTTTCCCATCCAGCCTGCAGAACACTGATGAAACTATTGTAATGTTTATATATAAACATACATTATGAACTGGGGATCTGTGGCTGTATTAAGTTGCTGCTGATGCAACATTTCCTCCTGCTGCAACTTCACATTAAAAGCATTTATCTGCTGATACACCAGCTGGGTTTTAATGTGAAGTAGCAGTCACAGGAATGTGTTTGTCAGTGACTTTGTTGTTGCTGACCACTCAGAATGTGTCTATAAAAACAAGGCAACAATCATGTTGCCCTTTTTATTTTTAACTATGCATTAGTTGTAAATGTTGCAACGAGGTGTTAGATGAAGACCTGCAGGCGACAGACACCCGGCGAGGTAACTAACTACTTTCACTGTTCACAGACTCGTGCTGTACGTGGCATAATTTCATCACAGTTGCTCACAGATTGATTGAAAAAAGACAATTATTGCCCAGCTTCTTTAAATCAAACAACAACCGACACTGTGGAGTCTTTCCACTTCCAACACCATCATCTCCCGGGACCTCGAGTGGGAGCTGAACATCAGATGAACTTCAACATCATTGAGTCCATCCATCCAACCCACGCTGCTGCTGCTGCTGCTGCTGCTGCTGCTGCCGCCCCAACAAGGGCAGACTGCAGCGTGTCATTCTGAGAAGGTGATCCGTCTTTTCAGGACCTGAACTCCTCCAGGACTCTGGAGGAGTTCAGGTAAGAGGCTGCGGTTCATCGGGACCAGAACCTCACACACAGGCCCGGCTCTCACCATCTCTTTTAGGTGGACATCTGAAAGCATCTCCTAATTAAATACATAGTAATCATTATAGTTATAATATTTCTCATATTTGTACACTGGTACTGGCCAATAAAAATGCCTATTAAACAAACACACAGGCTAATTAGGCCTAAATATAAATTTTAGCTCGCACAGTGTGTGCTTAGCAGTCACCTCAGTTAACCTCAACATACTGTTAGCTAGCTGGCTTGCCTGCAGGCTCATTTAAATGAGACATTCATTCATATTTACTCAAACATAAAGAGGCCCTCGCATTTTGTTTTTACGCGATCGTCTACGTCCGATTATGGAGGGAGCTGGAGCTCGTCCCAGAATGCACTGGCTGAGAGCCAGTGTACATCGTGTACCACACTCGAGACCACCACGGGGGCCAACATGTGTTTGAACTGAGAATCCTTTCTGAAGCAGAACCGGCTCCAAACTAACAAGAACCAGATTTTTTTTTAAACAACGTGCATCGTAGATGGGCTAAATACAGCAGCGCCTCTGTCTTCAGATACACACACACACACACACGTCTTGGGTTACGAAATGGTTGCAACAAGTGCCTGAAAGCATGCGTAAGCTAAACCACAGTTGTGATACAGTGGACTGTAAACGTAGAGAGGAAGACTGCCTCACATTACAAAGACTGCAGGATTTTTCATGTCTCCAGTCGTAGCTTGATTCCCTGATTTCACCTGGTGTTAAGATGCAGCCCGTATCGACGTCAGATGACCGGCCTTTGTATCTATACTCAGTCTTCTCAGTATTTCAACTCAGCTGGCACTGGATCCAGATTTCAACGTTCAAATTAGGCTGACAGAATCACAGACTTCATTTCTCTTCTTCCACATGCAGAATGCAGGTTAACACCAGCTGTAACTGGAATCATGATGCCTCAGAATCAGCCGTCTCAGGTAAAAACACCATGACTGATCAACAGAGTCACAAGCTATCAACAGTTTATGGTGATCTAAATGTGCTGCAAAGTTTCAGGTGGTTTCAGCCACCGCGCTGCTCAATGTAACACACTCGAGCACAAATTCCAGGTAGAACAGCCACAGCAGCGTGTGCTACATAGCATAATGTTGAGATGGACGAGCGACTTGCTGCTGCCACGACAGAGCTGGTAAATCCTGCCTCGTCTGAGGAATTTAACTGAACTGAAACTAATTAGCGGAGTTACAAACTGTGAGCTTTAACAGTCCCCGTGTGTCAAAGCCTTCACAGACACGCTCAAAACTTGTTTAGGCATGTCCTTTCATAACGTGTTGTTGATAGCGATCGGTCACAAACCTCTCCCTGTGATGGGTGTTTGCTCGACAGAAGATAAGCTACCATCTTGATATGACATCATTTAATTCATTAAGAATCTAAAGGCAGTTGTGGCGTTGTTGTATACTTCTGTGGGTGAATGAACAGTTGACAACATGCTACATATGACGATTCAGCGGTGTCAGCATTTCTTTTAGTACCAGAAGAATACACACATGTAACCGTGTATTATATTATTAAATTAAAGTTCATGAATCTAGTGTTCATTTTCACCTGACAGCTTTGTCAGGATTGAACTTGTGACTGTGAAACAGGTTCAAAGTCTTGCAGCAGACCGAATATTTCCATCGAGATGTTTGGACACACTTTTGAGAATTCTGGGAATACTCTGAACATGGAGGTGTTGTTAAACATACGGCTGACGGGAAGCTCGGTATGCTCTTTTGTTGTTTCAGCCAGCTAAACTTGTGCTTTAGCGTGTCACAAGGCTAACCTTACTCCCCCGGTTTGGAGGCAGTACTGGACTGATGTTGTAACGTTGAAGGAACGGTGTAAACATGAAGCGTTTGGCACAGTTCAAACGGGATCAAGAAATTATTTGTTGACTTCTGTACATATTTTTTTCCCCAACATTAAGATCCCATGGTGGTCTGTCAGACTTCACCTCTCATGACATGCCTTGACATGACATGAAATAGTCAGGCCAACTCAGGTGTTTCCAATGATACGAATTAAGGCTCCGTTCCATTTAGTGCAGCAGAGACTTTGCAGTGAGCCAACACACACCATGGCAGCACCTTGACTCTGTTTGACCTGAATGGAACGGGACCTTATTTACTATCATTGGAAACACCTGTTTACCTACGATTTCATGTCCAAATGGCTGCTGCTCTGCTTGTTGTGTAACTTTAATTAGCCTAACAACTTAACCCCAAATCTAACCAATCCATTGGTTGACTGTTACCCAATGTTTCTTTTGGTTCAAGTCCAGCATGGAACAAAGTATGGTGGTGGACTGGTAGCTGGAGAGCCTCCACCATCTCTCTCCACATTTGCATGTGTACATAAACGTGTGTGTGTGTGTGTGTGTGTGTGTGTGTGTGTGTGTATTTCAGGTTAAAATGAAAGTAAAATCCCCTCGAGGGATTAATAAAAGTATCTCTTCTTCTTAACTAAACAAGCTGCCATTGTTCTTTCTGTAAAGCTGATGTTTAACTCTGTAACTTGGTAATAATACATGAGAGGCACAGTCTGAGGTTAGAGTCAGGCACTTGGAGTAAACAGAAGAAACTATGGTGGAGAGAAACAGAGATTATATCAAGTACACCTATAATACTGTGTTAAAGTGTAATACCTGGATACTTTTACGCAGATTATAGTACTAAAAACACGTTTAAATGTCTAACTGGGGAGTACACAGAAAGTCGATGTGAAATACAAGATGGAGACATCAAGTACACAGGGTACAAACCTATAATACTGTGTAAAACTGCAATACCTGGATACTTTTACTTAGATTATAGTACTAAAAACACGTTTAAATGTCTAACTTGTGTTTATCTTTGCCTGGTTTGTCACAGAGGCAGTGAACGTGCCACCGTCCTCGGGCTGTTGCTCGACAAACCTCGTCATGAAACTGTGATTTTAGCTACTTTAATAACTCTCTTTACAGTTTTCAGCGCCTTCGTTGTGTTCTAACTTTCCGTCTGGTTGTTTTACGGTCGCTGACACCGTTAAATGTTTAGACATTTAAAAATGGCAGTCACGGCGTGTGCTGCGTTCAGGTGCCTGTCAACTGCCAACTTCACCTCCTCCGTCGTTAGCCCGCGAAGCTAACTAACGTGAACTAACTAACTGGCGGTTTGACGGAGTTTAACGTTATTAAACCAGCCAAAGTTGAGTTTTTTTAAACTCAGCTCACCTCTTTTGTTCTTCGTGCCGTTCTTCTTCGCCGTCATGAGCTCCTGGTCGATCTTCTTCTCTAGAAATTCCTGTTTTTTGGCCAACATCTCCTCGGTCTCCCTCAGTCGCTGGATCGCCTCCTGCGGTGTCGGCGATTTGCCGCCCTTCCCCTGGCTGCCGAACAACTTACCGAATAGCGACATTGTTTTTGTAATTAAACGTTAACCGGTGTGTCAACCGTACACGAACCGCCGGCACAGTGACCGTTAAATCGCTCCGTCGCCGTTACCGTCGCCGATCCGGAAGGCTCGCGCTGGCGCTCGTGCTCCCTCTCCTCCGTCTTCTGCCGCTGTTGTTGTTGTTCCGCTTTTTCAGACAGGCCTCGTGATGTCATTACGTCAGCGCCGTTACGTCACGCATGCGTGACTCACGGGGGATTTCTCCAAACGGGCAAAGCTTGTTTTCGATTATCTTCATGGATTATTGGTTATAATATAATTATTATAATCAGCAGTCGTTGACATATATGACTGACTAATGTTTCCACGTGACTTTTTATGAACATATAAATATATAAAACAATAAAATGTGTCAGTTTCAACACTTTATAAGCTCCATTTGTGCTATTTTCAGTTAAATATCTTGTGTATATATACATATCAAATCAAATCAAATCAAATTTTATTTGTATAGCCCAAATTCACAAAACACATTTGCCTCAGAGGGCTTTACAGTCTGTACAGGGAGTGACACCCTCTGTCCTTACACCCTATTATTTATACATGTGTACATATTATATATTGGAGTTATGTATGCATGCACACCTTGCACAGGTTAAATATATGGCACATATCTATGTGTATCTTTATATTATTATTGTTATTATTATTAATATTATTATATATTGTTGTTAACAATAACATTACCATCATATCATCAGTACTATTTCCATCATCTTGCCACTGCACCTTATCTACCTACTTACTTATCTTGTGTTTTTTGTCCCATTCTATGTTTTACTTTTATTTTTTCTACCTCAGTATTTTATTCTATTGTATTTTTATTGTATTCAAAGTCATCTATCTATCTATCTATCTATCTATGCTATTTTCCTACAGTCCTTTATCCCCATTTGTAGTTCTTTCTCATATTTTTATAAAACATTTTTATTTCTACGGTCACTTTCTATTTTTTATATAGTCTTTGTATAGATATCTATTTTCAGTTTAATATGGTGTTTCAGTGTTTGGCACATCATCATATTTTGTCTAAACTTATATTTTACACAGTGTATTGTATTTTATTATCTTCTTATGAGTTGCTGTAAGTACTTGCGTCTTGATTACTGTAACGCCCTCCTCCTGACGGGCCGCCCAGCCTGCACAGTGAAACCATTTCAGATGATCCAGAACACAGCGGCATGCCAACTCAAAATGGCACGTTACCCCGCTGCTCATTGAGCTCCATTGGCTACCTGTTCGCTAATGCTTGCTTACAAAGTAGTCTCCAGTTCTGCACCCACCTACTTGAATGCCCTCATACAGGGATATGTTAGCTCCCAACCGCAATTCAAACTTTTCTTGCTTGTTGTTCCCCGATGGTGGAACGTCCTACCAGTTCCTACCAGATCTCTACCTTCACAAACCTCCTGAGGACCTCCAGCTCTTCAGAGAGGACCTCCTCTCCAACACTACCAACAACTGGACATGATAAATCTATCCAACTGTGAGTTGATTGTATGTGAGTAGTACTTATTGCTGCACTAACATGCCCCTGTCACACTGTTTCCCTTTGTTGTAAGTCGCTTTGGATAAAAGTGTCAGCTACATAATTAAATGTAAATGGCCACTGGACCATAGACTATATAAAACATGGGACGTAGTCTCCGTGACGTCACCTACAGGCTTCTGAAGTGCTGTTGTGAAGCTCAGTGTGGTGGCTCTGGCCGCCGCCATCACCTGCCTCTGCCGGCTCGCCACTAATCCAAAATTGGGCAAAGACGTGGAGCTTGGGCTGGCTGAGGCTACCTATGATGGTCAATCAAAGCGGCCATGCTCCTAATTATGCATAACTATAAGCCTTGACATAAGTTTAAGCCTTTAAGCCTTAATTTGTTAAAAGTCCCAGTGCACTCGTGTTTTATTTCAGCACTCGTGAAATGCCTCTTGACCAGTCAAATTACTTGTTGTGTAAGAGTTCTTAACACATAAGTGGCAAAACTCTACAGACGTCAACAAAAAGTTGAAACTGATAAATGAATTAAAAGTAAATAATGCATCAGACAAGACCCCAAAACTAAAAGTTTCATGTCTTTATTTACGTCCTCTTAACTCACTTCATCAGAAGCCAAGGCAACATGAGATGGTGGCTTCCAGTTAGATGCAAGCATCGAGAGGCCAGCCCAGCTTCTTCGTCAAACTACGCCTTCCATGATGCTCCGTGCGAAACTTCTCCAGCTGAAGAGCCGAGTGCCCGACACGCCAACCGATCATACCCTGACTTGTCTTGGGAAATGGAGGGGAGGCTGTAACCTGGAAGAAAGATACATGGGCGGTGTGAAAGTTTGTCAGATAGATAGATAGATAGATAGATAGATAGATAGATAGATAGATCATACGTCGATGTGTTCTTCTGCAGGGTTCGGTGGTTGTGCTGCTGGGTCTTGGGGAAGCTTCCTTCTGGCCTCCTCGTTCAGCCTCTTAGACTCCCTCTCGTACTGAAAAACATTTATCAGAGACAGCTGTATTCTTGTGTGATTCACTCTAGAAAGACTTCAAACAATATCAGTGTGTTTTTGCTCAATGGTATGTTAAGACCTCAGGCAGTCTGCATCGGGAACAAGACCTCCAACACCACAACGCTGAACACAGGAGCCCCTCAAGGCTGCATGCTCAGCCCCTTTTTGCTTTTTACTCTGTCAACCCATGACTGTGCAGCAGCGTACTGTTCGAACCACGCCATCAAACTCCCCAATGATACAACCGTGGTGGATTTGATCAGTGGAAATGACGGAGAGGTGGAACGGCTCACTGACTGGTGTACCACCGACAATCTGTCCCTCAATGTGGACGAAACAAAAGAGGTCATCGTTGACTTCAGGCGTGATCATACCCAAGCGGAGATCTGTGGAGATCGTCCACAGACGTTCCTGGTCCACATGAACCCTTAATACAAAACACATCACACCTGCCACCACCTGATTCTCACCACATTTCAACAGAGGGACTATTGAGAGCGTCCGAGGATGTATCAACACGGTGTGGTTCGGTAACTGCACTGTGGCACCTACAGCTGATTATGAGGACAGCTGAAAAGACCATCAACCCTTTGTTATGGACATCTAACAACACACACTGCCTGCACACAGCCACAAACATTGTAGATGACCCATCACAACCCTCCCAAGCACTCCTCTCTTTCTCTTCTTAGTATCTACCTGTCTGTATATAATCATATGTAGCATATGTACATCCACTTGCACTCTATGCAGCCTTTGTTGTATTTTGTCTTGTAATGTTTGTGCACTTTAATGCAGTCCTGTCTCCATTATGACTAATAACAATGAATTGAATTGACATGACTTGTTTTCAACAGTAGAGGGCAGCGTGTTTGCATGTGTACCTCCTCGTAGGCCTCGGTAAGGATGCCCCACTTTTTGGACCAGTCTCTAGCTGATTGCCTCTCAGCGTTGACTCGTGCTTTCCTACACAAACACACAAACACATAATAAGTTTATGTTTTGTATAACATCACATGTGACATGCAGCACTGTTTCCTTCTTTATTTTCTTATCATCTAACCTCCTTTTAAATCCACAGAAATTCACTCACGTGAGCTATCGCTGTTGAATGCTAACAAAATAAATCTTTCCTCTGCGGCATGTGTTGCTGCAAAATTTAGATATCCTTTTCACATTTTACCTTGTATTTACATATTTTTCTATTAGTATTTTGTACCAAATAAATAATTTTTTATAAGAAACCTAAGCGGTCGTCCATTCATACGCTTTATTTCCTCCGTTTTCTCGTGATAATGAGTTGATTTCATTTGTTTTCTTGAGAGCCCGAGTTATTTATGTCATTGTCTTGAAATAACAAATGTTGTTATCCTGAGAGATCTCAGGATAATTAAACTTTGTTTTCCCGAGATAACAACATAATTAAATTGAGATTTCGAGAAAACAAAAGGATAGTTTAGTATATTAAATCATGGCAGTTGCGACGTTCTCCTGCTCCTCTGACATTTCTAATTCACTGAATTATGTTTGCTGCAATGATTTAATATCCTTTTGTTTTCTCAGGATCGTGAATTAACTATGCCGGTATCTCGGGAAAACAAAGTTTCATTATTTTGCGTCCTCGAGAAAATTATTCTGTTATCTTGGGATAACAACATTTGTTATTTTGACATAAATAAATATATAGCGACATAAAAAACTTGAGATCTCAAGAAATCAGAGGAAATAACATGTATGAATGTATGACCGCTTGGGGCTTCCGTACTGTTGTTATTGTTGCATCATTATTATATCTTTAAACTTCTATCTATCACTCCTTCTACACAAAAACAACTCAACTCATTAAAACAAAGTCCAGAGAAAACACTTCACATGAACATTAAGAGGAAAGGAAAATGATGAAGATAAGATAAAGATAAAACTTTACTGATGCCACACCAGAAATTCACTTATTATAGCAGCTCACAGTACTCAAGATAGATAAAATATAAGATAAATTACTCACAAATTTAAATAAAATAGAAATAAAATTAAAGATATACTATAAATACAAAAAAATAAAAGAAAAAATTATAAGTTATATTTACTATACACCTTTCAAGGATATGGATATGTATGTTGGATCATTTCACAGAAATAACTGTGCTGTACACACATGGTGTGTAGCATTACATTAAGATACTGTATAACTGGAAGTGTTACCATGAAAAGAGTGTAAAGACATAAATATAATTAAGTACAGAGAAAAGTAAAAGCCAAACTTAGTACAATTAAGTAAAATATAAATGAGGCTGTGCATGTGTAGAGTTAAATTATAGCAGTGATGATGATTATAGTAATTCACAACAAGCTGGAAGCCTGGTTATTATTCAGTCCCTCTGTCACAGATGATCTGATGCAAATGTAATATTTTTAAAACAAGAAAAAGATGTGAATAGACATCAACATGATAATAACAGCCTCACTTGTCCTCAGATTATCTTTCCACATGCTTTCTCATACACAGCAATGAAAAAATGAAGCAGCAGATTTTTACCAGATTTCATCCTGATGCACTGAGTTGATGGGTTCAGATGTTCGCTGTGAATCCGCCATCTGTCCTGTCCAGTGTGTGTGTGTGTGTGTGTGTGTGTGTGTTATTTGAGTGTGTGTAAAAAGTTCATGTGATATGAGTGTGTGTGGTTTCTTTCTCTCTGCCCGGCTCGTGTTTCACCTGTGTGTAAGTCGCACTGACGGACCTGTTTACCGTCGTCATGGAGATGGAGTTCCCTGAAAGGCCGAGCCACAGACAGCATAAAATATAGACGTCGTGTCCGTGACGTCACCCGCAGGTCGCTGAAAAGCCGTTGTGATGCCATCTTAGCACTCCTCACTGCACAACCTCCCTGCTAATCCAAAAAATGAGACAGATAAGACATGGAGTATGGGTGACAACAACGACCTGTCAATCAGAGCGACTGCTGTTAATTATGCATAACTTTAAGCCTTAATATAATTTAAACAGGTGAGTTGTATAAAAATTCACCCTCAGTACAGTTGTCATGAACGAGGAAATTAGCTATAGAGACCAAAACTGTTTTTTGTACCAGGCTGTAAACATGTTTATTTCTGCTGTGAAGTTGGACATTTTAACATGGGGACTTATGGAGACTGAGGTCTCCAAAGTGCTGTTTTGAAGCTGAAAATATGCAGCGCTGGCCACCGCCATAGACGTGGATCATCAGCAGACCTCAGGCGGGTGCTATAATAAGCCATCCGTACCGTTACGGATACCCAACTTCAAGCGGCCGCTCGAGGAATTACAGATTTTAGCACTTCGGCATTGGCTTCATTTCCCAGACACGGAAGATGGACGCTTGGTGAAAACTAATCAGGGAAGAAGTGGCGGTAAACACAAACGCAGGAAGTAAAGTGACACAACACGAAGAGAATTACAAAATAAAACAAGAAACTCAAGGTATGACAGTGAACGTACTTGGTTTCATCTTCATTAATTCACTTTAGACAATGACACATACAATACAATAGACTTTATATAATATAGTATGATATAATTTATTGATTTAATTATTACAACAATAACAAGCAAACAGGTGACTTTTTAACGACTTTTTATCATACAAACCTACATTTTTTTAGAAAAAAGACGGAAGCTGAAATTCTAAATAATTTACATTTGATGTTTCCCGTTCATAGATCAGAGCCTGCACGTCCCAGTGGAAGTTGTGGCTGTTCAGAAGGTTCATGTTGTCACACAGAGCTGATTAGATTCACCCCCAGTAACTGAATTTAATGAATTCCAACAAGTAAACAGTATCATGTTAAATTTGTCACGTTTATATAACAAAACAAACTTCATGAGAATCAGTTCAGAATTTAACGAGTTAGTCGATTTCATTGTGAATTCTCCCTCTTTCTGGTTGATCTTGACCTCCCCAATATGGCGACCATTGAAGTATCTATTTATCTTTTTTTATTTAATTATAAAGCAGTTGAAAAGCGTGAATCACATTGTTTTCTCCTGTACTGTATCAGTCCCAAGGATAGAAACACCGCTCCCAACAGCAGAAAACAAACTCCACCAATCACGAGCCTCCTATCTGACTGATTTAAGTCTGCAACAAAATGAGAAGAGAAACGTTTATTATGTGTACAGATTAATATGAAACCAATTAACTCTGCTAATCAGATGCATCATGAGCTGTGCTCCATCCTCACCTCTCTCATAAATCTTGGGTTCCCTGAGGCTGGCGTGCTCCACCATACAGCTGATTCTGCCCTGTCGCGTTGTAGGTGTGTACTCCAGGTAAGAGTGGACCTGATAGGTCCAATCCCCGTTTGCCATCACGTCGCTAAAGCTCACGCCCGAGGTCACTTCCTGTCCGTTCCGGAGCCACGTCAGCCTGATATTTTTGGGGTAAAAGTCGTAGGCGCTGCACACTAGCATGGTGTTTTTACCGGAGCTGGTGGACTCCACGAGAGTGACATTGGGCTCAGCTGAAATCAGAGGATGAAGAGTTTGAACTGTTGGAGAAACTGTTCCAACACATCTTTTAAATCACAAAATTTAATTATTTAAAATCATTCCCAGTGTATCAAAAACCTGAATATTACACCATTACATTGATGTCTTTGATTGTTTTTGTGGGTTTCCACCTAGTCTTCCTTCCTATCTTATGGAAGCTGTAAGATTGTATTGTGACCGTGCATAGCGGACAGCTACAAAGACATTGTAAGTTCAAGGGGCAATTTTCTCATGTAGCTGTACAAATGTTTGTTCTTATGAGGGAAATATCTGTTTACAACAGTGTTGGTGCTTTTTTTCTGATGTGTTGAATTAAACTTGGTTTAAAAAGCTACAAATACAAATGTATCCAGTGTTTAAATATTCACCGATGCTTTCCTCGGTTACGTTGAATATCACATCGACATGGTTGACACATATCAGCTGCTTCTCCACTATTCTCTGTTGCACGTCGTGGACGTCTCCATTAAACTCAGACGCAGTGAGCGATCCAGCCGGAGTGAAGCCCGTCCAGTTCCCGACCGTGCTGTTGTACTGCATCACAAACTCTTCGTTAAAATACCAGTCCACCAGATACTCCACGTGCGTGCGCTCTCTGGAGTACATGGCGCACCAGAAGTCAGCATTCATGAAGTATCCAGTTCCATCGGCGGCACAATCTGAGAGGAAAAGGCACAAAGTTTTACTCCCCATTACCTGAATTTCTTTACATCCATGCATCCCCCATCTACCAGATATCGTCAGACTTTCCCTCATCTCCACATCCCCAGACTGTCCCTTCCATGTCCTTCCCACGTCCTTCATCTGCTCTGCAGCCTTCCCCTCCTGCCTCCTCACCTGCATCACATTTCCTCATCAGCTCTGCAGATACTTAACATACTAGCTTGTAGTTACTTTCTTGTTTTATGCTGTTGTATTGCTTCCTCCCACAGTCCAAAGACTTAACAGGTTAATTGGTGACTCTAAATTGCCCGTAGGTGTCGCTGGCGACTCGTCTAGGGTGTACCCCGCCTCTCGCCCAATGTCAGCTGGGATAGGCTCAAGCCCCACCGTGACCCTGGTGAGGATGGATGGTGTTTGAGTATCTGCCTGCCTGTTATCTGGTGACCCACATGCCTGTGAGGCATTTCATCAATAAATCACTGAAGTCATCCCGCTTCCTGCTCTCTCTGAGTCTGGATCTTTCTCCTGTAACCGCTCACCAACCCGACCCTCTTATGACACTGCAGGTTTGTTGTTCTGTTCAGTTTAGTTCAGACTGAAATATCTCACCAGCTCGTGAACAGAAATTCATGAGACATTGAAATGGTAAAGAGCTGCTAAATTTCTGCATGTCAGCATTGTTTTATTTATCTTAAAGTGACACTGTGCCTCCTTGGTTGGCTGTAGACAATTAAAACAACAGTCAAGTTGCTCACGTGAATGTTCAGCATGAACATCTTGTTCATACTGTGGATTTTGGACGTCATGTCTGATAATTACAGAAAGTAAAGTTTGCATGTGAACCTGGTTATTGTTTAAAGCCAAACAGTCTTTTAAAACAGGAGTTAATATTTAGGACAACCCACAGAGATTCACAAAGATATCATGTGACTCTGCGGTTGAAACCCCGCTTTCTACAATCAGTAAAGCACAGAGCTGCTAGAAAGTTCAAGTTCCTCATTTAGATCACACACACACATACTCACAAATAAACATGCTTTCACACTTATTGTTCGTACTATCTACTCATGTAGATCTCTGGGGTTTCAATGACAGAGTTTGTTTTTAGATTTCCACCGTCTAAAGTAATTTAAAGAAATAAGAGTCTTATGTTTGAGGCTGGCCTGCAGATCATTCCAAGACTTGTTTTGTCAGCTCTTGTGCTGGTGAAAGTCACTTTAAGATAAAAATAAAGATACTGTACTTTGTAAAGAGTCTTAGATGCTAAATATATAAAAGTAGAATATTTTCATCTAAAATATAGTGGAGAAGTGCAAAGTAGCATCAAATGTAAATATCCAAGTGAGTATGTAAGTACAGTACTTAAATAAATGTACTTGGTTCTATTAATTGTTGATATAATTGCAGATATTCAGGTATATTTTATACAGCAAAAACAATACAAACACCACAGGAATACAGTTCCCACTGTGTTAAAGTCCTAAAAAAATGTTTATGAATTAAGAGAATTAAAGTCTACCTTGTACCAGCGGGGCAGTTGTGTTTATAGAACATATAAGCAGTTATTCAACCGTGACACAAAAAGTGGCTTGAGACATACAGTCCTGGATACACAAACATGATCTGACCAGACAAGATCAATATTTGAACCCCAGCACGCCGTGTGATCCAAAGACTCACAACTAAATATCAGCGGACACATTCAGATGGTTAAAAGATGAAAGACTCACCCACAAATGTTGGAGAGAAAAGGCACAGACAGAGCAGGCACACGGAGCGTTTCATGTCGAACGACAGTTTGATCACATTGTTGTGGATCCTCAACCCAACTGGTGGGAAGTGTGCAAACGAATCTTCCCCTTCAACCTCAGTTAGTGTGACCATTCACCCTTCAAATGTACCGTTTAGTCCAACTTTTTGAGCCCAAAATTATGTTTATAAACCACTAATGTGCACCAGTGAACGAATATTACCACCAACAACATAGTTAGGCAACATTTTTCATGACTACATCTGCAAAACTGTCATAGTATTTTCTTTGTTTTATCTAAAATATCTGCTCATGGCCACTAAAGAGTTTTAATTGTTGAGTTTAAGCACTTGCAGATGATTTCTGTTGACTTCAGACATGTACAAACTCGTTTCATCATGAATCATGACTTTCTTGAAGTTCAAAAACGTTGGATCCTAAAAAGTTGTCAGATTTCACACAGGAAGCTGAAACCAAACACCAACGAGAGAACGAAAGTAAGAGAGGTGAAACAAGCCTGATTCCTCTTTTCTTTCTTAATGTCACATGTTCTTTTTTCCTTCTTTCGTTCTCTGCTATCAACTCATAGAAAGACCAATGAAAGAAAGACACAAGTGTTTTACACACGTAAAAGTCAGTCCAAGAAACGTTAGAAGTCAGCGCAACACAAATCAGGTCTATAGCACCTGAACCGGTCCAACGTTTGGACCCAGATTTCCTTTAATAAAGAAAAATCCATTAAACTTGTCGCATCACTTCAGCCACGCTGAAGCGATTCAGCAATCATGGCTGGTCAAACTTCTCCACGGTCAGCCTGAAATATCAGTGAAACCAGGTGCTATCCAGGTCATACTATGGAAATACACACATAGGAATCTATGGCCAAGTTGTCTTCTGGCTTGGTTCATGTTGTGCACCCAGTTTCAACGTTAATGTCTGTCTTGCAGTCTATCCAGTTCCACCAAAATCAGTGAAATAGTTGCTGATGTGTTACATAATGCATGAATGACCTGACAAAGTAGATTTATTCACCCAATCTCTGAAGCTAAGCAGGGTTGGGTCTAGTTAGTACTTGGATGGGATCCTGCCTGGAAATACCAGGTGTTCTCTTCACAGACAGCAGAGGGTGCTGCTTCTTCTTCAGTGGAGATGCAGTGCTGAAAAACAGAGCAGCTGTTTGACCTTTGACCCCCTTCTGTCCTGCACAGCATTCAGCACTTTTTCTGCAAACTCCCGCCTCGCCTTCTGCACTGTGAGTCACTGTTGCTGTTCAAGCTTCAAGGTGATTATCCTGGGACCTCCGGAGGTGTTTGCAACACTGATTTATAGGCTTCAGAAGCAGCTACAGACTGAACTCACACATCGTTAAATATAATAGTACTAAAGCCATTAAAAATGTAAGCCGGACCCTGCTTAACTTTTAAGATGGGATAAGATCAAAACTACATCCAACTACAACAATAAACAACTTTTTATGCTTCAAAAACATGATTTGTACTTGTGAAAACAAGAAATCCACTTTAGTAATTTTCTATAATTTTTATAGTGATTTCAGCATTTCTCTAGTGTTGCTTGTGTGACTATAACTTGACTCTTGATCATCTGTCTGTTCTTAAGAATTCTGGTAATGTCCTGCTCCGCGGTAGGAAGCGCTTTCAAAGTTGTACTTTCCAAGTAGTACTTGTAGTGGACATCAAACCCAGGACCACAATCGTCCAATCGCTGATCTAGGTGTAGCCACGAGCCGTGAAAACCTGCGAGAACCTGCGAGAACCTGTCGTTTTCGTTTGTTTTTCAGCAACAACAGGTGACAATGATTTTCAGTTGTAGGATGTCTCATTGATTACTGTCATAGAAACGTAGTTTTTAGCTCAGAGATAACCTGGAGATAGAAATCATGTCTTAAAGTCAATCTTTTGTCTTTCCTTCTGTGCACTGACCCTGGACTGGATTGTGTTATATTAAGGAGACACAAGGTGGCGCTCTAATCAAAGACATCAGCTCTTGTTGATAAGCGTGTCAGAGGTCGGCCTGCTGTGATCCAGCTTGGCTTTTTGTTATTCTGTATTGCTAAAAACATAAATCTGACTTCTGAGTGTCACGACTTGTCCCTCAAAGGAAGGGAAATGCATACTGTCATGCATCATATTTATTCGCTAGAACTGCAACAAAATATATAAACTCAGTGTGTGAAATGGTCAGTAGATCAGTGGTGTTGGTGTGCGAGTGTGTAAAATAAAGAAAGAGTGCCACTAAATCAAACAAACAAAAGAAAACATGCTGTGAGGGGGAGATCCAGTGATGCAGTGAGAGAGGAGAGGAATGAGGATGGACTGAAAAGATGGACCCAGCTGCATTAATACAGTCTACACCTACCTGAACCTGAAGGGAGACACAAAACTACATTATTGCCATTTTAAAGCAACACTGTGTATAAATCTGTATTTCTGTGATTCAGCGCCACTGATTTCACGTTTAATCCCACTGTGGTAAATATGAACAGCTGTACTCGAGTACTTGTTCTGATTACTTCTGATCAAAAACTAGCAAGTCGACAACTTTGCTAACAGCCAAACATCAACAAGGTCAACAACAGCAGACATAGCAGCCAGCTAATATTACTGACTAGTCCAACAGTAGTCAGCCCAGCTCGGCGTCTGTCTTTCAGCCTTTTATTTCACCAAGCTCTCACCAACCACTAAAAGTCAGTCCCAGATTTACTCTTGTCAGGTGGCTCTGGTTCTGGCACGACACTCCCTGTTGGTGCCTGTAAACCTCTTCTTCTTCTTCTTCGCGGTGGTCCAAAACGCCTGTGGTACAAACACTAACACTCTCCTGGTGCACTGAGCTCACAGTCTACAAAAATCGGCTAGAACTTGTTTGATTCTGACCTGATTTTCATGAAGTTTGTTTTGTTATTAATGTGAGAAATTGAACATGAACTTGTTGGAATTAAATTATCTAATCAGCTCTATTCCAAAGCATGAACCGTCTGAAGAGTCACAACTTCCACTGGGACATGCCGGCTCAGATCTATGAACATGAAACATCAAGTGTAAGTTATCTAGAATTTCAACTTTTCTGAGGTTCTACAAAAATGTGCATTCCTATATCTATGATAGTGTTATAAAGACGCCTGTTTTCGCACATCAAATCACAAATGCGGTATCCAACTTTCTATATCTATGGTCTGACCTCACAAACTCGTGTCTTCTGGTCAGAAAGTCCAGCATTCAGTTACAAATCATCCAGTTTGAAAAAAGATACTATTTCTTTTGACGTGTCAACGTGTCCTGTGAGATCAGGCTGGGAGGACGCACGTCAGATAACAGTTTGATTATCTGATCTGAATGTTTTGAGAAAGGTACGCCGCAAAAATCTAAAGAGGAGAAAGAAGAAGAGATAACGGAAATGGATCGTTCCATTGATTTATAAACCAGAACGTGACCACATGCAGGTTCATCCATTCAGGCAAAGCTGATATTAGCACGAAGATCAGCTGGTGAATGGAACAAAAACTACGATCCCTCTGTTGTCTGTCAGTCAGCGAACGTTGAGCTGATTTCAAAGGTCATCAAGAAGAGCGTTGATTAGAAAATTAAGGATGCAATCGAGGAACAAGGAGAGGAAGGAAGGTAGAATGAGAGGAAACCTTTGATATTTCCTCACTTCTTTGTCATTTATTATATTTCTTTAATGTTGACAGCCCTTGGAACAGTACAGCACACTAACACCTTTAAACTGATAAGAGCTGAGGTATTTTATCAATGCAGCTGATAAATACTCGAGAGTCAGCATCGTTACAGATATCAGCGCTTGTTTTCCTTCTCAAGATAAAGGCGCCATGCTGCCGTTCATTCATGTTCACTGCGACAAACAACTTCCACAGAGTGAGGTAATGAGAAAGTAAACAAGTAGAAACTTTCTGTTACCTAATTTTATTGTGCTGAGCTGTTTTTGCACTGAACCTACCGGCCTGGGTACGACAGCTTCCGGTGTAGCCAGTAGATATCTGCAAAACAGACAACGGATACTCAGGCCAAGAGCAGCTTGATACACGACAATGCCAAGAAAGACACATTTCTGCCAGTTTCTATGAGTATATATCTGTACATGAATGCAGATAACTTTAAGAAAAAGCAAATAAAATGCTGAAATGATAGCTCATTGGTTCTGAGATTGAATTTTGGGCAATGCATTCCACCTCTTTTGCTCTCCACAGACTGCTGCGACCAAAGCCCACTTAAATGTGATTGGTCAATGCTACTGGGATGGAAACCAGGACACTTCCAGTCACAAAATGTTTGCTGGCATAAAGATAATTTTTCTGCGGATCAGAACCGTCTGAAAAGACCTTTAGGGTCTGGTTTTGGTTTCTGCCAAACTTCTGAGAAATATATTTGGTGCTATAGCTGCTAGATGTCCAGGTATTATTTCTCACTTTTCCCACTATTTGGTGCCAGAGAAGAAGCGTCCAGTGGATGTGTTAGATGTTCAGACTGAAACATGCATTAAACCAAAACTCTGAGCTAAAAGAGGCTAAAAGGCTCTGTAGAGCTGCAGTCAGGTGATAATTAAGGTGATAATGAGAGACACCTTTCACATTATGTGTTATTTGATCTGTTGTTAATATGATAAATGATTCCCACTGCTTTAATTTTAGTTTACAGCTTTAATCAAGAAGCTAAAGTCACAAAAAAAAAAGCAGAATTAAATTAAAGTTTGACGTTAAAATCACCTCATAAAGTTGTTATGGGACATGTTTTGTTGTTCATAAATATGAGACTTAAATGCAATAAAGAAAATCATAAAAACATAGTGGATAACATACGACACTGAAACGTCTTTATGGACGAATAACAGTTTAAAAGGTTAGATAAGAAGTGTGCACAAAAACAGGTTGTTTGAGACACGCAGTGCAGGTATGGCTCTTCATGCTTGCGGGGTAATTATTTCCTCAGATAAGGTTGCAAGAAATCACTCAGACAGTTCGTGATGTTGGCAGAACACAAGGAGTAAATCATTGTTTCAAAGAAGCGAACACAATCGGACAAACAAACCTGTTATTCCTGAGAAGAAGTAATATAAGAGGGTTTTTTTCTTGGTACTGCTGAAGTCACACATTGAGAGATTAACAGAGTTGCAGCGGACATACAGACACATATTGTTCAAGGGCAACACAAGCCAACATGCAGAGGACAGGATGTGTTATCATCAGCACACTCGCATGCGTACAGGATGAATGGTTTGTTTGAGCAACCAGGCGTCATTCACCCTGCCTCAGGTCCATCAGGCGCCGGTGGAGGCCTGATCATGAAGTCTACGTCCATGTTTTATACAGTTTATGATGTGAATACCGTTTCAGCAGTCACGGCTTTCATCATTCATACATGGCCGTTGTTTCATCTCGAGTAATACGCACATAAACATGCATTTCTTATCCTGGTAAATACAAGATTTTTTTAGACATTATGCAAACCTTCAAAATTTAGTGCCAATCTTCCAAAACTTTTAGAAGGCTTCAGTTTCGAAACATGGTGTGATATTCACCCCATACATATCCGTCTCTGTCTGTGTACGCAAATGTAGAGAGGAGTTTCAGTTCTACAGACTTCACTTCCCATGAATCCTGCATCATCACTGGGACTCCTGTATTCCTATATTTAGTATAGCAAATATGACATGAATATGATTATTACATTCCAGAAAATCAGGTTTTATTTTTCTTGATTTAAGTGCAATGATCTTCTTTATTCTTTCTTATAAAAATTCTCATTAAGAAACATTTGGAAATATTTTCAAGTGTTTTAAGAAAATAAGACTTTAGAGACTTAGTTTCAGGGAAAAATAACTTTCCCCGTGTTCCTGTCTGTGTTTTCAAGGAACCCAAATACATAAAATAATCAAGCTGCAGCATTAAAAACATTTGTCTGCATGCAGTTTTTATTCAAAATTATGTTGGTGGCCAGTTTTTAAAGTCTTCACACGTGGAAACGTGTTTGCCATCTTCCACAACAGATTCCTGCACAGTCGTGATCAGCACCCGGACAGTTCACTGTGTCATTTGTTGTTTTGCCGGCGCAGCTGTGTTCTTAGAAGCCTTCACTAAAAAAAAAAAAAAAAAAACATTACGCTGTGGTACATGTGAACACGCAGGATTCAGATCACAGACAGTGTCGAAAACAAGTTAGCGATGATTAACTTCTGCCACCGTCATTATCTCCACGTCTTGCACAACAGCTACAGTAAGCCATGGGACAAAATCATGTGGCCTCATACAGCCACAGACAGACAGAAATGTAGAATAGTGTGTTAATTTTCTGTGTATGAACTTAGATTATATGTGTTAGAACAAGCTTTACTTCACTGTCCATCAGGAAACTCTGTCAATCACAGAGAGTTGAGGCTGAGCAGCCGGAGGACATCAGAGGGAAAACCAGTTACATAATGTTGCTTTAAGCCTCAAAAAATAATTGTAATCTTTGACCTTACTTTTCTAGTTCCTCGTAGATCATGTGAAGGCCTCGGGTTTGGCCCTGTCTTGTTCTTTCTTGTTTGTTGTGTTATTTCTCTTTGTAACAGGAAGGACTGTCACTGAGAACTAAAAATGCAACAGACAGGCCAGAGAGAAGAGAGGAAGAGGAACTCGCAGGTCTGATTTCAGCTCAGGTGAGCTGCAATTTTGACAAGGCCCCAATTTCCTGAAAGAACAGGAAAAAAACAGCCAACAAGGCAGAACAAAAAGGTCAAAGCTGAAGCTGTCAGAGCCAATTTACAAGCTAAATGAAACATCCCATCAAACTACTACTAAACTAAATTCTGCTGGTTGCAAATCACATTTGTATAAAAGTTTGTCTCAAACATGTTACAGAGATCCTTCATGTTACAAGTTCATTTCTGGGGAAGACAAAAGTGCAAGTTTCAGGCTCAGGTTACCTCCACCCAGACTGAGCATCACTTCACATTGTTTTTTGTCTTTCTAGATAATCCAGAAATGGTCGCACAGCTCTGCACAATGAAAACTAATACACCTTTTTCACAGCAGTCATTTTGACATGAAATAGGAGGTGAACACTCCATGATGCTTATTAATGTTCAGTTCAGTTCAGGTCAAACAGAGTCAGGGTGCATGCTGACTCACTGGAAAGCCTGAAACAGAAAAAAAAGGTCTATTCATGAGCTGCTGTAGTTTTCCAGCTGTTGGTTTTTAGATTGTTTAGAGTGTGTAGTGTGTGAACTCCCTGCCATTATTATCACACCACTGTTACTGAATTATTCACTCGCTTCAACCAATGACAGTATAAAGAATGGACGTAGGTTTCCAGTGCGCCGTTTTGAAGCTCACAGTAGGCCTGCTTCTTCTGCCCCCCGGCTAACCGAAAAATCTGCAACAATGTGGATCATCTGCGGACCTGAGTCGGGCCGAATGACGCCTGGTTGCTCAAACAAGCCACCTGTAACAGCACCCACCTGTCAATCAAAGCGTCCACGCTCTTAATTCTGCATAACTTTAAGCCTTAATATAATCTGAACAGGTGAGTTGTATAAAAGTTCACCCTCAGTACAGTTGTCATGAACGGGGAAATTAGCTATAGAGACCAAAACTGTTTTTTGTACCAGGCTGTAAACATGTTTATTTCTGCTGTGAAGTTGGACATTTTAACATGGGGACTTATGGAGACTGACTCACTTCTCGCTTCATTTCCCAGCCACGGAGGTTGCCACTTGGTTTCAACTTGAGCAACATTTTGTTTCCAATGCTTAAATGTGATGTTGTGTGTGCCGTTCAGGCCCATATGAGAACTTGTGAAACGGACTGTAGCCACCGTAGTGCTCCTCTTTTTTAAAATTAATTTTCACAAGCAAATGTTCAAGCAACGTTCATAGAGAACTCTGCTACTGTACTGAACTGTTCTATTCAATACTCATAATCCTGTCATCATTCTTCATCATTGCTTTCTTTCTTTTGACATTTCTCTGGCTGACATGGTCATTTAAGAATAATGCATAACTATGTTTCCATTAGTGTTGTGCTGCCCTGTGATATCAGCAATATTAATGACATATAATAACAACGAGACCAGAACCTTGAAAAATCAAACCAGAATCGACGATAAGTTTAAATACATTTATTGTTGTCTCCCCTGTTTTGGGGGCTCAAGATTACAATAAAACGGAACCAAGAGACACCAAGAGAAAAACAGCGTACAAAAATAAATTAAGAATAACAACAGCAACAGAAAACATACATTCCCCCTGTGTTCAGGGGGGAAAACAACACTGGAGATGAGCTGGACTCATTTAGTTGTACAAATCTACGACGACATATATATTGTGCGTTCATAATAAGTTATCATTAAATAGAAGAATTCAGACGTACAGTAGGACAATACAGTTTAAAACATAGATCTGCTACGACAGCACGTGAATAGATTTAAAGCAAATTAGCAGTCTCGACTTGTCCGATCTGGCCGTTACGTTCTCAGTGAGAAATATTTGTAAAGTCTAGTGAAATCAAATAGCGCTAAAAAATAATTATCAGAGGAGAAATGTTCCTCTTTCATTAAGTTGCAAGGCCCCGCCTCAAAGAAGTGAATCTCTGTAAGTACAGCAATGCTGCTGCAGAGTTACTAAATCTTTGTTTCTCGACGTTCTGGCGTGACGTTCTAGAGTCACTAAAGTTCATTTTTAGAAGAATCACCATCATCCTCGTTCAGGATCACCTTTTCTTCTTCCCCGTCTTTACATCTGCTTCACTCTCTGCTGCAGGAGCTGCAGCTGCCGGGCCACCTCGTTGGGCAGGTCGTCGTTCACCTGCGTGGTGAAGTACTTCCTCACCTCCTCCACCTCCCTCTGCCAGAACTCTTGATCCAGGGAGAACAGCTCATTGAGGTCCACGTTCTGCTGCAGGCCCTGGAGGTTCAGGGAGTCGGAGCAGGGCAGGTAGCCCACGGCCGAGGGCATGGCGCCGGCCTCGCCGTTCACCCGTCTGAACATCCAGTCCAGCACGCGGATGTTGTCGCCGAAACCGGGCCAGAGGAATCCAGCGGTGGGACTCTTGCGGAACCAGTTGACGTGGAAGATCTTGGGGAGCTTGGCGCCGGGGCGATCGGCCATGCTCAGCCAGTGAGAGAGGTACTGTCCGAAGTTGTAGCCGAAGAAGGGGCGCATGGCGAAGGGGTCGTTCATGATCACCTTGCCTGTAGAAAGAAGGGTTTGAGTTATTAGTTATAAGCAATCCTGAGGGAGCCGAGGAAGCTTAAATCCATTGAAAGTATCTTGTCATAGAAGATTAGATACTGACCTTTGTGTTCAGCTGCAGCGGTGGCCTCCGACCTCATGGCCGCTCCAACAAACACTCCATGCTGCCAGTCGAACGCCTCGTAAACCAGAGGAACACCTGATAGAAAGCAGAGCCAAAAGTTAGATTGTCCGATTATGCTGTCATCCTTTTAAATTCCATTTTTCCGGTGTTGTGGTTGTGTTGCGCTCACCTTCTGGCCTGCGCCCTCCGAAGATGATGGCCTCAATGGGGACTCCCTCCGGGGATTCCCACAGTGGGTCGATGATGGGGCACTGACCGGCCGGAGTGCAGAAACGAGAGTTGGGGTGAGCACAGGGTTCGCCTGGTGAGAGAAAGACGAAGAGGAAGTTAAGCTTTATTTCTAAAGATGTTGTCCTTATTCTTAAAGTTTCATTGTCTGAAAAACTGAAGAACGTTCGATAAAAACAAACTCTTACCATCTTCTGGGCTCCAGGGCTTGTTCTTCCAGGAAGTGATGGTGACTCCCTCGGGCAGTGACTGGTCCATTCCCTCCCAGTACACACCGCCATCGCTGGTCTCTGCAACATTGGTGAACACAGTGTTTTTGATGATGGTCTCCATGGCGTTGGGGTTGGTTTTAGCTGAGGTGCCGGGCGCCACTCCAAAAAAGCCGTTCTCAGGGTTGATGGCACGTAGGTTGCCTGGAGGACATAAAGAGGAAAATATAAATCATGAAAAACAGAAGTGCTTGTTTGGATGATCATTTTTGTAATCTTAATGCCCCTGATGGAAAATTGAACTGGAGTCCCTCACCTTGGTTGTCAAACTTCATCCAGGCGATATCGTCGCCCACACATTCGACCTTCCAGCCTGGCAGCGTGGGGCACAGCATGGCCAGATTTGTCTTCCCGCAGGCGCTGGGGAAAGCTGCTGCCATGTACTTCTTCTCCCCAGCAGGGTTGGTGACGCCGAGGATCTGAGCAGGAGAAACATTTGGATCGGTAAGAATGGACCAGTCGTTGTGGGCGGTCTTGATTTGAATGGATAGATGGGATTTCATTGCTTACCAGCATGTGCTCTGCCAGCCAGCCCTCCTCTTTGGCGATACGTGAGGCAATGCGCAGAGCGAAGCACTTCTTCCCCAGCAGGGAGTTTCCTCCATAACCACTACCGAATGAGACGATCTGCCGGCGGTCAGGGATGTGGGCGATTAACGTCAGCTCCGGGTTGCAGGGCCAGTTGTTCACCAGGGGCTCTGAAAGAGGAATCAGTCAGTCAGTGAGTACTAAAGGATTAAAGTATCAGCATTGCCTCAGTGCAGCTGAATGAAAAACAAGCTGATGTTGTTGACGTACTTTTGAGCGGCAGTGGAGAGCCGACGGAGTGCAGACAGCGGACGAACTCGCCCGTCCCCAGAGCGGACAGCACGGACTTCCCCATACGGGTCATCACCCTCATACTGGCCACCACGTAGGGCGAGTCGGTCAGCTCCACTCCGATCTTAGAGAGGGGGGAACCTACCGGACCCATGCTGAAGGGAATCACATACATGGTACGACCTGAGGACAGAAGGTCAGAGATGTGAGCATGTTAATGTTTTCCTGACGTTGTGATGAAACGTCCATTATTGAGTTCTCCGGTATCTAAGCATCAGAAAACTATTAGAAAAGCTAAAAGTAATCTGACTTTCTGACTCCTTGTCTGCTAAGACAGATAAAATAATATTCAGCTTCTGTGGTACCTTTCATGCAGCCAGGGAACCGTTGAGCCATGGCTTTGTCGAACTCTTCCGGGGACATCCAGCGTCCCAGCTGGCTGACTCCGCCACCCAGCGGTGTGGGCACCGTGTCCCTCTGTTCCCGGGTCACAATCACAGTTTTACTCTCCACGCGGGCCACATCCCTTGGGTCGGTCCTGGCCAACCAGCTGCAGGAGGGAAAGGAGGATGAAGGAGTAAGGAGACATTCTTTTTGATTCACATATTTAGATATACAAATTTAATGTTTGTTTTTTGACGATGAGGCTGTTGAACAAACAAAAATTTCTATGTTAACCTTACACCTAAATAAATGCTGTTCGAGCATCTTTGTTTGACAGCTGCTGGAAAGCAGGCGTGGTCTGTCTGAGGGAGCCGGACATACTGGTTTGTACTGTTATTCCTTCAAACAGCTGCTGACGACTGACTGATGCACACATTGTCTTTAACAACAACATGAGACCGGAATGTGCCAAAAGCACTGAGTTACCGCCGTGTTGTTTTTCATGTCAGATAATATCCTCAGGCCAACCTACCAGTTCTCATATTTACTGAGCTTCTTGATCATCCCCTGCTCCTCCAGCTGGGCCAGGATGGCCCGGTTCTCCTCGTCGGAGCCGTCGCAGATGTGGATGGAGTCGGGTTGACACAGAGTCACGTTGGCATCCACGAACTCCTTGACAGCCGGACTGAGGGCACTGAGATCGCCCTGCAGGATCCTGGGACCGCTCTGGTTCTGGGACTGAAGCTGAGGAGGCATGGCGGAGGAGTATGGAGAGAGAGCGAGACAGACGGAGACGGAAAAGACAAAGGAGGAAGTCTAGGGGTGGAGAAAAGATTTAGATAAGGGAGGAAAAGAGGAGAAAGGAGAAGTTTAGTACGTGAATATTTTAATAACTGCTGCAGCCTCCAGGTCAGACCGACTCTGGGTGATGCAACAGCATCCCTGTACAGATCCCCCTCTCTCTCAGTCTGCAGATAACTTCAGTATCCCTCCTCACATTACACACAAGTTGAAAAGAAAGAGCATCAGGTTACCTTCAGTAGATTGCGTGGAAGCAGAGAGAGCTTTTAGCTTGGACTCATCAGCTGATGTGTCTCTGTTGGCTGTTTCCAGGAGAGTCAGTTGTATCTCTGTGGAGAAGGTTTGTTCTTTTTATACCCTGGGATGTCCCACAAGAGGGGAGGGAGGGAGGGAGAGGAGGAGGAGGAGGAGGACGGGTGAGGAGGTGTGAATCCTCTGAGCTATTTGCATGAACCTGTTGTTCCCTCCCGATCTGGAAAACATGATGTTGCAGCAGCCCAGCGGTGAATCATTAATCAGCAGCGGGACGTAACGTCGTCTACACGTTACCGGTTCCCTCTGAACACTGATAGCCGGCAGTTGGCTTGAATCCCAAAAAAGAGAGAGACAGACTTCTGCTACTATCTCTATTTTCCTGTAACTCACTCATGAACGAGAAAAGTGAGAATAATAATGTCTAAGTTTGTTTTTCCAGCTAATTTTCACGCTATCTGGACAAAGTAACAACTGCTAACACCGAATTCCTCATCTCTCATAGATTTCTTTATTTTTATTATTATTTTTAATGTTTAATCAGCTCACATTACTCTAATTTAATCTGTTTTGTAACCTTCTTTCTGTACAGCGGCTGCCGTTGAACTTCGACCCGCATTATTAAGTGATGTAAGTTCAGGGTTCGACCTCGTCAGGCCGGAGCGTGTGTGTGACGTGGGTAGGCAGCGACTTGGATGGCCTCCTTTCTTATTGGCCGACGGACAGGGGCTCGCCTTTCGTGCGGTCAAAGGTCAGACAGGGGAGGAACGCGTTTGAGTTGAAAAGGAATCCCTGAACAAAGACACTTTGCAGGTAACAGTACTGAAAGTGAAGTTACACCAATTTAAAACACCAAACGTGTTTCATAAATTATAATTTGTGTTGTGAAGGAAACTCAATTAAAACTAAGGTTTTATTTTAATCTAAAGAAATTATTATTAGGAAAAAAAATTGCATATTAATCAAATCTTCAGCTGCACAGGTGATCTGCTCTTCCTCGTTCCTCTGGTTATCGAGGTTGGCAGATTATCAAATACTAGAGAACACCGTCAGCTGCGTGATTTGATAGGAGTGGAAAAAGATTTTTTGCAATGACTCAACAAAACCCTGAAATATTCTGATCCACAGACCCTGAAAAACTGGAACGGTTGTTTTATTTTAATACGTTTAAATCAGCTAACACTGCCTCAAAAGCTTTGAGAAGACGCTCGATAATTAGTATTTTTTCTGATTTATATTAGAATGAGGCAGTCCATGTTTGTATTGAAAGTCTGTAAATCTGATTTGTTTTCTTTATTTTTGGACTTTTTTTTGCACTTTTGTTTCAGAATTATGTAACTGGTTTATGTTAACTTGTGGTGTTTTGTAAGAGCATGTGAGCTGAGTGTGCAGGAGCTGTATGCATAACATATAAGGTAGTTTTGTAATAGTAGCAGTTGTACTAGTTGTGGTAGTTGCTGATGCAAAATCAGGAGATGCAAATGTATAGTAATACTGGTGGTAGTAGCAGTCTTAATCTAATAATATCAAAATCTTGATAGTACCAGGAGAGGAGTAGTAGCATGCATGCTTTGAAATGCCGAGCAGGCCGGATGGGAATGCGCCTCGTCGCAGCAGCTGATAGTAACTTCTAATACCGTGCAAGAAGAGGAACAGACAGGAAAGACTGCATGGTAATGGCACTTACATAACACCCTCTGTTCAAGTGTTTTATGAACAATATTGTCAGCTGTGCAGCAGCCTGTCAGCACTCATAAAACACAGACAGCCAGAGGAACTTTGACCTGACTTTGTTTCTTAATATTTGTACAAGCAGAAAGAAAAAAGGCCTTGAAGACAGGCGAGGTTTTTGGATAAATAGAGAGTGTTTGTCTGTGTGTTAACTTGATGACAACCCAGTAAACTGTTCAAGGTGCAACCCAAATGTGTACTCTTGAAGCTGCATCTGGTTTGTGAAATGCGTCTCTGCGGCCCCCTTCATGCTGCTGGGTTTCAGACTTTTGTGCAGCTTTTGGATGTTTGAGTGAAGGAAACGCCAAAATCAAGCAACACGGGTGCAAAGTTCTGAGCAAAATGTGAATATTTCAATATAAACATCATTAAAAAAAGAGCTGTGAGGCCTGTTGAAATGTACTTAGTCGCTTAACGTTACTGTTTGTTATAGTTATGTCTTTTAATTCAATAAATATTGCAAAATTCTGAACAAAATTGTGTCATTTTACATGCAGCAAGAAAAAAAAAAGAATATACTTAGAAACTTCAGGCCCGCAATAAGGTACTGGATGGCCTGCTGACAGTTTTCTTCTTAATGATGAAAATACATGAATTCACACTGGGATTTTTTTGTCTGTTTGTCCCAACTGGTAAATGTTCAGTGATATGAAGTTACATATTATCTGTGCAGTGCACAAACACTTGAAATTTGCCATCTGACCTTTGCAGGACTGCTGCTGCGACTGGATTTGCCTCAGTGAGGACAGCAAACATCACGAGATTGATTAATGAAAATTGGCATTTTAATAACAAATTAATAAAAAGTGAGAGCTGAATTTGCCTGTTTTTTTTTTATTTGTTTTTTTTTTTTTTTTGTCACCTCATTTACCAGATGACAATTTCTAAATGCAAAGTTGCTAAAATCTTCATCACGACTCAAAAACATGCTAGCTTCGGTGCAACATTCCTGCCTGGTAGTGCCACAAGAAAGAAGAGATGAGCAAGTCCCAGACAAAGGCTAAGTTCATATTGATATTGAAGAAGTATTTTGGTATAAAAACCCACATTTTTAGTATCCTGTGTCCTTAAATAAAAGTCCGACATTTGTAACAAACCAAACCTTCGAAAATCCGAGTTATGATGATTTTCCTTCCTCGATAGACGTACATACGTCAGGAGAACCAACATGGTGGATGCGTTGCTCCATTGTGCTATCGTGCTGGGACAGGCCTCAGCTCCCAATAACCCTGCACACAGTGTATGTGACAAAGAATCTCAAGTCAAGGTCAACAAACTGACTTTTTCAGCACTTCTGACCAAATTTCAGGGTCTCAGCTAAAGACGATATTTCCCTCAATGTGTCAATGAAGAGCAGGTGAACACAACTCCAACAGGATCCAATGAACCAACTTTATAAGGCGGTAATATGTCAGTGTTGTGTTTTCAGCGTGTTCTGCTGCCCTCTAGTGCCCATAAAGTAAAACGAACACATAACATACAAAAAGTTTTTTATATGAATCCTTTAAATTTAATATCTAAAACTGTAATCCACTTAAAAATTACAATAGAAACAGTATATCTGACATCTGGTAACTTCCTTAAACTTTCATATTTTCATCAAATAAATATAGAAAATATGTTTCAAACAAAAGATTTCAGGCAAAACTTTAATAAATTGTTCCAGTCAAAGATGTCACATTATAACAGCAGGCAGGACTTTGAGGAGCTGCTCTATCAAATACAAAAAGGCCTTGTCTGACAGGATTAAAACACTGTTTACCAAACAGAGATTCGAACATCTCAGCCTCTCTGTTCTCTCACAGTCTGTTGTTGATGACATTACCACGCGTCCAGATTAGCAGTCCACTGATCTGTCGTATGTGATGTGCAGTGAGGAGCTCGCAAACTGCCTGACAGCAGCGATAACGCCGCGTGATAGTGATTCCTTTGAACGCTATCGCATTGGAGTTCAAAGGAAATGCTTTGAAAGCCGAGACAGTTTGGTCTGTTTACTGAGAAGGACGCACAGTGGATGTGACAGCATATCTAAATGTGCTGTTATACTGAGAATGTAGTATTTTTACCTCACTGCTGGTGTTCAATCAGTAAGTAGGACAAACTTTTCTAAACCTTTTCTCCATGACCGCAGGATCCATATTCTTCATTTGGTTTCCAATTTATTGGGTCCAACTAGCTGAAACAACATCCCTGCAACAAAAAAATAAATATTTGTTATTAAAGGATGAGAAAGTGTGAATTGATGCTTGTTTCCATCTGTTACTATTAAGCAGTTATTAAAAGTTGGTGCATGAGTTTGCATGTTGTCTCCGGGTACTCTGGCTTCTTCCCAGAGTCCAAAGACATGCAGGTTAATCGGTTGAATTGAGGCCTTAAAATAAATAGTTTTTCTCCGTGTCTCAGCCCTTCAATGAACAAGCAACTCGGTGTAACCTCCGCCTCTCACACAATGCCAGCTGAGATCGCCTCCAGCCCACTTTGACGCTGAGAAGGTCAAGCGGTTTCTGAAAAACTGATGGATGTTTCATCGAGATAAGCAGACGGTGGCACCAACTGAAGAGAATAGTGTGTATTTAAATAAGCGCCTGTCAGACCTCAGACACTGTTAAACGATGTAGAAAATATGACGGACATCATATCCGTCTGCACTCATGTCTGTTTTCGTGCTCTGATTTGATAAACTTCTCATCGCTCCACACAGATCTGATGTGTCTGTTTGATTTTCATCTCTTTGGTAAGCGAAGGCTTCAGTGGATGTTTATGTGACATGCTTAATGTACGTCATGTTTGTTCACTTAGTCTGTTTTTATTGCACTTTGCTTTTAACGTTTCCCCAACTTCTCCACTCCCAGGCAGACAGCATCCCCTTCAGATCAGTGGCCGTGACTTTCTCCATGACTGAAAGACATGACAGACTACACTTTGGTCCCCAACCAATCGTATCGTCCCGTCTTTCCCGACCTGTGTGGTGTTATTGAGAAGGAGCTACTATGGACCGACTTCAGGGAACAACAATGTGAACAAACTGCGGCGCCCAAAGCGATGTGTATGATCCTGGCTCTCACGTTTCCTCTGTTTCATGGCACCAACAACATCATTTCTCTTTCGCTTGTTTACGAATGAAGAGCACTCCGATTGAATTCTGATGCTCCTCGTCATGAGGCGTCCCAGATACAGCGTTGGTTATCATCCACTCTGACTCTGATAAAACACACGAGGCCCTGCGTCTGCAGGCTGTTATTGTGTAGTCTGAACGCGACACAAGCCATCTAGCAGCCATCGTTGGTACTGCACTTTAAAAACACGATGACTCATGGAGGTCCGCTACCAGCTCTCATGTGTGTTTGTTTCAGGGCTGCTGTTTCCGAGCTTTCTGGGACCAAAACACTGATAGAGCAACGCTGACTGAACAACTTTCATCAACAACAACTTGCTCAACAATAACTGATAATGTTATTTTGCGAGGCGTGCATGCTGGTTTGTGTGTTTCCATCTGACTTAGAGAAGCCACAAACGAAAAGGATGACAGTGTGAGTGAAATGATTTCGACATCCTCTGTTATAGGTTATATATCTGTACTACGAGCGTACAGTATATTGGAAACTTCCACTGTAAGACGGTGTCAAACATAAGCCAGGGATCTGTGTTAAACTGGTACAGGGAGATATGTTATCTCCAGTCTTTCCTGTTGTTTTGTGGGTCTGCAGTTGGTGAAGTGACTTCAAGACACAAATTAACTGCTTAACAATTAACCGCTACACTTGATGCAGCATATTCTGAGTGTAGAGAACAGAACATGACGTTTAAACTGCCGAAATTACAAGATGAAGTACAACCGAATAAATACAGACAAAAATTAACAGGCAGACAACACAGTTAAAAACATTTAAGAGCGGATAGTTTGTAATCGTAGTTTCTAAATTGACAGTGTGCATCTTAAATGTAAGTTGTTAAATGTTTGTGCGGTACAAAAACTAAAAGCAGTTTCCACAAATTTAGTGTCACTCAAACCGAATAATGGAAGTGATTTAATGATGGAAAGTTGCCACGAAGAGCTTCATAAATAAATAAATAAATAAATAGTGTTAGAGATGTCTAAACAACCTTTTCAGACAAGGCGCTGAGAAAATGATGAGCAGAATACTCTGTCACCAGTAATAAATCATTGGGTGGATTAAATCTAGGCACTGTCTCGAGCTTTTCAGTCAGACATGGCAAACAGCCATCGAGGCACCATCCTTGTTTTGGAGGGGATAGTTGCATGGTTTGTATGAGTTAATATGAGGTGCAAAGCATACTGATATTTCTCAAATTGTGCTCAGTAAACGTCTGATCTTGGTCGATTTGCTGATATTAACTAATGCTCATCAAAAAAAAACATCTGGTGCTAATGGTAGCTTCAGTTCCAGCATCTACTTTAGCTTGTGTGCGAATCATATAGTCAGATACTGTATGTCAAAAAGTTCTGTTGCCAGCTAACGGCAGATTTCAGTTAGCAGGAAACTCGAAGCCGAACAGCCGGAGGACATCAGAGGGAAAAGCAGTGAATATATTGTGTATAAAATCTGATCCAGTTTCACCGAAAATCACTGAATGAAGTTATAAAGTTGTGCTTTTTGTACAGTAATCAGTGAGGCCCGGCCATAGATGACTGTAGCAGCCGTCAGAGACATATCAGACTGTAAAAAAACAGGAATAAAAAACAGCAGTCCAGAGAGAGAAAGTGTATGATTGGATGCAAAATTACACAACGAGTGCAGGACAACACCATCAACAACTTTTTATGGTTTATCAGGAAATGACAAACTCTAAAATACCATGAAGAAAACCTGAAAAAATCTAAAAAATGACACGTTATAAAAAAGTGTGACTCCACGGGGACTTTAACTCGTAAACACAGTATGTAATCTATATCATATCTAGAGATAACCTTACTGTATATCACTGGTTTATGGTGGGAGGAAGAAAGAGTTTGAGCATCTATATCTGTGAAGAATATGAGGTCCAGATAAGACAGGTATATAAAGTACAGACAGGTAGTTAACTTTAAACACAGGCGGCTGTAGGTTCATAAAATCCCTTTAAGTAATGAAACACTCAAATACTGCAGAGTACAGCAGAAAATGAACAAAGTGAAAAAGAGCAACTACTTTTAAATAATAATTCTACATTGTTTATTTGTTTAATAATTTAGCCGTGGTGTTTCAGTTTGAAACTTTTACGTCTCAGCTTTCTAAAAACGCAGATGCTCGTCGTGTTCGTGACGTACAAAACAAGACTGAAAGTGTGTCGCTCAGCCTCGGTCTGATCTGTGAACGTGTGATTGACTCTGCTGCAGCAAACAGCAGCTGCAGCGAGGAGGGTAAAGTATAAAGTACGCTGACAACACAGGGTCTTCAGGGGGGGAGACCCTCTTTGTCATCAGAGGACTCGTGTAATACAGCACGGTCATTCATGACAATCTGTGACGTTTGCACAAACATTCAAGGACATCCTGGAAAAATACACTGTGTTCCAGATTATTATGCATATACTGTTTTTGTTATGGGATGGTTGATTTTTATTCCGGAAGGCAAAGTTCTTCTTTTTATACCATGGCAGGAAACGGGCAGCATTCTGTAGAGGTCACCTTCAGGCACTTTAAAGGGGTCCACCAACTCATCTCCTGTGATTCCAGCCCAAAACATCACTCCACCACCTCCTTGCTGATGTTACCGCCTTGTTTGGACATGGTGGCCTTCTACCAACCATCCAGAACTCCATCCATCTGGACCATCCAGTGTAGCACGGCATTGATCAGTGAATAAAACTGTTGAAAATTAGTCATGTATTTCTGAGCCCACTGCAGTCGTTTTTCCTCGTGGGAATTGTTTAAAGGTGGCTGAAATACAGCTTTATGCACATCAGCAAGCCACTGGAGGATCCTGCATCGAGAGGTTTTTGGGGCTCCTGAGGCACCAGCAGCTTCAAATACCTGTTTGCCACTCATCAGTGGCTTTTTCACACCTGCTCTCTTAATACAATAAATTTGCCTTACAGAAACTTTCCTTAACACGCATTTATCTGAACTAACGCGTCTGCACTCTGAATCAGACACAAACTTTCTCACAGTTCGATGATCTCTCTTAATTTTTTGTGAAATTTCCTGTGTTGTCATACTTTTTGCAATATACTCCACTATTTCACAGTAAGATCTTTATTTTTTCCCATATTGCATGAAACCTGTGACTTGCTTAATAATGTGGAACAACCGCCTTTAGCAGTTTCCTGTTAATTAGGCTCACTTAGCCAACAAATTACCAAACCTGTCTGAGATTGACGTCAGTGTCATCTAAACAGACGGACAACTGAAAACTTTCACTGAAAAACTAAAAATCAAATGTTTGTTTAATTGAAATCGTATTTGCATAATAATCTGGAACACAGTGTATTCACCTTCCAGGGATGGACATGTTTAAGAACACGCTATATTATCTCTAAAATTTTACAGACAATGCTAAAAATACATGAAATATTAGTAATATTGAAGAAGAAGAAGAAGAAGAAGAAGAAGAAGAAGAAGAAGAAGAAGAAGAAGAAGAAGTGGGCAATATAACCGGGCTCTGCAGCTTCTATGGACAGAGATGACAGAGGAAGCTAAGAAGAATAATGGAGAGAGCGAGCGAGCAAGAAGCCGCCGGACAAGAGTAAATCTGGGACTGACTTTTAGTGGTTAGCGAGAGCTCAGTGAAATAAAAGGCTGAAAGACAGACGCAGTAAATTACTTTTAAAAACATTAATAATTTTTACTGTTTGCACTAACAAAAAAAAGTTCAGCTGCAGCCTGAGCTGAGCATTGAGCTGAAGACAAAGAGGGAAGTTGAGTAATGAAAGGTGAACAGGCAGTAGCACCAAAGTTTAAAGCTTATCAGCTTTGTGTGTGTGTGTTCTTGCATAGTGGACTTCACAACTGCAAGAGGTGACACAGTGACATCACGGAGGGTCCCGGTCGGACACTCACCCACTGTTGAACGTCAGCGGTGATGCTGACTGGGACTGGGCTGTGATTGGTCGCTGATGACAGGTAATTCCAGGTGGTGGATTGGAATATCCTGCTGCTGCCTGGAGACTCATCACTGAAACATCATCTGTGTCTGATATACACTACTTTCACTCAAATTCTGTATGTGAATTGTAAAATGCTCATAAGAAATCTGGATGTCCTGCTCACTGAAGATGTAATATAAGTGTGTATGTCGTGACTAGTGAGTGAACAATGCAGTTTTGAAACAGAACCATCGAGTTCAGAGAATTTTAAACCTTTAGAGCTGTAAAATCTTGTTGTATTTAACGGCAATGGATCCAAAATCCACCAAACGAAGACCAGAAACAGTTTAAACACTTTATTAAGAGCTCAGGTGGAGGTGCAACTTGGGAGCAGTGTAACTAGAGAAGTGTTAAAGGAAGGAAATCCAGATAGGTGCAGGACTAATGGTGCCAAATACCTCAAAAGGTTGCTGAAACTGACTGAGGCAGGAGTTCCTGCCAGGAAACGCAAGAAGAGATCTGGGGCCAGAGCCTGGAGGGTTGAACCAGTCTTTTATACAGCAGGGGTTGATTGGATGATGAGCAGCAGGTGGTGAGGTGACAATCAGGTGAGAGGAAGCCCGGCGGTCAGGACACAAAGAACACTTTCAGAGTTGGCAACGATATAAACTATCAATGAACTGTAGTTAACGAGAAAAATGGAGCAAGGAAAGAATGAAGGAACATAATGGGTTTATAAAATCACGTGAATGAGCCCTGAATGATCTTTGGAGTCTGTTTCAGTAATCAACCTACATTTCTTCGATCACTTCATTCATCATTCCATCTCCGTTTTACGACTTCCCTTGCAACCTTTTCATTTCTACTGCGTGAGTGAGTCATAAAACAAACTGAACAGCGCTTGTCCAGCTGGAACGGTGTGGCAAGACAGACAGACAGATAGATAGTAGAGAGTGAGACAGATAGATAGTAGAGAGTGAGACAGATAGATAGTAGTGTGAGTGATTGGTTTATGACCCCTGAGTGGGACATTACTCTGAGGTAAGAGCTGACGTAGAAACTTGGCAGCGATAGAAAAGAGTGTAATACAGTTTAAAGTTGTGGGGTCATTGGAATCTGACCAAGAACTGGATCAGATCCATCTGGCTGGGAGTCAAATCATCCAGTGATCAGGCAGCTGCCAGCTGACACACACTCTCCAAGTAATTCAGACAAGTCCAAGTCAAGTATCTCAAACCTCAAGTCCTTGAAGGCAAGTTCAAGTTCTTATTCTGTGTAGGTCCAAGTCTGGAGTCATTCCTGACAATGGCAGGACAAGTGTCTTTAGTAAAGATTCATGTCCTTAGTTATACTTAATAAGTCCAGGTAAGGTCTCATGTCAAGGAGGTCTCATGTCAAGGAATTCTCAAGTCTTTCCAGATAAGTCCAAGTCAAATATCTCAAACCTCAAGTCCTTGAAGGCAAGTTCAAGTCATGGTTTGCTATTCTGTGTAGGTCCAAGACTCATCTATCGTCGGTAAAGACTGATGTCCTTAGTTATACTTGACAAGTCCAGGTAAAGTCTCATGTAGATGAAGTCATATCTTGGAACCCATCAGCTCTTGTCTGCAGATGATTTAGCCTCTGGGGGCTTCTGGTACAGCCATCAGTTTTCTGGATATCTCGGCCTAGATTCATCTGCAGTCTCAGTAGCAACTTGATACTCAAGAATGTTCAGAAAGACTTGGATAATCACTATAAATATATATCTGCATGTGAATGCTAATAAATGTGGTTGATCGTCTTCTAATCTTTTGCAGAACTGGCTCAAACACGACTGGTCAATACCGCCCGGACTACAAATAGAAACCAGAGTGCTTCTGGTGCCAAAATCTTGGTCCTTTGCCTACAGAGTCTGTATTCATATGCAGATATCTGTTTAAAAAGATTAAATCTCAAGTTATTTTAAGTCATAGTCATTGCAGGTTAGAACAGGTCAAGTCTTAACTCAATCCAGATGAGTCCATGACCCAAGTCATCGCAAACAAACTCCAAACAAAGCCTTAAGTCTGTCAGATCAAGTCAAATTCAAGTTAGTCAGGCTTTTAAATACAGACTAAGACTTGAAAAAGTTCCTTTCAATGCTGTGTAATGATGTTTTTACATAACTGGCGCTGCCTTCCCTCGAGTCAAATCAAATTTTTGGTGACATCTAACTCGAAGTCTCAAGTCTACACAGCTTTGGCTCTGTTTACACAGGTATGATCAAGAAACCGGCAAGATCAAGGTGAAACCATATAGCATGCACGATATCTGTATCTATACCTGCTGACCGGTATGCATGTGTTTGGTCGGCCCTCAGTGTGGGAGGCCACATGAGGTAATATAACGGAGTACAGCTGTTATCAGGCTTTATCGCTCCCTCCATATAGCCTTTACCTCCTTATCTGTATCTGAATATAAAAGGTTTGATTCAACCCCTTTAAATTACTGTACAAAAGCTCAACACAAGGATGATTTACAGTGGCGGACGTTTGTTAAAAAATATATAGAGGACCAGTGAGTAGGATTTGCTGCCCATCGCCTACCTATGGTGGCTCCAAAACGCAAAAAGCTAAATCTAAACTGGACCTTTAAAGGCATAAATACATGAATATAGAGATTAGTGTTCATGGTTCATCTGTTCTTTGATTTTTCTTTATTTCGTTGAACAAACAAATCAAGTTTGATGTTTGACGTTCAAAGAGGAGTGATCTTATTGTCCTTTTACACAGTTTGACTTGACGCAATAGGATGAGCACTGAGTGGAACTAAAATCACGATGACAATTAAATTTCATTGTGTGTCACGTACACCAACAGTACAGCAGGAACACAAACAGCTGAGCAGAATGCAGTCATGCATGTTGTGTGTTACGTCTGTTTCTGTTTCTGTTCAACTACAGCCATGATCTGGCATCTTCAAGCCAAGACACACAAAGGTCATACATGAAGAATTTCAACATTGTGATGTGATGAGTCATAACACTGATCTTTAGTCATGACATATCTTCATAAATGTGATGCTACACTGACTTGTAATCAGGTGCATGGTGTGTATTTCACTGACTTTGGTGAAACTGGATCATTACTCTGTTATCTTCAGAGCTCCATATGGTCATATTTTTAACTATTAAAGATACAGACTCACAGTTATGATCGTCAGTCACCTGCCACCATTTCAGCTGTGATGGAAAATTACTGCATAGGCGGGAAACCAGCTGACATTTAAAGTTTTATATCAGAGGGAAACGTCCAGCCGCCTGTTTATCAATGAAAGTGGATGAATAAACAGAAGAATAATTAATCAGGGGTCGATCTATAAAATCTATAGATTAATCAATAAACATCATATATTTTACAGGTTGAATGTTACTAAGGATTAAAGAGTGCAACATTTCCCTCTGATAGTGCAGAAGAAGTATAAAACAACAGGAAAATGAAAGAAATACTCAAGTATAAGTACAAGTACCTTAACAGTATACTCACTGTAACTACAGTACTAATGAACTGAGCAGAATGAGACAGAAACTGGAGACTGAAGTGAGTTTTTTTTTAATGAACATCAGACAAGAAGTCAAATAGAAGTGGAGTACGCCACCTGCTGGATGCTGGCTGACATTGCACACACCACAAGTACAGACTTGTGTTTGCAGAGCCACAGAGGACACAGAGAACAAATAAATAAACACCCAGAGGAGCCGCGGACATATTTATAAAACTTTTTTATTGGTTTTTTAAATCGAAGGCTAACTGAAACGTGTCCGATTCATACCATGTTCTGTGACAACAACGATAAAAACCATTGTCTCCTGTTTGTAACAAACAGAGAAGAAAAAAATAACAACATAACAAACCTTGCAACACGTAGACCATCCAATATAAATTAAAAATAAACTGTTTTAATACACAAATAAGCAATTATTATCATTGAGAATAAGTAGGCCTCTATATACGTAATGTGAGCCATGCTGTGACAGATAACAGGCTGGATTCAAACCCGCGACTTCTTCAGCGCTCGGTTCATCTTCATAAGAATGATGAGCCTCGTGAAGAAGAATTCACGGATGATCCAACTTTTTTCTACAGAAACAGATCAGGGTTCCTACACGGTTTGTCTGATGATTATTCACGTGTCAAGACTTTTTTTTCTTGGACCATCTGCGTGTAGGAATCCTGACCAGAACAAACTGATCTATTGTACAAGTCCCACGTTTCTTTTTTTTTTTTTACATGCTTGCAGGATGAAAACTCAACGACAGGTGGAAGACTTCTACAATAGTCACTGCGGTGGAACAAGCATCAAGAGCGCTGCAGTGTCCCGTTATAAGATATCGAGGCTTTTTTTGAATATGCAACACGAACATACTGCAACCAAAAGAGAGTGTTTTTTTTAATTTTCCAGATACTTTTCTTCAACATTGTCAGAGGAAAGGCGCCGTGCAGCGCTGATTCAAAGAGCGGAGCGATGCAGCAATGCAGAATGAGTCAAAAAACACAAGTTTCTTTCACACTTTGCCTTCCTCCAGTCTGCTACGAGCGCTAACAGTACAAGTTCTTCAAACGAGTACAAGTTATTCTGTAAATACTGGAAACACTGGAACTGGAAAAAGGCATTTGTAAAGAAAATAATAAAAACAGAAAAGTTCAAGTCAGGTGTAACTCTCGTCTTGTTTCTTTTCAGCGACGAGAGTTTCGTTTAGGATGATTCCTTCTTTGGAAATGTCTTTAATGATGCTGCAGACCAAACCGTGAAAAAACCATGCCGTGTTGCCATCACCGTCTTGTACAGTAACGCCTTTTGTCATGTTGCGTTCCATTAAATGTCGGAAAGTAAAACATAAATTTCAAATAAAGTAGAACAAACAAGATTTCCTTTAACTTGAAACACTGCTCCCAAATGACTTTCCGACATCTCTGGAATGGAACACAAATAACCAGTGAGGCATCTTCTTTTTTTTTCATCATTATGGAAGCTCAGATTTGTCAAGAAAAGAAAAAAACTGATGAAGTTAAAATAATAAAATAAAAAAAATCTCGATGGAAATGACGAGATAGTGAAGTCAGTTAGTCAAAAATGTGACTTTGTAAGTCGTCGTAAAAACAACCAATCGTAAAAACAGCAAATTTTGACCTACAAAGACATATTTGTGAGTATTGTGGAGTTTGCGGAGTCGTAATGTTTATGGGTATTCATATTTACATGGCCATGTTGGCCTAAAAGTAGTAATTAAAAGTTTATTTATTCCAGAATAAACTTTTCATCTCTGTAAGTATCACATTTTTTTCTTTTCCTGACATTAACGAGCTTCCATACATCAAGACCGTTTAACTCGAGTTTGTATCTTGTGAATGTTTCGGCGCTGTCTGATGTCTCAACAAGGCAACAACATCGGGAGTATTTGAGGAGGTTCATTGCACGATAACGCGTTTTTTTTTTCTTTTTGTTTGTTTTTTTTTTTGTTACAGACGGACGAAGTCTCCGTTGAGCCCCGGACACCAGAAGGCACACATGTAGACGCTGGGCCCGAGTTTTGCGAGGAGACGTGATGATTAATTCGGGGACGTTGTGAGCTATCAGGACTTGGAAGTTTACATGCACAAAGAATGCAGTGAATGAAGCGTGCACAGTGGTGGTTAGCACAAAAATTGAGCTGAGCTGTTCTCAGGATGTAAAAATGCAGAGGATTTCGACCCCCTGACGAATCGCACCGTTTGCTCTTTAAGCTGGAAAAAGGGCACTTAAAGCACATTTTGTTGTATTTACACGTCCTCCCAGTGATCTGCAGCTCGTGTGTGTGTGTGTGTGTGTGTGTGTTAGGTAGTTTTACACTCTCAAAGTTGGTTTTACAAATGAGAAAAAGAAAAGTTGTTTGTGTCGATGGATTGAAGTAAAATGACCTTTTTTTTGTTCTCAAGTGAATAAACAACAACAACAACAACAACAACAATAAAAAAACTTACATTTAGCACACTACGTTAAAATATGACTAATATTATCAAAAAGGCAAATAGTAGGTGTATTGCAACGCTCTCTGCGGCATCACTATCAAAAACATCTATCTTCATCATCCTCAATCTCATCATCATCATCATCATCATCATCCAATCATCATCATCATCATCTGAGACAGTAAGGAGGCGTGGCCTTTTGGGATGATTGACAGCCCAAAAACTGGCCACTCACATTTTTTCGCCCGTCTCAGCACAGGCAGGCACACTTGTACGACATAGCAACGACAATAAACGAACGAACGTTTCCAAGGAGACCGAAAGAGACCTCGATATCAGCCAGGCCAGCCAGCCAATGGCAGCGAGGGAGGGTCCGACAGGAGCTCTGTCATTGGACAGCAGGCATCTCTAGGGAACAGGAAGAACTCGTTCAGACAGGAGGAAGAAGGAGGTGTGTGTGTGTGTGTGCGTGTGTGTGGTCCACAATCAGGATACAAATGGATGAAAGAAAGTGCACCTGTGTGTGTGTGTGTGTGTGTGTGTGTGTGTGTGTGTGTAAGGTCTGGTTCTTGGGTTAGTTTGTTTAGTCTGCTCGGTGTGTGTGTTTGGTTTTTGTCTAGACAGCTGGAGGTCTTTCCCAGGGCAAGTCAGTGTACATTAACACACACACACACACACACACAGACAGACACACACACACACACACACACACACACACACACACACCCTGCCCTGGGAAAAAACAATGTCTGCTGACTTTACAAAAACACTTCCTTCACGCTGGATTACTGCAAAGACGCAGATTATTTCTGGCTAGGACGCATCTTAGGAGACAAGGAGACATCTGATTGGTCTCATACGTGAAGTGTGTCATGTGTAGGTGTTGTCGTGTCCCTCCCCTCCTTCCCGTCTTTTTTTTTTTTAGTATTGTCAGCCAGCACAGGTTTCCCTGAAGCGAGATATTGATCCTACACTGTTTAACTTCTCAGCTACATTATTTGAAATTATTATTATTATTATTGTTATTGTTAGGATGGTTTGTTTCTGCTGCAACGCCCTGATCGGAGCCTGTCCAGCCTTCTCATACCCGCTGCAAACCCTCCAGCGCAGGGAACCGAACCATTTTTTAAAGAAAAAAAAGGTGACAGCCCAGTCCAAAAAGGAGGAAAGGAAAGGAAAGGAAATCAAAGGAAAGGAAAACTTATATCAGGACTGGGCTCATCGTCTCATTCCGAGGTCAAAGGTTTGATTCATACTTTGATTGATCCCCTCATCACTCCTTTAGCTGCTTTGGGTCAAGAGATTAATCTATTCTACACATGATGATTTCTTTTTCTTCAAGTGCTCGTCATTAAATAAAAAATATGGCTGTGAACAAAAGGAGAAAGAGAGGACGGTAAACATGACGGAGGGAAGGCGAATCAAAAAGACGTGATTACATGTCAACTTTTTGACGTTTAAGGCAACAAGGAAACAGAAAACTAACTTCTGTTCATCTGAGGAGGACACTGTTTTTATAAGAGTGTGGAAGAACACTCGAATCAAATTCAATCGACGTAGATAAAAAATATTCCACCCGCTGCACAAAAGATTTTCAAACTCGTTTCTCATTGCCGTCTTTGTTCGGATTAGAAAACAGAGTTGCAACTTAGTAAACGAGTTTAAAAAATCATTCTTGTTGTTCAGCAGATGAAATATTTCTCATCCAGATGGTGGGTGAGTCTGTGAGGACTTCAAAAACGTCAGCAAGTGTTGTCCAAAGATCACCGAGGATTCATCTTTGAGGGGAAAACAGATGCTTCGCTCTGTGTGATAAGACGTGATTCATCTGAGAAGGCTAGAAAAGATTTATGGATTCACCAAATCAGAAAATATTTTAGTTTTTTTGGCCTTTCGACTCTCTCCTCTACAAAGTTAAGCTTACTCAGCTTCGGGAGTTTTGGCTGCGGTTTGGTTCGGTCCCTGTGGAGGGCGCTGTTTGCATAAAGACTGGACGCTAATAGGGCGCCGGCTTCATTTAGAGCCTGTGGCGGTCACGGTGAACACTTCATACGCAGCAGCAGCTTTAAAAACTACAAACGTCTGCCGGTCTTTGAGTTTAAACTACTTTTATTACTACTTTTTATCTTTAAGAGACGACAAAAGACGAGTTGCGATTAACACTCGTGTCACTTTTCAACACTTCACTGTGTCTAGTTTGCGACAACTCGCCTCGTGCTGCGTTCGACGACGCACAAAGAGTTTTGCTCCAAAACTGAAACATCCAACTCGTGAAGAAGAGGTTATGATAATTACTTTAAAACGGACAAAAGGTCACTTGATCTTATGGTGGGTATCGAACCTCGTCGAGTATCGGAAACTGTCAAAAAAAAGTCTTATCTTTGATAAGAAAACTCCAGATTTAAATGAAAGTTTCATTATACTGCTTGTGTCGGTACTGGTACTGAAAGTTTGCTTGTTTAACGGTACTACTATTGGGAAAACCTGAAAAGATACCCAGCCTGAGTCATGAGCTCGTACAGACTCGTACAGTTAGTCGTTGAATTCTGATTTGTTTCCACTTGAAGGATGTTTAAAAGTTTTGCAGCACAACTCTTTGCATCTCTTAAAAAGTGTGTCTGTAAATGTTTGGGATTTTAACTTCTAAAATTACGGGTTTCTACCGTTTTTTTTTTTTTTCAAGTTTCATTGTGTGCCCGGCGCTGGCTGACAGAAGATTGTTGTCTCGTTCCTGCTGCAGTAAAGTGCTCAGAGATGCCTGCAAGAAAGAGAGAGACTCACCAGAGAGGACCATGTGAGTGTTGGAGAAGGCAGGAGATAAACTGGAGTTGTGTTGGTTTAATATGTGTGTTTATATGCAGTGCACAGTCAGGGGGTATCACGTATTTCGGGCCTGTAGAGCGACCTGGCTTCCTTCCTACAGAAAAAAGCGTCACGGGATCTGCGTCGTTTCTCTCTCTTTTCACCCGACAAACAAAAAAATCTGACATTCAAATAAAAAAAAAAACACACAGGAGGATTAAAAACTAACTCTACTCTACTGTTACATCACACATCGTCTTGATTAGTTCAGACGTCCGTCGACGTGACAGCGTCTGATGAGCAAACTCATATGTGCTTGACTTGTTTGGTCGAGGTAGTGACAGCCAGCTTTGGGATTGGCTAACGATTCGGCCAATAAGGATGAAAAAGAGAGAGAGAGAGCGAGCTACGAGCAGAGTTTCTGATTGGGCCCAACAGGTTTGAATGCTGACTTGCGGTTGGCTCACGTGACTCGGACATTTGCATAAACGAGGGATTTATTTTGTTTGTTTTTTTTAAAATCAATGGTACAGTAACGGTTGATCCGAGTCCGTTAAACCAAAGTCAGAACCTTCCCCCATGATATGTTACCGTGATACAGGGATTGCTGTGCACTGAGCTGGTCCGACTCTCTGGTGAGTCCGAGTGTTTTCGGGGGTCTCTCTTGATGTTTAACGCCTCAATAGACAGAGCTCCTTCACAATAAAAGTCTCTCTCACACACGTTCCATCTGCGCATCCTTAGAAAATAGTGCAATTCTTTTCAGCAATTATATAAATAACTCTAAATTCGTGCTTTTTAAGTTCGCTCTCGGTTTGCATACATGTGTGTGTGTGTATATATATACTCAGTCTGTAACGTATATACATGCCAACATGTACGTAGCAAAATGTTCAATGTGAAAGTTGGCACCCCAACAGATTACTGATGTTTGTTTCTTCTTTTCTTTTGTCTAAAACTACACAACATATAAAACAGAAAAAGAATATCAAGATTAGAAAAATACTCCTACGTTCTCTGTTTTCTCTCTTATCTCGATCATATTGCGGGTTTCTTTCTTTCTCCTGTGGTGAACAGTCTTGAACTTTGTGCAAACCTTCTTTAGAAAACATAAAAATTAAACAAATAAAAAAGATTTTAAGGGACAACTCCTGCATCGGTTGGTCGATATAAGGCAAGCTTGAGGACTTTTAGCACTGTGCTACAGGCTACTTTAATCTAACTAAAACTCTCTCTGGAAATATTCTAACGTGCTCGCGTGTCCCGGTGATGCAGCTAAAGCCTGGTGCAGGAGTTGAACGCTGAACTACATGGGAGTCAAAAGCAGCGAGGGCGATTATCACGAGAAAACAAAAACCTGGAAGAACCAAGAAGATTGCAACATTTCGCCGTTTGCCTGGATAGGAATTTTCTTTTGTAAGCGCGAGAAAAGACGAACAAACAAACAAAAAGTTCTATAGAAACAAACAGAACAAGTAAATATTTATAATGAATGAAGACTAGTTAGATCAGTCTGATAGAGGAGGGATGAGGTGGAGTTGTCAAGGGAAGGAGGAGGCTTCTGTCTCCGTCCTTCCCTTCGCACCTTCTGCCCTCTTCTCTGACATCATCATCGGTTCATCTGAAGTGCTCCCCAGACAGGAAGTAAGAAGCAGTGGAACAGGAAGTACCAGATTTTCTCCCGCAACTGTGCTCTGCAGGAGCGATGTGGTTTCCAGGTGTTCGAGAAGCCAAGCGTGCGCCGCTTCCCAGTCCTAGCCCGATCCATGAAGTGGGTGACCAACTGACTATCATGTCAGCTACAACAACTACAACTAACGTGAACCGACCCTCAGACCATTCAGAGTGGATTTTTTTACCGTTACCGAACCAGGTTGTTCCTCATTTGCTACTGGCCACTTCCATAGTGGTGAGCAGACATAATCCTGGTCCTCCCGCAGGCTAGGAATAAGGAAGCAGTACTGTCACACCTGCTGAGGCTTCTGGGATTTCTCCTTCGTATTCCTTGCGTTCCTGTTGTCCACGCTTCCTTGCTGCTGCTGCTGAGGCGGAGGTCGGAGCAGACCGTGTATGAACGAGGATGGGGGCGCCTGTGAGGACGATACAGTCCGATGGCTGTGGCTAGGGGTGAGGGATGTCGGGTGGTAGTAGTGCCCGATCACCTCGCTGTAGGTTGGGGGAGCTCCTTCGACTCGGGAGCCCTGCTTCTGCTGCCGGGACAAGGCCTCCTGGGCTTCTAGCACACTGATGCCTGGGTGGACACTCGGAGGAGGGGCCTGCAAACTGGAAGCAAAACAACAAGGGTCATGAATAAGACTGATGGAGCTTTTCCAGGAAACCAAGCTTTAATAGGTCAAAGCCTTGACTGACAACTTGTTTCTTGTTACCTGGCCTGCAGACAGGAGCTCGTTGGGTCGAGGGAATGGGAGTCAAACACTGTTCGGTTGGGCGGCGCTCTGACCGACTCGCGGTTCAGCTCCATCTGCTGCTCCGGGTCTCGAAGCTGCAGGGTGCAGGGGCCCTGGTACGGCGGCGGCTCCTCCCCGTCCGAGAGGCAGATGGTCGGGGGTAGATCGATGAGGCTCTGGGGCAGGTAGGGATACGTCGGCTGGAAACGACTCGGGGCGTACGTGTGCTGGAAGCGCTGGGACTGGAGAGGAGGCTGGGACTGGGACTGGGCATGCTGAGGCTCCCGCTGTAGGTAGGACGAGGGGACCCCTCTGTCTGGAGGGCGGGGATTATACACCTGGTGCTGTAGGTGAGGAAAGACAACAAATTACTGCTGTGGCATCCTCAATTACACTTAAATCTTGGTACATTTAGCTGATTTCTGGTTTTATGTTGCTTCTTGCTTAAAGACAAACTCACCTCATTTAGTCCACTGTTTGTCCCTGTGCCCTCAGAAGACCACAGACTTCCCTCCTGGAAGAGACAGAGAGAATTGATCTATTGGATAAATTCACACCTGTATTCATACCTATAATCTTTTCATATAATTTGGCATGTTGATAAAGCTGCTACTAAATCCAACAGCACACCATATAGCACTATACAAGTCTATACTACACACTATATTAGCAGATTAGCATGTAAGGAATATATTAGGGCATATTTTTGTTTGTACTATGTTTTATTAAGACAGAAAGCATGTGCTAACAGACAAACTGTGTATCGAACTGTGACTTTTTGTTATTTAATTACATTTTTGTCCACTAGATGTCTCTGCTGACCTGCTGCAGTGCCTCTTTAAATGTTATATTTTCATTTTTGTATTGTTTTATGTCTCAGTTTTTCACACAGATTCCCATAATTGTCCTGCGCTAACTCTGTACTTCTTGGTAATACTAAGAAATCTCTCAAACGTCACACTAAATTTGACCTGATCCCCCCCCCCCTCCCCAACCACCCGCGTAGATCAAGTAACAAACTTGGATTTCTTCCTCCTGGACTGAGCGACACATCGTGTCCCACTGGCAGTGAGGGGAGGACAAAGCGTCTCTCTGCTTCGATAAAAACTTTTAAAAAACTTTTATGCAGCGTTTTTTTGTTCAGTGGCGACAGTTTTCCTGGCCCGTCTGTCTGACTGTCTGTATGTGTGTCAGTGTGTCTGTCTGCTAATCCAAATTAACTAGGACAATGACTCCCCTGAGCTTATCAGTGTGTGTGTGTGTGTGTGTGTGTGTGTGCGCACAACTATGCTTCATCCTTTACTCATATCTCACACACACACACACACACACATCAGTGATTCAGTAGCAGGTGATTCAGGGGGCTCGAGTGAAGTCATCTGTTTGTGGAAGCCTCAGGTGTAAGTCAGCTCGTCTTGCCTGCGCGTCTTCAAATAGTCTTTGCGAGCGGCCGCGGCTCTTAATGAAGAAATGAGTCAGTGTGTTAGCATTAGCCTGCGGCGGCGTTTAATCACTGTGATCGCACGCTGTCACTCAGCGGCTCCTCAAACTCTGTTCTTCTGATTCTGTGTTTCATTAAGAAAACAGCTCCTTCATTCATTCTGCACCGTGGGAAGTGTAATGAACGACGATAGCCAGCTTGTCTGATGTTCCTTTGTTCTCATGACACGTATAGTTTAAATTCACAGTGTGTTTATGAGCTTCTTTGTCTCCTTTTTTGGGGTGCCAATAAAGTTTGATGTTTCTATAGTGACATCTGAGCCACTAGCTAACTATGTTCGGCTTCTTGCATTCATATTTTTTGACCCAGCACTTTATTTTCCTGCCATGACAGTAAAAATATGACCCAATTTTCCAACAGGAGTTCATATTTTTCACCTTAACTTAGCAGCTGTTTTTCTGTTGTCTTCAGAGCGTCTGGCACAAAAATATGTATCTTAACTAATGAGACAGCCATCTGGTCACACTTAGTCACAGTTATAAATGTAGCAAAGATCAGGTTCTTTAAAGAAGTTTGAGGCGGTCATATCAACACCCAGAAAGCAGCTCAGTCTAATGAATGACATCCAGGTGTTAGAGTTCGACTTACGTTGGCCAATGGCAGGTGTCTCCTGCGTGTCGGGGCGTGTCTTGAGAGGAGGGAGCGTGCCGATAGGCGGTAGTGGTTCAGCAGACAGGTGATGACCACCACCATCACCATCATCACCACCACGATCACCAGGATCTGCACGAACTCCAGCTGGGCTGCAGAAACGACACAGAAACAAAGAAAATCAGTCCAGCGAAAAAAATGAACCCTGATGATGTCATAGTGACGTCGTCTCTGCTCGGGCTTGGAAACTACAGATTTTAGCAACAGCCTGGGGGGTATGGTGTTTGCTCAACACGGGCATTTCCCAGGCAGGAAGAGTCTATTGAGAATATCCTATTCAGTTGCATTATGGGAAGTGTAGTAGATGGTGTTTTTGCAGCTTGACTCATACTAGAAACATTAGGATAGAGACTCATTCAAAATCATCATTTAAAACAAAAGGAACGTGTTTATGAATTCTTAAAGGTTTCGTTATGATTTCAAACATTCGTCATCATAAAAATGTCTCAGCAAATGCAAGTTTGGCTCCTTGTGTTTAAATATCAACTGCTTTTGCAATGGTGGGTGATTGCTCAGACCGCAGAGGGTTAAACATCAAATTTAAGGACTTTTCCAGGTCCAATTCCCCTCAAATTCAAGGACCCAACATGGCATAGTTTGAGGCACGGTTCATGGTTAGTTACTGTTACAGATACTGAGAATTAGTGGGTTAAACAGCCAACAGAAGGTGACCAATTTATTAATTCATTAAGTCAAATAAAAAAAACAAAAGAACTTCATTTGAATTTGATTTTTGTTCTTGCACAAAATATATAAATTCAAGAACTTTTAATTCTTTCTTTCTTTCCCCCTTAAATTTACTTTCAACTTTCAAGGATTTCAAGGACCTGCAGAGAAGAACAGTCTACAGTACGTAGCTGTGGTTACATCAAATAAAATACATAATATATATATTTGTGACACATTCAAATGACTTGTGTCTGAGGAGATATTAAATATAAATTAATATTAAACTAAGAGAAACAATGACTGACATTTTTATCCACAAATATCACAAAAGTTTTTAAATTGTCGATCGATAAATCGACTTATCGTTTCAGTACTTGCTACATTTATTGTTGGTTTAGGCGTTTTTGTTGGATATGATGATAAAAAAAATTAAGAAAAAGGTCAATTAATAAATAATAAAACGCACACACTGTGACTTAAATCAGCAGTTTAGCGTCATGTTTGTATGTTTCTGTGTTTTCAGACAGAGTCCAGACAGACATGTAGTCCTTGTGTGGGGGTCACGGTGTCTGACACACAGAGCCAGACAGGGCTAGCTTTGTTTAGAGACAGTCTGCTCTAACCCTCTCTCCACCCCCTCTGCATCCACCACCGCCACCTCCACCTCCACCCCCCACCACACAAACGGAGCATTTTTCTCACCCGTTTTTTTTTTTTTCCAAAGGGAGCAGGCCGAGGTCAGGGCCAAGTCAGACAGGAGAACATAAAGTCTGCAGCCTGCATGCAACGTAACACAGTTCTCACAGCGTTGGCATGTTCTTCTGAGCAGCTAAACATTACACAACACGTCAGGTGACCCTTATAACTCATTCATAAGCTTTCATAACCGATACATGACCGCATTAGATCAATAAAACAGCAAAACATGAATCTATAGCTCACACAGGTCCAGCAGGAAAACAATCAACACAACCACAACAAGACATGAGTGGGTTATTTTCATGCTTTATCCTAAAGCAGTTGCACGCAGGCCTGTACAGCTGGTAACCTCAATAAACCCTCATGAAACGGGGGTTGAAAAGCCACAGTGGAGTATTTATTTGACAGAAGAGCTCAGCTGGATTTTACAGCAAACTTTAAGACTTAAAGGCAGAAATAGATTTTTAAATGAAGGTTAGAACTAGCCGAAACATCCAGAGATTACATCCTCATCTCGAATGTCGGGTACCACTTTTCTAATGGTTATACATCAGTTATAAGTCATTAATAATTAGACTTATGTTGCCAGGTTGGTCTTTATCCTCCTTCAGCATGACAATTGCAGATGACACGCTGCAGAGAACGTGGTCTAAAATTCATTTATTAACAAGGTGCTAAACATTTACAGCTGCAGACTTGATGCCTTATTACCAAGCGAGAATTAGCGACATCATGGGTGCATTATTATCAAATAAAACACAGCAGTCAAAGGGATTTTCACTCACTGAAAGCCTGGAGAGACGTCTTTAAATCGGCAGGGCGGCTGCAGATATTCATTTTATAGAGTGACAAACCAAACAAAGCCAGCAAATTGTCACATTTGAGAAGCTGAAACTGCTGAATATTTCTCACTTTTGCTTGATTAATAACTTGCAGCTCTTTTTTGGTCACTTAATAGTTTCAGATGAGCTCCGCTGTCCTAACCAACGTGCAGCCAACAGCCAAAAGGTGTCAGCTAATCAAAGATAGATTTCCTTTTCTGGAAGCACAGATGAGGAACTCACCGCACAGTTGCGTCTGAACACAGTTGTCATGGTTGTGACTCCCTGATGTCGGCTGCATAGTCTCCTCACAGTGAAAGATCTCTGCTCAGACCGAGACTCGTTAAACGTTTATATTCCAGCGATCACAAGCCAAAGATTTTTTCCAGAGTTAACGAGCTAAAACCAAAGCCAAAGCAACAAAAATAAAAGAAACTAAAACTTCCCGCTGCTGCTTGAACTCCAGACTACATGTCCCGTGGATGCTCCGACACCGTGTGTGTCCTCACCCGACGACACACTCGCTCTGACACTCTGCACAGCTTTGTCTGCAACTTTTTCTCACACACATTCCCACACTGTCCAGACACACACACACACACACACACACAGTGAGGAAACAGCTGACCAGACCTCCCCCTCCTCCTACAACCCCCAACACCACCACCACCTCCAACACCCAATAGCTGTGAACAAAAGGGGTCAATGTGAGAGAGGAGGGGAGGTGAAGAGACACAGAGAGAGAGAGAGAGGGAGAGGGGAGGGAAAAAGAGGGGGAGTGGTGGGAGCGTCTGGGAGACACAGATGGGTCAGAGGGACAGACAGAATAATGATGAGAGACGGAGGGAGGGGGAGAGAGTGTGAACTGTTGGGTAAATAATATAATAAAGAGGAGAGGACGGTCTAGACCTGCTCTGTCCCATCAGATCACTTTTAGGATGCATGTCTATACAATGAGACTTCTTCACTCGTTAGGAGAGTTTAAAACAATAAACTGAAGTGTGTAATCTCTAAAGACATGCGAGTCTCAAACAGACTCAAAGTTATAAGAGATTATAATGTATCCATGACTCCATGGACACTACCTCTGCTATATGCTGTGACTTTCATTCATCTGTCTACAGCCTCATTTAATTGCACATAGTCCCTAACCCCCATTGTAGTTCTATTTCATATTTTTATAAAACATTTTTATTTTTACTTTTACTTTCTACTTTTTATATAGTTTTCTATTTGTATAAATGTTTGTACAGGCTAACTTCATAACACAGCTATATATTTAATTTCAATGCAAAAGTCTAACTCGTCTGCAAATGTTCAATATTTTAGCACATTTTAATCTCAATTTAGATTTATCTCAGGTCAGTTTTAACATATGGTTACTGTGTTATAGGTTCATTCTAATGTATGTTCAATGTATGTTTGCATGCTGCTACTGGATGCTTGAATTTCCCTCAGGATCAATAAAGTATCTATCTATCTATTGACAATCTGATCGGATTCTCTCTTCCACTGATAACGGATAACATTGTGATATCGTCACTTTTGACTCCATTTCATTCAGTGTCTACAGCCTCAGTTAATTACGTATAATTTGTATCTCTACTTGTTTTACTATTGTCTACTTCTTTGTTTTATTTTAATGCAGATTAATGTTATAGGTTCACTTTAACGCATGTTTACTGTAGTATAAGTTATTTTATTTTATATTTTATGTTATTTGGTATGCTTACTGTGTCTCATGCTGCTACTGGATGCTTGAATTCTCTGCTTTTAAAAGAACAAACTAGTGTGGAAGTTTTACGACTTTTAGGCCGACAAAAGACAAAAATAGGAGCTGTGGCTCTGCAGGATTCAGATCTGTCATCCTCAACACTCAAACAAAATCTAGATACTGTAGATCTTCATGTTATGAATAACCATGCCGTTACCTGTGGACGACCCTCATTCCCACTGCTACCATAACACACAGTGGAAGTGGTGTGTGTTGTCATGTTGTTGTTAAAGGAGAGACTGTGTTCCTTCGACGTGCACTACATGAGCAGGGACTACTTTTCCTGTTTCTGTGGAACAGACAGTCTAACAGACATGTTGACCATCCAGCCTGCAGCCTCATGTCCTCAGGTGGGATCCTTCTGGCTGTTCAATCTAAAGGTGGCCATGCTTTTGCCATCAGAACCCCTCGTCCTGCCCGAGGATTGTCGTGCTTTTTTAAACCACGTTCTTGTGTGGCACGACGTGTACCTGGTTCCTGACTCGACTCAACATTTGATACTCAAATCACCTGATATTGTGTTGAACAGATAAATGTCAGAAAGCGTAATGCGTGTGAGGGAGAACCATTATCGCGTTAACACGCTGCGTCTGCTTCTGCAAACGTCTGAATCAAACCAAACAAACATGCTGCACAAATTTCACACCATCGTCTTCGTTATATTTGTAGGAAACTGAGGAAAGGATGAAGTGAAGGAAGGAAGGGAGGGAAGGAAACAACTGAAACACACACAGATGGAGAAACATAAACACTCAGAGTAAAATAAAGAAATGTAAACAGTCACATTCCTCTGCTTATTAAAGACTGTTATCATTGTAAGAGGCAGAAAGGAACAGACACTCAAACACACTGTGATGCCAGCCTCGCCATCTGTGTGAAGCCACCCAGACCTGCACTGTGTGTGTGTGTGTGTGTGTGTGTGTGTGTGTGTGTGTGTGTGTGTGTGTGTTGTGTGGGCACGTTGCCTGCCGACAGCTTGTCTGTCTCTCTGTTCTGTCAGCTGGTGCTGAACTCCGTCTTTCAGCCAAAACACTCCCACAGCTCCCTCCTCCTCCTCCTCCTCCTCCTTCATTTCTCTCTTTTCAAACTCGAACCCAACAGAACCTGACTCCTCGTTTATCTGAAGATTACTAATTAGACATTAACAATGCAACAGTGTGATCGTTCGTCACTACATTATATAAAATGGGGTTTATTTAAAAGGTCCAGTGTGAAAATAACGTGTAACTGTGTTTTTATTGGTGTATAATCACCTGAAAATAAGAATTATTATGTTTTTGTTGCCATAGAATGAGTCGTGTTGTACCACCATGTGTTCACACGTAGCTTTACGACACACGCCACCAACTATTTCACTGATTTTGGTGAAACTGGATCATATTTTATGGAGAAAATGTTTTCTGGTTTTCCCTCTGATGTCCTCCGGCTGCTCCGCCTCAACTCTCTGTGATTTACAGAGTTTCCTGACGGACAGTGAAGTAAACTGCTGACAACTGTAGCTGCTGTTAAACCTACAGGCCTCGGCTGATGGGGAGTGGAGCTGGTGTCGTGCCACAACAGGAGCTGGGCAAGCAGGCAACGTACTGGGACTGACTTTTAGTGGTTGGTGAGAGCTTGGTGAAATAAAAGGCTGAAAGACAGACGCCGAGCTGGGCTGACTGCTGTTGGACTAGTCAGTAATATTAGCTGGCTGCTATGTCTGCTGTTGGTGACCTTGTTGATGTTCGGCTGTTAGCAAAGTTGTTGACTTGCTAGTTTTTGATCATAAGTAATGTAATCAGAACAAATACTAGTGTACAGCTGAACACATTTACCACTCTGAAATTGGGGGCGGTTAAACGCAACATTTCTTTAACATATATATGATCACAATCATTAATGACACTTTGTTTGATTTGTTAAATTATCTTTTCCACATTTAGTTCAGTCCCCTCTGAAATATTCTCTCTCTGCTTGAAGGTGTTTAAAAGTTATTAAATTAAAGCCTTTCATTACATTTTCCATCTGGTTCAGCAGTCATATATATTTAATTATTATCTCATTAGTTATTGGATCATTAATCACACAGTGTGACTGTGTGGTTTGTGGAAATACTGAGGAAACATAATGAAAGTTTTCTGTTTCTATTCAGCTGATCTGATGAGTCATAATTCATAGAAAAATACTTTCTGACTCTGTGTGTGTGTGTGTGTGTGTGTGTGTGTGTGTGTGTGTCAGCCTGCAGTAAAACTTGTCAGCTCCCAAATGGGGAGGTCAGCAGGTCAGTCAGCAGATCTCCTCCCTCCTCTTTCCTCCCCCTATCGCTTCTTCCCTCATGCTTTCATTTCCTGTCGTCTCTGATCCCTCCTTCACTTCACTCCTTCATCTCTGCATACTAACAAGGAAATCATGTTCCCATGTTATGTTTCCATCCAGATGTTCTGCACAGCGTAATGAAGGTGTAGTAAGATTACATAATAGTGTCAATACACCAGGTTTTCCTCTTTACCAAAGAAGATAAACACATTTTCAGCATATACGTTTGTATATGTTTAAAAAGGACTGGAATGTGCTTTCTTTTCTTCCTCGCCCTCCTTACGTCCCTTCCTTTCAATTTGTGCAGCTTTTTCTGGCTCGACAAATTCAGTTTTAAAGCCAATGTGTCGCACAGATGCACTGGTGAAAAACATCCTTGAGGGTCAAAACACGCCTCGGTGAAGGCACACAATAACACAGCTTCTTTCCACGAAATGTCTGTTGCATTTTTACACCCAAAAACAAGTGTAAAACAAGATGTTTGTGCCAAATAGGAATAAAATACTGAATGCATAACTTTTTTAAGCTACTTTCATGACTGCATCCAGAAATATTGAGGTTATAAGCAGCCCCTCCTCTAAACTGTTCTACTATATATGTGTTGTTTTATTCATTTATAAGCAGCTTTATGTCCTAGAGGTTATTTATTCAGCCATTTTTGATTAATAATCTTAATAAAACTGTCTGATTTAAGCACGGTGAGTAAAAAAAAAAAACCCTGTTATTCGTTGTTTAAAATGTCCCTACATCAAACTTGCAGAGGACGTGACCTCTGCGATAGCTACCGCTCATCCACTTTGTTCAAAAATATGTTTTTTTGTTGATGTTCTGCTCCTAAACTAACTGCCCTGTCGTGTTTTGTGTCAGGCTGAAGGCAGTTTCCCCGCTTTGGTTTAAAATTCGACAAAACAGCTTCTGACTTCTGGTGAGGACAGTCTTGTGCTAACGTCTCCGCACGTCGAGGACAAACGGTCAAGGAGCTGCAGGAGAGGGAGGTTTCATTTCGTACAAACTGAAACACCGTGGAAGCTCCTCATTACATTCTGCTGCTGTCGTGGTCGCTGGCACCAAAAAGTTGGGAGACAAATCAAAAAAGTAAGGCCCTGATATCTGTCTGAGAGAGAGAGCTGACTCACCGACTTTAAATCTTCGTCTCTTTATCTATCTATTACGTACTGACTGACTGAGTCCAGCAGAGTTAAAAGGGGGACTCAGCTCGAGCCAAAGAAAGTCTGTGTGCAGTTAGAAAGACGTGAATGTGTGGCCTAATAAAAAAAAACACTTTAATATACGGAGCTGGATAGGAGCTAAAAGCCGGGATATCTCAGCCTCTGCAGCACTTTTTCAAGTCTTCTGTGAGTCCCAAAAACTTTATGGAAGTTCAGTGCTAAATAATATATACGTGCTCCTGCTGTAGGCAGATTACTGACCTCGTCTGACAGCGCTAAACTTACAGATCTTTGAACCCGCCTTGTGCAACTTAGAAGAAAACAACAACACCACCACCAAAAGAAGCCATTAAAACATTTTCACTTCTCGGTCGTGTTGCATGAGAGAGGCTGCTGATCTCTTCCCTCCCTCTGGGGTGTTGTCTAGACAGGAGGAGGCTGTAAGCCTGGCAGGCAGGCAGACACTCCATGGTTAATCTAAAGCAATTAGCTCATTTGTCATCCACTGCCTGCTCTCCGTCTATCTGCCTCCTCCTCCTCCTCCTCCTCGTTCTCTGCCGCCTCCTCCTCCTGCATTCAGCTAAAAGGTCACAGCCGGTCATTGCCGAGTCAGATGGCTCAAAGAGAGCAGACAGACAGAGAGAGAAAGAGGGGGGGGTCAGGAGGACGGAGGGAGGGGTAGGAAGAGAGGATGATATGAGGGTAAGGAGAGAGGAAGGGCAGGGAGGAGGGAAGGAAGGAAGGAAGGAAGGAGGGAGGGAGAGGAAGAGAGCCACGCTTTGTGGCATTAATCCGACTGACTCGGATCATTCATATCTAACACTTATTAACATTTTATGCCACGACAGACACCAACACTGAAGTCAAGCATGAAACCCGCGAGGAGACGATGAAGATGCGGGCTACAAACGGGAGCAATCGGACCTGTTCGTACTGTTAGCAGAGACGCCAGCCTGCAGTGAGGTTTACCGACTTGACATAAGAATTATGCAAAGTTCACGATCAAAGAAGCTTTTTGTTTCGTGTCGCTCTCTCTCTCTTTCGGCGGAATAATCAGCCAAACCTCGAGAATCACGAGTTATAACCAAATCACATATCACATCTCATAGCGGCAGTCACCTTAGAGCTCCCTCGTCTTCCATTACTTCAATCCACTGAAAACTCCTCAAAACAGTCATGTGTTCACAAACTCTGACCTGCTGCGGGTAACATGACTTTACACCCATCGATGCTTACAATGGGTATAAATATGTTATTGATATTATTCCTGCTTTGTCCGTGGAAGGAAAGGATGAAGGTCAAGACTGCTATCAGCAGTTTAAGAGCTCTCAAAGGTGAAAAGAGGTAGAAAGAAAGGAAAGTTCAGAAAGGAGAGAAGCAAAGGAGAGAGGAAGGAAGGAGACAAGGAAGGAGAAAGAGGATAAAAAAATCAATGATGAACAGAGAGGAAGGAGAGGAAGGAGAGAAAGGGAAAGAGAGAGAGAGAGAGAGAGAGAGAGAGAGAGAGAGAGAGAGAGAGAGGGGCTTGCTAATTCTTCCCTTCCCCCTTCTTTTCTCAGTCCTCGGATGACTCGACAGTCTGGGTAGTCAGAAATAGCACAGACAGCTGTGTGTGTGTGTGTGTGTGTGTGTGTGTGTGTGTGAGAGTGAGAGAGAGAGAGAGAGAGAGCGAGAGAGAGAGAGAGAGAGAGAGAGTATGTATGTGCGAGTGTGAGAGAAAGCGAGTTATAGGTCATAGGTGCACACAATTTGCTTGCTTGCCAATTTCCATGAGAAAGGCTATAGGGGGTGGAAGTGGAGGGAGGAGGGGGGGCACACACACACACACACACACACACATAAACACATGCACACACACACACAAACACATACTCTCCATTGACTTTGGAAGCCACGGTCATGGTGCAGCCAACAAGTGTGGGAACTTTGGTCCACAAAACTCCCACTGCTGGTTTCAACAGTGGGAAAACAGAGAGGGAGGTGTGTGTGTGTTCATGTGTGTGTGTGTGTGCTTGTGTGTGTGTTTGAGTGGGTTACTTATCATCCTCCCTCCTCATCTTTCTATATGTCTCCTTTCTGATGATCAGTTTTATCTCTTAGCTCTAAAAAAAACTCATCTCTTTCGGGGACGTCACACACAGAATCACGGTAAATTATATTTAATATTGGCGTAAATCGTCTAATACGACATTAACGAACTGACAGGGCAGATGAACAGAGTAGATCAGAGAAGAAGGAAGGACAGGGGGAACATTAGGCTAAATTTAGCATGCTAATCCAGGGAACTCCCTTGTTAAACCGTGAGTCATAGTCGATATGATTCATGCTCACATAGTCAAAGAAAAATTAATATACGACATGTGTCTGCACAGTTTAGGCTCACATTTCTATGAGGTTTTCAACATGACCTGATTAGCTTTAGATTAACTTGTCGACCACACACCTGGAGAGCGGAGCAGCAACCTTCAACTTCCTGAGCGAGAGTGGACGTTGTTTGTGTTATCAGTTAAAGTGATATACATTATCACATCACAGCTGCGCACAGATCAGAGCTGATATATTGGCATCGATGTACGCGGCTGATAAGAAAACCAGTACAGATTATTATCAATATGTATGTTTAGATTAGGACTCATGCACGCATCAAAGCAACATCAATGAACAGCTGATTGGAGCCATTTAAAGGCTCCAAAATGTGCACGCATCACTGGGGTTCATGCTGAGCTCTGAAGTCATTATACTGAATTGTTTTTGAGTTTTCATTAGTTTGAAGAACTTTTTTAGCACTTTCTACCTTGCTATGCTATGCTAACACATCCGAATGATGTAACGTTGTGAAACTCAGTTTCAAAGAAGCAAAAAGAAATATATATTATTTGTAGTTTTATTTTCCCGTGTTTCTCCTTGGTGTATTTCTTTATTCATATGCCTTACTGGGGTCGACTACAGCTGGTTTGATGTTGAAATAAATACAAAATATCTCCACACTGTTTATGTCGGTCAGTATTCTCTTCACCAGTGTGTGGACTGTAACATCCTAAAATATAATTTTCCATCCCAGCACTGGGGACACAAAAATAATGGAGACTTAAAGGTCCAGTGTATCAAATTTAGGAGGCTCTATTCACAGAGTACGGCAGAAATGGAATATAATATTCATAACTGTGTTTTCATTGGTGTATAACCAGCTGATAATAAGAATCATTATGTTTTATTAGCTGAGAATGAGACTTTTATATCTACAGATGCCACAGCTCTGTAGCTGTACCAAAAACTGCAGTTCCTCTTGTCGTCCACTTGAGGCTGGCTCCAGAAGTGAGTCAGTCTCCATAAGTCCCCATGTTAAAATGTCCAACTTCACAGCAGAAATAAACATGTTTACAGCCTGGTACAAAAAACAGTTTTGGTCTCTATAGCTAATTTCCCCGTTCATGACAACTGTACTGAGGGTGAATTTTTATACAACTCACCTGTTCAGATTATATTAAGGCTTAAAGTTATGCAGGATTAAGAGCGTGGACGCTTTGATTGACAGGTGGGTGTCGTTACAGGTGGCTTATTTGAGCAACCAGGTGTCATTTGGCCCGCCCTAGGTCTGATTATTAGATTAACCAGCATGGCGGTGACCAACGCTGCATATTTTGAGCTTCAGAAACCTGTGGGTGACGTCACGCATACGCTGTCCATTCTTTATACTCTCTGTGGTTTCTACAGTAGCCCAGAATAGACAAACTAAACACTGGCTCTAGGCTGTCCTTCCTAAGAAGAAGAAGAAGTCTGGACCTTTAAGATAGATGACACAACATCAGTCATTTGTCATATATAATGTTCTAAGTTTTGTTTCTGCTTATTTCACTTTCTTGAAGAACATGATGATGGTAATTATGCAGCCTTTCAACATCTTCAAATGTACTTCTCCAAAAATACGAGATAACATTATAAATGGACGCGATATAAAATGGAGCTTCTGGTTCAGCCCACAGTCAGTCAGAACAGAGTGTTTAAAATGTTATAAGAGTTCGAATGTTTGTGTTATTTCTGTTTTTTTAATGTAACCACAGACAGCAGTCTGGCTGTGCCAAAAAAACATAAAATAAATAAAAAAGATTAAACAGAAGTCCGGCTGTGCTGACATCAGAAATATCAGTTAAACAACAGACAGAAAGAACATGACACACCTAGTGCCGTAATGGACACGCACGGTCATTAATGTTAACAACGGAAAAAGTGAGAATATGTAAAGTCCAAAGACCAGAAATCACACACACACACACACACACACACACACACATTCATGCACACACACACTCCTCTGTGTACTAGCTGACCTGCAGAGCATTCTGTCTGAAACATATGAAAATCAAACCTCATTATCAGCTGCTTGTCTGGCTCTGTTAGAGAGTGTGTGTGTGTGTTTGTGCATGTGTGTGAGTGCGTGAGATGCTCATTAGAATTCTAGCCAGAAGGAGCTAGACTACCCCTGTCGTCTCGCACCCCCGCACGCACACACACGCACACACACACACACACACACACACACACACACACACACACACTCAGACCTTCATACACAAACACACACTGTTCATTTGAATGTGAAAGAGAAGGGAAGTCAGACAGAGTCGCACAGGGTAGGTCACATGCAGACGGCTGTGTGTGTGTGTGTGTGTGTGTCTGTGTGTGTGTGTGTGTGTGATGGCTCTGATCCAATGTGCTACTAGACATAATAGTAATCATTAACAGTCTGAGGTGGGTGTATATGTACACACACACACACACACACACACACACACACACACACACACACACACACACACACACACACACACTGCATCAGGTTAGTCGAAGAGGTTCAATCCCTGCTGCCCACAGTGCCCTGAAGCCAAGGTGTCTAAATCTATAATCTACATCACACTTTTATCTCAATAAATGAAGATAAATATTTGATTGTTTTTAAATAAAACTGACATGACATGTCCTGGAGATTATTGTCTTTATTGCTTTATGTGTTGATTATATCTGGTCAACAGTCTAAAGCCCGAAAAGTTACTGCGTCAGATGCAGAAAAACAGAACAGCTAGCTCATTTCTTGTCAACTGACTAATCAGTTAATCGATTAATTATTGTTAATTATTACTCTCCTTTCTGACCTCGCTGACTTTGGTCACATTCAGACGGGATCAGGCGCAGCAGGTTTGTCGTAACTGCTGTGAAACAATTAGGAAATAACTTTTTATTTCGCAGATTAACCAGCTTCCTCGAGGCTGGCGCTCGCTCACTCTCATTCACTGTCGAAGTCACTCGACTGATGCTTGCTCTCTAAAGCAAATCAAACTTCTTGCTGTCACTATTTTGTAGCGTAAATTGCGGGTCAGACTCAGATTTAGAAGTTGGACACATGAAATAAACAAAGAACATGACAGGTAGAGTATCAGTTAAAATAGTCTCAGTTTCAGAGACATTTCAAGCTGACTGTTGGGGAGCGTGCCCGATCTGAACGTGTGATTGGCCGCCGCTACGTGACGTTGGGCTTCATTTTTTCCCAAAAGTTAGATCTGACTCAACTTCTCCGCTGCTGGTCGCTGCGTTTTTTGACGGACAAAACACAACAGACACTCAAATGAATTGAGAGACCTGCGTTTACGCCGCATCCGCCATATTCTGTCTGAATGTGTGCTTAATTTGTTTTGACACATTAAAGGTCCAGTGTGTGGAATTTAGGGGCATCTAGTGGTGAAGTTGCAGAATGCTACTGAGTGAATACACTTCACCTCATCCTCTCGTTCCAAGCATGAAGGAGAAACTGCCTATAGACTCCTTTAACGGTTACACACTGGACCTTTAAAGGTTCTTGTGGGCTAGATTTTGGGCTGATTGGTTGATTTAACGTCTGGTTATATGCCATTGGTTGCTGAAGCTATTATTGGTTTGATTATATAAGATCTAGACTTAATTCAATTGGCTCAAACTGGATATATCTGATCCAAAAGCAAGCCGTACATCAACTTTTCTCTGTACATCCACTTCGACAGTTAAATCCACTCCTAACTTCAGTTTGAGTTGAAGGTCTAACGTCGATTCATTACTTTGACTACAAGCCAGAATATTCTTTAACATATCACGTCAATTTCTCAAAGTTCGTCACAATGTTTTTCTTAATTTTTTGTTTTTCTCCTGCACAGAGTTCGGAAAAGAAACGTCGCCTTCTCTCTCCTTTGTGACAGTGTTTGGGCGATAATCGGGAGCACGGAGGTGGCGAAAATTGAGTCTAAAAAATATTGAAGGACAAACCTGTTATGCTGAAACTGCAGGTGTGGGTGTGTGTGTGTGTGTGTGTTAGATAAAGTGAATAACGTTGTGCAAAAGAGTGTGAGATCAAGCCTGCATAGGAGGGGGATGTTGGTGTACATGTGTGTGTGTGTGTGTGTGTGTGTGTGAGCCAGGCATGCTGTCCCTGTCCAAACAGTGTGTTACTGCCAAACCAAAACCAGCTCGGCCGGTCCTTAAACACACACACACACACACACACACACACACACACCTGGCTAGACACAACAATGTCTGAATGCTCTGAATGTCTGACCCTGTGTGTGTGTTTCTGTGTATTGATGTGTGTACGTGTGTGTGTGTGTGTGTGTGTGTGTGTGTGTGTGGGGATGTGAATCAATCCCACATTAATAAGTAATGCTAATGAACTGAAAGCACATCAGTTTACGTGAATGTGTGGAAAACGGGTCAACGTCGTAAATAAGGCTAATGTCTTACACATCTACAGTGTGTGTGTGTGTGTGTGTGTGTGTGTGTGTGTGTGTGTCATGTGATTCAACAGGCGGTTTTCTCTGAGCTAGCATATAATGTGAAAGGGGTCACCAGTTCTGCAGCTCTGCAGAGCTTTTCAGCCTGTTTTAGCTCACAGTTTTGGAAGCTTTTCAGTAGTAAAGCTCCGATAAACTCACTTCCTGCCACGCGTCGAGCAGCAGACAAATTCAGCGACGAGCTAGTAAAGAAAGTGGAACACGTAGCAGTTAAACAGACAGATATTTTTGGCAAGTTGGACACAAACAGCTGGGATGGTAATGATTATGTGTCTGGTGAACTGAAGGTGCGGTGGGGTGTGTGTTTGACAGATTGATGTTGACTTAGGGTTAGAAAAACAATTAACACAGCTCTAAATGACACATTAGCATGTTATCATCAATGCCCTGTTGCCCCAGTTTATTTTAGGTTCTCTGGTGGATCCTATCATTCCCAACCCAGGTACTGGTACCCTTCAAGGGAGTCTAAAGCTTATTTATTACAACTTTTCTAGTAAAATCTTGCATAATTTCACCTCTTGAACCTCTTGAAACCTTTCAAATGAATCAAAATAACTTTTGTTGTGGCGATTTTCGTGATTTTATTTCATTAATTTAACAGTTTGCCTCAAAAGAGCAACTCAGCGGCGGGGTATAAATCCAGTGAGCCGAAGAATGAGCTGAATAATTTCACATCTATTTGGTGGATTAAGGGTTAATTCGACCAAACCAGAGGTGGTAAAAGTTGGAAATCTGTTGTTTGAATGAAGTGTGTTTTGAGTTAACAAGGCAATTAAGCTCATCTTAGCTCAATAAAAGAGAGAAACTTTAAGTGTACGGCTGTTTAATAAGGAAAATAGACGTATGAATATTTCCTTTTTGGACTGACGCACATATCTGCACAGATATATTGGCAGTCACCAGTTGCTGCTGGGCTGATGGTGGCTGGCTGGAAAATTTTACCATACTGCCCAACCCTATTTGTCATAATTCACGTCTAGGCAGTGGCCATAATGTGTGATAAGGTGTCATAAAATGGGCATTGTTTCATTTTTAATGGGTCATGAGCCAAAAAAGGTGGAGAACCACTGTAATAAACATTAATATCTCAGTCTAAGGTGTCATAATAACTAGGGTAGGGGTACATAACTTGAAACATGTGATGCTTTCATGCCTCCTCTGTCTCACCACACAGTTGCCACTGAAGCTTCACCTGCCTTGGCCGACGGTGAAAACACCTGGCTTTGAAAAGACCTTTTCTTCCTCAGAGAATCAGCTCAGATCATGATGATCCTCCACATGAATCAACTCGCCCTGTCTTTTTGTGTCTGACAGGAGAGATAACCTCTACGTTAGACAAAACAAATCCGAGCAGAAACCCAAATATCGCCGCGACAAAAGCCGTTCAAACGAAGCGTGGCGAAGGAAAAGTGCGAGAATTTATGCTGGTCGGAAAATATTCTCAAGTCAACGTTCATCACATGAGACATCTGGAAAAAATCCAACACACACCTGGAAATTCAGCAGAGCTAAATTTCCACACAGACAGTTATGTTGTCGTTTCTCCACAAAGAGTCCAAAAAGTTTAGCATGAGCGAGTAATGAAGTATTCATGGATGGATGGATGGATGGATGGATGGATGGCAAACAAGCTGGGAAACTGGCTCGGTGCCTGCAGAGCACAAAATGATATGGGCCTCATATATGTGTGTATGTGTGTGTGTGTGTGTGTGTGTGTGTGTGTGTGTGTGTGTGTGTGTGTGTGTGTTTGTGCCAGCTGGCAAAGACTACCCTCTGTCTCTCTGACTTGACTGAAGGTGTGGGAGGTTGTTGGACACAATGCGAGCAGCGATTGTTTCCGATGTTGCCAAGAATCTGTCAACTCAGGTGTGATGAGAACTTTTCTTTTTGTTTTTTCTAAAGAAACTTGTTGGCTCGGGGTTTTCTTCCTGCAACAAGACTCTACCCTCATTGTCCCGCTCTTAGGAGGCAGGAAAAAAAAAAACAACTCGAGGTGGAGTCTGATCTGAAAATGGCGCGATACTCTCAAGGCTGGAAACAAAGTTGATCAGATCAAGATTGTCAGACTTAAAAGTCATATTTTTGGCTTTTAAATTTCATATTTGTGTTTGAGCATTATTCACCTCTGCTCCACGTCTTTGCCCATTTTTTAAAGATTAGCTAGGAGTTGGAAGAGGCAGGACCACAAACATGGCGGCGTCCAGAGCCCTGACACACTGAGCTTCAACATGGCTCTTCAGAAACATGTGGTTGACCTCCAACAGACTTGTGTTTGTGTCCATCTGACAAATCAAAGTCCAACATGCATTCTCCTTTTTCTTCTGTTTGGGCCTCCACCAAAGATTTAATCAAGTAAAAGTTGTTCCCACAAATAATTTGTTGATGATGTCCATAAAATGTCTAAATATTCTAAAGTGAAGTATTCAAATTGGTTGTTTTGTCCAGAAGCTCAGTGTTTTTCATTCTGAAGACTAAAAGCTCAGTTTTGCAGTCGTGTGGTAAAAAGGCCACAGTGGGGAGAAAAAGATGTGTTATCCCCAGCTCAAGAAATCTGAATAATAAAACTACCTCACCAAACACATTATTAATGATAACTTTTTATTTTGAAGTATTCACAGGCTTTTATGCGCTCACCTTTTTTGCCCTAAAACCATTAAAATCACATCATTAGTGTTGACTGCTGAGTCTGTGTGCTTCTCTTGCCTGCTGCTTTGTCTAGACGCTGTAATGTGTGTGTGTGTGTTTGTGTGTGTGTTTGTGACAGTCGGAGGAGGCGGGGGTTGTTGTCGCTGAGGTGGAGCTTGGTTTCTGTCGATGCTTGGCGTTTATAATAAGAATCGTTTGTGCACTGTGGCTGTGTGTTTGAATAGATGAATGCATAATGATCATTTTTAGTAATATAAACAGAGAGGCGGGGTCGTAGTGTCGTCTGTGTGTGTGTGTGTGTGTGTGTGTGTGTGTGTGTGTGTGTGTGTGTGTGTGTGTTTGTGTGTGTGTGTGTGGATGCAAATGATGTGGTCCCAGCTGTTTCCTATAGGCCAGAGGGCAAAGTGAGGCAGACACAGTCCTCCCTATGAGTCTGTGTGTGTGTGTGTGTGTGTGTGTGTGTGTGTGTGTGTGTGTGTGTGTGTGTGTGTGTAGGGGTCAAGCCCACGGTCATGAACGTCTATGTCATGTGTGTTGGAGTGGGGTTGAGAGTGTGTGTGTGTGTGTGTGTGTGTGTGTGGTTAGCAGACTGAAGTGTCTATTGTCTAGACTCGGTCTTGCCGTCAGGATCAGACCAGCTGACTGAGTGACGTCTCAGCTCCGCTATACACGTATGAGGATATAAAAACCAACGTAAGTGTCAGATCAGGTCACGCACAACAGCAATAAAACATATGAACTTTGTAACATGTTACTTGATCTCTTGCTACTTATAGTGTGCTTATAACACATTATAATGTAGCTGTAAACACATATAAAGACATTTTTATTCATAATTATAAACTCTCCTATACATTATATAATATTGTCGTTCATGAACGGCTTCCACTCATAGGTGCCAAAGTAGAGTTGACAAATAAATTAATAAGCGCTCATATCTGCTTATAAATACATTACAGTGTGTTATAAATGTGTTATAAATGTATATATTTTGAGTATTATATTTGAGTTTGTTTTTTTTCTAAGTTTTAAAGTTAGCTTTGAATGCTACACCTGTTTTGTGCTTCTCTGCTCAGCGTCCTTCTCTAACGACAGAAGAAATGTCTTTAATCTGAGCTAGGTTCTTGATTTATCTGTGATTTAGAGTCATTTTTATTGTTATTATTTGTGTTAAATGTAAAAAGAAAAGCTGTTTATATTCTTTAAACTAAGCTCATCAAACAGGACACTATCGAGCACTATCGAGCTATCAAAACGTGAATTTGTTCTGAGGCTGATCTGACAACAAACCCCTTCAATCAGCCAATCAGCTCTCAGCCTGTCAGTGTTATGTTACGTATTTTACTGGCAGCATTGTGAGCAGGTAGTGCATGATGATTTTGAATCAGTAACACCTCATCAAAGACCTGACACACACATCTAAAATCTATAAAACAAGCTGAACTAATCAATGCAATCAATAAATTCAGTTTAAAACGTGCTGAGTCACGTTGTGGTAACTTCAAATAACAAGATAATTAGTTCAACTTAATGAAAATGAGTGTTATGGAATAAAATGGGAAGTAACCTGACTAAAAAAATACAAACACACACTTCTGAAACGAGCGCGCTCTGTCGTGACAATGAACCTTTCACCCCTACCCCCCTCGCTGCCTTCTCATGACCTGACCCCTGACCTTTGCCCTCCCAGATACCCAGACTGCCTCACTTCACCTTCACCCCCCCTCCCTCCCTGCAGATGCTGAGCAACATTGGTTTCACATGCAAAAAAAAAGCATTTGCATACACACACATCTGAATATTTGAATTTCTAATGGCAATTATACGCTGAACAAATGTGTGTCGGCTGAATCGCTCACGTAGGTCTGCTCAGAGACTGTTTCTTATGTCAGGCCGCCCCGGCACAGACGCTTAATTACATTAAAATATTACATTTGTTTAAAAGGCTACGTTTCTGTCTGTATCATCGCAGACTCGCCGTGCTGCTTTCACTTTAAACATCAACAGATGGAGAGCGAGTCAGCAGCAACAAACAATAAAAAAAAAAACAAGAAGTGCAGCTTCTCTTCGTTTGTTTCTGCAGCGTTTTGAGATGAACTACTTCGATATAATTTGGATCAGACTACTTACTGAGAGAGCTTTTTATCATCTGCAGCACAAACCTGTCCAAGAAATAGTTTTTTTCTCCACATCACAGACTAACTTTTGTGCCCAAAAATGACAAAATAACTCGATATAAAGAGACACTTTAGTCTCAAAGAAACAAAATCAGTTTTTAACCTTCTCCAGGTTATAGAGAGCGACTGAGAGCATTGTGTCAACGGGTCTGGCTGACTAAGATGTTAAAATTATGGCTGCATCTAATTAATCTTTTCTTGATTAATTAATGCAATGTCAGAAATTAAGTGAGGAATGTCCATCAGAGACATGTGAAGTCTTTAAAGTGCTTGTTTGGTTCAGTTCACAGCCAACACCACCGTCTGCACGACACGTTTTTGTGCCAAGTTCATATTCTGCAGTCTATATAAATGATTAAAAATAAATAAATATAAGTTATTAAGTTATTTCTATTTTTTATATTATTTTCTATTTTATCTTTGCACAGGTTCAAATTGATCTTTATAGGTCTAATTTGAATGTTTGTTTGCTGTGTCATGCTGCTCCTGGATGCCTGAATTTCCCTCAGGATCAATAAAGTGTCTGTCGTTCTGTCTGATTTACTTGCATAAGAAAAAGTAGGTAATGTTTGATGTTTTTTTATCTATTATCAACTAACTGGTTAATCGACGACTTGTCTCATCTCTAAATAACATACATGACAAACACAGCAGAGCTTATTCCAGTTCAAACCAACGTAAAGACTTACAGAGCAGATAAGACTAAGACTAATTAATAAAGGCCAAAAGACACTTTTAATTTTTTCCTTGCATGTAATCAGATGTTAATGTGAACACTCAGAAACTTCTCAGACGACGATCCTCCCAGCACAGACTAATTAATGGAAGACAAGACGTGGTTGTTTTGAGCTACTTAAACAGACAACAAAAGTGTTTAGAGGAGCAGACAGCCGTATGGGTTTGATTTTTTTTTCTCTCCTTCAGACTAATTAATGAAAAACAAGAGACGATCTTTACCACATTGTCGCATGTCTATGCATATATAAGGCAGACAGTTATTGCCTTTATTTATAGCTCTTGGTCCTCAGACGGTCTCTGTATGGATTTATTCACACTGCGAGACAGACATATAGGGCCGGCTCTGACTTCAGACTAATTATTTGAACAATATGGGTTCAACAGAACACAACGGCCTCAGCTGAAACACCGGTTCATATGCAGATTATATGCAGACAACACACACACACACACACACACACAAACACACACACACACACACACACACACACACACACACACACACACACACACACACACACACACAACCCCCCAAAGTGACGATGACCTCGACCCCTAGACACACACACATGCATCTACATATATGCATGATGAGACCGTGATGATGACTTTTTTCTGGTTTCTGTGTGTGTGTGTTATTGGTGTCTAGACCAAGAAACAATGAACAGCTGAGAGGATGAATGAAAGGCATGTAGGCAGCACGGCAGAAAGGAAGGAAGCAAGGAAGGAGGAAGGAGGTCAGGAAGGAGCCTAATGGTGGGAAAAAAAGTTTAAAAAGCTCCATTTAAGATGTTTCTTTGAGTGTTTTATAACATAGAAAGTTATTTATTTCACTTTTGTTACTGAGAAGTCTGGTGTCAGATCAGTTCACTACAATACCCATGAGCCTCTGATGCCAATGCCAAGGAGAAGGAAATCCAGGTGTGAACCAAAAATCAGACTGGATCATCGGTCAAACAAGCCACCTGTAATTGCACCCACCTGTCAATCAAAGCGTCCACGCTCTTAATCCTGCATAACTTTAAGCCTTAATATAATTTGAACAGGTGAGTTGTATAAAAATTCACCCTCAGTACAGTTGTCATGAACGGGGAAATTAGCTATAGAGACCAAAACTGGTTTTTGTACCAGGCTGTAAACATGTTTATTTCTGCTGTGAAGTTGGACATTTTAACATGGGGACTTATGGAGACTGACTCACTTCTGGAGCCAGCCTCAAGTGGACGTTTGAGGAACTGCAGTGTTTGGCACTTCACTTCACAGCCACGGAGGTTACTGCTTGGTAAAAACAAAACCCGGCGCTGTGAATGGATGTTTCTTGCCTTAAATGCACCCTGGGAGTCAAAGTTAACTCATCGCTTTTGACTTTTTTTATTAATAAACAGCTGAACCGGGATGAATTCATGCACATCTGTAGCTGTAGAAGTGCTCTGGCTATCCACAAACATCCACAGAAGGTCGCCAACATGACTCAAACCACTAGATGGTAACAGTCATCGACTACTGACGTGTGCTTGAGCTGAGTCTGCAGCTGAACTGGGCAGCTCCCAGTATCATACTGCTATACGAAACTGGCAAACAAAGAGGATGCAGCTGAGTCGACTCGCGGCTCCAGATAAATCATTTCTTTCCGAGACAAATTACTGTCTATTTATCGTACATGAGGATTAAAGCGTCTCCGGTTCTGGGACGCTGCCAGCTGTCAGTCAAAGAAGAGAAAACACAAAAGGCAGAGTTTGATCCACGCGGGCTTCTGTAAACACAAACCTCTTCTTCTATCTGCTGCAAACGCAGAAGAAAACACTTTATGTCATTTTACAACAACACACAGTCGCACAGACAGGAAATTAATAAACAAACGTGTGCACACACACTCACACAGAGCACTGAGACAGCCAGACAGAGAGGTTTACATAATAAGTCTAGGAGGCCAGCCAGACTCAGACTCAATCATTTAATTTCCATGATTCACTGAGTGAGAGAGAAAAGAGAGCCAGACAGAAGGAAAGAAAGAAAGAAAGAAAAAGAAGCCGTCAATGAAAAACAGTTGGACATGTTAGATAAATATGACAAAATATGACAGGATTTTTTTGGAGAGCTCAAGCTGTCTCCCGGATTTGTTGAAACATGTCTGCCTCGGGCTGCAGTCACAGCTCATATCTGTTATTGTGGATGTTCTTCTTCCTCTTACAAACTGACAGCGGTGTGAAAAAGAGCAACTTTGTCTGACACCGATCAACTCCTTGTCCGTCTGTCGGAGCTGCGATCACATGAGCGATCAAAGACGAAAGTTGCAGTTACGCAGGTTGCGCCACGAGTGCGCTGTCAGAAGTTTCTTCATATTCTGATTAGTAAACATCGTCCATATCGCACGGCAACTGTCGCTCAAACAGGATGTGGAGAGTGATGTTTGTGACTGACGCATGACTGTGACAGAATGACACATGACGGATTTCAGAGTTTGTCATGCTAAAAATGTAGTAAATATCATTGACTGCTGATGTTTTTGACATATTTAAAAGGTCCAGTGTGTCAGATTGTATACAGAAAATGGCAGAAATGGAATATAATACATATTTATTCATGCTTAATCACCAGAAAATAAGAATTATTATATTTTTGTTACCTTAGAATCAGACTTTTATATCTACAGGCGCTGCATGTTTCTACAGTAGCCCAGAACGGACAAACTAAAGGATCTGTTGTGTTTTTTGCAGCCACACTCAAGGAGAGAGCAGCTGCACTTCTAGACGCGACTAAATCCTCCATATTGGTCCTTTAAAATAAACTAGAAGTGGATCATGTGTTCTCTGAGGAGAGACACTGAGAGCTACTTCAGTTACATATCTCTTTATGTAACATTTGATAACATTGTAATTCAGTTTGTTACAGTTTGCTCAGTAATGCCGTCAGTGTGTGTATGAGCATAATCGTGTTTCCACGTGAAGTCTGTCTGTCGGTTTGAGATGTGGGAATAATTTTTGATTATTTTAGTAACTTTAAAAGTTGTTAATGCTCATTAAATCATCCTTCAAGTTCACCTTCCTCGCCTGGATTCAGTTTATGGACACGACACTCAGCAGACTAAGTGGCCTCGGTGCTCGGAGCTTTTGGTAAAAACGGCCACTACACAGCGAGATGCGACACGTTCTGGCAGCATCGTGGCCGCGGCCTGTTTCAGGAGAAACTCCGAACACACAGCTTGGTCTATTTTTGATGGATGCCGCGAACAGGAGCACAGAAACAGGATAGAGAATCCAGTCAATTTTCAAAATAAAACACCCTGTGAAGACTTCCTATCGTAAAAAAAAACAGACTAATTAACTATGTAGCCTATTTAATAATGATAAAGCACATAAACCAGGGTAAAATGACCAGGTCTGAGCAAGTTAACAAAGTTTGGCAGCCAAAATGCTTCTGAAATGCTACCGGTGGGATACGAAGCCACGTGGAGAACGGACCAAACGGGGTCACAGAGCTGTGCCCGGTGGTAACCATGGAGAAATAGTAGCTAGAAATATGTTCAGCTCTTATGTTAGATGGTAAATGTATGGTAAAGTATCTTGCTCAAGGACACAGCCGGGGATCGAACCACTGATCACCTGATTAGTGGACGACCTGCTCTACCTCCAGAGCCCCAAAAAACTACAGACGCTCATGTCACTTACTCACATAAGCAAACGCCTCAAACTTACATTTTAGATGTTTCCACTGGCCTCACTCAGCTCACTTCTTTTATGAACAAAACATTCAGGTAAGCAGGCCGACTTTCCTCGGTGTTACATGAGCTGTAATTAATTAACATTAATGCCCCCTGTCACCTGCCAAAAGGGCCATGGTGAAACTTGGCTGCGGTCCGGTTAAAGCACTCTCTCGGGCCGGTGTCAGGGCCAGGGACTGTTTGTGAGCAGCACTCTGTGAGATATCTCTACGATCGCGAGTGCGTCCAATAAATATTAAATCAAAATTTAATATCTCCTGCTGCTCATCTCATGTTCAGGTTATGTGCCATTAATTGTGTTTGTGCTCACTCGGCTGACAAAAAAACATTTAATTGAATATTGAAGCTATTTTTATCTTAAGTTCCAAACACAAATGGATTCGATTAGGGATTTAAGAGGTGTCAGGATTCAGAGCTGATGAAATGCTTTTGAACTGCACACAAGGATGTGATGTAGAGGGGTGGGGGGGTTCGGCGTCTTACTCATGAGCGCACAGAGATCAAACCTGTGACCAAACAGTCACAGGAATGTGTCACAGTGTGTCCTTCCTGCAGCCCGTCGCCTCTGAGAAGAACACTCTGACTCGTTTTTCCTCAAATTCAATAACCAAAATAAATACTGCTACCCTCCGGCTGAACTCACACACACACACACACTCACGAAGCACTGTGGGTAACATTTATGTTGGCTACAGAGGCAGACGTTGGAGGTGGAGGTGGAGGTGTCAGTGTTACGAAGGCCAGACATGTAGTGACAAATGTTCAGGGAAACCAAGCTGCTGGTAGGAAATGATTCTTACAAGCTGATACCAGCAATGACTTCACCACACACACACACACACACACACACACACACACACACACACACACACACACACACACACACACACACACACACACACACAGCTAGCCTGTGAGTAATGCTGATGTCATGTGCTTTGACTAGCAATGTCTACCTCTCAGAACAGATGTGTATTTGCATATTAGAGAGAGAGTGTGTGTGTGTGTGTGTGTGTGTGTGTGTGCTCTTATATGTCAGCGGGTGTAACAGGTATATGGAACCCTACAATTACAACTTCACAGATCCAGATGAGGAGCGACGTGTGCGGCAGGAGAGACAGTCAGACAGACAGTCAGACAGACAGATGAATGGTGGTCTGAAGTGAGTCAGGGTCTCTGTAGCTCCTTTACAAGTCCAGGAAGTCTTTAGACTTCTTTACGTGGTTTAAATGCAGCTGTTACAGGCGCACGCGGCCGCAGGTTCATCTGAGCTCTCGTTCACACTAATGTTAATATGTATCACCAAGTTTTAGCTAAGTGGTAGCTTGGTAGTTGTTGAATTTTGCATCGTAGTCACAATCTGAACAAATAAAAGGATACAGCTAGAGGTAATAATACGAATACTTTTATCTGGTTGAGCTTTTAAAATGAGAGCCATGGTGCTGTGTGTTTGGCAGCCAGTTACTCTGAACACTTCTCTATGTTTTTAGTATTTTTAGCACTTTTTTACAACACCAGTCTCCATCCAATTGTGCACAAACATGGACAAAACATGTTTTCTTTCTGTTATACAGACAACTTCATGATACATCAGGTGTCCCATTCAAAACAAGTTTCAAGAACAGCTGTAATGCTAGGCAGCGCTAGCGTACTCTCTGTGGAAAGACCGGAGAACGGTCTAATGGCACTAACCAGGCTACAGACGGAGTATGGAGAGCGTAGCATCACTAACGTGGCTGAATGTGGCTTTCAACTTGATGAGGTCCGAACCGGGTCACTGCAGGAGAGACTCACCCTCTCTACAAGTTGAGCCACCAGGGCACCACAAGCGTTAATCCTCCTTGTATACCATGAGCCGCTTTAACAAGTGAATTTCCTTGATTTGGGATCAATAAAGTCGATCTTCTTTTATCTTTATTGATGTATTCTTAAGATCTTGTGAAGTACAAATTTCGGGAACCCCTGCTATGTCTACATCGTCCTTTGATCACCACATCTCAAGTGTATAACGTGGATTATCCTCCTTTAGACTTTCATCTTTCCTGCCACGCTCGGCTGCATAATGTCCAGTAAAGCTGAAACACCTTAAACATAATCTTGTTGTTTTTTTTTTTTGTTTAATAAAAGGTCAACGCATCATGAGACTTTCTATCAACGCCTACACTATTTTCATTTCACCAGAATGTTCCTCCCTCCTGACACCTTGTTCCCTTTTTTTTTCTTTCTAAAGTTTCGACATCTTCCTCTCACTCGATACTGTCTCTGCCTCCTCCTTTGGTTTATCTGATTCCCCCCCTCCGTCTTCCAGACTAAACATCATGTCTCTTCTCAGACAGAGGAACTGTGCATGCACTCTTATCTCGTCTTTTTGTTACAAGTTCGTGTTTTTCTGCTAAAAATACAACCCTCATGAATAACACTCATCATCCAACTGCTCAGACGTGAGCTGAATATCACGTATAATTGCAATTACTGGTGTTTAAACTGGTCGGACACAACTCAATGATCATCTGCAAAAAAATACATTTCAAGCTGTATGCATGTGGCGGCGACACCAGCGTGAACCCTTCCTACACATGATTATGTGAACGCATTACTCACTGGGTTCTCAATAATCTTCCAAATTTAAATCTGGAAAGTCATAATAAACCTGTCAAAACATCTCTTCAACCATCCAAGAAAATGAATAAATGTGAGGTGGAAAGGGGCCACGGAGTCACTGAATCATGCTTCTTTTTTTAAAGGCTGTAACAAATCGTTTTGGGTTTTTAAAGGCAGCATTAAATCTCGCTGCATGTTTTCCACTCTTGAATCATGTTCTGAGAACTGAACTCACAGAATGTAGTCTGAGTATTTTAAAAATGATATTAATAATATGTTTATCATTTAGTGGATTAATCCAGATATGAGCTGTGACGACGACGACTGGCACAAACTGAGAGGCTGAAAATGTTTCTGCAGACTGACTAATTCATTTATAAATTATAACTTTCACACATTCCTGCACAACACTGTACATCGCTTTTCATTTGAAAAACATATTGTAAGTATATTTATGTAATGTAGTACTTGATTTTTGTCCTTTCCTTCCTTTCTTTGAGAAGAGTTCAATCTGGGGCAGCTGGCTGTAGATACATGGAGACGTTTCACTTCTCAACCGAAAGGCTTCTTCCTCATATTTTTTTAGCTTGTTTCTGATTAGTCAATCTGGAGATAATTGAACTCTAATAACCAATTAATCATTTTTAGTCAGTCTCTCTCTGGTTACAGCTTCTCAAATGTGAATATTTGCTACTTTTCTTAGTCTTTTACGGTCATAAACTGAATTTTTGGAGGGTTTTGGGCTGTTTTTCTGACAAACAGACATTTTGGAGACAATATCTTCGAGATATCTTCGACTCTGGGAAACATGTTGTACATTTTTATGTCGTCTAGAACTTGATTTTTGTCTTCCTCATTTTTATGTCCTTCCTGTCTTTGAGAAAGGTTAAATCTGGGGCAGCTGGCTTTAGATCCGTTAAGACGTTTCACTTCTCATCCAAGAGACTTCTTCCTCATACCTTTCACTGCAGATAAATCACTTTTAGTTATTCTCTCTCTTGATTACAGCTTTTGAATTTTGGAGGGGGGGCTGTGACAGCCGCTCGTTGACCATTTTCTGACACATGTATTCATGATACTGTCTGAGTCAGTCCTGCTAGTGACTTTAACTGGACACACACACACACTAACACACACACACACACACACAGCTTTCATCTAAATGACCTCTCAGTATTATGACTGTATACATTACCAGCATGAGTGCCCCCAATGGGACCAGACCAGACCAGGGTTAGGGTTAATGCTTCAAAGATACACACATAAAAGCACACTCATACATATATAAACACACACACATACACACACGTACAAACACAGGGATTTCCCGGATACGACCACACACACACACACACACACTCACGCAAAACGAGCATGCGCACGCATACATACACGCGCGCGTGCACGCGGGCAGACGGCGGGCGGCCAGACAGACGTCTGGCTGGCCGAATGACGAAGCGGCGACAAAACTTCCCCAACTCTTCCCTCCACTTTTCACCGAGCAAACCGACAATATTAAACCTCCGCTATCCTCTACGATAACTTCCAGACACTTTAAAGCCGCTTTAAGTCGTATTTTAAACACAAAAAACCCCCGCAGGAGGTGAGGCAGACACACAACGCCACAAACGGCTCTGTGGACCCCCCCCCCCCCCCCCCCCCTCAACCGTCAAATCACACACCAACTGTCAAAGTTAGCTTTCAAAAACAGCCATAAAAACTACACATTTTAATCAAAACTGGAGGTTTATTCGTGTCATAGCTCTGGTGTGGAGATGTGAGGCTTTGGTTCAAGTTCAAAATCAAACGTTGGAGAGTGACAAACGGGTTAAAGGTTCAGCTAAAAGGAGGGAAGGAGACCTAACGTCTTTTAATAACGCTAGCGATTAAAGCTAACTTAACTAGCTCGGTTGCTGTAGTTGTAAACGTCTTTTTAGGGGAGAAATGAGCGATTTTAACGTTAAAAAAGCTCCTTGTAAAGACAAAGTGTGAGGTAAAACACGAGCGAAGCCAGTTTCTCTACTTTCAAGGATGCTTTGCTTGCTTATTAAGTCAAAAATACAGCCACAGCCACACATTTAAAGTCGTGAAATAACAAGTTATATATATATAAATACGTGTGTACTCACTGATTTCCATGCTCTGGAGGGAGGTGTAGCGCTTGCAGTTACAAGTACAGGAGACATTGGCGGCGGTGGTGTTTAAAACACCCATCAAGTTCAACATTTAAAGGCTCCTAAAAAATCAGACATAAATGCTCCCGAAGAAGAGGAAGGAAAGAGGGAGGAAAAGAAGGAGAGAAGGAGAGGAGACCACGCCAAAAATATATATATAAAAACTCCCCCTTTAAAAAAAAAAATCCTCCCTTTTTCTCTCCAGCCTCCTCTCCTTCCCCTCTGGTCCGTCCGTCCTCCTCCTCCTGCTGCTGCTGCCGCTGCTGCTGTCTCGGCTCTCTCCTCCTCTTCTGCTCGGTTTCTCCTCCTCTTCCTCCCGAAATCTATCTATCTATCTATCTATCTATCTATCTATCTATCTGTCTATCTATCTATCGGCGTACCGTACAAGTGTCGGTACAGTAGTTTGAACTAGTTTAAATGTCCGGTTCCGTCCGTTACCGATTCGTTTTTAGTGTGTTCCGTGTTTTCAGCCGAGTGACCGGCGACTAAACTGCTAACGGACGTCTGTCTGGTCCTGTCTGTTTCTCTCTCTCTCTCTCTCGCCTCACCCCCTCACCTCTCTCTCTCTCTCTCTCTCTCTCTCTCTCTCTCTCTCTCTCTTTCTGTCTCCAGGGATTTCTCAGTGACTCCCTCCCTCCCTCTCCCTCTCTCCCTCTCTCGGTGACACTGTCTGTGTCTGTCTCTCATTTCCAATTTCCACTTGCTTTTTTGGCAGCATCACAGCTCAGCCAGAGCAGACAGACAGACAGACAGACAGAGAGGAGATACAGAGCAGATAAAAAAAGGCTGAAGACAATGCCACCAAAAAAAAAAAAAAAATAAAAATTCACCCCAGAGGAAGGAAATGTACTAACACCAGGATGACATTTAAACTATTTAGCCATCAAAGACAATAAAAGTGCTTTGTTATGGAGCTAAGCAGGTGTCATGGAGTGAAATTAGTCCCAGGAATTGCTAATTCATGCTCCTAAATTAAGAAATGGTGCATACAAATGACTCATTTGTGCTTTTGGGTTCACTAATTATTGTAAAAAAAAAAAAAAAAAAAAAAAGACAATTTATAACAATAAACAGAGCCCCGCCTCCAACACTGTTTCCAGTTCTCTTAAATGCATCCAAATTTCAACCCCCTCACATCACCCTCTCTTTCCTACAGTGGCTACAGTGGGCATGAGACACAAGGAAAAAAGGGAAAGGCCCCGCGGAGAGACCGTAGAAACACGGTGGACCTGCGGCATATGTAGATATAGACAGAATGCAACATGCAAGTTCTTTCACAAGGAAATTTACGAGCAGCAAGATGACATTTAAACTATTTAGCCATGAAAGACAATAAAAGTACTTTGTTACAGAGCTAAGCAGGTGTCATGGAGTGAAATTAGGCCAAGGAATTGCTAATTCATGCTCCTGAATTAAGAAATGGTGCATACAAATGACTCATTTGTGCTCGTGGGCTCACTAATTATTGTAAAAATGACAAATAAATGCTCACATGTTCCTAAACTGTGCACACAAATACTAAACGTGCTCACATGACTCCTGGTACTAATTCAGTCGTGCTTAAAGGACCTGTGCGTAGGATTTAGTGGCATCTAACAATGTAGTTGCAACCAGAGGGCCGCCAGTCAATTTAACGTAGTGGCCAAACCGTGTAATGACAGCAATGGTGCGTATAGGGACCGCAACTAGGAAGCATAGGTGGAAGATCAGTGTCATTTTATGCCCGGAAATCAAACCTTTTTTTGGCTTCATGTGCCACTGAGCAGTTTCCATAACAGTGAACAGAGCCCCAACCTGCAGCGTATGTTGATACAGAGCAGATAAAATGCTAAAAACAAGACAACAAGATCGCAAATTTGCCCCAGAATGCAACACACACGATATTTAACAAGGAAACTTACTAATGCCAAGATGACATGTAAACTATTTTGCCATGAAAGACAATAAAAGTGCTTTGTTATGGAGCTAAGCAGGTGTCATGGAGTGAAATTAGGCCCAGGAATTGCTAATTTATCCTCCTGAATTAAGAAATGGTGCATACAAATGACTCATTTGTGCTTGTGGGCTCACTAATTATTGTAAAAAATGACAAAATCATGCTGACACATTCCTAAATTGCGCACACAAATACCTGCTAAACATGCTAAAATGACTCCAGGTACTTCATTTGTGTATGCTATTATTATTTCAGTTCTGCTTAAAAGGACCAGCGTGTAACATTTAGGGTGCTCTATTTACAGAATATATAACTCATAACTATGTTTTCATTGGTGTATAATCACCTGAAGTGGCAGCCAGAGCTGCATATTCTGAGCTTCAAAACAGCTATGGGTGACGTCACGCATGTGGCTGCACATCAAGTGTTTTCACTTCAGGTCCACTCTGGAGGTCTCAGCCACATATCAGGCAAACACCAACCTCTAGTTTCAGCTAATATTACTCCAAAGACTTAACATTCATTTGCATTACGTGTACACAAGTTATTAATTAGAGTGCACAAACAGTGCAGCTTGTTGGGAAACAGACAGTTTGTCAAGTTTCTCCCCCCGCAGCAGTTTTATTGTTTGCGCTGCCGTGCCGAGTCTAGCACCATGAAGAAATGGTCAACACAACTCTGGAAATAAGAGAGAAGAAAGAAGCATGTTCACTGAGGAGGTAAATTGAAATTGGGAGCAGACAAAAGATACTGAAACGATGTGCACTGCATAGTAAAAACACATTTTGAGTAACGTTAGCATCGAGGTGGAGGGAGGAGGAACATTAACGTGCTGCTCGAAAACACAGGTTTGTCTATTCGTTTGAGTGGAGGTTTATTCGTTTATTGTTATTTAAATAATTACATAACAATAAAGTGTCTGACTTGCAATTTATGTCTGATTTATGTCCGATGGTTTGAGAGAGTAGGCATCAGTCGAGTGACTTAGACAGTGAATGAGAGTGAGCGAGCGCCGGCCTCGAGGAAGCCGGTTAATCTGTGAAATAAAAAGTTATTTCCTGATTGTTTCACAGCGATTACGTTCACCCTGTTTTGATTCGCCACAGCGCCTGATCCCGTCTGAATGTGACCAAAGTCAGCAACTCAGAAAGGAGAGTAACAATAACAACAATTAATCGATTAACCGATTAGTCAGTTGACCAGAAATGAGCTAGCCGTTCTGTTTTTCTGCATCTGACACAGTAACTTGAGTGTTTTTGGGTTTTAGACTGTTGACCAAACATGATTGAACACATTAAGCAATAAAGAAAATCCAGGTGGATTCACAGACTATAATATCTGAATGTACCCCTCGAGTTTGTTCATTCATTTAGTCTTTAAAGTCTTGTAAGTCAAGCCTTCATTTTCCCAGGAAATATCGTGCCCGGTGTCAGACTATATCTACTGAACATGAACACTACAGCCATTACACTGTGCAATCAACATTTACTTCATAGTGATAAGTTAAATCAAAAACAATGTTGGATATATCCAATTTTCTTGTTTTGTGATGGTCAAAACTGGCCAAAGCCTTCAGTGGCTAACTCCTGTGGCTCAAATTCAACATTCCTGGCAGCAGCTTCACAATGAAAGCCTTCCTTCCACCGGTGTCTTGTTGCTGAATTCACCCTTATTTTGTGTGCTTCGCTAATGAAACCGGCCCAAATACGGGTGCGATGAACTTAAGACACAATGTGAAGACACAGCATATTATAACGTTACTCAAAATATGTTGCCAAAACATACAACCCCCCATTTTTATTTATCTTAAACATGCAGGCAAAAACTCATTAAGAACTCGTGGACGTGTGTATCCAGATATCCATGTGACTTTTAAAATATTTATTAACCTCAATGTGCTGTAAAAGCTGACTCAAAATGTTAAGTATTAGTGTCTTGTGTGTGTGTGTGCAGTGGATCGACACAGCCAGACAGCATTACGTCACCTCCATGATTGACAGACCCCGGGGACCAATGGGGCGAGACTGTAACTGTAACAGCATGTCTCATCTGAGTCAACTTTCAATTTAGGTCTGCTTGAGTTTATAGCTGCATGTTAAAGTGTTTTATTGCCCATCTGGACTCACCAAACCTCTAATCTTGTAGACAGAAAAAAATATACTTCCCACATTTATTGCTCAGTGTGTACAGAAAATAAAACAAACTTTTGCAAAGAAGATGTGACGCAAAGTTACAGAACGACTGATCAGGAGGCGGTTCAGGGTGGGATGGGATGAAACCTGTGAGCTTTGAGACACTAAACAAGTTTTCTAACTCATTCCAGCAGTTTCAAACTGAAGCTTTCGTTGGCAAATTTGATTATAACTAACTTCTTAAAGGGTCAGTTCAACCAAAGTTGTTCAGTTTTCAGTATTTTGCACCTGAAGGACAAAAATCCTGCAGTTTGTAATGACAACATGTCAACAGAAATGACCCATAACCCTTCTGTATTCAGCATAAATTCAGATTAAATTGAATAATTTAAACAGAATGGTCCTTTCAGTCAAATTTAAATAAGATTATAAAGTCAAATTAGCCTGAATCTGATTACATTCATTTTAATAGCAGTCCATCCACCCCTTAAATAAGACACACAAGTGTGTAGGGCCTCTGCTGCCTCCTGCTGGGCTCCAGCAGCACCGACACAAGTGGTACCACCAGTGGACAGTGTGCAGAGGCTGGACAAAATAATGGTAACACTCCCCCTTGTTCTACTGTCATCAAATTCTGAACCGTCTGCAGCAAGATACTGGGTCATTGTTCAAGAGATTAAGGTTCAAGTTAAGGCACTTGTATGAGCTCTGGAGATAAAGCTCTTGTGATTGCAGAGGGCTTAAGGCTTCAATCTGATTTCACCCAACCGACACCGGGTGACGTATACGCTCTCAATGTTTACCGTGTTAGTACGCTGTGCAACGATGCTGACATTCACTAATTAGTACAAGACGTGAACGTACAAAACTTTGTGCCAGTTCATGCAGTAAGCACTTCAGGAGAAATCATTAAAAGTAGGCCTGTGGGGCACCATGGATACCTGGACATTATCCCATGACACACTACGTAATACCACCAATTAGTTGTGACAAATCTCGTGAAAAAACAAGAATGTGAACCTCATTGTAGCATCGTAGAGGAAAGGTCAGTAGGTTTCAACCTCTAGGGAACGTGATCGGTCTAAAGGTTCATGGCAATCCATCCAGTAGATGGTTCTTCAGAAACTGCCTTCACGGATACGACATCCACGTTTTATACCATCGATGATCTGGACCCAAGGAGTGGACTGACCAAGTGTAAACCTACCGTGATGTACTAAAAAAAAGTATGGTAGGCTAACAAACATTAACACATTTAAAAGCTGGGTATAAATCCAAGAACAAACACCACGAGGGCGAACGAAAAAGCAGCAAGTAACATAACTAATGTTAGCTACAGTTATGGCGAACATGCAGTGAGGATGAGGCGGTTTCCTGGAGCCAGCGACCAGCTCTATGGGCAAGAAAGACTGGATTAGAATCACATATCCCACCATGAAAATAGCGGCATACAAACATGTGAAAAGGGTCCATGTTTCTTAAAGGTAGAGCATTAATTATCTTACATTCCTGCTCTTTTTACATACTTTTACTGAGGTTTTAGTGCACTTTTGTTTGTTGTCTGAACAGCGATGTAAAGTGAGCTCGCACTAGGTGTTCATCTGGCACTGGTTGTTTACTGAAAATCTCCTCATACATAATTTTGAATGTAGTAAAAAGTCAACCAGACAGTGCTCCTCTTATTTGTCTGAGTTATCTGTAGAAGGCCTTGGCACTGCCAGCAGGCTGAGACAATGATAGTCAAGCTGGCAGTGAGTCAGTTTACCGTCTAAAGGGGCTGAGTCACCAACACGGACACCCAGGTGCGGTCATTCTTTGTCTGCCTTTCCCTCTTTATTGCACCCTGTCTTTGAAGACTGAATTGGGTGAATCATTGGGTTGAGGACTTGCTCTTACTCTTGCTCGTCTGACTCTCTTTGAGAGTGAGTGTATCTATTTATCATTGTCTTTGTGATGTTTAGACTGAAAATAAAGAAGAAGAAGGGGCTATGCTGTGTGAGTGTGTCTGTGTGTGGGGGGTGTTGTTTCAGGAACTGATGAGAAGATGAAATACAATCCTGGCGCCCCAGTTTGATTAATAGATCACTGAGTTTGGAGGCTTATCAGATGCCAAAACAATTCACAGGTCTTTATGACACATCCGGTTACATCCGTGGAAATTTATCAAGGTAGCAATCATCTTATCCTCCACTGTGATGATTGCGAGACAAGCCGCACAACCGGTGTTCACATTACAAAGTCATTTACCAGGAAGATGTGCTCATGTTGCTAACTGGTTTTCCAAATTTGTAGTCATAAGGAGTGGGTCAAGGAGGATGGTGGATGTACAAAGCACTGCCACCAGAGACGGGTGTTCCCAACTCTGACATGCGAAAAGATCAAGGGTTTGGTTAAAAAGTCACATAGTAAACGCAACCAGTCTACCACTATAAGTCAGTTTATATTAATCCAAACCTTTCCCAAACTTTAACCAATTAGCCAATATAATCATTAAAATGCTAGTCTGATTCGATGACGTGATCTTATTGACTGTTTCTGTTGAATCTGATATTGCGTCAGTATGACATGTTTTTTTCTTCCAAAAGAAGAACTAACAACTGCACTTAAAGCTTTAGCTGAAAAGAAAGAGGTGTTTGCCATGTTTCTGACAACATTTGGCAGTTTAATACTACGGTTTAATACAATGCTACATCACACTTTTCATTGCTTTTATTGGTCTATCTAGTTGTGTCCAGAGGCCTTTTGGTCTATGCCCATTGAAAATGCCTCTGGTAAATAAAAAATTAAGTGAGAGGTTCTAGACTAAGGGCACTTTCACACCAGAGCTGTTTGGTCCGGACCAGCGTTCATTTCCTTGGACAGTCTGGTTCGTTTGGGCAGTTGTGAATGCTCATTTGAACTCTGGTGCGGACCAAACAAGCAAATTCTGGTCCGCCTGAAAACGTGGGTTTTTGTCCGCTAGCAAGTGAATCCTGGTGTGGTTCACTCAACCAAAGTTCAGAAAGCCAATTGATGAGTCTGGTTTTCTTCTTCCTGGTGTTTTTTTTTCTTACTTGTCAGTGCTTGTTTTGGGCAATACCGCCCCCAAACAAGCAGCTGTTGTAACTGCATGACGTTGTCCAAGCGGTTTGGTCCACTTTCAAATGTGCAGTGTGAAAGTGAACGTCACGTGACGCCGCCTAATCTCCTGGACTTTTGCATCTTTGCTACATTACCATTTAGGCCACTAAAGGCCTTTTTTACTGCAGCCATTTTGACTTGTAAGATATGCCGAACTTTCAACACAACTCCAAACAGACTTAGTGAATTAATCATGACATGAATTAAACATGTGACTTAAACGTCCATTAAAGCCTTCGCTGACTGAAAAGACGAAACATAGCAGTAGAAGATCTGTGTGCCACATGTCATGTTTTCCTCGTCATTTTGTTAGTTTGAAATTTAAATGGAGCTCTTTTGTTTTCCCTCGTCTCATCGCGTCCTCTTCTTCTGTAGTGGTTTGATGGCACTCGACTGGAGAATTTGAGCAGCCGACTGTTTATCTCGATGCACTTAACAGGAGTGGATGAAGGTATGCAGTAATTTGCAGGGTTTTTTGTAGATGTTTTGAACATTTGTTTTAAACTAAATTTTGATGGGAGTCATGCATGCACAATAACAAGACCCTGAGAGCAAGACAGCTAAATGAAATGCACTCTGACATGTTGAAATGTCTCCTGTGTTATCCAGAGTGTGTGTGTGGTCTGTCTCGTAGCGTCAAATAAACCAAACTGGAGGGAGTACGTAACATTCTCTTTGTTTCTTTCAGTCTTATTCATCTTTGTCATCTCATTTCTGTCCATGTGTTTGCCCGCACGTGTGCACATCGACCTCTTTGTCTTTTATCCGTCTTGTATCTTTTTCAGCGTCCAAATGGTTTCCTTCTGTGTCCTTTCTGTTCCTGCATATCTTACTTTTTATTGGTCTCTCTTCATCTTTTCCTAATTCTTTTACTTTCCATGTCTCCATCCTCATCCAAATCCCTCACACTGTAATTTTCTTTCCACTCATCCTCCTGCCCCTCTCCTTCTTTTTCAATTCAATTCAATTCGACATGCGTTATTAGTGAGCGAGACAAACGCAGAATTGCCAAAACAAATAATTTTTTTTTCTTCTACATCTCCCTTTCTCCTCGTGTCTATCTATGTCTCTCGGCCCAGGTGTGTGGTAGTCTGTGTCTAATGCCTGTATTCGGGGTAATAGCCGTCAGAGTCTTAGGCGGTGGCCAATCCCGTTGCAGGTGGGATTAAACAGGGATTAAGCATGTTTCTCCGTGAAAGCAGACAGACAGACTAGCACTAATCTGACTTTAGCCCTGCACTGAAAAACGGCAGGCTTGAGCAATCCCACTCTTCCGCGACTGCATTTTGTGTACAGTACAGTGTGTGTTCGTGGGTGTGTGTATGTATGCATGCATTCTTGGTCTTCACGGGAACAAAATGTCCTTTGAAGTGCAGAAAGGTGAGGGACAAAAACACAATCGTTACAAAGGTCTTGACATCTACAAGGGGTTAGTTTAGGATACAGGTTTAAGGTTAAGACTGCAGGTATGATCAGGGTTCAGGTAAGGGTAAGACCAAAGAAACAGCTGACTTATTGTGATTGATTAAATATCCCAAACCCAAAAGTTTCAGCTCCCTTCGAGATGATTTCATAGCGCACTGAACTGAAACTACTGAACACATTTACAGTTTCCTGACTGGTTGTGCTGCCCTTTTGCAAAAAAATGCTCTAAAGTGACACAGTAGTGGCTCCCATTTGCAGTCTGTTGCACTCCAGATGATGAGAAGACACTAAGAAGCTGTCCTCACCAGAGCAACATCCCATTTTCCATAACTGCTTATCATTCTGGAGCCGATCCCAGCTGACACTGGGTGGGGTACACCCTGGACAAGTTGCCAGTTCATCACAGGGCCAACTCATAGAGACACACCTCCATTCACACTCACATTCACACCTATAAGCAATTTAGATTTAACCAATTACCCGCATGTCTTTGGATTGTGGGAGAAACCACCAGAAAACAGCAACAAATGTTTTTATAGTTCATCTCTCTGTGTTAACAACTGTGATAATAATGACTAGGCAGGAAGTGACATAATGTTGATGTGTGACACAAAGCCCAGGAGGTTGGGTGGATGCTTGGGAGTACAAAGTACCAGTGAGTAACCTTGTTGTGATTTGCATTGTTTTTCCTACCAACACTCGAAGTTGCAGTCTTATTCTACATGGTGATTCAACATGGCGTTGGTCATGGAAGAGGACCCGCAGCATGAATTGTTTTTTTTTCTCTCTGACAGATCTGAAGTCAGATCAGATAACGCTCATATGGGTTGTTTCGGGAGACAATGACAAACAGATTACTTACTGTTTAGTTTGGCAGGCTTGTTACACTGTGTCCACATAGGAGGTGTTTCAGACGTATGTTTCAGTTGTATGCTGCGATTTTGATTAATACAACTGTCTCCTCAACTGTCTACTCATATAACCCAGTGACTCAAAACTTCAACCTATTTTTCCTCTGATTTTAACTACAGGGTTACTATTCTGTGTAGACACTGTTGGAGGACTGAAGTTGAACCCTCAAGAAAGACGTACACCGTGTAGCTCACACAGTTTTTATCATTACTATTAATAAAACAACAAAAGAAATGCATCAGTACACCATAGATCAGGTCTAAATGATGTTAAATTATGGTTTCTTAAAGTGATCTATTACATCTTGAATGTAATCAATGACAGCACTGGTGAAACTTAGACAAAAGCAATATCAAATGAGAGGGAGTGCCGTTATACTGAATATAAGCACGGCTATGACTGGGTCGTAGGCATGAGGCCTATGAGAACATATCTGTAAAGCAGGTCTATATGTTACAACAGGCCAGCTGCTTTGTATTCTGTATGAAACCAGTGAAATAAGATTCTGCTGACAGTCACTTTGGTGGAAATATCAGTCTTCTTCTCGTCTTGATGTTCTGATACAATCATACATGTTTGGTAACGGCCGAAAAACGACTTGAAAAACTAAAATACTGTTACACACACAGCATTTTATTGAGAAATCTTCATTTTGAAACTGTTCACCTCATGATCGTCTCCCAGTGAAATAGTGCAGCTAATCAAAGAAGGCTGGAAGCGAGTTCTTGAGTTGTTGATGCGACAAAATCCAAAATGTAAAGTTTGTACAGAAATACAGTTTAGTATGCGGATGATATCGATGGTGAATTAACATGAAGTCTGTCGACATATGACGTCCTTTATCTTGTGTTTCTAGAGTGATGTGTTTTTACGGACACATAAGGAATTGTTCAAATGTTGAGTGTCGAGTTTGGTGTCATATTTTTCCTGGACAGCGCAGGAAGCTTTAGTCTAATTCAAACTGCTAATATGTTTATTTTTGAACTTTTGTCAATGCTACAGAAACACTAGGTAACTGTCAAAGTATGATAAGGTTGTCTAGTGTTGACTGCTGTTAGTTATTGGTTTGATTAATGGTTGTGTATCGTATCATAACATCGTATTCAGTTTCTAACGTTCGAATGCAGTAAATGGTTGTCCCATGTGTGTGTTTTTGAACTACTTGTATAAATATGTTCATTTTTGTGGTGCAAACTTTGTTACAATGTAAGATATATGACAAACATTAATGTAACGTTAACGTATCAGTCATTTGAACGCCTGTGGCCCAGTGCTCTTATTCTCTATATCAGCACTCGTTGCAATGCCTCTTGTCTAAATAACTAAGTCGCAACTAACTGTTGTATCATTATATTTACTAAAAAGACAATATTTGAATCATTCTCTCATTATGTTTTCTTTCTGGCAACATACTGGGTCAAAAATACGACAATATTTGACCTTTTCCTCGCCCCAAATTCACACCACGTTACACATCTGTGGCACGTAAGCACTACTGACACGTCCATCCGCTATGCTGCTACTGTCCTCAGACGTAGCTGTCCTTTGCAACTGCTGCCGGCCACTGTTTATTCACCGGGCTGAGTAATGTCAGCAAGCCGTCAGGCAAACAAACAGGTTTTAAACAAACCCCCAGTTTAGCCGAGTGTATTTGGAAGAGAGCACAAAAGGCGAATGATATTTTTTACCCAAACTGTCTGGATTAAACATCTATCTTTGGTTTCAACTTGCTTGCACACTCAATTTACACGTGCAAATGAGGCTCACTGACACGTTCACTTTCAGTTTAGACTATCAGGTTAAGCTAAACTGGCTTGAATACCCTGACTGCTGGCATGTAGCGACTTTGTTGTAGCAGGTAAACTTAGAAACACTTTCTGATAAAAGCTTGACATTCGACTAAAACCTGCGCTTCAGGATATTATAAACAGGTTTACGCCTGGCTGCATACACACACTCTCTGTCACCCTCTCCTCTCACTGCAGCAGCTGTGTGAGGTAATGTCTGTCTGTGTCTGTCTGTGCAACACCCTGCAAGAATAACAAATCCACCTCCCTCTCTCTCTCTCTCTCATCCTTTTTCTATCTCATTATCTCACCCTCTGCCTGTCTTTCTGTCTGCCCCCCACCTTTACCTCCTTCTCTCTCTCTCTCTCTTCTGTCTACACTCGTCTTTTCCTCGCTCAACCATCCCCTACTCCCCCGCTTCTGTTTGAGGCTAGACGCAGTAGACTATTAAAAATGTCCTCTGTTGAGAAGAGATTGTGTTGTAAACAAAGAAAAAGAGAGGATGAGGGAAACAGTGAGGTAAGGGAGGCTGGAGACAAATCACGTGGAAAAGAAGAAAAGACAAATAAAAGAATGAGAGAAGAAAAAACAAACACAACAAACAAGAAAGAAACCAGAGGGAAGACAGCGACTTTCATATATATTAATTTACGCTTTGTAGGTAAATGTAGAAGTCTACATTGACTGTCTGAAGCCTCGAAACATGCTCCTCCAGACGGCATGTAAGAGAACGTGCATGTGTGTCCTTCAGTCAGGTCCAGGTGGGGGTCAAGTCAGAGTCCAAAGAGTAGCCGTGTCTAGATGGTAACACTAGATTTGTGAACTCGCACATGTGCACACTCTGCAATGGCACCACTTCAAAATATCTGAAGTGCATCTGCAGTTATACGAGGAGAAAATATTAAACTAAAACTAAATGTGCTGTTTTAAGGAGCAATAAGTTGTGTGAAAGTTGAGTTATGTAGTATGAAGAGTGACCATGGAAGGAGTTTATGGTGAATGAATGGGTCAAACACAGGACCTGATGTTTGTGTCTTATGAAAAAGCAATGTTGGTTGACTTATTATCCTCACTTTTGTCTTTCTGTTGTTGTTGTTTTTTTCAGTTTACAGTCACAGTTTGATTTAGGCACTACATTTATTTAGTTAGGTTAAGGAAAAGATACTTTGGGTTAAAATAATAAGTCAAAGTTGACTTTGGTTTCACATGGAGAGAACAAACAAACAGTTGTTTTCCAGCAGAAAAAACCTGAAAGCAAATTTAGGGTTACCATGTCCAAAAAACAAAACTGTGCCCATGTAATGTTTTACTGTGAGCATTGGGAGCATTGAACAGCCTGGAAGACAAAGATTTTAAGCCCAGAACAGGGAGAGTGTTGACCAAAAGCTGCGTAACCGCTGCCATAACTAGAGCTGGGTGAGCAGCTAATGGAAGAGGTGAAGAGAGCAAAGAGGACATTGACGGAGGAAGCTAAGGGGAGAGTGACCAAACAAAGTAAGTAAATCTGGGACTGACTTTTAGTGGTTGGTGAGAGCTTGGTGAAATAAAAGGCTGAAAGACAGACGCCGAGCTGGGCTGCTGTTGGATTAGTGAGTAATATCGCACCAACAATCTGGCTTATACAACAAATACATGTGTACAACTGTCCATATTTACATCAGTGGTATTACACTCTGAAACAAGCGTGCAGGCACCAAAATCTCAACCATATCTTGGTATGACATAATGTTGCCTTAACTCAAAGCACTGCTGTAGTACAGACTAAGAGAGCTGCTAGATTCCTTTGGTCTCTTACACTGGGACATCTCGCGGCTGTGACGCTGTTTTGGTCTATTCTCCATGCAGCGTCAAGCCCCACCAGGAGTGTTTCAGTGGTTCTTTTTCCTTGGTGTATGTGCTTCTACCATAAGTATGTACGCTATGTAAGTTAAATTGTTTCCCTCGTGTATTCTCCATGGCACAGAGCGGAGAGTTGCTTCTGAAACAAGCTATAGTGCTTCTGGTGGAATCACAATCATTGTCTAGAACCAATGACAGTATAAAGAATGGACGGCGTATGCATGACGTCACCCACAGGTTTCCAAAGTGCCACTTTGAAGACATGAATATATGTTGGACGTATGGAGGTATTACAGTTTCTGGCACTTCCACATTGGCTTCATTTCCCAGCCACAGAGTCGTCTGAAACCTGCTGTAGAGTTTCTGGTGGAATCACAATCGTCTAGGACTGGAGCGATCAGCAGCAGGAGTCGCTCTTGTTTCTGGGGGCAACACTGACAATAAGCTGCGTAATGTTCATCATGGATGTGAACTATTGCTGTGCATGCTGTGTCTTTTATTACCCCTAACGCTCAGAGAAAATCACTTGTTGCTCTCTTTTAAAAGTTAAAACGTTACAACGCCGACTGTTTGAACTTTGTGTTAATCTCAGACAATATTGCAAATTAATTCAGTGTAGGAAGTCACAGCAAAGGATGCATTCAAGTGTGTGTGTGTGTGTGTGTGTGTTTTCCTGTGGGTGTGTGTTCGAGGGAAGTCATATTTCTATCTGCAAAGATTTTAAGACTTTTTTTTTTTTTTTTTTTTTTGCTTAAGACAAGAAAAGCAGAGCAAGGGGAGAGAAAGCAGGCGAGACAAATTAAAATGATGAAAAGAAGTAGTCGGGCTGCCCACGCACGCGCGCACACGCGCACACTCACACACTCACACACACACACACACACACACACACAGTCTGGCAGGTTATTTTCACTTCAGTGCAGGACTAATTTTGGTGTGTGTGTCGGAGAGTGTGTGTGTTGGATTTAATGATGTCATTGTATGATTACACTAATCCGATTACAGTGTAACAGGTTTGATGTCTCTCAATTTCTTATCTGTCTGTTTGTCTGCCTGTCTGTCTCTCTGTTGGCTGGCACACTGCCTGCTTGCTGTCTGTCTGTCCGTCTGTCTGTCCGTCCGTCGGTCTTCAGATCGGGTTATGCTTGAGGAGAACTAGGTCGTATGACGTGTCGTCCAACCACATCGGAAGGCAAAAGTGTTTATTGCTGTTTCCAGACAGCCGCACATGCAGGCAGGAGTAAAAAGCCTGTTATCATAGACAGACGAGAGACGCCATAATTGTTTAAATATGGTGTTAAAGACGCACATTTTCAGACAGTCTCTCCTGGAAGACATTCACGGTGTTGTACTCGTTTGTACACACAAAACGCGACAGGAGTAGTTGTTTAAAGAACACACAGTTTGAACCCAGCCTACGTTTTTCACCTTTGCACACCTGTGTGTGTTGCATCGCGGGTTTTGGGAAGTTAGCCTAACAATTGTGACATCACAAAGGTGTGCTGGGGCACTTATTTCAAAGTATACTGGTCTCTTTACTGTCAGTCTTTCTTGTAAACCCTGTTGGCAGGTCTCTGTCTGAAATGTAAAAGACTGATTGCCTGGTTGTGTCCAGTTGAAGAGTAATAAATCTTTGAGTTTGAAGGCTTACTAGACGGCAAAAAGCTGCACAGCGGAGTCCAAAATCACTCCCTTGTTCATTCATTCATGGCTCAGTATATACTCACACAGTTAACTATATAGCACTGGTTCTCAAACTATGGTATGTGTACCACTCGTGGGTCGTGACCTCCCTGTAGGGGTCCATAAATTAATTTAAAAACACATCATTGGCAACATTTTAAACATCCTGCGGGTTTATGTTATCTCAATACAATTTCACTACAATACCCATGAGCCTCTGCTACCAAAGCCAAGGAGAAGGAAATTCAAAATGTTTTGTTGTGAACCAAAAATCAGCAAAAGTGTGGAACGTCGCCAGGCTGAATGACGCCTGGTTGCTCAAACAAGACACCTGTAACGGCACCTTATTGTCAATCAAAGCGTCCACGCTTTTAATCCTGCATAACTTTAAGCCTTGATATCATTTGAACAGGTGAGTTGTATAAAAATTCACCCTCAGTACAGTTGTCATGAACGGGGAAATTAGCTATAGAGACCAAAACTGTTTTTTGTACCAGGCTGTAAACATGTTTATTTCTGCTGTGAAGTTGGACATTCTAACATAGGGACTTATGGACGTCTCAAGCAAGTTTTTGTCCACCTCACAACACCATATAAACGTACTTCAAGTATTTATTTCCCCAACTTTCTAACTGTAGTTGCTGCTGTCTAAAGAAATGTCTCCTGTTCTCTTTATCCTGCTGCTAACTGTAGCTGCCGTTAGCTATTTAACCCAGTTAGCTGTGCTGCAGAGTCTGTGTACCCGCTCCTGTTCTGGTGAATATAACAAATGGAAATGAAACACATGTGGCATACTTGCTTTCCAGGAATGTCAGCCTGCAGTGCAGCTTCATACCTCCATACCAAAATAGTCTGTCTGCCTGCTTGTCTGTTTTTTGGCTGCCCGTCTGCCTCTCTGATTAGATGACTGCTTATCTCGCCGTTCTATACTGTCTCGCTGCCTGTCTCACCTACTCTCTGCTTGTCCCTCAGAAGTCGGCCTGCCTCTGTTTCACTGCCTGACCATCTGTCTCACTTACATAATCCTTTTATGTTGTACTAACTGCTGTCTATCTGTCTTACTATCTAACTTTCTTGCTTACTCACTGTCTTGCCCGTCTCACTCACATCTCGCTTTGGTATTTTTTTCTGGTTTTCACTGATGGCTACAGACAAAATGAGGATACACTCTCCTTCTCACGTAGGAAGGTTTCTTCAGAAGTCAATATTGTTTTAGCAGCTCGAGAATATTCTTTTATCCTAAACAGCAACGAAAAAAAAAAAGTCCCAGTTTAAAGGCTGAAACTGCAGCACTGGATAAGCCTATTATGGTCTGTGTGTGCGTGTGTGTGTGTGTGTCTGGGAGGTTTTTGGATTTGTTGATCACTCATCACCGAGCTAACACACACACACACACACACACACACACACACACACACACACACACAGTTAGTAAAGCCTGTGTGACTGATAGGGTTTCCTAACAGAGCAGATCAGACTGTGTTTCTGTTCTGGCTCAGTGTTTAGTCTGGCTGTTTGTTATATGTGTGTGTGTGTGTGTGTGTGTGTGTGTGTGTGTGTGTGTGTGTGTGTGTGTGTGTGTGTGTGTGTGTGTGTGCTCATTCATTCGTTCCCTCCCTTTTCCTCTCTACCATCTCCTTTTGTTCATTCTTTCAATTTTTGTTCATCGTTGACTGTTTTTCTGTCATCTCTCTCTGCCATGTTTCCTTCCATCCTTTCCTCCTCTCATCTCTAATCCCTTCCTTATTGCTTTCCCTCCTTTCTTCCGTCCTCCCCTTTACACCTCTCCATCTTTCTTTTTTTTTCTGTCTGACACTACGCCTCTCTTTCCTTCACATCACATCCTACTCCCTCTCTCTCTCCCTCTCTCTCTCTCTCCTTCTTCATGCTCCGTCTACCCCGCCCTCCCTCCCTCTCGCTCATTATTCGGTATAATCGGTTGTCTAGACAGAAACTCCCCACACAGATCACACCTGAGAGAGAGAGAGTGATGGAGGGAGAAAAAGAGACAAAGAAGGAAATGAGACAGAAGAGAGAGGGAGAGAAAAGAGGTGATAAAATGATTTGCTTTTTTTTCCCCCTCCCCTTAAATCCTCAAAGTGTTTGAGAGGAAAATCTGTCTGAGACATAAAACACACTGATTGAAGGAGAGAGAGATGGAGAGGGAAAGAGGGAGGAAGGGAGGGTAGAAAGGAGCAATAAGAAAGAGACTAAAGGGTCTGATAAACACACACACACACACACACACACACACACACACACACACACACACACACACACACACACACACACACACACACCGGCCCTTGGAGAAACAGCAGCTTGACAATATGAAATACATTCATTAGTTTTGTTCACTCCAGTCTAGACTGGTTGATTTTCTGATGAGTGTGTGTGTGTGTGTGTGTGTGTGTGTGTGTGTGTGTGTGTGCATGTGTGCTGTTGTACTTCTGTCTTCGTGAGGACTACTTTGTTAGACCTTCAGAGCGAGGACGTTTTTGGAAAGTCAGGACAGGCTGGGGAAATGAAGCCAATGTCTAAAGTGCTAAAAACTGCAGTTCCTCTTGTCGTCCACTTGAGGCTGGCTCCAGAAGTGAGTCAGTCTCCATAAGTCCCCATGTTAAAATGTCCAACTTCACAGCAGAAATAAACATGTTCACAGCCTGGTACAAAAAACAGTTTTGGTCTCTATAGCTAATTTCCCCGTTCATGACAACTGTACTGAGGGTGAATTTTTATACAACTCACCTGTTCAAATTATATTAATGCTTAAAGTTATGCAGAATTAAGAGCGTGGACGCTTTGATTGACAGGTGGGTGTCGTCACAGATGGCTTAATCGAGCACTCCCAGCCATTTTTAGACTTGCCGGGAACTTGGGAGTGGACAGTGCTACATATTTCGAGCCTTAAAATGGCACTTTGGAAAAACCCATGGATGACGTCACTCTTGCGCTGTCATTGGGTTCTGGATATCTTTACGGTATAAAAAAAAAATGCATGTTAAAGTTTCTTTCTGTTCGTTCAGAAAACCTTTGTTAATAAGGACACTTTTGTTAAGTGAACTGCTGTCAGCATCCTGTTACTTGTGCATGATATCCTTAGGCACGGACGAGCATCATCTTGGGCATCAACCAATGACAGTATAAAGAATGGACAACGCATGACTGACGTCACATTTTGAAGTGCAAAATATGTGGCACTGGCTGCCCTGCTTCTTCTGCCTCTTGGCTAATCTTAAAATCAGCGAAGAAGTTGTAGTAGAAGGACAATTTAATATGGACACTTATGGAGGTTCAATTTTGAGTTTGACTCATTACTATATTTATATTTTTTATATAGTACTTATACCGTATTCATAGATGTTTTTTTTTATTGTTTTACAACAATGAATGAACAATAATGTTTTTGTTGTTGTTGTTGTTTTTACACAGGAAACAATCAGTTAACATCCACATTATGCAAGTATCCACTCCCTTCAGCTGCAGCCAACTGGTTTTGTAAGAAGATCACACTGACATTAAAAGGTCATTGTCAGTTGTTCGGTGTTAAAACAAGCCGTAATAAATCTACTTTGAGTCAATATTTCTTTTTATAGATGCAAGAGTGACTCTGTCTATGCTGAAATGAAAATAAAAATGAAACGATGACACTGAAGAGTGAATGTGTTATATCGGGAGTCATGAATTAGTAAACAAAGGAGAACTGCTGGTCCATCATTCACAAACTAATATTATAATCTATGACTTATGGCTCGAGGAAAAGCTGAAAAACAATGAAGAACTGAACAGAATGAATATTTGTCAAAGTACTACAAACATGGACTAACAGCTGACCACCGATCAGCCTGCATGTTGTATTCTCTAATCTCCTGAAAGCAAATCAGCTCACGTATCTTTATATCCTTTCACGCAGACACACACACTTTGTCTGTTGACTTAACTCGCCCACGTCTGTCTGTATCTCTGCATCTGACTGATACTTTGATGACTTTGACTCCGACATCAGCCCCAGGTGGGTGTCTTCAGGAGTATCTTTTGGAGTACATCCAACCTTGTGCAGAAACCGCAGGCGCACGTTGCCCCTCAGTGGCTTTTGGGTGAACTGCACAATATTTTCAACTTATTTACCAAGAAAGATCCATTATTACCAGAAATAATCACTTAGTCTTAATAATGCCCATATTACTGCTGTTACAACAATTGCTCCTGTTACTGCTGGGCAAAGACTTAAGTGAAATGTTGGTGCTAAACTCTCTTAAACCTCCAAGGTGAAAATCCAAAACAAAACACACAATAACACCATGATGTTATGGGCACAACATGACAATATCAGAATCAGTAAACAGGAAACACCTGCAGCCCTCATGATTAGATAATAAGGCCTTTAAACTCCGAGCCCAACTAATTCTGTGAAGCAGCAAGACACCTGCAGTCCCAAGAAGAATAGGGCATGTGTCTGTGCTTACTAATCATGGTGGGGAATAAAGAAAATCACAACATAATGAAGCTTTCAGTTCATAATAAATGATAACAAGGATTACATATTCATATTTGTGCGCACATAAACACACTGCACTGTACATAGACACAAGACAGGGCTTTCAGGCTAATTTGTTGGGTGGTGTTGCCATTGGTTGCTTCATGGTGTTGGCTGATTGCAAACAGCAAACCAGCTAGTATCATGGAGCCAGAGGTCCAAATCAAATATAGAAACATGACAGATAGTTTTGTTATTCTAAACATGATTGTAATTTATATTTTTTAGCATTTAGTTTTATTTGCCGAAGCCCAGGATGATGCTCGCTTGCACCTACATAATGTGAGTGTAAGCAGCAGGATACCGTGATTAGAAAACCTTTAAACTAAAGTTTAAATATTTCTTATTTGTAACCTTATTTTTCATTCTTCCACTTAAGACAGCTGCATGGGGGTGTTGATTAGCTCAGTTGGTAGAGCATCCGCCCCATGTACGAAGACTCAGCAGTGGCCCAGCGTTCGAATCTGACCTGCGGCCCTTTGCTGCATGTCGTTCCCCATCTCTTTCTCCCCACGTTCCTCTCACTCTTCAGCTGTCTCTGTCAAGTAAAGCTCAAAAAAAAGGCCAAAAAAAGATATCTTAAGACAGCTGCATGTATGACTTTGTCCAACAACTTCCTTGTTGAGGTTTCTGAGCCATAAAACATTCTACCCAGCAACAGTAGTGTAATCGTAGGACTGGCTGCTGAAAGCTCAACACCTTTCTGCTGCTCAAGTTCCTGTTTCAGCTGTTATTGTCCGAACACGAGCGACAGATTTGGATTTCAGATGTCAGTGATTGTACTGATCATACTCACCGGAGCGGTTTGTACTTCTGCAACAAGTAAGAAACAAACTTCAGCTTTTGTCAGGGTTCATATGTGAGTGACTGTAAAGTGAAAGTGTAAGATTGTACTCAGACTCATTGAGATGTCTGTTTCTCAGGGTAAATGTAGGTTATAGCAGACATGTGTCCACACATAAGAGCCTGAAAATGTTAAAGTATCTTTTTTTAAAACAACAAAAGAAATCTGCCGTGATACAGGATGTGAAAATAAAAGAGGAAGAACTTGAACTTTACGTGTGACCAACATCCCTATATAAAAAATGTCACCGGTCTGCATTGTTCTTGTGAAATACCTTCAAATATCACACATTTCTTTTTATATAGTTTTTGTATAGATGTTTAGCACGCGTTAACTTCTTAACACAGTTATATATTTATCTTCTATGCAAATGTTTAATTCCTCAGCACATTTTTAATTCCTCTGCACATATTTAAATTTAGATCTATCTCAGGTCAATTTTAACGTATGGTTACTGTGTTATAGGTTAATTCTAATGTATGTTCAATGTATGTTTGCATGCTGCTGCTGGATTCTTGAATTTCCTTCGGGATCAATAAAGTATCTATCTATCTATCTATCTATCTATCTAAATGTGTTACTCGCCTTGCAGACTAGTTTGAGTTAATGTCAGTACAGTGTGGAAGACAACTTGTTGTTGAGTGTTTGAACTGCATCCATCTTGTGATGCTATTTGTTCTCCTGTTTTTCCAGGGCCCCTCCACAACTTGCACTTCATCTACGGGTGCTATGACTCCGGCAAGGTACGGGTGGATATACTTGTCGATGACGACGTGGCCGGGTACGCTGATTTCAGTAAAGAAGAAATCGTGTGGGCGTTACCTCACCTGCCACCAAGTATAGCGGCCATCTCCAAAAAACGGGCTTATGAAATTGCAAAAGCAAGCATCACTCACTGTCACAGCGTTTTGGGTAAAGCAGAACGAGCGGATCCTGGTGCTGCCTTACGACAAGGTATGAGTTTCCGGCCACGAACACTGAGGAGCATTTAGCAGCTAAAGATCCAGATATTTTTCTTAGGCACCGGTAGAGACCAAAAACAGAGCTACTGTATAAGATGTGTTCAGCCACTTGTTTTTACTCTGTTCATTGACCAGATGCTCCAGAAAGCTCCATGCACACCCGGTATGAAGGGGAAGACGGTGTGGTGAACACTCTCTTCTGTTTGGCCAATCACTTCTACCCTCCCTCTATCAATTTCACATGGACAAAGAACGGGGCGGAGGTCACAGAGGAAGTATCGTACCTGCGTTACCGCCACAATAGTGACGGGACGTTTCACAGAATTTCAACCCTGAGTTTCACTCCACGAGTGGGGGATGTTTACTCCTGTTCAGTGGAGCATCAAGCCTTACAAAGGCCTCTAATCAGGAGCTGGGGTAAGACAAAGAGTTAATTATTAACAATCTGATACTGATAAAACATGACTTTGAAGCCCCGGGTTAGACAACTATCCATCTACCTCATCTATCTGTGCTTGCAACCAAAGAGCTGACTTACATTTCACCATGAAGAAAAAATGAAGTGTATTTTGGTAGATTTTAAAGAATGAAAACTAGAAACGGGGAAGCAAAACAAATATAAGCTCTGTCTAAAGGTAGCAATATTTGTATCTACCAACACTTCTAAAGCTAACCCTATCATCAGACGAGAACACTGATGTTGGACAACTCTGCAAACATCTAAACTACGGTCAAAAAGTTAGGGAATGATCGAGGTCATTATTAGGAAAAACTCAATGTTGACTGCTGGTTGGAAAATGGAAACAAACAGCACGTTTTGTTGACCATCCACCCCGACTACCTCCCTCTGCAGACTTTGTGGCTCTATAATAATGCCACCGGACTTCAAGGTCAAGAGTCATACAGCCACTATAGCCCACTACTAAGACTTGATCACTTTTTATACAACCAAATGTCAGTTTTAGCAATTTGCTGGGCTCGCAACCAGCGCCTTATGAGGAACTACTGGCAGCTACGACATGAGCTTCAGGTGTGGTTTAACACTAGATGTGCGTGATAACCTGGTCTGTATTTTTTTTTTTTTATGTGCCTGCCCTTTAGTGTCAGGGATCCTGTGGTCAGTCAAGGCTATTCTGCTTCTCCCAACTGAAGTTAGGACAGGCAACTGAAAACCACTCCGTGCTGGCACTTACAAACATCTAGCGTAGTGTAGCAGTCAACACGCTTGTAATTTGGGAGGGATGCACTCCCACCTCCATGTCCTTCCAAAGATATGGAGGTTTAGAGCACTTACTGTAAGTCACTTTGGACAAAAGCTTGTGCCAATTGAATGTAATGTATAATTCAATAAGGTTCAGGTTTGAACACTTCCCATACATTTACAAAAAGTTTTGATTTGATTGTTTTTGTTCGATCCACAGAGCTGGAGGAGAGGAAGAGCGGAATGAGTCCTGCAGCTGTGTTCTTCATGGCGAGCCTTGTCTTTTGTGTGATAGGAATTGGGGTCGGAGTCTTCTTGTGCATCAAGCAGCCAAACTAGTGCCTTCATCTTTGAGCTTAAACAGTCTGGCAGTCAAGTCATCAAAACCCCACGAGCAAAACAACACCACCACCTCACCATATTTTCAATAAAGCCCATAAGTCTTAAGTGTAAACCAGTGGACTTACAATCAGTGATTGACATGAAAGACAAAGGTGATCTGAAAAATGGACTTGCCTTGACAACCAGAGGGTGGCTGGTTTATGTAAATGGTAAATGGACTGTACTTATATAGCGTTTCTACACTAGATATCTCATTCACCCATTCATTCATACACTGCTGGCATTAGCATGCAAGGTGCCAACTGCTCATCAGTTTCAGGAGCTAACCACTCATACGCATTCACACACCGATGGCGCAGCGGTTCAGTATCTTGCCCAAGGACACTTCGACATGCAGACTGGAGGAGCCGGGACTCAAACCGCCAGTCATCTGAGTGGTGGACGACACGCTCTTACTCCGAGCCACAGCCGCCCCATGTCCAGCACAGACCACAGTATGGAGTGTGGACTGGTAGCTGGAGAGGTCCCAGTTCATCTCCTGGCAGGGCTGAGGTGCCCTTGAGCAAGTTACTGAATCCTTAACTGCTCCCAGGACACCCATCATTCCACCATCTCTCCACATTTATATGTCATAAGCCCTTTGTTTGTGTGTGTGTGTGTGTGTGTGACTTTCCTGATTGAGGGATTAAGAAGGGACTTCTTCTTGTTGTATTGAGACTCAGAATATAATAATAATAATAAAGCAATAAAGCCTTTTCTGATTCTGATTCTGATTCTGATTCATCATCTTGGGATAACAACATTTGTTATTTTGACATAATGACAGTCAGAGAATGTTTTGTCGAGATCTTGAGAAAACAAATGAAATTAACTCGTTATCAGGAGAGAACTGAGGTAATTAAGCAATATTACACGAGAGGGTGTGCATTAACGTCATTACTGGCACGACAGTGAAGCGCCTCGGTCAAGTTAGCGTCACTGAAGTGCCAATAATAAGTTAAAGCACACCCTCAAGTGTAATATTGCGATTATACAACAATTACTAACTCAAATTAAAAAAAAGATTTTCATGTTTTGGGGCAATTTGCTCTCAAAATAAACATTTCTTTGCTCGCCGTTTCTGTTCTGATCTCCGTTCCTATGGAGATACACGGGTTTCACAGTTCACTACTCCAGCAAGTAGCCCGAGCCTTAGTAACGACCTGGCAATGGAGAAACTTTCTAGTCCTGTCGGAGTTTATGGAGATCGTGGAGTTTCACAAACTGAATAAATATCGCAACACTAAACTGCTTTGTTAGTTCAGTCTTGTAGAGACTAAGATATCTGCTGACAAAGAGATTTTTCCATGGACAGATTGGCCTCCTAACTTCGCATTTATTTTGAAGCTAGCGCAGTACCCGCGACTCACCTGCACAGGTGATGGAGGATGAGCCAAACATTTCCAGTAACTCCACAGCGCTGTAAAGTCCAAAAGCCAAAATGTATTGAACAAAGATCGATGGAATCAAAATGAACAACATGTTTTTCATCTAACATTCCTCTTCAGTCCTGATTAGTCCACCTTTAGTCTTTAAAAATATTTTCTCTGCGCTCACTGAACTGTTTGATCTCCGACGTGCTGACGTGAGGTACACACCTGTATTAACGAGGTACACACCTGTATTAACGAGGTACACACCTGTATTAACAAGGCGGTCTAACAGCTCCGTAACACACAGAATATTCATTAAAGAAAGCTGAAGTTGTAAATTCAGATGTATTGTATCTTTATTAAAGTTGACTTCCAGTGGACTTATTCATATTTGTTTACATGTTCTGTATTTTCAGGACGGGACAATGTGGAGATGGCGGAGTAATATTTTTAGTGATGAGTCAGGTGATGCTAATTTGAGCACATTCTAAACTAGTTGACCAATCCGATTGCTCGGTCGGACCTACTTGTTGTATAATTTGACAAAATGACAGTCAGAGAATGTTTTGTCGAGATCTTGAGAAAACACATTGAATTAACTGAGGTAGTAAAATGTATGACCGCTTGAGGCTTCCGTACTTATTAGTTCTTAAAAACACATTTTGGAGTCGCGCTGTCTGCCTGCAATACTTCCATTCCACCATAAGGTGTCGCTATAACACTCCTCCTGGAGTTCCGGTGCTCCTTTTATAATCGTCCCCCACTTCAGTAGTTCCACAACAACACGCATGTTTCTCCACGGTGGCTGTGTGACAACACTCTGGTGACATGAGCGCTGATAATAATTGTGGCGGGAATGTGTCTGTGCCTTTACGGAATCTACTGAACTCCATCCAGTGTGTCAGAGACCGAGTCAGGGGTAAATATGACGGCTTAGATATGACGCAGTTATAGCTGTACGCGCGTTAGCCCCATAAGCTACATGCTACATGTTCCGGTGTTTCGGTCTAACGAGTGACCGTGTTAAACGGTGACCGTTAGCCGGATACGTCTGTGGTTGTCGCAGTTACGACAGAGAAGACGAAACAGGTATATGTTTATTTGTTATTTTAACGTCAATGACAAAAAATAAATACACTAAAAACGCAATAATACCTGTCGTAACTATGGCAACCACAGACTTTATCCGGCTAACGGGCACCAGTTAACACGGCCACTCGTTAATCCGAAACACTAGTTTGTTTGCTAACGTGTTAGCACCTTTTTTTTTATCAGTTCACCCAGCTGTAGTTGTTTATTTAGATTAAATATTATATTTTATGAAGGGTTTAATGTTCAGGTTTTGTAGAAAGTGTTTTAGAGACGTGTGGATTCAAATTTAAGGTCATTTTAGAGGCTGTAATGTTTGTTTGTGGTGCTGTTAAAGTGTGTTGTCATAGTCAGTCCAGTCATTTAAATATAAAACATGAAAAATGTGTCAATAACAGTTCAACAGCACCTTAAAAATATCTGTTTTTAAAACTGTCAGCCAGGTGTACGTTTCAAGTTTGAGTAATTTCATGTTGTAATTTCAGTTTATGTCCCTGTTAAGGACATATTAGAGATGTTTATGTTTAATCCAGTGAAGCAAAGACAGAAGACGGCTCAGGAGAATTCAACACATCCATCCAAAATACTGCACACCATGAGTCAGCACACACAGAAATATTAAAACAAACTGGAAACAAGAGAACACAAAATGAATAACATAATAATATCAGCAAGCAATCAGACGCCAATTATAACAATTATCAATTAAAAGGCAACAAGCATACAGATCACAGAGTAACGTGACATGAACGCAGTATTGTTTTATGCATTTGAAACTGAGCTGACGTCTTGTGTCGTCTGTTCAACAACCCAAATCTATTCAGGGAACAAAAGTAACATGTTGATTGTTTATTATTGTTAGAATAAATGTCTGTTTGTACTTATTTTTATACATTTTAGACTTTAAGAGTAAAAATCAGTCGTTAAATTTAGGTTAAATCAAGGGTTTGGTACCTCTTTCTCGTTGGCATTTGAGTTTGATACCAGTCCAAAATTTAACCTGGAGGAGGGAAGATTTGCCGAGCCGAATTACAGTTGTTACCAGCATCAGAAATGCCTCTAATACTGCCTAAAATCCAGGATCAGGTATCGACAAGTATGTGTAGCTGTGTAGCGATCTGTTATCACATAATTTATTATCCCTGAAATGAGGTTGTGTCGCCTTTGCCTTTTGTTTATCACCTGGATGCTGAAGTCCTGACCACGAAGTCTGACTCTGAGTTGATTTCCGGTATTGTAATATTAGTCAGGGCTAGCTAAATGAGCCATGATCATACAGATGTTCATACAGCTGTTAAAAAAATAACATTTAAACACACTTCTATCGGCCGCTATGCAAAGTTCAGGTATCAGAATCATGAAGGAAGAAATGTCAAAACACGTCTAAACCGAATGCTCATTTTCTGCCACAGATGGAGAGTCCAACGAGTCGGACGGAGCGTTCAACCTCTCCAACTTCTGGGACACTCTGAGTTGAGTATAGTTTAACCATCCTCCTCTTATGTTGTGGCACCACGAGTAACAAAATAGATGGATATCTATTTTAAACAACTCAACATTGAACATTCATTGAAAAATCTGGACTCTCCTCATATTTTCTGCCACCTCATCTTCATCCTGTTCCACCTAGACACACATCAAGCCTCCACTGAATGAAATCACCACCTCAGAGGCGTTTAGAGGGACATTTTTAATGTGACGTAACTTTCTCTTCTGTCCTCAGATCAGGCGGTGAAGGCAGTGTCGCAGGAAGCTACTAAACTCAGCCTGGCCTTCTCCAAACCCCCGCTGCCATCACAACAGGTCAGATTATTATAATCATAAAGCTGCCTCGATGAGCTGTTACGATCCACAGCAAGCAGCATGACACCTTGATTAAAAACAAAGTGCATAAAACTCTGCAGAAGTGACAGATGTGTTGTTCTGTCTCTTTCCTCTCTGCAGGACGCAGAGAAGTTAGCAGACTCTATCCTGAAGAGTGTCCTGACTCTGTCTACGGTGTATTACTGGCTGCCAAAGAGCCACGGTAACGCTCAGTCAGTGACAACGATAGAAGAACATAGCTGTCGTTGTGTCGGCTGTTTGAGGTTTTGTTGATCGATATGAATGGATGTAAAATCTCTGTCGTCGTCTTCTCTCTGCGTCTCAGGTATCAGTCTGCGCCGACAGGTCCGAGACGCCACGGTCGAGGTTCTGGAGGGAGTCGTCCAGCTGGTGGAGGTCATACTGAGCTCACCGCTACAGAGGTACACGCAAACACAGAGTTCATGTAAATAACTAGTGCTTAGCTCGATGTAACGTGATAGTAATTTCCCTTAAAATAGTCACCAAACCAAGAAAGTGTTCATGTATTATTGTTTCTTTCTGTCCTACTTCCTCCACCTCTCTTCATCATCATCCTCCTCTTCTTCCACTCTAGTCTGACCCAGGAACAGCTGACGTCAACAGGAGGTGTGTGGTCGGCCTGCGACCAGTTTGCCCAGCTGCCACAAGGTCAGTAGGCTTAACGGGAAACTGTTGTGGTGGTTCTTCTCCCCCGACCTTACACTCTGCTGTTTTATTGTGTTTTAAAGTATTAGCTTGTATTGGTTCTGCAGTTTTACTGGCTGCCTGCAGGTGTCGCTGTTGCACTGAAACCCCAACTATATATTTCTGTTTGTTTGTACCTGAGCAGAGCGGTTTCTTAAGACTTCACCTGTTCTGACTTAAGAGTCGTTTAGCTCAGTTGGTAGAGCATCCGCCCCATGTACAAAGGCTCAGTCCTTGCCGTGGCGGCCTAGGGTTCAAATCCGACCTGACCCTCTCTCTCTCTCTCCCCACATTCCTGTCACTCTTCAGCTGTCTCTGTCAAATAGAGCTCAAAAAAGGCCAAAAAATATCGAAAATATAGAAAATCTGCGCTCAGGTTGTAGGTGCCGGTGTGTGAATGTGACCAAAAACAATAAATTAAATAGGAAATATGATGTAAGTAACAAAGAATTAAAGGTCAAATCGAAATTGTATGTCTTTAATTAAAAAAAACAAAATCAAGCTGCTTTGATATGAAAGTTAGGAGAGCAGTGTCACCAGATATCTTGTGGGAAATATGAGGAACATCTACAAGGAAATGTGTAGGAGTGTTTCACTGATGGAAAGAAGTCAGATTTCACCATCTTCATCACAATTCAGATGAAGATGGTGGCAGGAAGAACAGCCAAGTAACGTGCCAAGTACACAGCTTAACCGATACTGGCGTCACTCTGTCTGGACAAATCAAGGCAAAATGTGCAGAGCTGCAGTGTGAGGTGTGGTTCAGCAGGATGTAAACATGAAGAGGGTGGCATCATTCCAATGATTTATTTGTTCACACTAATCCTCAGTGTGTCAGTTGTATCTGCCAGTCTTGCATGGCACATTTGACAGGTCTACGTTGCAACATATTTATGGGTTGACGCGGTCTGCTCAGCCAAATAGATGTTAAACTAATGAACCTTGCTCGCATCTACAGATCTCATTTTAAAACTGAAGATTTAAACAATTAAAATGTGCAATTTTATTCACCATATTTGCGTTTTGAAATATCTTTTGTGAATTTTACATATGCTGTCACGTCGCCTTGAAAGTTTGAGACACAAAGTCGAAGTGATTAAGTTGTTCCTGTGGTGATGCCCTCTAAACATCACAGATCTTCTCAATCAGCCGATTAATCAATTGTCAAATCGTCAGAAATTCAACAATATTGATGATCAGTTCATCAGTAATAAGTTTGCTGTCAAGTAAAAATCCAAACATTAGCTTGTTCAAGGTTCTCAAAGTTAATTTCAAATTGTCTATTTCAGGGCTGGAGAGACACATTCTTGTTTCTACATCTGCATCATTTGATTGATTTATCAACCCGTTGATCGATTATCTGCTCATTTATATTAAATTTAAAATTTAGCATTAAATTTGATTCACACTTCCTCCTGGTGTGTGAATCAACAGTTTTTTGTTTTTTTTTGGTAAGAGGATTTGATACATGTCGGGCCGTATCTCCTTTTAATAAAGGTCTTTGAATATAAAGAGTGTATGTGAAGATTTATAATCACTTTTGGTTTATTGATGTTCATCAGATAATAAGGCGGCGGTGCTGGTGGTTTTGTCTGCTCAGATTGGAGTTGTGAAAGACGCCATTGAGGAAATTGAACAGGTACAGACACACTGTGATTTCTCAGATAGTTGCTGTGGCCTTTTGTGTAGCTCAACTGCAAACACAATCAGGCCTTTATATGCTCTGCTGCTCTGAGTTTCTAACCCTTGTCTCGACACATATACTGAATATTTCACCCTCACCCAGGCATTATCCGAGGCCCACGACCCGTTCAACGATGTCCTCGATGATGACCAGGATGGCGAGGAGCCTCGAGGAAACCAAGACACTTATTGGTCGGAGAAAGACCGCAGTGTGATTTCTCCCTGCCAGGGGCTGATGAAAGCTTCGGCGGCCTGCATTAGGAAGCTGTCGGCGGCTGTCAAAGCCAACGGTGACTTCAGCACGCCTGAGAATGTGGCACAGCTTGACGACCTTGCAGACATCAGCAAGGAAATCAGCCCTGGGTAGGAACACGTGTACAGGGTCGTATGATCATGTTCTTGCATGTCAAGACTAAATTGCATGTCAAGACTGGAACCTTCTCCCTGATCATAGCAGGGAGGAAAGGCTGTTATCCGGGTTGTTGGGATCCTTAAAGATTCTCCTATTCTTATTTTTGCAACTTCTGGTATAGATGTCTTCTAGGCAGCGTAAAGCACCACTTAGTGTATGTTCAGTAGAATGTAGTCAGTCAATAGTGTGGGAAAAGAAATTACTCAGTTTTTGAGGGGATACCTGGAATTTCCTCAAGCGTCTGAGGTGAAACAGTCAGACAAGTCAGTATGCAGCACCCAGGTCAGGCCCTTGGTGATGTGGACACCCATCTGTTTACTCTCTCCTTTGAGTACCCGTTGATATTAATGGGGGTGTAGTTCCTTCCTGCTTTTCCCAAAGTCCACGATCATCTCTTTAGTCTTGCTGACGTTCAGGAGAAGGTTGTTGGGTTTATTGGTGTGTGGTCACCAAACTTCAGCTTCTAAATGGGTTCTAACCCATCCATCCATCCATCCATCCATTTTCTTATGGGGAATCCCAAGACATTCCCAGGCCAGGTGGGCTAGATAGTCCCTCCATCAAGTTCTGGGTCTGCCTATGGGTCTCCTACCAGTTGGATGTCCCTGGAACACCTCCAAAGGAAGGGGGCCCAGGAGGCGTCCTAATCAGATAGTCCTCATCCTATTTCTAAAGCTAAGACATTTCGGCCATTTGTATCCATGATCTCATTCTTTGGGTCACTACCCAAAGCTCATGACCACAGGTCATAGGTCAGGACTGGTAAATCAAGATTCCAGTACAATGTCTGCAGTACTGCTGATGCCACACCAATCTGCTGGTCCGTCACTCGTGAACAAGACCCAGAGATACTTGAAGTACTTCACTTGGGACAGCAACTCGCTTCTAACCCAGAGGGAGCATTGCAACGTTTCCCAGCAGAGAACCGTGATCTCAGACTTAGTGGTGCTGATTCTTACCTCGGCCACTTCAAACACTCAGTGCATGTTGACAGTCACAGTCTGACAACGCCAACAGAACCATGACTTCTGCAAAAAGCAGGGACGCGAATTTGTTGTTCCCAAACCGCCCTGAGGAGGCAACGCCCTCTGTAAAGAGGGCAGAGTTTTTGGCACATCTCCGGCAGAGGTTGCCAAGGTAGTAAAAAAATGTGCTGACAAGACGCCAGGTGTGGATGAGATTCTCCCTGAGATGCTGAAGGCTTTGTTGTTGGGCTGCTTTGGCTGGCACGCCTTTTCAGTGTCACATTGAACAATATATGTGGAGTCAGTGTTTTTCTGCATGGCTGTAACAAGTGAAACTGCAGACAACACACCTGTAACTTTTAGCCACGGAAAAATAAATTCTTCTTTGTCTGCACACCAGCATGTTTCTGGTGATTGCTGAAGGATTGCAGCTGGACTGCAACACATTAAACACGTCATCCATTCACTGGTTTTCTTTTCTCCTCAGTGTTGATGATCTGGCTCTCTGTCTCTACCCACCCATGGACTACAGTGGAGTACAGAACAATGTAAGACACAAATACACACATACACATATCAGTACTCATAAAACTTGAGGCTTTTAATAAAGCTAGTGATGACAGATCACACCAAAATTTGTTAGCTAGTGAGACTATATTTGAGTCCAGAACTGTAGTACTTGGTTACTAATTATCATGTCATCATAAATCATTGAAATGCCACTCTGTTCTCAGGCTTGTCATTTGTCAGTGTGTTTGCCAAGCACAGTGACAGTCCAAAACTACAGCACACAGTTTCCTGAAAAGCCAAGCACATAAATAATCAACAGTATTAATTATCGCAATGCAATTTTAAGGTGTGTCCGCCATGTTGAACCAACATGTTTTATAGTAGCCCAGAATGGACAAACTAACCATGCAGTGTGCAGGGACAGAACAACCCAAATATATTATCTTTCATGTAAATTAAACTTTCTGCACAAACCTGAAAGAGGCCGAAGTCTTACCAGTAAATGTGGCTTGGAACCTGGCTACGTTATCTGTGGGTTAACTGTAACTCCCCTTTGGTGGTTCTCAAGAAAAAGTTTGCAGTAAACAAGCCACAAACGCAGTGAGCTGGTGAGATGAAGAGCTTGAGGTGACAAGTGACCTAAATTTGGGTGAGGTTAAAAGTTGCCTCGTGTTTTCAAGGGAAGTTAACGCCTCTGACTGTTGCTGTCTTGCACGTCAAACTCTTAAAAACTCTCGGAAAACGGATTAAGATTAAATGATTGACCATTGAACGGAGGAAAAATCTGCATGATGAAGATAACGGTCAGTTGCATCTATGATCTTTGTAGATTTATTTAATTCTAAGCAATGATTAATTAATTTAATCTAGGGCTATGTGGCGTTTATTTCATGTACAGGTACATCTCTGAATTTAGGAAAAATTGCTCAAATTACAAAATAACATTATTTCTCACACTTCTCTGGTCGCATCATGACGTGCAGATAGCTTTAGTTTACTTGAGGTGAACTCGCCGGACTATTTCCTCTGCAGAGAATGTAAACTGTTCAGAGCATCTGTAAAATGATATTAGGTCTTAAAATCTTATCTTATCTTATCAGTTACTATCAACAGCAGCCCTTTGTGTTTTCTGTGTGCTTATCAAAGCCGTCCTGGAGTCACACCGACTGGCTTGACTAGATTGAGTTTTATTGAAAGGAAGCCAACATTCTGCTGAAATCAGAACGAGTGAAGTTCCTCAGAACTGGTAGATGAGTTTAATCAGAAGTGAAGCAATGAAGAGGTTACTGTAATCCTGTGCGTCATTTAATGAGCATGTTCCAGTCTGTCTGTTTGCGCAATAGCAATTTTAATTGGAGCGTCTTTTGTATAGATTAAAGTATTCCAACGCAACCCATCATCATTCCAAACTGTGCCGTGCAAACACATGAATGTATAAATAAATAAAAATAAACATATAAATCAATGTTTATTTTACATGCAGGTGTCTAAGTTGGCTGCACTGTTAAAGAAAATTCTGGAGATCATCAGGTAAGATTCACCCACAGTATTTATTTATTGTTTTTTCACTTGTGATGAAGAAGTATTGTTGTATGAGGTACTTATCCTTCAGTCAGTGCGTTACCTACAGTAAGTGGCGGTCAACGAGCAGACCGGGATCTCAGCAAAGAAGTAGAGTCGGGTCAGCAGAAGTGTACGCGATGTTTGGAAAAACCGTATCGTCAGATCGCGCTAACTGCACAACTTCAAATTCTTGCGCATGAGCCCAACTGGGCCGCCCTCAGTGTTACGTCACCAGTCAGCTGTTTGGATCAGAGTTATGAGCGCAGTATCGGTGAATTTTCTGAAGATGATGTGTGGCCCTGCTACAACACCACTTCAAAATACCTGCACTATCCCTTTAAATGAAACTAATCATAAAGGAGTCATAGTGCTGAAGTTTAAATCAAGTAAAACATCAGTTTTTATGAGTACAAAAAATCAGAATCAGCAGTGAAGGTGTAAAAAGCCAGATGTTGACGGGTGTATTCGAGGAAATATGAGAAATGTGTGGCTGTTTTTTCTGTAAATCTGACAACTCATCAGATATCAGAGAAGATGATGAACAAATATAGTTGGTCACTCCCTGATGTAATCTCATCTTTACTCCATTTGTTGTATTTTAGGTCCAGTCATGTGTGCGGAGAGTCACAGCTGACCTGGGTTCAGTTCTTAGATGGAGCCGTCGATCACAACCTGCAAAAAGCCAAAGACCTCATCGCACAGGACAGCTAGGGTGTGGGTGTGGGTGTGGGTGTGTGCCCACAAATAGAGAGGTGTGTGGTTTGTGTACAGTGTGAATGGCTGCAGTTGTGTGTGTGTGTGTGTTTTTAAGAGATGAGTATCTGTGTTTGCACACACACCTGCATGCACAGCACATAAAAAGTGAAGCGGCACTCGCGACAGCACCGACACACCCTTTAATTTGATTCAAACGGGTTCATGAACCATTAAATTCAGTTATTTTCAGATGGCAGTGTTACAGTCCTACCTGAGTGTCCGCCCTGTGATTCAGACCCACTTCAAATTTCAACGTGTTCCTCCTTGTCTCATTTCGCACCCTCACACGGGTAAATCAAGTCATTAGTTTTTCCCCTAATCCTACTAATTACCTCGATAGAAGGAAGTACTCGTGTCCTTCCAGGAAGAGTTGTGTGGAAAGATGTTCATTATGTAACTCCTAAAACTTTTTGCGTGGCAGTAATCCACGCTTGACCTTTTGGCCGAATACATGTACAACTCGCTCTGTGAGTGGTTAAGTTGCAGTTTAACAGCCGGATTAATTAGGACGATGAGCAAATCTCTTTAATGATCTTGTTGTTCATCGTGGAATACCTGAATTGCCCTGACAAAGGTTTTTTTTTTCCTATACCTTTGTCAGAACGCCCTGCGTGTCACAAAGAAGTTTTAACGTTTAATATGAAATCCACAGTTAAGATGATGAGTACGATGGATTAACTTGTTTGTGTGGATTAGTTTCACCTTATTATGACAATGGTAATGATATTTAGAGTTGAAGAAGGAAAGAAATGGTGTGATGGACTCGCTTTATTGTGAAAACAAATGAGCTTAAACTGAGATTAAATAATTTCACGAAGCTTTTGTGAGCTGACGACATCGAGTGTGGTTTAATTCATGACTTTAAAATACAAAACGGTAAACACAAAGCTCAGATCGCATCAGTTCACACTGAAGAACACAAGAATGTAAAGACAACTGCACACATACTCAATTTATACTATATAAATCATATTACAGACAAAATGTGCTGCATACAAAGCCACAGAGACCTTTTGGCAGCATTTCACTGAATATCAAAATATTTCTCTGAATATAATGTGACCCAGTGCAAAATCATCATTATATCTGACCTCAAGGCTAAAATCTACAACTGAATTAACACCTTTATGACAGAGTCAACAAAAAAACATCATACAAGGTGACTCCATGGCAGCACCCATTGAACAGGTGTTTAATGAAGTGATCAGAGTGTAGGCTGATCTGAAATATTGCCTCCATATGGAGTGAATTTTAAATTTGGGGATCCAAATGTCAGTGAAGGTGAACATACAGCAATAAAAGGAGTAAACCAGCGAGATATGGGTGAAAGATCGAGAAGCAAACGTTCATCCTTTACTCCAAAATAGACGCTCTATTGTATACAGGGAGTGTTTCTGTCTTCTTGGCCCATGCACCTTTTTAATAAAGAAAGAAATAATACAGAAAGGACATTGATGGATGGAAGATTAAGCATGTCTTTATTCTGCCTTCTATCGCGCTGACAGTTTCCCAGCATTCAAATGAACAGAGCAAGAATTACTCATTGTTGTGTCCTACGCTTTTCAAAATAAAACTCGTTATCGCTTATAAAAACAAGCATGCCTAACCTCTGTGGCAAGGCTGCACATCAACAATGTTCGCAGTATAGACTGCGAGTCCGACAGCTGTAGAAACTGTTTCCATGAAATAAACCAAATGAGAACGCGACTTAGAGAATATAGTTTAGTCCACCAGAATGGAGCTCTGTTGCAGTGGCGTTGAATCTGATTCAACTTCGCCGCTGCAGGTTGGTGCGTTTGTTTTATGCTGTTTTTGCTGCACCGCCGGGTTTAGCCTGAATCAGACTTTAGTCAGTAGAACAGGACTGTGTCTACCACCTTAAATACACAATATATCATCACTCAAAGTAGATGAAAACACTCCTCGACAGTGTTGCTGATGTGAGGGACTACGAGGAGATGGAAAGCATTCATGCACAACGAAAAACAAAAGATTGTGTCAGCTGGTTTCTATTGGAAAGAGAATTATTTTTTGTTGTGCAGTAATGGTTGGATCACACCATCAACAGGATATTTTTGCATGATTTATTAAGATTATGAGCAAAGCTTGAAGTCTTCTACTTTTTTGGTACGTGGCTGCGTTGTGGAGAAGCTTCGGTGGGGAAATCCGCCGTAGCATCCGTGCACAACAAACCCAAGAGGGGTGATTGAGGATGTGGCATGGTTGAGGTGTGGTCCTGCTTCAGAAACTCTACTGTTAGTTCAAGTAAAAAAAAAAAAAACTAAACTAAAACAGGATCTTCTGAATTTTATAAATCTCTGAAATCAAATCAAATCAAATTTTATTTGTATAGCCCAAATTCACAAAACACATTTTGCCTCAGAGGGCTTTACAATCTGTACAGGGAGTGACACCCTCTGTCCTTAGACCCTCTGTCCTCAGACCCTCTGTCCTTAGACCCTCTGTCCTTAGACCCTCTGTCCTTAGACCCTCGGTTCGAGTGAGGAAAAACTTGCCCACAAAAACCCTTTTAACAGGAAAAAAGGTGGAAGAAACCTCAGGAAGAGCCACAGAGGAGGGATCCCTCTCCCAGGACGGACAGACGTGCAATAGATGTCACATGTACAGAACAAATCAACAGAGACATATTGTACAATTACAATGAATGATGAAATGATTACAGTATACAGAGTACACAGAGATATGGTAACAATAATGACAGTAATAATATAAGTAGTGGACGTCGTGCAGGACCACAGCAGCAGCCACGATCCATGAGAACCTGCCGGACGAGAGAGCACAGAAACTCCGGGGAAGAAGTTTAGTTAGTAACATGCATTAACATGCATTAATGAGACATGTATGTTTACAGATGGTGATGGTGATAGGGAGAGGGCGAGAGAGGGATGATCTGAGCCAGCCCTAACTATAAGCTCTATCAAAAAGGAAAGTCTTAAGTCTACTCTTAAAAGTGTTGACCGTGTCTGCCTCCAGAACCCAAAATGGTAGTTTGTTCCACAGAAGAGGAGCTTTCTGAATTAGCTGCAAAGTCCTAAGAGACTTATTGGAGCAGCCTAAATCATGCCTCTCTTTATCTTTTGGTCAAACCCAGGGTCGAAAAAATAAGACGCAACCTTTGTGAAGCAACTAGTATCAATAAAAAAGGCAACTAAGAGGCAAAGTGCTCTTCACTGTGACATGTTCAAAATTAAAAATCCACAGTGATGTCAGTTGCGTTTTTTTATTCTGCTCATTCAACAATAACAACCGAAATGTCACATGACCCAATGCTGAGGCGTAACCGCACTCCTGTGCCAACTATTGAAAGTGATGGCAATCAAAGTGTGAACTCTAAACAAATAAACAACACAAGTGACACATTTTTGACTCCTACACAAAGACACACTATGTTCAGTCTATGCACAATGACAAAGCACCACTGAGGTGCCCTTGAGCAAAGCCTCTAACCCCCCCAACTGCTCCAGTGGAGCTGCTCGATCGCTGGCAGACCAGACTGTGGTTGTGTTGGACATCTTTCAGGCTGAATGTGTCAGAAACTCAAATAAAGGTGACAAAAAAAAAATGATATATACATAAAGGAAACACTCTTCTTCTTTGTGTTCTTCTCATTTATTGTTGCTCATATAATAGACTCAAAACTAGCAAGAAAATACATTTTTTAGCACAACTGTGACATCCTGACTGTACTGGAAAATGCACCAAAATACATGTGTGCACTCCCAAGAAGATACAGAATATAAAACCCATCCCAGATCAGAATTTTACACAAAACTTATATAACTTTATTTTTGTCATTTCTCAATGTTAAAAAGTACAAACAAAACCAACCTGTTAAGTATAAAAGCTGACATTGTTTATGTGGTTATGAAGACCCTCGGTTCGAGTGAGGAAAAACTTGCCCACAAAAACCCTTTTAACGGAAAAAAAGGTGGAAGAAACCTCAGGAAGAGCCACAGAGGAGGGATCCCTCTCCCAGGACGGACAGACGTGCAATAGATGTCACATGTACAGAACAAATAAACAGAGACATATTGTACAATTACAATGAATGATAAAATGATTACAGTATACAGAGTACACAGAGATATGGTAACAATAATGACAGTAATAATATAAGTAGTGGACGTCGTGCAGGACCACAGCAGCAGCCACGATCCAGAGAACCTGCTGGACGAGAGAGCACAGAAACTCCGGGGAAGAAGTTTAGTTAGTAACATGCATTAACATGCATTAATGAGACATGCATGTTTACAGATGGTGATGGTGATGGGGAGAGAGAGAGAGAGAGGGATGACCTGAGCCAGCCCTAACTATAAGCTCTATCAAAAAGGAAAGTCTTAAGTCTACTCTTAAAAGTCTTGACCGTGTCTGCCTCCAGAACCCAAAATGGTAGTTTGTTCCACAGAAGAGGAGCTTGGTAGCTGAAAGCTCTGGCTCCCAGTCTACTTTTGGAAACTATAGGAACCACAAGGAACCCAGCATTCTGAGAGCGCAGTGTTCTAGAGGGGTAGTAAGGTACTATGATCTTTTTTAGATATGATGGTGCCTGACCATGAAGAGCTTTGTATGTAAGGAGAAGAATTTTAAATTCTATTCTAGATTTAACAGGTAGCCAATGCAAAGAAGCCAAAATGGGAGAGATGTGATCTCTGATCTTGGTTCCTGTCAGAACACGTGCAGCAGCATTCTGAATTAGCTGCAAAGTCCTAAGAGACTTATTGGAGCAGCCTAAATCATGCCTCTCTTTATCTTTTGGTCAAACCCAGGGTCGAAAAAATAAGACGCAACCTTTGTGAAGCAACTAGTATCAATAAAAAAGGCAACTAAGAGGCAAAGTGCTCTTCACTGTGACATGTTCAAAATTAAAAATCCACGGTGACGTCAGTTGCGTTTTTTTATTCTGCTCATTCAACAATAACAACCGAAATGTCACATGACCCAATGCTGAGGCGTAACCGCACTCCTGTGCCAACTATTGAAAGTGATGGCAATCAAAGTGTGAACTCTAAACAAATAAACAACACAAGTGACACATTTTGACTCCTACACAAAGACACACATTATGTTCAGTCTATGCACAATGACAAAGCACCACTGAGGTGCCCTTGAGCAAAGCCTCTAACCCCCCAACTGCTCCCGTGAAGCTGCTCGATCGCTGGCAGACCAGACTGTGGTTGTGTTGGACATCTTTCAGGTTGAATGTGTCAGAAACTCAAATAAAGGTGACAAAAAAAAATGATATATACATAAAGGAAACACTCTTCTTTGTGTGTTCTTCTCATTTATTGTTGCTCATATAATAGACTCAAAACTAGCAAGAAAATACATTTTTTAGCACAACTATGACATCCTGACTGGACTGGAAAATGCACCAAAATACATGTGTGCACTCCCAAGAAGATACAGAATATAAAACCCATCCCAGATCAGAATTTTACACAAAACTTATATAACTTTATTTTTGTCATTTCTCAATGTTAAAAAGTACAAACAAAACCAACCTGTTAAGTATAAAAGCTGACATTGTTTATGTGGTTATGAAATGTGTTTTCGCAGGAATCATCAGTCAGACATTACCTCAACAGCTTCTGGAATTCGTTACCTGTAAAACTTTGAGTCACGCTTCATTCCAGCCCTTTCATCATTATCCTACACAGAGATGTACACACACCTTTACAGATATTCAACACCTTTAACTGGCAGTTCAAAGTGATTCAGAGTTTCACTGCAATTGCTAGGTAATATTACGTCACAGCACTTTTCTCTCACATTATTGAGTAATGGGAGATGCAATCATAACAAAGCACAAAGGTGAGAAGTGCAGTACCAGTCAGCAGACACACCCTCTCATTCAAACTTATTTTGTTTGTTTTTGTTCTTTCTAGATTGTAAATTAACACTGAAGACATAAAAAAGTGAAAAGTAGACATTTTTTTGCTTTGCACACTTCTTCATGAGGTAGTCACCTATGCAAAAATCATCAAACATCTCAAAAATCAACAATTAACAGCACCTCAGGTTAGAGCTCACACAAATGTTTCACAGAGTTCAAGTGGCAGACACATCTCTACATCAGCTATTCAGAAGAGACTGTGTTAATCAGGCCTTCATGGTCGAATTGCTGCAAAGAAACCACAACTTAGAGAGACCAACAATAACAGGAAGAGAATCGCTGGGGCCATAAAAACAAAAGGAATGGACGTTAGACCAGTGGAAATGAGTCCAAATTTGAGATTTTTGGTTTCAACTGCCGTGTCTTTGTCAGACGCAGAAAAGGTGAATGTGATGGTATCTGCATGTGTGGTTCCCAACGTGAGGCATGGATGAGAAGTAGCGATGGTGTGGGGTTCGTTGTGCGTGACGATTTAATTCAAAATTCAAGGCCAGCGTGGCTACCACAGCAACCCTGCAGCGACATACCACCCCACCTGGTTTGAGCTTAACGGGACAATGACCCCAAACACACCTCCAGGCTATGTAGGGACTATTTAACCAAGACAGAGAGCTGCATTAGATGACCCCCCACAATCACCCTACCTAAACCCGGTTGAGAATTTCATGTGTTACTACATAGTTTTGATGTCTTCAGTGTCAACTTACAATGTAAAACATAATTTAAAAAAAAGAAAGAAGAAACACTGAATGAGGTGTGTCAGGTGCCGCTTTGGATAGATCATATGTCATGGTGTCATAACCACTGATGTGATATGGCAACTATTTCTTAGGAAAATATACAGGTGCTTGTTGTGCAACCTAATGGCTTGCTATGACATGTTAGTATGTTCAACGTTTTGTTGGCAAAGACAGATTGCCTGATGTCTCTTTAGATTAAATACTTTAATTAATTAATGGGTGTCTGTGAAGGTTCTCTGCCCTCAAGGTCATCTTTCTTTGAGAAGGGTTAAATTTGGGGCGACTGGACTGGACCGTAGGTCTGCAAAGACATTTTGTTAACAATAACCTGGTTAACGATCCCACCAAGGTTAAATACCTGGGTTTCTCCAACAGTCAGTCTGAACTGAAGAAGCCTCTTAGTGAAACATCTTCATGGATCTACAACCAAGTCCAGTTGCCCAAAATTTAACCTTGTTAAACAATTTAACAAGTTTAACATTAAAAACAACATGAACAGAGTTGCTCGTAGTCACCTGCACCCCACAACTTTACTGTTTTGCTTCACTGGTCTCTCATACAGTTGTTTTTGGTTGCATCAGGCAGCTGTTTTTTAAAAAAGCTTGCTCAGTGATGGACATAAGCTAAAGAGACCAAAAACAGCTAAAAGAGCAAATATTTGATGGACTTCAACGGTTTAAAGTTGCCTGTAAATGCAAAACATCCTCAAAATGATTTCAAGTCAAATAAATTAAAGACATCGTACGGTTAATGCTTTATGTGCAGATTGTGTCCTGGTTTTACAGTAATCCAGTAGATCAAAGTGTGTCATGTCATCTCAGACACTCCCTGTCATTCCTATGAAAATTGTTGATTAAAGGTAATGGGCTTGGCATACTGTAGGTGTGGAGATGCTCGATTTGACATACCAGAAGATTTTAACCCCATTTCTTCCAAGGGAGAACATCACCTGTGATTCAGACAGAGTGACACATCCCTGGACTGTTTGAATGGTTTGAAGAATTGGTTTTGGGGAAAGGGCGGAAGGTTTCAAGAAATGTGTCATTTGACCTTCATCTGATCAGCGCCACACCATACCAATTATGTTGTTTGTCATTGTAAACAATCAGAGTTACATAAACAGTTAACATCTACCATAACAGTCCTTTTTCACAGCAGCTATTTTGACATTTGGATGAAGGGGTTTTCAATTATACTAATTAAGGTTTTGTTCCATTTATTGCAGCAGAGACTTTCAATGCACCACAGCAGCATTTAGACTCTGACGTTCTCCATTGAAAGTCTTCAGTAAAAGGCCAAAGACTTGTATGCTATGAAGATAAACCCGAGTAAGTAAAGCCATTTTCTCGAGCGCAGCCAAGACCAGCATAGTCCTAGACGAAATCCTTCATGGTAAGCCTCACTTGGCTCGTTGTGCATCAAAGTCCGAGGCCACACCAAAACTGCTGCTGTGAAAAAGACCTGTTTGAGTGGAGGAAGCACCTGCACTCATCACACAGTGATCAGAAACCTGAGTCAGATGTTACACAACCCCTCAGAGTACTCACACTAGCCATTCTAAAATGCAGGTATAACACTGGCACTAGTCATAAACCTGCATAACAAGCTAATGCTGCATAATACCTGATTGGGACATTTACACTCCCATGAAATGGTTAAACAATTCAGGTGACAAAGAGGTGTTACATGCTAATTTGAGACAGGGTTGGGCTTAGAACATCCTTTAAAAGCAGTGGACACCGAGTCTCCTGTCACCGCAGTGTTGACTGCCAGCAAGTACCCTTTAAACTGTCATCACATCTATTGAAAGAAAGAAAACTGCAAACATGTCTGGTAAGTACACGAGTGTTTTTAACAAAGATGTCTGTTGTCAGTGATTCTTATTGTCCTGTGTAGAAATCTGCATCCAGTGCTGTCCAGAGAGAGATAATTATTATGATGATGTTGTGTTTGGTTGCATGGTTTTTGGGGACTGATTCATAGTTAAACTGAAATTTTCTGTTTGAATCACACGTCCTCAGTCAGTTTCAGTTTTTTTTTTTTTTTTTTAGAAAGCTGTTCTTTTAAATAAGTTATTTAAAAGTTTGACAGAAATCTTTGCATACCAATGATCTGACCATTTGAGGGTTAGACACGTGTTGTGCACACGGCCCGAGTTTGCATGTTCTGAGACAGCTGAATTTTGTTTGTTTAAATTTTGTGTTTGCATGTGTCTGCAAAGTTCACATAGAGCTCTATGTGCAGGCAAACACGCACACATTGTTTCATTACCACATAATTATAGATGATTTAACAATCTGCTGGGTATGTTTACATATTTTTATCAGCACCCTACAGCTTCTGCCACAGCACAGTAACCTTTAACAATATATCAAATATCTGATGTTGAACTATTGGAAAATATGGTGATAATACGCTATGCAAAAGCCTAGAATATGTGGCTCTTACCGTTAAGGCACTGTGTCTTCTAGTTGAATATTGGACTCAAAAGCAATAATAAGAAGTATTCTCGAGTGCAGTGAGCACTCTGCAACCAGATCTGATCTGTACATCAATGAACATCACATGTAGCTGCAGTATTGTTTTAGCATTTAACTGACAATATTTCAATGTGAATCAGATCTTAACACACTGAAATATAGTTATTAAATTCTGTTGAGACATCTAAAAGGCACACGTCCTTAAAGACTTCAAGAATTGAACCTGAGTCTCTGCACACGGGGCACATGCTCTACCAGGTGAGCCACCACGCCCCCTCAGGTTTTTTTTTGTTCACTTATAGCAGGTGGCATGACTTTAGTTGGCCTTTTCCAAGCATCACCAGCCCGAACACACATTCAAGCATGTTTGCATTTATTGAAGTGAAGGCTGACAGTAAAAGCGAGGCGGGGTGGCGAGTTGTTACACTTTGTGGTTAAGTGGCATGCGCTGTAATCACCCAACTATAAAACTCTTCATGCATGGTGCAAAAGTAGCAATCTGGACATCAGTGTTGATAAGATAAGAAGTGATTTGAGCAAACCTACTATCAATTAAACTTCAAGAAATACCCACAACCACTTCATCTTCTCGGGAGAGTGAACAGGAATATTTAACAAAACCTTGATTTTCTCAGTTTGCGACTTGCAGGGAGCCTTTAAATCGAAGCTCAATCAGCATTTCAAACTCAAAAACTGCTGCAATTATTGCTCCCCTGTATTTTAGCGCTTTGTGTTTTATGTTATGTTTTAGGCATTTTATCTACTATTTGTCTTGTGTGCTGTTGTTGACATGCTGTCTTTATGTTTTGGAGAGCTGAATACAACTTTACACTCCAAGTGGAGATTACAGTTTTAGCCTGTTCTGTTCTATCTAATCAAATAGACCAGTTTAATCAAATTTCATTTATATGTTGCCAAATCATAACAGACGTTATCCTCATCCTATGACACTTTCCATATAGAGCAGTTCTAGACTGTACTTTTATGTAATTTTATTTACAGTGACCCAACAGTTCCCACCATAAGCAAGCACTTGGTGACAGTCACAAGGAAAAGCATCTTTAAGAGGCAGATTTAGGCCAATTTTTGACCCACTAATGATCAAATCCATGCTTACCAGGAACATTATTAAATAAATAAATATTTCTGGACCATTTAAATAAAACTGAAGACACAGATCACTTGACCAGTGGTCTCGGACAGACAGTGACCAGGTTCAGGGCTCCTGTTGTGTTGAGTCATGTTGAGTCTGGTTTTGCTCTGCGAATTAAGGTGCAGAGACTTCTTGGAAGTCCACCATGTTGAATCAACATGAATCGACTCTAGATAGGGTGTTTTTTGTGTTAAGGAGAGGGTGAGGCAGCAGGGTTGCAATCAGCAACTACACCACTAGATGCCACTAAATCCTCCACGCTGGCCTCCTTAAGAGATTTATTTTAAATTTGCTCATGATGTTTTTAATTTCTTTCAGTCTTCGGCGGAGTTGACCTTCACTGTATGAAAAACAACTATGCTCACCGCACCATTGAAATCTCATGGGATAAACTGACTGTGAGAAGAGGCCAGTCCTTCAACGTGACCCTCAAACTGAAGCAAGCTTTCAACGCTCGTAATGATCCGCTCAAGTTCACTGCAAAAACAGGTTGGTCTTTCATTAAATTATTGGTTTTTATTAGTGTTTAAACAACCATTTACCTGCCACCGTCTGTGTCGGGTAGAGCGGGGCATGTACAGGGTTGGCATTGGTGGATCGGTACCCACTTCCTTACTGTCCACATGCCTAAGTGTCCTTGGGCAGTCCTAATTGCTGATCCTAAGGCCAGATACATGGGGAACATGTGATAAATCACATAACTGTATTGGTTCAATGAGTGAAAACCAGTGGATGGATGCATGTATAACGGGTAAACGAATGTCCGACTCCCACCTCTCCACAGGAAAGTATCCATCTGAAGACACAGGGACGATGTCATTGTTCGGTGTCCCTGACAATGAGAGACGCTCACCATATGCAAAGGCTGTGTGGAAGGCAGAGCTCCTGGAAAGCTCCTCCCCACAAATGGGCATCTTGAACCTGTCCATCACCCCCCCAGCTGATGCCCCTATAGGAGAGTACAGCGTCACTGTGAGATACAAGAACGAGGACACACAGCTGGGAGATCTGGTGGTTCTTTATAACCCCTGGTGTTCTGGTAGGTTTATCATCTATTACTTACTTTTACTTACTTAAGTAAAGTATCTGAATACATCTAATCTATCTACACCTGTTTGTCAATTCACTCTCTGTAGACGACTGGGTGTTTATGCCCAACGAGTCTGAGAGACAGGAGTATGTGATGAATGAATCAGGAATCATCTACAAAGGAAGCGGAAACTATATCATGCCTTCGAACTGGGACTTTGGACAGGTACTCACACTCACTTTTCATGTTTCATGTTAAGAGTTTTAGTTTCAGATGTTTTGAATCAACAATTTGATGAACAATTGAAGTCTTCATGGCCATTATTTGCTTCAATAGAGGTCTAAGTTAGCATCTCAGTAGCACATGCAGCAACATTTTTGGCTTTTCCTGTCTCCTTCTCTACAGTTTGAGGACCGCATGGTGGAGATTTGTATAAAGTTACTGGATCTCAACCGCAAACACCTGAATGACCCTGCTGATGACGTTTCCGCTCGCTGTAACCCCATCTACGTCGGTCGCGTGGTCAGCGCCATGGTAGGATAAAAACCTGTCATTGTAAGAGATCGTTTGAGAAGTTGTTTGGTTTAAGGCCAGCATTACGTGACAGAGTTCTGGGGGTCATTCTTGGGTCAACAAAATCTGAGATGGAGACCAGAGATGGAGAAGTTTGTCTGTTTTCTTTCAGATCAACAGTGCAGATGACTACGGTGTGCTGCAGGGAAACTGGTCAGGATCTTATGATGGTGGAGTCTCACCTAATCACTGGACTGGCAGCTACGCCATCCTCAGGCAATGGCTCCTCAGCTTTCACAGACCGGTCAAGTACGGGCAGTGCTGGGTGTTCGCCGCTGTTATGTGCTCAGGTAACATCTGTAAAGATAAATATAAGTTCTAATAAAAAAATCTAACATTTAATAAACTTGTCTTTAGTTGCAGCCCTACTAAAAATACGCTGCTTCTTAAGTGTTGCTGTCTCAACAAGGATTGCTATTGAATCTTAGTCAGCTTAGCTTTCTGCACATTGCAACCTTGTATATGTTACAGTTAAAGCACATTCCCAAGCAGGAAAAAGCTATATGGAGTTCATTGACAAATTGTTAAAACTTGCTAACCCTTAATTGACTTTTATTTAAGTCTGAATTTGTCCATGTTGCTATCACACTTGGGGTCGTGGTCATGATTTCGGCACGAAGACGAACTGATTTCGAGAATGATAAAGAAAGAAAAGAAAGAAAAGAAAAACTCATCTGAATTACTCAGATCTTTGTCTTTGGTTGCAGTGATGCGCCTGCTTGGCATCCCCTGCCGTGTGGTCACCAACTTCCAGTCAGCCCACGACTGCAACCAGAATCTGACCATTGACGTGTACCACGCTGACTATGGAGTCAGAGATAGACCATCCCCTGACAGTGTTTGGTGAGAGGCTACGATTTCTTCCTATGAGAACATAAACAGCGAGGTGCAAACCAGCGTGAACTTCAATAAAAAAACACTTGCACAAATAGGTCATTGGCTTGACACCAATGACTTGAACCTGCTGCACAGTTTGGTGTTGTGAATCCTCATGGGTGTATAACAACTGTTTCAGACAAGTGCCACTCCCTTACTGTGTGGTGCTTTAGTAAACTTTAGCCAACTTTAACAGGCCAGAGGCATGATGAGACACATTCTCATGCCAAAAAGTATCACCATGTCAGTGGTGTCAGCTTTCCAAAATACTTAACATGCTTATTTATGTTCATTTTTGGGTGTGGTGATTCGCTTTGAGTCTTCACACCCATAAGCTCTTAATCCACCAATAAATTAAGTCAAAATTGCCTATTGTGGTGAAGAATTATGTCTCATGATGAACATAATACTTTGGCATCAGAAAACTGTCATGGCTTAGTTCAAGAGGTGAACAGACACAATGGAAGGGCAGGCTGAACAAAAGGGTAACTTTAATGACTTGCTGGACAGACAGGGTAACACAAAATAAACCAGGTAAAGACAAATTTAGTACCCAAGGTACACTTGGAGCATGACCACGGGGAGAAGCACGACTGAGGAACAATGCAGGACTGGGGAGCAAGCAAGACAACATACAAGAGAGCTAATCAATGAAACATGAGTGACAGAAAATCCATTAAACATTTGAAATGAAACATATTTGCAGATGCGTAGATTAGAGACACGACATTTCACTGTGTTCTGCAGTGTTATGTTTCAGAGCCTGAATGTTTCGTTGTGTTTCAGGAACTTCCACGTCTGGGTGGAGGCATGGATGAGGCGGCCAGACCTGGCAGAGGACGGCAAGTATGACGGCTGGCAAGTTCTGGATCCAACCCCGCAGGAGAAGAGCGACGGTACGGACTCAAATGTTCTTGTTCCCTGAGTAGCTCACCAAACAGGTTTTGCCATTTGCTGAATTGTTTCGGTCGTCTCGGTCTATTATGGCACGGTTGGCAGAGAGTTGGACTGAAAGTTTCGAGATTATTCTTTCTTCCATCCAGAAGCTTCTCCATATTCTTACAAAGACTCCCTGAGTATGAATTTCTAGATGCACATTATTAGATTTAGATATAAATTCAACTCATGCAAAGACCGAAATACTGATGGTTTTGCTATTAGAGTTTGTCCTGAGGGGGAAAGGTCATTCAAGGAAAGGTTTGGAAGTTAATCATCTCTACAGGGAAAGCGCATGGAGTGTCTGAGATAAAAAAAAATAAAAATAAAAAAAAGGGTTCATCCTCTGGGGTGCATAAATGTGCTCAGAAGATTTCATAGTAATCTGATAGATTGTCATTTATCTTGAGCTCAAGAGAAAATCTTGAAAGTCCAGTTGCCATGTCTAAGTGAGGCAGGAAGTCTTCCGTGAACTTGATTTCAGCCTGAGTCAGGTCAGGTAGATTTTTATCGTCAATGGTGACTGTTCATGCAATGAAGCCTCATCAAACTACGTCTTTTGCTGTTGCTTTGCTGCAGAGATTAGGGATTAGGGCAAAAATGGAAGTAACTCACATTACATGATAACTCCGTTGGGAAGTTTGTTACTCCATTTCCTGATTTTGATCGTCTCTCCCCATGTAGGTGTTTACTGCTGTGGTCCAGCCTCAGTCAAAGCCATCCTGAATGGAGAAACACATCTCAAATATGACGTCCCATTCGTCTTTGCTGAGGTCAACGCCGACTGTGTTGACTGGCTGGTGAGTGAGCGGAACTTCTTGAACTCCAGTGAAGGAAAAAGCAAATCTAACGATAAGAAGAGCTGATTTTTATTTATTGTGTGTCCTGTTAGATTAAAGCTGATGGTTCACAGATGAAAATTTGGACGGACACAAAGAGAGTCGGTCAAAACATCTCCACCAAGGGCGTTGGCTCTGATGATAGGATGATCATCACCAACAACTACAAATACAGAGAGGGTGGGTCCACCGTTCATCACACACAAACTTCAACTTTATGCCGTACAACAGTGGCTCTGGAAACTGACTGAATTACTCCCCTTACAGGATCCTCCAAGGAGAGGGCTGTCTTTAGATATGCCTGCACCAGAGACTACTCCTATGACAGTTACGAAGCGATTCCGATGATGATGATGAGTGATCGCAGTGCGGGGCTTGAGGAGAGGACACTGATGTCGGCGACTGTTGCGAGTGATGAGCCGAGGATGGCGATTGAGACGAGGATGATGGATACGCCGAGGATGTTGGAGATGAGCTGTAACAGGTCTTGCATTGACATATCATCTGTAACACCTCCAGGGCCCATTGAGCCACTGATCCCTCCAATGACCATTCAATTTGAAGAGGTACGTCACAGAAACTAGTTTTCTTTAAGAGCTATTCTATCTATCTATCTATCTATCTATCTATCTATCTATCTATCTATCTATCTATCTATCTATCTATCTATCTATCTATCTGACTTTGAAATGCATACGTGTCATGCTACAGGTGTCCATACCAACGATCGGTGCCGATGTGAAACTGAACCTGTTGCTGCAAAGTCCACCCGAGAACACTGATGACAAGACACTGTCCATCACCATCAGCATCGACGGCATGACGTACAACGGCAAATCATTCATGAGCATGAAGCAGGAGGTGAAGGAGCAGAAACTGCTGGCTGGGAAAGGTAACTTTAATTCTGTGGATATTTTTCTGAATCTTGAGATTTCTGCCTCCAAGAAATAATAAAGTAATATCCCTTCTCTTCCACTGTCTCTTAAAGATCTGTCCATCCCTATCCTGGTCCCATTCAAGGACTACCGTAAACACTTGTTGGACTGTGACACCATTAAGGTTTCAGCCGTGATCGCCAACAAAAAGAATCCAGAAGAGCTGTACTATGCTGAGCAAGACGTTGTGCTGCAGGACCCTCCCATCTCCATTATCGTGAGTAAAACACCACTATCACTCTTTAAAATCTCGTCTGAGACCTCCTGAGATCTGCCTTGTTTCACATCTAATAAAATTATAAAGATCAAATTAAACTAGTGTTTGCCGTCCGAGCTGGAGGCAACATGTAGTTAACTTCAAACGGTGCTGAAAAGTTTCTATCAACTGCTCGCAGCAAAATCATCATCTGAAATATTTAATCAAATGTTCTTTAAGTCTTTATGCGTGTCAGTTTTTTCTGATCTGTGTTGGTTGAGCCTGCAAGCTCCAAGCAAATGACTTTTTATCCACCATGAGATTATTATGTAAGAGCGATGTGTTCAGTCTCATGTGAGCTAAATCTGTGTGTTGCTGCAGGGTTTACACACACACACACACACACACACACACACACACACACACACACACAGTCCACGTAGTTTAAATATAGATTGCAAACTCCTTGTCTTTGGAAACACACCGTTACTTTGGCACACTGTTTTTGTATGTTGTCTTGATGCATGATGGGAAATGTTCCAGCAGGTTGTAGTTTGATTGTATTTGCTAAAATGTTTATGTGTGTGTGTGTGTGTGTGTTTGTTTTAGGTGACCGGTCACCCCAAGCAGGACACTGAGTCAAGTGCACAAGTGATTTTCAAAAACCCGATCAACGAGACGCTGACTGGCTGCTCTCTGACTCTCTCTGGAAGTGGCCTGTTCAAAGAGGAGGTTGAATACAAGTGAGTGAATGTGTGTGTGTGTGTGTGTATGTGTATGTGTATGTATATATATATATATGTATATATATATATATATATATATATAAATAAAACATAACTTCATGGGGGTGTCAAATACTATTCAAGGTTTTAGGCTGGTAAAGGTGCAAATAATTTCTTTTACAATTGATCAATCAGTAGGACTGTAAAATGTCACCAATAATTACAAAATGATGACATAAATGTTGTTTATCTTTCTTACCTCATATGCAACCAATATTAGTATCCTTAACACATATATAAATGTACATCGCGGCAACACCAAAACCAAACTTTTTGGGATGTTTTGGGATGATTGAAATGTTTTCCCACAAATCAATTTCTTTATTTAACAAAAGAAGCTGAACGTTTCAAATGTTCAATTATGTTGAAACAAAAACTGCTGCACAACAACTTTGCCTAAAATCAACTAAAATCAGCTACATTTTGACTTAAATCAGGAGCTGTCAGAAGAAAAAATAAGCAAACAAGATCATAAATCTGAGGATATTTTAGCCACGTTACCATAAATTTAATGTGATGCAAATTTTGACGTATCAGATTAAAAATATTTGATGGAAATGGAAAAATTTGCAAAAGAAAGCCTTTTATTTTGAGGTAGTTTTTGCCTTTTTTAAATGAGTTAATGTGCTTAATGAGAGATGGCCCAAAGATAGGCAAAGACGTGGTTCGTGGGTGGAGCTGAAGCGGGCTGAATGACACCTGGTTGCACAAACAAACCATCTGTAACGACATCCACCTGTCAGTCAAAGCGTCCACACTCTTAATTCTGCATAACTTTAAGCCTTAATATAATTTGAACAGGTGAGTTGTATAAAAATTCACCCTCAGTACAGTTGTCATGAACGGGGAAATTAGCTATAGAGACCAAAACTGTTTTTTGTACCAGGCTGTAAACATGTTTATTTCTGCTGTGAAGTTGGACATTTTAACATGGGGACTTATGGAGACTGACTCACTTCTGGAGCCAGCCTCAAGTGGACGACAAGAGGAACTGCAGTTTTTGGCACTTCTGCATTGGCTTCATTTCACAACCAGAGTTTGCCACTTGGTTCTGATGTGGAGAAGTTTTAATTTCTGGTTTTCCAAATGAAGAAGTCGCCACCTACTGTCCACCTTGTGAACTCTTAACAATCGTATAAGCATTTATTCATTGATTTATTGATTGTAATTACGTAAGTCAGTTAAAATGTGCAGTATCTTTGGATTTAAACTGCTTGGCGCTGTGGCCACCTGCACGAAAAGTCTTACTGCACAACACTGCATCAGTTAAAAGTGGTGTTGCCCGTCAAGTATCTGCCTAGAACCAGTTTTTAACCCACAAACAGGCATTCAAAGTGTTTCTTATGACTCTTTGTGTTTCCCCAACAGGACTCCTGATATGAAGCCAAACACCAGGATACTCGTCACGTTCTGCTTCAATCCCTACAAGTCCGGAAATAAGACCCTCACGGTCAACTTCGGCTGCTCCATCTTCAGGGACGTCAGAGGAAGCTGCATCGTTGATGTCAAGCCACAAAAGAAAGTGTTAGACATCCTGGCTGCGTAACGGTCACAAAATGACGTCTTTACAATGTATCATGATGCATATTTCAATATTTTCAAGGCTTAAGATATCGTGTAGTCTTTGGTGTTTGATACATTTGGTACGTTCTAGGAATTATTTACTTTCTGGTATGACCTCTCCACCTTTTTTCTTCAACAGACAGAGCAGAGCTATGTCGTTTTCAATCAAATCTGGGTGTAGGGTGTATAAAGACAGTGAGCTATACAATAAACAGTAACAAAGAGTTATGAATGAAGCGTGTTTTCTTGCCACGTTGGAGATATGCTAATGTGCCATTTCCTGTTACGCCTTGTATGGTGTTAAATATTTGGATGTACTTTTGGGTCTACACCTGTATTATTTGTTGTAGTGTGATAAAGTTCTCTGAAAATTAATAAACACACTTGTTTAAAAGAAAAAAAAAGTCTGGTGTCATGTAAAGTGTTGTTCAGTTATTTATTTGTCACCAAGTACTTTGAGGTTAAAGTATTTGCACCTTATTATTAGCATGTTATTATTTAATAATTGATTTAAGAAAAAGGGGTGAGTGCGCACTCTCACCCAATAATTAAGAAGAAGTCTGACGGGGTTAAGGAACACGAGACAGACGATCATACTGGTTGGAAACCACGGTTGTCCTTGCACAACATCTCAGGTGTGCTCACATCACCTGGATGTGCATATAATCTGGTTTGTTTACAATTTGCTCACGTTTGTTGCCCTGTTGGACGTGGGTTCATGTACGTACGTACCTTCAGAGGCACGCAGTTCCATGTGAAAACTCTCCAGCCAAATGACCTCCTGTATTTGATCCTTTTTGTACCCGAGATCTATTAAAAAAATGGCTATTTCCTCTCTTCAAGTGTTCTTTGATTTGGGGGCTTATGGAGACTGACTCACTTCTGGAACCAGCCTCAAGTGGACGTCTAAGGAACTGCAGTTTTTGGCACTTCACTTCACAGCCATGGGGGTTACTGCTTGCTGGCACTTTGATGTGATATCATGACAACTAAATTACAGACATATTAATTTTCATAGCACCCTTAAGACACAGAGGCGAGTCAAAAACACAATAAATAAATTAAATGTGGATAAATAACAGAGAGGAAACTAATTTTTGTGTCTTTAGACAAAAGACCAAACTGAAACAACGCGAGATTTGCCTCCACGCATTCGTTGTCACTCCCTTCACCAAAATAGAAACCAGACAACTGCTGCGCTCCATCCAATGATGCGTTCACGGCTGTGGGAAACACTGCTGGATGACTGACTCATTAACCAACAAGTTAATTCATTCCAAATGAAGTGTGTTATGTGTGTATTTCACACATAACACACTGTTACATACATATACAACATATACAGCATAGTGTGTATTCTAAACCAGGGGTCTTCAACAGGTGGTCCGTGACCCTTAGGGGGTCCGCCATTTTTTGTCAAAAAAAAAAATTGACAATTTTCACCAAAATACCAAGAATGATTGTAATTTTCAAGCATTGATACTGCACCGACTAGATCTATTTACAATATAAATGATTCCCATGCAGATGCAGTCTAACGTAACGTGACCAGCTGTTATTGGAGGGAAAGAAAAAAGAACAACACAGCAGTTCATTCTTTGTTGGGAAATTAACGTGAATATATTATTATAAGTTTGATGATAAGTGTACACAAATATTCAGAAATGTACCAAAAGTTTGGATTTACTTTGAAATCTATCAATCTATCTATCTATCTATCTATCTATCTATCTATCTATCTATCTATCTATCATTTGGCCACCAGAGGGCGCACTACGCTCATACGTCCAAGTTCTATAATTTCCGACAGTCTTTGAACGCAGCGTGACGAATAAGCGAAACTGATACAGTCCCGTACCCCCTCCTCCTCCACCCTCTCCACCCTCAGCCTCCACCCTCCGCCGTCCAACGAGCAAACTCAAGAAGTTACCAGATCCTGCCGGCAACTCCTCTGGACCGAGGAGAACCGCGTGTGTGTGTGTGTGTGTGTGTGTGAGAGAGGCAGCAGCAGCAGCGGGGATATAACGCACGCAGTGTAATGTCAGTATTAACAGCAGCAGCAGCACGTACAGACAGCGTCAGGAGACGGTAGTCGTTTGGACCAGAACACCAGTGTTGTGAAGAAAAAGGAGTCCGTTAGCGATCTCAGCACCAGCAGCCGGTGAGCGAAAGCTAACGTTAGCGGTTAGCATGCTAAGTTAGCCACCTTCATTCGAATTGCTGCTTGAGTTAGCACCAAGTTAGCTAGCGACCAAACGGAGCAACTAAACAACAAAATAGCGATTAATTAAAACAAAGATACAACTATATATAAATATATATAAATATACAACTACATGAACGCAGTCCGGCTGTTAGAGTGAACTTTTACTGTTAGTTTAACTGTCAAACAGAGTTAGCAGCTAAGTGCTACAGGCTAGTTGAGCTAACATATTTAGCATGAGCTAGGCAGGGGCTAATTTGACATCAATGTTTATGATTATTAAATATAATTAAGTCCAGTTTATACTGACAGTTGCCTCCACCTGGCCGAGCACTTCACACCACCTTTATGAATATTTAAAAAACAGTGTAAAGGACTCCATTTTAAACATGGAGGTTATAATAAATATTAAAAACACAAACTGTAGCATTCAAAAATGGCCATAAAGTTTATATTAACGCCTTTTAAAAAACAGTCTCATGTCTGCTGAAGGTGCAGCAGAGAGCAGTGACCATGTTGAGGTGTGGTTATTTGCAGTGTGTGATCCAGATCAGGTTAAACTGAGGGAGCAGGTGTTGTTTCAGTGTGCAGGCGAACACCACAAACAAACATGTGGACAGCTCATGCACCCTGCTGCCTCCATGGAGCAGTTTTAACACTTCTATGTTGATTGTTGCACACAGATTTCCATGCACCCGTACACGGGATGCGATCTATAGCTGTAACATCCGTCTAAAGTGAGCACTTCCCTGCTCTATATGCTAATAAACACTGAATTTTTTTGATTACGTCCTTTTTTGTTAGTTGGGCGGCACACTAGACTCTTTTTACCCATGCTGAGAGACACTGTGGGATTTTATAACTCCTCTATATGAGTAGGGACGCAGCTATTAACCAAGTTCACTATTTTCTAACCGTAAAAGCCAAACACTGAGTTTCTGTCACTGACAATCAGTGTTTCAGTTTAGACCAGCGACTACAGAACAGGAAAAGAAATGCTCTGTAACGCCTGTATTAAGGGTGCATTCAGACAGGATCAGACAACCACAGGGTTGTACAGCGAGGTGTCTGTATGTGCTGAACACAACCACCGTGAAACAATCAGGAAATTACTGTTTATTTCTCTGACTACCTGACTCTATCGAGGCCGGCGCTCGCTCGCTCTCATTCACTGTCTAAGCTGCTCAACCGACGCTCGCTCTCTCTCAAACCGTCGGACACGAACCAAATTAAACTTCTTCGTGTCTCTATTTTGCAGCATAACTGCGAGTCAGACTCCTTGACATGAAATAAACAAAGCCGGAACACGACAGGTAGTTTGTGTAATCTGAGCGTCTGATTGGCCGCCGCAGCGTGACGTCAGGTTTGTGTTTCTGTGCCGCAGGTCGCTGCGTTTCTTGGCGCTACACCCGCTCAAACAACCTCCGTTTTTGCCGTAGCGCAGCATCCCGTCTGAATGCGACCTCAGAGATGTGTTCACAAACATCCAGAGCTCAAACGTTCAGTCATTTGCATTGCAGTGAACCAAATGGAAATCAGTGTGTTCAGTGTTGTAGGCGGTCCTTCAGTGTGACACATTACGACACACACACTCACTCAGTGCATCTTGGGTACTCACCTGTTCTGGTGTAAACAGGCTGTAGGACAGGAGGAGGTATGAGACGTTTCCCTTCATCTTCATCATGTTTCATCTTTTCAGATAAAAGTTAAAAAGAAGAAGAAGAAAAAAAAATGCCTCCGAAGCAGAAGTCCAAGTCCTGGGAGGAGCTGAAACAAGCCGGGAACGAATGTTTCAAGACGGGCCAGTACGGAGACGCCACCAACCTCTACAGCCAGGCCATCAAAGAGCTGGAGAAGTCCAGTAAGTCCAGTGACAACGTTTGTTTGTTTGTTTGTAGCTAAAGCAGCACACGAGTCTCATCACACAGCACGTCGAATATTCTGTAAATCTTATTGTCCATCCTGACACGCTTGATCCAAGGTCACAAAAAATGGTTACCACACCCGTTCCTGTAGTTTTAGTCGGGCTACACGAAAGGACATCTTGTTACAAAGCCCCACATCATATTTTGTGTTCAAACTTTTGTATTTTACAAACTGATTTCCCTTTTTTAAGTCCAGTGTCTCAGGATCTCTGCAGCCGTCTGCATCTTTGAAACCACGTGGTCGAAAAACTGAAACATTTTGTCACTTTGTGGCATCAAAGAACAGCAGCTCACTCTTTCTGTACCTTTGATAGAAAATATTTCCGCATCGTCTGAATATTTCACGTGTCCTGACGCTGTAATAAATGTTCTGTCCTCTTCTGTAGCCCTCTTTTTTATCATTGTGGCAGTTGCTGTTGCCACCGCAGGTTCTTTCAGCACAGATGACGTACAGACAGATGATTTATGTTTATCCTCTTTTATTATCGCTGGGACAAACACAGGATAAAGAACCGTTCACGGCTTTTCTGGCGTATCGACCTCTCGTCACGCTTCTGCCGTCTCCTCTGTCTCTGCTCTGACTGCCCCCTCAGGTCCAGCACACTGTGTTAATAAGGGAGAGTGATTAGTTAACAGGATGCAGGTGTGCCAATCACTCTCACCTTGTGCTGCTCACCTGAGCCCTCTCTCCACACCTCTCTCCTGCAGCTGATGCACCATGCCCCCTCCACAATCATCATTTGTCAGTTGTCCTTTTCTTTCTCTTCGTGCGTCTCCTAAACGGACATAGCTTGAATCATTTTTGACCTCGTTTCCTCTCAAGGTAAAAAGAACCCGGAGGATTTGGGCATTTTGCATTCAAACCGTGCAGCTGCTTACCTGAAAGACGGCAACTGTGCAGAGTGTGTGAAAGACTGCAACACGTGAGTGTTTTTATACTCATAGATTTAATGTAACTTACAGTTTTTGTTCTTTGCAGTTTGTTTTTCTTTGTGGTTCTGTTGCGGCTCATTCTGCCATCTTCAATGAGAGTTTTAACTGAACGTTTAACTCTCCGTGTTTCCTCTCAGGTCTCTCGAGTTGTTCCCGTTCAACGTCAAGTCTCTGCTGCGTCGTGCCGCAGCCTACGAAGCCCTGGAGCGCTACAGGCATGCTTACATCGACTACAAAACGGCTCTGCAGATCGACTGCAACATCGCGGCCGCTCACGATGGCACCAACAGGTACGGAGGTTTGTGGTGGACGCTCCGCGTTCGTGTTCGGAGTTTTCAGATGTATCCAAATAGATACGAGACGTCAGGTATTTTTCCTCTCTAGCTGAGATTCAAGGGGCCAAAACAAACATGAATCCACGTCTATAAGTGTGGAAATAGTTGGACTTCCTGTTCACACAGAATGCCGATAAGATGGTCGGTTTTTCAGCTTTATGACTCCATCATGAGGTCGTCCTTTAAGCTGTAGCTTCTGACTAAACTCTTTGTGACTTTGTGTCTTTTATCGTTTCTCAGGATGACGAAGGCGCTCACAGAGGCAGACGGCCTTTCGTGGAGAGAAAAGCTTCCTCCCATCCCCACCGTCCCTCTGTCTGTCCGAGAAAAACTAGCCCAGAAAACTACAGCCAGCGCCGCACAGAAGCCGAACCCAACACCGCAACAGAACGGCACCACACAACCAACCAAACCTGGTAACAAGATCTACTGTCCTCTACTCAGACTAGAGAGAGAGAGAGAGAGAGCGTGTCATTTATACGACTAACCACGTTTTAGATGTAACGATCACATTCTTCTCCTCTCGTCAGCTCTCAGCGAGAAAGACAAGAAGAAAGCCCAAACCCTGAAAGAAGAAGGCAACTCCCTCGTGAAGAAAGGCGAGCACAAGAAGGCCATAGAGAAGTACAGCCAGAGCCTCAAACACAACCCGACCGAGATCACGACTTACACCAACCGGTGCGTCACATCTCCGTCCATACATCCAGATTTTTGAGATCTCGAGAACGATGACTCAGTTTGAAGGTCGATCACCGTCAGCAGTCTGTGTCATTGTTGCTAGGCTGGCTAAAATGACTTGAATATCAATGAATCAGACCTGTGTTGGCTTGAATTCTGTGTAGTGCTGCCTCCTTCCATATATTCATAGCTGAGGTTGTGCTGTCACCTGGTGGACAAATCGGCCAAACTAACTGACCTGACTGGGCTGACTTTTTGCTGCTTGTACCAGCAGCTAGAACAGAAGAACGTTGTGGCTGATGTGGCTCGTAGACGACGGGGAATCAGGATCGGCTGCCATAAAGCATGATCGGGGCATTCCTAGTTTGCTTGCGTAGATTTGTGTAGAAATTCAGTCTATAATCTATAGAATGTAATATTGATATAAGCTGATGTTTGATTGTGGTTTTCTGTGTGTTATCAGCGCGCTGTGTTACCTGTCGGTGAAGCAGTACAGAGACGCCGTCAGAGACTGCGACGAGGCTCTGATGATCGACAGCAGCAACATCAAGGCCCTCTACAGGAGAGCTCAGGCTCACAAGGAGCTCAAGGTGAGCGCCTGAACCTCCACCACCTCCACCACCGTTGACGTTAAAGTGTCTGTCTGGAAAGTTTCAGGGAGACGAGATAATTGCTGATGTTTCCCCTGGCGGCGTCTCTTCATCAGTATTCACACACAGAGAGGAGACCTCGCTGCTCGCAGCGTCGTACAGTAACGGTTGACTGTTTTTGGAGTGAAAAATGTTGAGAAAATGAGGCATGCCTAGCTGATGATCTTTGTGCTGGAGTTTGTGGTGCTGGTGAATCGTATCCCCTTATCAGCGAGGGTAGACAAAGGTGTAGTTACAGTAAAAGTTACAGAATATATTCGGCTCTGCAGGTATCGCTAGTATAACAGACATTAAAATACAGTAGGCCGACCCTGTTCAGGTACAGACGGTTCACACAGGAAGACGGTTTGTTTCTAATGGAAGACATTTTATTGTTGACTGTTGAAACTGGAACAGAAGAAGAACCAGAGCTACTCGGCTGGAAAATGGTTGCTCCTGATCTTCAGTCCTCTTCCTTGTAGTTCCTTTTTGGAGTCATGATTGCAGAGTTTGAACCGTTCATTTGTACCTCCACTCACTGTCTTCTCGTCACATTTTATCTGAACTAATCGTGGATGTATGCATGCTACACGCTGCCGCCATAAACGTAACATGACTATGGAGCTGGATGATATTGAAACAATATTACAGGATCTCATAGTTTAAGTATTTTCATTCAGTTTATTTATTGTATTGATGGTGTTAAATGTTTCTACAGATTCCTCCACGAACCACTCAAGGAAACGTCTCAAATCACGCGTTAATACCAGGTGTCAATGGGTTCATCATCTAACTTTCAGTTTGTTCTGGATCAGTTTGTTCGGTCTAAAGATTCGTTCACTCCAGTTTGGTTGAAGCGTCTGGGATTCAAACCCACGAGAACTGATAAGTGAAGTTTATCTGTAGATAGCGGTGCTACCATCTTTTCAAAGAGCCTTCAGTGCACCAAAGAGTCGATTTTCCATCATTATTCATGATATAAACCTGTGGAGGCATTCCTGTCCGCGCCCCTCCAACCTTTTTGAACTCTAAACTGTCGCCATTGTTCCTGCAGGACATCAAGGCTTGCGTGGACGACCTGAACAACCTGCTCAAAGTGGAACCGAAGAACTCGGCCGCCCTGAAGCTGCTGCAGGAGGTGCAGAAGAAGAAGTGATGACACATCAGGGACTCTGGAGACGGCGGTAAGGATCTGTCACTGCGCTGCGTACAGGAAGAAGAAGAAGAAGAGGAGGAGGACGACGAAGAATCCCCGACGTCTTTATGAGCAGCGACACGATTCGACCGCTTCAACTCAGAAGACGGGAGCGCGTGTTTCCCAAAAGCTCCTTCGTACCGAACACGTGTTTTGATCCCGTTAACATGTCGCTGGGACAAACACGAGCTCGGCCTCGAGGCGCTTCTGGAAAACGCAGCTCCGGTCGCTGAGAACTGAGGAAGAATGTTTGTATTTCACCAGTTTTAAGTCACTGAGTATTTATGGTTATTTAAAAGAGCTGAAGTTTATTGACACACATCATAATTCTAACTGAGAATAAGCTTTTACCATCACCGCGTGTGAACGTGACGTTTTTTTTTTAGGTGGAGCTTCTGCTCGACAGCGAAACTTTAAATTCATTCTTGACCTTGAATTTTAAACTTCGATACAATATTAGTATTAAAAACGATACGTGATACCTCGTTCGATAACACGATAAAAAGAAATCAGACAAGACACGGCAGTATTTTTATGAAGTCGGCCACAAAACACGACTCGTATTAGGTGGCCGTGTACGGAGGAGGCTCGCTGTAAGTGACGTAGCCGATCAGAAATAACATCGGCACCAACCAGGTGTGTTCACTGTCGCTTCACCTGGTTGGTTAAACAATGTTAACATCTTTAACTCTCTCTCGCTGTGATCGTCGGTCGACTGCACGGGAGGTGATCGATCGTGGATGGCGTCGTTCTGATTGTAGATCTGTTTTTTTTTAATAACTTCAGTACTTTAGATACTGTTAATGTTTAATTAATGGAGATCGTATCGTTTGAAACCTGAGCAACTCGAGGTCCACTTACTTCCATCAACTGACACAAGCGTTTGATCAAGGATGCGGAGAAATCGGTTGCAAAACCATCAAAGTACATCATGTTGTATGTCATTTTTCATACATTATAATGTGATAGAGTAAGAGTTATTTGGAAATTCACTAATAATGGCCGAATATTTAGCATATCTACCACAGGTAACATTGACATCATCTCACAGAATGTACAGAAAGTTCTTGTTGCAATACTTCCCATTATTATTATTATGTGCTTAATTAATTATGTATTCTATAAAATGTCTGAAAACTGAGAGAATGCCCGTCACAAAATACTGGACACTCGAGGTGATCCTCACATTCCAGAAGCTTGAACCGGTTTTCTGGAGGAGTGACACGCAGATGATTTAAATCGTTGGAGTTCGACCCACGACTGCTCGAAGCCGGCTTCACGTCAGGCGACACCGGTGATTGTAAAAGGTTTATTCTGTATTTGAATTACAAGAAATCAGACTTTTTTTTTTTCACACCATGTTCTACTCTCAGGTAGTTTATTTATCTTATATTTGGTTTTCTGAGGCTTTGAGTGTGTGTGAACGTTTGTCAGCGGGTCGATGTTTCTGATGTTCACGTCATATCGAGACGTGAACATCTTTAGTCAAACTGGTCATTACAATAACTCCGATATGACGTGAACGTAGCATCGGTCTTTATCTTGTTTATCAGTTTGTCGGTGAGGTTTGGTCCGATACAACACGTGTCCTGCCTCGTGTCAGATGTCTGAATACGTCTCGTCAATCTGACAGTTTACTGTTAGGATCAGTTTGTTTCCTTTCCATTTGAAGGTTTATGAACCAAGTGAAACTGTCCTCAGAGGGTCATCATATTTTAAGTACTGTTTTTTTTTTTTTCCATTTCATTGTTCTGTTGTGAAATTCTGCTGTAGCTCGGCCGTCTCCATCTTTGCCCAAAGTGCCTGTTTATCATCCTCCGTCTGCTACTTTGGAGTAGTTTAACACCTCGAGCTCTGTTCTCATGCTTGTTTGTAAGATACATTTACATTACATTTAGCAGACGCTTTTATCCAAAGCAACTTAAAGAAAACTTACGATTACTGCCCGACCCCGCCTGGAAACTGAGATCCTTTTTGTTTGTTTGATCACATTTCTGCTGATTTTTGTCGACCTGCTTGTTTGAACTGCCAATAAACGTAATAAACAACGATGTCTTTTCTACAGCTTTAAAGAAAACGTTTCGCTTTCCGGTAGCGAGATGTCGACATTGACCTCTCGTAACTTAGCTTGGCATAAAGATTGGACTACACCAGCACCTCTAAAGCTCAGTTATCCTGTTTCAGTGTGAAAACAACAATTTTATAATGTGGAGATGCGTGCCAGAATATTTCCTGGCTCTGAGTGGTTGCCACGCAACCAGGAGGTACTGGTCTATCCAAGAAAATAGTCTAGAGAACACATCCCCACCTGTTAAACGGGTATAAGTCGTGAATGGTATAAAATCTGTATGGTGATGAAAATGTAGCGTCTTTTTCGTCACGCCGAGGTTCAAACCAGGAACCTTTGTTCCCTGTGAGGCTGCAGTGGCGGCGCTAACCACCACAGCACCGTGCACTCCTTTGTTTGAATATTTGATCTATCCTCCTCAGCTGCTCATGCAAACAATCTCGTGAGTGCAACTACCAAAAGAAGATAAGTGAAGCTTGTGTTGGCAGCGCACTCAGATGTGACTTTTCCCAGATCTGGTCCAGTCCAAACAAAGAGGGGAAACATTTAAAAGGGAGCACAGGGAAATTAGGAGGGCATTAAAAGTTGATTAACTTTCATACAGTCCATCAATAATTGTTTAGGTTTGAACCTGATGCAGATCAATCATGACGGAGTCGACTGACCTCGGAGGTGTTTTCTGCCCTTTTGTCTTCAGTGAAAAACCAAAAGAAGAAAAATTTGCATGTCGCCATATTTGCATTTGAACAGTTAACAGACATGATGAGGACAACGCGGCAGCCTTCTGTTATCCGGTTCAATATTTGCATTTCTGTCCCAAACGTCCCGACTTGTTCACATGAGGGGGGAAACCCTCTATACACCTCTGATGTGTTTTATGAGCTGTTATAGACGTTTAAAAATCATCATGCTACTGCTACTTAACAATGCTACAGTCATGTTTCTTCTTTGGAAGGTCTGTGTTCTGTCCTGTGTTCACCAGATATGAAACATAGTTAACAAGTGGATCAATGGAGTAACGTTAGATTGTACCCGACTGAAAAAGTTGAGCAAAAATGTGGCAACTTGGGTGAATATTGGAGATGAATTTGAAAGATTTCAGTGAATCGAAACACTGAAAATAAAGTCATGAACTTTGTATTTTAGATCATTTAGGCTGTCATCAATAATCAGAAATATACATCAGAACTTTGAGGGGATTTTTTGGGAAGATGTTGTAGAAGTTACCGACCCTACCCGGCTCTCACTGCGGGAGGCGGAGGGTTTTTTTTCCAGGACAGAGTTCACACGTAACGTCGGTATGGAGGACTGGTCAGGCTGTGGTGACTTTTCCACGTATATATATTCATCGATTATTTCCCCTCAAAGTTCCCAAACACTCGACCTACAACACCGCTGTGGGAAGTTATGAAGTCATCGAGTTCAAGTATCGTCACATCATCATCAGTAAATAGACGGACCAACTCGGCTCCTTCCACCCAGAGACGGAGACTGCTTTCTCGTAGAGAGGATGGACCGGGTCACGGCAACTTTTAACTCGAAATTTGTCTTTTTTTTCTCCTTAAAAGTTACCAAAAATACAACCTACTACCTCATTACTGTTGTGCGCGATGTTTCTTCTACTGGAGTCAATCATGGTGTTTACTATGCTGAGCGTTTTCTTTCTCTCCCTTTCTCAAACAATCGGACACCAATCAAATTAAACTGCTGTCATTATTTTGCAGTGCAGACTGAAGTCAGACTATGAAATAAAAGCTGACTCATGAAATAAACCAAGTACTGACTCCAGTATTTGAAATTTGGACCGCCGGACCAATTTCTAACCATCAGATGTCGTCGTTTACAATAAAAGTTACATATTGTTCGTTTAAAGCTGGAAGTTTTCTCGGACTTCCTGCGTGCCATGCAACTTTAACCAAGAAACTCAATGAGATAAAAAAACAAACAGAATAAATAAATAAATAAATAAATAAAACATGCGGCATTAACAGGCTAGAGGTGATAATAAACAGAACAGGGCTGATTCGGAACTGATAAAACCTTTATTTCACTTTAAATTGTCTTTTACATTTTGTCCTGTTTAACATGTAAGGTGAAACTAGAGTTGGATTTTTTTTTAATTTTTTTTTTTAAAGACATACACAAATCTAGTATTACGTCAATAACCAGGGTGGGGGAGGGGAAGTGTCGAAGGGTTTTTTTTTTGTTTTTTTTTTTGTCATTTTTATCGGTGTCCTTATGCTAAGTCTAAATTTTCACAACCACGTGCGCGCTAAGCAATAAAACCGTCACAGAAGCAAACTTTTTTTTTTTTTTGGGTTATTTTTTTTTTTTCCTTTTTATTTTAAGCAGAATACTGGTCAGTAAAAACAAAAAATGATTTTTGAGATACCAGATATACAGACAGGCTCGGTGCCACATTCACTACTGCATGGGATCATTTTTTTCCTTTAGAAAGCGTAGAATAACTGCCTTTTTGTTCAGCTAACGAGAAAAAGAGCGGCAGGGAGGAATAATTACTTCTTTTACCTTTTTTTTCCTTTTAAACGTCAGTGCATGAAAACATTTTGTCCCCAGCAAAAAGAAGAAAAAAAACAAAACAAAAAATAAACATTGAGACACATGACTTTTCTACACCTACAGAGTGGAATGTCGAGATGGTTAATGACAAGGTTATTGTGACACTGAGTGGAGGAAGAAACTATCATTCAGATATTTCTCGCCTGCAGTTTGGTCGGATGATATTTCTTAAAGTTTGGGACCAAAGACGAGTTTGGTTTGGGATTTTAAGCGCTTCAGAGCGAGTACAGGCTGGGCTTAGTTTGTTTTTTTACCAGTTCAAACGTATGAATTATTAAATTGAATTAATTAATCGGAAAACTGTTGAGTGTTCTCTTTTCTGAACGCAGTCGAAAGATCGAAAAAGGTTGACACGTAAATATGTTCATGAACTCTTCCACAGGTGGATAACGGGCCGATCGGCCTCACGACTTCAATTTGGAATTTGACAGTTTCAACCTTAAAATCTGATTTATTTATTTTTTTAACCACCACAACTGCCGTTCATAAATTGGTCAACGCAGAAGCGGGAAGATGGGTTGGGTGTCGATCCGCAGGGTGGACGCTCGCAGTAGATTCACACGGTGATGAAATGACGGCACGCGTTCTTCGTCGGACCATTCAAGCAGCGACCGGAAACTTGTTGACTTGTCGGTACGAGCAGGAAAAGGGGCAAAAAGGAGGGAAAGAAAAGAAAGCATTGAACAGCAGCTGACTGTAACGGCTTCGGGGTTTTCATTGCAAGCGGGTGTTAACAACATCAACAACAAACCGTTTGTTTTCTTTGTGTGTTTTTTTCTCCAAAAGACAGATTTACAGTTAAGCTCTAAAAATGTTTTACAATTTTACAGTTTTTCAAAAACCGGAAAGAAGAGTTTGATTTTTGTTAAAGACACGCAGGAGAAGAGAAAAGCAATCGCAAAAACGAAATGAATCAAACTTCAGGGACGAAGACTGGACTGATGTTCGACAGCACCTTGACGGGAGGCGGATCCAAAGGAAGCAGGCGGGTCCCTGTTTTTATTTTATTTTATTTGAATCAAACATTAAGATGGAATGTTTTTTAGTTTTTAATAATTTTTCAGATCAGTTTTAGCTCCTTTTTATCTGGAAAATGGCGTCAAATAAAACTCAGGGGGGTTAGAGAGTGAAACAGAAATGTGATTTGATCACAGCAGGTGAAACGCTTGGTTTGTTTTTTAGATTTGTCAGTGTCACAATACAGCCTTGTAGGAGCACCCTTCTGTATAAACCTCAGCAGAATCGTACTGCTGTTCAAACACACACACCCTCCCAGCTGATACTTTTTATTTCTTTTGCCATCAAACTCAAATCTGGTGGCGAGGTGGAGGAAAAACTTAAGCATCACAGTGTTTGTTGAAAATAAACGGACAGTTTAATAACCTTTTTTTTCTTGTTGTCGTCGGTTTTGTTTAGAGTGGAATAAAACCAGCCAGTACACTAAGAAAAGCCAAAAAAGAAGAAGGGATGGACAACTATATATATATAAATGCATTAACTCGCTAGAGAGTGGAGGAGGGGAGGGCAGAGGAGGTTAGGAGGGAGGGAAGAATGGAAGGAATGGAGGAGACAGATTAAATGAAAAGGCTAAAAAAACGGGAATGTGAATTGAATTTATGGTTCTGGATAAAAACCCTCCCTGCGTGCTATAAGACTTGACCGGCCAGTGGCTTTTACTCCACTGGTCCGCCTCGGAGTGCCATAATAAAGAGGGAGGGTGGAAGGAGGGACGGAGGGATGGTTGGGCTGATGGACTTATTTAAATTCCCTCTCCTTTTTTTTTTTTTCTTTCATCGTATCCGTTCCTGAAGGTCAGGTACTATTCATGCTGTTGGTTATACAGAAGGGAAGTCGGGAGGCTGGGCTTTGAAAAAAGTGGGACGAGGGAATGAACGGGCTGTTTTATGTGTACGAAGAAGAGGAAGAAGAGGAGAAGAAAGAGGAAGAGAGATAAAAGGAGGAAGGAAGGAAGAGAGTGGGGATGGGTTAACAGTGAAGTGCGCTCTAGTTCTCTCCGTCGCCGGTTTCGCCCTCGTCTCCCTGGTTTTCTGATGTCCACAGCTGCAGAAAGAGAGAGAACGATCACTACACAGTGAAGCTGCTTCACATTTCTTTAAGATCATTTATTGTTTGAACTGTATTAATAAAAAGTCACATGAAAAACAACAAAGACTCGATGCGTCTGTGTGTCTAAACCCTGATGTGTCTCCTTCTGTCCTGTTTGTCCAAAAACTAAATTAAAAACACATGGAGTGTTTCCAGTGAACACACACACACACACACACACACACACACACACACACGCTGTAGATTGATTCAATCCCACACACACTCCTGCTGCTGCAAACATTCACTACAGTTGGTTTTCCTTTTGTTATTTAATAAACTGACTATATCATGCATATTTTATATTAGATTCAATGCAGAACAATAACTTGATGTGCACAGGAATTAAACATTTGCATACAAATAAATATATAACTGTTAACTGATAAACTGCACAATTAACCAACTTATTGAACGCAGTAACTGCAGGAAGTTTGTGTAACGAGTGATTGTTTCCTGTAAATACTGCATCAGGAACTTTTAACAAATCATAATTAATGAGCTTTTTTGTCTGATTCAATGTTTTCTCTGAGATTTCTCTGCGTACTTAACGCAGGACGACACTGTTTAACGGAGTGAAGACTGACTGAAGCTTATAGATGAAATAATCTAAACTTCAACATGATCCACATAAATGTATGACATCCTGACATACAGGCCTCCCCCATCGGGAATGCACTCCTGAAAATAGTCATGAATAAAACGCTGCACTTCCTCCAGGTCTGAGTAACATCTGTTCAAATCTAGCAGCTCTAAATGACTTCAATCAAACTGTTAAAGCTTGGTGACAGTTGCATGTGTCAGGCCATGCAGATTTAGTATTCCTGCACCAAGGAGGAACCAATAAAACATCTCGGTCAGGTAAGTCACCGGACGTGAAATGACGTTTCTTCTTTTAATGATTTACATCTTCAGTAGGAACTGACGGGTTTGACGCCGAGAGCCACAGACAGGAAGTTCGGTAGAAAACGAGGAAGTACGGAGAGACGTTACTGGTTTGGACTCGTCAGAGGAGTTCATGACGGTTATAAAAATATAGAATAACGCCAACGTTATCCTACAACTTCAAATCAAACAGGTCTGCAGTTTAATAAAAAACTGGATTAAATAAAGTTTATTGTATTGAAGGTTAAACTACACACGCACACACTCGTCTCTGATGCAGCCTCTCTCTTACTCGGCTTCATCTTCACCGTTATTTCTGACTGCGTTTCCCAGCAACAGAGACCGGCCGTACAGCCAGCGTGTACTGGAGTGAATGTAGGGGAAATTCTGGTGTCTGCAACGCATTCTGGTCATTTTTTTTGTTACTAATATGATTGTAGAAATCGGTTTGTTGGCCTTCTTGTGATGCGTGCCAGTGCAAAATAAAATCATAGAAAGCAGTTCAGCGTGTACTGCCAACTGTTGGATCGCTGAACATTTTTCATTCTAGCTGCTGGAAATAACTCAAGAAGACTCAGTCTAGTACGATGGTGTGTGTTTCTGTCTCACACCCATGGCTACACTTGTGTATTTTTGAATATTTATCAAGCGTTTTCATCCTGTCATACTCACAGTAAGGTTGTCCCTTAGTAGCTGCATGATCAGCGTGCTGTCTTTGTACGAGTCCTCGTTCAAGGTGTCGAGCTCGGCGATCGCCTCATCGAAAGCCTGCAGGGACGAACGGAGAGCGTTACTGACGTGAAACGTCTTCACCATGTAGAGAACTGGGTGTAGTTAGTGATGCCAATGTGGAAGTGTCTTAAAGCTGCCAGCAGGGGGCAGCTCCTTTGGCTTGGAGTCTTCACTTCACTGGATTTATGAGTCCAGTAAACAGTTTCCTCATCGGTTTATGGTCTCAATCTCTAGTTTCAAGTCTTCCTCCACACAGCATGATGTTCATTTAGTAAATTATGGTTCTGTTTGGAGTAAAACTGACGATAAAGCAGGGTATGCTTTAAGGTGTGACTACCTTGTGACTGACAAGTTGTTCTCAGCGACTCCGTCCAGCTCAACACACCCAGCTCATCAAACTTAGATCAAACTATCAAACTCAGCAATGCTGATCAAATAATAAATATACATCAAACATATTTTAGTTACTGCTCAGAGGTAATATGAGAAAGTCCAGACAGGACTTCACGCTCTCGTCCAAATGTGACTTCTGGCTCAGAAGAGTCAAGATGGCAACGTCCTTAATGCCAATTCAGGCTTTGAAGCAGTTGTCCGTAAACCAGTGGGTTTTTTTATGTGTTCTCTTTTGACTGTTCTCAAACAAAAATAAAGTTTGTGATCTCCAACATTTAGTTACCTCTTAAGCTGTTTTTAAATTACTCTTGTCGTTCGATCAAGTTGGATTCTTGGTCAAGCTTTCAGTTCACATCTTGTTCCTCCATGAGACTCGAGTGATCGTGTCAGGTAGTGCAACATTCACATAAACAGATGACCTGATTGGGGGCGCAGTCTGAAATATGCCTTTTATTCTGAGTCACTTTGATTTCAGACAATCGTGTCCAGGACCAACCAGCTGACAAGACCACAACTCCATCTTGACTCACTGTCCATAAAACATTCAAATTCAGTGCTCTTAGATGAGTTCGTAAAAGTTGTGAGAACCCACCTGCTTGGCCAGAGCGCAGGCCTGCTCGGGCGAGTTGAGGATTTCGTAGTAGAAGACGGAGAAGTTCAGGGCCAGGCCCAGCCGGATGGGGTGTGTTGGCTGCATGTCCTTCTTGCTGATGTTGAAGGCGTCCTGGTAGGCCTGCTGAGAGTTCTCCACTGTGTCTAAACAACAAACACACCACACACTCTTACTTTGCTGTTACACTGAACATCAGTCTCATCGACAGACACACAACCTTTGTCACTAGAGGACGCCGTTCACTGTGATCTGACAGCAGCGACCGACAACATTTTGGACTATAGCTGCCCTTGCAGCTTGGAGCTAAATGATGACATGTGAACATTAGCATGCAAACATGTTCACAATGACAACTTCAACCAACTGATGTTGTAGCGACCAGCTGTCAGATTTACCGCCACCTGTTAGAGTCTACTCATGTTTCCCCCACAGTTAACACCAACATCCAACAGTCCAACCACAACCGTCCACAGAACCTATCCAGTGCAAATCCACCTCCAGGAAAGCAAAGTATTAGTGTTCGAGAGCTCCCAGTGTTGTTGGTCAGTGGAGGAGAGACGCCGGCTTTACCTTCGCCGTCCAATTCTGACGATGAGTCCGTGTTGTTAGCCACTTCTTGTGCCTGGAGTCTGTCAGGAGAAAACCGCAGAGCGGCGGACTTCTGTGTCGTCTTTCTTTTAGTGTTTGTGAACTGAAGTGTGGGGGAAACTATTCCTGAGCGGCATCAAACCTGCTACAGCATTTAAACTGGTGGAACGTCAAACCACGTGCACCATCAACTACAGTCAAGCCTGATGGGAACTCCATCAGTAAACCAAAGTATTGACCAGTGGTGCAGAGAATCACCAAAGTTATTATATTTCACCCTGTGGGGGGAATTTTATGCCAATCCATCTTGCAGATGCAGAAACATTTGACCCTGAAGTTTGACCTGAAAAGAAAGGGCATCAGAGTTTGAAGGATTCGTCCTCGGCGGACAATGAAAACAAATTAAAAAAAAAAAATCGTGGCAGCAGTCCGATTAGTTTTTGAGATATTTCAGTCTGAACCAATGATGAAGCGACCCAACGAGAATCCACCAATCCAGTCCACTTCCTATTACGATGACTGCTTTGGCTTATTGCCATGACAACCAGAGACAGGTGATTGATAACCTTGGGAGGAAACCACTAGGGGTTAGCGTCTCTTAGCAACAGGCTGAATGAGCGTCTCACCGTTGACAGTGTTTTTAGATATAAATAGATGACAAAAGAATGATGAAACAATCAGGTCATTTATCTGTACTCTCTATGTGATGGTTTGTATGTGACCAAATGACATCTTGGATGCACCCTACAACCCCTCACTGCCATTAGTCCCTATGCTGAGGACGACACAAGAGGAAAAAATATCAGTCTTTCATTTCTGTTTGTCCCTGAAAGCAATCTGGCAATAAATATCTTATTAGTTTACAGTCATTACAAATGTTTCCTTGATTTCCGTGGAGTTTCTGGAGAATCTAAACATCTACCACTGTTGGCGGCTGGTGCAGACTGTAGTAGCATCAATGGATCACCAATTAAAGAGAGCTTCTAGCTCTTAGCAATAAAATGGCGTCTTTACTGCGAGCAATAAAGGTTTACCAAGTTCTGTTTATTAAAGAGGAATATTTACTCTGAGCAACACAGCAAACAGCAACTGACTGTGTGTTTGAGCAATAAAGAGGACACGCTGATTAGCTAGGTGCCACGTGGGGTAAAGAAATCCTCCCTTCAAATCGGCACGTTAATGAACATCACACTGATTAACTGAATTCCGCTGAGGTCCAGAGCTGCTGCTGCTGAAGCTCAACTTGAGCTTGACTGAGTATCCCATGTGACGACAGCGACTTGATTCTTTCCCCTGAAAAATTTTGAGGAACAATGAGAGAAAAATTGGATTTTTAAATACTCACCCTTCTTCGAGTCCCCAGAGGCCACCTCTGACAGGTATCTGAAGTAGTCTCCTTTCATTTTGAGGTAGAACACCCTGCTCTCCGCCTGAGTTGCTATGGGAATGAGGTAATCGCCAAGCAGGTTCTGAAACAGACAGACGACCAGAAGGGTTCATAAACAAGTCAGGCCAGAAAATTCTGTATTTATACACACAAAGAAAGTGCGCTGACAACTTGGTGACAGAGGGTTTTACTAATATGCCTCATTCCACGGCAGCCAAGCAACGACAACTAAAGAGGAAACACCCAAACCTCAACTACCCTTGTAGAACAGAGTACGCCATCACCCTTCCTTTTGTGGTGGGGACAATATTGTGAAGACCACAACCCCTCACGTAGTCAAGCTAACCAGTCATGGGCAGCTACTGATGGGCTTCAGAATCTCTTTTGGCAGTCGCTAAGAACACACTTAAGCTCCCAGTATGCTTCTTGAGCGGTGCCTCTCGAGAAGCTCTGGAAACCTCAAACCTCTTCGACTACGTCCGACCATTTCGGAAGACAACAATTTGTGATTCACGCCCATTCGAGCTGTGTGGAGGTCAGGAAGGAGCCTGAGTTTGAACCATTTCATGTGTCCAACATGAGTGCAACACCATGAATGTATTCCAGGAGAGGCTGACTGAGAACGTGTGCTGGTATCTCTGTATTTACACACCTCGTCGCCAGATTTTCTTTCAGTGTGACTGTGGTTTTGTTCTAAAACCTTATTTCGATGTATAACCCCGACCCTATCGAGAGTCACTCTGTGGGTACCTGTGCTCGGGGCTCGACAGTAACCATTCAGCAACCATTTTGAGAACCTGGCAACCGATTCTTGGCCAACCGCTTTTTAAAACGTGAAATGTAGAGACTAGCTAGCAAACACCAAAATAGGGATGCAGCGATTAACCACATTAACAGCAGCTTAAAAACATCATGGTTTTGTGACCTTAAAGGGTCGCCTACATCTACAGTTTCTGTCACTTACAATGAATGAAATAGCAGCGAGTTGAGTGAAACTGCAACAAAGCAGGAAAAGAAGAACTGGGATGATTTGGACTCTTTAAAAAGTCAATTTAACGCTCACCAAAACGGCATGAAATCACCTCAAAGGTCAAGAGACATGCATAAGAGATATTCTCCTTTATTTTTTACTTTACTTATTTTTGAGTCAAGGGGTGAAATGTTCAACATTTCGTAGATCAAGAACTGAGGATGGACAAAGCAACCGATAACGCTGAAGATTCAAAGTCTGCACAGATTGTCAAACCTCGCCTCATCACCAAGCCAGACAACCTCTTTTAAAAGTTAGCGTTGAGCCCTGAGTGTTGCAGTTGGGCTGAGCATCTTCCTCCTGTGCGAGACTCTCCCAGTATGTGTGTGGGAGGACCAGTACACAGACAAAAAAACTCTGCTGTTTATAGAGGTTAACGTTACCGTTCGTCAGCCATAAATATCTCAAGCAGCTCAGGATGGAGCGAAGTCACAGCAGAAGATTTGCAGACTAAATTAGCACCAGCTCTGGCTGAGTAACAGAACAAAAGTAACTTTAAACTCATAAATAATGAGTGGAAAACAGGAATTATGGACTGTAACTTTGAACATTTCATTTACAGGCAGGAGGATCGGGTTGAAAACTTTAGACCAGCTTTTGTTTCAGTTTACTGACTGCAGTAACCAGGCCTGGGAATGTCATGTAGACGCTAAACCAGGCTGAAATCACCAGATTAAGATTAACTACCAAGTCATCAGTTGTAAATTAACTCTTACAGTTTGGCTGACAGAGAAGCAGATTAGTCTCATTTAGCCACTTGTTAGAAAACGGCATACCTGTGTTCCTCTGGGGGTTTCCTGCTTTTGGCAGACTGATTCAGGATTTTATCATCTCTACTCCTTCAACTGTTACGGAGCCCACTCAGCGTGACACGGTAGGCAGTCGGAGGTCTGCTCTGTTGGTGGGCGTGTTAGCCACTGCAGTGTGCTTAACCAAAAGACGACGAGCAGAGGCATCGCTCTCGTTTCTTGTTGGCACCAGTTGGTGGTGGTGGGGCGCTGTGTTGTACCCGTTCAGGTTGTTTGTAGTCAACACATCCAGCCACCATAGCAGGTCAGTTATTTACTATGACAAGCATTATAAAATAAGACTGCCTTCTACTTACCTAAGTCCAATCAATAGTTGAATCTCTTCTTGGTCAGTTACTGTTACTGACATTTTTTTGTCCTTTCCCTTTCAAAGCTTCCTGCTGCTTTAAGGACAGCACGTCTCCACCCGTCCTTCCCTCCCTTCATTCCTACAGCATCACATCACTGCAGAGGCTTCCAGTTTGACCTTGAAGGTATTATTAGAAGTCTGCTCAGACACTAAAAATTTGAGTCTGCTTTGACCTTCAGCAATTTCTCTTCTAACCTAAGCAGGGCCTGGCATTGTAAAGGTTGTTCAATCGTGTCAAAATGGCGATACTAGAGTCGCAAACACTGAGATTGATTTTTTGACAAAACGCTCCAATTTATCTCACTGCTGCTTCTCAACTGTGAGTTTTCCTTCTTTCCCGCTTCCACCGAGACACGTCGCAGGTCTCATCTGTATCTATCATGCTTAATAAACTACATGCTATCATGATTGATGAATGATTTTGTCATGTTTCTGTCACTGATCGAAGAATTTCTGACCTGATAGACAACCCAACAAACAATCTCATACTTGTTTGTAAGGAAACTGCACCAGTTAACAAAGTTTTGTTGTGACAGACTAAATATGGAAATCACGTGATGACGGGGTCACTGGGCAATCAGACGGAAAACATGGGGCGCCCTGGTGACCTCGGGATTAAGGCTTTTTTTTTTTTGCCATTGGTCCCCAAAGTAGACACAAAGACTAAAGTGACCATCTGATGAACACTTCAGTCGAGCATGCTTATTTCAGACATTGCAACATCCCAGGTAGTAAATGACTTTGTAGTGACATCGGTGTAATTCTCCCGTTCATATCACAACTGAAGAGTAAAATGATTGTTGCTGTGGTAACCTCACATGTTGGCATGTGACGTGTAAAACCACGTCACATGCCAACATGAACCAATGGACAGTGGTTTGTCATCTGATAAGTTTCACACTCATGGATGTGTTATTCAAACTGAACTTCCTGGATCACATTTTATCCTCTCATCCCTTATCTGCAGCTACACGCCCACACCGATGCAGCCCCTTTAAATACAGCACTATCTACGTGCTGACCGCCTGCTTGGAGGCGACTTTAAAGAATAAAAACGGGTTCATGGTGTATTCATTTACACCCCATGATACAGGCAGCCCACCTCCCCCTCTGCACACAAACTATAGGCGACTTCATATGACTCGTGTTGCCTCTTCCCCTCTGCAGCAAGTAAACACAAAAAAATGAAGCGAAGACGCCCAAACTGAAGAAAATTAAAGCTTTGTTTGACAACTGTGAACAGCTGCCAGTGCTGCTGCTAGCAACATTATTGGTGTCTCCACGAGTAACACCATGTGATGGTTTTTCTTTGCTCAGCCAAGAGGGATCAGCTCCAGTGTGCTTACCACCATCTTTCCCTCTTCCTCTTTATATTCCCAGTCCATCATCACCACCCATCTTGTCCTCTCTCCCTCTCCCTCTCTATCCATCCTCACGCCCCCTCACCCACTGCCTGCCCTTTCCCAACCATCTCCGTACCAGCACGTCCTGGCAGATTTCTTGGAGTTCAGCCTCGATCTTCATACGGTATTCGCGTGCCATCTGCTGTTTCTTCTCATTCCCATCCGTCTTCTGCTCGATGCTGGAGATGACACGCCAGGATGAACGACGAGCCCCAACCTGAAGGAACATCAAAAAATCTGACATTAGAAGAAAACATCGTACGTACATGACCGGGAAAATATATTAATACATCATATTTAGTATAACTATGATTAAAACCACTATAGTTGGTGTTAATTTAGTTATTTTCTTTATGTTGTCACTAAATTTCAGTTGGAATGAGCTTGGGACATGAAACTGTAATTGGAAATGATGCGTCACAAGAGATATGACCCTTATGGGCCTGTTGGTGGCGCCAACGGTGGCACAGCCACACCGTGAGCCCAACAGACTTGAAATCTGACTCTACAAATCTACAAATAAGCCTCTTGAACCATAAAGTTCTGACATGGTGGATATTTTGCCAATTTGCATAATCTGAAAAACAATCATTTATTTTGGAATTTTTGCTGTCAACACCAATTCTGTACGAGCCTTTCCAGTTCAGTTAGAAATGGACAAGACTAGTCAAGAAACAACAGGTCATTCTGACGATTACTTTTTGATTGTTCAACTATCACAAACCTTTGTAGATATCTTCATTGTTTGGAAATTGGTGTGACAGAACCTGACCAGTAGACAGCGCCACAAGAGCACAAAAACGTGACCCTCTAAACCGAGAGAACAAAATTGATCACATATTGGATCATAACTCAAAATAGTCTAAGTAATTTGGATAAAACTCAGTGGAGACATCCTGCACCTTGTCCTGAACGTACACGTCAAACGAACAGCCGAATATTGTGTGCAATTAATGGTACATGTGGGCGTGGCCTTATTTAATTTAACTAATTTATCACATTTTGGTTTATAAACAAAGACAAATTAACCTCAGACCTTTTACTTCAAGAATGGGAGCAAAAATACGTGATTATAGTTTTGGTTTGTGAATTAGTGATGCAGTTTTTGGATGAATTGTGGTGAATATAAAATAAATGACTGATGATTAACTATCTGGTATATTTAGACATGTTCACTCTGCATACATTATAATCAGATCAATGTAATGTGGTCAGTCTTCTTTAAAAAGTTAAAATTACTCTGAAGCTGTAGTGACTTTATGAGGCCTGCTCGCTCGTTGCTGCTGCTCGTGGTTGCTCGGTAGGTTTGAACCCGGAATCGTTGCTCGCAGCGATATATCAAGACGACGATCTTCAACTAAACACAAAGCTTATTTTGTCCATCACGGCATTACAATGTGATGGTGCATAACAGCCTCCTAATCATGTGAGATAAGTGTGATTTATGCTATTCTCCCTATGTGACTTATATTATCCTCCAGGTTGGGTTGCACTGAAACATGAGTTTTAAGTGAGTGCTACACAACGCTGGCAAGATTTTGAAGAATTAAAATCAAGTCAAACCTCGAGGATAAACAGAGATGCAGTGCTGCGAAACCTCAGGCTGCTCTTACATAATTTGTGCTTTTACAGTTCGACTATAAAATCTTCATAAAAACAGCTCAGTGAGCGACACTACGCATCATAAATGCATCAACCATCATTTGACTGAGTGAGTTTAACTCACTGAAAACACCACAAATAAACAAAGCCAAAAGAGTACAACCCTGCTTTAAAAAAAGGTCATTTTACCAAGTGATGAGCCAAGAAAGGAGACGTAACAGCATACAGTTGAACTCTGCAGGCTGTGCCTTTATGTGCGGTCGCTCCAAACCACCACAGGAAATGTTTCCATAGAAAAATTTGGCAGTTATTCGAGAAGGAACAGAGGCCCTAACTTCTGAGGGAGACGTTCCAAACTGCCGTAGGTGTTAAATCATTATCTTAAAATGCGCCATACGTGTGTGACGACATATCGTGGTGCAACGTTTGAGGGCGCAAAACTGTGTTAATGCACATTGTGGAGATGAAAAATGGATCACATATCTGTTTAATATCGTGGGAGTGGACGAGTACGTTTTCACATCGCTTTGAACACTTGTGCGCGTTTTCTGTCTGTTTTTTGGCCTTATTGTGTCAACTAGCAGCGACTAAGCTCGATAGCTCAGAGAGACTGATTTCCAAACTTACCCAGAGCTTCAGTGTCTCTTGATTTGCTCTAGAACTTTCATACGAAGTGTCATACGACTCAGAATAACGACAATTCTTCACTCGAGTTGAAACCTCACATGGACGCAGAATCGTCATCGCCTCTATTTGTGCTGCCTAGAGCGAATCTGCGTCTGTCGTTGCTTCATCTCCGTGGACTTCGCAGCAGCATTAACCACAATACAAACGCACACATGTACTCTTTATTTACATCAGATTCTTCTTATTTCGGCATTTTTATTCTTCACCTGAGTCTTCCGAGCATTTATAGACAAACAACAGCCAGTAGCTTGGTGCCATACCACGTTCTTGTAGGCGACAGAGAGCAGGTTGCGCTCCTCGTTGCTCAGCTCCTGGCCCTGCTCCGTCACGGCCTTCATGGCAGCCGCCATGTCGTCGTAGCGCTCGGCCTGCTCTGCCAGCTTGGCTTTCTGCACCAGGTCGTTCTTATCCATTTTTAGGCTGCAGGGGAGAAGAACAAGAGACAGAAAGACAGAGTTAGTGTTTGGATTTCGAGCGCAGAGGCTCTCGATTTACCAGCTGGAACAAGCACAAAAAAAAAAAAAAAAAAAAAGATTGGACAGAAAGAGCAGTAAGACACTGAGAACGACAGACAGACAAGTGTGAGGAGTCGGGTGTGCGAGATCTGAGGGCCTGTGATAAAAGCAGAGCACGATGAAGGAGAAAGAAACAGACAAAAACCACTACAGCATCGGGCTCGCGTCACCTTTTACAAGCTGAAACGTGGATAAAGATGCTCGACTGTTGGCTGGCAAACGCTACTTAATAAACTGTCAGCGGCTGGATAATATCTCATACGAAAAAAGTGACCGGTGGAGACTTAACAGAGCTTCGTACCAAGTCAGAATTCAATTCCAGAAAAGTGGCTGCTCCCAGTTACTCCATCCCCGAGGGCTTTCTACTCTCCAGATGAATCTGTAGGTCTAAGTAGGCCACCGCCTCGCCTCCATCTCCTTTATACACATCACACTACGGACTCTCCACAGACGGCTTTAACCATCTACATTTGCATATCTAACTTGTAAATTGATTAAACAGCTGAAGAACACACGTTAGAATACGCTAATACAGTTTATTTGTTAGAGAAGTAAAGAGGAAAGGCTGCCGGAGAAAAGTCTAACTCTACGTGTCTACGTCCATCACCAGCCACACCAGAATCCAGCTCCACCCTCACATCAAGTGTGATGACTTCCCAGTTTAGATGCTGAGCTTAGTCATTAGGCTTCCACCAGAGGGAAATAAAAAAACACCACCCTGTTGTGTTCCAGTGTCCTTGAAGCTTACCTGACCTGTGACTTCCCAGAGGAAAGAGGTGTGGATGGGGTTTATCTATGTGGGGGCAGAAGAGCTATGCGCTATGATGAATACCACAAGTATCGCTTGGTGTAACTCAGTTTATTTCTGCATCAGCTTCTGCAAGTATTGAGTTTTTCCAGGTGATTGGCGCGACAGAAATTAGATTGTTTCAACAAAGATAGTCTCCAGTCTGAGCAGTTATAGAATGTTGCCACAGACACCAAATTCTGATCTAATACGGTGCTATGTTACAAAGAATGAAGCACCTGTAGTCGGATTTCTTTTTTATCAACCTCTTTGAGCTGATCAATGCTGAAGGAGGTATCCAGAAATCAATGTCAGCGTATGTTTTTAGGCTTTGTTGAGTCATTTTTGAGCGTTTGACTCCTTCGAGTCAACATTTAGTAGAAACACCTTTGGCACTTTTCAGATCTGCAAATGTCAAATCAGCTCTTTTCCCCTCTCATTGTTCTTTGCTCGAGTTCTGTTCTCCCACAGGGACCGTACACGGCACATTAAAGTCCTGCTACAAATTCTTGATTGGACTGCGGTATGACCGAACCGCTCCAGGACATTAATATTTGTTTTAAGCCATTCCTGTGTGGATTTGGCCTTTTGTTTCAATCATTCCCTCGCTGGAAAATAAATCTCCTAAATCACGGTTCTCTAAAAAGAGGCCGCAGTAGATTTTCTGCTTGGAATTTTTTATTTTATTGCATTCGCGTTCACGTCTCTGCGAGCAGCATCTACACAGCGTGACGTGCCACCACAAGGCTTCATGCTGCTGTGCAGAGCTTTGACAGCGGTCGAAAATGAGTTCAACGATCGTTCCTTCAACGTTTATCAAAAAGACGAAGCTTTCTCTTCTTTAGGCCCACTCTGCTGTGGAGTAACTGGTCAAACACCCATCAAAACTACAGATGGGCGAGTCATTAAATTATAAAACAATGTGCATTAGTTTGTGACCATCATCTTGTCTTAAAAATATATTTTCCTTTGTTTTTACTGCTGCCTGGGTGTGGCACTTTCAGTCGCCTCTTTTCAAACACAAGGGCAGTTTAGTGTTTACCACAGCGCTATGACATGGACTACATGTTCAGGTTACACCCTAACACGGAGCTGAAAGGTCGTGTAGAGGAAATGAAGTTCCTGTTTAGGAACCCCTTCACACCATCCCTCATCGACAGAGTGGTTTAGACCACTATTCTAGTTACCGGCTACACGGTATGCCAAGTTAAGCCAATGAACCAATGCGCTCCCAGATACAACTCGATTCGGGTTCTCCAGTATTAGAACAAAGTATGGAACAGAGATGCAGCGATTAAACGAGATTTAAACGTCATCATTTTGTGACCATAAAGGCTCAGGTACACTGAGTGTTTCTGTCAGTGACAAATCAACAACGTAGTGGTGAGTGATGAGCTTCAAGTGCAACGTGAAACAACGGCAACAAAGCATAAAAAGGAGCAACGCGCCATCTTTGCGCTTTCATCTCTAGTGGCCATGAATGTGGGAAAGGTAACACAGATAAGTGTATGCACAAAGAACGCAGCACTCCCACTGTTTGTGCCTGAATATGGAGGACCGGGGCGGTTGTGGCCGCATTCATGAACAGCAGGGGGGGAACATTCGAAGAATAGAAGTCCTCCACCAGAGCTCTTCTCGCAGGGACAGTGCAGATTTACAGCTGGCATTGTATTCCAGTTTGTTGAAGCGTGATAGAAAAAAAAAGTCTGTATTTTTAAATCAACCATCATTTGACTGAATTTTCTCTGTTTTGGAAAACTGTGGTTATATTATGTGTATCAAACGTACATCATGAAATTTACCACCAACTCCACCGGATGGTACCAGGGCGATCCACAGCGGCTCACGGCCCTCCCCATTCAGTGTTCAGTCACCCATCGTGACGTTCCACAAGTATCAGATTTTTGTATGAATTTAATCTCAATATAATAAAGCAGCTTGACTCGTAAAGTTTTTAATCTGGTCAATGAGCCAAAAATAAACATTTGTGTCTGGTTATTTTATCAATTAGCCGAACAATATTGATTCGTAATATTAATATTGTGGTTAAAAAGTTAGCATGATATATTTCACTACTTTGCCCAATCTTGATTCTATGCAAGAAATTTCCACTTAACTGACATTAGCCCATCGATAGAGAATTAAAGTTTCTTCTACGGTGAGCGTTAAAGGTCCAGTGTGCAAAATTTAGCAGCATCTAGGGGTGAAGATTCACATTGCAACCGACTGAGAATTCCTCACCTCTCCTTCTCAGTTAGAGCATGAAGGAGAAACTACAGTGGCTGTGAAACTTGTAAACAAAAAAGTAACAGGTCTTATGTAGAGCCAGTGTTTGGTTTGTCCCTTCTAGGCTGCTGTAGAAACATGGCAGTTCAACATGGTAGACTCTATGGACGAGGACCCGCTCCCTCTGTAGATAGATATGTCGACAGATACCCTTAAATGTCACACACAACATTTTCCAGTGTGCTTCAATGTTAGTAATGTTTTTAAGACCACAGACTTCTGTCAATACTTTGTGTTTAAAATAACGTGTCTGTGTTAGAATAATGAGAATGCCATGGGGGTGAAAAGATGCTATGGGACAAATTCAAAACCTGTCAGTCAAAGTTTGATCCTCTTCCGCTCTTGCTGTGATCTGCAGAGTAATTATTAGCCTCTCAGCTGGGAGCGCACCAAAGCCACATTTCAAAGGGCGACTCGTAAAAATCAATTAACTGCTGCTGATATTGAGTGCAGTTCCATTCGTTTACAGAAAAACAAAACAAATTGGTGAGACCATTAGTGTATGAGATCATTATAAATTTAGACACTCATTTCCTCCATTATCAAACAAACTAACAATCACAGAGAAGAGACCGGCGGTCCCTCTGAACTATGTTGACATAAAGGAAATCTGATTGTTTTGTATTTCCCAACATCACTGTGGTCAGTTTGATAATCATGCATATAAACTGTAATAATAACTTATAATGATGATAGTGGTGAGGAGGTGTTTGCTTTATGAATTTCACAAACCTAAAATGAACGTTTTAATTATATTGCACAGTATTATTGGCCCTTTTAATGCAACGTAGATCTTAAACATTAATCAGCAAACCAATCAATCATTTGAGTCGCTAACATGTGTGCATTTGCTGGCTTTCTGTGTTTTATATGATCGTGTACTAAATATCTTAATATCTGAGTCTATCTAACTCGGGTTCTGGGAAATAGCCACGGGCATTTATCACCATTTTATAGACCAAACTACTAATCGATCAATCAAGATACGGTTTATCCAGTGAGGGATTTTACCTGTCAGCAGCACTTTCTTATGTTGGATTATTTTAGGACACTGTACGGTGTTACCAAAATCTAACACATGCATGCTTATAAAAGGTTACTATACTACGTCAGGGGTCAACCAGGGGTCCATGATCCCTAGGGGGTCCGCAGAGGGTCTGCCAATTTTTGTCACAATAGACAATTTTCACCAAAATAATTTGAGAATTAAAAAAATACAACAAAAATGATAATGAGTAAACTGCAAGCATTAACATGAAATAAAAAGCTACTTTTGACAAAAACTATTGCTTTTTACATATTATTTATAAAATATTCCATTATGCCTCCATTATGTTTTATCAATCATAAACACATATAGGCTAATAACCCAGCATTTAAATAGGTTAATAAGGTGAAATAAAAGGTGAATCAAGTAAATTTAAAGTTATTATATGCCAGGCTTAAAATGTGACACATGTGGAGGGTCTCTGTTCTGTTTGTCTCTAGTCCAAGGGGTCCTTGGGCTGAAAAAGGTTGAAGACCCCTGCTTTACATGATAATGATACAACCATAGACAAGATGGATGGAAACACCTTGCTTATGAATAAACCATTACAAAGTATGATTACAAGAGAGGGAGGGTGGTAATAATATAAACTGAACTTGGTCTCAGGCGCATATGATGTTATGTTTTATGACTAAATTCCTTTTTTTCATATTTTTATTGGCGTGCTTTAACGTGGTCCATTTCATTTTAACAATGTGGATTTGACGGGCGCTGAAATGAGCACAAACATTAACATATGTCCAAAAAACCGCGAAGCTCCTCGGTAATAAGCTCGGCTGCATGTGGCATTCAACGCAGCGCTGTTACTTCGACAAACCGCGCTGTGCCTTCGAGGCTAATCGGTTTCATTTTTAGCATCCACCGAGTTAGCATTTAGCACCGGGGTTTAAAAAAAAAAAAAAAGACTGCCGCTTATCACGCGCTACGTGCGCATTAATGAAGCGTTAAACGGCCGCAGTGACACGCACAAAGGTTAAAATTGATCTCAGCTTGGCCCTCTCTGTGCTGTCAACTACAATCACCTGGCACGCTACCAACACATCCGACCGTAGAGCTAACAGGCTACATAAATGCGCACCGAGGAAAATGGGGAACGAGACACACCGAGCAAGACGACGAGACGCGCCCCAGTTCCAGTTGACACCGGCGGCTTAAAAAAAACACACACACACACACAAAAAAAAACCAAGGTGTCCCCAGGCTAGATAAAACGAGTGTTTGACGTGTAGTCGGCCTGCTAACAGCTACGCCCTCCTTGTCGCATTCCCCTGCGGAATTTTAAGATGGAGAGATAGATTACCGCCGAGCGCTAGCATGTTAGCAGGCTAGGCTAGGCTAGGCTAGCCGAACGTCACACAGGCTAAACGGCCGCAGGGGTTTATTCACGGTTTAGCTTAGCATCATGCTAACGGGACCTGACCCAGTTCGATCCAAATACACGGCATATGTTCCCATTTTCACAACAACCCCCACCATGTTAGTTAGATGATATCGAAATAAAGAGATTTAAAGTATTTGAGGCGGGGGGGGACTGCCCGGGAAATGAGGAGGCTGACTAACGTCTCACTACTAACGGTAACGGCCATGACGGCTCCGAGCTAAAAAAAATGTCGCTAATTCTGCCGTTTTGTGAATAAATGAGGCCATATATGATATATATGTCGGTTATGCCCGTTATAGCAGAAGCCTTATGTTATCCACCGTAGCACTGGCTGCTAAAATGTCTCTCAACGGCGGCCTGGCTACCGCTGCTAAGCTGTCAAAATGGCCAAACTTGGGTGCTGCTTCTTCTCCCCCCCACCTCCTCCGCTACACGGTCACCGCGCACCACCACGCATGGCAAAGCGGACCGGAGGAGTCTGGGGCCTTCATTAAAAAACAAAAAAACAAAAATGAACGACGAATAGCAGATTATGGATCACATGCAACACCGCGGCAGGTGTTTTACGGGATATTTCTTTCCGTTCGCCCCCCGACAAGTCTCGGCCTAGAATCCGCACACCCAGCCAGCCCCCTTCACCACAATGGGCACCTTCCGCCGCAGCAGAGGCAGGGAATGGGGCCACCGCTGGGGCTACCGCTCCCCCATGAAAGACCTGCTTTATCCCGCGTGTAAGACAATCAATCGAGTGATATGCAGGTGAACTCACATGTTGGAGCGTGCTAAGGAGTCCCGGGTTTAGTCTCTGATCGATGGGGAGTTTATCAAGCCGTCCTCCGCTCGCTGGTCAGGGTGTTCAGGGCAGTACCACTTCCGCCTGCTCTGACACTTCCGCTTCCTCTAAAACCCCACCCCTCCCCCCGCCAGTATCCATGGTGACCGCGCCAGGGGGTTTCCTGAGCATCTTGCGAGGGGCTTTGACGTCAGGAGGGCCATGGCAACCGCTACAGGGGATGACGTGCGCCGGTCTCCGTGGCAACTGTCTCCATGAGGCCGCTGCTGCGCTGCTCGCTGCTGTCGTATCTGAGTTCACCATCATGTCAGCTGACACAGCTTTGTGTGGGTTACACTGATTTTTATACTTAATAACGAGCAGGTCTGTTTCTCACCACCACACTCCACCTACACAACCAATGCAAACCCTGAAACACACACTCACACACCAACAGTCATTATTTTATCTTTGCAGTATATATTCTTACACGTGCAAAACATTAACAAATACAAGCAGACACGAGAGGATGAAAGCTACGTCTGTAATCTCTCTCGTTCACTCATACTGTTGTTATTATTATTATTATATACTGTTATTAACAATAACATTACCATCATACCATCAGTACTATTACCATCATCTTGCCACTGCACCATATCTACCTATTTATCTTTATCTTATTTATCTTTAATCTATCTATTCACTGCCTTAAACCACACGGTAAATTATTTTTTTCCTCCATCTTTAGAGATGCATGATCGCTTAATGATTCTGCAAAGCTGCAGTAAATTTTTTTTTAAAAAATAGCTTTTTATAAATAACAAAGTAAACTGTGCCTAACTCAGCAACATGTCAACATGAATTTTAAGAGCAAACTCAAATTTATATTTTTTATCTGGCTTTTACTTGAACTATATTTATTGTTATTATTTATTTATTTATTCAATCTGTTTCACTATTTTCACCTTTATTTACTTGTCTGTCTATTTATATATCTTAACCTTTATTTTTGGCTATCTATATATTTTATTATGGTTTGTTTTTACTCTATTACATTTAACTATTTATAAATTGTAATGGGTTATATATATATATATATATATATATATATATATATATATATATATATATATATATATATATATATATATATAAAAATGATAACAATAATAATAATAATAATAATAATAATAATAATAATTATTATTATTTTATTTTATTTTTTAATTTTTACCTGCCTGTGTTTTCTCACTGCAAGAGGAGACGGCGCTTCCTCAGTTTGTGTTATGCTTTTGTTTATAATGGGGTAGGGTGGAGGGTGTGAAGCACTTTGTGTTATATCCTATTTGTATGAAAAGTTTTTTTATTTTATTGATTTATTATCTATGTTATGAGTTTAACAAGTGGCAACTTCCGTGGCTGGGAAATTAAGGCAATATGGACATGTTGAAAACTGTAATTGCTTCACAGCAGGGAGGTTTCTGGTTTGAATCCCACCCTGCCAGCTGGAGGCTTTCTCCTGCGACCCCGATAAGGACAAGTAGTTATATAACTTATGTATTAAGACAAACAGTGTTGATTTTAGCCAACAATAAATGATGTAATGGTACAAAAAAAAAGTGTATGACTAATGATTGTTTTCTACTGGCCAAAAGCAACAAGGCAGGAGTAGCCAACAAGCTAACTGTAACTTGAGGTAGCTGGGCTTGGCCAGCTGGCTGTGACTTGGTTGCATGGTGTAGTTCTGGCGTTGGTTGCTTCATGGCGTTGGCTGATGGGTAGATTTGCAAACAGCAAGCTAGTTAGTATCATGCAGATAAACATAAGAACATTAGAGATAGTAATATGTCATTTATTTTCCCACTCCAGAGCATTCTTGTTTTGTGTTTTTGTGTCATGCATTACATTGAATAATGAGTTGATCAAGCAAGCAAGAAAGTCAAGACACAAAGAAAGTAGAGAGTAACACCAGAGCAGACAACTGGTCAATCAGCTAGATTTGTGTGCAAGCAACCAGGAAATTACTGATCAGTCAATCAATGAATCAATAATCCAATCAGTCAGTGACGTCAGAAGTTACTGATTGAGATGGTCATTTATATCAGAATGTGCCTTGTGTGTGTGTGTGTGTGTGTGTGTGTGGTGTGAGTGGAGGTTGTGTTTATATGTGCATTGAACTGGCCCACCTGGCACAGGCCCAGAGTCTTTGTATGATCAGGACAACTACAGCTACAGCTACAGCAGGACTACTACAACTAGAGCCTCAAATGACTACAATTAGACACAAAACAATGACAAAGAGACCCAAAATGACTATAAATAGACTCAAAATGACAATAAAGAGACACAAAATGAACATACAAAGATAACAAATGACTTCAAAGAGAGCCAAAAGGACTACAAATAGACCCAAAACAACTACGAAGAGCGCTAAAAGGACTACAAATAGACCCAAAACAACTACGAAGAGTGCTAAAAGGACTACAAATAAACCCAAAACAACTACAAAGAGAGCCAAAAGGACTACAAATACCCTCGAAATGACAATAAAGAGACACAAAATGACCATAGAAATATAACAAATGACTACAAAGAGAACCAAAAGGACTACAAATAGACCCAAAGAATATTACTCTTCTTGCGTGAACATTTTTGTACACTGAAGTTACAGTATTGTCTGTGTGTACCCCACCTCTTGTCCAGTGCATGCAGGTGAAAGTGAAAAATAATAGTGTGAGGAGAGTTAAACAATTAAGAGACACGTCTATGACTTATATTTACCCTGACAAGTCTTGAGGTTAACCCAAATGGTCAGAGGAGCTGCTGCCTCTCTGTGCTGTACCTCACTGTAGCAGACACTAGATGGCAGTAAAGACAACTGGTAGTTTTAATGTGGTCCAGCCTGCTCTGTGGTCGCTCCTGTAGTTCGATACTGTTGCAGTGAATTGGTAGTCACACTCTTTATTAGATTTAATTCATACAGCACCTGTCAAAACACAGTTAAAATGTGCTTTGCCTGGTAATGTCATAATTGAACATTTCAAAACTACGAATGTAACAATGAGAAAGTAAAATCAAGCATAATTGCCAGAACTGAAGGCACGTCAGGGCGGTTTAATTTATATAATCCATATGCTTAAATTCAGGAAGAAGCTCCATGTATCTGTAGATGCATGTATAATTTAACCTCAGTGGGTTTCTTCAGAGTTGACGGTCCACTTTCTTTGCATGCATGCTATTTTTTTCACGACATGACTGTGCATTCAGATTGTCCCTGCAGATGTTAAACACATGTTCTGGTTGTCATTCTTCTGACAGCTTAACCAGTTTTGTGTGACCTAGAAGTGTATTTAGATTTAGATCATCATCGTCCTCCGCAGGAAGTGTTTATTCTCGACGTGTTCTACATCTATTTTGGAAAGGTTGGTCTGAATTTATTCATCAATAGTCTATGTCAGGAAAAAAAATTACTGCCTGCCCTTAAAGATGTTGCTATTTTAACACAGGGAAGATTCAAGAATGACTCATAACTTTGACTAAGAGTGTAGTTTTCAACTTTTGAGGAGACTTGTTGCAGGGATCTGTAGTCTGTAACAATGAGAGTATACTGTGAAACCCTTTGACACTGAACATGTCACCCTTTTATGGACTGGTGTATATATTGTAAAATGTATGTTCTGCTTTTCCAAACTGTGGACACGCTATAGGTAACGCACCTCATACGACCGCACTTCAAAATATGTGAACTATCTCTTTAACCCGTGTGATAACATGGACATCGTCGCCGGCCTTTAAACCAACTGATCCTCACACACTGAAAACTTTTCTCCCCTGTACAATTTTATCCATTTTTTTACACAATTACATAAACAGAAAAAAATCCCCATGTTCCACGCCCAAACACAATGACAAGGACTGAAAGGGGACAAAGTAATTAAGTAATTAGTAAAGTTATAATGAGACAAATGATAGAAAACACTTTGGGATTATAAGTCATCTTTGGGGCATTATACTAATAGTTAGATGAGTTACGGGCGATCAACAGGAAACATTTTAGCTTTTTGAAATGTGCAACCTCGTAATAAAAAATTAAATTCTCAGCTGAACTTTGCATGTTTGAGAAAAAACATCAACTTGATGATGATTGCTCGACCCAATGTAAAAACCTTATGTGCCACATGTTAGCTAACACTAACACAAATTGCTGCTTTTTACTCTTGAATGAATGAATTGGAAGTGGAAGAATGTTTAATTGCTTATGTTTGATAAGGTTTACCTACACATTTCTCTGTAAGTATAAATACATTAAAAGAGAATAAAAACAACAACATAAATATGAATTTTATGTTCTAATTGATTAAACACCTTATTGAGACTGATGCAAACAATATTAATTGTATTTTATTAATGTGTAATATATAAATGATCAAACTGATATAAATGATTCCAAGGAAGTTGCAAAATAATGATAAAATCATTAAAAATGAGTAATTAAAGTTTTGTTTTACATGTGTGTAGAATTTCATCTGATATGCATCAAAACACTGAATGTCAGTTTGATCATTTTTTATATAATTCTGCACATATTTGCTATATTTTATATGTTGATATCTGAAAATTAATATTGTTTTTGTGGCATTAATTTCCTCAATATCGCCAAGACTTGATGCATCATCACTTTCCCTGTAATTCAGCCTGACATAGCCGGTTTCTTTGCACTCATGTAATCTTAAAATGGAGCCCTGTGGTGTGTGTTTGATCACATTACGTTTGCAGTGATGGACCCACAGGCTGATCTTCCACTGTTCACCTGATCTTCTCCAGGTTTACTCTGTCCACCTGCAGGAGAGTGACTGAGAGCTGCCTCGCCTTGATGCGAGAGTCCATTCTCTGCAGTCCTCAATCAATCTGACAGAGTTTTAATCAATATGTTATGAAGTCCTATAACTCAGGTCTTGCTGTGGGGCTCCAAGCAGCAGAAAGATCTACTGAAAATCAATCGAGTCACAGTTTCTCTACACAGCTGTTTGGTCCGAAGGTGACAGCTCTGGAAAATAACGGGAACCAGAACAAGTGAGATAGGTGGAAGAGATACAGGAAGAGATAAGGCTGCTATTAATATAATTCAATGTTTATTTACACAGAGCCACAAAAAAACAAAAAAAACAACAAATACATAACACATTAATATATTTATTTTAACATTAAAGCATACACAAATGGTAAAATAATAACTGTTCCAACACGTACCTACCAAGCAGCTGTAAAATGAAGCCAACATGCGAAAAACTGCAGTTCCTCAAATGGCCACTTGAGGCTGGCTGCAGAAGTGAGTCAGTCTCCATAAGTCCCCATGTTAAAATGTCCAACTTCACAGCAGAAATAAACATGTTTACAGCCTGGTACAAAAAACAGTTTTGGTCTCTATAGCTAATTTCCCCGTTCATGACAACTGTACTGAGGGTGAATTTTTATACAACTCACCTGTTCAAATTATATTAATGGACCTGGTGTAGGATTTAATGGCATTTGTCAGTGTAGTTCCTGGTCGCAAACCTGCTGCCTCATCCTCTCTTTGTAGGCATGAAGGAGAAGCTAAGGAGAAAGGACAGAAATGTGAATATCTAGGGCCTGTTTTTGTCCATTCTGGGCTACTGTAGAAACATGTTCAACATAGTGGACTCAGTGGCAGAGGACCCACAGTGTCTACAGATATGAAAACTCATTGTAAGGTCCCCAAAATCTTACACACTGGACCTTTAAGGCATAGTTTTGCATAATTACACGCATGGCTGCTTCGATTGACAGGTGAGTGCTGTTACAGGTGGCTTGTTTGAGCAACCAGGCCATCACCTGGCCTGTGTTATATCAGTAAGATGAACAGCAGTGGTGGGAAGAAATTCTGGTGAAGACTGCAGACCATAAATCAGAAAACAGAGACAGAAATTCAGAAAAAGACCAAAGATCGTTGATGTTTAATACCATATCTATGTTCTAAAACAGAGGTTTTGCCTCTGCGCATCTGTGTGTGTGTGCATGTTGTCAGCATGTTGGTTAATGGTCTTCATCTCTTGTGCTGCAGATTGAATCTCAATCGCGTGTTGGGAAAATCCCAGGAGAGCGCAGGTTCAATCCTTCATCCAAGTCTTTTGTCAGTACTATCAGTCACTCTGAGAGAGAGAGGGAGGGAGGGATGAGAGGCTTGTGTTTCACCATGTAGGTGTGTGTGTTTTGTGTATATGTGAACAGATTTTATGCATCTGTGTGTGTGTGTGTGTGTGTGTGTGTGCTTGAGAGAACGACCAGCTGTTTCCTCACTCTTATCATTCAAGGTCTTTCAAGGTTTGTGTTATAAACTAGACCACTTAGTTGCAGACAGTATTATTAGACAGTGTCCCAATTTGGTAGACACATTAACTCTAAGCAGCTCTTGAATCAGTGTGTTCACACAGTAAAGGCTCAGACACAATAATGTTATTGTACACAGCTAAAGATGCTTTTCTTTCTGTTTATACTCCAACAGAGGAGGTTAAAGGTGACCTGTTAGCTTCCTGTTGCTCATAGGTGCCAGTGAGCATCCTCCTCCTACTGCTTAATTATTATTATAATAACAATAAGTGAATCCATGTACAAACAAACAAACTAAAGCTTAGTTTAAATTAGCTGAATCAATTATGTACAATGATGCTACATATGGATGCCTTGCAGCTATTTTTGCACAACTTTGTTGACACTTCTGTACTTCTTTTCAACTAAGATATCACCTCTGTCAGAAATCTTTGAATCTCTCCAGCTCGGAAATAACAACTCTACCTAACGTGAATGATTTTACTGCATAGTTGCTCATAATTTCTGCAGTTTCCTCCATTTTGGACCTTTCCCCGGCTCCCTGGTCCCTCAAAGGTCAGCACTACCAAGACCTGCCAGCAATGATTCAGCCCCCCCGTGACCCTGATAAGGATAAGCGGTTATGAAAAATGAATGAAAGAATGAAAGTTCACCAGATTTGAACTCTACATTAGAAGTTTCATTCACAAAAATGTTACCCAAGAGCTGCCAAAGACGTGTCATCAGAGCTTATTTCACTTTCATCTCAGTGTGTAGATCATCAGCACGTCATCAAATTCTAAGTTTGACTGACTTATTACTGCATGAGTCGAGTTGCGGATGCATCAGAGAACATGGCTGACAGTAATTAGCAACAATGATCAGGTTTTTACATCAATTTCTATGAGTACTCCAGCTCAAAACTGCAATAAGGACTATTCAGGGATACTCACGTCCACATATGATATTCACCAGGATACTAGTGTGGATGTGAGCACACTCACTAAAACATTTAAGGAATGCCAGTGAGGCAGAAACTGTCCTTTGGGCAGCCTGTCTCTGTTTTTATGGCCCCTGCTTGCTTCCTCAGATTAACAAGAACAGAACAGTTATTTATAGAGCGTGGAGAGCAGCGGCTTAGCGCTATTCCTGTTGTGTTTTGGATGCTTCTTTGATGACTCAAGGTGTGGAAGTGTGCATTTGTGCGTATCACGTATGTCTATGTGTATAATAAACCATCTCCGCTGCTCCCCACACGACCCTGCTGTCAACGAGAAGGCATTGTTTGTGTTTACCTACCTCTCTGTCGAGTCCGTAGTATTTAAATGTGAGCAAAACGTTTGTTTACAAGTGTATTTATATGATGTGAATGCATATTTCTGTTTATATATTTATAAATTAAATTACGTGTACATATAAGTGTATTTTTTTGTTGTTTAAACGTATGCATGTGTTTGAATTTCCCTGCAGTTTTCTGTCACCGTTAAGCGTTTTGTTGTGTGAATGAGTCAAACAAGCAGGTTCCTGTTTATTTTGGGACTGGCCGCATACAGAAACAGGACAGGATATTAAAGAACTCGCAGGAGGCCGGTTGGTTGTGGTGGCGGTATGAAAGTGTGTGTTTCTTCTCAAAATAACTCCAGTGTAATGACACAGACTGATATCAGCGGGTAGAATTCACAATGATCCACGTGCAGAATAACTTTTTTTCTTTCTGGCGTCGAGCTTAAAAACAGGATGTAAAAATAGAAACGCTGGAAAATATTAAATTGTGTTCTTTTTTTGGTTGTTACAAAGACTTCCTTAAAAAGACCAGACCAGCTGGGTTGTTAAGCACATACTGTAAGCACACTATATATGAGGTTTGCTGATAGATGAATTCGAGCTGTAGATGGATGCTGCTGAGAAAGCGCCTCACATATAAACCTGTATATAAAACTTTAATGTATGTAATGGATCCAGATGATTTAAGCAGTTTTATCAAACAAGTCTCTCCAGCAGCTTTAGAATTCATCAAATTCCTTTAAAAAAAGGTCATAATCTAGAAAACTTCAACTTTTATGTTCTGTTATCAGATGCTACAACAACAAACCAAAATGGAAAGTAAAATCCACAAACCTCTGCTCCATGAAATCAATTTCTTGCTAGCTCGGTATGACTATGTGATGATTTATATCAAATGATGGGTTTGACAAAATTCATCATAAAATCTGATAATTTAAATCATAAAGCAAGTAACTTGATACAACACTTTAAGTTTTACAGTAATAGTACATTGCCCCCTTGCCCAGCTCCTGTTCTGGCACGACACCGGCATTTGTCTGAAAACCTTCTCTTCTTCCTGGTGGTCCAAAACACCTGTGGTACGAACATTAACACTCCCCCCGGTACTCTGAGCTCACAGTCTAGGTAACCTGGCTAACAAACTGAGCTAACATTAGCTAACAACAGCTACAGCTGGCAGCAGTTTAGCTTGCTAAGAGTGAAGAGAGGGAAAACATTTTCTCCATAAAATATGAGCCAGTTTCACCAAAATCAGTGAAATCGTTGGTGGTGTGTGACTTAGTGCCGTCAAACAAGGCACTATTCACCTGATTACACGTCAGTGTAGCATCAAATGATTTAAAATGGGTGTTTTTAAATGGTATAAAAGTTACACAATGTTGTTTAAAGGTATCATTAACAGGGATTTGCTGAATGTTACAGGAGAGAGATGACACTTGACGAAGTGACCTTGACTATAACTAAACATTAAAATGAAAAAATAATCAACACAGTCAAGAACCAAAAATCATCTTTTGCAGTCCTAAATTGCGAGAGGGAGATAACATGAGATAAAAAGATTCACTGATGTTTAATCCCTCTTGTTAAGAGTGCAGAATGTCTCTCAGCATCTCCGAGTGAAGAAGAAAGAAAGCAATAACCACTCTGTTGTGTGCACGTCATCACTTCTCCCTCAAGACAGCCACATCTCCCATTAGAGCTTCTTAATCTCAGGACAGTGTCAGTGGCCTTCTGGGAAATCTTCAGGGACGAGCGATGGCGAAATACGGTGCTGACGTCCTGTTGACTCAGCAGAAAATACTCCTGGAGCAGATGGAGGAGCGGGACAATCATCTGAAGACTGAATGTGTGTGTGTGTGTGTGTGTGTGTGTTTCAGTGATTCTGATTGGTCACAGGCATATATCATACTGCTTACTGCTGATTTCCAAGAAATAGCATCTTGACCTGCTACATCAGTAATGTAATAGTCTAAAGTATCAGCCATGTAACATGCATGCCAATGAAATAAAAGTAATTTGATAGATATGAATGCTGAGTATATAAAGCTAATGATGGAAAACCATTCCAGTTTCCGTCATCGTCTCCCTGACTCGTATCTTAAATACAGCGTCAGCTGTGTGTAAGATATGACCAGAATATGTTATTGTGCTGCAGAGATGTGTACTGAAATTGGCATGCTGACCAGCCAGATTCGAGGAGAGATGAAAGACCCAGGGCGAGAACCTGACCCCCTTTTTGAGGAATAAATTCTTGGCGGCACACCGGATTCTGCTTTGACCCGTTGGGAGGAGAGCTCAGAGTTTATTTTTTAAACTTTTGGGATTAAAAAGTGGATTTATCTTCACCTTCGTGTCTCAATCATGTGGCAACCTCCAAGACTGGGAAATAAAGCCAATGTGGAAGTGCCAACAACTGTAATACCTCGAGCACCCAGGTGTCATTTGGGCCACCTCAGGTAGATTAGATAGGAGGCAGAAGAGTCAGGACCAGCACCACATATTCTGAGTTTCAACACGGTGCTTTGGAAACCTATGAGTGATGTCACGGATGCTCTGTCCATTCTTTATACTGTCATTGGTCTCAACCTATCAGCAGACATCCCCTGTTTTTTTTTATAACCATATGTGAGTCCTCAGAGCTCTGTGGTACTACTTCGACTGAGACTGGACAAAAATAGAATGCTTGGAGAAAAGGGAGGAAATTGGACCACTAACAACGTTCTGCAAATATACTGCATATATTACTTGATTCCAGATATCGGTTGTGCTTTACAGTGAGGTAAGTTAGCTTAACTCTGATTGAGTCAAACTCCACTCAGATCTATCACGAGGCACACAGAAGGATTCGAGATGCAGACTTGGAGACGGTGGTAGAGGTTCAAAAGGCAAAACGTTTACTAGACAATAACTCGTAATACAAGATATGTCCAGGCGAAAGTACAGAATCAGGCAAAAATCGTAGTCAAAAAAACAGGCACAAGATCAAGAAAAGGGTCAATCAAAAAACTGGAAAATACTAGACAATGAAACGCTGGACCGCTGCACTAGACACGATGAACTGGCGACAAACAAAGGGAGCACAGAGACTAAATACAGAGGGAAAAGGGGAGGGGACACTCAGACACAATCAGGCACAGGTGAAACACATTAGGAGAGGCAGGTAATCAGAGAGCGGGGCTAATACACAGGGGAAGGCGGAGACCTCAAAGACAAGACAGGTGAGACATGAGGAGAAACATGATATAACAACAAGACATGACAAGATCAGCATTTTAAAAGTTGTGTGTTTTTTTTGTGTGGCAAGTTTTTCCTTGTCACTTTTGCGGCAACCAAGTGCTTGCTTGTGATGGGTATTGTTGGGTCTATGCAAATAATATTATAAAGAGTACCGTCTAGACCTTGTGTCATGAAGTGTCATGATCTGGCACTATATAAATAATGTAAATAAAAGATATTTGCACTTTCGCACCTCCATTTTTTGCAGGTATAGTTACTCATTACTCTCAGAGTGAGGTGTTACATTAAAAACACGATAATCTTAAAAAAAACACTTTGTTAAGGATTAGCCTCCTTAGCTTACAACCCTGTACACAGTGTCCACCAAAGGACATTTACCCTCTGAAGTTATCATTTAGGTTTCTTTTAAATAACTGTTCACAGGCCAAACTAGGTCAAAATGTCTATTTATATTATACATTTGTTATTATTGTTTTTTATAGAAATTAGGAGTGAGAAAGTTCTATATTGCAATATTTATCATCAACACGTGTCACCAGTCGTTTGTATTTTACGCTCCTCCACCATATGTGTGCATATGGCATAATAAATCATATTTTAGAAAACAGGTCAAAAATGGTCACAGTTGTTTCCAAAGACAACAAATCTACTAGGACAAAGAAAAGAGAATTGATCAGCCAGATGAAGAGAGAGAGGATGAAGAGGTGATAATTGTGAGTCTGAGCTCTAGTTTCTAGTTTCTAAATAAAATGTCTGAGGCCGCGCCCCAATTTCTCTCCAAACTAGGCTGAAATTCCCTAAAAGGAACTGACTGCTACACTTCAGACAGCGCAACCGAGTACTTCACAGTCTGGGACACCCATACACACTTCTGAGGACCTTTAATGACACGATGGCATTCAACTCTTTCATAATCAAAGCTACATGCCTAATTACAACACTTAAGATGATACAGACCTTTATTTTGCCTAATTACCTCAGCGCGAATGCCGTAAATATCGAGAGCTGTACTCGTGTATTTGTTATGATTGCATTACCTATGATCAAAAACTAGTGAGTCGACAACTTACCTAACAACCAAACATCCGCAGTTACATTGCTCACTTGCCCAGCTCCTGTTCTGGCACGACACCCCTCCACTCCCCATCAGCATTCCCCCAACACACCAAGTTTGAGAACCTCCTCTTCTTCCCGGTGGTCCAAAACACCTGTGGTACAAACACTAACACTTCCCCGGTACCCGGAGCACAAAGTTACATAGTGCTTTTTGTACTAAAGACTGCAGTGCCTCTCAGTTAGCAGTCCATCTCAGAGAAGAGCTGCAGGCAGGCAGGCTGATAAGATTTAATGGGACAAAGCTGCTTGTCCAAAATTAGAAATACCTCATGATCAAAATATCAAAGCAGAACTTCCCCCATTGGCAGCATTTTGCTGATTTTTAGAGCATGGTTAAAAAAAAAGCCTACAAAATTTTAGTACTTCAAACAAATGACAAAGTGAAGAGGTCAAATATGACAACTGAGTGACCTAAAAGACAGAAATCTTTGTACATTCATTGCAATAAAATCTATCAAACCCTTGTGGTTTGTTGTTTGTGTCAATTCACTCTCTTCTAGTTTTTAGTGATGCTTGTGGCATGCCTCTGTTGGACTGAACCACCATTTTGATCCAGTCTGATCTTAGCAGTGGATTTCCATGACATTCATGGTTCCCAGAGGATGAATATAGATTATCTGACATTTCCTCCGGTGCAATCAAGAGGTTCATATGTTTGTGTTGTGGTGTTGTATCTTGACAACTATAACTATTGGATGGTTTGCCATTACGTTTCATAGATATTCATGGTCCCAGAGGATGGATCTCACGACTTTCTGTCTTGTGCCAACTGCAGGTCAGAATTTATACTTCCTGTGCAGATGTTTCACATAAAAATTATTCTTCCCGTAGCTCAAAGACGATTCCCCACCCTTTCCTGGTAGGCTTTTATTGTGAAAAATCTGCAGGAAGTGTTGTGTTTCATTGAGAACAACTTAACAGCTTTAAAACATGTTAACAACTAGTTTTAATAAGTGGATGTAAACAGTATAAGATGACTGTTTCTGTACTGATGAACTTAATTCTGTGGAAATGTACATTGTGCTGAATTTAATGGGTGGTTTGAGGCCAGTATTTGAATACTGCTTTTATTTGAGGGACACATTCAAATTATAAAATGCAACTCTTGTCTCTTCGCATAAGAATAAGAATCACAGGTTTTAGTCACACATTTTTTTTCCAGTCACACCTGGACACATTCATTAACACGTCTGCAGAGCTAAAAATGGTCCATGATCCCAAACACGGCATGGTGTGGAGGACTTCCAGCCGCAATGTTACATGACAGCAATGTAAAGAGATGGAGAGCAACATCAGGAAGAAGCAATGCAGACACTGTTTTAAACAAATAGTCACAGCAGCCATATGAGTGCTATTTCCAGGCCAAGTGTGGACATACAGAGATGTGATTTCATGAAGTCTGATCTCAAGAATCAGATCTTACGAATCGCACCGAAATAACAAGTGTAACCGCAGGCGATGACACAGAACAGCAGAGCATGACAGGCCTCAGCTATGAGAGGAATGCATCCTGCAACATCTGCAACATCTAACCTTTACGATGAAAATGTCACAGCGACAAATGACGACGGCCTGCGAGCTATTTATGGTACGAAGCTGGAGCCACCTGTGTTGTTTCAACCCACCCGGGGACGATCCTCATCTGTGGAGAAGATATTTATATATTCACAAAGAAACAGTGACATTAAGGAGCTGTGGACACAACGGGAACTCTAAGAAGTGAGCTGAATGTGGTGTCTCATGTTCAAATACGCAGGATGTTAAATAGTAAACAGTGTTTTGAAAATCTGAAAAATCTATCTCACATATCTAAGATTATGTGAGGTGATGAACACAAAGAGGGGATGTGCAGGTGAGTGGGAGAGTACAAAAGAAGGAACAAAAATGACAAGAAATAACAGATGTTGTAACAAATCCATCCAATAGTTGTTGAGTAATTTCATTTAAAACCACACATTTTAACCTCATAGTGGCACTAGAGGAAAAGTCAAGGGATTGTTACAGTCATTGGGATACATGTAGTGCCAATCCATCCAGTAGGTGTAGGTATTTCCCAGGATTAGTGTAAACTTTGACCTGCTCATGGTGCAACAGGAAACGAACATCTGTAGCATTCATCATCTGGGGTCCATGAACTCATGTGCAAAACCTGATGGCAATCCATCCAATAGATGCTGAGATATTTCAGTCTGGACCAAAGTGGTGGACAGACTGCAGGAGTTGCTAGCTAGCAAGACAAGCAAGAACAAAGCCGGGCTGCTATGATGGTACGATAGATGATCTGGCAGGAAACTGTTTGTGGGCATTTCTACTGAAGGGCAGATTGGGGCAGGTGAAGATTATGTGATTGGTGGAAACCAACTGAGAACTACAGCTGGACAGGCTGGGAATATCAAGGCCTGTATGTTACAGAGGTCTTTCCAACAAATTAGCTTCCCCCGCATTAGTCATGATGCATCAGTGGAGGCTGTTGTACAATGGAAGTAAACAGTTGTAGCAAGAATTCTAGATACTTGTTGTTATCCAAAAAACTCATCACAGCTGTCACCAAACATTGGGTTTTCTTTGTCCATTGTTGCTTTTCTGGTTCACACTTTAGGTCAAGATAAACCTTCCATTTTTTAGTTCCAGCCAGTAACCAAATTTTTGGATTATGATCCAATTTATTTTTGTTCAAATGCTCCATTAAGGTGCAAAATTAGGTGCAAAACCAGGACGAAACCAGTTCCATGTTGGTGGAAAAGAGGTAACAGGGAAATGATGCAGAATTGCAGGAATGTTTTGATGAAGCAGGAGCTATATAAATGTGTCATTTTGATGTTAAAGTGTCCTCAGATCTCCTGTTGGTCGCTCATACTACCTTGACTTTCACATCAACACAACACAGAGTGGTGCTGAGCCTCTGTAAGCTCCCAGGGATCATCAGTCATCTGCTGCCCAACCTGCGCACTTCATGCTTCATACAGATTCAACCTGCAGCCTTCAGCTCTTCTCAGTGTGTGTGTGTGTGTATGTATGGAGGGAAATACATTTAGCTGAATCCAATACTGCAGATTTATGTCGTGTTAGGAACACTAGATCACAGTAATGCTGCTTACACACACAAATTGTTCTGGGTCTTTCTCTTCTCTGTTTATTATTTCTGATTTGTCCCCTCAACCTGTCCTCACTCCACTCCCCCGTGGCAGTTCACTTCACTGAATACATTTCACGTTATCCTGTCAAATCCTCGTCAAGGACGACAACAATAATGATAATAATAAAATCAACTAAAATAAATGTCTTGCCTCGTCGTTGCACATGTCAGCGAGTTGTGAGCAGTTCAGCCAGAGAGTGGTTTGACCTTCTCGGATTGTCCAATTTGAATAATGTTTAAAGGCCCGAAGGAACGTGATGTTATTATAGAGCGCCCAAGTCTGTATAAGTAGGAGGTCAGGGTGGATGGATGGGTCAACAAAACATCAGACTTTGACAACAGAGATCGCAGTTCATTTTTTCTTAACCCTCCAGAGCCCAAAGCGCTCCACAATGCCTGTTCTATATTTCACTGTAACGCCCAGCAGCCCAGTCTGTCATTTTAAAATCATTCCCCATGTATCAAAACACAGAAAATAAAGTCCTGAGCTTTGTATTGTAGATAGTTTAAGTTGTCATCAATAGCTGGAATCTCAAATATACATCATTATGTTAGTATATATGATTTTTTAAATCTAAAAATGTCTTTGCCAACAAAGTGTCCCCGAGTTTACAATCTTATGGAAGCTGTAAGATTGTGTTGTGAGGGACATCCTGACACTAAACAGACTTAATCACTGGGGCTGTTTTCTGGGAGGCAGTTCGCCGAAGAGTTGGCAGGGAGGACTGACTGGGTCGGTCGACGACTTTTCCACATAGAAATTGCGTGATTTTCTTCTCATGTAGCTGTGCTTTTATTTGTTTTTATGGTAATGTGAGTTGCTTGAAATGTCATCACATAATCACAGTAGATTAACTCAACTCAGCTTTCTCAATGCCGGAGACAGATGATGTTTTCCGGGAAGCAGTTCGCTGAAGAGTCGGCAGGGAGGACTGACTGGCTTGCACCAACTTTTCTAGATAAATTCAAAGATCTTTTCTCATATAAGTTGCCAAACACACTACCTACTACCACATTACTGTTTGTTATGTGGGTTGCTCAAAATTTCATCACAGAATACCTTTAAGTAAACAGCAGGACTTAATCTGGAGGCTGTTCACCGAAGAGTCGGCAGGGAGGACTGACTGGGTCGGTAAAGGAATATAAAGGATATAATGGAAATATCTATTTACAACAGTGTAGTGTTTTGTTTAGACAAATGCCACATATTTAGTATCAAATTAAAGTTTTTTAAAATGAAAAATGAAAACTCATGGTTGTAAATTTCTTTCTGTTTTGTTGATTGAGTCGGTTCTTGGTGAATTCGAGAGCTCTAACGGGGTCCAGAGAGTTTAGCATGACCACGATTGTTCCCTAATCTTAACCACATGAGTATTGTCGTAACCATGACAACAAAGGTCTCCCAAACCTTAGCAAGTTGGTTTTTTTTTTTGCCAAACCTCATGATGTGAAACAGTGATTCGAAAACAGTGATTTGTTATAGCAGACAAAGAATGATGTTCTGCTAATAGAGGAGATCAGACAGCGCTTGTGTGTCGTTTAATCTGGACGACCTGCAGTTTAGTAAGTCTTTATCGGATTTACTCAACTGTCAATGCAGCAATGCAAAAAAAATAAGCTTTGGACAACCTACTCCCACCCCCCTCTCTCTTTATCATTCATTTCTCCCTTTCCCATTTCTCTCTTTTTTCTCCAAGGTCTCCTATTTACCTGTCCTTCATCAACCTCCTTCCTTCCTCCTACAATAAACTCCTTCCCTCCTTCACTCTCATTATCTCTCAGATCTTTGATCTTTCCTGTGGTCTTGTTATCTGCTCCTGCTTCACATTTCTTTCATTCTTTCTTTCTTTCTTTCTTTCTTTCTTTCTTTCTTTCTTTCTTTCTTTCTTTCTTTCTTTCTCATTTAATCTCATTTTCATATGTAATGAGAGTGACAGAGAACAATGCATTAGATGAATTTGCTGCACCCACAAGGAAATCGCGAGCTCCACCACTAACAATGAAGTAGCCTATATGTAGAGATAATTACATCGGACGGGTGATGCTGAACAATAATTAAACAGTACATATTCCCACAAGTTTTCAGGTTTATTTGTCATTTGTAGGTCAACACAGGCTCAGCGGTACAATGAGACGAGAAAAACATGTCAGCTCAGCATTAAGAGCACTAGTTGCGGTAACAGCACTACACATAGAAGATAAGCAAAAATAAGCATGAAATAAAATGCAACACAATAAAGTGTAAGTAAAATCCAATACCACCACCACATATTGTTTGGCCAAGCAAAAAAATTCAGAGGCACCTGAAAAAAAAGTTGAATCTGGCTCAACTTGTGCTAAAATGAAACGTGATATCATCCGACCAGGCTCTGCGTCAGCAAATGATCATTAAAACCATAATAAGTTTCCAGACTTGTAAAATCCTGTCTCAGACAGTGTTTCTGCACTTGGTAAGCCTTCAAACTATGGGATATGTTACTCAGACTTGCCTTGTGTTTCAAACATTAAGCCTCCATGATTGGGTTTAACACTCAAGGCAGTTGCTGTTTTTTCCCAGTTGGTAATCTAGCCTTAAGCTCCAATAAAGACAACTTGGAACTTTCCGCCACATTCTCGCCGTATCGCATTGCATTTACTTTAATAAAAATCCCCATATGAGTCACTAAAAAGTTCATATTTCCATCATTCTTCCTTTGATTAGAGTCTGGAAAGACCAAAATATCCAGGCATCTCAGTCATTCATGCTCAGTAATTAGAAGTCCTGGCTATTGGTCAGGATCAGTGTTATACATCAATAGATCAATGGACAAACTAATGAAAGGAAAGAAGAGAAAGGAATGGTTTAAGAAATGGTTTGTGTGTGTGTGTGTGTGTGTGAGAGAGAGAGAGAGAGAGAGAGAGAGAAATCCAGTGTAAGTGGAACAGTTGGGCAGCATCTGTGTCCTTGACAGGATGGTATGTTCCCTCTGCCCCTACAGGACCTGCTGTCCCTTTGTAGCCAAGGTACAGTACACACACTCATTAACTGAACAAGAGGACAGACAGACAGACAGGTGGACGGACACACACCTGCCTGCACCTGTACACAGTTAAGGATGCTACACATGATCAACATAAAACTTCTGTCAGCACCTGCTGTACCTTCATTTTCCTATGGGGAGAGCGCCCGGAGAGGCAAAGTGCTACTTTCGGCGGCGCGCACCGCTCATATTGCCAAGTTCAAATTATTTCAACTTTGACCTCAGTTACTGTTGACCTTGGTGCTGTGAATAACAGGTGAATGCTGTCTCTGTCATTCCCACTCTGTGCCCTGAACACCTCATCTCACACTATGTAACTCTGTGTTCAGGGTTCAAGTCTGCTTTCCCCTCTGATTCCTGATGAGTTTCCTGATGGACAGTGAAGTAAACTGCTGCCAACTGTAGCTGCTGTTAGCTGCTGTTAGCTCAGTTTGTTAGCCAGGCTGCCAGGACTGTGAGCTCAGAGCACTGGGGGAGTGTTAGTGTTTGTACCACAGATGTTTTGGACCACCGGGAAGATGTTTTCAGGCCTGGTGGGGGGGAATGCTGAAGGGGAGTAGAAGGGTGTCATGCCAGAACAGGAGCTGGATAAGTGGGCAATGTAACTCAGCAGCCTCGATGGACATAATAACAGAGGAGAAGAGAGGAAAGAGGACGTTAATGGAGGGAGCTAAGAAGAGAAAAGTAGACAGTGAGCGAGCAAGAAGCCGCCGGACAAGAGTAAATCTGGGACTGACTTTTAGTGGTTGGTGAGAGCTTGGTGAAATAAAAGGCTGAAAGACAGACGCCGAGCTGGGCTGACTGCTGTTGGACTAGTAAGTAATGTTAGCTGGCTGCTATGTCTTGTGTTGTTACACTTGTAACAGTAAGTAACAAATGCAAGTGTACAACTGCCCATACTTACAGTGGTATTACACTCTAAAACTGTGGGTGTTAAATCACAGTAAATTTCTACCCAGTGTTGCTTTAAGTCCACTTCTTATGACCACGACTACCTGGCCATTAAGTAGGTGAAGAATCACTGTTAAGCTCATAGTTGTACTTGGCTCACTGGGTTGGATTTGTAGCGCTGATAAAGTCTGTTGGCATTTAATGTCTGCCAAAAAAATTGAGAAAAAAAGGCTTCTGGCACAAACAAAACAAACAAACACTCCGGTCTGGTTTCTCGGCTCCATCTGTGCCTGCCTTCCTCTTCCCTCCTGACTGAAAAAGAGACACTGCACACTCTATTTGTCTCTTTAAATATCTCTCTCACACATAAACAGCCATGAAGATACATCATAGCCAGTGATTGTGTCTGAGTGATGTCGTATATTCAACGTGTGGGCTGTGACAAGCTGCTATATCAGAGGTGTCATGTTTGTGTGCTGTTTGGTTCATTTTGTTCCTGTTTGGGGATCAAATGAGGAAAAAAGAACAAAATTCTCACTAACCTTTGTAAAGGCTTGTAGTTATTCCAAAATGAACACATTAACATATCTAATAGGAGACATGCAAATGTGGAGACATGGTGGAGTGATGGGCAGCCACGTATCGCCGTCCTGGGAGCGGTTAGATGTTCGGTACCTTCCTCAAGGGCACCTCTGCAGTACCCAGGAGGTGAACTGGCACCTCTCCAGATACCAATCCACACGGCACACTGTGATCCATACTAGAACTGAACTGACCACCCTCCGGTTCTCAAGCCAAGTCCCGGTGGTCCCTATGGACTGAGCTGCTGCTGCCCCATTATTAGTCTGTTATATGGTGTAGCGTGGTGCATTTTGCAGAGCAGAGAGTTCTTATTTGTAAAAGTGCAACCAAAACCTCAAACTAAACCCTGAAAACCAATATATATATATATATATATATATATATATATATATATATATATATATATATATATATATATATATATATATATATATTCAAATCCAAATATTGACATTTTAGTGCTTCACATTTGAATTTAACATATTATCTGGTTGAATTTTGCTATTGGCTGATCTGCAGGCAGGTGATGTACATGGAGGCAACATTCACCACCAACTAATCCACCCTTCCCTGTACCTTCCTGCTACGTAGCCGACACACACAAAGGAGACTTAGCTACAACAGGTAGCGCACAGAAACTTTTACAGACGGCTGTAAATGTGCTTCAAATGTCAAAGTGTTTCCAGTGTGGACACGAAGAGTCTGACAGACGCTAGTTAACGAGCTGTATTCTTGCTAAACTGAGTGTTGATCTGTCTGTTACGCATGGTGTTACCATAGACTGTATAAAAATAAACTCTGAGCTTCACAACAGCTCTCCAGAAACCTGTGGGTGATGTCACGGAGGCTACGGAGTTAGACTGTCCAACAGATCCAACACAGTTTTGAAGTTTTTTTTTTAGAGTTTGTGCATATGAGGCTGAAACTGAAAAAGATGTTACTAATAAACTATTTTGTGCAGTCAGTGTGTTTGTGTGTATGTGCAAGCATCAGTGTGTATGAGTGTGTTTGTGTGGGAGCCCAGCTGAGCAGCGCCCAGTGGTATGACTGGTGATGGCATTAGTCATTCACAGAGGGAGACAGCTGCTCTCTGCTAACGTAGTTCTGTGACATTTTGTAAAAACAGACACACACACACACACACACACAGGCATATTCGAACATTATGTACCTGCGAACACACGTAACACAGAAACACATAATGTAAACACCCGCACACACAAACAATTGTCCTTTTATGAGACGATGTAATGAACCTAAAACGTCCTTTTCCGTAACTGCACATGTTTAGACATTAATAAGATAAATTTTATTGATCCCATGTAGGGAAACTGAAGTGAAGAAGACAAGAACAGATCATTAATAACATTAAAAACTTGGATTAGAGTAAGAAAATAGAATAATATATAGCAGAGGACTTCCCAAATAATTTCAGCAAAGGCTGAAAAAAATATTACATTAGTGTCCAAAAGAAGATTTCAAAGTATAAAAGTCCCAGCTCCTGTTCTGGCACAACACCAGCTCTGCTCTGCTCTTCCCGGTGGTCCAAAAACACCTGTGGTACAAACACTAACACTCCCCCGGTGCTCTGAGCTCTCAGTCCAGGGCAGCTCGGCTAACAAACTGAGCTAGCGGCAGCTACAGTTGGCAGCAGTTTACTTCACTGTCCATCAGGAAACTCTGTAAATCACAGAGAGTTGAGGTGGAGCAGCCGGAGATTACAAGTCAGTGTAACATCAACATGATTTAGAATTACTTTATGGTAGAAAAGTTAGTCAGAAATTAATAGATGTTTTATTTTTATGTATTTAGTGTAGTCTGAAGTCAGAAAGCAATATTAGGCAATGTTGGCTCAACTGTTTCATGTCTATTGGATCAAATAACATAATCATGATCTCATGGGCAGCCTGAAATTGAGTGCAACTATGCAAGTAAACGCTCAAGCTTGAGTCAAGCTCAAGATAATATATGCCGACATAAATAACAGTAACTGTAAAGTGCACTGAGACAAAAAGAGTCACACATAAAGCTGCAATCTGCATGATTTACGATGACAGCAGCTCCTGGGACTGACCACCAGACATCCAGGTGTATCCTGCAACAGAAAGACAGCTGATTTAATGATCTAGATAATAAAACATGTACCTCATCATCTAACTTCAACTCCACTTTAAAAAATCAGGTTTACTCAGAGATGATAATGTTTAATTTGATTAATTCAATAAAAGTCAAAAGGAACTTTGCAGGAAAATTCCAAAGATAGTTGCTTGTTGCTGAGCAGGTGGAGGTGGAGATGGTGTTGATACGACTGATGTTTCACTAAAATGCTGAGATAAACTCTCCCTCTGAATGTTTCACCAAAGAAAGGATGATGCAGTTACAGCCTGGTGTGTTTTATAGTTCATTGATTGTCAAGTTTAAATTCAAGTTTAATGAACACAAACCTCCACAGCGCTGCATGTTCAGGTGCTGTGTTGATCGATTATTATTGCTTTGTTTATTTCTTCTATCGTTTTGATTTTTTCTTTACTGTGAATTTTTCCTGCAAATCTGACCCAGACTAGATGAGTAAGCCCAGCGGAATACATAATCAACCTCTGTTAACATGTTTCATTTCATTTGTACAATCCTACCTTAAATGCAGTCTGGACAGCGACACAGCTTTCAGTTACAGTACTGGCTAAAACGACAGATGGCGACTCGAGCCCTCCTGACACGATCTGATAAATAAACCATGTGTTTGGGAGTAGAATGTGTCACATCCACACCTGAAAAACAGATCCCTTAAAACTGTCCCTGAGGTGGAGCTCCATTGACACCATTCACACCTGAGCCCGGGTGTCAACTAAACACGTTTTTCCACTACGGGAACCCGTAACATGAAGCTTCCTGTAAGTCTTTAAGTTACCAGGAAAGAGAAAGCAGATAGCTGTTTGCTTCCTCATTTTTATGTGTTTCCTGTAAAAAAAATGGGCAGATAAAGAGGAACTTGTTGCAGATACTGATTGGTGTTTACCATAATAGGAAGTGTGTGTTACACCTCCACTGATATGAACTGCAGGTAGCTCCATGAGCTAGTGTAGACCAGATGGCTGGAGCTGGGACCAAACACAACCTCTGAAACCAGCCGTGGCAGGGAATCGGTAGCCTACCGAAGTGATTTTCTTGCCGGGTTTGGCTCCTGACATCCCGGTGCCAAGTCAATTTGGTTAGCTTCACGGCTTGAAGCTGAGCAGCCGGAGGACATCAAAGGGGAAATCAGCAAATATATTCTGTATAAAATCTGATCCAGTTTCACCAAAATCACTGAATAAAGTTCTAAAGTTGTGCTTTTGTACAGTAATCAGTGAGGCCCGGCCATAGATGACTGTAGCAGCCCTCACAGTCACTCACAGACTGTATCAAACAGGAAGCACTCCGCTCCGGCAGTGTCAGAAGAGAGAACAACTTTTTTTATCGTTTAGGAAATTACAAACTCTAAAATCTCACGAAGAACGGCCAAAAATACCTAAAAAATTATGTTTTTGTCATTGTTGGTGCAGAAACTGGAATATAGGTGACATACAGAGCAGACATATGTGATAAAAACATGAATGAACATTCATTTTGACTTCATGGGGACTTTAAGAGCCTCTAGATTCTACGTTGTGTTTCACAAACCAGAATGTTTTGGATTATGTCTTTGAAATGGCGACACAGCTTCAGAATGAGAGACCACCACCAGACCAGCTCCTGTCCTGAAGTGTCGGTGGTTGGTCCAACCTGCTACTCTTCTTTCTTGGTTGATTTGATTTTTTTCGGGTCCTGCAGCTGAAAAATTGTAGAACAGATATCAGGATGTAGCTTCTTTTTTCTCTACCAGAGAAAATATAGCAAAAGAAGTACAGATTACTCCCTGTAAGTTTAATATTTTAAGTTGTTACTGTGTCGATAAAGTTGCATAAATCTGAGAATTTACTTGCTGAATTTTACTAAACTGGGTTTGAAATAACCACTTCTGTTCACATGAATTGATTAATTTATGTGAAATCCTAAATGCTCATCTGAATGAAGGTGTTAATAAATCAAAATTAATGTATTAATGAAGTGCGTCACCTGCTTTACCTACTCAGAAACACAACAGGAGACGTAAGCAGATGGTCCAAGTCCTGTGTTGTACGTTTCCAACATGGAGCAGCATATTTTATATATTTTATTATTCCCCACCAGCTGCCACTGGCTCTTCAATTTTCACACTGAAACTGGAGGAGAAAATCAGTCACTTTGTTTCTGTGATTTTCCTCTTCATATCTAACACTGCACACACACACACACACACACACACACACACACACACACACACACCTGAGAAAATGTTTCAGGTCCTTCCCGCTGTTTTCTCCTCCTTTACTCTTCATCCCTCTTTTTCTGTTGTTTCCCTTCCCCCTGAACACACAGTCACAGTCACATGGCCTCAAAATCATTATTTACATGCTCACACACACACGCACACACACACACACACACACACACACACACACACACACCTACACACACAAGCAGATGAAAGGCTGAAGCAGGAATTGAACCTGCGCTCTCTTGGGACTTTCCCAACATGTTATTGGGATTCAGTCTGCAGCACAGAGAGACCAAGGCCCATTAACTAACATGTTCCAATACACACACACACACACACACACACACACACACACACACACACACACACAAGCTATATGGAGTATGTGTGTGTGTGTGCGTGTAAGAGTGTTTGTACAACATGTTAGAGCTACTTCCTCAGTTTCTGGGTCAGCAGAGAAATAAGACCAAAGTGGTCGATATTTAAAGGTTATAACGTTAAAGTAACGTCAAACAAACGTGATGGATTCTTTATGATTAATCTGTGTGTTCAGGTCTAAATAACCTGCTTACCTGAGTCCGGTCTTTCAATCAGTACATGCACTTAAGTAACTGGATTACAGTTTTTCCTGTAAACGGATTTAGCAAACGTGATTGGAGGAGGAGTCGAGCTGAACTCTCTGGAGACGGTGACGGAGACGTGGAAGCGAAAAACACAACTTTTTCCATTCATTTGAGTGCTGGCCTCAGGGGTGTGTTCTGGCTTTCTCTTTATTTCATGTACCCAGCTTCTAAATCTGAGTCCAGCTCACATTTTATGCTGCAAAATAGTGACACAGAAGAAGGTTAATTTGATTTGTGCCTGTTGGTTTGAGAGAGAGAGGGACATTGGTTGAGAGACGTAGACAGTGAATGAGAGTGAGGGAGCATCGGCATCAATAAAGCCGGTTAATCATTGAAATAAAAAGTTGTTTGCCGATTGTTTCACAGCGTTCAGCACAAATAGACACACACACACACACACACACACACACACACAGCAGTTATATGTTACCAATGAGCCTGTTTACCTGACAAATGATCCAAACAATTGATTTTTAAATGTTGCACAACTTTCACAGACTCAACTTTATTGAAATGTGTTGCAGGCATCAAATTCAGATTGAGTGTATATTGACAAAAAAACAATAAAGTTTGAACATTAGATATCTCGTCTTTGTTCTGTATTCAGTTGAAAATAGGTTGAAAAAGATTTGCAAATCATTTCATTCTGTTTTTAAGAACATGAATGGATGAATATGTGCAACAAATTTCATTGGTGGTGCAAAAGGAAACATCATCTCCGTCATCAATACAATAATCACACATTTCTAAACAATCTGAGCATTTTGAGTCGCTCATTAAATAAAAAAAACACCTCCGTCTGATAAACCACTGATCTTACACTCCTGCTGTCTCCTGCTCTGTCTCCTGTTTCAACAGGAAAACACGACACACAGAGGAAGAGCTCTTTCATGACTAATAATAAGACTTAAAGGAAATGACTCATCTTGTGTTTCAATGAGATTGAACACATTCCTCTTCATTGTGATCGGAGAAAAGAAGGATGGAGAGAGTGACAGGAGAGGGATGAGGAGGACGGGAGTGAGGAGGAAGGAGGAAAGACGGGTTAGCTGGACATAAACGATGCTGGGGGAAGAAATGAGGAGGAGGAGGAGGAGGTAGAGAAGGAGTAAAAACAGGAGGGGAGGAGGTTAGAGGTTTTAGAGAGAGGGATGAGCCACATGGGAAGGAACGCCTCATCCTCAAAGAGAAATCAATGTCACCTCTATATTTGCACGCCCACCGGGACACACACACACCAACAGCTGCACATATCACGTGCTGCTACAAAGCCGCTCACCTCCCATGATTCAACACTCCATCACACACACACACACACACACACACAAACACACACACACACAACACAATATAATATAATAACAGCACAGCCACATTCTCTCTGTTTTCTTTCGGGTCAGTTTGCTCTCATTTCTGCGTGTGTGTGTGTGTGTTAATGCTCGTGATCATGATTATATATAACAGTGCACATGCGGAAATGTGTGTGTGTGCATGGGTGTGTTTGAGTGCTGCAGCCTATGATGTGTGCAGGTGTTTACATCCCTTAAATACATTTTTTAAGCATTGCATGCAACGTTTGTGTTCAGGTCTTGGGAATAGCTACTGCGTGTGTGACGTTTGAAGCCTGTTGTGCCTCAGATGATGTCACTTGAGTCAGCGTCAGAGTCAGAGTCAGACACTGAATTAAAAAAATATGATATCTCTGGTTCAGTTTTGAAACTTTAAAAACTAAATATAACAGCCATAAATATTATTTTTTCATTATTTTAATGTTTTGTTTTGATGTATTATTTATCTGATTTCTTTCATGACTAGGTGGGAACTAATTTTTGTTATCTGTTGTGCAGGGACTCATTTAACTGTGGGAATTTACCGCCAAGAAAGCATGCAAGCAAGAAGAAGTTTAATGATCCGTTCATGGGATTTTTGTGTTTCCAAGTCTGAATTTTTGAAGACTTCGTTTTGTTTAAGAAGACACATTCCCTCTAGGTTGTGTGCAGCCAGCGAGGTATGTTCATGTATGTTTGTTTTGTCATGTATACTTCTGTTTCTGTGTTACATGAATGTATGTTTATTTTGTACATTCTTCTGTAACAGTTCGATGTTGATTGATGAAGGTGAAGTGAAATTAACAGAGGAATAAATCCATCAGCAAATGAAGAACTAGTGTCCCTTATTCTATAATGAAATCCAAAAATTTCTGAATTTTCTGAATCATGCATTGAGGCACAAGCTGCAAATAGTCCAACAGTTTAAGAACAAATTGTTAAACGCCGCCCCGTCCTTGCTTATGAAAGACCGAGCCTTTCAATCTCGAGCAACAAAAGACTGTGAGCAACTTTCGCAGTCTTTTGTTGCTCCTGTCTCAACTTTGTTCAGACGTGTTGTGTGAAACACGACACATTTTATCATTCTGAACATTAAATATGTCATCTGTGCTGTTCAACTGAAAACAGGTTGAAAAAAATCTGATACAGCGTTCATGTTTTTTGGTATGTGTGTTTTTCAAAAACAATGTGTTTGCATTATATTAGTACAGTTGTGCATGAGTCCTGGAGACAGTCAGACAGAGTTTCGTCATTTAATACCCAGATTTTGACTTTTAGAAGTAGTCTTTCATAAATATTTTATTGTTGTTTTCTTTCTTCTGAGTGATCTAAATTGTTTTATACTTAACTAGATTGTCTTGTGAAGACGATGTTTCTGAATCTTCACCCACTAACAGATACAAGATCTATTAGAAAACATTAAAAAGGATCCTGAACACTGCAGATTTCCTCCAAATCATGAAAAAACGACAGAACTACAGAGCGATTGTGCTCCAAATTGTATTTTTATATCCTGTACTTCCCTCATATTTCACAATAGTTTCTAAAATAACCAAAACGTTGATGAATTCAGAGATTTTTAAATAAAATCTAAAAATCTCTCTGATGTAATGAGATTTGTGCTCCCACTTTGTATTCATGTGTGGATAGATTTGCCCTGAGCTTACTATGACAGGTACGCACACACACACACACACACACACACACACACACACACACCTGCACACACACAGCACTACCTGGTGATCCATCATGACACGGTTATATAACACCTTCATCTGTCCCCTTCACCCGTCTGCACATGAACACGCAGACACAAAATCACAGTGTCACAGAAAGACAAGCTCTCTGTGAGTCTTTGTCTCTCACACACACACGTGTTTTTGTTATCAAACGCAAACACACACCTACACACACACACACACAAAGTCACTGTGGTAGCTCAGTGGAGGTCTTTACCTCTGGCTGCTCAGCCTTCTGTCGCTTCCTGGATGGACCCCAGAGCACAGCAAGACTGACAGACTGACGTCAGCGTGTGTGTGTGTGTGTGTGTGTGCGTGTGCGTGTGTGTGTTCAACAGCATAACTGAGAAGCACATGATTCCTGGCCTATGCATGGTCTGGAAAGTATACTCAACTGTCTGCTCGTCTTCAGAAAAATCTGAGACTTCATAGAAAATCCGGTTGATTTTCAAAATAAAATGCGCCTTGAAAACTTCTGAAACAGCCAAAAGGGAAACAATTACGAAAGAACTACGAGAGCAAACTTACATATTTAGATGCACATAAATGAGCAAGTTAACAAGAGGGCAAAATACTTCTGGTGGGGTTTGAAGTCGCGTGGAGAATGGACACCATTGCGGCCGCAACGTGACAGATAGGCTTCAGTGTCAACAGAGAGACCTGTGTCCTTAGAAAAGGTGTTCAACAGGGTTCAGATCTGGAGTCAGTCATATTTAACGTATGGGTCATCGATATTGTCACATCTTTGAAGTCATATGATGTTCATAGACACAAGAAACTGTTTAAAAGAAGTCTACTTGGCTCACATTAAAACATTAAAATCCTAAATTGGTTAAATCCGTCAATCTTTTATACGTTTCCGATATGCACATTAATTCCTCTCAGCGTAAAGACTTGTTGTTTACTGCTGAAGAAACAATGCTGACGTACGATTCTCGGGTCCATCAATGCTCACTGGCTCAATTTGTAAAGCTCCATTAGTCCTGGACACGCAGGTGATTCAGAGGAGAATTAGTCGTGGCTGAGAGGTCGAGACAGTGGACCAGAAATCCACTGGGCATCTGCCGACGACAGAGGCTTCAACTTTAACACATCCTTCCCTCCCCTCCCTTTATATATGAGAAGTGATGCGTTAAGCACACGCATGTATCACTCATAGACTGTATAAAACATGGACGTTGCACCTGTGATGTCACCTACAGACCTACCTCCAGGCAAACCTTGAATTAACAAATCAAATGTAAACAAAACGTTTAAATCAGACATCGTCCGAGAAATGTTGACTGAATTTCGAGCAATTTGGCATTTGGCTGTCCACAATCAGCTGATTACACACTAGAAGGCACAAACTTATTGTATTTCATGGACTTGAACACTTGTAGGAACTGCTGGGTAGAGTAGAAACTGCTACAACTGCTAACTGCTAACATCAGCGTTATCATGCACAGGTCAACGGTCATCATATTACGTGAATAAAAAAGTTTATTTGTTACGTATAAGTCAGTCTGATGTCTTCATTAGAGTACATGTGAAGGCGATTTCTTTCAAAATACATTAAATATTTTGGACAATAGTTGCTGAAAACACGTGAAAAGACGATATATTACTGAAATGTGGAGTTAGAGGTTCAAACGGTTTTTCACCAGTTTTCAGTCCAGGATTTTGTGGGCGGTCCTTAAAGGGTGGCTCGATGACACGCTGAGGCCACCCTGAGCTAGAGAGATAGAGATGAATTCATCTCGCTCAGAGTGTTTCAAAGTTAGTCATGTCATTTTCTGAACTCATCTGACTCGTTTCAGTCGCTTCAAGATGGCCGCTCGACTGCTCCTGCGAGTGGGCGTGGCTTCAGCACATTCAGAGGACACGCCCCCACAGTCCTGGAGCTGAAAATTCATTTTTACCTGATTCTGACACCTAAATTCATAAAGTTGTCGATATTTTTAATCAATAAAACACTTTCTTCTTTGGCCTGACACACTCAGAACACATATTTATTCTCACTTTACACAGACTTTAATATATTTCATCACAAAATTACTGAGGTTAAGACCTTGCTAGCCCCTCCCTCCTGCAGCCATTGGCTCTAGAAAACGCCATTTAAGTTTCGCAGCCGCCACAGTTTCTCCTACACACTTAAAAGTGTTAAAGTGAGGATTATTCACTCGGTTGCAATCTGCAAGTTCACCACTAGATGCCACTAAATCTTCCACACACACCCCGGACCTTTAAAGTGAAATAGACTTCTAAAAGAAACTCTAGGTTAGTAGGAGTGTCAGAAAGAGAGGTGGTGTGTTTTGTTGCTGCAGAGCAGAGTGACATGGACTGTGGAGAACACTTCAGACCTGCTGGGCTCTATGAAAGTTTCAATCTTAATACCGAGCCAGGCAGGATTATGATGGAATAACACACATTCAGTTGCATAATCTCAGTGGACTACATGGTTGTATGTGTGTGTGTGTGAGTGAATTTTGAGCTGTAACAGATTTGAACTTCCTCTTCAGTTTATCTAACATCACTTCTTTTATTTCACCGTGTCACTGTAACCGTTAGGAAATGTCCTCAGTCTGCTCCTTAATTATTTCTCTTTCTCTCTCTCCATTCACTCTCTCCGTTCTCTCTCCGGGTGGTCTTGTCATCTCACATCAGTGTCAGCTGATCCTGACGTTGCTGCTGCAACTTGCAGTTGCCTTGGCAACGCCCCGGTTTGGGTGGGCAGGCAGCCAAGCAGGCAGACAGGCAGACAGCATAGACATGACCTTTATGCCCTACCTCTGATCACACCGTCCGGGTCAAGGTTCATTCAGGCTGAGTTTTATTTGTTTGATTAAAGTGTGCATTGACTTTAACCCCTAATTTAAAGTTCTCTGTAGGATGAGCAGAAATGTGAAAGTGTTGATGTCGCCCTGTTGATAGTGGTGTCATATCATAAAATACTTTGCAGCAAACCTATTTTGTCGATCGGTTTACTGAATGAATTTGTTGAAATCTGCCCAGAGGAGCTCTTAACCTACCTGAAGTAATACTATGACATTTTCATATAAGTAAATGTCAGATTTGCTGCTCTCTACCTCCAGTTAATAAAGCAGAACACTGTTTTGACCTTCTGTTCTCAGACTCTGCGCTCACGTGTTTCTGATTTTATGCCAAAATGTATTTACCCTAAAAGAAATGTCGCCCTTATTTTTTTTTTTTGCTGGTTGTCTTGATGATGTCGCTGCAAATTGTTTTCCTAGCAGCACAGCTCGAGGAAGGGTTCGGCTTTACAGGTGGAAGAGTAACTGTCGAGCCTTCGTGGCTGAACCGAACACAAAAATGCCACAGTGCATTGTTTGCTCCTACTAAAGAAATGAAAGAGCAATTTACTCTTAGGCAAAAAAGATATAAATAAAAGTTAAGAGAAGAATTTAAATTTACCTAGATGCCAAATTAAAGTCTAAAATAACTAAAAAAAAACTACAGTCACATCGACTAATTGACTAAAAGTCAGTCCCAGATTTACTCTTGTCCGGCAGCTTCTTGCTTGCTCACTCTCTCCTTTTCTCTTCTTGGGTTCCACTATCAACATCCTCTTTGGTCTTTTCTCCTCTGCCATTATGCCCATAGAGGCTGCTGAGCCCGGTTTACATTGCATGCTTACCCAGCTCCTGTTCTGGCACGACACTAGCTCTGATTACCCTCAGCATTCTCCCAAGCCCTGGACCTGAAAATTGTTGTGTGGTACAAACACTAACGCTTCCCCCCCGGTGCTCTGAGCTCACAGCCCGGCTAACGAACTGAGCTAACAGCCGCTACGGTTGGCAGCAGTTTACTTCACTGTCCATCAGGAAACTCTGTAAATCACAGAGAGTTGAGGCGGAGCAGCCGGAGGACATCAGAGGGAAAACCAGAAAACATTTTCTCCATAAAATATGATCCAGTTTCACCAAAATCAGTGAAATAGTTGGTGGTGTGTGACTTAGTGCCGTAAAGCGTTACGTACTTCTCCCGACCCGGAGCCCAAAGTTACATAGTGTGAGAACAGACGTACGAATGACAGAGACACCATTCACTTGATTACAAGTCAGTGTAGATCAACAAAGGTTGGATTCAGTAAACAGGGGATGCATGACTGTCAGATAGACAAATAAAGGCAATTAAATGGTGGCAAATGGAAAGTCAAACCATAAGACAGGTAGTGTGACAGAGGAGCAGATGGAGGAAAAAGGCAGGGAGGCAGAGAGACCGCGCAGCGACATGAAAAAGGCGGAGACAGAGACTGAGGCAGGTACTTGTAGTAAAAGGTCAACGCTCTTCTGATAAGGTGTGCTTGGACAGCATGCTCACAGCGAGCGGCCGAACGCTTGTCAACACGATACCAGTGCACTTCACTGGCCACGGTACACTCAGCAGAGCACACAAGGACGGAAGCATCGCAGTGTAAAGAGAGCTTTATAAAGCACGGCAGGTCGCTGACTGAAAGCAGCACAAACATGAACCCAAATAAAGACAACCGACATATAAAAGCCTTTACTGTCCACGCTGAGCAGAAGAGTTGTTATAACCAGTTACAGGATTTGCTGAATGGACAAAAAGAAAACCCAAACTGAAGTCGACAGCAGAAGGAGGACAGTGGTTAGTCAGTAAATGCGGAATTGTGCGTCATAGCTTATGTGAAGATATATATATAAATAAACTCAAACAAAAATAAATAGAGAGATAAAAAGAAAATCTAACTGACAGGATTATTGTTGTAACATTTGGCAAGCAGAGGCTGAAGACTGGGGACAGCGAGGAGCATGACACAGTTTTTTACATAAAATATCGTCTCAGCCAGAATAAATGAGTCACAACTTAAAACAAATACTTTCATCTATATTTAAAATTACTTTAAAGGAATGCGACATGAACCGAGCAGACAAAATATGTCCTGACAAACACGTCTCAGGATAAATGATGCACTAATAAAAACTTTAAGTGTGCAGACTTCCTCTGCTTTTACTTTATATTGTCAAATCAATCCTTTGTCAAAGTCCACCCTTTTCTTTCAGCCTCTGAGTTTTGTGTTTTACTGATTCTGGTTTGTAGTTGCATGTTGGATCTGCTACCGTTCAACATAACAGATCACTGTGTGCACCACTGTGACATCAGGTGTGTTTATATCGGTGAACTAGACGGATCTTGCCCGAGGTCGTGACTTGGATTTTGGACTTGTTGAGCATGAGAGCAAAAATCTGCAAAAGTATCCGTCAATCAACAACCTGAACCCGATCTGACCAGCAAACGGCCAACTTTATCCATTATAGCAGCACATTTGTCAGGTCTGAACACCGCTGTGCTCTCCATTCTTCTGCTGGGAGCAGTTAGAAGCTGTCAGAGAGCTCTCTTGTTTTTCTTTTCTCCCCCCTGCCCACAATAGTCCATTAGTGGGAAGACCTCGGCTAAATAAACAGACGAACTGCTCGGAACGTGCTCTTTATTGTTGTATGGCAGAAAAACAAGTTTCCCATCATCAAAAACAAGCCTTCCTCTCTCTCTCTTATGCACACCATGCACGCAAATGCTGAAGAGAAAACATACTGACGCCTCAACTAGACTAAAACTTTGAAATGACTAAAATGTGACTAAGATGGAAACATGGTAAACATTACACCTGCTCAGCATCAGCCTGTTATTTTGTTATTGTGACCATGTTAGCATGCCGTTAGCAATTAGCTCGCTCTCGAGATTGTGCAGCATCAACCTCTGATTATGTTTGTGAGTGTGTGTGTGTGTGTGTGTGTGTGTGTCCCCTATGGCTTCTATCTATAGAAGCAAAGAGATGAATGGAGCCCTGCGAAGCACCGTTGATTACACAGACCATTTCCTCCCTGCTTCCCTCTCTGCTTCACAGAAAACAAGACACAAAGAACACAGTGTGAAAGAGTGCACGATATGGAAATGAAGACGATGAGGAAGAGATGCAGAGAGGTGAGAAAGATGAGGGGAGAAAAGACAGTTAAGGACACAGAGGGAACAAAGTCAGACAGATGAACGGTTGTTCAAACGGTTGATAGAAGTCAATCTTTCACGTCGAGTGCAAAGTTCTTTTACACCATGTCAGAACGGCTCTTCTACAACTGTGAGAGGGCTGTGTTGACTGTCATTACTTACTACTAATTCAAAGAGATATCACTTCCTGTTGATGATCTTTCACAATAAAAGCTCTCCATTGATGAATCACATGAAGGTTTTTATTGTGAAGCAGCAATACGAGATGCAAGATTAAGACATCACCAATCTTGGAACACATTGGACAATGATTTAGTCTCTGGGGGCAAGCTAATAAAAAGCTGGGGCAGTTGTAGCCGAGTATGAAGTGGTCAGGATGAGAGTCAGCACCTCCAAAGTCTGAAGCCACGGTTCTCTGAAAATGGTGGAATGCTCCTTCCAGTTTGGGAGCGAGTTGCTGCCCCAAATGAAGCAGCTCAAGTATCCCAGGAGTGACGCGAAAATGGAGCACAAGATGGATTGGTGCAGCGTCAGCAGTAGTACAGACATTGTATCGGACCGTTTGGGGAAGAGGGAGCTGAGCTGGAAGGCAACGTTCTCGATTTTCTAGTCTATCTATGTTCCAACCCTCACCTATGATCATGAGCTTTGGGTAGAGACAGAGAATGACATTGTGGATACAAGCATGTCCTACGGTGGCTGGACATCCGCAGGGAACTCAAAGTAGAACTGCTCCTCCTTTGCGTCTGATTAGGATGCCTTCTGGGCGCCTTCCTTTGGAGGTCCTACCAGTCCAACTGGTAGGAGACCACAGGGCTGACCCAGAACTTGCTGGAGGGACTATATCACCCATTCGGCTTGGGAACGCCTCGGGATCCCTCAGGAGGAGCTGAAACGAGTTGCAGGGGAGACATCTGGGCCGTCTTGGTAAACCTGGTGCCGCCGTGACCCGACCCCGGATAAGGAAGGAAATGAATGTATGTATGGATGGATAATGAAACTCTAAATGGTCATCAGACTGCAGCTGATGGTTCCGAGTTTGCATCTTGTGTTCTGCCTCTTTCGGTCTCCATACAGACTCTTGAAACCAAAGACCACTCAACGTGATTGGTCAATACTACTCGGAAACTACTCGGAAAACTAGAATGCTTCTGGTGCAAAATCATCGTGGTAAACAGCCGCTTTTTAACAAGTTGGCTCTGAACTACCAACCCAAAATACTGACCTGCTGCTTGAGATCTCTTCTAGGTCTCCTTCACATTTAATGTCTTTGTGTCTCTTTTTTACCTTGTCAAAATGCACAGAGTTAAACAACCTGCACTGAAAAATATTAAAGAAAGACATCATTCAGCAACACCTCTCTGTTTGGACTTTGATTCACATTTTTCTGATGATCTCTGCCTTGAAAAAATTTGCGAGATACAATGAGATGGAGAGAGAGAGAGAGAGAGACATTGTAAACTTATCCTGCCCTGCATTGCCTCCGCTGTCCCCAAGTCACGCCCATATTCCCTCATCCACGTTTTGATTGGTCAGGCTGCCAGCAACAGTCTGCTCTCCATCCCCTCTGTTCCCCCTCCTTCCTCCCTCTCTCCCTCTCTCCCTCTCTCTCTTGCTCTCCATGCAGCTCGTCAGTGAATGAGTCCAGTCAGACACAAGCTGTTAAACAGCACAGCCTCTCTCTCTTTTTCTTTTTCTTCCTCTCTCATCATCTCTCGCTCTCTCTCTTGTCCTTTCCCGTCTCAGGAGCAGACAGTCAGTGGAGCATCGGCACGGCAACGGAGCGACACAGGACTGACGGTGGAAAGAGAGAGGAAGACGGCAAACCTCGCTCACAGCAACACAACATTAAGAACATTTACCCCAGAACATTAGCTGCACTTCAAATCAAAGCAGAAGCAACAGATTGCTCCCCCTTCTCAGTTGCAATTGTTGCTGCAACTGATGCTCTCCCGGCTGATCTGGGCTTGGAAACGAAGCAGATTTGCAACATCTCCTGCAGCTGCATGTCTCCTGGGTTTTTGAAAGTCAGTTTATCTGGTGTGAAAGCTCTGACAGAGCACGAGGGGATGAGAACGCTGAGCAACAGCAAGGAAAACCTTTGATTCAGACGGGGAGCAACACGTTTCAAGCTGGGCGTCAACATCACCTCTACCACCACCAGCGTCTCCTCCCATCTTCTTTCCTTCACCGGGGATCTGAAGAAGACCAGGCGTCCGATCTGTGAATGCACAAGCAGGAGGATGTTAGATTGACATGCAGAGTTCAGGGAGGTTTTTTTTGCTGTGAAAGAAAGTGAGTAAAGATCAGGTTTTATCAGCGTGAAGACTCGCAACCTGTCAACAATAAGTCCATCAGACAATCTGAGAACAAAAAGGGACAAACAGGACGATGTACACCAGCCTGAGAATGGAAGCAAAACAAGAATTCAAAAACTAGAGCAGCAATGACAAGAAGAGAGATTCAACTCTGCTACGCAGCACCGCAGATAGATGTTGAGTTAGAAAAAGCATAAACAAAGATATCATTTATTAGAGAACTTCACCTCAACAAGAGTGAGCAACCAACTGAGAGATATCTTACTTCACGAGGATGATTTTACACCATCGGGGTTGACAACATCAAAATCTTTCTTTGACGTTAACTTCTGCCGCCAATTAGTTTTCGCACCGACTGTATTCGGTGTGAGCACCTTTTTGGAGGTTCTCGCTCGACTCTTCTGAGGTGGATCTGCCGTGGGGGGCAGCTGACAGCCATCCAAGACGCCGCGAGCCGTACTCCGCGTGAAGAATGCCCAGCCGCGCTTGGCCAAGCCGGCCGACCCGGGCCCGACGGCGGGCCTGTACATGGAAAGATCGCAGAGCCGCATCAGCCTGTCGGCATCCTTCGAGGCCCTCGCCATCTACTTCCCCTGCATGAACTCCTTCGATGAGGACGACGGGGGTGAGTTTGAATGACACACACACACACACACACATATGCAACCACAATAAGATTGATTGAGCCACACATGGCAGATGTTATTTGACACCTGTCTGCTGGAAAACTGATGTTTCCATCCACGCGTCAGGCAGGGTGTTATGTAAATCTGTCATGGCTCAGAGGGCAATCTCATTCAGTAAATCGCCTCAACATGTGCATGTGCTGCACAAACCTCATATACTGCTTATCTTCACTATTTATCTTGTCTGATATCCAAAATCCACATTTTTATTCATGTTACATGTCAGATTATTAAACGTTAGATCCAGTGTGTGTATCTTGTGCACAATATGCGTTAAAAATGGCATATATCTGCTTACACTGCGTTATATTCATTAAAGTTTATATCGCGCTTACAAATTATCTTTATTAGAGCCCGACTAATATAGTCCGATTTTATTGCCCGATATAGGCCTATCGCAGATATATCGGTATGAGCGTATATGTTGTCCGATGTGCACCGATACGACAACGTAATGATGTCATTATTGGACAACAAAGTTTAGAGTTAAACTGTGAAAGATCCGGCTTTGTGACGAGCGTTTTCTAAGGAAGGATCATTGCAAGAAATGTGTGTTTATTTAAATGCATGAAAAATATCGGCTCCCTAATATTGGAATCAGTCCCAAAATCCAGTATGGGTTGGGCTCTAATCATTATGGGACACCCAGCACATTACTTTTACATCAAGCCACACAGTGATGGACACCTTGCAGTGATAAATGGCAGCTCGTAGAAGTAACAATGCTGACCTGAACTCACCGATACGGTTAAAAGTGAACGGATTCATACAGTTATTATTTACCTGCCGTGGTCTAACTTCTCGCCTTGCTGCGGTGATGTAGAACTGTTCTGCTGGGTGTGTTAGTACACCGTGACATCACCGTCGGGCGTGGTTACAGGTGCGACAGAGTTCACTTTAGACCTCATGGTGCAGCGAACTTTAAAGTTTTGAATCTGCTGCAAGAACCGGCCGTGCACACCAACGATAACAGACATCATGGTGAAATGTAAATGAGAAACAGATGAGCAATGCAGTACTCAAGTACAGTTTGTTTTTGGTTTGCACTGAAATTGGTACAGAGAGTAGAAGATGGGAAGCTTGCCCAACAGCTCATGTTAGCCCCCTGCACTCCTAACAGGTATACTCGTGCATCCTTGAGGATATTTTAAGACCTAAAGTGCTGCATCATTAACATTTCTATTATTAAAAAAAAAATGCATGAGAGAACAAGCAGTAGCAGCATGGTCAGTAGTATCTCATGGGATTTATTTCACACAGTTGGAACTTGTCGGAGCAGCTGGGACATGACCAAATAGTCTCCTTGGATCAAACCATCTGTTGTATTTATTTACATAGCAGATAACAGCCATTTCCAATCCAATACTTGCAGTACCTCGGTCTATCCGGAGCCAAAGCTCGAGAAATATCTTGCACACCGTTTACACCTGCTGTTTTAGACACACACACACACACACACACACAATTGTGGGCAACTAATTGCTTTTGTGAAATCTGAGATACACAGCTAAAGGAAGAACCCTGAAAATAAGTGTGACCTGTTTTTATCGGCAAATTGACGCGTGTTAACAGACTATTTGCCCTGTACTCTCATTGGCCCGCGTGTCTGTAACGATCAGAGATAACACTGCTGTGCACAGGATGAACATCACCTTTAATCAAACTGCTGAAAGTCAATATCTTACCTGTGCCAGTGAAGCTAATCCACCAGAAACATTGTGGACTTTGTGTCCTCAGGGGTTACGGTTCTCCGTGATCATTCGCTCTCACTGAGTTGTCCTTTCCAACCATGAATGAAGAGCTACCTCCTGGTTCACACCCGACCACGGACCTTTGTTGGATGTCATTCCTCAACTCTGTCTTCCCTAATTTGTCCTCTCGGCTGCTCTTTTGTAATAAAGCGTAGTGATTATCATTATACACGTGCTATCATGATCTGTTAGTTTTAAGTCGTGCTCATGTGTCTATAATGACTGATCCTCGTTAGACACCAGCCCAACATGTTGTCAGGGTCATTGTCGAGGTTGGCATGCTCTCATTTAATTGCCACCCTGAGCTCTTGACATAACCTTGAATAGCACTATTGTGATCAAACTTATGTGTTTCTTTTCTTGTGTACCTATTAGACAGTAGTGTTATTAATATAATGTTAAATGTCCTGTGAAGAATGTCATCTAGGGTGCAAGTAGCCTGTTTCAGAGGCAGCCACAATATAGTTTGGACCTGTTTTATGAGAACAATGAATACAATGTTTGCAGCTCATTTAGATGCTTTGTGGCTGTGGTTAATGTAACGACAGTAAAACCGTCTCTTTCCTCGTCTTTTTCCACCTCTCTTTCTTGCTACTTACAAACAAGGACGACTAATTTTGCCGTATATAAAGACGGTGACACATTAAATACATCATTAAATCCTGCATTATATTATATAGTCCATGATTTTGAACAACTTTGGTGCTCAGTCCTCTTTCTTTTCGTGCAAGGTCAACAACAGCAGACATAGCCAGCTAATATTACTGACTAGTCCAACAGCAGTCAGCCCAGCTCGGCGTCTGTCTTTCAGCCTTTTATTTCACCAAGCTCTCACCAACCACTAAAAGTCAGTCCCAGATTTACTCTTGTCCGGCGGCTTCTTGCTCGCTCACTCTCTCCTTTTCTCTTCTTACCATCCTCTGTCAGCGTCCTCTTTGTGCTCTTTGCCTCTGCCATGCTCTGCCAAGTGCTGAGTTGGTTACAATGCCCACTTGCCCGGCCCATGCCCATTCCGGCATCGCAACATTCCCAGGCCTAAAAAAAAACAAAACACCTCTTCCAGGCGGTCCAAAACACCTGCGGTACCACTGTAACCATTGACACTCTCCGGGCAGCACAGCTAACGAACTGAACTAATTAGCTAACGGCAGCTACAGGAGTTGAGGCGGAGCAGCCGGAGTTACATAATGTTGCATTCTTAAAAGTAATTGTGTTTTTGCGTCACATAATTACAAAGTGTTGGACAGCATCTCTATATTTTTATTATTTTTTTATGATATGAAACCAGATCCTCGCTAAAGCTAATTCACACCGTCACCTGCTTCCAACGTGTGTGTGTGTGTGTGTGTGTGTGTTTACTCTCGCCAACCAAGAACTGTCTGATGAAGGGCGGCATGCTGGGAACATCACCTGTATGAAGGTGTGAATAATTTGTTTACACTCAGGAACAGATACCAACGCTCTTTTGTTCCTCTGGACGTCTCCACAGGAAAACACACGCACACACACACACACACACACACAGGAATGCTCAGGCTTTCGCTAACGCAAACACACATCTGTATGAGCGCTCATGCATTCAGACGTCTTCACATGCTTAGAGACATACTTTGGGCGCAGCTTGACACACACACACACACACACACACACACACACACACACAGATATGAAAGCAGTGTGTGTGTGAGGTAATCAGAGCGGAGCGGCAGGCCGTGGTTTGTGGCTCTCAGTCTAATTAAATGCTAATATGGCTGCTGATTGTGGCTGACTGCAGCTAAATAGAGGCCCGATTGCAGGTTAATTCTCTCTCTCTCTTATTTTGTCCTGATGTCTCTCTGTCAGGCCTCCACTCTCTCGTTTCACTCGGCGGTCTGGAAATCCTGTTCGCAGGTTAACTCTGTCTTTCCACCTTAAATTATCTTTTAATCGCTCTCCGTCTTGTTTTCTCTGCCTCTCTTTTCCTGCTCCCCTCACTCGTTTTTTTTTCATATTTCATGTTATCCACTCTCTCGCTTCAGTTCAGCTTAACTCAAATACGTCTCACTGACAGGACAGGAAGGAAGTCTGTCCTCACGGCAGCAGAGCATCAAGTGAAGTAATAAAAATAGAACAGTTCACCTGCCTGAACGTTTGTTTGTGTGTGTCTGGTGTTTCACATTGAATCTAAAACATTTTTTGAAGACCTGGACATCCGATGTGAGTTTTCTTACTGTGATATGAGCACACATTGTTTATCAGAGATAAGATAATAAGAGTTTATCAGACACTGCTCAGCGAGAGGGAAGTCAAACAGTAGAAGTGAACTAGTTACAACGTAGCCAAATCTACCAGGATTGTGCATTTAACTGTATTTAATTGGACAAAACTTTGCATAATGTTGCAACAAAAGTTGAGCCTGTTGTTTAGCAGAATGATGATGTGTTATTAAGGCTTAAATCTACCAGGAATGTGCATGTGAGTAATAATTTAATTAGCCAATTAGTGCAATGGAAGCTGTAATTTCTGACCCAGTGCTCGTATTGGTGCGAATATGACCCGATGGTGCAAATCTACAAGAGTGTGGCAGGTGATGGAGGTTTTTTTCGATAGATCATACCCTCACGATGAGTCATCTGTGACGCCCAGGTACAAATCATTTGTTCAGCTGAATTTTGTGCTTAAAATCTGTTGTTAACTTGCTAAGCAGATAGATCGACAGGATGATGTAACATTTCAGTTTTACATTGACCGATAACATGTTCTCACTTCCATTTGTCAGAGGAGGCAGCGTGGTTAGTGGCCCGACATTTCAAACTAGGATGCTGTAGGTACCACTTTAGTGTTAGTTCTGCATGTGCACGGCAATCATAAATATGCAACGTCCAGTTAGACTTTCAAAATAAAGCTTGTCGAGAAAGACTGAAACAGTTGCAGTTTGGTTAGATTTAGGCACATTAACTACTCGGTTAGGGTTAGGAAAAGGCCGTAATTGGGCTCAAAGAAATTCATAACGTAACATATACGATGTATGTAAGGAAGAAATGCAGGTCTGTGTTGACAACAGCAATCTCCTGGATGAAAGTCCTGTGTTTGTTTGACTCATCCGACCACCTAAACCTCGTCCATATGCAGACTTTCTCACTCTTTATACTCCGTCACCAGACTTCACCTGCACATTGAAACATCATGCCATCATCAGCCAAGCACAGAAATGACCCTATGCCATAGGACTAGCATTGGGTCATTGGTCAAGCAGCGATATTTGATGACTTTGGACGACTTAATGATGGTCTGTTCACTCAGTTACTTCTTTCTTTTTAGGTGGTACAACCACAAACACAACCGGCGACTGAGTATAGTTCAAACAAAGTTTATTTAACAAAGCCAGAGGGGTGAATACTGCAGGGGAAGGTAGGCGTCAAGCGGTGAGGTGATCCAGGGCTGTCCGTGGCTGATTTCCAGAGACAGGAGTGGTAAAGAAGTGAGGCTGGACGTGGCAGGTGAGTGGCAGGTAGGGACCCTGAGGGTGCAGCGAGAGCAAGGGTTAGCAACAAATCACAAAAACTGGAGTAGACAAAAAAAAGAGCGCTGGGTTTGGCTGTAGCGCGGTGTAATACTGCACTCGTGATTGGATGATGAGCTGAAGGTGATCAGTGTAATGGCAATTTCAGTTTCTTTGTTTCAACCACTTGAGACACCCAACCTTCCCCCTTCCTAACAGAAGATACCGGGTTCTTTTGTGTTTTAAATTGTGATGTCCAGACTTAACTTTGCACCTACATACAAGATCCTGCAGGATACCCCAGGTGTAAAACACACCCAAGGGGGTCGAAAAAAGGGTGTGAAAACACCCACTGGGGGTGCGGCCCCTGCAGCAGACAAAGGGATGTGAAACATACTCTAGGGGGTGTTCCTCAGGTATAAATGTTTAGGTATTCCCATGCTCAGGGTCTTTCTTCATCTTTGACCGCTCGCGTGTTGATTGACCTTTTCTTTGCAAAGAAAATAAAACCTTGTCGGCCGGCAGAAGTCTCTATTTCATTCTTCACCAGCAGCAGAGAAAATTTCCACAACATCAGACAAGAGAGGCACACATACAGAGACTGACAGGACAGAAAGTGAAGGGAAAACACCAGAAACTGGGAGGCAGACAACCTCCACGTGACATAATAAATCATACCTAAAGTTATAACATTAATGTGAAATAAATGGGCGGACAAAAGATAAACAGACGTTCAATGTCTGACATTAAGATACAAGTATAGTAGATTATAAAAACTCATTCCACATATTTCTTATAGTCGATTCTGTGGTTCAGCCTTTGTTTTAAAGGCAGGATGATTTGTCGTCTTAATTATCAGACTGCATTACTTGTAGGTGGAACTAATAACCTGACAACGAGCCCAAATTGAGTAATCATTTTGGTTCCCTGAGTGAATTTACATTGTAAAGATTTATGTCCACCTTAAAAAGTAAGTAACCTTTAACTCAAGAGAGAGAGGCGAGGTGAGTTCCTTGGTAGAAAAATTTAAAAAAAAAAAAAACACACACTCATCTCTGTCTTTGACCTGAATTACAGTTTGATGTTTTTCCTCTCAGATCTGATGTCTTTCCAGCTGATCTACACACACACACACACACACACACACTTATGTATGTGTTATCTAGCAGCTCAGGTGTTAGATCTCACCACTCTTGGTGACAGACTGACAGCTGAGTGCAGATTTCCCTCCGTTACAGAAAAAATGTAAAAAAATTAAGCGTTCGCTCAGCCTCTCATCGATCCGTCCATCTCCTCACCTGTGAGACATGAACTGACGTCCAACGTCCTTTCGGCCTGATGGTCACCGTGTTTACACTAATGAAATTATGTTACTCACGGTCCCTTAAATGCTCTCATCTTCTAAAGAGAGTAATAATGTATTCCCCCAGACGATTGGCATCTTCTTGTGTGAAAGTAGCGAAACAGATTTGGATAATACATTCAGAGGTTTTCCAGCAATATGATCTGTTCCTTTTACTTGCAACAAGTACAGTAAAAACACTAATGCTAGAGTAGATTTGTACTCGCTGCATGAAATGTTACTTATGCTCCTTTCATGCAGCAGAACCTTCACAGACATATGACTCAGTATGTGACCCACTCGTATGATTCAGCAGTCTCTGGTGGGCAGAAAATTCTTCATTTTAAAGGTTATATATATGAATTTCACTGCAGCTACTGCTGCACCGGCACCTCCATTGACAAAACCAGTAATTCTACGTCACATATAATCGTAGAACACACACAGAAACAACGGGAACATAAATCACTGAGTTAAAGAGTGAGTGAGCTCACCATCAACATTCCCTCGTGCCCCGGTGGTCCAAAACGCCTGTCCGACAAACACTTAGCACTCCTCCGGTGCTCTGAGCTCACAGTCTGGGCAGCCCGGCTAACAAACTGAGCTAACAGCAGCCACAGTTGTCAGCAGTTTACTTCACTGTCCATCAGGAAACTCTGTAAATCATCACAGAGAGTACAGCTCCTAACCCTAACCGTGATCGTACCTGGTGCACAGAGTTACGTAGTGCAAGAACAGACGTAGACCATTCACATGATTACACGTCAATGTGGCATTAAAATGACCTGTTACGTATGTAATGCATTGACTAAAAGTACTTGTTTTTGCCATTGACAGGCTCAGATTGTTATTCTTCATGTCTGACAACATCATGGGAATGATCCTACAAAGGTAGACCTTCCTGTTGAAGAGTAAGAACCTATAACGGTGTAAACAGTTATATCGTTCTTCATCTTCTCCATGTAAACAAGCTGTAACTTGTGGACAGAAACAGATTAAAACTCACCTATAAACCGTCTTCGTTAGTCTTCCCGCTGATCCGACATTCACCAACTTTTGATCAAAATAAATCCGTAATTCACGGAGTTAGAAGTGAAACAGCTGCTCTCCTTCAGTCGCTCTCCTCAAAGCCAACTGACTCAAACACACGGACCGGCCGGCTCACCCCCTTTTTGGTGCTACTCAGACCAGAACCGGTGCTGCTGCCTGGAGTCGGCTCAGTTCAGCTGAAACCGTTGACCCGTTCATACTGAATTAGTGTCAGTTAAAGTGCAGTGTTTACACAGTGATTTATGTGGTTTATGGTTTATGTTATGAACCTTTTTTTTTTTGGCAAGGTAGAGAAAAAGTCAGTCAATACATACACAGTTATACCTATATACCCCAGTATATTTGTCAATACTTGCAATATAGTTACCTGGTCATTACTTGTTGTACTTTTTCAACATTCAGCTCCTAGAAATAACTTCAACAAAACACACATACGTTTTTTAAAGTGTTTCAGGGAGGATTTTTTCTCCTTCTCAGACTTCTTGTTCTTGTTCATTCTGATCTTTCCATTAATCAGACAAAGCAAAAAAAAATCTCTAATATAGAAGCAGAACAGGCGCTGCTGCTGCTGCTTCTGCTCAGGGAGACTAATTGAGTCTATATTTCTTTTTGTGAGTGTCTGCTGCTGTAATTCTCCGCTTGTAGGGACCAAATGTTCTCCCAAGAAGACAAAAATGAATTTTTTTCATCTCCTCACAGGTCCAGTGTGTAAGATTTAGAGGGGATCTGTTGGCAGAAATGGAATATAATGTTCAAACGTAACTGCGTAATCGCCTCAAAAATGTGAACTGTTGTGTTGTTGTTGCCCCTAGAATGAGCTTCCTAGGGTCGATAAACCAAACACTGGCTCTAGATAGGAGTTTCGAGGCAACCGGCAACCGTAGCCTCCTCCTTTTCTCTAGCAAGGTGGAGAGGGTGAGGTGAGGGGGTATTCAGTTGGCACTAAATCTTACACAGTGGACCTTTAAAAAGCTCATTTAGGATGGCATATAGCAGCTAAAGTAATGAGATGTCACATATTGTTGGAGGATCAGGAACACGAGCCTTTAACGAATCAGAGGATAGATGGAAAAAGAACAATGTGAAGGAAGGAAGGAAGGAAGAATGAGAGGAAAGCCAGTGATGGATGCTGGAGCAGAGGTGGAGGGAGTAGGGAAAGAAGGGAGGCAGGTAGGAGTAGATACGGAGAGAAGAAAGCAGCATCAGTCATGCATCGACAGGTCACATGCATGCATGGAGAAGGGAGGAGATGGAGGGCTGAGGAGGAAGGAGGAAGGAGAGAAGAGCGATAGAGGTGAAAGAACAGCAGGGGGAGGGAGGGAGGAAGTGAGAGTTGAAAAATTAAAATGGCTCAGTGGGTCTCGTTTTCCCTCCTCGCTCGTTACCCTTGTCTCCTACTCCATCTCTCTGTCTTCATCCCTGCTGTCAAGTCAAAAGGAAGGAAGGACGAAGGAGAGAACGGCGGGGTTAAAGTCGGAGTAAATGTTATCACGCTGTGATGTTTTTAACGAAAGAACATGTAGTTAAAAGACTCGTACCTGCAGGAGTGCTGCGACTGTGGCTACGATAATGTGTAACACCAAAAAAACGAGGCGGAAAGATGCACGGAGCTAATGTCAAACATATGAGTTACAGAGGAGAACGAGGGGAGGAGAAAGAAAGGGGGGAACGAGAGGAGGAGAGAGGTCTCTGGTGTGCTTCTGAGCTGGAGAGATGACCCAGAAAAGTCAGGAGTACAAAATGGACTGCCAGGAAAAGGAGGTCTATTCTATAGGGAGGAGGAGGAGGAGGCAGAGGAGGGGAGGAGGAGGAGGAGGAGGAGGTGAAGGCTGCAGGTGTTCATTTGTTATAGCGAGCAGTATGGGAGCAGGGAAGGTGTTCTTCAGTGTGTTGTAGTCTAATGCAGGAATAATAGCTGTGGTGGTTGTTTCCATGCAGCGGATGTGGGAGGCGGCGATGCACATCAGCAGCACCACATGTTAGGCTGACGTTTGATTAATTAGTATTTCATTACTCAGGGTTTATACGGTAACGTGACGTCAGACAATGTGCTCATCTTTACCAAACTGAGAGCTGCGAGAGGACAAAGATTTAATGTTGGCAAGTTCAGCTTTTTCTGGACTCGCTGCTCTGCAGGAGATTTTTATTTGTTCTCAATTTGCTTAATTAGTATAAAATTGACTGCTGGAGTGTTTTCGCAGTAGGTTTTTTATTAGTCTCACATTTAATGGACAAAACTACCCAAACTGGACATGCATGAATTCATTTTAAGACAAAGTCAGACCTGATCAAAATGTTACTGAAGTGTACAACAACGACATTTTTGGCTATTTCTATATAGTTATTCTTAAAGTCTGTTACCAGGTCGGATGTTTTAGGACGGTCTGAGAAGTGCTGCCTGTTTGATGAGTGATTCTGAGGGCTGCATCTACGGCCGGACCTCACTGCTTACTGTACAAAAGCACAACTTTAAAACTTTGTTCAGTAATTTTGGTGAAGCTGGATCAGATTTTATACGTAATATATTTGCTGGTTTCCCCCACTGACAGTTTAAAGAATGGACAGCGTAAGGAGTAATGTCAGACACGTTTCTGAAGAGATGTTTTGAAGTTCAAAATCTGAAATCTGTGGCTAGGAGAAATCTATGTTTATTTCTGCTGTGAAGCTGGACATTTTAACATGGGGACTTATGGAGACTGACTCACTTCTGGAGCCAGCCTCAAGTGGACTACAAGAGGAACTGCAGTTTTTGGCACTTCCACATTGGCTCCACTTCACAGCCACGGAGGTTGCTGCTGGGTTTTCCCTGTCATGTCCTTTGGCTAGATAGCTTCAGCGTTATTTGATTTACAGAGTTTCCTGATGGACAGATAGCTTTAGCCTAACCACTTGCTAAAGTTGCTAACGGCTAATTAACTGCTGCTAACTAAATCTGCTGTTAGCAGGGATGCCAGGAACCAAACCTGGAGAGAGAACCACCTCGGTAGGCTACTGCTGCTTTTGAAGGTTGTGTCCTGGGTCCAGCTGTGTTCACTGGAAGGTAGACGTTGACACTACATCATAGCGCTACCTGCAAAGCAGAGAGGGGGGTAGTAAAGCAAACTCAGTGCGCCAATACTGACCAGGAAACAGGTACATATGCTGAAGCAAATAACATTCTGCTTTCTGTGGCAACTTTAATTGAAAAATATAAAGTAACAAGTAACTAAAGCTAATTTTAGTACAATATTTCACTGTTAAATGTAGAGGAGGTATAAAGTGGCATGAAAAGACTTCATATTAGTACTTGAGTAAATGTACTTAGTTACATTCCACTGCTGGAACAGACCAGAGGACATTTAGATCTGAACCAAAACAGGAACGCTGGCAGCAGCTTGACATCTCACCAATCAAACAGCAAAGCAACACGTCACCATTTTTCCTGCACTTCACTGCTAACACCCTCCGACTGCCGCGGAAAAATAATTTCACTCCTGTAAAGACGACCACGACGATGATGACGATGATGCCGAACACGTGCAGATCCAAACGGAGGTGCAGAGCAGAGGATGCAAAGAAGGAACGAGACACAAAATGACGGTCAGGGGACAGAAAGTCGGCCTGAATGATGCACGTCGAAAACAGGCTCGACTGTCCTGACAGGCTGCATTGTGCCAGACGGGGAGAGCAGGAAGTCAAGTTGTCATGTGGGCTTCAAGTGCAGACAAAGCCACATGAGACGAGCTCTACGATGCCTCTTCAACCATGGCGTTACATAATGAATGAGCGCGTGATTTCATTCTTAATGCCAGAGCCGGTTAACAGCCGTGCTTTGTGTGGTAATGACAGGAAATCACTGAGAGGCAATTTGAATGTGTTGATCCGTCGAGTTTTGACAGCCACCTCCCATTGTTCCTGATGACAGGTTAAATCCTCCCTTCCTGCTCCGGCAGCTTGTAAATTGTTCTGATACGAGTGTCTGTAGTCAATGAAATGGAAATATTGGTTAAGAAGCCTTTTTTCCTCATATCTTTCTCTCACTTTGACCTTTCACTTTCCTCTCCTCCTCCACTTGTTTTCACGTTCTAATCAGTTCCATTTCTCCCGTGTCTTCCTCTCCTCTCGAACTCATCTTCTTCACGCCTCTGTTTATCTTCCATTTCCTCTCCACTCCTCTTCAGTGTCTCATCTCCCCTTTTCGTTCATCTTCCCCTACTGTGCGTCTCCTCTTCAGTCTTCACCCCTCATAACCTCTAATTTTCTGCCTTCTCCTTCACCTCCTGCACCCTCTCGTCTTCGTCTTCTCCTTTACTTTCTCGCACTCGAAAAGCATCTTGTTTTTGTGTAATTTCCACTGCTCTGGTCATCCTTTTTTATCAGTTATGGTGTCACTGTGAGCGCTGAGATCTGGAAGTGGGAATGCGTCAGAAATCGGCATTTTTCACAGCAGACAAGCACAGATGGAACCAACAACATTAACAGCGGCGCCGTTTGATTCAAGTGTCCCAGGAAGCCATGAACTGTTTCCATTTCGAGCAATCCTTGTCTTCTAAATTTAATTCATACAGCTTGTTTGCAGTTTGTGTCAAGCCAATATGTTTGGTGGGAAATGTGTTCCTGTAAAATTCAAATTCAGTTTTTATTTTTTTTTAATTTTAGAGTCAGTCTTAGAGACAAGAGACAAGACCTGTTGACTTCTTTAATATTTAAACAAAAGCACATTTTTTAATCATCTGTAACTTGTGAAATACACTTATTTGCTTTCTGGTGTAGAGTTAGAAGATTTATACCACATATCCGTCCATTAAATACGAAGTTAAAGCCAGTTGATGTTAGCTTAGCTTAGCATAAAGACTTGAAACAGTTAGCCTGGTTCTTTCTAAAGGTCTAAATCTCACTATAAACACATTATATGTTATTTGAGCAATTGAAGTAGTATCTTACTGTAAGAAATCACAGTAAATAACTGGTAGCCATTGACAATTAATGTACTCTAAATTTCACAGTAATTAACTGGCAAATTTCACAGTAATTAACTGGCAGCTATTGACATGTAACTTGCTGTAAAAATCAGTTTGAGCAAGGCGTAATTTCTTGGCCATCCACAGGAGTCTCTGCTGGTTGCCTGGCAACTACTCAAAGCCAAGAAATAGTAACACACGGCACATAACCAAACTATAAAAAGTCTTAACGCTGTCATTTTTATACTTACACAAAGACTAGGTGATTAGAGGTGCCGATAGAAGGATTTTGTCACCTTCAGACTGAGCCAGGCTAACTGTTTCCACCTGTTTCAAGTCTTTATGCTAAGCTAAGCTAGACAGATTTAACTCTCCGCCAGAAAATCAGTGCATTTCCCAAAATGCTTTCTGCTTTAGTACAAAGGATTTAGTGGCATCTAGCGGTGTAGTTGTGGAATGCAATCTTCCAGCCTAGCATGACGGAGAAACTACGGTGTCCACAAAGTGCATTAAAATTAGGAAACCTCCAATCCAGAGCCAGTGTTTTGTCCCTTCTGGGCTACTGTAGAAACATGTCAGACTCGGTGTAAGAGGACTAACTGGATCTGTAGATATAAAAGTCTCATTCTAAGGCAACAAAAACATAAAGATTCTTATTATTCTGTAAATAGAGCCTCCTAAATGTGAACAACTGGACCTCTAACCGAGTGTTTTTAGTAGTTTATTGGATGTGATTTCCAGTCTCCAGTGCCTGGTGCTTCATACTCCTCTTTCCTGTGACATTTGTGCTAATATAAGGATGTGTCATGCTTCCTTCAAGTATGTAAATGTGATTTGTAAGAGATAGGGTTGAATTCCAAGCACTATGAACACACTTACTGGTATGAAATTTGAGTTACTCACATATGCTTGGGCTTTTTGACGCACCAATTTATGCTCGAAGCCGTGACGGCATCAAAGACCAATGCACCCTACCTCCACTCCTTCATTCACTCACATAGTGAGCACACATCTGTCAACTTGTCAAATGTTTTCATATAAAACACCTGAATGTTTCTAGCGTCTCATGTTCCTCGCTTTGGTGTCATGTTGCTAATTAGATTAAGTTGTAAATACAGAAAAGCCTTAATGAAATTAAGTTTGTGTAATTATCTGCTTTTTATTAATTCATCTAATTGAATGTAATAGAGTTATAATTTGCTTACATTACACTTCTGATACCTGAAGTTAGAGAATCATCAGATGTTTCTTCTCTTTTTTGCAGCTTTGCAGAAAATAACTGAATGAGATGGCGCACATTAGCTGTAACTGAATTTTCTATGTAATTTCTTGATGTGATTATCATGTAGAAAAGTGCATTAGCACTTAATAGAGTTACAAAATCTCTAATGACACCTGCGCACTGCAGATAACATTTCCCGTTGCTTTAGTATGTTAATTGAACGAATGGGAGGACGTACAGAATCACTGTAAAAGTGTCTTTATGATGCACTGACTGAACCGACCAGTAAACGAGCCATTTTTCTCCACATGCAGCACTTTACAGCTGAGTGCTGCCTTGTCCAGTTATTATCTGGCAAGATGCTGTTTGTGAGTGTTTGGGGGGGTGTTCAAGAGCGCATTGTTACTCTGATTAAACATAGACTCACTAATTTAGTTATAGGTATCAAAAGCGTCACCACATTGTCAGCTCAGTGTTGATTTTATGGTATTGCAATGGTAATAAAATGACTTCTGAGTCAGGTCATATTATGGAGCCACAAAGTCTGTGCAGAGAGGTGGTTGAGGTGGATGGATGGGTCAACCAAACTCTGGGATTCAAACACACAAACCCAATGTTCATTTCCTGTTTCCAACATGGCAAGAAACTCAAATTCACAATAGTTTACTGGCAGCCATTGACAAGTAACTTGCTATGAACTAAATCACAATAAATAACTGGGAGCCATTCACAAGTATTGTAAAAAAAAAAAAAAATCAGTAATTAATTGGCAGCTACTGACAAGTAATTTACTGTAAAAAATGTGCTGTTAATGTTAGTTTCTTTCATCAACAACAAGCCCAGTGGTTATTATAGCAGCCATGATGATGATGCATCCCTAACCTTAATGAAGTTAAGTCTTAGCCTGACCTGTAGCGTTGTCATATCATCAAACTGGTGTAATTTTCTAACAGTGATTAGGGAATGGCTTTGGAAAGCAGACAAACTGTGTCATTCTGTTGATCGGGGCGTGTGTTGCTCTCGAGCGCATGGACAAGTAGCATGTTGTGTTGCTAAATTTGGAAGACTTCACGACAGAAAAATGCAGCCTACTTTCTTCTAAAAGTTACTTTTTATTGTACAAACTGTTTCAGAGTGAGCACACTACAAACTCAGGCTCGTCTTTATATCCAGGATGTGTCTGTTTCATCAGTCAGTCTGATTTTTAATTAGTGTTTGTCCCTTGTGACAATCCCACATGTGGACCTCATACCAACAAAGTGTTTCTGATTCTGAAGTCGGCTTTAACGTTGATACGACCCGTCCTTCATCAGAGTGTGTCCTGCTTTCCAAATGTGGGGAATCATTTTCCAGTGGAGCGCAGGCAGAGCAACGCGACGTGTTGCCATCTGATACAATAAAAATTTTAAATTGTAACAGCTGTTAGGCCATCAGAGTGTATAAAGCACTCAGAGGGAGGGTGGCTCAAGTAAATAAGCTTTGAAAAGAACCTCAGCGATGGTTATTACTAAAATTTTGTGCAAATATTGCTGATTCTGGAGAGGGTGTGCTTAAAAAAAGGCCTTTATTGTTAATATTTACTTGGCTTCAAGAGCTCCTTTAGAGCCCTTGACTAATTTCATCAAGTCTTTGTTGTAGTTGAGTCTTCAAAGTGGTCTTTCATTTCTAAAAGTCCTTACTCAGATATTTTCCTCATTTTAAAAGAAGTCTTTGTTGGAGCCTCTTCTCCCATTTTGGATGAGGTAGTCCACCCCGCTTCCCTGTCGTCTCAATACAGACCTTGGCGGGCAGAAATCCCTGCAGTGCCAGCTGTAATTGAGGATAGAGGACTCTGTTGTGTGTGTGTGTGTGAGTAAGTGAGTGCTAAGACAAGTGCTTTTCGTGTGTGTGTGTGTTCTTGCTCAAAGATCCAGCCAAAATCATGTTAAATTTATTTCACTGGAAGCACCGACAGAATCGGATCTCCTTAAAGTGATTTCTTCACCCTGCAGAAAGACGCAAAAACTGTCCAGTCATTGCCCCGATGTAGAAGACACAAACGCCAGAAGATGGTTTTTGTACTCAGTTTAATGGATTTCATCAACATCCTTTCAGTATGTCACTCGGTTGTTGAGTTTATTTACAGAATGTATGCAGATCGACAACTCTTCAACATATTTGGACTTTTATGTCCGTTCACTGCAGCTCTGATACATGTTCATATCAACAAGTGAAAAGCTACAAACACACTTCTTGTGTATTTTTGATGCAATGTCATTCAGTTGATTCCCTGATGTTTCTTCTAGCGCCAACAAGAGGTTAACACGTTTGGGTTTTAGTGAAATATCTCTAATGAGTGAATTGATGTAACTTTGTGAAGAGATTTGTGTCTCTTTGAGGATGACTTGTAATCATTTTGGTCTTCCTCTGACTGCTTCTCTCGCACCACAATGATGCAAAACTTTGGTTTATGCAAAACTAAAATTTCTGCCATTCATAATCCACTGGTTCAAGTCCTTAAACATGGGCAGGACCTTTCTCTGTACTGCACAGGGTGTGCAGAGTTCTCCTTTAAAGCATTTCTCATTGCTCATAAAATAATACTGACTATCTATTTATGTCTCTGCACATGAGGAAATGCATAAAATACCATCATAACTGATGGGAAACATGTAAATGTTGTAAGAAAAGCTACATTTATTGTACCCAAATAACCTAAACTAAGGAAAAAACGCAGCTCCAAACTACTTTATGTTACTCACTGCCATTGTTTGAGAGACTCTAACTTTTTTACTGCATTCATTTGTTATAAACTACCTATTTAAGATTTTTATCACTGCCTTTTATCAAGTAGTGAAGAAACACAGATTATTTTATTGGTCTGGTCCGTCACAATGAAGATTAATATCAGTGATTTAATTGTAAATCACTTTGTTGTATCTCTTCAGCGACGCAGTGCTTAAAGTTCGGAGGAGCAGAAATATGTGATCTTTATTTTTTCCTCTCTTTCATTATTGCCGCTGTCAGCCTCTCATTTTCTGTCTTTCTATCTTTACCTCTTCTTTGTCTCTCTCGTTCACGTCGCTCAAACTCTGTCTCGTTATTTCTAATTCGGCCTCTTTTCTCTTTTGTGTCCTGACAGATTTTTTTCTTCCAGAGACCCTCCCTCTTTTTTTTTGCTCTCTCTCTCCTTCCTGTCTATCGCTCATTGTCTCTGTATCAGCGTATAACCACCCTTTCACCAAATGCATCAAAGTTTGTTCTATAAATTTAGTAACATACTTCAGACCACAGTCTCCTGCATCATCATTTTATTGTCGTACTTTTTTATCCATGTTACCTTTTTCAACATGAACTTCATCAATTTTAATGACTTTATGAACTCAAATAACGTTGTATTGTATAACAGAAACATTTAAACAACCCAATGAAACCTGTCTCTAGGACAGTTACAATATTCACTGGAGATATTTAAGTGTATGTAAGTAAATAATGTATAAACAGCCTGACGTCAACGTCCTCAGATTCTCCCCGCTGCCGACGCTGAACAGATCCCAGCGGAGGCTCAACCGACGTCCTTCCACAACCTGTGGTCACATTTATAATTTCAACATTAAACTTAAGTAGACTATTATTATTAATGACAAGATCCATACAGTGTAAACATTTTGTAAGCATTACAAAAGAAGCTAACTGAAGGTAGGTAGGTGAAGGATAATCCAGAAGCAAGCTTGAGTGTCGGGTGTGCCTTCATCATGAAGTAATTCTTTCCATCCTAAACATCATAAATAAAGTTAATCCAATCATCTGAGTCCTAAAGAGGTAGCTTTCTCCGATGGCACAGCGCCCACATGCAGAGTCTCTGGTTTAAATGTTAAAAGTCTACCTGGAATATTTTTGGTAAAATTTTATGAACCTCCTGTCAGAAAGGATTCAGTAATAGGCAAAACCAGAATATATGACAGCGATTTGCCTCGGAGGAACCACACTGTCTCCAGCAGTTGGAGGATTTGGTATTTTGAACTGGAGTAATGAAGATCCTGATGAGGTTTTTCCAACAAAACTGTCTTAAAGCTTGAAAGTGAAGTTTTCCATCGTAACTCAGATAAATTCTGCCATTCCTCATCCGTTATTCCAGGCTAAGTAAAATTTTTTTGTCTTTAATGACTTCTGTTGGTGCTCAGCAGGAAGGTAAAATGATGAAATTTATAGCTTGTATCGTCAGAGATATTTCAGTGGTTGACCGACAGACCATGGATTGGAGAGATTGAAATCTGGAGCAGACATTCATGGTGCCCAGAGGATGAATCCCAACTACATTTGGAGACGGACTGGAGCAACTAGACGGACTGGAGCAAAATTTAACCAGATATTCATGATTCTCAGACAATGTATCCTACAACCTAAGTGTCTACTCCAAACCATGAGGTTTCACCATCAAGATTCATTGAAAAATTATCCCATAACTTCTCTATCATCCCCTAGCGACTCAATCAGGTCAAAATTCCGATTTTATAGACTAATGTTTCCATCAACTTCAGTTAGATGTCGTGTTTAGTGCTACTTAGCTAATATTAGCATGCCAACACACTATATTTCGATGGTGAACACAGCATGTAAACAGCATGTTAGTGGTTTCATTGTGCAAGTGCTGCTGGACCTAAGTACAGACTCTCTGCTAGCATTGCTGTAAATTGTTGTACCTACAAACCTGCCAAATGACAGTAAAGATGTGCAGCATTGGACATAACATCTTGATTACTCTGATCTGATGTAATCGAGCACTTCCAGCTTGACATTTTCATTTCATATGTAATAAACGAGCCATAACCTTCACATAACAGATGAAAAGACGTCTTACGTGTCCATAGAATGACCGGTTTTACAAGCCACGCGTGTGTGTTTTTAAACTACAGTACAGCAGGTCAACCTCAGTGCAGCAGGTTAAAAGGTCATTAATGAACCAATGATGAATGAGGATTTTTATGACAGAAATGCAGAATCAATACCAAGGTTTAACCAGAGTATTGGCAGCTGCAGGCGCGATCAATAACTCTCCCCACAGGTCACCGTGAAACTCCATTTACCCTGAGTGGAGACGATGGAAAACATCCACTCCAATTTGCCGGAGCGAAATTTTCAGTGGCAGGGAGGAAGAAAAGGTGATCAACCTGGACATGCACAAATACACAGAAACCGGACGGAAACACTTCCCCTTATTCAGATAAACCTTTTTAATATGAACATTCAATGTTCGGAACATGAACAGTACGTCTTTTAAAATATGCTCATTTTAAAATTATGGAACTTTCTTCCATGATAACCAATGATCTGTTAGCTCATAAGCATCTGGTCTAATCTCAATGGACAGATATCTGCATATGAATGTAGGATTTGTAGGGAAGGAACCAAGACTTTGGCACCGGAAGTGTTCTGGTTTCCATTTGTAGTCCGAACAGTATTGATCAGTCACATTTGTGCAAGCTTTGGTTGCGACAGCAAAAGAATTGGGCGAAATGCAAACCCATCGGCTATCATCTGACATGATTTAGCTTTTTATGAACTCTTTTATTAACTAGCTGTAAATATGTTTGTAGCGATTAGCTGAAATTTGTGTTTCTTATGCTTCTTGTGCATCAAGTTGCTAATTGGACTGCAGAGAAAGTCTTTGCACGGATATCCGGATAAAGACTAGCTACACCAGAAGCATCAGCTGTTGCCCCCAGAGGCTAAATTGTCATCAGGCGATAGCCGATTGGTTCTGAGATTGCGTCTGGCCTGGTTTCTTAGAGAAGTGCTCCACTTTGTGACCTGGTTGACTTGGTTGTAGATCCGTAAAGATGTTTCACCTCTCATCCAAGAGACTTCTTCAACTCTGACTGACTGGTGGGGAAGCCCAGGTATTTAGTCTTGGTGGGATCATTAACCAGGTCATTGTTTCCACTTGGTTCGTTAGTGCTCTTTGTTGCTGTGACAGCTGTTGCCCGAGTCATTAAGGTCACCTGAGCTCTGGTGTGGATGGCGGTCATTGAACTAATGCCACAATGGAAGATACAGTAGCTACTTGTCTGAACCATCGTTCAGACACTGGGCACTTACTCTTGGTGCTTAAACCTGAATTACTTTTGTGCGTTGGGCATAAATGTTCTGGATGAACAGTGACTGTTTGATGTCAAGCAGAGGAAAGATTGTGAGACGTGATTGAATCAAAACACTTGCTTCACGCTCCTGACAGACTGCCAGTTTTCCATCTTCAGCATCAATCTAACTTAATGTGTCCTTGAGCAAAGCATTTAAACCTTGGCTTCCCTGTGCCAACTTTATGAGTCTGCTGCGACTGTAATTGGTACAGTAGCTTCCAGGTGTTCAAAAATAACATGGTGCACTCAGCAAATCCCTTCATTTTGGAGAAAGGTTAAAAAATGCTTATCTACCAATAAAGTAATTAGCTCTGACTCTGTCTTCCGGCTCGCGACGTTCTGCTTTGCCCGTAGTTTGTCGTGCCAAGAGGTTTTTCAAAAAGCAGCGTCTTTATTCATCTCCAGCCTTAGTCATCACCCGTCATCGGCTGAACTACCTCTACGGGAAAGTCATTTTTCCAAATAAATGCAACTCTTTCAGCGACTCCCAGGATCCTCGTTCTCCTCTATCTTGCTCTGACTAGCACCTTGTGCCATATTTTCTCTGACTTCTGTCATGAATGGTCTTATGGTGACAGAGCAATTTCACTCACTGGATATTACCCTACATCTATTTTATTTTATTTAACAATTTATTCATCCGTAGAGGTTTGGATGTGGAGGACTGCCAGGCCCTTTCCCAGCAAAGTGTTGCTTCATTTCGAGGATGGATCAAAAGTTTAAGCCAATGATGATACAAGGAGTGGGGTGATGACTTGCTCGTTAGAAAAATGACTTGTCTGTGGAACTAGAAGCAGGGAATGGTGGCTATAATGTGTACAGTGAAATTTAGGAAGAGCAACGTTGACGAACTATTCTGTATCTCATCCCGAGAAGCATTTTTAGACGTCTACTTCTTGGGTGTGTGAAATTAGGCCAAGCTAGAACGCATCTTGATGTTTTATCTATTTCTTTTTATCCTACGTCACCCAGAAGAGGAGATGTACCCTGACTGCCTTCATTAGCTTTTGTGATAAACTCAGTGTGGAGGTAGCAGAGGTTGGGTTGGCGGGTGGGTTGCGGGGATATGTCACGAGCTCTCTGCATGACATGGGAGGCAAATAGAGCCTCTGATGTGTGTGAAGTCAAGAGTTTTGAAACTTTCTAAAGGGCTTCAAGAGACGTCTTGAAGAAAGAGTAAGGGAACCTGTAGGGTGCTACAGTTTGTCTTATAGAGTGTGACACTGACGGGGTTTGGATTTGTTTGATTCCCACTATGTAACCCCCAACTGTGCTAAAAGTGGATGTATTTGCAGTGCCGTTAGGAGGTTTGGATATAATCCTGCACCAAATGTTTGTTTATGTAGAGAGGTGGAATAAATATAGAAATGTTCACTCTCAGAGAAACAAAGAGGTACAGAACAGCAGCTGACGTTTTTGTCATCCAACATCTCAATCTGCACATCTTTAGATTCAACTTCATACCCACCTTTTTCCCCCTTTTCCTCCTCTCAGCAGGTCTGTCTCAGCGAGGATGTTGTTAGACTATCTCTGTGGTTAATGTGACTAAGGTGTGAGTCATGAGTTGATTGATGCAAATGTCACTGACTGCTTAAGTAGTCCAGACACCAAATGAATCAGGATCTGTTTATGGTCATGGGAGTTAAAGGTTTATTGGATTTTCTTTCCCATACTGTTTCAATACGGCTCATTTCATTACTAAAATCTGACCAGTAGTAGAAGAAGAAGAAGACACTTCACTAATAAACTAACAGGAAACAGACAGAAAAGTGTGTGAATGGTGGAAGTGAAGAACGTTTCACAGTGGTGCGCTACAATGAGGACTGTAAAAGACTAGAAACAAGAGGAGCCTTCCCGGACACACTAAATTATTTATGCGAGTGCTAACAGCCCAAATGCACAATAATCATCAGCAGCACTGGGATTGTAATATGCCACCAAAATGAATGTGTGGATATTTAAGATGTCACACATTGTAAAATTGTCGTGGAAAGACAGAAGAGACACCCGGTAAAGTTTGTTTAGATTACGTTAGCTTTGCACCCACTTCACAAGGTAATGTGCCTGTGAGGAGCTAGCATTAGCAGGTAAAAACCATAGACAGTATAAAACATGGATGTTGTATCTGTGACATCACATCAGCTCAGAATGTCGTCTGTCGTCTCTTGGCTATTCTAAAATTGTGCAAAGTCGTAGATTATTGGTGGACCGAAGGTGGGCAAAATGACACCTGGCTGCTCAAACAAGCCACCTGTAACGGCACCTACCTGTCAGTCAAATCCGCCACACTCTTCATCCTGCATAACTTTAAGCCTTAATATAATTTGAACAGGTGAGTTGTATAGAAATTCACCCTCAGTACAGTTGTCATGAACGGGGAAATTAGCTATAGAGACCAAAACTGTTTTTTGTACCAGGCTGTAAACATGTTTATTTCTGCTGTGAAGTTGGACATTTTAACATGGGGACTTATGGAGACTGACTCACTTCTGGAGCCAGCCTCAAGTGGACGACAAGAGGAACTGCAGTTTTTGGCACTTCTGCATTGGCTTCACTTCACAGCCACGGAGGTTGCCGCTTGCTAAAAACACGTCAACGTGAGCATGTTTCTTCTTTCTTTATCAGGATCCCCATTAGCGCCAGCGTAATAACTTGATAATTTGTTAAAGAGAGTCCAAATATCCACCTTCTGGACTTGCCCTTGCAGACTTCGGCTGTACAAACCGTCATCACGTCAAGTCTACAAGGGTGTGAGACTGCAAGGCTATAAGCTGCTGATCGACAGGCCTCAAGTCTGTCATATTTCTTATTTCTGGCGTCCATGATTTTAAATAAAAAACGTGATGTCCGTAATGAATCATTGGTCATCATTAAATCAGTGAAATCCGGTGAGGTCTGCACCCCAACGGACTCTCTGGCAGTCTGCAGAAAGTCTGCTCGAGGCCCCCCTGAGGGCCGGATGAATTTTGGGTTTGGACGGCCCAGCTCAGCATTCGCAGACTTTCTGGGAACGCGCCCGCAAAGTCTGCAAGAGCGGTGAAGTCCGGACATTTGGATTCAACCCAAGAGTCCTCACTGTGTCACAATAACCCATTTAAAAAGTTTATCTCCGTACAACACACGCATATTGTGTGTGTTTCTGTGTTTTTCAGTCATTCAGGCCACAAGGTATGACCTACCTTTCTTATCAGTCTCTCTGTCAGTCAGTGTGTTGGCCAGATAAGTTGGCTGAATGGAGAGCAGCTATTTTTGTGTCTGTTCTGCTTTCATTAATGTCTCTCTTCTGGGAGACAAACTAATGAGTCCAGGCTCTCTGATTGCTACATCACAACTTTTGTGAGTCACATCAGTTACTTTTTTTGTGCTTCATCACAGTGGGTGCTCCACATCACACGCTGTGAACCACATTCGCCACAAACACAGTAGCCTATTTTAGAGGGGAGTGGGATTTTGCTTCAGCCACTGCACGGAGAAGAGACTGGGAGCTCGTGCTCATATTTAAAAACGGTGTTCACATTTTAACGAGTAGTACATGATGTTGTAATGACGTCATTCCTTGCAGATGTTTGACCTTTAGAGGACTAACAGTCACGGAGCGGAGTTGTGGGAGAAATTGGCTTTGACAGAAGTGGACAGAAGCCCACTTTGCAATTCCTCTGAGCTACCAGATTTTATAATGACTGGACCAGACTTAAGATCCCAAACATCTGGAGACAAATAAACAACAACAGCTGGTCACGGAGGGAAGAAGGTGGTGCGTCTTGGCTTTCCAAGCAGATGTTGGCTGTCTGAACATCTGTCTCCCTCCGCTCGTAAACATTGGTGTCTCGGGGTCATTACCTGTAGCTGGTGTTGACTGCTCACCATGAAAGCAACACGTAGACTGTACTGGTTTTCAAGACGGATTGACGTCATGTCATCAGAATAATTTTAAAGCCGCTATGATTAGAATTAGCATTAGCATATACACATAGCTATAAAGTCATTGTATATAGTTTAATAAATGGCTTTAAACATGCTGAATATGCTATTTTTTCCTTTTAACCTCATAGATTTGGTTTATGTTTGCATGTATAGTTGGAATTGAGTCAGATTGTGTTTCTTCTCTGGTTATAATTAAAAATATCGCCCTACTTAACTTGATATTTTGATTCAATAAACCATGACTAGCTTTAGAAGACATTAATAATGTATATGTTTGAGTGTAATAACAAGTTCTCATTTAGTTTTGACCTTCCTAAATCTGACTGGAGCTTTAATTAACAATTAGTTAACTCTAGTTGGAGAGAAACAACAACAGTATGAGAGGAAAGAAAGTACAGCAGGTCCACTGCAATAAGAATGTGTGTGTAACCAGTTTGATGAATAGAGATCGAACAGTTCAGCCATCTTGAATAAGAAAAATGGTACCGAGATGTTTGTTCTAGTTTCTGCAGACCACCGGCTGCTTTACCTCCAAACCAAACACAAACTGCTGCAGCGGTCAGCCAGTAGAGTCTTGGTCGCCGTGTCCCAAAATAGTACATGTGCAGTTAAGTTTTCTGACATTTTTGGGAGCGACTGGCAGAGCGAATAATAATGCTGACTCCAGCTCGAAGCACAGAAATAGAAAGGTGCAGACGGACAGAGAAAGAGAGAAAGCATCGCAGGTTTAGTGTTCTGTGTGCAGAGGTGTTGGAGACAATCAGTGTAGAGATGTTGTAAATAAAGAACAACTGTCAGTCTTCTAAATTTTAATCTTTTATCTTGATTGCCTGGGAAGATTACCTTTCACTCTGCTGCAGATAAAGCATGTTCTACTGGATTGAACTCAACTGAGATAATATCCCATCAGCGCCATGAAAGGGTCGCAGAGAAGCAGAGTGGTTGATGTGTCTCCAGCCATTATCCACCTGCTGTATTAGTTATGTAACTCTACTCCGCCACAGTACACAAGAGGTGACAGCAGGTTACACACACACACACACACACACACACACACAACTAACTAAACAGCTTTCAGAGGATTGTCACTGCAGGTTTGGATTCCAACGTGGTCTCCGTAGTAACAACATCCATGTCCATGGCAACCGTGTCTGTGTCACGCCGCTGATGACACAAGCTGCATCCCAAATCACTTCCTCCCTCAGTCCCTCGTGTGATTAACACTCAGCGGCGAGCAGCGAGTCAAGATTTCGGACAGCTGTCAATCATTTTGTGTCAATCAGCCACGGAGTCACAGCGTCTATATATATATATATATAATGTGGAGCATTGCATTGTGCGATCAGAAAGTAGTGTACACACCGTACTCGTTCTGTTCAAATGATAAAATGTGTGTTAGCACTACACAGTGTGCACATTACACTCAGTATGCTACAGTAGTTCTCATGCATGTTCATTTAAAAACACATTATACTGACAATATAACACAATATATAATAATTTTGAATGGGGTGACCTGGTGGCTCCTTGATGCAGTGACCCAGGTTTGACATGCCTTATCTCTCTCTGCCTGCTTTCCAGTCTGTCTTCAGCTGTCAGCTGTTAAATGAAGGCAAAAAAATACCCAAGAAAATAATGACAGTAATAAATAATCAGAATTTTAAGATCACTGGCATGTTATTGTGTATTGATTCAATTTTATTTATATAGTGCCAAATCATCACAAAAGTTATGGACGAGAGAGCACAAAGACTCCGTCTGGGAAGAAGTTTAGTTAGTAACGTGTATTAATGGGACATGAATGTTTACCACTGGCTGTAATATCAGCCCAGTGCGTAGTAACGTGTATTCACGTAAGCGTGCACATAGATCTGCGAGTAGTTACGAGCTAAAATGTGACATCAAGATAGTGAGCAAAGATAAAATGAATCCTCTGCTCCTCTCTCTCTGTCCCCTGAATTTCCTCTCTCTTTCTTCCCAGCTGCATCTATCATCTATAAAAACAGACAAACAAACAGACAAACACTGCAATTGTGACTCCAAATGGGAAGTGCTGATCAGGAATAACCCCTTTTCACCAAATCAGCTCTGATTCTTGAACCAGTATTCGTCAACATCCAACAATAAATATTCGTATTCCTTTTATTCTTCTTATTCTTTTTTTCTCATTAGGAATAAACCTCTTGCTCAAACTGTCCGTAGGGTTGGCCCACACGATTGTCTTTTAATGGCTGTCATAATGGTGGTACTTGAATATTTCCTGAGGGGGTATGCTGTGTAATAAATGTGAGAAACTCTTAGCTCATAAAAAGGATGTCATTTCAGACGGAGAGAGACGAGAGAGACGAGACACAAAGTTTCTGTAGAATAGAGGACTAACACACAATCATACACTCACACTCAATGCACGGTGCATACCTGCATGAATATACAACTTTTTCTTCATTGTACTTCAGTTTAAAGCTCCTCATGGATAGTTCCCTTTGTTTACCGTCGTGGTCGACTCTGCCCGTCTGGAACTGGAACTTTTTTTTTTTTTATCAGTCAAAGAAACCTGACACGTCTCAGCCTTGGTGTAGTAATCGTAAAGACTTTTACTGTCTTCAGACTGTGAAGCATGTCATTCTGTTAGATGCACTCATTTATCTTCCAGTGGTTTCTTCCATAGCGAGCCTTTTGGTGCTGGGGGCTCAGTCTGAAGTGAGTCAGGTTCATCTGAGGCCAAGCAGCAAACACAAAAATATATATTTGTGTGTTTCGGTGCCGTTTGAAGGTTTTCTGATCGTTGACTGAAACATTTAATGTCTGTGACTTCGTGCAGACCTTTAAATGTTAGCAAAACATGATTGTGACCTTACCACAATAGTGCACATTGGGCTGCTTTGACGGAGAGTAAAGCAGATTTGGATGCTTGTAAATCCAAACACAGGGCAAGATTAGGATTAGGAAGTGTGTTTTACAGCTACAAAACATGGTCAGGTTGTTCACCGGGTCACACGAGCATTAAAAGTGCATTCTGACCCCAATTTTTGCTGCTTGTAATCTCAGGAGTTTTAGACTTATGCCTCTGTAGAGCTCATTGTAAATCAGTATGAGTGACAGCGTCATGAACATGTATATGTGTGTTAAAGTTTATGGTATCTCAGGTAGCTCGGTGAGTTGTGATAAATGTGTTTGATGACCTAATATCAGCCTCGGCTCTGGCCCATATTTGACTTTTTTTTTTTTTTTTTTTGACCTTTTTTTTTTTTTTTTAGCATGAGCTAACTTTGACCCAGTCTGGCTTGAGTCGGTTCAGGCCTCTGTTGTTCCACCAGAGTCACGTTGAAATGAAATGTTTTGCTTTGTCGCAAGCTCGAGACTCAAGCAAACTTGTTTTAGATTATTTTAGATGAGCTGCCTTCATGCAATGAGAGATTTGCTCTTAGCTCACCGCAAGCTCACAGTGCGGTCAAAAACAAACCGGAATTTATATGTAACATGGATTAATGCTAAACTAAAATGTTTTCTGGTCACGGACTGTTTATCTAGTCGCGCGCTTGTGATACAAAGCATAGACTCTGTTACTGTGTATTCCTGGTATAACTACCTACCTAAAGAAAGAAGTTGCATTTTGAGCACAGCGCCCCGTAGAATAATACGACGTCATGGCTACAATTACCGCTGATCATGTGTGAAGGCTTTAAAAAATGTATTTCCTGCAGCTCCAGTTGAGTTTAAATGTAGAAAATGTTTCAGAGATAGAAAACATCATTTTATAGTTTTAGTGTCGACCCTTCGGAATCAAAAGGCTTCTTTATGGAGCCACTGTTTTGCAGCGATGCTCTGGAACAAATCCACCAGAGAAGAGGCTCAGACACCAATTTCTATAAACCCACAGGAGCTATAGACGAGACTGGACTGGACACATCAGGCTTAAGGGCAAAAAGGGGATGTGGCTGTGAACAGCGATTTATCCCTGTGTCGTGGTGGTCTGCAGTCCATATGTGAAATTGCAACATCTTTGTTGTTACATGTTGCTTTATTTCCTGTCTGCCACACCTAGTTATGCAAATTCATAACTGTTCTCTGGAGTCAAAGGCTTTATAGGAAATATCGGGAACTACAATTAGAGGTAGAAGAGACATTTTGAGGGAGTGGACACCCCGTCAATCATCTCAAACTGGAGAGCAGAAAGAGTTTAACAGAAAATGATTTAAATTCTGTTTATTTTAACGTCTGTCTGTTTGCTGCCTGTTCATGGACTAACACAGGAGTTAACTGTTATCACGTGGAACCAGTCAGGAAGCAGAAGCACTAACCCAAATCTGCCACCGTCCCGTCCCACATGAACGATAGAAATAGCACCGCCGTTCTAGGTCGCTCTTTAATAACTGCAGAACTAACTTCATGTCACTGTGACTGTGAGTGTGTGTGTGTGTGTGTGTGTGTGTGTGTGTGTGTGTGAGAGAGAGACTGTGTGTGTGTGTGCCAGGCTTCCTAAAGCATGTTTATTTCCATTAAGGTGATTGGCTTCAACACAGGAACACAAATGTCTCTGGATGGATGTGGAGGAGGGATAAAAAAAAAAACATGAATTATATTTGATTGATTTTTAAATTTAATCCACTTATTTGATGAATTTTAGCACTTCAGGAAACACACACTAAAAACTGTGACACTGTCACATGATCTGAATCCAGTGTCAGACGTGTGTGTGTGTGTGTGTGTCCCTATGTGTGTGTCCTTACTATTAAAGGAAAACAACTTTCCTGTCCTGTCCTAAAAACAAGGTCAAAGACCTCCTGCAAGAGCACTTCATTATAAACTCAACCTCCCTCCACACACACATACACACACACACACACACACACACACACACACACACACACACACACACACAGGACACCTTGCAGCCACAGATAGGTCCCATAAAGTGCGGCGTGCATCGATTTTGTGGTCTATTTTGCAACAAGATGTATGTCTGTGCTCTGAGGAGGAATCGAGTGCTTTTGTCCTTGGCCTTGTTAAAGTGATTTCTCATCACCGCGCTCGTCCTTTTCCTGACACTGATGAGGTCGCAGCAGGACAAACACATAAACTGCTACAGCTGAACAGTTTAGACACAGAAGATGACGAGAGTCTTTTCAGTTACTCAGAAAAAAAAATTGTTTTGGAATAAAGGTAAGGCACAAAATCTTAATGAATCAGACCATATGTCATCCATCCATCCATTTTCCATGGATGGATGGATGGACTGACATGTCATCAGTTCATCATGGGGCTGACAAACACATATTCACACACATTCACACCTACGGGCAATTTGGAGTCACATTAACCTGTCATTGGTCTGTGGGAGGAAGATTGAGTACGTACGGATGGAGAACATGCAAACTCCACACAGAAAGAACCTTCTGGGTTTATTATGTTATAGTGAAAGTTACCCAAAATCTAAATACCAACCGGAGACCAGAATCAGTTGAAACAGTTCATTGAGAACACGGGTGATAGTGCAACTCAGGAGCAGGATGCCTGGAGGGCTCGTGGTGGCAGGAGAGTTAGGACAGGACTGGAGTGTTAAACAAGCATTCAGAAGCTCTCGAGGTTGGCCGTTAAATAGTCACCGCAGACGAGACTGAACGATCCGGCCGTGTCTGGAAGGTCGAGTCGCCCTTTTATACAGCAGGGGTTGATTTCATGATGAGCAGCAGGTGGGGAGGAGACAATCAGGCGAGGAAGACTGGAGGCCAGGACCAGCAACACACACACAACCGACGCAGAAAGGATGTGGAAAACAACGTGAAACACAAGGCAGGGAGGAGGCCTCCATCGTAACACAACAGATCTGCAGAATGAAGCTACAATATTCGCATTTTCTGTCTTTCATTTTTAAGCGTGACCTGCCCTCACATCTATTTTGGTGTAATAAAAATCTGTGTGTAACAGCAGCTGAATGTATTTGTGTCCGTCTGTTTCCCTGCAGTTGATACAGAGGGCAGGAAGTTAAAGGGAGGCATCCAGAGGAGCACAGAGACGGGTCTGGCCGTGGAGATGCCCAGCCGGACCGTCCGCCAGGCCAGCCATGAGTCTATAGAAGACAGCATGAACAGCTACGGCTCCGAGGGCAAGTGAGTAACTCATCCGGCAGCTCCGGTTCATCTGGATCACATTCACTGAAATGTTGAACACTGCTGACATGTTTAGATGAGTTGTTTTAAGTCCAGTTCTTAATTTTTAACGTTATTTTAGCCAGAATCCAGCCGTGGATGTCATGCGTCCAAATTAAATGCAAATTCAAAATTAAATTTGGAGGATTTTTATCAATCGGGAAGTAGCCTGAAGCTTTCGTTTCCATTTTATTTTCCTCTACTCCTGCTCGTCTGTTTCCATCATCCATCTAACAGGAAGCAGTGATAGGACACACACAGAGCGTGTCCAGTGAAGCCCAGTGGAAAAGCGGCGATGACATCAGCAACACTAGTGTAGTACTACTGAACACACAAACACACGATCACATGCTGATCAGTGCCAACCTGGCTACCAGCTTGAATTCCTACAGTTACATAACGAGACGAGGCAGACGGACAGACAGACTGACTGATGGTGGGGGGCTGGGAGGGTTTAAAGACAAACAGACGAGCGAGGTAGAGGATGATTGCATCATTGAGCGTGTTTGCGTGCGTATTAATATTCCATTTATACCTGGAACATGTAGAGTTTATGTTTATGAGCTGATGCAGGAAAAGCTTGTAGGCCAAATAAAGAAAAAAAGAATACGTCAGCTGAAATATAGCAGACACCAGCTGGTTTATTGTGTAATATAAACTCTATATGTGGTTTAATGTTGTTCAGCAGCAGACTGTAGCTGTCAAAGGTAGTCGGGACCACGTATGCAGCTGTAAAGAAAAAAGGCATTATTGTTTATTTCTTGTAAATACAAGATCCACACTGAGGCTTTAAAGGGAGACACTACTGACAAAAACATGTTTTTTTTAACTATATATTAGATTTTGGACTTTTTGTTACTTCAATAACACGTCCTCTTCAGACTAGTGGAAAGAAAACATCCAAAATACACATTTATGTGTTTATTTTACAGTTTGTCTATTTATAGTCCAACTTCGTTGCTCTTTTTGCCTCTGCCATTATGTCCACAGAGGCTGTTGAGCCCTGTTACGTACCTTTGCTCAGCTCCGATTCTGGCACAACCCCATCAGCATTGCCCCCTTCAAACCTGGTCAGAAACTGAGGTCACAGTCCAGGCTAACAAACTGAACGTGAGCTAACAGCAGCTACAGTTGTCAGCAGTTTACTTCACTGTCCATCAGGAAACTCTGTAAATCACAGAGAGTTGAGGCGGAGCAGCCGGAGGACATCAGAGGGAAAACCAGAAAACATTTTCTCCATAAAATATGATCCAGTTTCACCAAAATCAGTGAAATAGTTGGTGCTGTGTGACTTAGACGTACGAATGACAGAGACACCATTCACCTGATTACAAGTCAGTTATTTTATGGTTTCTCTGTCGAAGTAGGCCGAGCCAAAAACACAAACCAGTCATGTACTTTGTCCAGTCACAGCTTCAACCGCAACCCCGTCCCTTAGAAATGATGTTTGTAGTTGAAACTGCAGATACGCTTTGAAGGAAACATAATGTAACGAGGAAATCTTGTTAATTAATTAAGTCACAAATTGTTGATCCGGACTGCATCAGCCAAATGTTGCCAGATAACGTATTTAATTAGTTTGCATATAATATTTGCTCGTAGCAACTACAGCATAATTAAACTTTTTTGTGGCACTTGTTTCAGGGAATGATCTTCGTCTTCGTAAATGTTTTTGAAAAAGTCAGTTTTTATTGCCTCAACCCGACCACACAGAAGATAAATCTTAAATAAAAGCTTAACTTTTAGTTTGTTCCCTGTGACCCTGCACAAGATAAGCTGCTATAGATATGGATAAATATTTTTATAACTGTTTTAATGTGTGTTGATGCTGTCTGACAGAGGAGCTAAGTGGTTAAAACGTAAATGTGTTTATGCTCTGAGCTACAAGCATCACTTACATGAAGGGAAACTACAGCGGAGTCATTACAGCGAGCTGCTCCGGCACATTATTTAAATCGGCAGCAAACCGCCGCTCGTCCTCCTGCCTGACTGTGTTTCCGTCAGCTGTTTGGCTCAGTCCGCTGATTGAAAAGCTCCGTGCCTGCGCGTATGCACGGCCATGAATAAGCACTTTGTTAGCTAACACCGTCCAATCACACTTATGAGCTTATTGATTTATGCTTCGGCCAATTCAGGACCCGGCGAATGTGTGTGTGTGTGTGTGTGTGTGTGTGCTGATGGGGCTAAATGGGAATGGTTTCTATTGTTTGTGTGAAGGGTGTTACACATCGTTTCCTCTGTTCGATACAATACATTGTCAATAAAAACATTGTTGACATTTGATTTGGTTTAAATTGTTTAAAAAATATGCAGAAATCGACGGTTGCAGACATGAACCAGTGAATGAGCTGGACTGTACTCACACAGAGCTGACACATGCTTCATCAGTCCAGTTTATGTTTCCAGCATCGCGTTGAATGATGCATTCGTTTTCTCACCTTCATTCACGTTAACTAATTCAAACCAGACTTCACGTTAACGCGCAAAACATAAATGTTGATGAGCAGCCTTACGTAACGCGGCATGTAGAATATATTATTATTCCAGCGTGTCGTTACATTGAGCGTCCTAATTCTGTGAAACAGCAGCGTAATCCCCAGATGTGCCTCACACACACACACACACACACACACTAATATTATAATCTAAAACTCAGGATTGTATCACCCAGTTACACTCACTGGGCTAATGTTGCATGTCAACACTCTTTCTACACACACACACACACACACGTGAACAAAAATACAGACTACAGCACAAACAAGACAAATTCAGACTATAAATTAATATTTCAAATGACCTCTGATAATTTATTGTTTGCTAACGTCGGCATAAATGGCTAATCAAAGCTAAGTGATTTTCTGTGTTAATTATATCGCGGAGAGAGAGACGGGCCTGTAAATTATTTTCTAAGTACTTTGTGTTTGGCTTCTCCCTCCTGAAGTTGATATTAAATGTCAGTGCGTTTGTCTAGTAAATATTTCAACACTATTCTTTCCTTCGTTTAACAACCAAAGACAAAGCTGTCGGGTAATGTAGGTCCTCGTGGAAGGACTGTTAAAAAATAATACACCTGTTCCCTTAAACGTGCAGCTGAAGTGCACTCATCGGAGCGCGGATGAATAACGATAAGATCACGCAGCCGTTATCCAGAATGAAATGTGACAGTGGAGAAAAATGAAGGAGAAGGAGATGTAGAAGAAATAAACAAACTCAGCAGAGGATAATTGCGGGGTTCCGATAGCCCTGATCCAGGCTGGATGTGACTAGCTAAGTGCCTGGGTGGTCCTCCTGGATTTTTGGTGATGTTGTGACAACTTGTTGGTTAGCTCTTTATTTAGGGAACCTAACTATTGCAACTGTCTGCCGAGCTAGGCTGCTAAATTTACAATCAGTTACAACAGTTTACTCAAGACACGTTGGTGCATCGTCACGACCGCGCAGTTTATCCTCCCGGAGAGAGAGCAGGTGTCACAACCCGCCACGCACACACACACCCCGAGCAGTGGACAGTAATTCAAGCTGTAGGATTATTGACCCTCGTGATGTCCCCAGCTGTAACTGAGCCCGTCTCTTCGTGGGTGGTCGACCGGCTCGAGTCCAGGACTGCAGACGAAAGTCAAAACAAAAAAAAAGAGTTGACAGCTTCTTTTATCTGTGTCACTTCCACCTCTCTTCACTGCTCCATCTCGAAACGATCACTGATGTAACTATTTTCATCTGTACTTTATCTGCTGTAATAACCAATTTTAATCTCTTTTAATCTCATCAAAAATGATTGTGATTGAAGACAGCAGCACTGCTCTCTGCTCTCTGATCACCTCAGCTCTTTTTGTTAGGATTAATCCCAAATTCAGTTAATAAGTAACTTTTATGTGGCTTCCTTCCCCTTAAGAGCTTTAAGGATGTAACGCGTGGAATGATGAAGGTTTTACCCCGTGTGGGTGGACCACAGTTGCAGAAACCTTTAAACAGAAAGTAGGTCACACATGACAACATACACGTTGAAACACTGCAGTGTAAACAGTAATGGACAACTGGGTTCAAATACATGTTGACTCGTGCCTCTTGGATCTTAAGTCTCGTCCTGGTTCAGACACAGATTGAGCATCTGAACATGTTCGGGTGGATTTGTCCTTCCATGAAACACACACACACACACACACACACACACACACACACACAGTTGTAGTATAGGCTACCTGGCCCGCTGCCACCAAAGCACTCTGAGCTGATTCCTTTGCACAAACACACAAGATAAGGACACAGTGGGTCAAACTAAAAACCACCAGCCTGATTTTTTTAGTTTAACAAAGTCGAAACAGGAGCGATCGCTTCTTTTCCGGACTGCTTCTCCTCCTTCCTTTTCATTCTGTCTTTATCTCCTCGTCAAGCCTCTGACTCACTTTCTCTCTCTAACTGAAGGATAATGAGAAGTGCCTGCTTGTGTTTAACCATTTATCTCTCTCTGTCTGCCTCTTTCACTCCCTCACTCTCTCTGCAGCCTCAACTACAGTGGCATGTGTCTGGCATCGGATGCACAGTTCAGCGACTTCCTTGATGGGATGGGACCTGCCCAGTTTGTCGGGCGACAGACGCTGGCGACCACATCCATGGGTGAGACAAGACGGCCATTTTGCAAGCCAGAGAAGCTGATCAACAATTAATCCAGAGTCAGTTATGTTGGCATAGATGGCTAACGCAAGACTAAAACGAATCTATTCCTCTTGGAGGAGGAAAATTATTAAGATTTGGGGGTCACAACTATCACAGACTGTATATATTTTCTCAAACGCACCTGACACAAACAACGAGACACTCTCTGCATGAAAAATGAGTCTGAAAAAACAACTTATTTCCTCATAAAACTGAACCAAATGACGGCTGAAATCGTTTCACACTGGTAAAAAAACCCCATAAAAACATGCTCCATAAATCAGAGCTGTGTCCTACTGCAGAGTTCTTCCCCATTGTCCCCTCCACTTATTCATTTCCAGGCTGTATGTGCTGGATATATTGTATGCAGCCTGTCCTCCACAGCAGTGATCTACTGTAAGTGGGTCAGTTTCCTCGCTGGCAGCCAGACAGTGTCCTTGGCCCGACAACAGTGACACTGACTGGACCGACTCCACTCCAAAACGCTGCCCAGTCCAACATTATATAATATCAGAGAACTCAGAATAACTTGGCCGTCATCTGCTCTCTGTCACTTTCAAACCAATGAGTTTGTCATTTCGGGGACATTTAGCTGGAAACTGTTATCCAGGATGACTTCCAATGAGTGGAATGAAGAAAAAGTTTCAGATCACAGACGGCAATAAAGACAGACTTAGATCTCATGGGGACAGAAAGAAAGACGCTCTCAGAGTCGATATGATAGCAGACACTTACCTGCTTACTCGGGCTGCAACCAACGAGTATTTTCAACATCAATTAATCTGCTGAACATTTTCTCGATTAATCGATTAGTTATTTGGTCCATAAAAATGTTTTCCAATGCCCGAGGTGACGTACTCAAATGTCTTGTTTTGCTCAGAACCCAAAGAATCAGGAAATATTCACATTTGAGGAGCTGAAATCAGAATATGACTCAAACCAATTATCAAAATAGTTAGCAAGTAACTGAATTGTATTTTGAATTGTTGCAGCTCAACTACAAACACATCCAGCATACATTAGCATTTATTTAGGGTTGTGTATGTGTAATATTCGCCCTCTTATTCCAACAACTCTTTAGAAAATATTTGGCCCGTAGATGTTACACTTTCTTCATCTCTGTCATTTAGGGCCGGTTGGTGCTGGAACTGTAAGTTTATTGACCCTCGTAATGTCCTCCTGATTGCCATACAGCTTTTGTCCTCCGGGGTCTAGGGCCAATAGACCTTGTTCACGCGAAAGAATACCCTGTTTTTGAGTTAACCCTTGTGTTGAAGCTAATTTGCTAAAAACAGCTGGTTGAAGAGAGTGCGGGGACTAAATCATACAGTAAAGATGCCGTAAAACCAAAACAATGAGCTAAAACAGGCGAAAGGGCGAACTGGATTCAGTGTCAAGCCCCTGATATGCATGTTTCCATGCATCAGTGAAACCAGTCATTTTTTTATTGCTATACCAGATACACGAACAGAGAGCTTCTTTAAAGATGCATGACTGAAGAGCTCTCAACTCTCTGACATCTCTGACTTGTCTCGTTGTCAGCAGTTATTTATTGTATTTGCCCTTTACCCTGCTGTCCATCTTAAAAGTCTCAAGTCTACTACAAACAATTGGCAGGACTTCACTTCATTACAGGGGATGCTAAAGGATTTCCTTTACTACAACACTGTTAAGTGTACGTTGTAGCTCCTTCTCTTACTAACATGTTTGCCACTTAATGTCACATCCAGATAGTTTGTTAGATATCTATAATATCTTTCTCCTCCATCCTCATTGTGTGTTTTTTCATGGATCCCAGGTGATGTAGAGATCGGCCTAATGGAGAGGAACGGGGGCCTGGAGGTAGAGGTCGTCCAGGCCAGAGGACTCACCATGAAACCAGGTTCAAAGGGACCTCCAGGTCAGTGCGTAGCACTCTGATTTATTGACTGATGAAAAGAATCAAAGCTGTGTGTTTTCTGCAGGATGTTCAGAGCTATAAGCAAAATCTGATTATGGTATCTTTTCCAGTAAAAAGGCTGCTGCACACAAACAGAGCAGCCTGTAGCGGACATTTTAACTCTAATGGGATATATCTTTCAAAAACACAATCATGGTCCTCGAAGATATGAAAGATGCATGAGTGAAGACAAGGAAATGGTGTTTCAAGTGTTCAGGGAGTTAACACGCAGAGCAGAGGGAGGAGATCCGCTAAATAAGTAAGGTCTACATTTGCTGGAGTGAAACATGCAGCATGTTGTTCTGACTTCAAATGCTGCTCTGTAGCAGTGAAGAAAAAAGGGATATTTTGATGGACAGTGCAATCAGGATTTGGTTTTCCAGCTATAATGTCATCAGATGGAAACATCAGTGGCCAGTAATACACAGAATATACCGCATCACAGGCAGACATACCCTGAATTTCAGAAATAATGAGGTCATAAGTCCAAAAAATTCCACATTGCAACCACACCACCCTGAGAAATCACATTTTCTGCATTCATTCATCGTCTTCATCTGTGGAGTTTAGCGTCTAGCGCTATGGATCTTTTTTTGGACCCTAACCCTTTTTTTTTATGGGTAGCCTCTGCTGCTCCTCTTCAGGGGACCAACAGCAGGTCTTGAGTTTATTGACACTAAAATTACATTTTTGGGAAAGACAAATCAGGAGACATCTCTTCTCTCTCTCTTGGTGCTGATTCGTTGGTCTGGTTTCACCAAAGTTGATCTATAACAACTGAACTAAAACTTAAATAACTTCCAGAACAGCCTGCTTTCATCCATCGACACTACCTTCACAACACTTCCAAATGAAGTTTGGAGATCTGGGGCAAGGAGACTACGCCCACTTAGGAGATAGGAAGATTGGCAGAGATTGTAAAGCATCTTCTGTCTTTTGGTAAACGTGGATGCAGATTTCAAAATATGTCTGCTGCCTCAAACTCGTCCACAGCCCGTCACAGGTGAAGTAGAAATTCAGTGACACGTTTTCTACACTTGAAATCTTTACAGCACACCCCGAGGATTTTTCAGCTTCATGCATAAATGCACCTGAAGTATATCAAAACCAAAATGTACTCGGACAGCTGTTAATATGAGCTGGCTACAGCCCAGCTGCTTTAACTGTGTATTAAACAGAGCGATGAATCATCCAAACATTAAAGTGATCGAGCAAAGAACGGGCTAATTAATCAGATCAGCTGACCTCGATCTTTTATGTCTCGGATGCATCTGTGATGAGCAGAGGAATAGAAACAGAGCTGACATGATGTCAACACGGCTGTGCTGTTGTTTTATTTATCTCCTTTAATTCTGCGGTTAGATTGAACTCTGATCGCACTGCGTGGTTGCATAATACTAAACCAGCCATTGATACGAATGGCATGAGAACAAAACAGCATCAGCAATTACGGGAAAAACTAAAATCTTATCTGGGGGGAAAAAAACTATGAGAGAGATAAAAGAGAGGAGGACAGAGGAGGAGGAGGAGAGAGGAGCAAGTGGAGAGCAATTTATTGTGAATGATTCAGAGATGAAAGAAAATCCAAATATAGTCGAAAGACAAAGGAGAACCTTGCTCCATATTTCAGCACGTCGGGGTCGAATCTTTAATCTTGTCATCTAACATACAGGACGAGGAGCTTTGGAGTGTGTGTGTGTGTGCGTGTGTGTGTCAGTCAAAGTCAGGGGTCTAGCAACAAAGTTTCATTCCAGCAAATAAAATCACAACTTGCAGACTGATGTTCGGCACATTATTATTATTTTTTTTAAATATAATTTTTTGGCCTTATTCAAGCTTTATTTTTGACAGAGACAGCTGAAGAGTGACAGGAATGTGGAGAGAGAGAGAGAGAGATGGGGAACGACATGCAGCAAGGGGCCGCAGGTCGGATTCAAACCCTGGGCTGCTGCTGAGCCTTCGTACGGGGGACGGATGCTCTACCAACTGAGCTAATCGACACCCTCGTTCAGCGCATTATTAGTGAGCTGCATTTCTCCTTTAAAGTCGTGGACTTGCAGCGTGAAAGCTGACACATGACAGACAGATGACAGACTGTCAGTTTGCAGGAAACATTTCTGAACACTTCCCATTGCTCCAGAAGTTTCTTTGTGTCCGTAGAGAGCGATGCGCTCCCTCCAGAGTGCTGACAGCTATTGTTTGCATGTGGATGTGTAAAGTGTGTTTTTTGCTTAATCTGAGTCTTTTTCTTTTTTGCATACTGAACTAATGTTGTTCAGATGTGTTTTTTCTTGCACGGTGTAGCACATTTCCCTCTCCTCTACTCTGTTTTTTGTCTACTCTGCTCAACTACTCTGAAAAACTCTCGAGGGATCACTGGGCTCCTGCAAGGCGAGGGGTCACGTGACCAACGGTGTAGATGATCTAAGCTAATCTGCCAACACGTTTACTGCCAGCTGTGCGAGCAGAAGACTGTATTATCTTTATGAACCATAGCTGTCACCTGCATGCATAACATGTATTATATGAGTGTTTTAATTAGAGATGTCCTGAGCTAATCCAGGTCGGGTTAAAGAGCTCTCTGCATGCTGAGGTTTGTACTCGACCCAAACATGATCTGTCAATTGTGAGAGATACTTTCAGGAGTTACATTCACTCTTTTTAAACCTTTATTCATATCATATGAATAGTTTTAACTTTTCAGCTTAATAGTTGCGAACGAGGAGCTTTAGTATTCGGATCATATTCGTAGCTAAGGTGTGCCAAATGTGCTATCCTGGTATTTCAGTGTGTCAGATACATTCAATGAACAATGCACATGTTCATGCTCTGGTTCTACCTTAGCTCATTTTCAGGTTGTAGCTCCAGTGTGTGCGACTCGGATCAGGATAAAGAACATCAATGGGAACATTTCAGCAGGAATTGATCTTTGAAAATGATGTTTGTCTTTGTATTTACTAGTGGTGTGACGGTCGTGAACGTATTGTTCAATTTGAACTAATCTTTTACAGTATATGACTCAGGAGTAATGAGTAGTCTCAGTGAGTGATTCCTTCACTTTCATGCAGTACGTTCCCTTGCCACATGGCAGCTGCATAAGCTCAGTCAGGACAGGAAACAGAAATGATTAGTTCACGACTCAACTGTGCGTCCTCAAGTTTGAGTCTCTCGCTCATTTGTCACAGGACAGGCCGCTCGGGCTGCGTGACGAGCAGTAAGCACAGCTCGGTCTTTCGTTCACGGCCACAAGACTATTAGTTCAATTTACCATCCAAGAGTAAGTGATCCGAATCAGGCAGGACTTATCGAATCATATCTGACATTACTCAGTAAATTCTGGGCAGAACTGGTGGAAGACTTTTGCTGGATGGCAGTGACAGTTGAAGGGAAAACCATCGATAATTGGACAACAATACAGAGCCGAATACAGAATTTATAATAAAGAGTTCCATGAATGTGGTTTCATTTAGCAGAGGTTATGTCTGCATGAATATTCATGAAGGTATGTTGAGTTTACATTTGAATATTTCTTTTAATGATTCAACTGTTTTACTCATTTTTCAAGGGCAGTTGTGTAAGGTGCTCTAACTGGCTCTAAATTACAAAGAAAGACGTAAAAAGTTACAGAAAAGCAGCCTACTGCCATTGGCCATGTCCATTTGTCACATGACCTTCACCTTGCAGGATTTAATCAATACGTTGACTTGAGTCTCATCTACTTTGTCTTCGTCTACTGTCTTCTTCTCAATTCTTCATCTATTTGACTCTCTGCTGTGCTGTGCTGTACTGTATCATACTCTTACCCCAAATGTGCCAGCTCTCTTGAAACTCTTCTGCGGAGTACTCTGGTGGGGTTAGCACTGAATTCAGGTTTAACTTTTCTGTCTGCTGTCGTTTCAGCGGCCTACATCAAAGTTTACCTCCTGGAGAACGGGATCTGTGTGGCCAAGAAGAAGACCAAGTCAGTGAGGAAGTCTCTGGATCCTCTCTACAACCAGGTCCTGGTCTTCTCTGAAAGCCCACAGGGGAAAGTGGTGCAGGTGAGACACACCATCATGTTTTTTTTACTCAGTATTTACTTTGAAAATGAATAAAATATCAATTATCTTTTAAAAGACTGAACTCACCAATGTGATAACTATTGATAAAATATAATAGAACCTGACTCAGAGGTGCTTAGTTTACAGTTTTAGCACACAAGTACAACTGAGGCCGATGGGAATGTCATTAGAAATAATGATGCACACTCACAATCACAAATGTTATCCTCATGGTGGCGCTAGAGGAAGGATCAGGGGATCACCAAAGTCAGGAGGGTTCATCCTCTGGCGAACACGAATGTCTGGTCTGTTGAAATAAATCAGTCTGGTCCAAAGTGGTGGATTGAAATTTAAAGCAACATTGTGTAACGTTTTCTACCACAAGTAAAGTTTACTGACAGTGAAGTAAACACTGCTGCCAACTGTAGCTGCTGTTAGCTAATGTTAACTCAGTTTGTTAGCTGGGCTGCTCGGACTGTGAGCTCAGAGCACTGGGGAGTGTTAGTGTTTGCATCACAGGCGTTTTGGACCACGGGGAAGAAGAAGAGGAGGTCTGCAGGCCTGGGGGCACGGGGGGATGCTGACGTGGGAGCAATCGGTGTTGTGCCAGAACCGGAGCTGGGCATAAAGGCAGTGTAACCAGGCTCAGCAGCCTCTATGGACATGATGACAGAGAAAAATGATGGAAAGGGACATTTATGGAGGAAGCTATGAAGAGAAAAGGAGAGAGTGAGCGAGCAAGAAGCCGCCGGACAAGAGTAAATCTGGGACTGACTTTTAGTGGTTGGTGAGAGCTTGGTGAAATAAAAGGCTGAAAGACAGACGCCGAGCTGGGCTGACTGCTGTTGGACTAGTCAGTAATATTAGCTGGCTGCTGTGTCTGCTGTTGTTGACCTTGCTTGATGTTTGGCTGTTAGCAAAGCTGTTGACTCTATATATATACATATACATATATATATATTTACCACAGTGGGATTACACTCGCAAACTGTGGCCGCTAAATCTCAATGTCTCATTTCTGCAAGCTCTGGTTGTCTTTTCGTGACTCAGTGAAGAAACAGGTTGAGGAGGTGTGGAGGAGAGACAGCAGAAATAAAACTGGGAGGAAGACTTTGACATTTACAGTGAGAATCTGACCCGAGGGACCCGGCGGAGGTTTGAGCTGATTTTGTTCTTTCACTTGTTTGAGCTTCAGCTGCTTTCAGGATGAAAAATATCAGAACAGAGAGAGAGAGACTGATTATTACAGCCGATTCTAAACTCCCACAGTTCCTTCCATCATCTTTTATTTTGTATTCTTTTGCTGTCACTCTTACCTTTTCTCCTTCTCTGCTTTCCACTCTTGCTGTTATCATTGTTTTCTTTCTTTCTTTTTACCTGCTAACTCATTCAGTTTTTGTGTTTTCTCTCCCTTTCTTCTCCTTCATTCCTTATTTCATTCCCTCCTATCTTTCCTGTTTGGTTGTGTTCTTCCATGTTGTTATATTTGTTTCATTTTGCCTTCATAATGGTAAAATAACCAACGTGCACACACGTGTGTGTTTTAACCTGACGTGTGGCAGGTCTCCTCGGTAATCAGCAGGTGGAAACGGCGGTGCGTTCAGTGGAAAGGCCTGCGGCTCTGCCTCGGGTTGCTCTGCTGCTCTGCCGTCGCTGTGTAATTAGACGCTAAACGCCTCCCTCTTAATTATCTGCTGTCTGTGTCGCTGTCCTCAGAGTTTCATCAAACTCATTCACACTGGATAATGAAAATCGCTGAAATCAGCAGCGCTTTTCAATTTGACGCTTCCTGATTTAGCAGAGCAAGTCCATGCTGAGAATTCATTCAGAATCCTTCCTCAACGTGACTAACTCTGTTTTTTCAAGCCTTAACAGAGCAAACTTTTTCAGTCAACCTACATCATTTGCACATTTACTTAAATGTATAGACAGCACATTTTGTATTCTGACGGATACGTAAGAGTATTTAAATTATATGCGAAGGTTTCAGTCATTCAGATGCAGGTTTTACATGACTTTCCTGTATTCTTGCAGTGCACATGACCTCAGAAAATACAGCTAAAATCACCTGCTGTGCCCAATCAACAGTTATCTCATGACACTTTCCATATCGAGCAGGTCTAGATGGTCTTTACAGACTTAACAGTTGCCACCAAGAGCAAGCACTTGGTGACCGTGGCAAGGAAGAACTTCCTTTTAACAGGCAGAAACCTCGAGCAGAACCCATTGGTGGCCATCTTATAATGCATGTGTTACACCGACAAAACACAAACTTTTCAGCCAGTTTGTCGTGTTTTCTGCGCTGTGCTGCTACCAGCTGCTCCAACATCAACCCGGAGAGTAAAATCTATAATACTCTGCTACATGAAATCAATTATACATTCTTAAATCTCCATTATTGTGAAACAAACGATGGACCAGTGATCACTAAGCAACCAATGGTCGGCTGTCATCCGGTATATCTCAAGCTAGTTTGGTGCAGTGTTTTCTAATCTGTCAGAGGGAGCAACTATGACGTTGATTAACTCGAACATCTCTGCTTTAACTGTGTAAATACGTCTCCACTTAGAGGGCAACGCATAAATCACCCACCAGACTCGTCTATTCTGATACCGATGTGAAGACTTTTGTATAATTGTTTAAAATTCGCATACCTTAAAGGTGAAGACCTTTTTCCTGTTGCTTTGACTATAATGAGCGTCTCTCACATACGGTTGGGACGTGTGTGTGTGTTAATCAGAGGTCAGGTCAGTTGGTTTTGAAAGTGACAGGTTTGAAACCTCGGTGTTGTGTTGAGTGAAAACGCTTTCAGGGCATCCTGAAGCTGCTCTGCTGCCGTAATTAGCCGCCGAACGCCTCCTTTCTAATTATCAGCTGAGCGTCTTTCTTTCTCCTCCGCTCGGCTACAATCCCCTGATCATCTCATTTTCTCTCTTATCTCGTGCTCTCTGACAATTTGCATGTAATCTTTTATGTTGTTTTGTTCACCAGATGCTCTTGTGTGTCTGGTTTATGATTTATGGAGTTAGTACAAGCGAAGTGTTGGCTTATTTCGGTGCTCTAAAGATCTCTATCAGGTTGTTTTCTATTTAAAAATCCACTGTTATCTTCTCAGTTACACAGGATAAATTAAGTACATGACATTTAACAATCACCAATGAAAAACAGTTCTATTACCAAAGGTCCAGCTTAAAGGATTTAGTGGCATCTAGTGGTGAAGTTGTAGATTGCAACCAACTGAACGCTGCTGGCCTCATCCCTCCCCGTCCAAGTGTGTAGGAGAAACTAAGGTGACGTGAAGTGTTTGGTTTGTCCATTCTGTAGAAACATGGCATCTATCTGTGTCACATTTTAAGTCTGGCCTTCAATAACTTTTATATTTACTTTATTCAACTTTTATTTCACCTTATTAACCTATTTATATACTGGGTTATTAGCCTGTATGTGTTTACGATTGATAAAAAGTTCATGCCAAGAGCTGTTCGTCTTTGGACGTGTGCACTGATTCGTCCAGCTGGAGTGCAAATGCCTCCGTTGTCTGTAGTTTCTCAACCATCTGCAGCTTAACATTCACCATTATTTTGGTGAAAACTGTCAATTGTTATGACAAAATCTGATCCCCTGCAGTACCTCTGCGGACCCCCTAGGAGTCATGAACCCCTGGTTGAAGACCCCTGCTCTACCCTGATAAAAACATACTTATGAGAATTATCTTCCATTTGTGCCATATTCAACCGGTCATGGCAGATTGCTGTCCTCCGTGAGCCAGGTTCTGTTCAAAGTTTTTGCCTCTTACAGGGAGTTTTTCCTTCCCACCGTTGCTAAGTGCTTACTCATTGTGGGAATTGTTGGGTCTCATGAGTGATGTGAGATAACTTCTGTTATGATCTGGGGCTGTATGAATCAAATTTAATTGAATTTTCTGCCAATAAATCCCACTAAGTCTTACAGACTGGCAAAAGAAGCAAATGCAGGGTTTATCATATATTTTTTTATATAATGTGTCACTATTTTCTCCCTCTGTCCCATCATTCTTTATTATTCTGCCTCTTCTAACCAGAGGGAGTTTCTGGTGTCAGATACAGACATGCTGAGCATTTGAAGTAATCTCTCTATCTGATTCTAAACTTCAGAGCTCAGTCGCACCAGCATTTCTGACAGAAATCGGTTCATTCAAATGGAATCAATAGATTTGCTCCCTAAGATAAATCTGAACAGCACTTTGGTGAACTCTAAAGTAGCCCAGTCGTTATACCACAAAGCTTTCCAGACTCATCTGTGCTACATAAGTATGTGGACTTTTGCACCTTAGAACCACATGAGATTTTTTTATTCTTATTCCAAAACCATGTGCATTAATCTGCTGCTATAACAGCCTCCACTCTTCTAGTAAAGGCTTTCCACTTCAGGGATTTGCTCCCATTCACTGACAAAAGCATTAGTGAAGTCAGACACTGATGTTAATCCCAAAGGTGTTTGATGTGGTCGACTTCAGGGCCGGTGCGGGTCAGTCAAGTTCATCCACACCGAAATGAGGGAACTGTACTAACATAGTGAAATAGGAAAGGACCGGCACCAGCAGCTAACTGCTGCTAAATGTATGCCGTTAGCTCAGTTAACAGTCCTATTTTCATTATCTCGGGACCTCGGAGCACCGAGGAAGTTTTGGTGTTTGTTTGCATTGCTAGCACAGGAGCTCTGGAGGAAGGTCGGAGGAGGTTTCCAGGAATGCGACGGGGAATGCAGGAGGGTGGCGGCACTGGAATGGGCACTGGAACTAGAGCTGGGCGAGCGGGCAACAGAACCGGGCTCAGCAGCCTCCAGATTTGATGACAGGGGAATACAGTATTGAAGTGACAGCAGCTCCGACCAGGGATCTGACTCCGGTGGGATCATGTGGGGACAGGAGAGGCGGGAGAGGGAGGTCAGGCATCAGTCAGCGATGACCTCTGGAGGCCTGAGCAGGGGTTACGGCGGGGTCAGCCATCGAGTGCTAAGATAAATCCAGAAAGAAAACCACCTACGGTGACTCATGATGACCTCTTGAGGTTCAAAGGGTGCTAGCTTGGTTAGCATTCAAACTTTCTTCAAAAACTGGATGTTGATTGATTCTAGTGTCTTAGGGTTTGGTTGAATAGTCAAAATAATTACCTCCTTAGTCCTTTCCTAACCACTTTTCCTTGACCTCCATGGAAAACATCACGAGGTCAAGGAAAGATGTGAAGGAGAGGTCATAAGGAGTTAGGAGAAGACGGCCACAATGTTCAGAGAATCTGACTGCACTTACACTACGGCTATGTCATGATGCGACGTCGGATGTTATTGATGTGACCGATGATGACCGAAGAGTGTGGTTTTTGTTGCTGCCGCGTGGAATTGTGGGACGGCATTATCTCCTTTCCTTTCGTAAAGGATGGTCGGTGTATCCTCTGCTAAAGGAGATAAGAAAGGAAGCACTCAAGCTCCTTTCCTTAACATTTAGAGAATTGGAACAGCTCTTATCATGGCGGCCGTTTCGTGCAATTAGTAACCTTCCTAAGCAAAATAGACTATTCGACCAGACGCTTAGTTTCTTTCATTCATTCATTCGGCCTTGTGGTTCATGTTCTAACCAGCCACTCCCTCTATCCAAGTCCTGATTGATCTCACCTGCTCACCCTCATCACTCACCTGTTTGCCATCCCCTCATTACTCCCCAGTATATTTATACACCGCTCCTTAGCCACTAGATCTCTGCCAGATTGTATCTATGTGCCATGAGTGTAAGCAGTCCAGCGCTCACATGTATATCCCAACCTGGTTTTTGACCTAGCATTGAGTATTTGAATTCAGCCTCAACCCTTTAAACTTTGTTTGCCTGCCTGAATTTGATATCCCTGAACATTTCGCCAGTGAAGACTCTACCTGATTTTTTTGCCTCCTGAGTTTTGCATTTGGGTTTTGCGTTTTTGAAGCTGTTGTCACAAAATTGGACGAACTCTATAAACTAGAATATTATTGTACGCTGCAGCAATAATTCACCCTTCATTGGAACTAGCCCAGCACAGATGTGCACTTAAATATGTTTGATTATATCATGTATTTCACAAGAATATGGAAATTAATTTTGCTGCCCTACTTTTATAGTGTGGCTGAGCACTTACACAGTTTTCTTTCCTTCAGTTCAAATTCATCCATCTGTTGTCTGTAGACTCTCATCCTCACTTCAGTGCTGTTTTTTGTCTTTTCATCAGCACCTTCGCTGCGAGTGTTTGTCTCTGTGCGAGTTCCACCTCGTAGAAAATGGACCAGAAGACGATCTAGGACACTGTATTTTCATCTTCCATACTAAACACTCAGCCAGTCTCCGTACATGTCTCTCTCTCTTGAGTTGTAGTGGTTGAGGTCAGGACCCTGTTTGGAGCGCTGATCACAGGCAGACAGAAAGAGAGATAGATTCTCCTTCTTTAAAGACAGAGGGGATAGACTGAAGCAGATTTGGCCTCTGTGTCTCTGTGGAAATCACTTGCAGACACACTCACGAGTCTCACACACACACACACACACACACACGAGAAACAAATTGGTATGCCGGCATGCACGGACACATGAGCACACACATGCACAGACGGATATTGATTATTTCGTCCGCTGCTTGACAAGATGTGCGGCCGTCTGGGATGAGCCCTGATGTTATCAGGATTTCAGGAGACAGAGGACACCGAACGTACACACACACACACACACACACACACACACACACACACACGGATCTCTAAGCACCATCACCCCCCTCTCTCTCTCACACACACACACAATCTCTCTTCATTTACTTTAATTGAAATCTCGACCTGCTCGGTGCTGCTGTAACAGAGAAACTGTCAAGATCTAGTATTGCTTCAGAACAGATTTCCAAACTGTCTGATTATTGCAAATTAACCTTGCCCTCTTAACCTTATCGCTTTGTCAATTAATCTGCCTCGTCCTCCATTACCCCCACAATGTTTTATGTGCACAATGAAGGGCCTCTGAACTCATGTTTAGGCACTAAATCCTTTGAAATAAATTGAATTCTCTTCAGTGGGCTGAAAATACCGAGGGGAACATTAAGTACGTAGACAGAACTTTGGTGATCGATGCCTTCTAGTTAAGATTACGTGATATTAATGACAATATAGATCGGAAATAGACTGTAAAAAGTACAACTTTTACTCTCCCAGGTAACACTGCTTGTCTCCCAGAAGTCACACAGTATGCGTCTGAATTAAGAAGATAAACTACCATCACTGTTATGGGACTTTTTTTTAATTAATTCTGGTGGTAACAAACTGGGAAAAAGAAACTTATGGCAGAAATGTAAACACACAAAATGATCTACTTGTTTTTTTTCTCTCTCCAAAATTTGCATTAGCAAATATATTTTATGTAAAAAGTAATCTATTGAATGTTCCTGCTAAACGCCCACTGTCAGTGTATTTCATTTGTTTTTGTTGGCTCCAAGGATGTTGGTTGTTCTACCACTTAGGTCCAGACTGAAATCTCTTCACAACTGTTAGATACAATTCTTGGTCCCTGGAAGATGAAATCCTGCTGACTTTGGTGACTTTTCCCTGTTGCTACATTTGTGGCTCAAAGTGAAATATTTTAACAGTTTGATGGATTTGACAACCAATATTCAAGGTCCACTGACAACAAATTTTGGTGGTCTAAGGTTTCACCTGTCAAATATCTCAACATCTCCCACAAGAACTGGGACAAAAGTTGGTAAAGATGTCCACAGCACTGAGAAGATGTACCATGCTGACTTTGATGATCCCTCGACTCTTCCTCCTGCACCATCACAAGTTTACTTTTTAGTTCTTTATTGAAATATCTCAAAAACTACAGGACAAAGAATCATAATTTTGAGCTTTCCTCACCTGTACTGTGTGTTCAGTGCTAATTAGCAACTGTTTGAATGTTAACATGCTAAACTAACACGGTAAACATTATCCCAGCTAAACATCAACATGCTAGCTTTATCATTGTAAGCATACTTGCTTGCTGATATGAGCATTTAGCTTAAATGCAGCCTCACAGAGCTGCTAGCATTAGCAGTGTACTCTTAGTCTTGTTTCTACAATAGACACACTGAGGTGAAGCAGATTAACAGTTTTCCTGGGAATCAGCATCACGGAGACTCGCATGTCCACTACTGGTTAAGGATTTTGCGTGGCCCAGGACAGGAGGGCTTTGCAGTGGCTGATTAAGACATTGTTGGTACCCATATATACCGAGCATCAGCGATATCAGCGAGGTAGGGTGCCTGTGCAGAGCCCAAAGGATATTAAAACCCACCAACAGCCTGTTCACCCTGCTGTTGTCTGGCAAGCTTCTTTTCCTCAGGCTGTAACTCATCTTCTGCACTCCACCATAAAACAATGTTCTTCTTACGTAGCATGAAGACAATACGTAACCAAAACCAAAGTGTGTTAATAGCCTTAACCTAACATTGGTTACATAATATGAACTCTGGTTTGCAATGTCAATGTCGTCCATATCCTGCTCTCTTTGACGTCTCTGCGATATAGTAATGCCACACATCCTGAAATAGAGAAAACGCTGACAGTCCTCCAAAGAGACTGTAGAAATTGCTGAGTAATGCTTAAGTTAGTATATTATGGTCCAGGTATATTCTTAAAAAAGGTATTTGTCACTACCAATCAACTATCAGTGATTGCCTCCTTCTTCTGCAGGTGATCGTTTGGGGAAACTACGGACGGATGGACCGAAAATGCTTCATGGGTGTAGCTCGAATCCTATTGGAGGAGCTGGACCTCAGCACAATGGTGATTGGCTGGTACAAGCTCTTCCCTACCTCCTCCATGGTGGACCCAACGATGGCGCCACTCATCCGCCACTCATCCCAGATGTCGCTGGAAAGCACCATCGGGCCGTGTTGTGAGCGATCCTAAGACTCCCGTTAAAAATATTGCAAGGTTTTGTTGTCGCAGCTAAGATTTCATTGCTGTCTCAACCAAATCTTAAGACTCATTTTTATATACCCTGTAGCCCTGCGCCTGGGTCATCCAGGTGGTAATGCCCCTGGAGCAGGTAAGGTATCTTACTCAAGGGCACTTTGCCAGGTCCAACCACACTTGGGACTCAACCACTCCCCTGATTGGGAAATGACTTTACTAACTAGTAGGTCATTTTGACACTCATTGGTAATTCTTTTGATATTGTATCAGACTGTTTCCCGAGACTCATGGGAAGCACATTTCTTTTGTTGTTGCAACCGGCCGCCCCTCAGACTCACAGGAAAATTTTGCTCTCTTCAGATCTCTTTGCTGAAAAAAAAAACAAAACCCTTCTTAATGAGGATACTTCAAAGGAGGGCTCGGTTGCCGACATTGATTACATCGTATTGGGACCACAATACACGGCGGGCTCAGCTTTGCTTCAGCTACGCGCCTTCTTCACAGCCTACATTCGATTCTCATTCCCAGGACTGCTTGTTGTCTTGCCGTGTCCTCATTAAAAGGGGGCTGGACGGCTCCTGAGTGTTATCTGTCAATCCACGAGTCCAGAGAGGAAGCGAGACTGCCTCAGACTGTTTGAGACACCAGCCTCCCATTTTGCAGGAGCATGGGGACAGCAGAGGAGCAGAGGAATCTGCTTATTTGTTGTTACCAACCAAGACATCTTGGTTTTCAAACACTCTTGACTTGAGCTGTTTTTTTTTTTTTTTGTGTGTCACACATTTGGCCCTTCAATGTTTAGCATCTGGTACTTACTACGTGTACGCGGGTAGAGTATAGGCATGAATGAAAGCCCCTTTCGACTTGTGGAAGGATCTAGATCTCTGCCTGATCTTGGGGATTTAGAGTACCGCTGGGTTTCTATCCTACCAGTTAGTTCAGACTGCAGTTAATTACATTTACATCCTAAGCAGATTTATATGGTTTAAAAGAAGAACCAGCAGGTTCTGAGTTCCCAAAAAAAACCATGTGCCACTATGACCCAACAGCCATTTTTATTACATCAATGATGACATTAGCTGATTTTACTGATTATTGTGTCATCTCTTCTTGTTAGATTAATCAGCTTCTGTTCTGTTTGGTAGGAATGAAAAGCTTGTAGAAAAAGTGATCTAAGACGACCCCATTTTACCTGGTTGTTTCTTGAATCTGCTGCAAGTTGACTGTGTCCAGATTTACAACTTAAGCGGGCAAATGCAAATTCACTTAAGAACCTGAATCTCATTGCCCAAACCACTTAATTCCAGCCAGCTGGGATAAAAGTACATAGGTATTTGTTGTGTGTCAACCACAACCCTTACTGGTGCATAACGTTATGCTACGTGGCCACTGAAGATGCATCTTAAAGTGGACAAAAGGCATATAAAGACATCTGGCGCCACAGCCGAAATAAATTGGATTTAATGCATGCAGTATATTGTTTTAGATCGCGATTGGAATGCAGAGCGGCTAACCGTACATGCAGGTGACTGTCACGTCCAAATGCAATGTGGTTAAACCTTATCAGGATGAAACAGGCAGGTGTAAATGGGGGGCTCTGAAATGAAAATGGTTTGTTTGACCTCGATCGGTTCAATTCTCTTCTGTGCTGTTCTAAATTTTCACATCCACCCGCCCTCGAGTGCAGGGAGAGGTGTTGTAGCACTGACACGTGATGCTTTGAGCATCGAGGACAGTAAACTGTCAGTGTAGGGCTGAAATCTTGCTGTATATCCCAGTTTAATAGTAGTTTGGAATGCTCTTTAGCTTTAGCTAACACTAGAAGTAGATTTTTAAGATTCCTCCTCTCTCTTTTTTTCTTTTTTCTTTTTTTTAAAGCTTTGGCTAACAGTTGTCTAATAAGTTTCTACTGTGCCAATTTCTACCAGCAAGTGTCTTCTCCTTCCTCTTCTTCAGTTACCTTGCGGCATGAGCTTACTGTGAGGGAGGAACAGAAACAACCACTAACAACATCTGACAACAGCATTCAGGCTGTGCAGAGAAGCGTCCCTTTTATTCTAAATTACAGCCCTAATCCACAGACCGCCAAGGCACCTGGTGATTAGCCATGCTACGACTCAGTGTGGAGAGAGAGGAAGAGAGGGAGGAATAAAGGGAAAGAGAGAGGAAGGAAGCATGAAATGTACTTTGCATCATCCAAACAAAGGAAGTGTCTGGACTGACGTCAGGTTTCACAGATAGGAAAAAAAAAAAAAGGACACAAAAATAGGATGAATTTAAAGGGAGCACAATGTGCACACTGTAGAGAAATTATAGTTTATTAATGAACAAAAGTATATGTATTTAATTTGGGCACTTTATGATTCTTATTGTCTTTTTTATGTGTAAATATTATGGTTGTTAGTGTGTTTTGGAGTGAGCCAAAGTTAATCTATAAAGACTTAGTTGATTAATGTTAAAAATCTGAGGGGGAGGGAGGGATATCCTCGCTAGTTACCGTAAGATTGTAGCATTAGCTGGTAGCATCTGCATGACTGATTAAAACTTCTAATTAATTAGCAGACAACTCGATAAGACTAAGCATGAGCTATACGCTACGAGGAAAGAAAAGAGAATGAAATGTAACGTTGTTGGGTGTGGACCCAACTTTAATTGAGGAATAACACATATATGTAGCAATTTAATTCAAAGTTTACTGAATTTCAATTTGGGCTTTTTCCGTTCACACAATGAGAGGGACAAAAAAAACAACAACTTTATTTTTTAACTTTGAAGCAGGATTTCAGAATAAAATAAAATCTCTCTTACACAAATTAATCAATATTTTAAATTAAGAAGATAATAAACTTTTGCAAAATAGGGCCTCTGTTTTGCCAGTAGCAAAGTGTTGCAGGGATATTAATACTGTATTCATTTCCAAACAAATTAGCGACATTCTGTGAAGCAATAATCAAAAAAAGCATCCAGTCATTGCAGTTTTTCAGTTGTTCAGTGGAAACTGTGGAGAAATGACGAGCTCAGCCGGTGATTTTCACTGCAGTTTTGAACGAGTCCAAAATGTGTTACTGCTCTGATTTATTGGACAAAAAAAAATATGATTTAAAAGAGCTTGAGGATCTGAAAATCACCCGTTGAGATCTGTCATTTGAACCCAGCGTTCATGTTTTTGTTCCATAACTTATTCCGGGGAGAGTGTCACGTAAGAGAAATCTCTGTTTACAGAAGGAGCTGGAATATACTAGCCCATGTAAGGCTACAAATTTCTGGTTTTGGAAAAAACGCAGGATCGTTTTTCAAAACCTAAAATGTCATTGAATAGCATGGAATTCAATCTAATGAAACTGCCTGGTAGTTAGAACACAAAAGAGGTGATCATAGAAAAGCTGTATAAATAAAATATATACATATACGAGATATAAATATATATTTAAAACAATTAACTCCTCTTACTGTGACTCAAGGAATGTGTTTTTGTTAGTGTTCTTTTGTGCCAAAATCTTAAACGTATTTCGAGGGCTGATTTCCCAATTTAGGACCAATGAAAGAGGAAAGTTTACACACTTGGCATCAAATTTTCTTTCAGCAACCCGCCGGCAGAGTACGTCCTGTTCTAAATAAATGACTTTCATCCAAGAAGAAGAACTCTGCGGCTGAAACAAAAGTAATATTGCATGACGATTATCTAGATTTAGTGAAAATGGATCACAAAGAGAGTCAGAAACAAGTTGCAGTGGTAACCATCATAGAAGTTTCCCATCCGTCTACATCTAACCTGCAGCAGCTGCCTGTGCGACATAATCGACATTAATCAAGAGCTAATCGTTCACTGCGGCATTTAAAGGATAAAAAAAGCATTCCTAACAGTTCCTCTCGCGGGCGGAGCAGCATGGCAGCAGCAGTATACGGCGTGCACGCAGTTGAATGATGGGTTTTCTATGATGGCTACGGGTGCAGTAAACATGTATACAGCTGACCCTCGCAAGAAAATGTTCTCTAATTGTTTTTGGGAGAGAGACAAAATATATGCCAACGTTTTGCTAGCAGGATTAAGAGTTATTAATGTTTGTTTAATTAAAAACTGATTGTGTAATTTCGCTCATCAAAAAGCTTCTTGTTCACCAGTCTGACTTCTGTTTGTGACTTTTTTGTAACTTTGAAGGCAAACGAATGAGCTAACGAACTATATAGATGTTGTAGTTAACATATTCAGCACCAAAAATGTACCTTTTTGTTTTTTCGCAGCCACCCATATTTTGATTGTGTCTGCCACATGGATGTTAATTATGTACCACTATCAATTGTAATGTAAGTAGAGGCCTTAAACACACCGATATACATTTTGTCAGGGCTAAGGACTAAGAAATGTCACATAAAGTAAATCAAAATGACGCAAAAAAAGTTTTACAGTGTCACCATTTCAACCCATTACTTAAAGTAAGTGTCATCTAAGGAAATGATTATATTTGCGTATGTTCTTAATGAATTTCTGATACTATTTGTGTATTCTCCCCACTCCTTGGTGTGGGCTTAATTGAACAAACTGAGCAAAAAAAAAAAAAAGAACAAAAAAAGACATTTTTGCAGAGTAGATATTCAAACATTCTGACCTGTTTCTTAACAAGACTTATTTTCTAAACTTAGAACTTACACTATCTTACACTAGTGTTTCTCTTTTGATGTTTGAATGGTACTTTGTGGTTTCAATCGAGTAGAGTAAAATTATTAAAAAAAAACAAGAACATTCGCAATTTAGCCATCTGTAAGAATTGTACTGGAGTCCTGTTGGGGGGTCTTTTACATCATAACTACCTTTTTTAGGTTGATATTCTGCAAAACCTTCCTGTAATTCATCACTCAATTGTGTGGCACCGTAAGGACCCAATGACCAACATACAGAAAGAGAAAACTTTGGAGGTAACATGACTGCCCCTAAAGTTTTCTCTCAGCCATATCCAACAAGGCAATTCAATGATATGATCTTTCACGATCACTGATGTTAACATTCATTCATCATTATGGGATCCTCACCGTAAATGCACATTGCAATGTTATCCGTTGCTCAGGCGACCAAAGACGCGTGCTAACATGCAAACAAGTTCCATGATTTAAGAGAATTCGATACAAGATGGCATCCCATTATTTTTCCATTGAAGTGAATCGAAGTCGCTTCCTTTTCGCTTCCACGTTTGGGCCGATAAAACATTGGCATCGAGTCATGATGAGGCATGAAAAAAGACACTGATGCAGCTTCTCAAATAAAAAATTGTTCTGATAACACAAAAAGTTCATAAGCCCGAAGCTTGCAAACATATTTAGGGTTGAGCCAGTGATTACATACACTGCATGCTCTGACTGGTCATTTTCTTCCATTGTTGCGTACATCATTTCTGTTATTATTCAATGAGTGACCAGAAAAGATTCCCTCATTTAGTTAGTTATTTTATGTAATTTAGGTGATGTACACAGGTATGTGCTTCTGTTTCCAGGTGGAATGAGTTTCCAGTGTTTGAGTTAACTGCGATACGACAACATTTTTACATTAATTGTGATGCAAAATGGTGGAATTTTTGATTTTGTTGAGTTCAGGGATGGCATATTTTGGTAAACTTGATTATTTGCACAGGCAAAGCTGTGAACTTTCTGTCTGGTTTTTGCAGAAGATCAACCTAAGAAGTGAATCTGGGTAGAATTTTCTTTTGAAGTTCTTTTAAAAGAAACCCGTCTCTTCCCCGAGCTTAAATTGTCCACCATATCATTTTCCTCTTAAGTTCAGGGGTTTTACTGAAAAAAAGAGAGCACTATTTGTGTCCTTTTCTTTTAGAGTGACAGTGTGTACATTTCTAGACACATATCATATCATGTTCTGGTGGAGGAGTGGGAGGATGAAAGGCTAGATGCGGCTCCTCTGCGGATGTTATGAAACGGTGGCTGGTGCATCCCAAAAGCAACACATCATCCTCCAGTCTGCTGTGCTGCAGAGGCAGCGACTCCCAAACTTTTTCCTCAGAGGCACCCCCCCAACCCTCATAAAAGTGTTCCCCCACATGCCATCTGGATGATCGTTTCGTTCAAAGAATCCCACATCGAGTGAAGACATTTTTAGGTTGGGTGACCCCAGTGGGAATCAAAGTTCCTCGTAACTTTTCTCAACACCATTTCTTGTTAAATTACCTCTTGCCTTTCTTTATGAGTTCACATTTCAGTCACACACACTGGTGTCAACTCATTTTAGCTCCAACCCCATAATCTTCCCAACCAATCCTCCTTTTGTTTCTCCTATAACAGATGATAGAGTAATTTCATCTACAGCATTCACAGCCTTAAATTCTCATCTCGAAACCGTCGTTTGAGGCCTTTTGAGGACACAAATTTCCAAACACGACATTTTCCTAACGTCCCTAAAACACTACATATAAGAAGGTGATGTTTTGGTTTTGGGATACTGAGATGAAACAGTTTTACAGGCCTTCTCATGCTGTCAGGAACACGTGATATGGGCAACCGTTGGGAGCAATGCTGATGGAAAATTCTCTGATAGAAATTTATCCAGGGAAGGTTTTCTAAGCGTATTGTATATTCTTTCTCTCAACTACACATTCCTTTAGTTAAACAGATTTAATGAGAGTTGTTCCGTCCTTTCAGACTTCTACTGATTTGTTGCATTTGTTGCTCAATGGCAGCTCAGCAGCAGCAGCGTCCCTGTTTAAACTCCATATTTTAAGAATCACCTATAGCCATTTAAGGATTTCAACCTTCCTTTTACGAGTATATTGTGATTTTATTTTTTTTTTCAATACTTTACATCTCATTTGTGGATTAGCGTCGAGCAAAAACGTTAAAGTGTTAAGCAGCAAATGCCCATCTGCATTGCTTTCCATTTGTTGCTCATGTATTACTGCCTTGAGGACCTGAATGTTATCAGAGTGACAAAGTGGTGTAACTTTAGTTTTTATTCACCGCACTGTCATTTAAAACACAAGTATATTTGCAGATTCTTTGGCAAACTGTTATATTGTTGAGTAAATGCACAATTTGGTGTATTGTTATTCTATTCCAGCTGTCAATAAAAATAGTTTAACTCCATCACTGTGTTTTAATGTTTGTTCTCGTTTATGTATTTGGTTGATTTGTGGTAGCAAAATAATGTAAGCGCTCCTATGTGGCTTTGCCAGCCTACTTATGGCTAAGACTCATGGGAAATGTTGTTCATCTTGGGATAAAACAATGAAGTGTCCAAATTTTACTATCCAGTATAGCAAAGGAAACTCAATTATCTCAGGAATATGGAGATATTAATGAGAAACGTCTATGAGAAACTAGCAGAACTGTAGATCCCCCAGACCCTACTTCTTGATACTTGATTTATTATGTAGTAAACAGTTAACTCAAGAGTTTATGGTCTCAATCATGAGTTCCAAGACTTCTTCAATATAGCAAGATGTTCATTTTGTAAATTATGGTCCCATTTAGAGTAAAACAGACGATAAAGCAGGGTGTGCTTTAGGGCATGGCTACCTTTTTATAAAAGTCATTCTCAGTTAGTAGGTCCGGCTCAACAGTCAACACACCAGGCTCGCGAAACTCAGATCAAACTGTCAAGCTGGGCAGTGCTGATGAAATATGAATCCAGATTCTGTTACTGCATCAACTATTTCTCTCCTCAAATGTTTTCAGAAACATATTTTAGTGTGTTGTTTAGCTGGAATACTCCAAGCCCGACTCACAGTACATCACCCAACAGATCGGCACGATGTGATCTCCTCTGGCTCCAAAAAAACCAAAAACAAGATGGCAGCTTATAATCTTACTGGTTCATGGGTTGCTTCTGTAAAAATCTGTTGTTGTGAGTAATACAGTATTTTCATGAATGGACAAGTAAGCTGACCAACCAAAAACTTTCCTGAACCTCAGTAACCTGCAAACCTCTTGTGGGAACAAATGAGAGAAAAAGGAAGGGGGAAAAAAAAAAGAAGAAAGACACGAGGGAGGAGAAGAACAACACAATAAGAAAAATGTAGGAAGAGAATGAGATGGGGAGCTTGAGGGAGAAGCAGAGGAGAGAAGGGATTCATTTTGTTTGACAGTCAGCAGCTAAGGACGACCAAGTGTGAAGCTTTAGCCTGTCTGTCTAGATGAAATACCTCCCTTGTTTTTTTGTTTTACCTCCTTCTGCTATCGTTTCCGGCTCTTTATCTCCATTTTTTCTTTTATTGTATCTCTCCAGCTTTCCATCTTTCTCCTCCCCATCACTCACTATTTTCCCTCCCACTGTCTCTCTCTCTCTCTCTCTTTCTGGCAGACGTCCAGACTCCCTGGCGACCAAACTGATCAGCTTGTATTAAGCTCTCTCTCTCTCAAACACACACACACACACACACACACACACACAAAGCAATTGCGTGACAGTAAGGCAGGTCACACTAGGCAGACACACACACGTACAGGCAAAAGCATGACTTGCATGCACATGCGCAGACTGACAGACAGAAAAGACAGCACATCACACACACACACACTCACACGTACAAGTGCTAGCGTGACTTGCATACGCAGAGACAGGAAGACGAATCCACACACTAAATTTGGTCGAACCAGCAGGAGGCCCTCAGATGGTGCAAATGCAAATTGAGACATAAATCATTTTTCTCCACGGGGGAAATTACAAATTCCAAACAACAGCATGTTTCACCTCAGTCAGACACAGACACCACGCAGGACAGGAAGCTGTGCTTCAACACAGACCGTCGCTGTAGTGCCCCCTGCTGCATCGCTGTTTGGTAGCGTGACATTTTGAGGTTTTGTACACAGAAAGATAAAAGGAAATCGAGTAACGCTGAGCCAGGAATGTGTCCTTCTCTTCTTCACTCAATGCTGTTTTGCACAAATACCGCTAATAAATGAGAAAAGAATAGATACGTTATCGAGCCCTTGAGGGGAAATTCTTTTTTCACTCAAAGGGCTCAAATGTGGAGAGATGGTGGAGTGACGGACAGCCACACAGAGCGGCGCCCTGGGCCAGTTAGAGGTTCAGTACCTCAAAGACACCTTGGCAGTGCCCAGGAGGTGAGCTGGCACCTCTCCAACTACCAGTCCATCCTCCATACTTTGGTCCGTGCTGGACTTGAAGTGGCCACCCTCAGGTCCCCAAGCCAAATCCCTACAGGCTGAGCTACTGCCGCCCCAAATTACTTTCTCCTCCTCTACACACACTTCTCATCTCTTACCTTTTTTCTCTGCTACTCTGTCGTTCTTGTTCCTGTTTTATATTTTAGGAAGTTGTTGGGGATTCGATCTGTTCATCGTCAAAAAAAAAAAGTAGCTTCTAGGAAACATTGTACAAATAAGCAACCAAACCTTTCTCCCTCAATTCTTGAGAGGATCTGCTATGTGGAAAATGTAAAGAATGTCCACAAAGATATATACACCTACAGGTGATTGGACATGTATGAAACAGACCCATTTAACTACTCAATGTAGTATGAAGAGAACTGCGACTGCTAGCTAAGTGCCTTACAGTCTGACTGTTTGTCTGACTGCAGGCGGACACAGTTAGAGACTAGCTGGATAATACAGTGGCACATTCAGCAACTAAACAGACGGGCATTTCCCTTCAAAGAGAGTAAATATTCTACTTACATTCGTCACGTGGCCAGAAACACGAGCCCAGAGAAATGATTAGTGAGTTTGTTTCTTTGCCAAGTTCACCATATTAACTTACATGGTGAAACAAGATAAGATGATTTTCTAATTTTGTGTTGACAACTTGTTTCCACTGCCCCCAAGTGGCCAAAAATAGTTATTGCAGGTGCTGAGTACACAATTTGCACACTCTTAAGTCTTTCTGTGACATGTCAGCAATGTGCTACTTCAGCCTCTGTTACCTAAAGACGAGGCGAAGAGACAATAGAGTATAACAAGGGAGCTCGGCGAAGTCCTTTAGGATACATGCACATACATTGGTTGTACACTCTAAGGTGTGGAAAACTTCAATAGCTGATATCGGGACTGTTCCAACTGATCCACATGGTCTCTGCTAGGAATAAAGTCCTCACTTCCAACTTGGTCCTACATGTAAAAAAAAAAAAAAACAGCACTATAGCATCATCTCTCATACTTATGTATGAAGCATGTTGATTAAAAGAAGTCAGCATTGACATGAACGACCTCCTGGCTGGTTACTTCATACTGACTTCGATGGTGGTCACGTTTAGAACCGACGCTAGAGTGACCAACTCTGTGCTCAACTCCTTTTCTTCCAATGTCTCCTCCAAGGGACTCTCTGGTAGCACAGGGTGGTGTAGTAATGGTTGGAGGCTGAGGAGGAAAAGTAACAGTGTCTGGACTGACAGCCACAGAGTCCACATGGGGCTTAAGAGTGTCTCACTGCAGTATCAGCAAGCGCTTAAGGGCTCTGGCATGAACTTCTGGAGACTCCCCCAAAGGATTTTTAGCAAGTCTGCAACTCTGTAGACTTTTCAGCGAAGAGCCCATAATTCATCGGTAACAGTGACATCAGTAAATGAGGACACAGGGGACACATCCGAGGAGCAAATCAAGCCCAACAGGTAGAAATCTTCCCTCTCATCTTCAGTTACTTAGAGTATATTATGCATCTTGTGATTTGAATACATAATCCCTAGTTTTATGTAAAATAGATATATAGATATCCAACATAACATTCAGTGTCATAAAGCAGCTTTCATTGGTGCCAACATCGGGTTTCAAGCCTAGCAGAATGTAAGCAAGGGGTGGAGATTGTGGCTCCCTTATTAACCTGAATTAAAGGTGCCTTCACACCTGACCTGTTTGTAAAAATTCTGGTATCGATTCGTTTGGGCTGGTACGAAAGCTGTCATTTCCACCTTTTACACTACTGTATATATCTCAGTCACACACACATTCATACACTAATCACATTGGCTGCCATGCAAAGTTTTTGCAGCTAACCGTTCACACACTCCTTTGGAAGAGCCTTCGGGAGCACTTTAGGGTTCAGCATCTTGCTCAAGGACACTTTGACATGCAGACTGGGGGAGCCGGGGATCGAACCACCGATCTTCTTATTAGTGTGCACTCTGACTGCTGTGGCTCAGGAGGTAGAGGAGTCACAGTTAATGTATGCCACACAGTTTTAGTACCACATTTCATAATAAAATTGTTCATCTGTAGGAAGGCCGAGCCACACGCTTTTACTTTGAAAGAAAAAAGTGTTCATAGTTTATTTGAATTTACAACAATAAAAGTCCAAAATGTTAAAATGAGGTAAAATACATTTCACAATAAAATCATTTATGCCAGAACTATCACATGTTATCACATACGCTCAAGAGACAAGAGTTTGTCAAACATACATTCACAGTTAAGATTTCTATTATGAAGCTCAAGATCATTGTTGGCCTGTTACAGACAGAGTATCTGCAGAAGACCTGCATCCAAAATTCTACTTTAATCAAAATGTACTTAAATTATTAAAAGTAAAATACATAACGACCCATTTCAGAGTTAGTTTAGCTGAAACTGAAAACACCTGAGTAACTCTGCATGTTATTTAACCCTGTTAACTCTGTATGTAAAATGAAAGTAGCTACACCTGTGAAATAAATGTAGTGAAGTATAATGTTTCCCTTTGAATTGTAATGGAGAAGAGGCCTAAGGTAGCATAAACAGGTAATAGTTAAGCACCTTGAAATCATAAGTTACAGTACTTACTTGAATAAATGTACTTAGTTACCTTACACCACTGCAACATCTAAGTATGTGTTCTCATCACATACGTCTACAAAGCATTTCTGCTTCGAGGATCATAAAATATGATCACCATTTCACAGATCATTGGTGCGATCCAGAGAAAGTTACCAGATCTAGAAAAAGTCCAAAAGTCAGCCATGTTTGTACATCAGTCCTTCTTAAACCTGCTTTTAATTTAAACCGTGCAGTCGTCTCCATTCACACGCACAAGGTGGCCTTGTTTTAATTTGGGTTCTTTGGTATTTGGTTATTTAAATCTCGTACAAAATGTACATATGATAACATTAATGTAAAAAAAAAAAAAAAGAGCTTTAGCTTTAGAAACACAAAGTTCAGTTTAAATGAGAAAAACAAATCTTGGTCACATGTCTGTTTGATTCTTGTCTTTTTTGTCCTGTCACCATGAACTCTGTCTAAAACACCAAAAAGTCACAATATTCTGTGACAGGGCCACCTTCACGACACCTTTGTTTACTTATTTCCAACAAAAGAACAGCCTAAGAGGACAAAAACACACACTCTGTCAAGTCCTGCTGTGAATGATGAGATGAAATTGAAGTTTCTTCAGCCCACCATGCGAGTAAAGCTTCCCAGCATGACTGGCATTGTGTCAGACTCTCGAGACTTCCAACGTGTAGCATAGACAGCAAGGCGAGCATGGTTAGCATGCTAAAGATAGCTTCCCTTCGCCGGATGACCTGTCAGGTATATGAGAAGAACTAATGAGTCTACTGTGGGAGTGTGTGTGTGTGTGTGTGTGTGTGTGTGTGTGTGTGTGTGTGCGTGTGTGTGTGTGTGTGTCGCCTCCACGCGTACACTCATATGCCTTTTAATAATTTATGTACATTAAAATTTAAAACATGTTTCATTGTGTTCACTGATGAAACTATCATTTCCCACATTTGTGTCACCAGTCCGTGAAGCTGTGCGTTCATTTATCTTGTGTTTGCATGTGTATGAATGTTCGTAAGACATCGTGTCTGTCCTCAGTCCCTCAGTGTGATGATCACATGATCGTCCTGTCCTTTCCACAGCATCTCCCCTTCGAAGTCCAGCATCTTGTGTTTGCGGCAGCGCAGCAGGATGCCCACCACCTTATCTGAGATCTTCACGTAGCGGTCAAAGAGCCGGCCGAAGGTGATGACGGTCCTCCCCTCTCTGTCCTTATAGGCCATGTCTCTGATGATCCACACCATCTCCTCCATCTCCCTGTGGATGTGTTTCTGGGCCCTGTCGCCCCTCTCTGCAGTCTTGGAGCCGTCTTTCGGTCGACCGTAGCCGGAGTCGCCCTTGCGGAGGCGCTGGGCCATGGCGTACTCGTGGTCGAAGTCCTCGCTGAAGGGGTTGAGCTTCTGGCCTTCCATGTGCTGCTTGGACCACTGCTGCCAGCGGTTTTTGATGTCATTCGCAGAAGCAATCTTAATCTAGAAAAAAAGATAGGCAGGTTAACATCACAGTTTATATCTTAAAAACTAGGAGCACCTCAGATATTTACGTAGCAAAATCAGTTTACCCACTTAACCCATGAAAAACAGCTCTATATTGTCCTTTGTGGCTTTTGTCAAGTCTGAGGAAATAACCCTGATGATGTCATAGTGATGTCATCAGGGTTACCTTGGCTTGGATACCACCAAACTTTAAGAAAAACAACTGCAGCACTGAGAATTTGGAGTTTGAAAAGAAAGCATTTGCAAGGCAGGGGGATTCTGATGAAGGACACTGATGAGTTGCATCATGGGAAATGTAGGATCCAGCGTTTTTGGTTGCTTGACCCATATAAGAGACTAAAGGTCAGCATATCCTGGGCTCTGCTGCATGAATCTAAGCATATTTTTTTATCTGTGAGAAAAACTTGTGTTTTTTATATATATTTGGACCACATTTCCCATAATCCCCGCTGTTTCCTGTCATAAAGAGGTTGCTGCTCATCTGTTAAAACTTGCTGGCAATCATCTTTTTCACCCCCACCCCTCTGCATATACAACAGCATTGATTAATGACCCTCCAATCTTGAAATAAACTCTCCTCTAGTTGGTGTAATTGATCCCCATCCACATCAAACATACGCACTAATGGAAATAACAGGATCCAATGTCTGTTTTCTGACTAACAATAAATATAGAAAATCTCTCCGCTGTCCATATTTAATCTTGTCTTTTGACCCCAGTGCTTCTCAAACCTTCTGATTCGATCCTGCTGAAATTAATTTCACTAAAATCCAGCTTGGATTCTTCTTTATCAGGTTGCTTGCTCCTCCCTGTCGTTGTTGATGACTGAGGAAATTTGTGGGGTGGAGGGTTTGAGCTTCGGCCTCTGAAGGGGGGTCATGACAGGAAAGGTTGGAGAGTCACGGTCCTCCCCCCTCCCCCCTCCTCCCTCCTCCCCGTCTCACCCTGTTTCCAGCCTCCCTTGGTATTTCCCTCAGCTTGCCAGGCCTTCAGATCAGTGTCACCGTACCTCTTTGGTATTTGCTCTATGAAAAGTGAGGACCTGTCACGGAGGGACCTTCTACAAAACTCTGTGAACCCTTAAAGTCATAATGATCCTCATACTATTTTTCTTTCTTCTATTTTTTCCTCCATCTTTGGTTCATTTGTTACTTGTATAATTTTAGTGGTATCTGTACTTTACTTGGGTGTTTCCATGTTTGCACATCTACTTCACGACATTTCAGAGAGGAACATTACACTTTTTAATCCTCTACATGCACAATTTATCTTTCTAGATTAAAACTGTCATACAAACATATGAATATCTTATAAAATATAACTCACTGTGATTGACTGAAGTACTCAGTGACATGGAAAGTACTTAAATTGGCTTCAGCTTGATGAACCAACCTATTAAAGAGCTATTTACATCGTGGCATCTGTATAACTCAATAAAACATCCAGTCCATAATAATAAAACCGTATCAAAGGAGCTATTACACAATATAATTTAATAACTTTTACTTTGAATTCTTAATTACACGTTTATTACATCAATAAGGCTAATTCATACTGTCAGATTTTGAACTCAGGACTTGCAGATGGAATATTTTAATCAATGTTTTTATATAAACACTCAGCCAAGGCTATGTGTGTGTGAGTGGTGTAGCTTGTAAAGTCATACACACACACAACACACACCAGTCTTTGTAGGTACAATGAGCTTTTTATGCACCTTTTAGTGTTTTGGTTCGTCGACCTTGTTTCCAGAAACTCTTCTAAAAACTGTGTGAACAAACTTTGTGTTTGTGAACAGCTGGTGAAGAAATTAAAGCAGTAAGAGACCAGCTAATGCTAAAGATAAATAAGCTAAATGAATAAAATAAAACATCTTGATATTCTTTCTCGTGTCTTATTTTCCTCACCTCTCTCCCTTCACCCTGTTTTCACCTCCCCGGCTGCTCCACCTGAAGGTCAGGTTGGAGAACGTGTCGGAGAGCGTGACTATATTTATTTACATATATTCCACTGCGGCCAAGCTTCTGTTTTTATGAGCTGGACACGCTCTCTGGCGATGCCGCTCGCCGGCTCCTTCGCCTTTTATAGAGAGAGAGGTTTAATGTTGGGAGTTATGCAACTGTTTGGGTTTCAGGTGACTTCAAAGAAACTTCTGCTCCAACTTGTTTATTCACACTTTGTGAATATTTATGCTCTAATTTAGAGTATTTGTCCTCCTTGATTCAGAGACATGAGAAATATTTATTGTGTCTCATATAAATGTCTCGACTTTAAAAGGCAATTATGCAAAATGTAACTTTAGTAATGCTCCTCATTCGATCTTCTACAAGCCAACAACACTAAAAGACACAAAGAATCAATTCTCTCATGAGCTCTATCACAATAAAAGAGGTTTGGATGTCAGCCAGAGATAAAGTGCTTGGCCTTTCCTCCCGTCGCTGTGTTTTCGCTTGTCTTTATGTATTTTCTGCGGACAAATTGTGAAACGTGTTCTCTGGCAGCTTTCAACCTCTGTATTATTTTAGTTATTTGGACGTTTGGGAAGGACATCAGTTAAATCTACAATCGATATGAGATGCTTAAACTCCATCGCTGCCATTTTTTAATACAAACTACTGATTAACATATATGAAAAATGGAAATGAATGATTGTGAGCAAGAGTGGATAAGCATGTTTTGTTTTTATAAATGTTCTTACGACGTTGGGAGCCTCGACTCTCCAGTTTTTGTCCACCTCAGTTGGTAAACTATCAAAAGCATGGCTGTCCTTCATGTTTGCACAGAGCACATTAGGCTAATCAAAGCTATTTTACCGTTTTAGATTGAAATCAGCATAATCCAGGTTAAAGGTCAGCTGACACTGACGTGCGTGCATCAGTCTGACTCAACTCAAAATGTTCATTTGTCCAATGTTCGTCGCAAAACATCTTTTCATTGGTCAGTAAGATTCTAATTGTTGACCATTGACGGATAAGACTTCAATCGCACTTCAAAACATCACGCACCTCCAGAAAAGACGGTACATACAGCGTCACAGTTTGACGGGCAGCACCACTGACCAGGCTGCCATATTTGACGCATTGGACGGATGTTAGTCCGATATTCATTCTATTAGCTTATTTTTTTGGTTGTTAGCATCTAAATGTTCCATTATAAGCTAGTAGTTAATTTGGTTCAGGGCTGGTGCATTTAGTTCATCAGTTTATGTTCAGAAGTGTAGAGTCTGAACCAAACAGTGAATTTGCAGTAAAACCAAAACAATAAGATAAAAGAGGCTAAAAAGCTCTCTATGATATAAAGTTACCGGTTGATCAAATGAGCCTACAGACTTCTCAGGTTCAAATACAAATAATCTCTACCTTGGGCCTGTTGGTCGGTTTCTTGACATCGCTCTGCTCGGTTTTTGTTTCGCCGTTGTCGCTGAGTCCGGCCTCCTCTCCCAGCCCGCTGTCCTCTGTGTCGACGCTGCTGCTCCTTGACCCGGGCTTTTCCTGGAGCATCTGCTTTCTGTCTTGGATGACCCCTCCACCTCCTCCTCCCGCGCTCTGCAGCGCTCTCATCTGGCGCCGCCTTGTCGGAGACTCGTTGCCTAGGAATCGTTTGCTCTCCTCGGGACCCGACTCCATCTTGCCTCGGATGGCGTTGACCAAATCGATGCTGCTGCACTCGCTGCGCTTTGGCTGGACGGTCTTGGTCACAGAACAGGCCCGGATCTTACTCCCGCTGCCGTCGCCGGCGTCAACTGTGACAACACGTGGAGTGATGCTGAGTTTGACCACGTGGTTGCGCTCTTTTTTGTCTTCTTCTTCAATAGATGAAGGCATCCAGCCACTCGGAATGCTGTCCTGCTTGTTGGAGTGTTCATTGGCCCAGCCCTGCCAGCTTTTGGCCAAGTTGGCCACCATAGCGGCGCATTTTATCTTCCGTACCGCTCGTTTGAAAGCTGGAGCCTCCTGTGGTGATATCGTGGTGGTCCCACCGCTGCTCATGGTGACAGGTTACCAGAAGGGATGTGGTATGCTTTAGTTATAGTGGTAGTATAGTAGCAGTTTAGTTTAGTAGATCTCACAGAATGTGTTGTGGCAATTCCTTGTTCCTACAGTCGGTTTGTGTCTCCAAACTGTTTCCAAAAATGAGAGTTTAGCTCAACGAATAAAGACTTAAAAGTCTTGGACTTTCAGAGTTAAACCATCCAGATGATCGCAGACAAAAGTGAGTTCTCCTTCAGCCTTTATAGCCGGGATGGATCTTCATGGAAACATCCGAAACCTTCCAGATGGCCAGTCGGTTAGTGGGTGAGCTGCTGTTGTGAAGGGTACGAGGGCTTTGACTTTAATCCCCTGATGAAGCCCCTCTGGCTCCGCACCGGACTTTAAATAGGGGAGGGTCGTAAAGGAAGTGATGTCGCTCAGTGTCCACGTGAGACAGGAAAGTCCAGTGTCAACATTCTTGTAACTGACACACACACACACATACACGCACAGTGACTGAGGAGTGGAATTTCTCCCAGTGGGATCCAGCGAACAGGTGCCCAGTGTTTTTAGCTCGGATGTTTCTGTCCTTACACACAAATACACCGCGACACAAACAGGCCTTCGCTCTGACTCAGCCTGCTATACGTGTCTGTGTGTGTTCATTGTGTATATATAGGGATGTTTTCATTCAAATACACAACTTTCCTTCACGGCACGACAAGTAACGAAGTATGGGTCACACAGAAAGGCATCTGTCTGTCTGCATGTCCGTGCATGCAACGCTGGAACTATTTCAGCCTGTGTGTATATGTGTTAATATGTAAGTGTAAAATTTTAGATTCTGATTCATATACTGTATGTGTGTTTAATTAAAGTGACTCCATACAGCTTACTCAACTGTTCTCTGCACTCATCTGACGTTTAGTGATGGTTGTAATTGTTATTACGGGGTCATGCCAGACATTTGGCTCATCCCACAGAGGATTACACGTGCTGCTATTTATCAAACCCTGAAGCAGTATAACATGTGTCTGCTAACTTTTAATGAACGTATTTACATTTGGAAAGCTACAGGCTTAAAGTTTATCCTGATAAAAGGTCTTTTTTTCTCGTCTCCCAGGGCCTCTCGAAGCGACTCGCTAATTTAAATATTTCATAGGTGAACAGACTAGTCACAAAATCAGTTTTTGTTTAATCTGATTAAACAAAGTAGTAGATGTGAGTAAAAAAGAATACAGAATAAAATCAAACCCATTTTCTAGATCATTTCAACTTAACAAATCTGCTTTTTACACCGTGTACCACCTCAGAAAACATTAATTTCTCCAAGTCACAACATCATGACACGAGTTACAGTTACAGCAGCGTCTGTTGGCTACAGACGGTTCACAAAGAAGGCAGGTTTATTCCTAATAAGAAGATTTTTACTGTTGATATTGACTGTGGTTGTTGTTTCCTGAACAAAACCGAGATAATTTGGTGTAAAAGAGTTACTCCTGATCCGCGCTGCTCTTCCATTTGGAGCCTCAATCATAGAGTTTTTGTACCGTTCATTTTACCTTATTGTCTCAGTAACTTTTTATCTTGCCGTCACATTTTAGTTCTTAACTAATCATGGATGTATTATGTATTATGCATTATGCGCTACCTGCATGGAAGACATCGACCACCAGTGGTACCCGTTCCACAGTTTGGGAACCAGTGTTCTAGAAAACTGAGTCGGACACTTAAAGATCTTAGGTCGGACTATGCAGACGTCTCACTGAGATCAAGAACTCTTTGAGGAAACAGATTTAATGTTTAATATAAACAGAACGGAAATCAGGGCAGATTTGTGTGGGTTGATTCCAGTGATATGAAATGATCTGACTACATGAAACCGTTTGGTACCATTGTGAGATCATTTGAAAAGACAATACTGATTATTCCAAAGTCTGTATATATATATATATATATATATATACAAAGTCTTCTGTATGTTTATCTGAAACCAGCCGTAACCAACAAAGAAATGCCACAAATGAATAAATCTGTTTGTTTTTCAGGACACATTCCCCCGGTGATTTACTCTCATACGCCTTGTTACATAAAACTGCGATATAAGTTTCATCTTCTTGGAAAAGCTCATTAGCGGCAGTCATTTTTAATCCACACAGAGGGAAAGAACATTAAAACCAGCAAAGTGACGGATTGAGTGACGGAGTGACTGAAAGATTTATTGTGCGATTAAATGATTCATTAGCGGTATCCGGTCATTAGTGTTCATTAAACAGAATTAAATGAGACATTTTACCAAAAGATGAACTTCAAACTAATTTGTTTCTATTTGTGCTTTGATTCTTTTTTTATTGCTGCTGAAACATGTTGACGTGTTTGATAAGCTGAAACGCCATGAAGAAGCTTCATAGCTGTATTTACTGTTGATTGTGACATTTAGCTGAACCTTGCATTGCCTTCATACACAAAATACAATGTAAAGCTAAGCCACTCAGACGTTATTAATTCAGTTGACAAACCAGGGTATAATTATTAATTAGCACGATGCTGTTAGTGAGAGTTAATAGCATGTTTGAGTCCTGCTAAAACATTTCTATCCGTTCATCCAGACAAAGACGAACGCGTCTTCTGAATGTCTGCTGACTAAAATAACTAACTGGGGGCCAAGCCGTCACCAGCTCAGGTTTCTAGCGTGTGTGTGTGTGTGTGTGTGTGCTTCAGGTTATCTGGCTTTATGCCGGCAGCTGCCTCACGTGCACGCTCCCACCGCCCACTGTGCACGGCAGGCTCGCACAGAAATAGACACGCCTTGGCACTTGAAAGCTACGGGGAAAGGTGTGAGCGTCGTGTGTAATGATACAAGTTTTTATACGCGACTTAATCAGGAGGAAAAAAGCGCTTTTTATACCGTACGTGAACCGTGAGTCACCGGCTGAATAATACTGTGCTGCACTCTGTCGATCCCTGCAGGGAAACTTTTAGTTTGTTCACCTGCAGCGTACAGCAGCTTCAGATGGGAGTCTGTGTATTGCTTAAGGGCACTTTGGTAGGTTTTTACACTCGCTGAAATTAGCACATTTTTTAAAATTTTACATTTTGGTAACAAAGTTAAACAGACAAACCTGAAGGAAACTTCAGAATAATGATATTAAAGGTCCAGTGTGCAAAATTTAGGCTTAATTTACAGAATATGGCAAAACTGGAATGTAAGAAAATAAGAATAAGACCTTAAAATGAACCTTTTACATCTACAGACACTCTTCCATGGAGTCCACCATGTTTCTACATGAGTCCAGAATGGACAAACCAAACATCGGGTGTTTTTGGAGCCACCGTGGTTTCTCCTTCATGCTTTGAACAGGAGCGCAATCTGCAACTAGATGCCACTAAACCTACACACTGTTCCATTTAAATCAGTAGACAACAAAGTAATATAACCACCGGTAATATAAACAAAGAAAGAAAAAGAGTTTCACGCGAGACAAATTGTTGAATCTCCAAAAAAGAATTTCTTTTTTACAAAAAGAAAGAACAAATCTAATAAAATACGACAATTATCAGTGGAAAATTAGTACAGTCTACTGGAAATATTGAAGTGCATCATAATTACAAGTGTTTTAATCAATATTCATCACTTTCTGAAATGTCTTGATGTTTTGCCACCATGATTCCAGCTTTGAACCAGACTCCGGTCACATGTAGAAGTTTCCGATCTCAGTTTTGCATTTCAAATCTAAGATCTGTATCCCATTTTTCTCTTTTTGTGTGTCACATTGTGCACAGATCCCCACATGCTTAGTGACAAAACACACCACTGCCTGTTTTTCCGGTGTAAACACAAACAGTTACACATTTGTTGTTTGCTTTTTTCATCTGACCATACACTCAGCTTTATGAATTACGTTAAATATGTTAAGGTTAGATGAGGTTCACACTCAACATGATCCACTTCTCTCAATCAGTCACAGTTTCACCACAATATGGCCAAAATACTTGTATTATTGTGCTAGTTCCACAGATATAATATATAAATATTGTCGACTGGTCACACAGGAATTGTTTGAAATCTTTTTTACTTCCGTTGACCGAGGTTTAAGCTCTAATCTCACATAGCCAGGCCTCCATCTGCTCAGACTCATGATGATAAGCAGCTGGTTTACAGGAAGGAGCAACAAAGTCAGGACATTTATGTCAAAGCAAACTTTAAAAGTATGAATCATTCACTGGAGTTTGCATGAACGGAAATTGATTGATCTGATGTAATTGGGCATTAATGATAAAATGTTGAGAGTTGGCAAGAGGAAAGATTTACGAGCTGGACTCAAACATGCAGCGTTGGAAGGTACAAGCATGTGAAATTGTGAAACTGCAATCTCTCCTCGGCAGACATTCGAATTTCATTCCAAAGTGCGACAATGTAACTGAACCGATGACAACTCTGACTGACAAAATGTGTCTTTTGCTTTTGTTGACGAGACATTTGAGGTTTTCTCCTCCTCCTGGGGGATCCCGAGGTGTTCCCAGGACTGTTGGGTTATACTGTATAGTCCTTCCAGTGGGTTCTTGTTCTGTCCCAGGGTTCTCCTGCCAGCTGAAGGTGCCCAGGAGGCATCCTTTGGATGTCCGAGCTCCTCACTCTATCTCTAAGACTGAGCCTGACCACCCTGCAGAGGAAGCTCATGTTGGGTGCTTGTATCCACGATCTTGTTCTTTTGATTGAATAAAATAAAATACTTGATCCCTCAATGGGAAATACAACTGCTCATAGATGTGAAAATGTGGAGAGATTGTAGAGTGATGGAGCAGTTAGTGGTTCGGTACCTCAGCAGTGCCCAGAAGGTGAACTGGCACCTCTCCACCCTTCAGTGCTGATCACTACCCAAAGCTCAGGACCATAGGTGAAGGTTGGAACATAGATACACTGGAAAATCGAGAGCTTTGCCCTCCGGCTCAGCTCCCTCTTCACCACAACAGTCCGGGAACATCGCTGCTGACGCTGCACCAACCCACCGGTCCATTTTCCCATCACTCATGAACAAGACCCAGAGATAGCCCAACTCTTTTGCTTAGGCCAGGGACACAAGTACTGTACAGGAAACTGAACTAACTGAAGTACTAAAATATGTCCAAATAATTGGAAATTATTTAATAAAACTTTATTTTTGGTGATTTTCTGAGGACATAGGGTTGCATTAGAGACGTCAAATCAGGTTTCATTGCACCGTGCACCGTGACAGCTCTAATTATCCATCCTCACCTCAGCAGGGAGAAAAAGAAGGGGAAGATTTTACGTCCATTTTTAACAAAACAACTGATTATCCCAAAGTGTTTTTTCACAAAACATATTTGCACACAGATCACACTTTCTATATTTTTCGCCGTGCGTGTGTCTCTCTTGCATAATGGCTATATTTGTGTCTAATTGGAGGATGTCTTTTTTTGTGTCTGCTGACGCCATCACTGCACGAACGAGAGCCAGAAGTGAGATCTCATTACTGGTTGGTTCTTCTGGCCAAGCCAAGTGGCAGTCCTGGCAGAGTGAGACGCACACTGCGACCGCACAGCCTGTGACACACACACACACATACTCTCACACATTTGCACTTCTATACTTGCGAGGGCCCTCAGTGGCATATTGCATTCCCTAACACACAACTCCAAGTGTAATCATCACTTCCACAACCTATAACGAGTTCTTATATCAACGCCCAAACTAAAGACGTGAGGTCATTTTCCAAGAATGTCCAAAAATGTTTCATGCTTCAAACTCTAATTGGTGCATGAAATAAAAGTTTTGGACTAATGTGGAAACACATTCATACAAGAGACAAGGTTAACACACACACACACACACACACACACACACACACACACACACACACATGTGCTGTCCAAGTCTCACAGCGAGAAGACAGATTGAAGTCAGTGTGAGAAGAGAACGTTTCCCTGGCTGCCCATAACGGTGGTGACATCACCGCGCAGCCGTGGCGATGAACAATGTGTTCTGATCCGTCTCTGGTGAAAAGAGAAACTGTCCCTGGCTCTGGATCCTCTTCAGTCTGGATCAGCAGAGGAAACTGTTACGGGAACAGTTACAGTGATAAAAAACAACAACTCGCACACACTCAAAACTCGTCCTCTTCTTTTAGTCCAAATCACACGGACTGAAAGTGGTAGTACAGTAATGAAGGAAGCCTTTCAGGTCTAAATGTTAGACACAATAATGTCAACCAACCAAACACGTGTAGAAGCCAGGTAGGAATGACACGTTACTGTGAACATACCAGAATCAGAATCACTTTCATTGGCCAGGTATGTGTACACGTACAAGAATTCTCTTGTTTCTCTGGATGTACACACACAGATATATCATACTGTACATTGAGCTAAAGCTAAAGCTACTGGCTGACAAGATCAGACCTCACGCCAATAACTGTCATCAACTTCAACATGAACCATTACATAAGAAGTGTGTGATGGTTGCAAACAGACTTCTCTCAGCTACAACCATGCACAATATATTTGACCTATGTAAAATGATCAAGTTAGAGTTGGTTCTTTTCCAAAGAACATATCACAACATTTTACCTTGCTACAATTTAGGAGGCCCTTCACTCCCTGAAACCTGTAAATGTCATGGTTTTGGGATTCTTATTTAGTGTTTCCTGTTTTATTTTTAAATTCTCCCCTATAATTTTACTTCCTACCAGTTTTGAAGGTCTGTGTCAGCTGGATTAGTTTCACCCGTGTCTTCTTATCCTGCCTTCACTCGTGTGTTCAGTCTCTGGATTCCTTGGTTTCAGTGTCAGTTTGTCTTTGTTCGACGTTCAAGCTGCCACTCCATGTGACATGTTCACATCAGCAGAAAACAGCTTTTCGGTCAAAGATTTCAGGGATACAGCCTCAGCCCTCGTTGAAATATAAATTTATAATCTTGAATATAAAAGTATCTTTTCTCTCTGTAAGGGTCGTCACAGCAGATCATCTGTTTCCATCTCGCTGCCCCAACCCAACCTGGCATGTACAGTGGGGAGAACAAGTATTTGATACACTGCCGATTTTGCAGGTTTTCCCACTTACAAAGCATGTAGAAGTCTGTAATTTCTATCATAGGTACACTTCAACTGTGAGAGACGGAATCTAAAACAAAAATCCAGAAAATCATATTGTATGATTTTTAAATAATTAATTTGCATTTTATTGCATGACATAAGTATTTGATCACCTACCAACCAGTAAGAATTCCAGCTCTCACAGACCTGTTAGTTTTTCTTTAAGAAGCCTTCCTGTTCTCCACTCATTACCTGTATTAATTGCACCTGTTTGAACTTGTTACCTGTATAAAAGACACCTGTCCACACACTTAATCAAACAGACTCCAACCTCTCCACAATGGCCAAGACCAGAGAGCTGTGTAAGGACATCAGGGACAAAATTGTAGACCTGCACAAGGCTGGGATGGGCTACAGGACAATAGGCAAGCAGCTTGGTGAGAAGGCAACAACTGTTGGCGCAATTATTAGAAAATGGAAGAAGTTCAAGATGACGGTCAATCTCCCTCGGTCTGGGGCTCCATGCAAGATCTCACCTCGTGGGGCATCAATGAGCATGAGGAGGGTGAGGGATCAGCCCAGAACTACATGGCAGGACCTGGTCAATGACCTGAAGAGAGCTGGGACCACAGTCGCAAAGAAAACCGTTAGTAACACACTACGCCGTCATGGATTAAAATCCTGTAGCGCACGCAAGGTCCCCCTGCTCAAGCCAGCGCATGTCCAGGCCCGTCTGAAGTTTGCCAATGACCATCTGGATGATCCAGAGGAGGAATGGGAGAAGGTCATGTGGTCTGATGAGACAAAAATAGAGCTTTTTGGTCTAAACTCCACTCGCCGTTTCTGGAGGAAGAAGAAGGATGAGTACAACCCCAAGAACACCATCCCAACTGTGAAGCATGGAGGTGGAAACATCATTCTTTGGGGATGCTTTTCTGCAAAGAGGACAGGAAGACTGCACCGTATTGAGGGGAGGATGGATGGGGCCATGTATCGCGAGATCTTGGCCAACAACCTCCTTCCCTCAGTAAGAGCATTGAAGATGGGTCGTGGCTGGGTCTTCCAGCATGACAACGACCCGAAACACACAGCCAGGGCAACTAAGGAGCGGCTCCATAAGAAGCATCTCAAGGTCCTGGAGTGGCCTAGCCAGTCTCCAGACCTGAACCCAATAGAAAATCTTTGGAGGGAGCTGAAAGTCCGTATTGCCCAGCGACAGCCCCAACACCTGAAGGATCTGGAGAAGATCTGTATGGAGGAGTGGGCCAAAATCCCTGCTGCAGTGTGTGCAAACCTGGTCAAGAACTACAGGAAACGTCTGATCTCTGTAATTGCAAACAAAGGTTTCTGTACCAAATATTAAGTTCTGTTTTTCTGATGTACCAAATACTTATGTCATGCAATAAAATGCAAATTAATTACTTAAAAATCATACAATGTGATTTTCTGGATTTTTGTTTTAGATTCCGTCACTCACAGTTGAAGAGTACCTATGATAAAAATTACAGACTTCTACATGCTTTGTAAGTGGGAAAACCTGCAAAATCGGCAGTGTATCAAATACTTGTTCTCCCCACTGTAGATTTTATGTCTTCCTGACGCAACCATCTACAGTTATCCTGGCCTGGCAGTGGCAATTGACCTTTTTTACAGCAGCCATTTTGACATAAAATAGTAAACACTGTGTTACCGATTATACTAATTAAGGTGATTAAATTGTGCATAGCTGGGGAACAACCTGAGGTCCAGCATCCCTCCTCATCTGGAACTTTAAAGATCTTCTTCTGTTACAAATGTTTTTTTCCAAACAAACGTCACATGTTCTCCGTTGAATCCAGTTATCGTCACGTGGTTTCAGGTTTAATTACAATAAAAAAATCTGCAAGTTGACTTTTTGAATTGATCCTATAGCATGGAAGGTAAAAACCAGTCTGCAGTCCAGACATGCAGGGTTTGTGGATAATCTGTCAAAGCATCGAACATATTTTGTAAGATCTGTTCAGTTATTTTATCTTTTTTTCTGTCTGCCTTACGTTCCAGCTTGCTAAGTTAATCTGTAAAGGTGCTACGTGCAGCCTTCTGCCTTCAGTCCGGAGGACAAATAGTCGATACTCGCTGTTTGTGTTATTTTGAGTTTTGGTGGAAGAAGTTGAATGCTGCAGCACACCTCATTTGTTTTTAGTTTTTCTTTATTTTTTTGGAGAGCAGAGAGAGGGGACGGGGAAGTGGGACAGCAACAGATCAGAGCGTGAAGCTCCCCGTTCGCAGCCGCACACTGTCGCCCAGGCAAGAGAGCCAGCCCGAGACAGAAATAAACCTGACAGGCGTTCTTTAGTTCTGCACTCCTCGCTCTGTTCCCTCTCTCAACTGTGAATATGACACAGCTGAGTCACACAACGACGTGTATGTGTGTGTGTGTGTTTGTTCAAGCTCAGTTCATTTGTGTGGATGCCTGTGTGTGTGTGTGTGTGTGTGTGTGTGAAGCGCCTTCAGGTGTGAGTGTGTCAACAGAGAAATCTAATAGGATCAGTCAACTTCAGTCTTATGTCTTGACAACACACCAACGCACCTACGCACATCTCCTCTTTGAAGTGTGTGTGTGTGAATTTAATACCCAGCAGCGTGTCCTTATTTCCCACTATAGGCTAAGTAAAGCGGATTAAAGCGGTTTACCATCTCGCCATTGTCGTCTCCAATACAATCTACTCACAGATGTGACTGAACAGACAATGCAGACGGTGATTTGTTCGACATATTTATTCAGCTGTTATTAAATTCTTCTGTTACATTCACAGAATCGGCACGGCGTGCTAACACATTTGTTTTGCTATTTCATTAATTTCCCATCTTCCTCCTCTCCCTCCATCATGTCCTTCTTTTATACTTATTAAAAGGATTTTTTTTTTTGTCCTTATCAGCGTGCAACAATAAACTGCTACATAACTGATTTGTACGCCTCTCGCTGTCTTTTTCATGCTCTCGATGCGTTAGCCATTATTTCTGCACAGCTATCCTCTCGGGTAGACCTCCACAGTGCGGCTGAGAGATTTGTAAGGCAATTGCAAAACTTCCAGCTTGTAATAAGGTGTTACATCACCAGCGGGCTTCCCAACATTTCCCCATCTTTCTCCTCCTCCTCCACCTCCACTTATATATCTCCTCATTCCTGTGCCCTTTTGTGGAGAATGGTGAAGAGTACCGAGGTGAACAGCTGTGCAGAAGCTCAGTTATGATTTCTGTCAATATTTTTGTCACACACTACCACGGTGCATGTGCGTTTGTGTTTTGGGGGGGGATTACCTCTAGGGTTGCAAACTGGTGGAAACTTTCCAGTAAATTTCCAGAAACTTTCCATGGGAATTATGGAAATTTTGGGGAATTTATGGGAATTAACTGGAAATTGGTAATTTAAACAAACTGTATCATATCCAAACATAGATAGAAACATTTTGTTTTATCATAATCAGACACTCATGGGAAATAATACAATAAAAAAGCTTCAAGTTTGAATTATTTTATTGAACAATATTATGTAGTCCACAAGCTCAGGTGTGTGTCTTCAATAGTCTCTGTGTGCTCTGGGCTCTAAAGTGTGGTCCAGGTACAGAAATCACCTGTGCAGGTAGGGGGCATGGCCTCAACAGCCCTGCAATAAGCAGTGTGCAATGTGCATGTGATTGAGGAATAGCAGATATTCAACTGTACCTGCGTGAAATCTGGTTGTTTTAATCGAGATTATGCTAAAATATATTTTCACCAACTATATTTAAGTTCCCTGTTAAAGGGCCAACCTTCCATTTTGTAAATTCACGGGTTTATTTCTGTTTATTGCCATAAATTCCCGTTAATTCCCATGGAAAGTTTTCAACAGAATTTTGCAACCCTAATTGCTTCAGTCTTTTGTATGTCAGCCTTTAATTGTACCACAGATATTTGCAGCCTTTGCAGCCTTCACGGGCCGATGGTCATAAGCAGGAGAACACAGCTCCACAACATGGAAGCCACTGTGGACATAAAACAATGTCCTACTAAGATGCCAGGGACTGAGGTTTGCATCCTCTCTCAGGGCAGCAGTTACTGTTCGCTTCTTTAAATAAGGCAAACTCCAAGACACACACACACACACACACACACACACGCACACAGTGTATACATAAAGTCTTTTAAGGTTCTGGGTTGCAATTATGTGTACTGAAAGACAAACAAGGAGAAGAGTCTGCAGCCATGCCAGCAGCTATTTAAGGCTGCACTTAGGCACAGCGGTGCTTTGAGCTAAATAATAATGGCAGCATACAAACATGTTCACAATGACAATACAAACATGCTGGTATGTAGCTGCAGACATGTGACTCAAGTCATTTGGTTCAAGTCTCAAGTTCAAATCATGTTAGGTCCTTAGTTGAGTCACATTTCCCTCCAAGATGCTCCAAGATACTTACCTGCAGTGTCTGGTCTAATTATATTATTGGCCAATACATCTAAGGTGTCAAACAAATCTGAAAAATTAATTGAGATTGTTGAGCAGGTCTTGCATTCAGCATGTCTTTTCCTTCACTCGTGGAACTCTTGAATCTGGAAGTGACTCTTGACACAGACATGATGATGAGTGTCATGAATGTAATGTCATTATTGACAACGTTAAACACTTTTCATATTTTTTATTTAATATTTAAACTTAAAGTCTTTAATGTCCACGTCGAGTCATTTATTTTCTGTCAAGTCAAGTTACAAGACATCAAAATACGCAAATTGACTCAAGTCCAAGTCACAATGACACTAGGCCACAACTCTGTTTAGCTGGTGTAATATTTACCATGTTCATCATCTTAGCTTAGCATGTAAGCTTACAAATATTTGCAGTAATCATGAAATACAGCTGAGGCTGACGGGAATGATGTTAAATTTGCAGGTATTTGGTCATAAACCAATGTACTGGATGAAGAAACAAGGAGGAAATGTCAAGGAATTACTGAAGTCATCGGGATACATCATCTTGCAACCATGAATGTCTGTACTAAACTTTGAGCGAATCCATCTAGATCTTGAGCTCAAAATCATAAGAATTCATCCTCTGGGGATCATGAATGTCTGTACTAAATCTCATGGCAGTTGTTGAGATATTTCAGCCTAGCCCAAAGTGGTGGTCCATCACCGATCACCTACCTTCAACCAGGATTTTGCAGAATTGTCCAACTTAAACTTAAACGGGTTGCAGCTACTACATTTGCCGTGACACAACAACCGCACTGCGTTCAGCCATGAAATTTAGTCTGTAAAGTGAAACCCGTAACATTACGCCAACAAACATTTCTCTTCCATTTCCCCTCTTTTGTCACCGCTCTGTTGCACCGTCCATTTCCGCTCTTACTATTGTGATAACAAGGAAAATGAGTCTGCATTCTTATAATGGAGATTAATAAGTGATATTAGAAACAGTACTGCCAACATTTATCACTTTCCCCCCTTCTTTCCTCTCTCATTTCTTTCCTTCTTCCATTGAGATAATCAACCCAATAAGTGAGTCTGTAATGGTGGGAGATATTTGATGACACACAGTGTTGTGGCAGACTTGCTGTAAGTGCAGCAGTGCAGTCATATCCAAACCCATTAGATAATGGAGCTCATATTGTGATGGAGAAGATGCCCTCCTCAGCTCTACTTTCTCTACACAATGTAAAATATATAGATTCGATACATTTCCTGGACAGCTGCACTCAGTTTTAATTGGCTCGAAAGCATCAATAATAATTCAATGTTATTAGGACTATTTAAAACATCTTAGCGTTGCATATTGGAAAAACTGAAAAAGTGAAATTAGTAAAAAAAAGCAAGAAAGACTGCTAACTCATCATCTCCACACAGCTGTGTTCCACCCTTTTCTCTTGAATTGTAATGAGACTGTGTTGGCCTAATGCAAGGATGGGTGCAAGACAAATACACAAGGGAGGATGTCTGCAGTGGCTCTCTACAGTACACAGCACTAATACCAGATAAGATTACATGCACGCCAGATAGTAACAACTGCTCCTGGTCTAACAAGCTGTGTAATAAATGATCCCCTTATTCTGCAACAAGCTCCACTGCACAGAAAAATATTGCTGCTGTCAACTACGGTTTTAATATATTCATCATGTGCTGCTACCACAGCCATGTGCAGCCTCTTCTTTCTCTGGTGTTTATTGGTCACCGGCTCTCTGTTTTTTTTAATGAGGAGCTCATGTCTGACATGGACAATTACGTCTTCTGGATCAGTGCTCTTTGTCATTGTTTGGTTCTCTGAGATAAATGATGTGTTTATTTTTACATAGATAGCCTCATATCTGGAAAAATGGTGCTGCTGTCATGAGCTATTTGATGTATTGTTGTTGTTAAATGAAAAGCAAAGACGTCTTTTGGGGACACACTAATACTGTGGCTCTATGGTTGGTAGCGTCTGTTTGTTGGTCCAAACTGAAACACCAACTAAGCTATTGAATGGATTGTCATGAAAATGTGCACATTCATGTCTCCATGGGGATGAATCAATGAATGCGAAAAAGATGGATGACATGACAGCTCTCCAAAATTGAATCAAAAACATCTCGATCGCCCCCTCGTGGCTGTCTGCAGGATTGGTCATACAGCCTGCAACCTTCATGTTAAAAGATGGGACATGGGCCAGACTACACGTACTCTAGGCACTAGACTTGGTTGTTAATGGCCTCTATCTGTGTTTCGTTATTGTAACAAGCTCGCCAACAGGCTAGTCCATCTATTCACTCTTTTTTCTTGTCAGATTTAATCTCAGTCAAGTTGGTGAAGTTGTTTTTGAGACAAGTTTCTACAATTAAAGGGTCAGCTAACACACACACAGGTGTTTTGAGATATTCTGTCTAATTGGACCACTGCTCAGGTTGATGTTGGTGGACCGACGCTGGCAATTACAGAAGTTAACCAAACTTTACTAATGACAAAGAATGAGTAAAGCACAGTCTGTACACACAGTCCCATATATAATCATACAACATAAGTGTACACACCTGTGTTTGTTTGTTTAAAGGCTTTAACATCAGCATGTTTTGTAGATCAGTTAGGTTCTTGTAGCTGTAATGTCTCTGGAAGTCATATTAAAGCAACACTGCGTAACTTTTCTACCATAAAATAACCTAATAATGATTTTAAATCATTTTGATGCTACACTGACGTGTAATCATGTACCTTCATGCTCCAATGAAAAGTTTCCTTACGCTTTATTACTATTCACACTATTTTACTTATTTTGGTTGGGGAGCCTGTGTCATGCCAGAACAGGAGCTGGGCAAGCGGACAATGTAACTGAACTCTACAGCTTCTATGCGCATGATGTCAGAGGTGAAAAGACCGAAGAGGACGTTGATGGAGGAAGCTAAGACGAAAAAAAAAGGAGAGAGTCACCAAGCAAGAAACCAATGGACAGTAAATCTGGGACTGACTTTTAGTGGTTGGTGAGAGCTTGGCGAAATAAAAGGCTGAGAGACAGACGCCGAGCTGGGCTGACTGCTGTTGGACTAGTAAGTAATATTAGCTGGCTGCTGTGTCTTGTGTTGCTGCACTTGTTTGATGTTTGGCTGTTCTCAAAGTTGTTGACTCACTAATATTTGATCATAATTGTAACAAATACACATGTACAGCTGTCCATATTTACCACAGTGGAATTACAATCTGAAAATCGCAAAAATACCAATTTCCAAACAATGTTGCTTTAAAGCCCATCCCCCCCTCATCTCCATTGTTCTATAAACATAACATAAAGTTATGTGTGGTATTACACAAAGGTTATAATGTTCAGCACATGAGTGATTTATAAACAATGTTTTTTCTAATACAACACAAGTGCCCGGTTGAAGCTCAGTGATGAATGAATGTGTTAGCAGAGTCGTTGCTCCATGGAGACATACTGCTGGTGTGCATTAGTTTTCATCGTGTCATCCTCCTGGCCGGTAACAAATACTGTTTGGTCTCTGCTGTGAGGAGACGCTCCACCAGCTGACACTCTGATATATTAATTGGCCTGATTGTTACAAGAGACACCTCTCATGTTAACCCAGAGTGTGTGTCTGTAAAGTGTGTGAATGGTTAGTGAATGCATGATGTCAATGAGGGTCTTCACAAGTATAAAAATACAAGCGCGCTGTGTCTGTGTTCTATAAAATGTATTGTCCCCCTGACTGTTGTCATTTGCTTTGGTCTATTTCTGTGTTCACCTCTGACTGTTTTGGTTTTGACATTGCTGGAGCACATTACCATTACAAAGAGCCAGTTAATGCCTGTGTGTCCTGCTGCTGCTCCTCAGAGATGAGCCTGTGACCCAATAACAAGTCCTTGATTCGCAAAACACACTCACAGATATTATTAACCTACTGCTGTCTGTCAGCAGGTGGCATTGTGTTCACACTCATAGGCCCCATTTTCAGTACATAGTACCAGTCAAAAGTCTGGACACAACATGGTTGAATTGCTGCAAAGAAGCCACAACTAAGGAAGAACAAGAAAAGAAGAGAGTTGCTTGGGCCAAGAAACACAATGAATGTTGAGACCAGTTGAAATCTGTACTTTAGTCTCATGAGTCCAAATTTGAGATTTTTGGAAGAAGGTGAGCGGATGGTATCTGCATGTGTGGTTCCCACCATGAAGCATGGAGGACGAGGGGTGATGGTGCTGGTGACACTGGTGGCAATTTATTCAAAATTCAAGGGCGCCATGGCTACCATAGCATTCTTCAGCAACATGTAATCCCATCTGGTTTGAGTTTAGTGGGACCATCATTTATTCTTCAACAGGGTAATGATGCAAAACACACGTCCAGGCTATGTAAGGGCTATTTGTCCAAGATGGAGCGTGATGTTGTGCTGCATCAGATGACCTGGCCTAGCCCTACAATCACCCGACCTAAACCCAGTTAAGATGGTGGCAGAGTAAAGGAAAAGCAGCCATCAAGTGCTCAGCATTTCAGCATATATGGGAACTCCTTCAAGACTGTTGGAAAATCTTTCCAGGTGCGTTCTCTTAAAAACAACTAATGAGCCCTGTATATATATATTAGTTTTATCATCTAATGTCCTCACAGATCATTTAACTTAAGATGTAAAATCAAGGGGCGGTGTTTCATTTCTATACAGAGATACTTACATTGGGGATCCCAAGGGATCAAGGGATCTCTTGCAGAGCTTTTACTTGATAGATTGATTTCATTTCCCCCCAAATAGGTAACATTGCTGTGGCTCCAGGCCTTCAATATAAACTGTTTTCTCTTCCCTCAAAATTTCTTCTCTCATCCTGTCTTTCCTTTCCTTTCCTTTCCTTTCCTTTCCTTTCCTCAACTCTCCTTTTCATCACTTGTTTGCCTGTCTTGTCATCTTTATCTTCATCCCCCCCCCTCTACTTTCATTTCCCTTTATTCCTCTCCTTTTCTCTCCTCAGTAGTATAGGAGATGATAGGAGTCTAACCTCGTGATAGATAGCTATCATTTCTGCCTGCTCTAATTCACACTGCTTCAAATAGCCAGCAGTGGGTTGCAGCCTAAATTGTAACTCTCTTCTCCATAATGGGTTTCTGTCACAGAAAGCAAACGGACACGGCAAGTTCTGACCAAAGAAACCAAAACTTATTCTGGCACCACAAAGCACCACAAAGTCACACTCTTGTAGGGTTTCATTGACTTTGCTGAAACATTTAATGGAAATGAATGGTGTGTAAACGGATCCAAGAGAAAAACAAATGGAAAAATCACACATTTAATTTGTCCCTTATGCTTCCACTTCATGCATCTTGGTCAGATCAATATCTATCTGATATCAAATGCAACCAAGGAGCATTACAAACACATTAGTATGAGACACATAATGGCTGGGCGCTGCCGGATGCAAATGCATGTTCTTTTCCAACAAATCCAATCTTTACTTCTCCCGAGTCTAACTATGGCAGTAAGTCTGTGGAAGTAGTCACATACAGCGTCTATTCGAGCTGTTTGTGAAATACAGGGGTTCGTGGACCCTCTAATTAACACCTAGGAACTCTCAAAAAGTTGAGCTAATTATTTTCTCTTCATCTGGAGTGTGAACTTTACTGTATTTACATGATTGAAATGTTGAAAGGTGAAGAGTAGCACAGAAAATGTGACCAGCAGAAGATTTATAATGGTGCTGCCATGGCAAAAGAATGAACACTGGTCCTAGTTATTCTGCAAACAGCAAATAGTCTAATAATTACTTTACACCCAGCAATTGTGTTTCTATGCATATTTGAAAAGCCTCATTTGTTACTTTGAAGTGACTATGCAAAAAGTTCTGAAACCCGGACAAAGGTCAGTCATCGTTACATCTTGGTGTTGTGTTGAATTGATCATCGACGAAGGTATCCACGCTTTTCCAGCTGTGCATCATGTACACATCATTTCAGAGAGGTCTCGATATGCACTTCTCATCTGAGTAGAAGGTATAAAATGGTGGTATAGAGTTGATTAGATCCTTGATGAGTGCATGATCTGTGTGGGTAAAAGAGGGGCGAGAAATAGCCGTGAAGACGAGCAACATTTCTGTCTTTTGTCTCATCCAATGGTTCGTGTTACTTGATGGCTAGATGGTAGATCTAACTAACTAAGTTGCAGAAAAAAAGTGCACAAATTGTTCCTCTTCAAAGTGTCTATGCTGTACATTCTGCATAACTTTAAGCCTTAATATAATTTGAACAGGTGAGTTGTATAAAAATTCACCCTCAGTACAGTTGTCATGAACGGGGAAATTAGCTATAGAGACCAAAACTGTTTTTTGTACCAGGCTGTAAACATGTTTATTTCTGCTGTGAAGTTGGACATTTTAACATGGGCGCTTATGGAGATTAACTCATTTTGTAGCCAGCCTCAAGTGGCTGTTTGAGGAATGAACACACACTTTGGCACTTTCATGTTGGCTTCATTTCACAGCCACGGAGGTTGCCGCTTGAGTTGTATTCATGTCACGTTCATCTTCTTTTTTGCGCTCTCCAATGTATCTATCTTTACCTGGAAGATATAGCAACAGGAAGTTAGCAAGGAAAGAGCATGAAACGCATTGTTACCGGAATAAAATGACAGATTTCTGTGGATTTGAATACTGCTGGAAACATTTGGGATAATGTAAATAAACAACCTATCAAAAATATAGAATATTGGTCTAGCATTTATAGACATTTTAATGCATTTATGATATTGCATATACTGTATATTAAATACATATTCAGTGTTTTATCTGGATACAACACATCTGACATGATGAATGAAATGTAAACAGTGCCGGGTGTCTCTTCCTTATAAACAGAAGCTGTGACCTAAACATGATTGCAAATGAATCTATTCAAAAACAAAATAAATGTTGCAGTACATTGGATTGACACTTAATGCTCAGCCCCATGTTCACATTTTTTTTTTGCATATTGGAATGATTAATGAAGAGTATGGATGTTAATGGATCATGTGTGTTTTTCCCCGCAGTCCTCGGCTGGCCTCATCTCCTCCTCGGCACGTGTTTTAAATAGATCCTGTAGAAATAGCTTCAGAGGAGACAAACTGCTTTGACCGAACTCACTGAAAAGTGTGTTTGTGACTTTGAATTTTCCTGCATACATATTAGTATCCTTCGTGTAAATTCGTCTGTATTTCAGTTTGCTCCATTGACTTTGGCTTCATCCATAATTAAATCCATATAAATCAGTCTGTCAGTCACAGCTGCGTTGTGATGGACTGAATGGCATTTTAACGACTGCAGGGCTATTCTAGGGTCAGAGCGACCTAACAGGTACATACTTTCATCACTCATTCTGAGCACTGAATTAGTCTTCTATACCATTCCCTCCATTTTCCCACTTTCATCATTCAGCCCTTCCTCGTTCTGACGGTGTATTTTTAGATCCTAGCATGGAATATAAAGATAAGAAATGTGATTTTACAAGAGAAGTCAATGTGTGGATAAACAGAAGTCAGTCGTGGTGTAAACGGGTCCTCAGATGCTCCGTTGTGACATTGTATTTTAACACTTTCAGCTAAAGTCTATAACCATACATCTGCATATGAATGCGTAGAACTTATAATCTAACACTACAGTGTGATGTCAGACAGCTGTCCTCATGAATCTCTGTTACATAAACTTTCTTTAACAGTTCTTTTTAAACATCGCTTTTGCTTTGCACATCCAGTGCAAGCTCTAACACGACTACTCGGATTACAACTGGAAACTAGACTGCTTCTAGTACAAAAGTCCTGCTCCCATGCCTACAGATTCTGCATTCATATGCAGATATCTGTTTATAGAGATTACAACTGAGCCAATCACGGCTCTGTAGGTAAGATTATAAATGAGGACGTCATCTCTTTCTTTGCCAGAGCAACAAAGATGGTCACAAGTGTAAAAGAGATCAATGCAGCTATGCATGTTGTTGTAAATCAACTTACTGAAATAACTGCTTATGCTCCTTGACATGTTTGTACTTGATTTTTTGATCTTTTATTTACTTAATGTTCGTTACACACCAAAATGCTTATTCATCGTATGTGAAAGGCCAATTCTGGTCTTGACTGGACATACTGGTCCAGACACATAGACCCCATTCACATCTAGTATTAACATGCTGTATATCCAAGACAAGGGAAATTGGATGTAGGATGTACACTGTAACTGCACTGCAAGTGAGCACATTCTTAATTAAAAAAAAAAAAAAAAAGCCAAGTAAGTCAAAAGGCCACCTGATTCTGCCTCTTTCCGCTAGCTCAAGCAAGCCTGGCAAAAACTACAGTTGGTACATACAGTACGTAGTCATCAGTCTTGACATAATAGAATATTTTTTTTGGCACACACTCACAACATTTCGGTGGTGAAACAGTGACTTCTTGTTTGGTCCGACCACAGCGTGTTAAAGGTTTTGAGCAGAAGATGACGCAGAACAACAGACTGACTTATGACTGTGAGTCTGTGTCCGGACTGAATTGAAACAGTGACATCAGTCAATAGACAAATGGTGGTGTCAAAACACTCAGACTTGTTGCTATTTATTTTTAGATTTGGGGGGTGCGTGCCAACAGGATTTTGTGGTTGGAAGCTGCCATGTTTTCAACGCCATGTTGTTATGTCATTCGTCTGGACTGCCATCAGGCTGTAATGCTTGAATGAGTGTGAATACTGAAACTGTGAACATATAACTGAGATAATGGCACACATAGTTCAGTTATTACTTGAAATAGATGAATGATATTCTAGATTCAGACGATACAGTCTGTAAATGATCGATTTAGATACCTTCCACATTGGGCTTGCAGTACACGTAAGCTGTTTTCCATACCTGGAGGCTGAGTAACTACATGTCTGTGTACACATCATGGCTACCCTGTCCGTTATTTTCCTCAGACCATGTGTTGTGTGTACTCAGAAATAACAGTGGGGGCAGGGCATTCGAAAGAATGGTAGAAAGCTCACAAGTGTCTTCGACAAACATGATACAGCTTGTCGAGAAAAAGTGACAGGAGTAGTGTGAGGAATGAAAAAAGAGAGTCCAAGACAGGTCAGAATCTTGCACACTTTCTCACCTCACTACCTTATCGCTGTGTCAAGTTGGAGAGGTGTGGGTGGAGCGGGTTTTAGATGATGATCGATGATCCAGCAAACACTTTGGTTAAAACTGGACAAATTTCGGTGTTGCTCCGGGATGATTCAACCCTGATCTGCCCCCTTGTAGCTTCAAATACTCTTCAAATAGTTGTATAGGTGTTGGTGCAAAGCAACTTGAGGCAAACTGTTGACCACTGAGTTGCTCCACCGGAATAGTTGGGGCTCAAGCATTCCTGATAATAGTAGTGCTCCAGTTTCCCATATTTATCCTGACACTCCAGGTAGTAAACCACCAGCCTTTTCGTCACTAACTTGCTTCATCCTCCTGTAACTGCTGCCCCTGGTTGTCAATTTCGCATCAGTCAAGACTTTTATTTAAAACATTAAATCCCAGCTGTCAGCTGAATTAAAAATAGAGAAGAGCGTTCCATCGACACTAATTGAGACGCTGTTGATTTGGCCAATCTAATTAAATGAAATTATGACTTTGGCACTGGACACTGTTGGGAAAATCTCCATTGACAGTTAGTGCTGAATCTAAACAGACTCACAAACAGCAGCAGACCCATGGGAAGCTTTTGTTCAGTGTTTCTTCCTCTTTAACCTTGTTGGTCTTCTTGGCACAAAATCATGACAGACTGAATGAATTTCTAAACACCAGCGTGCTGTGTGCACTTTACTGACATCACATTAAATCATTTCCACCTTGTAATTGCCAGAATGAAGGTTGCTTATGCAGCTGCAAGTGACCTGATATCCTTTTAAAAAAAAAAAAAAGTCAGAATGTTTAATTATGTCCCATCAATCATTTTGTCATTTTTTTAATGTGTGTATCTCAGAATTCCTTCAAACTGACCTCTCGCAGCATTTTGAAGAGACACACTGACATAAACGAGACTGAAAGTCAAAGTATATTGAGAGTAACAGCCCTGCGACTTTTAACTATATGTATCACTCGTCTTTACAGGTGTTCCAACAACCGTTACATGAACATTAACTGTCTTAGATTGTAACAAACTTAGCACCACAAACGTATGAACATATTTCTAGTTTAAAACACACACAAGGAACAACATTACTGCATACTAGTGTAGAAATTGAACACGATTATCTGATAATAAACCTGATCAGACACTGTCAGTAATCAATTCACAACCATTAATTACCAAAGTAACTACCAGGTTTACTGCTTCCTGTTTGGTTCTAAAGAGAACGCACCTACCCCTGATGATACTAAATATGTTTAACTTCATCAGAAGTTTCATCATGTCTGACATTTTCACCAAAGCAAATGTCAACAGACTTGTATTTCACTGGTTGCATACATGATATAAAGCAGCTGGCCTGTGCTAACGTGTAGACCTACACAAAGTAGCTAAAAAGCTAGTTTTCAGGAAATATTTATGTGTTGCAGCCCCAGTCCAGCTGTGGAACTATTTGTGTTGGTTGATTAAACAAACAAACAAACAAATCATAACCTGTTGTCACTGATTGCTGTTAACTAATAAATAGCGCTTGAAGAACTGTTGTTTAAAAGCAATATCACACTTGAGGTCGTGCTGTTATACTGAATATCAGCACGGCTGTACCAGTGACTGAATCACAGCTGTGCTGATATTCAGTATAACATCACTCCCTCATCACAACACTCATGTAATATTGCTTTAATATTGATTTAACATTAGGCAGTCATTTCATACAAAAAGCAGGATCATGACTTTAACAGCACTTTAACAATACAGACCTTATTCCATCCAGTATATTTTCATTAAGTATTGTCTTAACTGGGTCAGTGTGAGAACATTACAGTCCATGTAAACACAGCCACACACAGAGATGAGTCGCTGGTGGCAGATTTCTTTAGCTGCTTCTGTCGTCTTCCAGATGGAGAAAGTGTTATTCATGTAAATGCGTCAGAGTGAGTAATCTTCATGAAACAATGCAGATGAGCAGTGCTGGTGATGAGGTGCAAATCTACTGTATGTGAGTGTTTCAGGCTCGGTGTGTGTTTACAGGATGACAAGCCTGGACAGCTGCAGTTTAGACTCCTATAACTCTCCCCCAATACAACCGACATTATATGGTTTAGGGTATGGTGAGGGACTTGGTGGTAAAACCCAGTACATGAAAAACAGTGACCAATTCAGCACGTCCATTAAAGGTCCAGTGTGTCAGATTTACGCGGTTCTATTTACAGAATATGACAGAAATGGAATATAACATCCATAACTATAATCTGAAAATGAGAATTGTTGTGTTTTTGCCATGTTGAACCATGTTTCACAGCCACCATAGTTTCACCTTCATGCTTCGAACAGTAGGTCAAGTGGAGCAATCTACTAAATCCTACACACTAGTCCTTTAAAATATTAAACACAAGGTATAAAAAGTATGAAAACAAATGGTCGAGGCTTAAAAACAAGGCAATAAATGACGAGGCACCTTGAATAAAAGCCAGGCTAAAAAGATATTGTATGTCTTCCACAGAGGAGGTCCATAAAAAAATGTTTTTACAGTTTGTTGTGGAAAAACTTGACTGGTACGCTCAGAACCTTGACCCTCAACCCCATCCAAACACCTTTGGGATGAACTGGACTGCTGACTGCTGGGCCAACGTCATTGTCCAACCTCAGTCAGTTGTGGAAAATCTGCCCAGAGGGGTGGAAGCTGTTATAACACACAGGTTCATGTCCGTGGTTTTGGAATGAAAGCATCAATAATAAACCAGTAGTGGTGGTTAATGGTTAATTCTGCCTTCTACTGGCTTGTTAATGAAACATGTGGTTAAACATTTAAAAGTGTTTCATTCCACATTTCATCATCAGGTAAATCATTCACAGATAACTGCTTTGAATATGACCCATGACCTTTGTCAGATGTTGTCTCTCTCTCTCTCTTTCCTTAAATGTTCTTCAGTGGAATCGATAACTAACATGTTCTTCACTGAAAGTTATTTTATTTTTCCACGTAACTTTTCAGCGTAGTTAAAATCCATTGGCAGACTCCATTGAAGACACCCCAGGCAGGGGGACATGGTGTTTTTGTGGTCCAACACTGACCTGCTGTGGACATTGATGTGATTGCATCTCTTGGTCTTAAACAAACAACAATCAACAGTCTAAAATAATCTATCTATCTATCTTATTATGCCATGACGCAGCTACTTATTCTACAGATACATTTTGTAGCTGAGACTCATTAATGAGTCATTCTGTGGTGGTCAGGTGTCTCATTGTGTTTCAGCCTCATCAGTTTCTAACATTCTCCGCCTTCATGTTCAGTTTAATCTGTATTCTTGACCCTGTTTTCCAGTTTTATCTCATCGGCCTCATTTTATTGCCCTTATTTTATTTCTGTAGCTAACCGTCCTCACGGTAATCGGCCCAGAACAACCACAGGCCTTTTTCACAGAGAGACATTTTGACGTGTCACTGTAGGAAAGACTCAGGTGTAAATAACAAAATGAATGTTTGCTGTTTTTTATTTAGCTGCTCCAGTTTTTGGATCCTGTGGGCTGGTGTTACAATGATGAAATTTGACTGAGGCTAAGCCCAAACTAATAAGATGAGATAGACTTCAATGATCCCACACTGAGGAAATATCTAACAGTCATATTTTAGAGCAGTCTGTAGAGTGAGGTCAGTCTTTGCTCTTTGCTGAAAGAAAATTAGACAGTGTCACCAAATTTTTTAACAAAATGACGAGCCTGAAAGGTTAGCCACTCTAACCCCAGGATAACTCAGAGACAACATCCATGTTTCTATGGGAACTGTGACACCTGCTGACCCGTGTTTCCATGGTAATAATCACTGACATCTGCTGACCAGTATTGGTAATCAGTGACCTGTTGATCAGTGTTTCCATGGTAACATTTACACCCGCTGGCTGTTTTTTCTATGGTAGCAGTGAGTGACACCTGCTGATTAGTGTTGCTATGGTAACGATCAGTGACACCTGCTGGGCAGTGTTTCCATGGTAATAACCAGTGACCTGATGATCAGTGTTTCCATGGTAACATTTACACCTGCTGGACGTTGTTTCCATGGTAACAGTCAGTGACACCTGCTGACCAGTGTTTGTATGGTAGCAGTGAGTGACACCTGCTGATTAGTGTTGCTGTGGTAACGATCAGTGATACTTGCGGAGCACTGTTTCCATGGTAACAGTCAGTGACACCTGCTAACCCTTGGAAACTCTGTCAGCAGGTGTTGATCACTTCCAGCTCTACTGCAGCAGATTTTCATGACTGTAGAATCATTTTATCACCTCAGAGTGAGACTTTTATCTTATTCTGTGTTTGAATCATTAAACACTGGGTCTGTTTACAGTCCATGTTTCTACGGTAGCCCAGAAAGGACAAACTAAACACCGGCTGTGCATCATGTTTTTCACATTTCATGGCCACCACAGTTCTTCCTTCCTTTAATATTTTAATCACAGCAACTGTATTTACATCCGGTCACATATAGAACAGCGACTACACGTATGCGCTCCGTGCCATGTCATAATCCCATAATGCAAAGCTATTAATCATCTTATGTACAGATCTCACAGCTTTAATATTCAGTGGCTGTCAGCAGCTATATGAACTGAATCCTGCCTGCACATTTTTAACTGATAAATACAAGTTACATCATGACTGAAAGATTCAACAGAGAACATGCCAAAGTGATTAAATGTGACTTTATTGAATGAATTAATACAATGTGCATCAAAATTCAGATATTTCTTTAGAGAGAAACAAGACTCACTGCAAGATTACAAGTAAAGTATTCAAGTATTTGCTCAGGGGACACATGTACTGCAGTAAATGCGTTAAAAGTAACTGTAAAAGTGTAAATTATACTGAAGTCTTCACTTTTCTTGTGAACTTACCTAAAAAACATCTTGTTACTACATTCGTGATAGCTGGTTTGAAGGTTTTGACTTTGTTTTTACACAAGGAAACTATAAATTCACAGAAATTAACAACAGTTTATTACAGGAACTGAAACTGCATCAATGACCCTCGACTCAACTCCCGTCTTCCTGCAGTTGGGCGCCATCCTGTGGCCGGTCTCTGTCACATTGGATCCTGCAAGATGTGATCAGACAGAGAGAGCGACAGAAGAGTGAAGCGAGGAGAAAACAGACAAAGTGTCAGCACTCTTACTGTAGCGCACCATCCGCCTTATCTAGGCCACCACCCACGTCTGTGCGAGTTAATGATTAACGTCTCTCTCGCTCCGTACACTCTTTGAGTTTGAAACGTTTACACACAGGTCATAAATGTTTCACACAAACACACATCTGCATTAGCGGGGTCAAGTGTTAGCTGCTGTGTTGAGTTTGTAGCAGGGATCTCTTCCACCTCGGAGCTATGCTGCAGCTGAGGGTGGAATGGGTAACACCGCTGCTCTGCTCTGCCTCCTCAGCCGGCACAAACACCCAGTATGAAGCACTGGGCTGAACTGGGAGATGAGGCGCGCACGCACACGCACACACACACACACACACTCTATATGTACAGAAACAAAGAAACACAAGTAGGAATAAGAGACCTAACAAAAAGAATAATCAAGACGATTATTTTGATCATAAACTAACCGCCAAAGTCAATTTTCAAGCACCAAAGGTAAAGATCTGATGATATTTGATGTACTAGACCAGTGGTTCTCAAACTTTTTACACTGCGTACCACCTCAGAAAATATCGGCCATCATGACCGTGATATTAAAACACATGGCTGGGGCTGAGGTGGGTCGTTGGTGGGGGGGGGTGTCTATTTGTCGTGAACGTAACCGCTTGATTAACCCGCTTTATTGAGGCCCGGCGCTCGCTCACTCTCATTCACTGTCCGTGTCTCTCGACCAAAGAGCTCTCTATCTCAAACCATCGGACGCAAACCAAATTAAACTCTTACTATTTTCCCCGTCACAGTTTCATTCATAGCAAGTCGGGGTGACGCATGTGCGCGCTTGAACGTGACTACATAGCGGGCTTACATTGACAAAATATATCACAAGAAAGACAGAACGTATTGTAAACTACATTTTAACAATATTATAGTTATTTTAAAATGAATTTTTGTCGTAGTTTCACTGTATTATTGTTATTATTGCTCTGTGTACCACCGCAGTTAGAGAGTCACTGTATTAGACTGTTTCCTTGTCTTACATTTAACTTAATTAAAAACAAATCACTGATGACATGATGGAATAATGACGAGAGGTCAAACTGGCCTGTAGGTTAAATGTGATGGTTAACGTGCAATAATTACCTGATCAGTCAGGGACATGATCAGCATATCAATTAATAATTAAACCTAATTATTACAGCTCTATTCTGAATGGCTAATTTAATGTGTGCTCAGTGTAGAGACAGTATATTTAGTAGTTGATGAATTTGGTGAACACAAATAGTAAAATGCAGGTCAAACAAGTAGTTTCATATGTATCTAATAGATAATGTGCAATAAAAGGGAAAGAATATTTAAGTTTGACTTTAATGTTTCACTGAAAACTTGAAATATTGTGACTTTTCCTACCTGCTGCACACGTGGCACTCACACAGTGGGAGCACAGCTCACTATGAAGACCTGAACATAAAGATATTGATCTATAGACGAAGATAAATCATCCTAAATGATGATAAAACAGTAAAAATCCACCTAATTCATCTGCGACTCGACTTAAAGTTGCATTTGAGAAGCCAGCGACTCTTTACCTGAATTTACGGCTATAGCACACAGTCTACTGCAGGATATTACCGTATTGTTTGATTTATAACCCCCCTGAATGTCGTATTTTAGTGTCTAACACTCGTTTTAACCTGCAGTCAAACACACAAATTTGAGCCGTAACTTGAGCTGCTGTTGCTTCACACTCGTTAACAAACCGACGGACTGAGAGCAGACGGTCGACACTTTGTTACAGGATGAAAATGAGTCGAAAAGCAGCTAAAAATAATAACGTTTGCGGTTAAATGATCACTTACAGCGAACAGTCGGACGGCGACGTGCAGACGTGGAGGATGGAAAGGTCTGGAAAGAGAGAGAGGAGAGAGAGAGAGTGGTACTGCTTATCTTCACGGAGCGGGTTGCCAGGTTTGTACTTTATCCTCCAGTACGCGTGTAGGGTGCAGTGATGGAACGGTTCCAATAACATGCGACACTATACACAGGGCCGTTTCTAGCTGTTTTGGGGGCCCCTGTGCAAGATGCTATTTGGGGCCCCCCTATTTTTTTCAAACTATGAGGGAGAGATTCCTGACCTTTTCAGGTGATCTGTGATGATGCAACCATCTGTTACATTTTTAATACTCATGTTTCAGGTAGTAGATAGATAGATAGATAGATAGATAGATAGATGACTTTATTAATCTCCAAAGGGAAATTAAGTCGTCATAGCAGTCCGGTATATTTGAATACAATAAAAATACAATAAAATAAAATACTAAGGTAGAAAAAATAAAAAATAAAAACACAGTATGGGACAAGGACACGTAAAAAACGAAGTTAAAGTGCAGATCTGCCACCTCACATCTGAAAACGTGTGTTTTCCGCGGACCTGGCATCCCGCGCACCGGTCAGACGCCACTGACTGCGCAGACTCTAAACTCATGGCGGACGAAGTTGAGCAGGTCGGTGCCTCTGCGTTAAATTGTTCCGTTATTCTGAACCACAGCGTGCCTGGAAACATCCAGAGAGACCGGCAGTGAACCGTGCTACTCTTGTTCATGTGTTAGCACGCTTATCGTCTCAGTTAGCTCGTGTTTGTGGCGCTAACGGCGCGGAGAGGCCTGTCAAACGAGCTAAGCTAAACTAGCCTAGTTAGCATGTGATGCTAACGTATGAATGACAAAACGTGCCGGTTAACGGTCAGAGCTCAGAGGCTTACGGCAAAAGAAGCGCAACGGGGGTTAAACAATAAAACATAAAGAGCACAGAGCTGCTGGACATCAGCACAGTTTGTTTACTGTGCTGGAAAGCAGCTGGATACTTGTTCAACTTGTTTGGGCCGGTTACAAAAATGCAGTAAAAGATTAAAAAAAGTAGAATTTGTTTGACTTCTCTGCGTCTTTACCGTCCTGTTGTGTCAGCCAGGTCTGATTTAGTTGTCTTATATTGATTTTAATAACTGAATTGCAGATTTAATACAAGCTTCATCCAGTAGCAGCATGCAAACATACTTTAAAATTAACCTAAGGTAGATCTAAAATTAAATATGTACAGAGAAATTAAACATTTGCATTGAAAATAAATATATAACCGTGTTAAGTTAACACGTGCTAAACATCTGTACAAAAACTATATAAAAAAATAGAAAGTGACCGTAGAAATAAAAATGTTTTATAAAAATGTTGAAGAACTACAAATGGGGATAAAGGACTGTGTGCAGTTAAACAAGGCTGTAAACAGATGAATGAAAGTCACAGTCACGGCATGTAGCAGAGGTACATGCTACAAGATTTGGGTGTAATGGCAGAATTTGTATGCAAAGATACAAAACAAAGGATATTCTCTGCAGTCTTTGGTCTTCTGTGCAGAGCATTCAAGTTCTTCTTCTGTTGTTCTACTTCTTTGGTCATAAGTGTTCTGCAGTATTTTGATAAAAATGTTTGTCCACCACTTTAAAGGCAAAACTGCTCCACCAAGTATAAATCTGCACGTTAAGGCTGACCAACAACAATGTAGCATCAAACCAGAGATGCAGGCTTTCACAATGTTAGACTGAAAGACTCTTTTGTGCAGCAGCCAATCCAAAAATGAAACTTCATCCTCAGATCAAGTGCACGTCCAAGGGCCTTGAATCATGTCTGCTGTGTTTGTTATGTTATATTAAAAGTGTGTCTTGTCTTTGAGTCTTTTCTGTTTCTGTGCAAATGACATCCCATCTCATCATGCTCCTGTTTTTGGGTGGATGCTGTGTTTATTTGAAACATGTTACAGCTCAAAATGATGCACCAACCGCTCCAGCTGATGTAGTTTGTGCCTCGTATTTATTAGACATATACATATCAGAAGCACAGAGGTGAGCGTCGCTTCTTCTAGAAGTAAGAAAGGAAAGAAATGGCTGACCTCTGTTTCGAAAATCCAGAATAATCCAGAATAACTGATCTGCCCAGCCTCACAAACTGCATCTTTACAAACTAAGATGATGTCCAGAAGTGACATGTATAAGAAATATACATCATTTCTATTTCTGTATGTGCGTGTGCACGATGTGAACCAACATTTAAGAGTTTAATTAACATGAATTAATGTGTATTTATGCGTGTAAAAGAAGAAAAATGTCAACTAAACTGTCATAAATGTGCAGCCGGATGCTGTGTGTACATTCACCCTCGGCTCTTCAGCGAATCGTTCTGTGTTTAACCACCTCACAGAGCGATGGGAGCTTCAGTCTAATGTCCAATGTCCTTTTTTATTTGTGCCGCAGCAACCAACTACCAACACGGTTGAGGAGCCACTCGATCTGATCAGACTCAGTCTCGATGAGAGGATCTACGTCAAGATGAGGAACGACCGGGAGCTCCGCGGCCGACTGCATGTGAGCTTCACACCCAGTATCTGCTAACGCTCTGTGTGTGTGTGTGTGTGTGTGTGTGTGTGTGTGTGCGTGTGTGCATGTGTGTGCGTGCGTGTGTGTGCGTGTGTGTGCGTGTGCGTGTGTGTGCGCGTGCGTGCGCAGAAGGTTTTTATGTTAGCAGTCATCACGCCCTCCTGGGAATCCCTTTTTTAAATATGTAGCTCGATCATCATTTATTCATATTTGTGGTTGTTTGTGTGTTCCAGGCCTACGATCAGCACCTGAACATGATCCTGGGTGACGTGGAGGAGACGGTGACGACGGTGGAGATCGATGAGGAGACGTATGAAGAACTCTACAAGGTACAACATGAATATGTCCTACTCTTCCACAGCAGCAGAATATAAATGAGTGTACTGTTACAGCGTACATTATACAAAGTAGCCAGAATCCAGGAATCCTGGCTGTGGCCTCAGACTTGAGTGAACAGAAGATTTGGTCTGACAAACACGTCAGAAAAAGTGAATTATTGTTTCAGTACCTGCAGATTTTCTCTGTTTATTCATAGTTATTGTTGTCAGGTGTTCAGGTTGAAAGCAGCTCTGTGTTTAAAAGGAGTAAAATAAGTGTGATATAGATATTTGGGACATATTGGCTGATAATAATCAGTTTTTTAATAGAATCAATCTTAGTAAACAATCTTAGATTTGACACATCGTGTCATCTTTAATGTTTTAATGTTTCTAAATAACCTCAAACTTAGTTTAACATTTCTGTGCTGCAGTTTCTTTTTACTCCTCAGCCAGCATGTGTAATACTGACATATATCTGCAATAATACACACTTACACTGGCTACCTGCTGCTGATAGAGTTGATTTTAACTCTATTTCATTGATTAGTTATCACAGATTAATTAGTGCCCTTCGTTGCTCCCCGAGATGTGTCGTTCTTGGTTGTTCTGGTCCAGATGTCGACAGAGCCTTTGTCAGTCCGGGCTGTGAGACTGCAGTGTACTGCCTGAAGGGATGAGAGCTGCAAACTGTTTCAAAATGGCCATTTCTGTTTTATGTCCACATCCAGAATTGTTTTTATAGCTTTTATTTCCTTGTGATTGTGGTTTGTTTTAAGTGTGTTCTGCTTTACTGTGAAGCACTGAAAGGTGATATACTAACACAGTTCATCTTCATCTGTGGATCCTGAACACGCTCAAGCATAAAATCATTTCAGATTTTGTAATATATGAAGAGGGAGAGAAGTTCTTGGAACCAAAAGACGACCAGATGATGACTATAAGAAGTAGAATTATAAGAAGTGTCCTTATCGTTGATTCTACAACTTTCTGAAGTCTACTGGAGGGATGAACACCATTCCTCCAAAAGATGTTCCCTAATTTGGTGTTGAGATGATGGCGGTGGAGCACGCTGACTAACACATCAGCCTAAACTCTCCCATAGGCGTTTGGTGAAGATCACAGCAGATGATTTGTTTCTCTTCTCATTTGACCTTCAGTTTGTCACCCGCCTGTTTGTTTTGTCTGTTAAAATCGGTTCTTTGACGGAACATCCCTCATAGTAATGATTTTTGTGTCTCTTCAGTCGACCAAGAGGAACATCCCCATGCTGTTCGTCAGAGGAGACGGCGTCGTCCTTGTCGCTCCGCCTCTCAGGGTGGGCTAAACCTCTGAGCTCTTACCTGGTGCGAGGAGGCGTTTGTGACAGCTGGGACGTGTCTCGCCTTGAAGAGGGGGGGAGGGAGGGAGGTGCTGTCATGACGGGCTGAAATGGGGGTTGGGTTCAAACATGTTCAGGCTCCTCTGTCATCACCGCCCTCTCGTGTTTCGAAGGTCAGACACGACACAAATTCTCAACTTTTCTTTTGTGGGGCTGCAAAGATGTTAAAAAGGACATTTTCTCTTAGTTTTGGACTAAGAGGGTCTATAATTTAGTTTTTATTTGAGCTAATTGTTATTAAATTGATTTAAACGTCATGGGTGAGTCACAATTACATTCTGTTTCTCAGGATTTTTCATTTGACGTCGCTCAGCGCAGCAGTTCATACATTTCCGTCTCTGCGAGTAGCAGACCAAATTACAAATGTCTCATCATGGTTTTAAGTAGCTGAACTGCCTCGTGTCTCTACGTGAACGTGTTTTGGTCTCATTTGTCGAGTCTAAGAAGAATCACCAGACAACAAACTGAGCAGAAAAGCTTTTATGTCATTTTTGATTTTTTGCATTGGTTCTTCTACTGCAAACCCCGTGATCTGTGAATATTTGGGAAGTCGTTTGAGTTTCTCTGAAATGGTTTTAGGTTATTTTTTTTTATTTGTATTTTTGTAGTTTGTGGGACTTCATGCTACTTCATGCGCAGATTTGTCAGATGTGTAAACGTTTGTTTTCATTTGGTAACTTGAATAAAAAAAGATAAAAAATAATTCTTTCAAGTCTTTCACATGAACTTTACCTTCAGGACAGTTTTCAATCCTCACAGTGGATAATAATGAGAGCTACAATGATTAGTCTTGTACTGAATCCACAGAAAATGTATCATTCTAGTCATCTTTTTAAGATTTGATTGGTTTTTCGGGTTTTGAACCGTAGGTAAATAAAACATTTAACTTCAGCTTGGGCTGCCAGAAATAATGAGCATTCCATGTAGCTACACGAGATGGAAAAAAAAAATGTTTTACTTTATACTTAAATACTATAATAACCAACCTGGTAATGTAGGCAACTGCTGCAATGCCCAAAAGGTCTTTATAAATACATTTATATGCAAACTAGTTGAGGAAACCGCACAACTTATTCCAATATACAGTGGTTTGTGCATTACCAAATCTCTGTGGCCTCTGCCTTCATACAAGGCCCTCAAATTGTGTAAAAAAAAAAAAACAACACTAACTTTAGCTGTCAAATGTATAGGAGGGTAACAAGAAGAACAAAAGCAGCATTAAAGGGAGTTAGGTACACTAGAGAAAATACACTAAATTGTTGTATTTTTAAGTTTTAACCACTAGATGGCGGTACAGACCCAAAAAAAATACCCACAGTACTGTGCTGGGTAACAGGTGATGGCAACAGCACACAGGCTGACATACCTGAGTCTATAATTTGTACCTGAATACCTTTGAACTGCTGGTGCATTATTAGTGGCCATCAAGTAAAATCTTCAGAAAGAGTCTAGGCTGACCCGTATCCACTGCCGAAAGTGCCAACAATGGGCACGTGAGCTGCATCAGAACTAGACCAGACGGTGGCCTGGACTGATGAGTCGCGCTTTCTTTTACTTCACGTGGATGGCCGGGTGCACGTGTGTCGCTTACCTGTGTCGAGGAACACATTGAACGAGGATGCGCTGTGAGAAGAAGGCAAGCCAGCGGAGGCAGTGGAGCAATGCTTTGAGCAATGTTCTGCTGGGGATCCTTTGGTCCTGCCATTCATGTGAATGTTACTTTGACACGTACGGACGGTATTCCCTGTTGGCAGTGGCCACTTTGAGCAGAATAATGCGCCCTGCCACGAAGCAAGAATGGTTCAGGAATGGTTTGAGCGACACAATAACGAGTTGAAGGTGTTGACTTGGCCTCCAAATTACCCAGATCTCAATCAAATCATCTGTGGGATGAGTTGGACAAATAAATGGATTTGCTCAAAGACAATCAGTTTAATTTGTTTGTTTGCTGTATAAATGTCAATCATTGTCATGATAGTTATGAGACCGAATGTACATGCCGTTCCACGCATGTGAACACAGTATAGTCTGGAATGTAATTCGACTAGCTTTCAAATGCCTCCTCCGTGCATCTCCTGTCACAAAGATGTAATTATAAATCTTTAACGAGATGCTTAAGGTGACAGCTAAAAGCAGGAATGATCTTGAACACAAAGGATGTTAAAATGAAACCCTTTAACGTGCTTCATCTCGGTGCAAATACTATAATGGTTTTGATCAGGTGGCATCAGGCCATACATGAACAGCAACACCTCTCTTCACAGTGAACCTGTTGCTCCTGGAAGGTCACATCATGTTTTTACGAACATTTCTTTGGTGGAGTGTTGAGAGAAAGTTTGTAGCTGAATCATCGATGTGTTTACAGCAGAAAAGTCTTCTGTGATTGCACACGTGACGCCTGAACAGGAATATAAACCATTACGGGACAGGAAGTTCCGAGGCGCTGAATCCTAGTATAAACTGGGGATACATGGAAAAAAAGCACAAACCCTGCTGGAGGTTCTTTACTGAGGATATGAAATGTTTTGTTTATGCCAGCAACCGCACCGCCTGTCTCACCACATGAACATCATTGCCCATTATCACTGTACAAAGCTACCTCCAAGGGACTATTACTGTAATGTAACATCCAAAGGACAAGACCTTAACGCACTTTAATGAGGAGCTCGGCGTCTTCTCCCCTCTGAAAGTTTGTAAATGAGGCCCGATGTAGATGTCATTCAGTCACCGGTAATGACGATTAAAAAAGCAAGTTTATGTAATTATTTAGAAAATGATGTTCTACGTATTAGCTTTTCTGGCGACCATATCACACTGTCTTCTTCACGGAGATTGATCGTTTGATGTGCAAGTTCACAGGAAATAGGAGCTCGACAAACAACTAGCTTTTCTTGAAATTTCAACACTTAAAATTTTAATACTTATAAGTAAATATGAAATATTGAAAATAAAGAAATATGAATTCACTGGCTTTATATCTAGCACCAACAGGAGGTTTACATCTGTGGCTCTGAGTGATATTTTCATCATTCGTACCCTTCAGCGTCAGTTGTACTGACTTTGGTGATTCCTCTGATGATGATGACGAACTTGACTTTTTTGGGGCGGCTGTGGCTCGGAGTTAGAGCGGGTCGTCCGCTAATCAGATGATCGGCGGTTCGATCCCCGGCTCCTCCAGTCTGCATGTCGAAATTGCTCCCGAAGGCTGGTGTGTGAATGCTTGATTAGCTTCTAAAAACTGATGAGCAGTTGGCATCTGGCATGGTAGCCAATGCCATCAGTGTGTGAATGTGTGTGAATGAGATATGTAGTGTAAAAGCGCTTTGAGTGGTCGGAAGATTAGAAAGGTTCTATATAAGTACAGTCCGTTTACCATTTGCTTTTGCACTTATCTCAACAGTCCTTAAAGGTCCAGTTAGTCAGATTTAGCAGGCTCTATTCACAGAATATTGCAGAAATGGAATATGATACCAACAGGTAGTGTTTAAACAACTGACAATAAGAATCATTATGTTTTTGTTACATTAGAATGAGCCTTTGATATCTACAGACGCTGCAGGTTGAACTGTCTCTACAGTAGAACAGACAAACCAAGGGAATTTTTGCCTTTTGTGGCCACCGTAGTTTCTCCTTCACACTAAGAAGGAGAGGGGGTTGCAATCAGCAGCTACACTGCTAGATGGCACTAAATCCTGCACACTTACTAACTTTCTTTTCTCAGTGTAAATTCTCAGTCTTTCTGAGAAGACTGAAAATACGCCCCCCCCCCCCCCATGTTTTTGATCCAAGCTATAAGATTTAAACACCTTGTGAGATAAAAGCAGAAAGCAGCAAACTAAGTTATGTGTTTGCGAGAGTAGCTTCTTCTTCATTCTTTCGCTGTCACCGGTTTGTAAATTTCCAGCAGCAGTTTGAAGCGCTCACAGGCTGTAATCAAACATTATGTCATCCCGTTCCCTTGAGTCGGCTGTCAAATAAATACCTAATGACTTCATGCTTCGCGTGTCTTCGCACTTGTGTCAGAGATATTTCTCGAGTTCTAATCGCCGCGGCTCCAATGCGATGAGGCCGCATCGCTCGGCATTCGGGCTAACAATGATATGGCTTAAGTTATTTAAATCCGCCACAGTCATTCTGACTCTATCACCGCAACGCTAACACCGCTGCCTACTCTCGTCATTTATGTTTTAGAGGTGAACTCGTGGAACTCCACCATACAAGTGTGGCTGTGTGGAACAACTATAAACACTTTTCACATAAACTAATCCGGTATACGTGTGCGTTCAGTGGTTTTATCACAGCTTTCTCAGTCTTTGTTGAAATAAAAATAGACCTGCTGTGTAGCTTTGTCACATGGTGACAAACACACGGTGAAGCATTGTGAACAGGAACAACTGCAAACACGTAGCACACGTAAGCACACACACACACACACACACACACACCAAATCTGCTGTTGAGACAGGCATGTGACCCACATACATTAAAAATAAAACCGAATCAAAGCTCGTGGAACCTTGGACCAATGCGTCCTTGAATGAATAAAGTAAACACACACACCTTTACACACACACACACACACTCTCATGGAGGTGTCAGAAATATCACTGGCCTTCAACTGTCTGCTGCCTATTTCTGTATTTAACACCGCGCAGTGTAACAGAATTAGTGTTTGACTGTTTAACTTAGTACTTGGCTGTCATGGCTCTCTGAGGCTGTAGCCAGCTGTCGCTGCGTGCTGATGTTTTGAACTGTGGTTTAAAAAAATGTGCGAAAAATTCCAAGTAATAATAATGTTTTTATTGCTCAAATCCAAGCGGCAAACTCTGTGGCTGTGAGGTGAAGCCGACGAACTGCAGTTCCTCTTCTTGTCCACTTGAGGCTGGCTCCAGAAGTGAGTCAGTCTCCATAAGTCCCCATGTTAACATGTCCAACTTCACAGGATTAAGAGCGTGGACGCTTTGATTGACAGGAAGGTGACGTTACAGATGGCTTGTTTGAGCAACCAGGTGTAATTCAACCTGCCTCAGCTCCACCGGTGATCCATGTCTTTGACGACTTTTAGATTAGCCTGGAGGAATGCCAACATGGCGGCAGCCAGAGCTTTAAAACTGCAGAAATACTAATTTCTACAAAAAGTAAAATTATATTAAGACTTAAAGCAAACCCTTTTATTTGACTGGCTGACACAGGATTGCGTTTCAACTTTTAAAAGCCCAAATTCGATGACCAATCAAGCAAACAAACAGTGTCATGTTGTGGCTGGTCAACAATCGGCATAGTTACATAGAAAAAAATCAAAGAAATCGGGTGTGATGAGTGCTCTTTCAGTCTGCCACCATCAAAGTAGACAAACATGACATATGCAGCTACCTTGAAACTCCAGGTAAGATATCTGTCACTTTTCTGTCTTTCAGAATGTAAAGAAGATCGTAAACTGTTTCTTTTATTTTTATTCTTTGAGGTGCAAAATAACTTTTACAGCGCTTGTTTCACCCAAAAAGGAACGTGGTCGTTGCACTGTGTGCTTTTTTGAGGTGTTATAATCTACATTTTAAACCTGTACAGTGTAAAAAGAAAGTTGTTAGCTCGTGCTTTTCTGCAGAGTTCTGGAAAGAACAGAGTTGAGTCTGCTCAGTGTGTCCTTCTCAGATTATATTTCCCACTCATTCCCCTGAGTGGAGTGTGTGTACATGTTGGACAGTTTAACAGAGCTGAGTTATGTGTCTGTGTGTGTGTGTCTCACATGTTACATAACATCATGTCACGGCTGCTTGGCAGGACGCACACGTGATCTCATTGCTAAATCCCTGCTATTCTGTCTGACTGTATACTGTAGCTAGTTTGTGGTGTGTGTGTGTGTGTGTGTGTGTGTCATGTATTCTTCATGTGTGAATGCAGAGTTTATGTAAGTACATGTACACAGTAGCTTAACGTACGTCTCTCTTTTATCTGCAGTTTTGTAAACTGATTATCTAAATGTCTACATTTATTTTTGGCACTGAAATCATAAAGTCTTCATGATTTTATGGTGAAACAGTTAAAACCCTGGTGAAGATTAAAATCGTTTCATCACGTGACTCAGATTTAAAGTATAACTACAACATCTCTGGAATAAAAACACACGGAACTATTATATAACCATTTAGAAACCAACCATTTTTTAGCAGGGCAGCCTGTGTATGGCATTATATTGTCTTCTCTCCACAGGAAGGGCACTTTACCATGTTTTCTTGAAGGGCACTTCATGGTCTCTGTGCACGTTATGAATAAAAGCTGAATGAATTAACCCCTTTCACAGTCATGGGGAGATAATGGGTAGGCAAAACGTGTGCAAAACCTTCAACCGCTCCTCATATTTCAGGAAGCCTCCTACCAAACCTACGAGTCCTCAGCTGGATTTGCATAAACATACTTGGATGGAAATCAGAACTAATGTTTTCCTTTTGGCATTTGAGAGGATAAAGAGATTTTATTCAAACTGCAGTTCCTCAAACATCCACACAGAAGTGAGTCAGTCTCCATAAGTCCCCATGTCACAGCAGAAATAAACATGTTTACAGCCTGGTACAAAAAACAGTTTTGGTCTCTATAGCTAATTTCCCCGTTCATGACAACTGTACTGAGGGTGAATTTTTATACAACTCACCTGTTCAAATTATATTAAGGCTTAAAGTTATGCAGAATTAAGAGCGTAGACGCTTTGATCGACAGGTAGGTGACGTTACAGATGGCTTGTTTGAGCAATCAGGCGTCCGGAGCCGTATCTTGGCAATTTTTTTACTGTTTTGAATCTGTTATGTCACCTTGTTTTCAAAGTTTACATTAAACATTTAATAATATACTCCAGCCTGTTTTCCCTTTTAAAATGTAAAAGACTGTTGCATCGCCACAGATTGTCTGAAAAGGTTAGGAATATCTCTCTCAGAGAGGGGGCCCCAAAATAGCATCTTGCATAGGGTCCCCAAAAAGCTAGAAACAGCCCTGCAGGTGTCATTCAACCCGCCTCAGCTCCGCTGGTGATCCACGTCTTTGATGACTTCTAGATTAGCCTGGAGGTGAAGAGACAGGACTACAAAAATGGTGGCCAAAAATACCAATTTCTACGCAATGTTTCTTTAAAATAAGGGTAAAAAATGTACTTAAAGTAATAGAAACATTTAAAAACATGATGCTAAATGTGTTTTAGCACATGCCTGAAACTGTCCCAGTCCCACATCACTGTCCTTCATGTTGTTCCCTGTCAGCTGGATGTGTAACTTCATGTTGGTGTGTTGTTTTTTTTTTTTTTTTACACTCAAAAAGGTTGAAGAACCGAAGAAAAACAAATGTTTTCTTTGGGTGTTTCCTCAAATGCTTTATGTTTTGGACATCGTGATCCTCCAGTTCCAGTGTTTATGTGGTGATGGCGTGCTGGGCGCCAGAACTATTCTGCTGTTTTTACCGTCCAGCTGATGATGACTGCACACAGCGTGCTGCAGCATAAACAGAGAGTAGACGTACGGCCCGGGACGCTCCACGTTGCCAACTTATTTGCTTGGAATTTGACTGAGATGCAAAGCCAAGAATTGAAATTATGATAAAAACAAATTAATGCCCTGTGTCCTTTTTTTTTTTTTTTCATCCAACAAGTGACCCATTGTAGAAGTTGAAAATAACAGCCCAGAGGGATCTGTTATACAAGAGAGCAGGACAGATGGCCAGAAAATACCAAGATGCCACAACCGTTTTATGATGCCAACACAGATCTGCCTGCTGAGCTGACGAGCAGAGACCCAGGCACGGCTGTGTGTGTGTTTGTGTGTGTGTGTGTTTTTATGAATGTGAATCTGAGATGCCACTTTGTCTTAAAGTTGAGATGAAAATAACATAAAATAAACTTGACGTCTGCTCTTATAAATGTGGTCATTATGTAATCCAGACTCCTCGCAGTCGTTCGTATTTTTCACTCCTGGTCACACGCTACAAATACTGGAATTAATCACTGATGAAAACCAAGTTCAAACGTCGCCAAACCAGTTTGCTTATTGCCAAAACCAAAGTGTTTGCTAACCCTCTTTGTGTACAAACATATGAAAACAGGGTGTGTAATTTGCGGCTTTGTCACTTCATCTTTCCATGACAGAGGAATGAAGAGTTTTCTGTACAGCGTTGTATAATAACATGAGAAATAAAATCCTCGTGATCGTCGTGTAATCTGGAGGCTCTTGTGGCGAATCCAGACATTCATACCTGAGCGCTGCCCAGTGTCACCGCAGTACTCTGCACACAGAAGACTGTGGTCACACTGGGCACTGGGTAGTTACTGGGATGTCTTCACTTCAACTGTAGCTGCTGATGGAAATCAAATAAATGTCTTTCCCTTCTCCAAAACAGATTCCCTCTGTGGATCAGAGGATTTAAACCAACAACCATTTTAGCTCGAGCTTCTCTAACCTCTTAAGCTTCTGCCACCGCTGTCTCTCCTCTGTTATTTTGCTGTAATGATGGCTACAGAGGCTAATGAGTCTGAATTCCTCTGAAATTGACTACTGGCACAGTCAGCGGGGACGGAGAGACACAGCAGCCTCATTTTTATATTGTTTACTCCTCAGTTTCACCAGTTAAACGGAGCTTCTATCTGTTTCTGTTTGTTACATTTTCCACTCTGTAAAAACTTCCACTCGTGTGTCGCACACAGCCCGGGGGTTCCTGCGTTAATATCTTGATTTGATTTTGTGCAGCATTGCAATAACAGCAAGACAATATCTGCAAATTGTTTGCAGGTGTTCGATGTGACTGCAGTCGATTCTTGTGTTTTACATGTGCCCGTGTAACGTGACTTCGTATGGCCATGTGTTTATTTTGATGTAATCAGTGCAATGTCCTCTCATTCAGCTAAAGGGGCTGCAGTGACTCATGGGAGACAAAATGTTCTAAAAATGCCCCGATCGTGGCCTGAACTTATGCGTTCATGTGTATGCACCGCTGGAGTAATGATGCATGTGTACTTAATGAAAAATTAATGCTTCCTCTTCCTCTACTGTTTGTTTATTTTCATGATTTTTTCATCCTGATACTCAGACTGAAATGCCGTTCACTGCTGCATTATTCATTCGGACAACAACAACCTTCTCGTCGGTTGTTTTCTGTGAGAGGAAGATGTGTTTTTGCTCCCAATAAATACGTACTGATCTGTCTTTTTCTTTGTATTCTCTGATACTATATGAAATCAACACCGAAGCCACTTCCACCAACGTGTTGTTATCATATATTAAAGGTCCAGTGTGCAGGGTTTAGTTGCATCTAGTGGTGCAGTTGTGCCATTCCAAGCAGAAGTTAAGCTAACGGTCCTATCTAGAGCCAGTGTTTGTTTGGCACAGGTAAGTGCTATTACAGGTGGCTTGTCTGAGCACCCAGGCGTCACTCGACCCGCCTCAGGTCCACCAACGATCCACGCCTTTGCCGATTTTTAGAGTAGCAGAGAGGTGGAGGAGGCAGGACAGCCTACATGGCAGCGTCCATCACTGCATATTTTGAGCTTCAAAACAGCGCTTCGGAAATCTATGGGTGGTGTTACGCATACGCTATCCATTTTTTATACTGTCACCGGACCTTTTAAGTACGTTCACAAAGCTCATTAGCAGTCTTCTTCACCGCCTTTGTTGGTGCATTACTTATTGACTCGTTACTGCCACCAACTGTTGATCAGTGGTTTATTTTTTAGCTACAGTAACAACAACAGTACTTACTCTTCTTGGAATTGCCATAACGTCTTTACAGTACCTGGAATAGTGTGAAAGCATTTGCAGAACATGAATCAGGCTGCTTGCATGCTGGCACAATGATGACCTACTCATAAAACATTTCTCCGTGACTCAACTTGCATTAACCAAAGTGCTTCTGTTGCTAAAACCTTAACAAATGCAGGACTGAGCATGCAAACTCTACTTCCTTCACTCTGTATGAACACCTCCCCGTGGCTGGCAGTGCAAGAACACAGCTTGCTTCTTCACATAACCCTAATCTAGACAGACAGCAATGGAGTTTCTTTAAAAACAGGGTCAAACCATTGAGACATTAATGGTTGGACGAACATCTGAAACTCTACATCATGTTTCAAGAAAGTAGTTGCAGAATAACATAAGAATTCATAAGAATTGCGCCTCACTTCATTTAATGGGCTGATTCAAAGGCTTAACTTAAAGACAGACTCATCAGAGCAAATGATTACACCTGCTTCTGATCAGTAACTTACAAAAGAACATACAAAAGAGCTGTCCGGTCTGTGTTTCTGAGGACCAACCAAGCTCGACACGATCTTAGTTCTGGGTTGTTGGTGCTTTTATGGCTGCTGATGGTAAAGATAGTCTTCCTCCTCAAGAGTAGCTATGCTCCAGTTAGCCTGAATTAGGAGTTTGGAGTTCTTGGCTGCTCCTCAGTGCGAAGAAGAGCCTTCATCTTACTGCGCCTGGAAGCTTTACAATATTAAAACGACTCTTTGCTGCATGAGCTTAAAAGGATCATAACTCCGGGGTAAGTTATGTGTTTTTAAACGACTCCATTCCTTGGCAATCATCGGTCTATGTCAGTGTCAATGAGTTTTTAAATAGTGTTCATTCTCGAGGTTTATTGCAGTGGTTTGAGGCAACTGGGAGTCACAAGGTGGAACTTATGCTCATGTGTTCACATCATATATTATGTACAGTAAGTATGAGCAGCAATATCTATGTAAAGAGCTGCAGACGTTTCAACATGATGTTTAATCTGGTTAATCTCGTTAACAAACAACCTTAGTTTGTGTGCCGCGGTAAACGATTGCAGCTGCGCGCAGTTTATAGGAGTTACAAGCTGAACAGATGTAATGTAAAACCATATGCCATCTCTTTAGTTACATCACACACACACACACCTGGGTCCTCTGTCTATGTGTGTGTATGGGGTTTCAGTCACCTGTGTCCACGGACAGGAGGTATGGCGAGGTCGCAGGGGCAGGCGAAGCGTAAGGCCTCAGAGAAATTACAACGACTGGAGGTCACGTGGAAGGAAAGAGTGAGCACACGTGACGATACGTGGAAATGCAAAAAATCCAACGACTCTGAGCTGGACTCCTTTCATGGAGGCTCATCAGAGAATTAGCTAAAACAAAACACGTCGAACGAAGTCAGAGGATGAGAGACAGGTGAAATTCTGTTTTTTCATTTAACACCCTTATCGATTTTACGCTGTTTCAAACTATCTTTGATGGGTTCAATTTTCGAGATGGAAAATTACACTATGATAATGTAAAGAGTGCTAAAATCATGGACTGAGTACATGCCCGCAGTGACATAATCTCCCTCCTGTAGCCCCTAGTTCTGCAAGCAAATGGGGTTCGAGTATGAGCAGTTGTAGTCGGCTACATTTCATCTTCGCAGTCCACCAATATGTCTCTGAACAAAGCTGATGTGAAAAATAAGCAATCCAGTTGCTTAATCTTCACTCAAGGAATTGTTCCGACTTGAGCCAACAGCACAACTACTGCTGGTGTTTTGGTTTAAAAAGTGACCATGTCTACTGGTGACTCTTGGGCTGTGGTTGCCATTGATGTGTGGCTATTACCAGTGGTTACTCAGAGTGATGCGTGATGTTCCGCTGCTGGGAAAACATGAACAGAGCTCTTGATCTGAATGTTGAAGGAGCGTTCTTTCCGACGTTGTTCATATATTTGTTTCACACGTTAAAAGACCATTAGAGGTGATTGACTTACAGAAATGCATAGAAAACATGGTTGAATATTTAAAATTAAGTAAAGTTAAAGGCTTTTACCGGGATGACGTGTCCATGTTTTCAGTAGCCGTACTACGAGCAACTAATTCTGTCTAAAGTCCCCAGTCATGTGGCCAGCAGGGGGCCTGAGCAGGACGGCCTGAGGTCCAGCTGTTTGACCCCTTTTGCATTTTTTTCTTCTCTCTGGCCATATTTCCCTCTCCATGTCGTAACTGTCAAACAAAAACTTGAAATCAGAAATTACAGCCTTGTTTACAGCTTTCATCTGATTGGTTTGTGAACTGTGAAACATCAAGATGACCACGAGCGCTGTTGCACAAGGTTTTCGACCGCAACAGGCAGACGAGGACGCGGCAGCATGCAGTGCGGTTATTTAGCATGTCCGAGCTTGTTAATGTATACAGCTCCTGGTTTGTTATGACCGCGGCAACAATACTGTACGTGTCTGGAGGAGTTAGTTTCACGCTGCTGGCTTCCCACCGGACCCTTTGTCTGACTCCTAAAGGGTTTTTGTAACAGTCTGTTACAGGACAATGCACGGGATAATGTCACTTATGCTGTAATTATCAGGGACCACTGGACAGGAGTTATTTCAGCGTGGAAAAATAAAAACATGTTTTTGGGAACTGGACACTTGTGGCTTGCTGACACCACCCACATGAGGACGGACATTTCAAAATACCAGATGCACGGAGTTTGTTTGTTGTGTGTGAGCAACAATATACAACAGTTTGTCTGTAGATGTATTAGAGGTATCATCTGACATTTCAGCAGCTTTTATGGTCTTTATGTTTGTTTGTTTTTTGACAATCAACACTTATTTTAAGGAGGAGCACTGTGGTCTTGGTTAAATACTGAAGCATGAGACAGGACGTGAAACTGGACCTGCTTCTCCTCTTGTGGCTAAACATCCATCAAGCTCCTCACCTGCTGGTGCATGGCTCCTGTGTTTACTTTGCAGGTTAACAGACCATGAAGTGACATGATATATGGCAGAAAACTGCCAAACATAGTCATTTAAAACGTGTCTGTACTTAGTACATTGCTTAAAAACAATATAAAAGAAATCATAGTTTACTATCCAGGGATATTCTCAGGTAATCGTTTCAACTGTTTGGCTGTTGATTATGTAGATGGAGTAGATATTCAGTTCTTATGTTTTATTAAAAGACCTTGGAGAGCAGTGACATGGTTCATTTAGTCATGTCAGTGTGTGTGTGTGAGAGAATTAATTAATCCTCAATCTTCTCATGATTCTGGTATGAACAGCTGGCCATAAGACAGCTGTTGTACGGCTGGCTGTATGCAGTGTACGTCTACTCTGTGCAAAGAAAGGGTCAAGTATGAGCAGTACGAGCTATGTTTGTTGCTGCACGCATGTCTCCTAACATCAGTGTTGTAGTTAAGACCACCTTACAAGACCAGAGAGTCTCGATACCGAGACAAGAGCAAGACTTTGAGGAGTTTAGATCAAGTCAAGACCAAAACCAAAGCAGGTAGACTTCGCTTACCTCTCTGTGCTGATAAAAGTTTGACAGAAGATTTGTCTGACGTCTCCATTCAGACAGCCACAGCTTCTTCTCGGTCTCCGACATTCACTCTGTTAGTGTAAAGGCAGCAGGGGGGGATGTTAGAAATGTTAGAAAAGTTATTTGTTTCATTTGAAGCAGGATGTTTTATCTCCAATCACAAGAATGATGTTAAGACTGAGACCTTCAGAAAGTGGTCTTGAGACCGGTCTAGAAACCAAGACCAACCTCAAGTACTACAACATTGCCTGACGTATTTTAAGTCCAACATCCAGTCACAAAATATTTGTTTCCTCAATCCTTCATTATCTTTCTGTCTTTTTCTGGTGAAGCTAAATGTTTAGAAATGTGGTGATCAGCTGTATGATCACCATCTGCTTCTTCTCCACCTGTGGAGGCATCATGGACAGCAACTACCTCACAGGTTTTAATGAGCTTATGGAGAGGATGGCAGGAATAAACACAAACTGTACTGCCTTTCTTCCTTTTTTGCAAATTACAGCTCGTCAATGTGACCTGATGACAGATGTTCGGCACGGCCCAGATTCACGTGTATGTGTGTAAAATCAACTGTTGCTTAAATTTAAAGCTACAAGATACATTTAGTGTTTTCTGGTGTTAAATACAGAGATGCAGACAAAGATCCTGATGAATATTAATGGCACTTTCACAAAACTAGTTTACAAGTGGGCCTCCAGGAAGTGAAGCAGCATTGATGAAACAGTTTAAAATGATATGTTTGCATTCAGAGGCAAAGCAATAAGTAATATACTGTGGTGCAGTGGTTAGCAGAATGTTCTTGGTTCGTTTGCATGTTCTCCCCAAGTATCTGTGGGTTCTCTCCAGGTAGAACTCTCTCTTCAGGCTTCCTCCCACAGTCCAAAGACATGCAGGACAGTTGGTGACTCTAAATTGGCTGTAGGGTTGAGTATGCATGGTTGTTTGTCTACATGTGTCAGCCCTATTTCTTATTTACCAATAAATAAGAAATATATAGACAAAAAGTCAAGCTGAAGAAAGTCATGAATTCCTGCTGGTGTTAAAGAGTCTGAGAGCTGTTGGAATGAAGGACCTGTGGTAGAGCTCCTTCTTACATGGTGGGAGTAGCAGTCTGCTGTGACCCTGATAAGGATAAGCGGTTAAAACTCTTCCTGAGGTTAAGAATATACAGTTTAATGTACCGTCAAATGAAATCAGTAAGTGTACACCAATGAAATCACTACATTAAACGAAGCTTTAGAGAGTTCCCAACCTGAGGCTACTATTACTATCGATTCACGTCATAAACAAAAGAATAACTGTGTTTTTCTAAAAGAAAGCAGGAAAAAGTGGAAAATAAATGGGCACGAGTTGAAATATGGTAATTGTTACATTAAAATAATTTGCTCGTTTTATAGAGTGCTAGCTTTTATCTCTCTTTTCCCACATTTCTAGTCTGCACCCCTTTTTGGTTTGAGGTAAAAATCTAATTTTCCAAAGTTGTTAAAATGAAATTCAAAATATTAAAAAAAGCCAGATGGTGTGTGTGTGTGTGTGTGTGTGAAAATTCATCTGAATAGTTCCCGGCAGCAAGCGACCACACAATGTGGGCACAAAGACTAACCAAGATTACCCACTAAAGAAAGTGAAGCACACAAAAATGTCTAATTTTACCAAATAAGAAATCCTCTTGTAGACACTTGAGCCCTTCAGTTTGGTTAATCCAGCTGTTTATGCAGCATCTGCACACTGCATCCACTGCAGCTCACATACAGACACATGCTGTTTGGGGTTTAGCAGAAGGATCAGGAGCACAACGCTTTTTAATCTTTTCATTTATAAGTTGGCGATAGGTACCGACACACCAAGGCAGCTCACATATTTGATCAAATAAGAAAAACTGGTTTACCATTTCGGGTCTGCCAGCCGTCACCACAAAGACACAATTTCATCACACTTGCTCTTTTTCTAAATTGACCATAATTGATTCGATTTTGGTTAATTAGGACAAAGCACAGCAGGCAAAAACATGGATGCGTCACAAGAATTACAGTAAAGATTGGTCCACCACAGATGGCCAGCGTGCTTAAAAATAGCTTGAAAATAATTAAAGCCAGAAACGTTGGCAGAATAAAGTTAAGCAGCGCTCTGTGATTTGTTTTCTTCGTTTTTGAGGCAGATTCCATGTCTCCGCTGCCTTCGTCTCAGTATGTTTCACTGAATTGAAAAGTATTCTCAACTACTTGAGGTGATCTTGATTAATCTTTCAAAAAAAACGATAAGACAAGCACTGAGACAACAAAACCAGAAGTGTAAAAGGCAGTGAGGCAAAATGTACACTGATCGATCAGCCTTGAAATTAAGACCACCTGTCTAGTACTGTGTAGGTCCCCCTTTTGCCACCAAAACAGCCCTGACCCGGCATGGACTCCACTTAGACCTCTGAATATGTGCTGAGAAAAGTGGTAGATCCTTAAAGTTTGGTAAGTTGTGAGGTGGGACCTCCGTGGACATCCCACAGATGCTTGATTGGATTGAGATTTTGGGATTTTGGAGGCCAAGCCAACACCTTGAACTTGTTGTTGTGTTGCTCAAACCATTCCTGAACCATTTCTGCTCTGTGATAGGGTGCATCATCCTGCTGAAAGAGGACACTGTCATCAGCGAATACCATTTCCAGTTTCCGGCCTACGCCGGCTTGCTTCCTTCTCATAGTGCATCCTGGTGCCATGTGTTCCCCAGGCCATCCATGTGATGTAAAAGAAAACATGATTCATCAGACCAGGCCACCTTCTTCCATTGCTGTGTGGCGCTTTCAACAGTGGACAGGGGTCAGCAGGGACACCCTGACTGGTCTACGGCCAAGCAGCCCCAATACGCGACAAACTGCAATGCACTGTGTTCTGACACCTTTCTATCAGAACCAGCATGAACTTTTTCAGCAATTTGAGCTACAGTAGCTTTTCTGTTGGATCAAACCACATGGCGCAGCCTTCGCTCCCCACATGAAACAGTAAGCCATGGCCGCTCATGTCCCTGTCACCTGTTGCTTACCGGGAACACCCCACAAGAGCTGCAGTTTTAGAGATGCCATCACAATTTGGCCCTTGTCAAAGTCGCTCCAACCCTTTTGCTCTGCCATTTTCCTGCTTTTAACACATCAACGTTTAGGAGAAAATGTTCTGTTCCTGAACCTCCTGGTTCTTCAACTGAGAGTTGAGCATCTCTCAGAGGGGAGGAGGGCAGTCTATAACCTGGTGTTAGTGCCCTCTGCAGACATTTTTTCTTTTGCCAGATTGTTCCAGAACAATATGAACCTTTTGACAATGTTACCTCAACATATAACAGTTTTCTAGGGTGTCACTACATCACAACATGTCCATATTTTGTCCTGTACTCATAATATTTGTTTTTTATTCTCTGTTGTCCACTTGTGACATAGAAAAGTCTTAAACTCCAGGCAGCCACTCAGCTCTATGGGCACTGGGATGTTTTTTTCCTCAATTCGTTTTGATTAACCGAAAGCGGTTGCAGAATTTTCTGGGGTATTCAGCTGCTGGTTGATGGAGCTGTTTTGACAGTGGAGCTTTGTGGCAACAGGCCGCCCAGGGTGTCATTGTGCCGCCACGAGGTCTACGAAAAACAGCCGTTGAGGCTTGGACCACAGTTAACCATGTGGTTTACCACATGGACCAAGAGGAGGAGGAGGAGGAGGAGGAGGAGAGGCAGAGCACAGAAGGGAGGGGAGAGAGAGAGAGAGAGCCAAGGAGGAAAGAAAGAAAGGGAAGAGTGAGTGGATGCAAACAAAGCTCTAAAAATGTCTCCTCTTTACCTCTTTCTTTCCTTTCCTAACTCCTTCTTTTATCCATTACCTCCTCTTTTCCTCCATGACCCCAGATGACATAATTTATAATAACATGACTTTATTCACTTCAGGTTAATGTGCACATTTTTTCACTTACATATGTGGGTTTGGGCAGCATCAGTGATGAATGATCATCGATAATAAGAAAGGTTAGGAAGAAAGGAGCAAAACAAGAAGTATCGAGAGATGATGAAGGAAGGACTGAAAGTGACTAAGTGAAAGAAAAGGTAGAGAGAGAGGTGCATAAATGCAGGAAGATAACAAACACCTTGGAAACTCTGAGGAAGATGAATGGATACCAGAAACATACTTTGTTTTTTTGAGTGACACCTGGAACCTGTGCAGATTTACCTCTAAGGAAAATGACCTGGGCCAATAGACAACAAAATTTGCAACCACCTGATTTGACAGAGGTGACCAGCTAAGCCATGTCTTCCAGAATTTAGCATTAGTCTTAGTCTTGTTTGCATTGCACTTAATATGAAGCAAATGACCGGCAATGACTTTGCAAGAAATTTGTTCATGGAGTATGAGCCAATAATGAGTGAAGAATGTTCTAAAGACGACAAATCAACGTGAGTCTTGTTATTTGCTGCAACGTGCAAATATTGCTTGATTTAAACACGGATGGTTTCTATCGCTAATTTCCTTTTTTATTGGAAGAGTTTGCTGTAACAAAACTTTCAGGCGGCATGGGTAAGCCAACCGGAAACTTCAGTTTCGACAAAACCAATGTCACAAAACACCTTGATGAATATATGAAGTCGTGTTGAGTATAAAGTTAGGAAAAAATAAGGACAACCTTACCATGCAAAGAAGACATTTTACATGTTTTCCAATGGCGAAGCGTCAAGATGCAGTAATACCAGGACCTTTTCCTTCTGTATGCTCTGTACTGATTACCTTGCACATCAACAGTGTAGAACTAGGAACAGAATTCAATGGCAATTTTCATCATCTGCCAAAGGAATTATATACAGCTACTTCTATCTGGATCAAACAGTCATAACTTGCAGCTACACATAACTTAACATCACAAATGTGGCCAAAGAAGTGTTAAGCATGACATTTACAGCTGATAATTTAATGGTTTTGGTGTCATGTTTAGTGTTTCCTGTTTTATTTTGTAATTCCCCCCCTCTCCTCCTGTTTCTAACTTCACTTCCTGTCTTTGTGTGTTTTCCACCAGCTGATTGGCTGCCCTGCCCTGATTAGTTTCACCTGTTGCTGATTAGTCTCACCTGTGACTCGTTATCCTTCCCTCAGTAGTGTATTTAGTCTTTGCGTTCCCTTGTGTCAGTGTCAGCTCGTCCTAGTTGCTTCAGTGAGCAGAGTGTTGTAGTACGAAGCAAGTTCGACATATCCGGGCTTTTGTTGCGTTAAGATGTCTCAACAAAACCTTAAAGTCCAGTCAGAGACAATTGGTATCACAAAGGCCCAGGTTTTCTTCCCAGACTCTGCGTCCCAGCCCCATTGGCGTCCCCATCTAACAAATCATTTGACTCTTCTTCCACACAGAACAGACCAATTGTGTATCACCTGCTTTGTTATAAAGGAGAGCTATGATGGATAACATTATAAAAATATAAATACAGGAAAGAAGCAACTGCAAAAAAGGCAAGAGAGGAATGCTGGCAGAAAACTCAATGCACTGTCAATGCCTCCTGTTTAACCTCCTTATCTAACTTGACAACAGCACATTGTAAAGCTCTTAAACTTGATACAAACATAATACTTTAGAAGAATACTTTAGGTCTGACACTGTCCAATAATGAAGGATATGTTCAGTTTACTTTAGTTTTTGACCCAATCGAAATTACTTTCATTAATTCAGTATTGTAATGGTAAATACACCTACTAACACATGAATCAATTTTCAAATCAGCACCAGGCATTAGAAAACCTCATCCCAAAGTGGTTTGTTGTTGTGCTTTCTGTATTCTCGTATGGATTATATGCCGTTTAACACTTAAACTGTTAATATTACTTGAAATAAATAGTAAATTTCGTTGTCTCTGAACATAATCCAGGCAGCAATTGCCTTGTCCACACAATGCAATTATGGTTTAGTGATATACAAATGTAATTTCTCGGAGGCGGGGTTGAAGAACCACAGTGTGATGCTACAGAAGCGTGCATGTGAAAGAGGAATTTGGGTGGAATTTTGGAGGATTTTTGGTTCGGAACAGTCATAATTTCTCCCCACTGATACAAAACTGTGTAAACAGGAAATCAGTAGATCAGACATGTTGTTTTTATCTTCAGACAGCAATAAAACTCTGTGAGAAAGAAACCTGAAATGCGAGCGGTTGGGTTTGGAAGCTGTAGATGTTTTTGTGCAACTAATATGACCACAAACACTAAGACAAACAAACTATTGACTAAAAGATGGTTTTGGGTTTAGTCCTACGCTGGCACGCAAACAGGGGCGGGACAAATACTGTTCCTGAGAGGTTACTTTTATTGTGCAGAGTTTCTCTTTATTAGGATAAGTGGGATAATCATATTGTCAACCTACAGGTGATTGATTTTCCCAACAGCAGCTGAACAAACAGAGTTATGTCAAACAGAATTTTAAGTGGTCTGGAAGTACAGTCGGTTGGTATTTGTCTGGCCTTATGATGTTCATGATCAGTTATGTGTTACAGACAGCTTGATTTGATTTAAATTGATACGAGGATGCTAATGTGAGTCTTGGTCTGGACCGAGTTATGAAGCTGGTTGGGGTCTCTTTTTTTTGGTATTTAGTCTATCTTTAGCAGTCTTGACTGTAAGCAGCTCAGCACGCTTGTGGTGGCTTTGGGTACCCTCTGGGAGGATTTTTCATTTTGTGTCTTTGGTTCCAGTGTAATGGTGCTGACAAAGTGTCTAGGTCGGGATCTGTAATTGGTTTTATGCACGAGACACTCTATTACTGTATACAACTCTAACCGCTGTATTTACTGCTTTCTAGGCTGCATAACAGCAATCCTTGCTGAGTAAACAAGTGTAGGCCAGTTTTTTTCTGGTGGCCACACTCACTGTGAAAATGAAAAAGTTGCAAAAATACCCCTCATAATTTCATGGCAACAACCTAATAAAATTTTAAATGACAGTTTAACTTGATTGCAGGCTTTGTCTTTGAATTTGACCAAGTTAGAATTTTCAGCTCTGTTAATGTGGTGTGCCTGATCTCAAATAAAACAATATTACACAAGAGGGGGTGTTGTTATTCTGAATATCAGCACAGCTGGGATTCGGTTATACTAATTATACAATAAGCTCCATTTATTAGTTACAGTAATAAGTGTTTTGAATCAATGTTTAATTCAGCGTGTATCTGTTCCACCAAACAACACTTCAGTCTTTGAGTAACTGTGCTATTTTAGTGGAAGATGACTGAATCAAAGAGAGCTGACAGCAAGTTCTTGAGTTGTTGAGGTTACAGAATCCAAAAGGTGAAGTTTGTACAGGAATACAGTTTATCTTTATGGATGATACTGATGCTGAATTGACTAGATCAACCTTAACCATGTGCCAAGAAATTAAATATGTGCAGACAAATTGAACCTGTGCTAAGAATAAGTGCAACAGAGAATGAGATTGTCCTTTGTCTATTGTCCTTCCTGCCATGACTGAGAGGTCTTGTACGGACTGATGGCCAGGGAGATGAAAGAGTTCTTCATCCTATTAGTGGAGCAGGATTGAACTGAACACATGTCTCTGCATGGTGAAGGTGTTGTGCAGTGGGTGGTAGGCGTTGTCCAATATGAGGAGCAGTTTATCCAGGGTCCTTCTCTCTGCCACTGTCACCAGAGAGTCCAGCTCTGTGCTCACCACTAAATCAGCCCTCCTCACCAGTCTGTCCAGTCGAGCTGCGTCCCTCTTCTTGCAGCTTCCTCCCCAGCAAACCACAACATAGAAGAGGACACTGTCCACCACAGACTGGTGAAACATCTGGAGCAGTTTTTTGCAGATGTTGAAGGACCCCAGTCTTCTCAGGAGGTCCAGCAAATGCAGAACTTCATTCAACAGCACACTTTTATGCTGTAGTCACAGGCATACAATCTTTTCATTTTTTTCTTATAACCCCCTGCGGTGGGCTGATCCTTTTTCCTCTCAACAAGCGAATAGGTCAGAACAATCCTCACATCTGAGTGAACTCTGAATGAATGAATCTCTGTTGCCCCCCCTCCCCCCTCCAAACACACCGACTGATGTGTGGTCCGATTACAGGTGACCTACTTCCCTCCTCTGTGAATCAGGGTGTTGACGTACGTCTCAGTCCTCTTCACCGTCACTGTCCTCTTGTTCTTCTGTCTCTCTCTCCAGTTGTTTTCTTTCCTTTTCTTGTTCCATAAGCAGAAAAAAAGCTTAAAACAACTTCCTTTAAAGCATGTCAAACAATAAGTAGTTTTTATCCGTTAGTTGATCAATTGGCAACTTTATTGGAAACCAATCTTGATTTCAATCGACAGCTCATTTCAGCCTTATTTTAGGCATAACTGACGAACAATCTCTGGTTCCAGCACCTCAGATTTAAAGATTTTTGCTGCTTTTTTTGTCTTAATAGCAAACTAAAGATCTTTCAGAGAAGTAAGAGGATCCCCCCCCCAACTTAATGTTTTAAACATTTCACCACGCAGGCAACAAACAAAACATGGCAAACATGAACATTATAGAAAAGATAAGAACTTCTGCTTCCTGGAAAAATGCAGCTTTTCCGCTGTCATGACAAAGCTTCTCATCATTTATTCAAATCGAATCACCACGCTTCCACCTGCAGTCGGTCACTGAGAAAACATTGGATGAATAAAATCAAGCTTTACATTCACATATGCAAATTTGTTGTTGGTGTTTAAACAATTGTCACGTGGCACAAAGGCACACACATCTATGCACATTTACCAGTTTCATAAATACATCTGTTTCCCTTCTCTCACACACACACACACACACACACACACACACACACACACACACACACACACACAAAGCCAGAAAACGTGACTTCCCTGCAGAGCTCTGTGTGGATCTAACCTCTTCATCCCGTCTCTTATAATATTTAAACGAATAATTGATGTCATCTAATATCTGGTTCACAGCAGGAGGGGGCAGAGGAGCGCAGAGAGAGAGGAGATTTTACATCAGGGTTTATGTGTCCTGGCAGGAGACAGAACATTTGATTCATCCTGTTTAGACTGTTGTCTATGTTCCACTTGATATTAAAATCTAGTATGTTGTATATTTTAGTATATTTTATTCCAGAGGTTGAGATGTTTTTTTAAAGTGTTTTGACCAACAAGAAAAAGACATCTACTTGGGCCAATACACTCAAAACCAGTAGAAATAAGTCCACATTTTTAGATTTTTTCGTATGAACTGCTGTGACTTGTCTGTGAGACGCAAAGAAGGTGAACGGATGGTATCTGCATGTGTGGTTCCCGACGTGAAGCACAGAGGAGGAGGTGCTGGCGATTAATTCAAAGTCAGCATGGCTACCATAGCCTTCCTCAGTGACATGCCATCCTTTCTGGTTTACACTGTGGGACCATCATTTGTTTTTCAAGAGGACAATGATCCAAAACACACCTTGAGGTTATGTAAGGGCTGTTTAATCGAGACGGATAGTGATGGAGTGACCCAGTACCGCAAAAAAGCAGCCTCAGGATACATGGGAACTCCTTCAAGACAAAAAAAAAGCAATCCTCATTCCCAGTCGGCGGTCACACCAACACCGGGTTGTCGTTTTCAGTTGATGAGCCAGCCGACACCTGTCCCTGCTTCTCCGTCAGTGGTCCAACATGACACTTGTCCCTGCTTCACCGTTGGCGGCCTGGCCGTCACCTGTTCTTCGGTCCCTCTGCCAAGCCTCCTTCTGGATTTCCTCTGCCTCTCCCCAGCTAGCCACATCTCTCCATTCCTGCTAGTGTACTTCAACTTACCTGCCTGTCCTCTGTCTGCATTTAGGCTCAGGCTTACTAAACTGTGACACTTTTTATGGCCTTGTTCACTCAATCAAACCAAACCAGTTTCCTGTACAGGTGAATGAAAAGTCAGGTAAAAGCCAGTTGCTGTGTTGTATACATTTACCTGACATGTACTTTCACCTCAGCTATCAGTAGATCAGCCCAGCAGGTATAGCTTTACACTTAAGTGACCGATGGCATTCACTCCTCTCCTCTCTTTTTTTATTCATGTAGTTACACTGTGGCGTCAGATCAGTTTCCTCGGCATGCTCCCGTCTCCTGTCCTGTGCCGCCCAGTCAGCTTCTGGTAAAGGATAGCAGGTAACAGAAGACCTTGGCTGTCAAAATAACAACAGTCTTACAGACAGCAGCCTCTGTTTGTACAAAGGCTGCATGATGACCTTCACATTACAGACTTTTGTTTCAACTGGAATGAACACATTGTAATTTTGTGACGAACATGCTTTGAATCACATTTATTCACAAGCAATTCAGGGTCACACTGAGCTCTGCCTTATTGTAAATGTATTGGTCTCATGACCACCATAAAAATTACATCAAAACATGTTTGAGTTAAGCAGTTTAACCATCATTTTGTCAAAGTCTCCCTCAGCTGTTACTTCACTTGTTGAGTTTGAGCTTCAGTATGCAGAATGTATGTGCAGAGTTTGACGCATTCATCAATCATGATTCAATATGCAACACACAAGTGTGATGTACAAAATTGAATCTTCCGGAACATAAACTCTGAGCATGGAAACGTTTCATACGGTACATTTTTGTGTCTATTAGTTGAACATTTGAGGTGAAAAATATTTGCATGTTTCCATGCTTCAGATGACACTTTGTACTTGCTAGTGAAAGTTGCTTCAAGCCATTTCACTACAGCAATTATGACACAAGAGTTGCCTCTGCTGCAGGGAATAAGTTCATTAGTTCATCTACTACTGTGGAGAACCAACAAGAAAAAGACTACTACTACTACTTGGGCCAAGAAACACAAAACCAGTAGAACTTTAGTCTGTCCAAATTTAGATATTTTTGGTTGTTTTTGTGAGACGCATAGAAGGTAAATGGATGGTGTCTGCATGTGTGGTTCCCAACGTGAAGCACAGAGGAGAAGGTGTGATGGTGTGAGCATGCTTTGCTTTGTTGTGGTGTTTTACTGGAAAGGACAGTCAAGCTTGTAATAAATAATGATTGAGAACATGAGATAGTGATAAAACTGAAAATATGGTTTGTAGCTTAAATTAATTTACTTTTGCATTTTTGGTTTATTTTTATTGAACACCAACTACAACATATTTTGTTCTTACTGGCTTTGTTTCATACCCAGTTGATAACACCTCAGGTATTGTAGTATTGTAGTAAGCTCTGGGAATCAGTATTAATTAAGGATAGAGTTAGGATGACTGCAGGTAAGAAGCCTGTTCACGGTGGACTATTTTTTTTTTTTTTTTTTTTTTAAGTGGTTGTTTGGTTACGACTTTGACTTGTGAACTTTGAGGTCAGGTTGTTTTGTTGGGTTTGGTGACAGATTCAGTTCCTGCTATTGCCTTTTGGTTATGAGCATTGTGATAAAGTGTGGGAGCTGAAATTTAAGAACACTTCTAAAGCACCTAATTATTTCCAAAGACCCAGACATACTGAATGTCACTGTTTTTTAAATGTGACTCGTAGGCGCAGAAGTGATTTACTGATACGTTTGAGTAATTTATAGTAAGTGTCTCTTTGTTTTGCAGGGTTGTTATCTAATTTCATTACCACTTGGCTTGGAGTATCGAATAACTGAATTGCTCTTGAAGGCTCGGGCTCTTGTATGCTGCCCTTCTCTGCTCTGGTTGATGAAGGAGGTTTCATATTGCAAACGAAACTCTTGAGATGTTCAACTGTTTATATAAGATTGTGTACTTTATTCTTCTACCATTAAGTCTGAACCCTGCAGCATTTGTCGACACTCTCTTTCCCACATGTATTAGTAGCCTCCCTGCTATTCATCGAAGCCTTGTTTCACTGCTTCAGGGTACCATACTGAAACCAATTGTACCATTGAGGAAATGATGCCTTTGAGGCACCATTGTACTGTTTCATTTTCAAAACTCAATTAGATGTTTTAATTTTCTCGAAAGCCATCTTCCTCTCCCCACATTTTTTCTGCTATTATTAAAATTTAAGCTGAAATACTGTAAAATGTCTGAAATGAAAGTGTACAGGGACTTTTTTCATTTTTCTTCAGGTCATTTAATCTCCACTGTTGTTAAAGGTCCTTTTAAGTAAAAATCCATGTTTTTCCAAATGTTCTTAATATTCTTAATATTCAGTGTTTAAGAAGGACAAAAATATTTGCTCCAGAAATATTTTAGCTATTTTAGTTTGCACATTGTAGCTTTAGGGAGCTACTCTACTCTTATAACACCAGGTTAGTGGCCATCTGACTCGGTTCAGAGACATCACAGAGCTCATCGTCGATCCTTGAATCAAAACTCGAAACGAAGAAAAAAGGCTAAAATGGAGATACATTGCATGCATACATGGCATTTTATTTATGAATCTCTCGTTGCAAAGCCGACTGTCGAGAAATGTCAAGAAAACCTGCTCTGTCATTTTCTGCGGCGCTGCGTTGAGTGATAAATGCATGACTGGCTGGCAGACTCTCTGACATTGCAGCTTTAGAAAACCTGGGAACACGGTGACCTGACACTTTGTGAGTTTGTGTGTGTGTTTCGTATGTTTGTCTGTGCGTGTTCGAGATACTTCAGATACTTTCAGAGGGAAACCAGGCAGTTGATGTAACTCGGCGTGAATGCAAACCATTATTTTGCCCTGTGATGGTTTCGTAATAGTATCTGACACTGTGTGATGCCTTTGAGGTTACATGTGTGCATATCATATAGTTTTTTGTGCTTAATTCCTGCAGTTAATCCCCCCTAAAGGCATTTAAACCAATAGGAAATGTGTGGATGGAAATTTTCCAGGCAGCAAAGCAAATTAGCTCATAAAATCCAACATATGGAGATCAGTATGACATTTTATTCTGGTAACATGCAAAAAGGCAGACACCTGTAGGCATTAATATTTCCATTGCTCCCAACCTGAATAAAGTAACCTATGTGTGACATTTGTTGTTAAGCATGATTCTTCTATGCACTCACTACAGTGATGATTCCACCTTTCTTCAGTGAACAAGCTCGTCTCCATCACTTGTGTTATTTTGAGTGGATGTTTGCAAGCTTGCTTATGTTAACAAACCTGTTTTTATCGTTCTTCACTTCATTCAACAGAATGCTTCTTCGGTGGAATTTTCCTTTCCCCCCTCAGCTGCCTTGTTCTACTGCATAATTGTATTTTAATATTTTGCCTCCTCCAGCTTCAGGCCATGTTTGGCTGCTCAGCTTCTCTCATATGTATTGTGCAATATGGAATAAAAAAAAGATCTCAGCAGGAGCAGCTATAGGCTCCAGCTGCACAGAGGGAGGAAAGCGAACCATCTAATACAGGGGTGGGGAACCTTTTTCATATCAAGGGCCATTTCAATTTTTATAAAGTCCTCTGAGGGCCATACTATTATGAACACATACCTAGAGATGCAAAAAAAAAAAAGACGAAAAAAAAGTCTATAACCACTGTGTTACTAAGCCTCATGATTGCTGCAGTTCTACGCACGTCAAACTCACCTAATGCGAGGGCTGGAACTGTTTCTCTTTAACGAGGCGTCTGATGTCAGCTGGCAGTGATGATGATGCTACTCGAAGCTGGTTTTCCAAGTTTGGGTCAGTCAGTCTTCGGCAGAAGCAAGTTTTTGCAAGAGCCAGTTTTGTTTCGAGCTGTAATGGCGCTCGACATTTGCATTTTTCATCACTGCCAGCGCCTTGCCACAAACTAGGCACAATTTTTTTTTTCCTGATTTTTTTATTTATTTTTTTATTTACTCATACTATAAGTGCATATATAAAATATAATATATCTAATAAAACCCAAAACTTATCAAGTGAGACCTGATATAAGCGTGGTTTTATGGCTTAGCTTTTCATGCATGTACATTTGTGTCTTGATGCATAGTTAGAGCAAGCTTTGCTATCAGAAACCAGTGCAGGTCATCTCGAGTTCATATTACACCTGTTCTAATTGTCCTCAAAGTGTCTATCAGAAAGAGGGACGGAGAAGGAAAGAGAATCTGGAAGATGGAGGGAAAGAAAGACAGAGCAGGAGAAAGAGGCAGCCATGAAATGAGATGAAAGTTGTCGTAAGAAAGGGTAAACCGTAAACTACTGCCAGTATACTTCATCAGAACTGCTTTCTGGATGGTTGAAGGGCTTTAGTTTTGCATTGCCATGTAGCAATTCCAGCATGAGACATGTGAAAACAAGACTTACATTACAAGGTACAATCCATAATTCAAATATAAATCAAAGGGGGTCGACCACAAGTCATACGTATGTGAATATATTGGGACATGCATAATCAATCATAATCAATAATGTGTCTGACTTGCAATGTACGCTGCAAAACAAGTTATTTTCTGATTGTTTCATAGTGGTTATGTGGCCGCTTTGGCAGGTTACAGGTGGCTTGTTTCAGCCATCAGGCTTCATTCAGCCTGCCTCAGCTCCACCCAAGTTTTACGTCTTTGCCCATTTTCAGATTGGCTGGGAGGCGCCAGAGTCAGGACTGCCATGATTGAAACGGCCAGAGCCACCACGCTCTGAGCTTGACAACAGATATGACGTTCATTCTTTATACTGTCTATGATCTTGGTCTTGACTTGGTCTCAACCCCTCAAAGTCTTGAATCTATCAAGTACAGCACTTGAGAACATGTACATAGTTAGTAGGTGATTTACTGAAAAAGTCAGAGGTGAATGAGGAGACAAACGTCTTGGTAATTTTGCTCATCCCTGCAGATGAACCGGCAGAGCAGGGGATTAGATTTCTGAATGGATATGGAAACCTGGTTTACCTCCAAGACCAATATTTGAAGTGTGTTTGAGAAATGCGAGTGTTATATATGCTCTGTTTTTCTTCACAATTCACACACCCACCCATCAGTCAGACACCTGAAACTTAAAATGAAGTTTTCAAACTGAGGAAAATTTGCATTTATTTCTGTTACAAACTAAACCACGAGTTGTAAACATGAACATTAACTGCAGTTTATTCATTCAGAGTCAAATGAATACAGCTGTCGACACTGGCCATACATAATGACTTGCACATACTTCATGTTTTAAATATAACTGAATATAACTAATATTACTCTAGCTGTTCCACTGCAACGACAAACATTTGACCTGAGGATCTTAATTCCTCTGCAGCAGCTGATGATGCACACTTAGACATTGTTGAGACAGCAAGACAATTTTCGCCTCAGCAGGAAATTCAGCGCCAGCTGTTCTGATTGGATGTGTCACATTTGTGCACCGCTCGTGTGAAAACATGTCACCTTAGTTGAGTCAAACAGGAAGTAAAAGGCTTGTAATCAAATTCAATTGGACAGACTTCTAAGATATGCAGTTTGAGTCATATTACAAACTACATGCAAATGTGGTATGAATCTAATATTTTAAGGTTAGATTCACTTTGCTAATTCAGTTTTGGATACAGAATATTTCACCTATCCTCCCTGTATACAGCTTATTTTTGGTCCTAGCTTAACTCTAATGCTGCATTCACATGGATTCAGGCACTTGGCATGGGAAAAACAAACACACAGTGCGATGGCAGGTTGGCAAAATGACTATGTGAGGGAGCTACGTAACATCCATTCATCATCCACTTTCTTATGCTCATCCGAAGTCACAAAGGAAGGTGCTCCAGACATCCTCCTCCCCAGCAATGCATTCCAGCTTCTCCTGGGGGATCCTGAGGCGTTCCAAGGCTAGATGGGCTATGTAGTCCCTCCAGCGGGCTCTGGGTCTGCCCCAGGGTCCCCTCCCAGTTGGATGTGCCTGGAACACCTCCATAGGGAGGTCCTAATCAGATGCCTGAAGCACCTCAGCTGGCTTCTTTTGACACAAAGGAGGAAGCTCATTTCGGCTGCTTGTATCTCATTCTTTCGATCACTACCCAAAGCTAATGACCATAGGTGAAGGTTAGAACGCAGATGGACTGGAAAATTTAGAGCTTTGCCTTCCGGCTCAGCTCCCGCTTCCTCCACAATGTTCCGGTACAATGTCTGCATTACTGCAGATGCTGCACCAACCCACCAGATGATCTCATGCTCCATTCCAGACCCCGAGATACTTGATACTTGCAACTTAACATCTGGTTGTAAATTCTATCGCAGAGTGCGGTAAAAAGTTACAATATTTTGATGTTGGACCGTAATGCCGACTACCGTTACCATTGAAGATTTTCTTTAACGGTGTCACCCAATTATAACATCTCGCTCCCATCCACAAAAATGACATATTGTTTGCACAACTATTACATTTGCAGGACAATACATGAATAACTCAACCAGTGGCGACAGATGGCCGCCCACCAATGAGCTGAGTTCTGCTCGAGATTTATGCCTGTTTAAAAGAAAGTTTTTCCTTACTACGGTTGCCAAGTGCTTGCTCATGGTGGAACTTGTTGAGTCTTTGTAAATAACATTATAAAGACTGCGGTCCAGACCTGCCCTATATGGAAAGTATCATGCGATAACTACTTGACTTATGTATTTCGCTGAGTTGTGACCTGCGTGCACCAAGAGCAATTGGTAATTTTAGTCCTATTTCATGGTGTATCCTTGCTTCCTTCAAGTTGATATAACTTCCAGGTAAACATGGGATACATCTGATATGTCAAGAGAGTAAGCAATGAGTCTTTGCAGCAATCCCACTAGTGGCAGAACAATGTTTAAATTTAGAACATGCAAATAGTAAAGCAGACTGTCTCAAAAACCCATTGTGTGGAGAAAATGTGAATACAACTGGCGATAGCCATTTTGTCAGCCAGTATTGTGGGTAAATAATTACATGAATGGATAGTGTAGGACAACAGTCAATTACCTATTATAAGTCACTTTACGTACCTTTAGGGAACTTGATGTCTATCTGATCTCCAAAAATCTCAGTGTAAATGCACCTCATGAAGTGGTCTTGAGATGCAACTTAGCCAGATGGTGAAAAGGTACCGATGCATCCAAGATGCAAATGCAAGCTTTATTCCCCCCAGCTGTACGTGGTCTGTGTAAGTTACACTGAACCAACGCTGAAGTTACGTTGATCTCCCCGTTGTTGGCGAGCGTTTTCAGCACATACGATCATACAGAAGGCGAGGCGAGCTGCTGCAGTGTTTATCTGATTAGTTTAATCACACAATGTTCCATATGGGCGAGCGAGCGGTGTGACCTAGTAAAACAATCAAATGTTTGCCAGGTTCGTCGTTAATAAATATTATCCATGTGTTTATGTAAATTTACTGATAGTTGTGACTAAAATGCTAAATTGCAGAATTTATTTTTCTTATGGCATTTTTGGCAGTTTAGGAGCATTAACAAGCACTCTCTGGACTGAAGTAGAGCCAACTCTGATTGGATGTAGCCCAGCAAAAGACAGACTGCAATCAGATTTGTGATCACACCAAAGATTACGTGAAATTTTTCCATCTGGATTTTATTTTGATACGAAACATTTGAAATGGTAAATTGGGTGGACATTTTCGGCTCGGCACACAAACCAGAGCACCAAAGTTACGTGTGCTTGATTAATTTACATTGCAAATCCAAAATATGTAAATTGGGAGGCAGCAGGGAACATTACATCACCAAACAGGTCAGGCAGGAAAGCAGTAAGATCACCTCAAAAAGATTCATGGCTACGTTAACTGAACCTGACTGTCAACCTATGATGCTAACAGGCAGCACAGCCTGTTCTGTACACTTGGAACTAATAAGAGCCATTAAATTCACACACTTCAGTCTCAATGCTTGCCTTCAGGATGAATGGACAGTGATATATGAATAACAATGTAAACTGTCATCCATCCAACTTGGACTTTTCTTTAGTTTCCAAGAACAATAGTCAGAGGAAGGATACATTTCCAGCTAGAGGTGCTCCGTGCTCAGCTTTCACAACCTACTCTTCCTTCCCTCCGGGTGTCTGAGAGATGAATCTTTGAGTAAAACCTTTTGTTATATTTCAAAACAACGTTTTGAAATATAACAAAAGTTCTATGTGCAATAACAGTGTCATGGTAATATGATGAAAAGACACATTGTAGTGGCTTCACTATACTCGATTCAGATTTGAGATAAGTTTGAGATGCACAGTAAAAATAACATGAAGTATGGCTGTGCCAAAGGTAACAGAGACAAACATACAATATGTATTTTTGCTATTTGTAAGTTATTTAATGTAGAAGTGCCAAAAACTGTAGTTCCTTGAATAGCCTGAGCCGAGGCTGACTTTTTATATAACTCACCCATTTGAATTGTATTAAGGCTTAAAATCATACATTATTAAAAGAATGGCCACTTTGATTGACAGCTGGGTGCCGACACAGGTGGCTTGTTTGAGCACCCAGGCGCCATTTAGCCCGCCTCATTGTAAAACCATGAATACAAAACAGTAATGGGATGCTTGCATTATTGATTTAGTTAATTTTCAATATTCCTAAATATGAACAGGGCGAAGCCCACTTAAAACAGAGGCGACAGTGACCAGCCAGGTGAAAATACTGACACTGACAAGTCTGACACTCGTTGTAGTATCTGCTGATCCGAGGCCTGTCTGTGTTCTCCATGTCTATTAAACGCCTGCATTTTTGCACATATTCATATCAAATCATCACTATTTTCCTTTCAATGGCACCCATTGAATAATATATAGAACAACAGGTAACATGCATACATAAAGTGCAACTAAACACGCTGTTTAACCGATTTCAGGCGTAGGTGCAGCAACGAGAACGTCTTTTTCTTTGGTCACAAACCTGCCTGTACAATCCGGTACAAAGCACGTAGTCTGTCCTATCTTGCAGGTTTCAGTCGTGACCGTGGGCCTGATCCCTAAAAGAGATTTTTACCACAGTCCAAACTGAGAGGTAAGCTTTTGTTAATTCCTCTTGCGTTGCACCAAAAGCCTAAGGGCATTAGGTTGGACACCCTGTCAGGTTTTGGAATGAAAGGTTACTCTGTTGTTGGTCCCCGAAATAAGATTAATGGTCTCTCTTGGAGGGGTCTGCCCTAATTATTCTGCCTCAGCAAGAGCCACGCCAGTTCTCATTTCCTGCAGGTTTTCAAAGTGGAAAAATACAGCCGCTTCTCTGGAAATGTCAGATTCCTTCTATATCCACTGCAAATCTGCTTCTCAATAAATATGTTGCATTAAAAAGAACCATGGCTCCCTTGGCTCTGCGATGCATCCATGATCACTCCTCATACATATTATAGTCTTCCTCACATAAATACATGAAATGTCATATTTCCATCGTGTTTTCTGCACTGTTTTTTACCATTCGAGGTGCGTCTTGTCATCTTGTTGCGCCCTAGTTTCCTAGTTTTCCGACATGAGAACTGGCGCCTCCTACTGCTTCTCTAGATGAACCAACTAGGGACGGAAACAACTGTTCATTTGAATTTGATTAAAAGAGATATTTGGATGGAAATGCAGCCACTGATTTCTTAATTACAAGCACAGTCCCTAATCCTAACCCAATAGTTCTATGTTCCAGTTTTACACTTCAAAGTCCGTTTGGAATTGTACTTCTGTACTTACTGTCAGAATATTAATTGATATTTTTTGCAGCATGTGGTTGCTCCTTAATTTCCCTCCTGCATTACAGGAACAATAGTGTTCATCAACAGTGTTTTTAGTATTCATATTGACTGTTTTGATTATACATCATTTAGTGATTCTGTGCTTGGAAACCTCTTTGGAAAAGTCTTTCTTTGTCTTCTCCTCTATTATGTTCTTAAATCTTAATTTTGTCTTGCCTTTGTTTGGCCTGAGTGCCTGTCTCTCTCTCGTTTGCCTTGAGTATCCTGTGTAAACTGTGTTTAAATGGAGTTTCTTAACTGGGTTCAGAAACAAGGACTATGCCTTGAACTTAACCCATTTCCACATCTCAAGTACTCAAGCACACCTTATCCATTCACTCACTCTTTGATTCACATCCTAGGGAACCATGGGGCTTTAATACGCAACTGCCTCCTGGTTCCCTTCCATCTTCCCGCTGACGCCTGTCGATTTCCGAACTCCTCCATCCATCAACAACCCCCGATTTCTCCCTTACCCTTACCTCTCCATCCTTCGACTTTCATCCTTTGTTCTCCATCCCCGTACCCTCCTTCCCACCAACAGTCTCCAACATCTCGGTTCATCTTTATCTACAATGCGCAACAAAACTTGTCCAAATTTAAATCCATATTGGTGTGAAAGCTGCTATATAAATAAAGCTATTATAAAGTTATCATCAGATTCTAATGACAGTCTTTCATCAGAGGTAGATTCATCTGTTTTTTCAGACTTATAAATCCACCCTGGTTCCAGACCTCTCAATTGCCGCCCACATTAGCAAGAAAAATAGGTCTGATGTTGTTCTTATTGACGACTGTTTCCCTCAGCTGGAGAAACAATCCACCAATCAGCTTTGCAGACAGAAATGAGAACGGGTACGTCAGCCTCCTAGGTAGCTAGTTACTTAGTCACATCAGTGGGAACTACTCTAAACTTACAGGGATAACAATAATCCAACCACCTCCTCCCTATGTGGAGAACAACGTCAGCTGAGTTCTTTCATGAATCAAATCTGGCAGTAAAATATACATAAAGCCTTTAAAAAAAGAAACAGGTTGAGCGCATAATGCACTGAAATTGAGAGAACAAATTCTGTATCCCGGAGGTGAAAGAATAATTTCAACATAGAAACAAGAAGCTGGATTTTTTCCGTTTGTTTACCAGACAAACAATCAAAGACTGTTAAATATAAATGACACTGCAATGGCTTATTTGCACACAATAAACATATGATACAGAGGAGCTGCTGCTTAGAGCCAATAACAAGATAAAGTGACCGAACCATCTGACCAGCAGCCCAGAGGATAATGTAACTCTTTATTGCTCTGTGTGTATGTGTGTGTGTGTGTGATATGACAGCCTCTGTATGGAATATGAGAAGGCATCATAACAGCCAGCTGGCTCACTTAGAAATAACTGATACCACCACCACTCTCTCTCTCTCTTTCTCTGAATCACTCACCTCTCTTCTACGTTTCTAATCACACTCTCTCCATCGCTCTCGCTCTCTCTCTCTTCTATGAGTATCACGCATATAACCGCACTATAATTCAACACCCACTGAAGCCAGATCATGTTAGCAGGTTGCCAGGCGCCGCGTGTCCCAGTGTGCTACCATAGCCCTGAGTTACATTCCGTGTCTGGTAATGAAGATCGAAAACCTTCACGCCGCTCTTATCTACAGTTTGTACAAGGTGCAGCATGTTGGAACAAACACAGAGGCCTACTGGCACACACACACATACCTACACACACACACACCGAAAAAAAACAGATCTGATTTTGATTTTCGCATATCTGCATTATTTACTACCTTCGTAAATCGAGCTGAATCGCGAGAGCTCTGTTTTCACGAAGAGATTTATTATCCTGGAAAACATCCAGTGAGGGCCTTGCTTTTGGAAGGTGGCCGAATGAAGATGGTATCTGAGAGGCTGAGATGCAAGTCCTGATACGTAAATAGACATTTCTTTCTGTCCTCATACTTAAAGGTCCAATTTAGGGGGACTTTTGTTTGAATATTCACAGGTATGTTTTGTGTATAATCACAATCAGAAAAATAAAAATTGTTGCGTTTTCTTTAGCCTAGAATGAGCCCGTTGTACCTTCAGAGGGAGCAGGTCCTCTTCTACGGAGTCCACCATGTTGTACCATCATATTTCTACAGAAGCCCAGAAGAGACAAACCAAACATTAGCTCCCGATAGAGCCGTCTGCCGTCTTGCTTAGCTTCTCCTGTATGTTTGGATTAGGCCAGAACCGCTGTCGGTTGCAATCTGCAGTTTCACCAGTAGATGCCACTAAATCCTACACAATGGTCCTTTAAGATACAGCATGCAATGATATATAAAACAATAAATTAATTGTGGTTCCAAACTTTATGGCAACAATTTGGGGCATCAGCCACTGTGCAGAAAGTCTGGTGAAATGGTTTTCCCAGTTTTATGTGGATGAACAAGTCTGGCCTATACACAGAGCCCTGACCTCAACAATAACCACCACCTTTGGGATGAACTGGACCATCTGCGAGCCAGGCCTCATCATCCGACATCATTGTTGCTAATCACAAAGGCTCTCATGGCTGAATGGAGTAAATCCCTGCATCCAGTTTCCAAAACGTGGTGGATATCCTTCCCAGAAGAGTGGGAACTTTTATATCAGCAGGTTAATACCAATGGATTTGAAAAGAGATGTTAAAACAGCCGTCCGTGGTAAGGTTTAGATGTCCACATACTTAGTTTTCTGATGTGTCACGTGTATTGATAAGATCTGATTGAGCTGAAAAACCGACTCTACAGATTTAACATTCCTGTTGGACTCCTGTTCAAAATCCATGAAGCAGAACCAACTGATATTTTTTTTTTAAATTTCCTAACAAAGAAACAAAGATAGAGATGAGGAATGGCATGCAAAAAACATTGTACTTGGTGATTCTTGGCTTGCACGTTTGCAGGTTTGCTTTCTTACCAAGAATTAGATGAGAAGATTGATATCATTGTCATATTTGTACAGCAAATACAAAGCTACCGCCAGCAGCTGTCGAGGTGTAAATAATGGAATCAGGGTGAAACAGCTAGACTGGCTTTGCACAGTACAGTTAAGTTACCAAAATCCAGCTACCAGCACCTCTAATTCTGTTCCTGGCAAAGAAATAGTCTGACACACAACACCAAATAAAACAGCCACTTGTCGTTTTTACTCCTTGCATTGTGTATGGATTAAATAAACAAGTTGTGTGTTAATTCCTGAGCTTTAGACATAGTGGCAGGCAGATTTTGTTACCTTTGGATAGAGCCATGCTAGTGTTTCCAGTCTTTGTGCTAAGCTTAGTGCTGGCTGCTGGAAGTAGTTTCATATTTTTATTTTAGGACAGATAAGATGGTGATTTTAATCTTGTGATCTACGTCTTGGAAAGAAAATGTTTCCCCCAGAATTTCAGCCCCAGATCGCCCCAGTTCTAATGTTTATACGGGTATCTTTTTCATTTATCCTTTTCAGCCACGAATAGTCAGTCTTGCCAATACTATAGTACAAACTAATAGTAAAGAAAAACAAGGTTGATTGTTGATAGAAAAGTGTAAGGTAGGTATTATTAGGTTTTCCAGGTTTTCACAGGTCACAGAAACCTGACTCCGGCTTTCATAATCTGTGTTGTTATTGTTGGGCTGCGGAAGATCTGAAGCATGTCGATGGAGGGCGTGAGGTCTGCTGATCCGCCTGCCTGCTGCAAATCTTCTATGGAACGCTGCGATGACAGGCGGCAGCATGTGTTTGGCAGACAGACAGACAAACAGGGTAGAGGCCTACAAGCTGCATCCAGTGAACGTCGCAAGAAAAAACGGTTTTGTTATGTGATGTCACGGAAACGAACGTACAGTTTGACCACATTCCAGTAGCAACGTTGTGCAACTTTTCTGCATGGGGCACAGGGGAATGCAGCTGGTGTCGTGCCAGAACCCGAGCTGGGCAAGCGAAAAATGTAACTGGGCCTAGCAGCCTCTGTGGACAATAATAGCAGAGCGATCGACCAAGAGGCCGCTGGACAAGAGTAAATCTGGGACTGACTTTTAGTCGTTGACAGGAGCTTTGTGAAATAAAAGGCTTCTTGCTGTAAGTAATATTTCCTAGGTGCTATGGATTTAGTGCCATCTAACAGTGCAGTTGCAGATCAACACAACAGTACTGGATAAACACAAGTTCTAATGCTCATGATCGCAATCTTTCAACAATTGTTGTAAACATTAAAATCTTCAGTGTCCTTCTATGACCGTGGGTTGTGTTGAAGTGTTCAGTTTTTAAGTGAGCAGGACACAAAAGCACAACACAAAATAACATTAGAGCAAATAAAAGAAGCAACTTTAAATTCTGCTGGACATGAGCAAAGTTAGTTTGCTTTGTTTTCTCAGCCGGAGCACCCGAGGTGCCAATCAGTTAGCTCGTCATGAAGGACAAAAAGGGTGAAAACAAGACTTATAATACTCTTATTCCCCTAATCTAATATACTTAATCCTTTATTCTGATAGAGTAATAAGTCATGTGTTATTCATTTAATGACTTCAAGGACAGAACTATTTATGTTGGAGGCCAAACCAGACAGCGATGCCAAAGCTGATCTGTACACCTGCTAAAAGTGTTTAAACTCATGTGCTGCAGCTTCAGCAATCGAGTGATTGATCAAAAATAGTGGCTGATAAGCTCTAAACATTGACTGTATAGGTCTATAAGCTGTGAAGACTTCCACCAAAGAGTAGTTGACTTTCCCTTTCAGTGTTTTTAAATCATCAATTTCAGGTCAAAGTTGTTGTTGTGAGCGTTGTGTTTTTCTTTCTTCCTATTCCTTACTGATCGAGTGACGAGCGTAAAACTTTCACCGGAGCATGAATGTCCACGATTACGTCTTGATTGCTGGTGTCGATGCTGTGAGTCCCACCCACATGAGAGCAGCCCAATGAGACCTCCCGACACACTCATTCACCGAGAACTTCAAGATAATGGTACGTTTACTCATACTAAATGAAATGATGTAAAAGAAATGCAACTTAAATCAATTCTAATTATGACCCTGACCTTAGAAAAAGTTAACAAATCATACACTTAATATAACCGCAAAAATTACAGACAGCAATACCTGCTTCAGTTTCCAATTGGAAATGGCTCCATGCAAGCTAAAGAGGTGAAAGTAACATATATTATACTATAATAAATATAAAATTAAATAAATATAGTGTACACTTAGACATTAATTCCTTTACGTTTGCCTTTTTTAGTTGACTTAAACATGTTTTGTTGCTTCCCCTGTCCACAGCGGTGCACTGTTTAGCTTCTATGCTGGCCGACTGCCATTGACTGTAGACTATAGATAAGTACTTCATACAACCCTACTTCAAATAACCCAAACTATCTATTTAAATGTCCATTTTGGGGATACTTCTATGCAAAGAAGCTTATTGCACAACTGATGTTTGGTACAAACAGTCAGTGTTGGCAGCCTGGTGAATGCTCTGGACTGTTGTTTCTGTTTCAACTTTATGCTCCCATACAACGACCTCACTTCATCTATATACAATTTCTTTTATCTTTTTTTATGTCTTAACCGCACCATGTGGGAAATTCCACAGACATGCAAACGGCTATAAAAGCAACAATAAAAGCCTGTCTGAAATAAGCACTGTCAAGTCTGTAACACAGAGAGAGACCCTCATCATTTCCCCCGAGATGCACTTATTTTATGTTATTGTGGTTTACAGTGGAGGTAATGAGATCGTATAATTTGTGGGAATAACATCCCCAGAAGCTTGACACCAAACCGCAGAGTGTTTTGTTCAGAAAGAGAGTAGCTAAAAGAAGAGTAACTAACTGACCAATAACTTTAAGAATAAGGGTCTTCCTTTGTTAGTTTGGAGCAGCAGTGAAACGAAATAAAGAAACAATGTGAAATTTATCTAAAGCTGCGACCAATCAAATGCACAGCCACAATAAAAGATGCACGGATGGTTCTATGTATTGATGATGAATGAGTATTGTTTGCACATTGACCAATCATCCATAGTTTGTTCCGTTCCATTTGTTCACGATGAAAACTCGTCATCACTTCAATTCATTGTAACCGTCATGAACTGGGAATTTCATTTTTTTCATCATTTTTCATCATGAATGATGAAATGTGCCATTGGAGGTCAAGATGAATGTTTTAAAGGACCAGTGTGTAGTATTTAGTGCCATCTAGCAGTTAAATTACAGATTACAACCAACTGAAACCCCTTGACTCAACAAAAGCCCTATTCGCACGGGATTAGTATTACCTGGGGACCTCTGGTGATTTGTAAATTACCCCCCCCCACGTCTGTGTTTCTTGCGGTGCATTCGCACGGGATAAGTGAAGTCTGTATTTTACTCGAATTTACTGACATTACGGCCCGGATTGTGACGTCAAAGCCGTGCGCATGTCGCAATCCCTTGTAATAATAATAATAATTTATAAAATATATATCTAAAATAGTAATAATTTCCACCGCAGCCTCCATGTTTCAACCTGTACAGTATGGTTTCAACCGGGGAAGAAGTAGAAAAAGCACGCAATAAAAACAACAAAAACAAAAAATGCCCCTCAATTACTGAGATGCAGATTCGCATGGGACTAGTATTACCACGGGACGTCGGTCTTTGGTGAAATATAGTAGGTAATTTGTGGGGGAATTTTTACTTTACAAATTACTGACATGGCGCATTCGCATGGGATTAAGATCACAGATGTCCTCCGCAATTATTATAAATTACCAGAGGTCCCCAGGTAATACTAATCCCGTGCAAATAGGGGTAAAGTCTGTTGGAAAAACTGTGGTAGAGCCGGTGTTTGGCGTGTCTTGGCTACTGTAGAAACATGGTAGCTCAACATGGTGAGCTCAGCAGAAGAAGACTTGCTGCGTCTTTAGATATACAGTAAAAGGTTTATTTTTGGGTAACAAAAACTATTCCTATTTTCAGGTGCTTAAACACTAATAAAAACATAGTTTAAACATACATATTATATTCCATTTCTGCCTTATTCTGTACATAGAGCACCCTAAATCTGACACACTGGAGCTCTAAAGTGTAAATAAAGTGTAACTAAAGTACAAGTACCTCAGAATCGCCCTCTAAATCTAAAACACCAGACCTTTAACCTTCCACCAGGGCCTGCAGTGGTGATCAGACTGTGCTGTCACAAAACTACCAGTCATCTCTAACCCTAACCTGACATACCTTTAAACTGCCTTAAAGAGCCAAAAATTCTACAGTTCTCTCAAACATGCCCATTGCATTTGTATTTGTACACAGAATGAAGATTTTCATCCTAACCTTTCACATTGGAGTCAAGCTAGTTAAAGATCAGCTCAACCAATGACCCTTCAAACATTTAAGTATTATTAAACCTCTCTCAGCACCTGTCAAACATCCACACGCTTTCCCTGACTCATGTGTCCTGATCATTTAACCAATAGAAACCATAACATGGCACATGTTTTTGTCCTGCTCACACTGTTGCCATGCAGATTGACAAGGAGGCTTCTGATTCGCAACCGTATAAGGTTATGAGGGTCTGTAGTCACAATGGCTGGAATGTGTCTCCTACCAGGAGCCATCAAACACACACTCCCTTTGACGTCAGCAACACCTGATGAAATGTGTTTGTGAGCGAGTGTGTGTGTGTGTGTGTGTGAGAGAGAGAGAGAGAGAGAGATATGTGCACCTTAACAGGGAAACGTTCTGGTAGTTTTCCATTCAGATTCTCAGTGACTTCTACTTCTTTGTGTGTCGTGTGTAATTCACCGCTCCATCAGGGCTTGCCACAAGAGCCCACCCTGACCCCGGTCAGTGAACTCAAATCTGAGCTTCAAAGCATGCCTTAGAAAGCATGTCACCACAAATGCAAAGCACCCCTGTATGTTCAATAAGCTATGCTGGCTGTTTATAATGTTGGGAAATGAAATCTGTGGGTGTGTGGGAGGTTGTGTTTTGGAACAAACAGGAAGAGGGTGCTGTTCTTCCACAGCTTGTACACGATGAAAGAATGGAAGACCACTGGCTGGTGTCAAGTAAAACAATAAAATAATCTCTGACGTGTATCTATTTCACTGGTTTTCTAACAACTCATTTGAGAAAAATTGCCAATCCATTCCCAGGGCATCAAATACTGCCATTGTGTCACACCGCGGGGTCTCATGCAGATGCACAAACGTACCCTTTAGCATCGATAAGAGATGCAACATGCTACTTCTACTCCAATATAACCCATCTGCTTCAGGTGACACAGTGTGAACAGCCACAAAGTCTGTGCAAGGAAGTTGTCTGGGGTGGATGGATGCAGATGGATGAGTTAAACAAACACAGGACATTTAACCACGAGTCTGGGGTTCATGTCTCGTATGAAACCACAAATCAGAGTTGACTTTAAGTTATATAAAACAGTGAGGGCACCATACGCATTTTAACCAAATTCCCTAAACGTAACCAAGTGGTTTTGTTGCCTGAACTTAACAAAACTGTGTTTCATTTAGCCACGTTAAGCATGTGTTAAAAATGCGTCATGATGGCACTAAAAGGTACATTGTGCACCTGTATGAGATGCCAAAATTACCATGTCTGTGGCATCACAATGAAGACAAACAAACAAGAGTAGAAAACCAACAAGCGCTCATGAAAATAACAGAAGAAAATCATTTGTATTTGTATCTTATTTATACAGTGCCAAACAAATCATATGACACTTTCCATATAGAGCAGGTCTAGACCACGATCTTTCTAATATTATTTACACAGACTCAACAATTCCCTCCATGAGCAAGCACTTGGCGACAATGGCAAGGCAAAAGATTGCACTTTTACTGCAACATAAATGTTACATACATTGTGTTTTTCATAGACAGGTAATTCAAATTCCTGCTTCACAGAACAAATCAATCTTTTCTCATGACAAACAGTAAACTATGAAAAAAGTCAGGTATTGTCTCCTCTGCCTCTTGCTTTTAGTTTTATCTACAGAAATTCCTTTTTAAATGTTAAATTGAAAGTTATTTTTTGTCTAAACAGTTAAGCAAATGGAAACACCCTGTGAACTGTACAGTAGCTGGCAGGAAGGTGTTTCATTTATCTGCCTTCTATTGAGTCATAAATAGATTAGACCACAATGACTGCGTTTACTAGGCTTCAGTTGGCAGTTGTTTTCTTCAAGATAACTTGACCCTAAACAGTGGGTCTGACCTTTGTGCTTCGCTTGTTATGTTGGGAATGCCAAATGTTTCCAGGTCCTGGTTGTATTTTTTTATTAAGCCATCACAGCAAACTAAGGCTGTGGTGCTGTTTACACTTCTGCATGGACAACTCTGTGCTAAATAATTAAGAGATTTAAAATGAAATCATGTTCATTTACAGCCTGTTTTATTATTATTATCAGTTGTTCTATTATTACCGTGTGCTATCAGCTGCTGCAGGCTCTTGCTCTCAGTCACCTGTCTTAAAATAAATATGTTGCACATAATGATGTAATACTGCCACGACTGTAGTATCTCCATTAGGCCGGAAACATGCTGAATCAGCACAAGCAGGAAAAGGGGCTGATATGTCGCAGCCTTATTTTAGTGACATCAAGTGCGCGTTCAACATCGACTGCTGTGAGATTAGTTTTAAAGTAAAAATAGTCACTGGTCAATACTCTTGACACTCATACTTCAGTTTTGATCATTTCAATGCAAAATAAATCTTAATATGATGCAAATGTTTTTTTTCTTTTTTGTTCCCAGTGATATTACTATCGTGCTGGAAAAACTCCTAAAACCGTTACAGTTTTGAGTCGGTTTTGTGTTTCCTGTTTTATTTTGTAGTTCTCCCCTGTCTGTCTTGTATTTTTACTTCCTGCCTTGTTTTCCCGCCTGTTTTCGATCATGCATCTGTCCCTGATTAGTTTCACCTGGTGTCCTGGATAGTTATTTAGTTCCTGTCTTTGTTTCTTTGTCTGTCCATTATGTGTCTTATGTGTCTGACAGTGATTGTATGTGTCTCTGTATGTAGCTCAACTGTGTTCCTGCCTCTGTTTTGTTCTGGTTATGGATTTTTGATGTTGATGTCATGGTGTGTATAGTATGTTTGGCTGGGAGGACCAGCAGTTCAGTTTTTTAGAGGTTCAGCTGGAGGTGGTGTGCCTTCAAAGACCCGTACAAAGACCGAGGGGTCATCAGAAGTTATAGAGCTGAGTGTCATCTGCATAGCAGTGATAGGAAAAGCCATGCGAGCGGATAGATAGATGTTGCTTCATTGTAGGGAAGCTTCGGCACGGTGCTGCTGTTAACCTCGGAGGCCTCACAAGACATATTTTTATCATTTTCTAATTACCAGTTTGTAACAATCCATCCTGACTCCTCCCAGAGTCAGAGTTGTTGTTTCAACAGTTGACAGGCTCATGAATAAACATGTTGTTGATGATGATGCCATCAAGGAAGACATGCCAAAGGATAATTTGTTAGAACTGTAGATGCAGTACAGAGAAGTATGTGACTGTGGGTTTGTACTTTAAACCTGTAAGCCGTGAGAATTTTGTAAACCAAATATTCTGGTCCACAAAATTTGGTTCTCCAAATATCATGAAAATTTATTTTCTTATTTATTTACTTTCAAAAGTTATTTTTCATTCTTTTGGACACAATAAACATGTGGTGGGAATTTAACAAGCCAAACAATTTGGAAATCCTAAAGAAGCAAAGGAAAATATGAACGTACAGTTGAATGGGTGACAATATTTCTCCAGATTTATAATTTCTCTTCAGTTGACTTCTCTAATGGACAGACAAATGTCAAAGCTTAATGTTGAGCTTGGCTCATATATAATTGCATGAAAATGAGTCACAAATCACTGAATTGCATGCAAATGTTGCCTGATGAATTGTCATCAAAATTAAACACCCCAAAAATGTTGATGTTCGCACAGACACTGTGATATCAGATGTAAACAGACAGAATTATAGTGACACTGGTAAAGTTTTTATCACCCTCCAACATTTTACAGCCATTTGGTTGTCTTCACAATTGCATGCTGTTTAGCTCAAGCTTCTACGCGGTGGCCTTGTTTTCCACCAGAACGCATCGCGTGTGTATTCATTAGGTCTAACTGTAGAAATGTGCCGAGCCCATTTATTTCCTCATGAAACCTCCACGTTTTACCTCCGTGTTTGCTTGCTATTCCTTGACTTTGTTGATTTTTCTTGGCACATTGGAAGATCACGTTGGCCTACGTGTGCATATGTGCATATATTGCTGTCCTTGCGTGCATGATGGAGATGCTAATACAACAGAGACACTTCTGAAAACATTTCATGACATTGACATGACATGGCACGACATTTTTACTGGATCAAACCCAAGACAATTCTTATTGCAAAGAAACATCAACCTGTCTTCGTGAACTATGAAACACTGCAAAGCAAACACACAAAAAAAGCAATGCTATACTATGAAATACTGATGCTGATGATCTTGTGCATCATAGCTGTGACTATCCCAGATTTAGTCATCTGAAGTTTGTTGCGCACAACGCCTAAAGCTTCAAAGACCTATGATTAAAAAAGCCGCAGAGCTTCCACCCTTCCATGCATGTTAATTCAAGTTATGATGTAGCATGACAGGTCAGTGTATTATGTAATATGTATGCATTTGAGTGTGTGTGCTTTTCAGTTTTCACGCTGCTTCTCTGTCCTTTATTTTGCAATCTGATCGTCATTTTTCATAAAACATTCAGATTTTCCACCTCCTGTTCCCCACATGACTGAAAGAAGACTCTCACACCTCTAATCAGCAGATCAGTTTTATTTCCTTATTTGACTTCTTGTATTTTTGTTTGTTTGTTTTACTTCAGCTCCTTCTTTTGTTCTCTCCTTTATTCCTGTTCACTGTAAACTTTCTGTCTCCTGTGTGAAAATACTGACGCGGTGGTAGAAAAAGTGGCTTTAACTCTCGTGTCGCTGTTGAAGGTCGAGGTCGCATTGTTTTTGTCTCTTGTAGCATTTGTGTTGGTCCTGAGCAGCTGTGAAACGCACAGTGTGCTCACGAATGATGGACTCTAGATAAAAGAAGTGAAACACAACCTTGAAAAATCTGTGTTATGTTGAGGATTTATTTCATATAGTCGGTACAAAAGAAAAAGAATTAAATGGTGTCACAAAATGTCTCGAACAAAAACAAACTCGGTTAATAAATTCATCTTGAAATCTGGCAGTAACTGATGAGGTACTGTGATAGATAATGACATGTGTTTGGTGTTTGGCCTCCAGTGGAGTTATAATCAAATCTTCTATTTGTGTGTACTGTTCCATATCATTGATTCTTTTCTCTTCATGTGCTCTTGACTGAAGCATTTTGAGGTGAAGAAGAACTCATTTCAGTGAGAAATCTTCATTTTTGAAATGGTTCTCAGCCTCATTCCCACGGTCAGCCCCCACTAAAATAACACTGGTGGCAGCTTTTTGAGTTTTGGAGGTGACAAAATCCAGAATGTAAAGTGAAGCTCCATGCGGAAAATATTAGACCAAACTCCCTTTAAGAACACATAACAATTTCTAACACCATTCTAGAAAATAAAGAACATCATATGTCGACTTATATTGGTCGACATATGATGTTCTTTATTTTCTAGAATGGTGTTAGAAATTGTTATGTGTTCTTAAAGGGAGTTTGGTCTAATATTTTCCGCATGGAGCTTCAGTTAAATTCATGTTTATTAACATTTCGGTCAAGATAGATGATGATTGTTAATGTAACATTAATGTAACAGTTATTCTAACAGCTGTAAAATGGAGTGATACAAAGTCCCAGTGCTGTTACGCTGTATATCAGCATTCATGGTGCAGGAAATAATTTAAGAATAAGTAGTTGGTAGTTGTCAACAAAAAAGAGAATATAACAGAACGTGTTTTTAACATAATAATTGTACTGGACAACTCCCTCTTTCTTGGGAATTAGCTTATATCACTCCAGATCAGCTTCCTCCTCTTTACTGAGCCAGGTCTTGTTCCTAAACTTGATGGGTTTGTTTTGTGTGTTTGTGTAGTCATTACAGTGCATTCTCAGAACTAGTTTGTCAGATGCCAACATTTTGTCACACCCCTCGATGTCTCTCACGGAAACCTTTAGCGTATGTATGTAAAACTTACAGTTCTGTATCGCTGAGTTCTGTCTCACCTCTCTGCCCGTGACAGAGGACAGTATGAGGTGACCAGACGCTTTCCATACGTTCACTATGTAATATTTACATTACAGCGAGTAATCAGATAAGCTGCTAGACGGCTTCTGATCTGCTGACTCCAAAAATAGGCTCAAATCACAGGGAAAAACACAGCACGTACATGGGTGTAAATGTCAGAGCAAGTTTAGCTGGCAGGTTTAAAGGTTTTATTCCCACTGAGAGAAAATGTACACAGTCATAGTTATGTATAATTCAGTGCCCAGTTTCTTTCTCCCTTTTTTATATTCTTTCCCTGAAATTCTTATACAGCAAGCTCAATTTAAAGCTTCATGTAAATAGAAACATTTGATAAAATGGCTGTAACTTCACCCATGTGAGAAATTTGACAATTTGTTCTCATATTAACAATTTAAATGTTTGTAAAACACTCATTTTCCACCTATAGCGGAAAGTAAAGCAAATTTTTCACATGAGAATGAGATTACATACAGACTCAATGCAAAGATGCTTCACCAGGCCACATGAATTTGACAAAGCGAATTATAAATTTTGGGTTTTGGTTTTGTTTCATGGAGTTGTGTGAATGGACAGAGGTGCTGCTTGAAAGTTGGACTACTTGGTAATGCCTAAAATATATGTTACTTGATTCCAGCTATCAGTTACACTTTATTGTGAACCAAGTTACTCCATTCAGAAAACAAACATTTTCAAAGTTGTTTGCTTGTCGTCTTGTGCACAGACCTGACAAATTACAAAAATGGGCATTGTGAGTTATTCGGTGTCCTTTTTTATTTGCTTTTCTCTGTTTTTACGATTGGAAGTTTGCGCAGGGTGTTTTATTTTGCAAATCGACTGGATTCTCTATGCCGTTTGTGTGTCTGATTTCCGGCCAGCTCTATCGCCTTGTATTCTTAGCTGAGCAGAGACACTTCTGGGACACTTGAAATGTGCCGTGGTGCTTCTGGTGGGCGTTACAAACACTGTCTGGAATGGCCGTGCCCAGAATGCATCGCACCTGTGCCAGGTGAAATTTAACAGTAAGGGCGAATACTTCCTTGTGTAAGTAAGCACAAATTATTTTGATGAAAATTTGCTTAGATTTTTGCATGAACACACCATTAGAGATGTACCTACTGTCTCTCTTGTGGATAAATCTAAAAGAAATGATATGCTTGTTTTATTTGGCTTTGTGTCAGATGATATTGTTGGTTATGCCCAAAATCCATGCACTCAGACTTGTCTCTCCTAGTCTTCATGTTTTTCCCAAAGATGTCTTATCTCTTACCTGTGATGCAACATGTTGCATAGCTCTGACTTACCAGTCACATGCTATCTGTGGGGCCCAGGTTAATCTATATGAAGAGGTTTGGGCTATAAAATTGCAACATCACCTGTGAAATTGTGATGTTAGACGTCCCACTTGCTTTAAAAGACTTACATAGATCTGCGCATTTTGCAGCACACTCCAGTGCAAAAATTAGGCAAAAACATGATATCTTAGTGGACTCACTAAGTTAATAAAGAAAAACGTTCCCAATCTATCACAGCTTCTCTGCCGTGACATTTAGTATTTCATGCATTCCAATTAGTGCTGCAAACATCAGCATTTGCAGACTTACCACTCATTGGGACAGGATTAACATTCCAGTGGGAGGTGGGCACTTAAATGTATGAGGAAAATCATGTGACTGTCGTTGCACAGGGCTCAAACTGCATGCTCAGTAAAAGTCATGCTACTCTTCGTGCAATGATTTCGTAGATAGACTTTAAATGGGACTTAAATATGAAGGGTCACCTCACCCAAACTATTACAATTTTTTATTTGAATTGCATATTGTAAGGACCAACACACATGTGAAAAGAATTATTCGTGGTGTAGAAGTGAAGACAAAATTAAGTTGATCTTATCCTGTCTGAATGTCTTACAAGGTTGTAATCCTGAAGAAAAACTTGTGCTGTTACTGATTTTATCATTTAATCTCAAAAGACAGGCAACATTCCCAGACAAATACAAAGGCCATCCTTGTCTTACTGTTTTGATGAAACAGAGCTATTATGATGAACACTGATGATCCTTTCAGACGTTGCACCTCTCTGCTGGAAAACAGTGGAATCCTCCCTCTGGGTTGGGAGCAAGTCGGTGCCCCGAATGGAGTTCAAGTATGTTGAGGTCTTGTTCACAAGTGATGGGAAAATGGAGCACGAGATGGACAGGTGGATTGGTGTGGCATCAGCAGTATTGCAGACTGGATCGTTATGGGGAATAGGAAGTTGAGCCGGAAGCCAAAGTCTATCTAAGCTCCAGCGCTCACCTATGGTCATGAGCTGTGGGTAGAGACCTAAAGAAAGATATTGTGGATACAAGCAGCCAAAATGAGCTTCCTGGAAAGGGTGGTTGGGCTCAGTCTTAGAGACAGGGTGAGGAACTTGGACATCCGTAGGGAGCTCGGAGTAGAGTCACTGCTCCTTTGCGTTGCAAGGTGCCAGCTGAGGTCATTTTGGTATCTGATTAGGATGCATTCTCTCCTTCTGTACCTTTGTTTGGAGGTGTTCTGGACACGTCCAACTGTTTGAGCCACCAGTCTGGAGCTGGAATGCGTTGTTGGGGAGATGGATGTCTGGAATGCCTTGCTGAACTTTTGCCACCTCAACATGACCCCGGATAAGTGGAAAGAAATGGATGGATTGATGGTCCTTTCAGACACAATTCGATTTGTGGTGCACTTGCCACTTCACAGCTATTGTTTTTACTGTTTGTTTTAAATGTTCACATAGAAACCCAGTGAATTCATGCAGAATACATTTACTGTTACTTTTAAGGGGTCACAAGCCAAAAAAAGATAAGGAACTAGTGCTGTGCTAGTTTTTCTTTTGAGGATGTTTTTCCACTAAAAATCTAGAAAGTAGGTATTAGAAACTATTAGACAATACTATATCTTCTACACCATTGTACAGCAAAGATTTCAGTGGAAGGACAACATTGACAGTGTAGATGTGGAGAAAGAGGATTTTAGATTCAATGTTATAAGATATAAATATTACAAAAAAGGTAATGACATAAGTATGATTTACTCTGATCAGTTTTGCAAAAAAAAAGTTCATTGCAAATCATACGTGGTTGTATTGACCATAAATCTGCCCTGCTCCACACTAACCTGTCACTCTCCACTGTGGGGTCACTGTGTGCTGGATGCTTGTTGTGCTCTCTGCGTGGTGCCAGAGACGAATCTGGCCAAGAATGCCGTCATGTCTCAGATTCAGTTCCAGCGCTTCATTCCCCCCCCCCCACACATTCCTCCGAGCAATGCTAGAAATCTGCCCTCGCTGCTGCTGTCACAAAAGGTGGACTGAAGACATCCCGACATTCACGCTCACTGAGAAATGAACTCATGACATAATCACATCATCAGTGAATGGTGTCAACCTGGAATTTCATCAACTTTAACTCATTTTACTAAACGTCACAAAAACGGGAGGAGGGGGTAGAGCCGCTACTCCTACTGTTACGTTGGGGTTAAAAGCAGGATAGCGGATTGTATAAATACTATTTAAATAAATAAAGGCCTGGTTCACTCTGCAGTTGAGGTTAATAAGGCCCTGATCATGATTTGAGGAGATACAGTGCATGTAAAAGTCAGATGACATCCAGGGGGCATCTGCATACCGCTTTCATTTATATCTTATCTAATGCTTGTTATCTATTGCAGAGATATTTATTAGGATAATATGCACCTCACTTTTGCCCAACAAACTGAAGTTAGACCGTTTAAAGCTAATACCTTACTCCACTGTCAAATATTTTCACTAATTGTAATATAATAAACTCTTTGAGATTGTAGACAGACACAACTTGAGTTTTTTTTTGGGGGGGGGGTCTGTTCTTTTCCACTGAAGTCCTCAGCCCCTTAGGTCTTTCCTGCAAAACAAAACTGTTCTACGACCTTGACACAAATGTGAAAACATCATGAGCCACACTTTTGTTTTCTTCATATGAGTCTCATCATGACTGCTAGTCTCAGCAATAAGAACAGCATGCCCTCAGCCTTTCCTGAAACTGTACTTCCCCAATAAATTGGTTTCCTTGCAGTAATATTTATTCCGTTCTTTCAACACTTTCATCCAACCACGCCCTCCTGATCCAGATAATATCTCCCTATTTCCCTCCCTCCTCCCTTTTTTTCTTTCCTTCCTGTCTCCTCCCTCTCTGTCCTCCCTAACATCTACTTTCCCACTTTCCTCTGTCTTGCTCTTCTTCTCTCCTTCACTTCTTTCCAATGTCAACAATCAAAAATGAGAAAAAAAGACAGTTGTGATATTACATTAGCTGCATTTCTGTATTTATATCACATGATGCATGCATCATTTTATGAAAGAGTAAAGAAGCATCTTACACTACTTCGAAATAAAATGAACATTTTTCTTCTTCACTTCAGTTCCCTCTTAGATTGTCATCTTTGGTCAAGTCAGCTAGTGTGGTTTTAATTTGCTCCAATCAGAAATGTATCTAGTAAAAATGTACAGAAAAATAAAGATGCAACACTTTGGTTTTTTTGAATTCTGTTCATGATTTTCTGAAAATCCATGTTAGCGAGCACTTCTCCTTTGCCAAAGAATCCATCCAGCTGACAGGTGTGGCATATCAAGATGCTGATAGAATGGCATGACTATTGTTTTATCTCAACTCGGATACTTCCATTCGATGGCCAGCTTGGGACTTTGCCGCTAATTTGCTAATAAAGATGTTTTGGCTACACGTTAAAGCTAAAGATTGCCAGCGCGCACGTACAGCAGGAATCAAGCAAGACCACAACATTTGATTCTTCATGGACAACTCAGAACACATATTTATTCTTACTTTACACAGACTTTGAAATCTATAACCTGACCTTTGCATGTAGATAGATTTGGAGTGAGTTCAGTACAAGGACTTCAGAACAGTACAGAACAAGGACAAAAACAAAGAATCATTGTATTATATTACATTGTTACATGTGACTAACATGGTGACGCTTCACAATAAAAGCATTTGAAACAGTCGAGGCTGATTCAGGAGTCTTATGATTCTGTCTCTTTGAATTTCTTAAAAGCTGTGTAGCTGTGTTTTGTACTAGCTGATGGTGTGACGTTGTTTTTTTTGGCTTAACCCCGGTGATCACAAAGGTTTAGTGATAAGAAAGCATATATGACCTTCTTGACCCAATTGAGATGCTTGAGGGAGCATAATTAAATGACTCTTGTAACTTGTTTGTCAGACGTATGGTCTAGTACACTGCTCTGATTTGCTGTCAGGGGGCCAAGACTCTTCAGCAGAGTGTGGATGTACTTTGGAGGACAACATACAATTGTAATTGTTGGGTCTCTGTAAATATTATGATAAGCACAGTCTATGAATTATTGGTTCATAGTTTACAAACAAGTTCTGGGATATCAATGCTTGATTTCAGAGAGACAAGATCTGCTTGTCATCAACATAATGTGAGTGCAAGCTGGAAATACTGAATATAAATGTACAGTATATTGTATAAAGAATAACAGGGAACCAAGGATGGAGCCCTGGGGAACTCCACAGGTCAACGGGTCCAAAGATAAAGATGCATTATCAACAACTATTAAAAAAGCAAGGTAGTAAACATAAACACCTGTTCCCAGCTCCTCTTTGGTGGACCAGCTGACACCTGTTCCTCATTCCCAGTCACTGATTCGGGCCACACCTGTTCCTGATTCCCAGTTGGTGGTCTGGCAGACACCAGTCTATGTATCGCTGTAGTCTCCAATACCTGTGCCGTGGCACTCTTAAGTGGGTGACCTTCAGCAGTCTTGGGTTAACTCATCAAGTCATCTGGCCTTGCCATTCATTTGAAAGATACGGCTGTGACAGCGCATACAACAAAAACATTTACTCTGCTGAACTCTAACTATCTCTAACCTAAAGCATTTGATCAGTACAGGCATGAAGCAGTTGCCACTCCTGTGACTACTGAGAGCTTCAACTTGGGCAACAAACATCCATTACTGAGCTTAAGAGTGATCTCCAAGGTGGTGTTGAGAACATTGTTTCCAGACCAGATTCTTCAGGAGTCAAAAATGAAGTCACAAGCTTGCTTCGTTATAAGTTATGCTTTATCTTCTGCAAACTTCAGTTAACTGGATGATGCTGTTATTTAGTCATAGTACGTGACATCTTGAGTCTTTAAATAATTGACTACACATTTTGGAATGATGTCTTTTACAAAGACGATCACAGACACAAAGCAAAGCATTCTAATGACAGCAGGATGATCAACAAACATCAACATTGTGCTCAGCCTCTTATCCCATCTGCATGTCAGCATTATCCAGGCTGCCAGCTCAGGGATCTTGTCTGTCAGGAGTAGGATGCAGAACCTGTCTGGGCTCTGAAGATGCCTTGTTTCCATGCCAACCTTCTATTAAATCCTTCAGCTCGCCCTCACTCTCCTTCTTTCTGATAAAGCACATCTGACCTGAGGGAGACGTCGCTCTCAACGAGTCCCCGAGGGCTGCCATGACATGTATATGTGACATGGGTGTGGCGGTGAATTCAGTTCACAACGTCTTGCCATGGTTCGTGTTAAAAATAACAGCTGACTTATAGGCTCCAGTCAATACAGCTTCTGTGGTCACTGAGAAAGTCCTCTCATTTTGGACAAGGCAAAAACTAAACCACCAAATCATGAAGCAATACATGTCCACTCCCTGGAAGGGAGCTATCAGGTATCCTGTCTTAAGTAAAACAGCAAGCATACGGTTTGGCCAGTGAGATACAAGCTTGTAATTCGACCTCTGCGGCCATACAAATTGTAGTTTATATAATCCTTCTCCTTCCATGGTCAGACCATAATGTACGGAAATTTTCTACTTAGCCAGATGAACCCAGCCATTACAAAGTGATTAAACATGAGCTGAATTCTTCATTTATTGATTTTAATTTTGAACGGTTCCAATGTCTACATATTGAGCACCTGGCATTGCAGCAAGGGGTTATGTTTAGCAAGCTGTAAGTACAAGACAAGCAGATCTGCAAAGGCACAATAAAAACCTGATAACAAAGAGCCAAGCACAGCGAAGCCTGCCATCAGACCGAAGGAAACAGCTGGTAATTTTTGGCATTTGGCCTGTAAATGCCAAACAGATATAGGACTAAGAGTGAAGCCAAGCCAAGAACTGTAGACGCCGATACTGAAGATGGAGCAATCAGGAAAACACTGACTCTCTAATGTCTTAAGTGTGATTCATGGTTAAAGGAGGCTAATATAATATCACAAATGTTTTAACTGGCTCAGTAAAAGAAAGTTATCTTGCATTATGATAGCTGATAACATTCACATTGCCGTAAATGGGTTTCAAACTTGTCTGATACAAAGTCTTCATCCAATACACCACCTAGGCTTGTTAGAGACAGTTAAAGTTAATTAATTAATAAATTGTTGAACTTCATAATAACAGTGACTTAAAACTGCATTTCTGATAAGTTTGTTTAATAATATTAGCATAGTGTTGATGCCAATATAGAACCTTTTTCAACCATTATATGCGTACATGGTCATGATGGCATGCAAACATGCTAATGGTCACATGATAAGCAACTGTAGGCATGTTGACATCAAACTGTTATGCAATGTAATGACTGAGGATGGCATTTTTTTCTGAAAACTGATGATATATTGAGTAGGCCATTAACATCACCAGGGTTAAGGATTCACTTCCCAGTGGTTTTACCAAATTACCTGAAAGCAACAATGGCATCTGGATAATGCCATTTGGTGGATGCATTATCCAGATGCCATTGCCATAGTGATGTGCTCCTGTTAGAGAGTGAGGAGAGCTTCCAGGAAACCGACAAGGAAAACATTAGACAACATTACCAGTTAACTGTCCATCAATACCAGGCTGGAGATGACGTCTCTCTTCAGTTCAATACTGCAACAACAGGAAGACGGGTGCTGTGTTCTCACTGTTATTCTGCCTGTACAGTAAATGTGTATGTGTCTGCACACGTCCCACTCTCGCTGTCTGTCTATCAACATGATCATATTCTCACGTGTTATTATCTCTCATTGCTCTCTCTGCTACATTAGAAAAGCGATGCACTCAACTATTCCATCTGGCGTTCCTTCCATCTGCATTCATTTATCACTCACTGTCATTTTCTGGATTCATTTTCAAGTAGATATAAAACAAATTATAACATGTAAAAGAAAACAAGCTGCTGTCAGCAGGATAGCCTGAGAGCTTTAAAACTAGACTTAATGCTGCACTAATAAGTAGTTTTATAATAACAACGGGTCAAATGACTGCTTAATGTGAAAGGGGTCAATCACAGCAATGAACACAGATAGCCATCACCCAACTTTACAGTTCCAGTGCAAAGTGTTTTGATGTCTTTCAGCTTACTGTTTCGGTTTAATGTCATGCGACTTTAATGTTTACTGGTTCACTATCACCATTCTCATCGAACTGGTTGAAACTGAAAGGCACCATACAGCAGATAAAGTTAGCAGCTAGCTAATGAACATGGTCATGTATTTAGTACCCGAAGAACCCAATATTCCCTGCAGGAGTGAAGCAACCAATCACAGCCTACATGAGGCAGGACACTGAAAAAAGACTGACATACTACAGTAAACTTTTGAACAATGCATGAATGTTTTTTGATTATTGACAGGTTAGTGCTTAACATTAACAAAATTAGATAAAAATGAATTAAAGTTGAATTATTTTCTTCTGTTTCTTTGGATCATTGTTTTATTTCATGGCCTTGCTGCTCTGGTATTTGGCCTTTATGCCCCCCAAAATCACCACAGGCCAGAGGCCTTTGACCCTAAAATTTGGCCCTGTTCATCTCCCCTGGTCTTCCCTGCTGAATTCTTTGCTGCTAGACTTTCCAAGACAAGCCTATTTCAAGTGCTAGTTTGGCACCACTTTCCTTTCTTTTCTTTTTATGAAGAATGCATTCCTGTGATACTGATAGAATCAGAATCAGAGAGTTTCAGCCGACCACACATCTTTCATCTCTGAGTCAGACATAACCACATTTAGGCACTGAGCTCAGTTCACTCCTCTCTCCACATACTTAAAATATTAGTTCGGTTTACTCCCTTTCCCAGCATGTAGGGCACTGAAACACAGTAACAAGACATACCACTAATTCACTTTTGATGAGGCAGACCTATCAATTGGAAAGCATTCACAAAACACTCTACTACAACTCTTATGTGTAACATTTAGGACAATCTATTGGCAAAGATGGACCATAATATTCATAAGTTTGTGTTTGTTCGTGTACAATCACCTGAAAATAAGAATTGTTGTGTTTTCCTTACCTAAGTGTGTGTCAAAAGAGTTCTCCACAGCAGAACTACTTTACAAAAACACCACAAAGTCAATTTCATGAGAGGGTAAAGTATAACAAATCCTTGTTCCTGAAACCTCAGCTCGATATGATGGATTTGTTTTTGTTTCTCTTCTGGGGTGTTCATACCTTTTGATTTTCTTTGGATTGCCTTTTTTTTGCTACAAATGCACCATTGTTTTTTATGAAAGCAACATTTATACTTCAAGGTCCATCCACATCCCCAAGGGTAGGACAAGACACCCGACAAAGGAAACTAATGTGTCTAAAGAGTTTCACAGGCGAGTTTTCACATGGTTGATGAGGAGGGTGTGGAGGGCGAGGCGAGTAGTGTTCACTTGTTTGCAATCTGCAACCTCATTGCCAGATGCCACTAAATCCTACACACTTGACCGTTAATGTCGAGTTTCTGTCAATCATTTATCAATGCATTCTTTTAAAACAGTAAAGGAGTGCAAAGGTGCAAAAATACCAATTTCTATGCAATGTTGCTTGTAAGTTCCCAGGAAACAGAATATATAAATATATTTACATGGTTCCTGTAAAAGCAGGCAGATAGGAAAGGATTTGTTGTGGATATTGATTAGCATTTACAGTAGCCAGTAGTGCTGAATGTGCCTTACACTCCTCACAGCTACGCATTGCAGGTAGCGCTATGAGCTGGCGTAAGCCTCTACCTTCCAGTGAACATGTCTGGACCCAGGACGCATGGAATACAATAGCCTACAGAGGTTGGTTTTTTTTTGCTGGGTTTGGCTCTTGACATCCTTTGTCTGAGTCAGTTTGTTTAGCTGCACAGCTGACCGAGCTAACAACAGTTAGCAGTTCCCCACTCGGTTATTAAAACACCTCAGTAGTGTAACATTATTCCTTGTTGGTCTCAGAGGCTGTGCTCGAACCCAGTACGGTATTACTTCTGAGTCCAGTTCTATTCCAGTTCTAGTTCATATCTCAGCAAGAAGAAAGGCTGAAGCCATTATAAAACTCTGTAAATCACAGAACGTTGACGCTGAGCAGTCGGAGGACCTCAGAGGGAAAAGCAGCAAATATATATAAAATCTGATCCAGTTTCAACAAAATCACTAAAAAAAGTTGTGCTTTTGTACAGCAATCAGTGAGGCCCGCTGCATGCAGATGCATGTAGCAACCATCAGAATCACTCATAAGTCACTGTATCAAACAGAAATCACTCCACCCGGTAGCGTCACAAGTGAGAAAGTGTTTCATTGGATGTAAAATGGCCCCGAGTGCAGGATGAGTCACCAGCAACTTTTTATCTGTTTATCATCAAATGCAAAACTCTAAGATACCATCAAACCTTACTTTTTTTCTCTTTCTTGGGCCAAATGCTGGAGCTTAGGTAACATATAACACTAGACATACGTGATAAAAACATTTTCTGATCTGGCTACTATCAGCAGGACAGCGTGATTTATCTGTGCCTCCCAAAACTGTTTTAAAAAACAGTTTTTTTTCAAACATTTTCATATGTGATGTTAAGTTTGTGTCAGGGTTCAATTCAGTTCAATTGTTGCATGGTCTTTGTTGGTGAGAGAGTGGTGCACGTTAGAACTCGTCCAACATGCAAATGTGTGAGAGAACTTTTCTTGCACAGTCATCGTGCTGTGTTTTTGGTGATTATGAAACAGCCTGAAGTGCATTACCCCCTGCTTCTGAACTAGACAACTGCCAATCCCCTAAATTTTCATGTCAATGTGCCAATACATCTTTCCAAAAGAGTAGTGATTTAGCCCCTGATTTCAGGTGATGGAAGAGTCTCTACAGCTCTTTCTTTTCTGAGTAACTCAAAACTATTTTACACCCTGCCAATATATTCTGTTTAAGAATTATAGTGCAGTGTGAGACATAAATTATTCAATTTGGGAAAAGTTTTAAACAAACTGTTAACAAAGTTCGACAGAAGTTGTGTATGTACCAGCAGAACATAAAATCGACAGAAGTTTGACATGTTGATACTCTTTTTGCCCTCAAATTCACAGGAACCCATCGTAACTGCTGTGGATCCATTCTGAAAAAAACTTTTACTTGAGTATAGATTTTCAATACTCTAAACACTAAATGACTGCCCTCCTATGTCCCCGCTGGAAAATGCCCAGCAGCAGCAGTTGTTCCAGACGTCATGACACCCTGCTACTACCTCCCTTCAGTAAGTCATGACTGAAGACTAGGTGACTTTGGCAGCCATGTTTAAAGGTGCAGCTCCAGTTCCAGATTCAAATAGAATATAATAACCATAACTATGTTTTCATATGCGTGTAAACACCTGAAAGACCATTCATGTTTTAATTACTTAAGACTTATTTACAGAGGGAGCATTTAACGTTTCACGACTCTAGCTGACTCTCACCGTTGATGGCTCTAATTCTGGAGTTATTGCCAAGACGTGCCCTCATCCTACATACAGATGCAAACAGTGTTAAAGAGATCTGTTTCACTGACCAAGCTGCCATTTTTGGCAAGACAGGAGTGAGAAGGTGTTGGTTAGAACAAATTTTGAACTAATTGATACAGAACCTTTAAGATAGGGCCAAAACACTATAGTGATACAGGACCCAATTGATATTGTACTTTAGTGGTGCAAATTAACACACAGTGGACTTGCAAAGGAGGTTAATGTCAAGCAGGATAAAGGGTAGAGAGAACAGGAAGCCTGGTTTGCAGTGAGAACTTATCAAGAGATGAAGCGGAGGTGGAAAGTGGATAAAGGTGGAGACCGATGATTTGTTTAAGGAAGAAATGTAATGAAGTCAAAGAAAATCACAGCACAGTAAAAAGAAATGCAAGGAGGTGATGAAATATAATCCAGGAAGTCTAGTTTGAGTCATACGCACACAATGAGACAGAACTTTACAACTCGGGAAAGTTATTACAGCTACAATAATTCATAACCTCAAGTGTGATGATCCGTCAGGTATGTACATTAGTACAAATTGCAACGTCATCGTTCCCAGATGAAATGATACTTTGGTCATCCAGCCCTAAGAACGTGTTTTCAGAGCACACACTGATCTTTTTGATTAAACGAATGAATCTGCATTGAGCCATTTCAGATTTCCAAGCACATTTATTTTTTGATTTGTGGAAAACTCTGGAGCCTCAACTTAATCGATGCACGCCGGTCCAGTCCTGACACAGCACTTACATCACACATCATATATGTTGATGCTATAGAAACTTTAAGTTTATCTGTGAGTCAATTTTCCCTACTGCTGGAGTTCTTCTGCCCTAAATATCGATATCTCATCTATTTGATATCTTTAGATATCAAATATTTAGAGAGTGTGCCAAGGTTTTTTCATTGTACTCTGTATTAAGCTATTGGAATTTAGTTATTTGGTTTGTTTATATTTCTACTGATAAAGATTTTTACTCTCTCCTTAAAACGTATTTACTGTTACCATGGAATGCCTGGATAACCTGCTGCTGTTACACAAATAATTTGGGATCAATACATTTCTATCTCTGTATCTCTCTAACTAACTAAGTCATGTTGTCTGAGGTCCAATTGTTAGTCTGAATGTGGCCTTATGGTCAAGAAAAGGTAGAAGTCTGAGTAGCAGCAGAAGCAAGAGAAGGAGTCGAGCAGTCAAGCGAAATGATCCAAAAACCAGGAGGTGAGCTGGGATAAACACATTCCAGAGGTAAAATGGAGAGGTAAAACAGGAGATGATAGGATGGGTACAGATGGGAAGGAAAGAAATGTGTTAGGAAGGGAATGAAGAGAAACAAAAATGGGGAACATTTGATCCATGAGGGCACCTGAGCTTTAGCTTTAAACAAGAGAGAGACTATGAGTGCATTTGTTTTGGTGAGGAGGAACTGAGTGTGTGTGTGTGTGTGAGAGAGCGCATTTATCCCGCAAATCAAGTGAAAAAAGATTTGACGTCTGTTTCTAAGGAGAAGAAAATAAGTGACTTAGAGCGTTTAATGAGCGAATAGCAGAACAGGAGCTCAGCCGACCGGATAATGCTTCGTTAAGGAGACGCTGAGTGGCCTGCCGGCTAAATCCCCCCACCAGACACATGACAATAATGAGGTCTTTTGTTAAGTAACAAGTGAGAAATCATAAAGACAAAAGACACACACAGCGGACACTTCTGCAAATATGACAGAAATGAGGAATAATATTGAGATTAAAATTCCCACTTCTGTTTTTTTTATTTCTTTTTTTCACTGCAACATTCTGTGGAATTATTTTGGAGCAAAGTGTTGAAGCCAGACAGGGAATGTAAACTTTACGTGTATGTGAGAGTGTCTTAACTAAACTTAACATTTAGATTTTATCCAGATACAAGACACTTGAAATGACAAGTGTGAACAAAGGCCTTAGGCTAAGCTAATTGCCTTCAACACATGGTGGACAATGTCTGACGTTTAGGTCAGGTCGTGGTCAAAATATAAATTCTTACGTGAGCTGATGGTTTGTTACACAGAACCATCTGGGAAGTCATCATTGCAAACTTTTTGGAGCAGGGCAGGCACTTTCAGAGCGTACAGGCCAGGTGACTGGATCAACCATCTGTCTGTCAACCATCTATCCCAGCCGGACTTCAACCAATCAGATCAGTGAACAATGTAACATATTTAAACTCTTCTATCATTGTTGGTTTTCGAGCAGTCACTTCTCACACGCACCAGCAACCTCCTGCAGAAAACTGCAGTTCCTTGAGTCGCCACTTGAGGCTGGCTCCAGCAGTGAGTCAGTCTCCATAAGTCCCCATGTTAAAATGTCCAACTTCACAGCAGAAATAAACATGTTTACAGCCTGGTACAAAAAGCAGTTTTGGTCTCTATAGCTAATTTCCTCGTTCATGACAACTGTACTGAGGGTGATTTTTTTATACAACTCACCTGTTCAGATTATATTAAGGCTTAAAGTTCTGCAGAATTAAACTGCTTTGATTGACAGTCACAGGTGGCTTGTTTGAGCACGCATCCGCTCCACCCACGCTCTACTTCTTTGCCCAAAATGGTGGCTGCCAGAGCTTCCAGGATTCTTTGGAAATCTATGAGTAAGTGAACTGCAGCGACGTAAAATGGTGATGGCGATAAAGAAACCTATGAGTGACATGACGGATACTACATCCGTGTTTTTCACGTACCAAGCTCTATATGTAGTTTTTTTGTATAAAGTTCTGACATTAGCAGAACTTTTCAGCACCTAAATAGTTCCCCCTGTCTGGATATTTGTTTAGTGGATAGTGATTTGCAGGTTGTATCTAGAGCCAAACCCAACAACATGTCACATGCCTCCCGGTGATGTGCCATATACCCTCAGCACATGTCAAGAAATGGCGTGTTTCATGCATGGGCAGAGTAACACACTCTGGAGAACACAACTCCCTCCCAGAGTGCTCTGCAAAACACAGCCTGTGCCATGGTAACAGATCGACTTTCTGCCTTACGCTCTGCAGCGATGATTATTACCATGGCAACATTATCAAAAGTTGCATGGCAACAATCATAAGCGTGCCAGCCAGATCTGCACAGTAATGCCCTTCCTATCCTTCTTTCATCTATTCATTCTGTGCAGAGAGAATTATAATACCACGGTTCACCATCACATGTATTGCATCTTTTTTCTCATATTGCGTTTTTATCGTTATGGCAATATTAAGCCTGTTTGACTGCAGGCTGTTACGGAAATGTAATATAAAAGCTTGACTGCTTCATTTATTTGCAAGTGAAAGTGAACAGGAACACAGGAAACAAGAAACACAACAACATCCAGAATCTGGTGCCATGTTTTTGCCTTTACATTAGTATTTAGGTTGACATAATTTCAATAAAGCATGGAGGTAATATGGCAACATGAAACGACAGAGCTTGAAGGACACATTTACTTCAAGCTCAACCCTGCTTTTGATCATAAAACACGGCACAGCAGCAATATTATGACAGGACATCCTGCCCCTTATTGTTTGATCAACCATAAAACAGTTTCAAGCACCACTGCCAACTGCACTTCCCCGCACACTTTCACTTTAGTTTCCAACAGTACAGTACAGTGTCCTCATTACCATTTCATGTGACAGTGCTTGACATTAATTCGCTGTATAAACATTTTGGACTAGAAAAAGTCAAATTTTCTGTTCATAACTAAACATGAACTACCTGGAACCTCCCATGAAAAATGGCTTTGGCAATATTTTCTTATGTTAACATTGATTCAAATGTAATATAAAGTTCTATTTTCAGAGAATATACACACTGCAGTCTAACCAAATTTAGCTCATTTGAGTGACTGCTCTCAGTGAACTCCAGCAGCATGATACAAGTGTACCGGAGTCTGGTTAAAGAGCAACAAGTTGTTACTGGTAGGTCTGACAAAGTCCACAGTGAGGCGGGGGGGTTATGGTGGAAACATACACAGGACTTTCACCCAAAACATCAGAGCTCCTGTCAACAATGTGGACTTATTTTAGACTCAATACATAACTTTTTTTTGTTTTTTATGGTTTGGGCACCAAAGACGGTTGGTTAAGTTTAGGAAAAGATCATGGTTTGAGTTAAAATGGTAAGTCAGCGTTGAGTTTTGTGAACACGGACCATAGACTATATAAAACATTGACGTAGGTTCTGGGACGTCACCCACAGTTTCTGAAGAGTCGTATGTGAAGCTCATCACCGGCACCTCAGCAGGCCTGCCTCCATCGCCTCACGGCTTATCCAATAAAAATGTAGCACAACAAAAGAGCGCTGAAAAGAACTAATGTTGTGAAACATTTCACGGTATTGACCAATGACGTGCATGAGTGACGTCACCCACATGTTTCCGAAGCGCCATTTTGAAGCCGAAAATATGCGGCGCTGGACGCCACCATGTTGACTGTACTGCTGTAAGAATCAGCAAAGACGTGGATCATCGGGGGACCTGAGGCGGGGCCGAATGATGCCTGGGTGCTCAAACCAGCCATCTGTTAATCAATCAAAGCATTCACAGTGTTAATTACACAGTGGTCATTATATACATCATCATACATAGTGATAGGAATCAAGAACTAGTTCCAAATTGTCAATTTATTCATGAACTCTTGGTGGATATTAAGCCTGAAGTTGCTTCATTTCTCGAGGAGAGACGACAACATTACCAGATGTAGTATCTGTAAAATGATGCTAAAACATTTTACACAACATGGGCTTAAATTCCATGAACGTAGCAGCACATCAGTTACAGAAGGTCAATCCTTAGTTATAATTACATTAGTACGATCTAGGCCGGCTAAGAAAAGCTACGGAAATATTTTGCAAACCTGCGTAGGCCTAATTTTTTTTCACACAGAAAATTAATCAGGCCGATAAGCAGAACTAAACTAGAATAAAATCATGTCAGTTCCCATAGCTAATCATACATTGTGGTTAACTTAAATATGCCAAAAAAAAAAAAAAAAAAAACGCAGTAAAGTCCTTTTAAATAATCCTGATGCCATGACCAGAGGTAGCTGTCTGACTGTTCAGAGCTGCATGAAATCACGCATGAATGGAGGCGGAGAAATAGGCTGACTAATGAGATTGTGTGGAGAGAGATGGGTTTATCTCTATAGGGGATAAAGGCTCCAACCTTTAAACAACGTCAAAAGGTTGTAGTAAGTGGAGTCCGGCTACTGTTTCTACTAATGAGCACTGACAGTCCACTGTCAAAGCGCACGCTTTGTTCCAGGAACTGGTTGAACGGCAGATACTTCTATTTCTGTTACTTCTGCACCTCTAACATGTCGTCTATCTATATATGGAGAAGTGTGAATGAACAGCAAATGAGAAGCTGGACTTTTTGTGGAGGTTTGAACCTAAACCTAATCTACATTAATAAGTAATTATTTAGCTTTTGTTTAGGTTAATCTATCTAAGCGTGTATCTTATTTCCCTGAAGAAATAAAATGAATGAAGCCATCTTTTCTCAGCAATCATCTAATTATAAAATTTTTTTTTCCACTCAGGAACCAACCGACCCCCCTTTTCCTCTAATTCTGCTGTTTACGAGGAAGTGGTGCATTTATTTCAGTTTAATCCCTCTCCCTGGCCGGGCTGGCTCGGTCAGATGACAGGCGCTAATCTCTGGACTGCCTGACTGACTGCCTGTTTACTAATGTGGGATTAAAAACCTTAACACGCCCCATCACGTAGCAGGCTCTCAACCCAGCAAGTGGGGTGAGTGGAGATGATGACCCTGATCTGCAACTGCAACGAGCAGATGATGAGCTGTGTCTGGGGATGGGGATCGAGAACCAGGTCCATCTGAGAACCAGTTATTTATCAGAATTGCTTTTAATTAAATTCCTTGTAAGTATTTATACCTACAACTGTTGAAGGGGTCATTTTTGCCCCTCTAAACCGCTGTATGACACTGCACTCAACATTCACGCTACGTCCACTGTCCAAGCAACGGCCATTGTTTAGATGTAGCTATATCATGAGCTAGAACTAGCTATACTTGATAGATCTTAGGCTTGATAGATGGATGAACTCGACCTGAAGAAGGACGAATGTCCAAGAAGTTCTGGCATTGCAGGGTGAAGGAGAATTAGACCGAGGACATGAGCGAGGGACAATCAGATGGGGAGAGAACTTAAGTGTACGTGTGAGTGACTGTTTATGACGATGAATTTTAAATTGTATTTGACCTTTTTGATTTATAATGGAATGAAGCAATTCTAAAATTGATAAAGGCCATAAACTGAACCAAGCAGCACGTCTGTTACCAAGAGTAAATATTCAGTATTAAAATCACGTTACAGTAGCACCACACGGGCAAGCTTAGCTTAGATTCTTAATACTGGACAAATATTGTCTCATTGCATTTGTTAAAAATGATGACACACTGTTGGCAGCTGACTTTCAGGCTAACCGGTTCTGAAAGCAGTTAAATGTAACATAACCAGGCTCAGCAGTCTTCATGACCATAATGACTGAGACGAACAGATTGAAGGGACATTGATAGAGGAAGCTAAGAAAAGAAAAGGAGAGTGAGCGAGCAAGGGATCGCCGGACAAAAGTAAATCTGGGCCTGACTTTTAGTGGTTGGTGAGAGCTTGGTGAAATAAAAGGCTGAAAGACAGACGCCGTGCTGGGCTGGCTGCTGTTGGACTAGTAAGTAATATTAGCTGGCTGCTATGTCTGCTGTTGGTGACCTTGCTTGATGTTGTCGACTCATTTAGAATGGAGATACAAGATTCACTTACAGCATAATGGTGTTTATTGCCTGTCTTCCTCTTTCTCACTCTGTTGCTTTGCTGTATTACTTTAACCGTCCACCTCTCACTTCCCTCTGGAGATAAACACACTTGTTGTGTCGTCTCTCCTTTTACTTTCGTCCTCGTTATCAGAAATGAATTATTACCACAGCAAGAAATGAACAAATCACTGCATGTGGAAACAAAGCAAACAAGTAAGGATGTATTTGCTTTGCTAACATGTTCATAACAACAGGATATATATCCATAACGTACATACAGCAGCAAAACATGTGATCCAGCTTCATACTTTGGTCTGAAGGCAGAAAGAAAGATGATATCAAGAGGATAAAAAAAACATCAGGAAACGAATACAAATGAGACTGTTTGACATTAAACACAACCTCGTGTTCGCTCATTCTCTCTCTGCCTCTTTCAGGAAGTCTGCCATCTAGATGTTTGTCACTTTTCCTGTCACGTGGCCTCCCATCCAACGACACTAACAGCAGCCGTGGAAACTGCCATTCAGGGTGTTTGCAGCCTGCGATCTGCACAGAGAGCTGCACGTCGGCTGCAGGCCTAATTGCGATACATGACATACATACATATATACATTTTTTTGTCTCGGGTCCTAAAACAACATAACAACTGTTAAAAAAAGTCAGAAGACGGAAAAGTTATGTTGTCAGCATGAATTCCCAGCAGTCTGAATAGATTTTAACAATGTTGCATATTACTCATATTTTTGCCAATATTTTGAAATATTTGGCAACATAGCGGTCAGTCTTGCCACATGCAACTCAGCTTTTGTTTACCTCGCAGTGCTTGCACTTGCCTTCGTGGTGCCTTGGTGAGGTTTCAAAACGTGTCTCGACATGACAGGTTTTTTTTTTGCTTCATTAGGTTGGCAGCGTCCTTATAATATTGGTCTGTCTCTCTCTCTTTTGCTCTGTCTTGCCACCGCGGATCCCAGTATATTCTGGTAGTGTTTGCCTATACTGGCCATGCCAACATCCAGCGCCTTTAGATATGAATGACTCCAGCTCCCTGCGACCCTGATAAGGATAAGCGGTTATGGGAAACGGATGGATGGATAGCTTTCATACAGAATATATTTGCTGTTTTTCCCTCTGATGTCCTCCGGCTGCTTGGCTTCAATTCTCTGTGATTTTCAGAGTTTGCTGATGGGCGGATAGCTGTTTGTAATTATCAATTCAGTTGTTTTGAGTTTTGATTCAAAGATAGACGATGAGCTCTGTGATCTCTCTGAACTAAGTCAGACTAACTAAGGATTTCCACCGGGTCCGTTAGCGCCACGAAACGGCTGCGCCGCAGTTTTGCTCCATCCTCTGCCTGCCGTCAATCCCCACCGGGCGCGTGACGGCAGCACAGCGCTGCCTTTCGAGCCAGCCGTATTCACGTGATAATCCTGAACGTACTCGAGACCGCGAGATCCCGTGATAAACTGTGTGTATAAAGGAAACAACAACAGCAAACAGCTTACTTTGCTTCTCCGATGTGGAAGAGATTATAAAAAGGATCTGTTGTGTCATAAATTATTGTGTGTTGCTGCACTTCAACAATTAGTCTCTCGTTGTCCATGTTGAGACCCTTTGATCGATTGACTTCTGACCTGGTACCACCGGTTTTGACGTAATGTTGATGTGAAGTTGTGATAGACTACATGAACTGCGTATTGTGTTTTATTTTGAAAGGGGGCGGAAGTGTATTACGTTGATTCTGTGTCAGATTTCCTGTCTGTGCAATCTGCTCTGTTGAGCTTCACATGATTTAGCAATGGCTCCATCAAAAATAGAAACGCTACGGATTGATAGCGCTGCTGCCTGGAGAGACGCTGCTGAGACGTTCCGCGGCGTGCCTGGTGGGGACGCTTTCATTGATCAGAGTGGCAGCGATCAGCTCCGGTGACCGCGGCACAGCCATTCCACGGTGCTGACGCCCCTGGTGAGAATGGGAAATTTGATTATTCCAATGTGCTCTGTGGAAACATGTAGGACAGGGTTGCTACTGATAATTTACTGACTGCGGGTGGACAGGAGAGTTGAGGCACCTGCATAAATGAAACTGTGTTATAACCTATTAAATCTTAAGTTTAACGTTGTACAAAGTGGATCTAGTTTGTCGATGTGCATCCAGCGTCCCCTCAGGATCAAGAAGTTTCCTGATCTTGATTTGCTTAAGAGCAAAGAGCAAACGAGCTTACAGCCTCCATTGCACCAAATAAGTCTGCATTCAAATTTGCAATTTTACATCATCAGCCATAATTTGCATGAGAGCACATGTTTGTACAAGAGCAGACTGTTCATGGCAGCCATGGGTGAGTCACCACGAGTTAGTGAGCGATGGCTGGTGTCAACATTTTTAGAAGAAGAAGAAGCAGAGGCAGATAGTTTACAGACAATGTAGAATTGGTGGAATTAAAAGTCTTTTTTTCTGCAGGATACAGCCAACAACTGGACAAATGGAGTTTCCATTAGAGGTTACTATCAGCATTAAACAACTAGCTTGTGTCCATATTAGAAATCACCAACCAAAAAGTCATTATAACATCAATTATTATCACTGACTATGCAGAGTCACTTATACTGCCCCCCAGAACACACACACTTGCATATTATAAACAAATTACAGATGTTATGTACTAAATTTTCCAGAGTAAAATTTAAAAGCTGCATGGAATTAATATTACGGCACAGTAAGGAGATGTCAGTCTGCATCATTTCAACAACCAACCACATGGCTGGCCGCGATAAGCCACACACAAACATGAAGTAACACAGTGCTGATAAATGCAAGCTTTATTACCATGCTATATACAAAATTATACTCATTGCATGATAAGATACCTCAGTGGTCTGTGTATATTACCTCCATTACCACCCTTGAGACAGTAAAAGCAGCTCTGGCACTGTTCTCGGTGTTGAAGACGTCCCCACAGTCAAGTCAGTGTTATTCTTCAAGTCCAATCCATTGTTTGACTAGCAGGAGATCACCATGGGCGAATCATTTCACATATCTGAAATTCAGAAAGGAGACGAGATAGCTGTATAAAAAAAACTCATACACTTCTACCACATGAAAAAACTTATGCTTTGAGAAAAAACATCCAATTCCACCCCTAAAGTGCATATTTCAGAATAAAAAGATAAATACATCTCAACACACTAGCTGTCCTCATGATGTCTGTATTTTATTCATGTATATTTTTTTAAATTTCATGAGCAGAGCCTCCATACAGCACACAATGTTTGCCTCCGAAAACAAAACAATAAAAAATGTTATGACCTTTTTCCTGTCCTACCATAAAAACGTGAGCGCAAAGGTCACATTACTCACTGTTGGTTGTATTTATCAGGGCCCGTGGCATGGCGAGGTCCAGGGCCAGCCCTCGGCCCTTTTGGGTGGCCCTGAAAAACACAGAAACATTTTGTAAAAAGGAAATTAAATTGTTCAAAGATCGTTTATCCTGCCGGATCATTTTGTCCAGAAAACAAAGAAACTAGATTTTATTCAACTAGAAAGCAAGTCTAGAAATAGAAGAGAGGGAAAGAGTTAGCTGAGATATTTTGTTTGGATTTGTGGTCACACATGTTAACTGAACAATTTAATATACATAATACTATATTTTCATGAGGGAGAGCGTAAAATTAAAATGATATATTATATATTATATTAGGCTACTGAATATTTCCTGAAGACTTCAGCATTGAGGTACAATCAGGCTACACTCGTGATTTTTCATCGTCATGCTAAGCAAATACCTTTTTATTGATAATCATGACACTCACTGTTGCGGCTGAGCGGTAACTCATGGTGCCAGAGGAGAGGAAGAGATGCTGTGCTATACTCCAGACAAAGTCCAGGCTGGAGGCGTCGTTGTGTCACACATGTAGCACACAACAGGAGATTCTCTGTATCTGACTTGACAAACTGAATATTAAAATAACAACAAACCACAAAACGAACGGAGGACGGACACGGAGGACGTTGACATTATAGATGACTCTGAGCAGCAGCATGGGAATACAACACAGGTCTGTGACCTAATTGATAACTGATAACATCGCAGTATGATGCTACGGACAGGACACTGACAGAGAGAGGCAAGGCAAACAGCACCATTCAACACTGTGTTCTTCAGACTATCTGGAGGAAAGCGACAAATATGAGTCTGTAGGTTAATGGACGCGTGGTATGAAAAGGGTGAACTGCCACCTCTCCAGCTACCAGTCCACCTTCCATACCCCCCGCCCCCCCTCTAGCAGTTGTGGCCCTAAACAACCACTTATGACACCGGCCCTGGCCCTGACTGTGACTAATAAAGAATGATAACAAATGATGACTGTGTCATTGAGTCATAAAGTGTTGAAACCTACCTACTTTTCTGTCGACATATTCTGATATGGTATGATTAGATCAGTCAAATGAGCCAATAAAAAGGTTCACAATAGGTTTAATGAATGACAATTGGAGTTAAACCAGGAAGGAGCTTGTAGGACTGTCCATCTGGAAAACACAGCGCATCCTAGTGAGAGCAGCTCCAAGAGGAAGATACTAGTTAATCTGAAATGGTTGTAAAACCTGATATGATTTACCTGACTTCAGAGTCATAAAAAGCTGTCATGCTCATCCAGATCTCTCAAAACAATACTCACAACAAGGTTCTCTCTATGACAAGCTGTGTCTTGCCTCCCGACAATGGCGTGTAACTGAATTTTTGTCATTGGGAGGAAAGATGATTGGATGAAGTATGATTGATTATTATAACAGATGATATGTGACGATTAAATCTTGACTAAAGTCATTTTTTGTGATGGAGGGATGTCCGACCTGAGCAGGCCTAGCATGCCAAAGGAAAAGTCTTCCCAGCAGAATTTGCCTTCACATTTGAAGGTTTCCCTCAGTGAACCAGCGGGAGGCTTTTATTGTGAAATGGCTTGTGAAATGCAATGCATTTGTCACACTTTTTAGCAGTGCTATAGTTAACGTTTCTAACAGATTTTCCCCGCTTAGCGACACACCGGCTGAGAGGCCAACTCTGGTCATTGGCAGCTCCATTTTGGAGGGAGGAATTGCAGTTTCCGAAACACCACACAGTTACAGTTTTTTGGAACTGCCTGGTTGTCAGCACAAGCATCGCAACCTTTATCATTGGTTTTATCTTTACTATGGTGTCACAATGTGTTGTAATAATCTGTAAAGAAAAAAAACCCAACGAGCGCCTGCACCTTCGCACCTTCATATTGAAGTGGGAACCTCCATGGCCTTGAAGCCAATGCAAATGCCAAAAAGTGCAGTTCCTCAAACGGTCATTCAAGGCTGGTTCCAGGAGTCAGTCTCCATGTGCACCCATATTAAAATGCCCAAATGCGAACAATGGTTTCGGTCTCTATAGCTGATTTCCCCATTTGTGACGACTGTACCAGGCTTTATTTTAGCTCACCTCAACTTCAGCCACACCCCATGTCTACCAAGATGCTAGTGGCAAGAACCACCACATTCTGAGTTTTACAATAGCACTTCAAAAACCTGTGGCTGGCTTTACGGATTCTACGTCCATGTTTATATTGTCTATAATCAAGTTGCTTTCCTGTCTCATCAATGTGCAGTTGCATAAGACAAAACTGCTTCGGAAGATCTTCCTTTCAGTACGCAAGGAAAGGTCAACAAGTGCAACTCCATTGCAGGAGAACACTTGATTCCTTGAGTGCTACTTTATAATCAAGGCTGGACCACTTCATTTGATAGGAAAGAAAGCAGGAAGTTTGGTTCAGCTGAGCGGATTTAAGTGGCTGTCCTGATCGCATCATTTGGATGATGCAAAGTTGCCTTGAGGAACGAGTGTGTGTGTGCATCTTATGTGCAATTTATTTTGCAGTTTGTAAAAGGCAGTGTGAATGTGTTTATGTGGATGTGTTTCTGTGTTTGCATGTGTCTGTGTGTGTTTGTGGGGTTTCTAAACAAATTTGGTCATTCGTGTGTAGAAATGTCAATGTTACATGCAAGTCACGTTGCAATTACTGTAGTGGCAAGTTACATGGCACAAGTCACGCAAGTGAGCTCAGTTATGTAACTTAAGACTTGAAATGAGTCAAAATTTACTCTTGGTTTCAAACCAAAGTCTTCTGCAGGAAAGTGTTTGTTTGACATATCCATCCACCCCAACCAACCGAACTCCTTACAAAGACTTACAAAGTCGTTCTTTTCACTACGTTACCTGCACAGATAGTTTATATTGGAGTAAATATAAGCATGGTGCATCTCATACAGAGGAGAAAAAATCGATCAGTGGAAAGATCCAAAGGGTTTAAATTTCAGCATGTTTCATTATTATTATTTAATATTATTTATTTAATGCAGCTTTCCTGTTTTATTCTCGATACCTGATGTTAAGTTCAGTTTGTTTTTGTCACTTAGAAGAAGACATTGCATATTCCCTGGAGATTTACTCTTTAGCACTTCAACCATCATCACTACACCTTGACACCTTGAAAAGTCTTAACCATCAAATATAATGGTTTACCTTGTGGGGGGTACAGCTTTTTGTCCCCAGATGGAAGGTAAGTCCCCGCAATGTGGCTCTGTATGGAAGATTATAGTTCCCATTACATCAGATTTACAAGTACACATGTACACACTCAGTAAAACAGATAGGACAAATAATTTCACGAAATGTATGAAATGCATACAGGTGTAAAGTGCAGCTAAAGTGTGAGTTGTAGACATTATAGCCCTCATTTGTGACTATTTTTTCTTGAATATCTTGTTTCTTACTAGTTAGAACTCTTGGTTAAAATGAAATACTAACCTTCTGTTAGTGAATGTTATTTATACTTTGGTGAATGTTTGGGTTTATTGGTTTAAAACTGACAATATTACAAAAAATACACTTTCTATTTTTTTTTTTTTTTTCAGTGTTTCAGGAGGATTTAATATGCAGAGGTTCATGCTTTCCACCCCGCCAGTTCCACCCTGCATGGTGCAGGTGGCCAGAGGTATCCATTACAGCAAAAAGCACAGAATTCCTTGTTGGCTTCCCACTTGGCCAATTGTGTTTGTTGGAATGTGAGATGGAGCCAGAGGTACTGATAACTCCTGCTCTGTTGGTTGGCTGTGAATTTAGCTTGAGTTTGTGCTATTTGTGCCCTTTCACTCAGTGGGTTTTAATGCCAGATTAATTGGTGTATCACAGCCAAACAGGTCAAAGTATAAAACTTACACTGTAATGGCGGGATGCCAGGTTGAGAATGTGCCCTCCTGTTGTATCTGTTGTACCATTAGCAGTCCTCCAAAATGGCTTGAAATGTTGTTTTTTCAACAGTTTCCTGCAACTGTCCAGAATTCTGCCTTAAACTGTCCCATATTTAAAAACCATTGTCCTAAATGGAAGTTATTTGTTTTCATTCTACATAATGAATATCGTTATATAACCTTGTTTCAGGAACTTGCATTACTTCAGTGACTCACTGTTTGTGTTGTACTAGGGATTAGTCTCCAGACCATTTTTTGAAGGTCTCTGTCTCTCAGAATCGACTTCATCTTTACTCTGTCTTGTCTCAGTGTCAGACAAAGAGAACTTTATTTCAAGACAACTGAAGGAATATCACTAAAATCCCTGTGTATTGTCAGATTTAATTGTTAACTCTTAACTGTGATTGGATCGGTTTGGCCCTGCCTTGGTCTTGGTCTTGACTTGGTCTTCTCAAAGTCTTGGTCTTGTCTCGGTTTAAGTGGTCTTAACTACAGCACTGCTCATTGTGGTCCACCATGGAAGTTCTGTCCTCTGCACTTATATCTGAATGAAATAAATTATTCATCAATAAATAGGAGCGTGAATTAATTTGATGAAATTATCATACAATTTCAATTAATGGTCCAGTGTGTAAGATTTTGGGGACTCTGTTTATAAAATATGGCAGAAATTAGATAGTCATAACTCTGTTTTCATCAGTGTATAATCACCTGAAAACAAGAATTGTAACGATTTCATCTTTACACCTTCTCAGCCACCGTAGTTTTTCATTCATACTAGGAAGGAGATAAGCAACTAGATAGCTAGATTCCATTAAATCCTACACACTAGTCTCAGTTTCTACTTCACTCTTGTGTACTGTGTTACTGGACCAGCATTACCTTCAAAACTTGTTGTGCTGCAACAAAATCCTGCTTGTAGGTACATGTCTTGCAGATATACAGTGAGCATAGAGAAACTTTTGGCAAATATATATATTTTAAGTGAAAGGGTACTTTAATTTTAGTCATAGACACAACTTGGTTAGGAATTGTGGTTTGAGTTAAAACTTGGTTGGTTACTGAACAATTGTGAAATGAGAAAAGACTGAGTCCATAGGTCACTAGGCTGAACTCAAAGGAAAGTCACACTTTTCTTTCATTTTTCTGGTACAACAACAACAACTACTACTACTACAACCATACAGCAAGGACTGAATGCTACAGGGTGGATATTTTTTACAGTATGTAGGAGAAAACCTTTTTTGTTTTCTATAAATGAGCTAGTTTAAGCCAAAAAGCAAAATTTCAAGTATTGTTTTCTGAAAGCAGGTGAAAACATTAATGATATGAACAAAAAGCCAAAAGGAGTAAGGCAAGAGAGTAGCAAATGTGCAACGCAAACTAATAATAGAAAACCAAAACATGTGAAGCGAACACTCAGCACAAGCTGTTGAAGCTTGACAACATATCTTTACATTGCAGTCCAGAGGACAGAGATAAAACTGAAAGGAACTCAATCTGACGAATGCAGATAATCCAGCATATGTGAACTGACATGGCATACATGCAGTGAGTCAGTATGACGGCAGGTCCGGTTGCTATTTTCCCAAAATGTAAGATTATATGCAGAGAGAGTCCAGAACGTAATGGAAAACATCAAATCAAATCAAATCAAATCAAATTTTATTTGTATAGCCCAAATTCACAAAACACATTTTGCCTCAGAGGGCTTTACAATCTGTACAGGGAGTGACACCCTCTGTCCTTAGACCCTCTGTCCTTAGACCCTCGGTTCGAGTGAGGAAAAACTTGCCCACAAAAAACCCTTTTAACAGGAAAAAAGGTGGAAGAAACCTCAGGAAGAGCCACAGAGGAGGGATCCCTCTCCCAGGACGGACAGACGTGCAATAGATGTCACATGTACAGAACAAATCAACAGAGACATATTGTACAATTACAATGAATGATAAAATGATTACAGTATACAGAGTACACAGAGATATGGTAACAATAATGACAGTAATAATATAAGTAGTGGACGTCGTGCAGGACCACAGCAGCAGCCACGATCCAGAGAACCTGCTGGACGAGAGAGCACAGAAACTCCGGGGAAGAAGTTTAGTTAGTAACATGCATTAATGAGACATGTATGTTTACAGATGATGATGGTGATGGGAGAGAGAGAGAGAGAGAGAGAGAGAGAGAGAGAGAGAGAGAGAGAGATTTGAGTAGAGTTTTCAGTAAAGGGAGATGTAACTACATCTTCAACCAGTACCGTGCCTGGCTAGGCATAACCCTGAGAGAGAGAGACAGAGAGAGAGAGAAAGGAGGGAGAGGGAGTCCCCCGGCAGTCTAGTCCTATAGCAGCATAACTAAGGGATGACCTGAGCCAGCCCTAACTATAAGCTCTATCAAAAAGGAAAGTCTTAAGTCTACTCTTAAAAGTGTTGACCGTGTCTGCCTCCAGAACCCAAAATGGTAGTTTGTTCCACAGAAGAGGAGCTTGGTAGCTGAAAGCTCTGGCTCCCAGTCTACTTTTGGAAACTATAGGAACCACAAGGAACCCAGCATTCTGAGAGCGCAGTGTTCTAGAGGGGTAGTAAGGTACTATGAGCTCTTTTAGATATGATGGTGCCTGACCATGAAGAGCTTTGTATGTAAGGAGAAGAATTTTAAATTCTATTCAAGATTTAACAGGTAGCCAATGCAAAGAAGCCAAAATGGGAGAGATGTGATCTCTGATCTTGGTTCCTGTCAGAACACGTGCAGCAGCATTCTGAATTAGCTGCAAAGTCCTAAGAGACTTACTGGAGCAGCCTGATAACAAAGAGTTACAATAGTCCAGCCTAGAAGTAACAAATGCATGGACTAGTTTTTCTGCATCCGCTTGAGATACGATGCGTCTGATTTTGACGATGTTCAAAGTGGAAGAAAGCAGTCCTCGAAATGTGTTTTATGTGGACATTAAAGGACAAATCCTGATCAAAAACAACTCCAAGATTCTTTACAGTGGAGCTGGAGGCCAGGGTGATCTCGTCTAAAGTAACTAAGTCTCTAGAAAGAGAGTTTCTGAGGTTCTTGGGTCCAATTACAAGAACTTCATAAACATAATGCTATGAAATCAAATAAATCATCCTGTTCTACGTGGTACTCATTTTTTTATGTTAAAATTTGTTTACAGAATGTGTAAGGTCAATGGGTTTATGGAAATTAACTGGCCCCGCCCACTGAGAAATAGTGCCATCCAATGACAGAGCTCGGTGCAGGAAGATGCAGGAAGGCCCAAGATTTCCCTACACTACAACTCATTAATTATAAAAAAACAATAATGCTTAAAAGAAAGAAAAAAGCAGAAATACATTTTATTAAACAATACTTTGCTTTGTTATTTTATGCTATGTTATTGATTTTTTTCCTACATTTTATGCTGTTATATTGTCACATAGAAGTAAAACAGAAACCGTCCTTATCTTCTTCATGCACTGCTTTGCGTTTAGCAACACGCCCATTTGCCTTAAATAGATAAAGATGCATTCTGGGTGCATGTGGGTGTCCTGACCCAGAGTTCATTGCCCCAGATGATAAACCGGTAGTGAGAACAAACATCAACAACAAAAATGTCTATTTAAAACACGCTGTTTTCAAGCATTTATCTACCTCAAATATTCTTTTTAAGAGAAAAGTAATATATATATATATATATATATATATATATGTAATGTAATATATATGAGGATCTGATCCCTGCTGAAAACAGAACTTTCCCCGCCAAAGACAAAATGGAGGAAAAAAGAGGTTAGGTCATGGGTCACCTCAGGTCATTTTATCCCCACGAGGAACAAAATCACATTTTTTATTCTTATTCTTTATTCTTATTTTTTTCATGCATATTTCTCAAGCAAATTCAGAATTAGACAAAAAGTTTAAATTGTCAAGAAATCCAATTCCATTATATTTAATTGACAACTACAAAAGTTAATTAATCTTATGTGACTATGCTTTAGTCTGATTAAGGCCACATGGCCATGTTTTGTTCCCAACTCCACTAATTTCAGTGACTGCAGTAGTTGACATGTCCACAGTTATTTGAAGCAGGCACAGATCTGAAGGCTCCTTGTTTTCTGATGCATGTCTGTTTGCGCTGTTAAAAGTTTGTTACTACATTATGCTGTCACACAAATATATTCAACATTTTATACAAATGTAACACTTCCTGTATCTGTTTCAAATGAAAAAACTCATCTTTACATACTGTATGTCATGCTCACACCTTTCACCTTGTACAAACTGACTAATTCATAAACTCTACCATTTATTATTACTGAGTCTCAGTTGGGTCAATAAAAGTTCTCTGTCAAATCAAGGAAAGACAGGAAGTGAGGTCTGTGTCGTGGCAGAACTGGAGTCAGGTGAGCAGGAAATGTAACTGAGCTGAGCAACTTCTATGGCTAAAGGCGGAGCGTCCCAAGAGGAGGTTGATGGAGGAAGCTAAGATGCCTGAGCAAGAAGCCGCCGGACAAAAGTAAATCTGGGACTGACTTTTAGTGGTTGGTGAGAGCTTGGTGAAATAAAAGGCTGAAAGACAGACGCCGAGCTGGGCTGACTGCTGTTGGACTAGTCAGTAATATTAGCTGGCTGCTATGTCTGCTGTTGTTGACCTTGCTTGATGTTTGGCTGACTCGCTAGTTTTGTTTAGTTTTGTCCATATTTAACACAGTGGGATTACACTCTGGGTGCGCCGTATTGCAAAAATATCCATTTTTACGCAATGTTCAGCCGAAACTGACGATACTTCTGTTTACCGTCTCTTAACTTTAAGCCTGTAAAAACTATGTCTGTTGTATACAAGCATTTGCAGGCTTTAAACATCCAGGCTTCCTTCCTCTCTCACCGCTTAGATAACTTTCAATCTGTTATTCTTACTCAGTTGTTTGCATGAACCTCATTTGTGCCTCCCAAAACCATTGCATTATAGAAAGCCAGTGTAAACACAGTAGTAAGATAGTGTTTGAAAAAAACAGTGGAGGGGTGACATTCACTCCAAATCAAGGGCTCAAGATAAGACGTGGATATATAGAGAGGTTTTAGGAAATAGGTTAACACTAGCTGTCAACACATTTCCCCTGGAGTTATAAATGGCATGAACTGGACTTTGGCCAAAACAAAGATATACGTATGTACAATATAGCTGCAGGGAAAGGATTCTCAAACACGCCTAAATAGAAGTAAAACTCATTTGGATGAAGCCAAGATGGAGCTAAATGATCACTGAAACATTAACAACAACATTACAGCAAAGGAGAACAGGTCTACCTCTGCAACACAACGAAGGACACAGCTTGTCTAATAATTTGTATGAGTGATCCCTAAAATTTGAATAGTATAAGATAGATATGTAAACAAGCCTGTGTTACTAAGCTTGCTTTTTTCCTCATCGGGCATTTTGCCGCCCTCAACATTACGTCTGTCGAAGTATTCAAAGCATTCATCTGCTCTTTTCCACCGGGCCTTTCCCCGGTAACACTGAAGGTCTTTCTTTTTGACATTGTTTGTTGTTGTTGTTGTATGTTCGGTTTTTTATAAGCTGCACCAGAATTGTCCTCCGAGGACAATAAAGCTTCGTTGAAGTGACCACAGAAAGCACAGAAAGCAGAAGATGCAGCAGGGGGATGAAGCTGAAAGTCTGTTTTTAAGTTGACCTTAAGTTGACACTCCACCAGATACAAAGGGACACGTTTGTTACGCTTTCGGGAATAAAAGGGGCTTGAAAGAAAAGTTTTGGAGCGTCACCCATCATGGGCCAAACACAGGCCTAAAAAGTTTCCTTGAAGCACATAAGATGGGTAGTTGGTGCATCCATTTCAGCACATTTAAAGGAAATTTTGGCCTCGGGTGGTGCTTGTAAATCACCAGAACACGCAAAGTATGGAAACCCAGTCATTAGTTTTTGAGATACCTTGGCATGGAACATTTATTTCAAACTGCTGTGCGCCCGCCATAAAGACCATAAGCAAATATTACTGCCAAATTACAAATTCCCAAAGACAGATAGAGTAATGTGTGCTGAAATCTTCACTTAGTTCACATACACAGCAAGTCAGTAAGTGCCTAAAGGAATGACAGTGAGACGCACAGTCATAGATATACCAATGGAATATTATAAAAATACTAGAGTCATTATTAAAGATCATTAAACTCATTTAGCACCATGGTCAGAGCTCGTACAGGAATAATATACCATTAAGACTGTAATAGATTACGGTAAGGCCCATTAAGCCCGTATAGATATGTACAGTGGGTAGACAAAATAATAGGAACAGCGGAGCAATAAGATAACAGTGATGTAAACACGACTGAGAAATTGACTTTTGAATTTGAGCCGTATTTGTGGCGCTGGAATGTATTACAGTGGAATGCATGACATGATAAGCTCTTCCTGTTCCTGTCCATGTGATGTGCATTTAGCAGGCCTAAAGCTATATTTTTAAGGGGGTATTACAGTTGATTTATTTAAAAACATATGCATGCTGTTCTTTTCTGTAAACCCTCTGCAGGATATTTGAAGAAACGTGTAGTAAAAAACAAAAAAACAAGCTGCTGCTGTTTGCATGCAGAATCAGCTGCAAGGACTCCTCACACTGTGTTCCTTTATTTCCACTGATGCGCGCACTCCTGCTCACGGGCACGCTCGTAAAGAGACGACAGAGCGCGCATGAGAGTCTGAGCGTGTGCCCGGCAACTCGTGAAATGGGGTGGGTGGGGGGGGGGGGGGCTGCCAATGTAACTCTCCTTAGTGCTGCGTTCAGGTGCTGCTCGTAATTTTGGAAACTGCGAGATGTGTGAATTATTGAGCCTACGGCCGGCTGTTGGTGATGAAATGGAGCCTTGGAACAGAGCTCAATTGTGGCAGAACGTTGAGGAAATAAGGTGCATCGGATATGTTTATATTTCATATTTTATCCTGGCATCTGTTGATGTTGGACATTTCATGCAGAGGCAGGATGCATCTGTTTCAGAGCAACAAAAGCTCCTCCAGCCGGTTCAAACTTTATATTCTGTCTTGTTACTTTTATTTTTGTGAAAACTCTTTTAAAATATAATAAAATATTTTTACTACTAATGATTTTGCTTTTTATCCAGTGGCTTTGATGAGATGCGCCGAATTTCCACCGTTTGCATTACTTTGTGCCGCTTCGCTCATCTAACGGCGCACTTAAAATAATCCCACGTTTATCTGTGGACCCTGAAGGTCTCCTGCTCTCCTGTTGCTGAGAGTAGGCAGGCCGGTGATTTTCCACTAGCTCTCATGCCTCCTACGGTCCCCCCTGTTTTAAAAAGACAAAGGTCAGAACGGGAGGCTTTACAAGCAGGCTAAAATATAGGCTACCGACGCGTCCAGCCCTCAGTCGCTCTCACGGACACAAGAGGACACGGACAAGACGAAACGGAGAAGGGATCCCAATCAAAGGACATTAAAAGGACAAAATAATCTACAAAATCACATCAACAGAACAGGTAACCGAAAAAAAGAACCACATCCTCACTGCACACCTTTAAAGCAATTCTGTGAGGGATGACTGCTGTGCTCTTTAATCATTTCCTCATTTTTTTATCATATTTATGATTTGAATTTAGGATTTTTCTGCGTTTGAATGAGAGAAGCCTTTATTATTTGTCTGCAAACATGAGGCGCAATTAAGAAGAGTGAACGCGCACGTATGATTGGAAAAATCAATTAGCAGTGTTCTGTTACATTTGTGTGTGTTTTCATGATTTTTTATTGATGAGAGCGCGTGTGTGTGTGTGTGCAGGGATGTGTTTCCTGGTGAAGCTTGATGAGGAAGCTGCGATGTAAAGCTGGATAAAGGCTTGTTCTCTCTCTGTGTGCGTTCGTGCGCTCAGGAAGGGTCTCCGGTGAATTTTGTATTTCTTTATAGTCCTTTAAACGCAGCACGAGTGTGTGATGCGTTAAATGTCTTTAATTTGTTTCTGTTTGCCTTTTTTGTTGAACGTGTTTACTATTTTTTTCCACATGCGTGCGTCAGATGCATTTTTAGAGGAGCTTTTAGGCCATTTATAATTTATTTTTATATTTTGTTTCACAGTAGAGACGGACTTCATTTGCTACACCATATCTCTCTCTCTCTATATATATATATCTATAGATATAGATATATCTATAGATATATAAATATAGATGCAGATGTGGACAGAGAGACGCACAGGCTTTGTCTTTTTTCTTTCTTTTTTTATCTGTTAAAATTTGAAGTCTATCCACACCAAAGGAAACAGTAGTGTAATTTATTTTGGCTTTGTTTTATTTTTTTTTTTAATTTATTTTTATCTAATTCCGTTATTTAACTGAACCAGAAAAGGGGAAGTGAGGCGCTCAGAGTGCCGAGGAAACGGAGATGCTCGTCAGGTCGCACGTTGCACATCGCTCGTTCCTGCTTCTAACCACGAGTCTCCTCTCTCTCTTGCGCCCCCCTCTCTCTCTCATAGTCTCTCTACCTTCGTCTCGCTTCCTCTTTATCTGTCTCGCGTCGTTCCGCTTCTCTCATGTTTTAATTTGCTTTTATTTTGGTGAACAGCATCAGTGTTTAACCGCTTGCAGTGACAATGAAGAAGACGCGTTTTTGATACCCTCCGAGCTTCGGCATGCAGAAAAAAAAAAAAAAACTAAGGATAATTTTTGCATATGCACACTGTGTTTCCAACATGCATCACACCTCAAACGTCAAAATGCACGTAGAAGTGTCACCATCAGCTCTTTGAAGCACATCTCTGCGTATGGTTGCTCTTCATTCTTGGGTCTGTGTGTGATAGATTTGATCTCAATATGTGGTTGGCATGCGTCTTGTAATAGTTGAAAAAAGAAGAAGAAAAAAAAAGTGCGGTAGAGTTGGACTGTGATACCTGGTTCCATTTTGGATCCGTTTCAACACTGGAAAATTACCCAGAGTCTAACTTTTTTTTTTTTTTTTTACTAGCCAAGAGCATTGCTCAAAAGATTCAGGAAGCTCTGTTGAGACAACGGAATCTAAACTACAAGACAAAACATGACTTGTAGTCCTGTCAATATGTCAATATTAGAATTTCAGTTCTTATATATGAATTCAGTTGTGCTATTTAAATGTAATGTTTAGCCTGAAACGATTCAATAAGCTCTCTGAAAACTGGATTCAGACTCAACACAATGCTATCAAACTCCAACTCCTTTTGAGGTTGGCCATGTTTGGTGTTGCAGTGCATGACTGATATGAGCTTAGTCTTTAGTCACAGCTGTTATTTGCTGGTGTTTTGTGCCTAAAATCCCCTAAAAACTGAGAGTGAAGAAGTTCATGTTGGCTGTTTAATACGTGGTGACACACTGTAGGAGCATTTAGGAGAAGTGTAGAAGGTGGCAGTGGTTGTAGTTGCAGAGGAACCTCCATTAATTTCGAGCTGGATGACTGGTTGATAAATGTCCTGGTCCTATACCTGTGTGTGATAGTCGTTCATGGCAGAGCTCTCATATCCTGTATATCTGCGCTCAAAATTTAGCTTGAATGCGTGCTGTGACTTGACACATCTGTGTCGAGTTTCTGGGAATTTATCAAATCGAGTGTGATGCATCAGTGGATAATCTTGTCACGTAAACACCTTGAGGAAAACACCCCTTACAGACTTTGAGGTTCCATAATCCAAGATTTAAGGTAGTAATCCTCAAGATTCTTTGATTTCCTTTGGGGATGGAGATGTAGCTTCGGTAGGTGGCACTTTGACTTGCTGCACGGTCGTTCATGCCAAGTTCTCTGTTCATAATCTGATAATGAAATAAGCTTCACTTGAAACACATGAAGTAATGCATCACTTCCTGTGTGCTACAGCGTATTTCAAGGAAACATACAATGTGTAGTTGCATGTTTGCAGTAGCAAATTTAACACCTTTCATGGACTGGATATATTTCACTGCCGTAGCCACAAAATCGACCTTAATTTAAGTGAAAGTATACTTGAATGTAGTAGTTTTTGAGTAATGGTTGTTCCCGTTAAACAAACACTTGCATCTATTGTATTAACTGCAGACTTGTTTGCTGAAACTACTCTGGGAAGTCAGCCTGCGCAGTGAAATCTGAGAGAGAGCCTTCAGCGACTCAGTGAATAAAAGCATCACTCAGTTACGCTACAGGAGCTGCTGTCAAACTTTTATGACGTTGTGTCCTTGACTTTATCTCTGTCTAGACCTTCACTGTTACTCTACATATTAAACAGGTTGAACCACTGATCCACACTCACATTAGTACATAACACCTTCAGTGTCCTAAGCCCCATTATTCTGGTGTGGCTCTGTGTAATTGCTTTGTACTTGTAGCTAAAAACTGTCATCAGCAGGAAGATTTAATTTACAACTGAAGGTGAGAGCAGTAAAGATGCTGATTTACCACCATCTCTCAAGAGAGTGTCACACTTAATGTTATTAAAAGGAATGGCGGTTATTTCTGTAGCCTGGTGCCAAGTGCACATCTTCACGCATTGTCTGGATGATGGAAGCCAATCACTCTGATTGAAGGTGAATGACAGCGCCCCCTTTCTGGCCACGGGTGGCCCATTTACCAATGGATGGTGGATTTGTTGGAGAAACTGCATCAAAATTGGATCACCAGAAGAACCATGAATAGGAAGCAGAGGCTTTTATATGAACGAATTCATGAAAAGTTTGAAAATCTACAGTTCCATGACGACTGCTGCTGAAGACCATGTAATCTGGCCAAGAAGATTCGGAACAGTGTAGACTTTAGTTTGAGGCGTGGTCGCTGAAACGGTTAACCAATGGAGGGGAGGGATATGTGTGAATCACTGGAGCAACCAGATGGTGGAAGTAGCAACTTAATAGTGAAAGAATTCATTGGAGGTTGAAACATCTAGTTAAATGACATTTGAGCAAACTCAATCTGCAGATGAAGATTGTCAATAGTCTACCTCCTATGATGAGTAGTTGCTGTATGTCTGGCTATCATAGACAGTATAAAATATGGATGTAATATCCGTCAGTAGTAGTACCCTCAGGTCGTTGTGAAGCTCAGACTGTGGTGGCTCTGGCCATCGCCATCTCGGTCTGCTGGCTCCTGGCTAATCCAAAAATGTTTATTTCTGCTGTGCGTGCGTTGAACATTCTAACATGGAGACTCCATGTATGGCGATTGACTCATTCTATAGCCAGCCTCATGTGGCCATTTGAGGAACTGCAGTTTTTGGCACTTCCTCGTTGGCTTCACTTGACAGTACAAAGGTTTCCATCATTCCCCATGCTGCCACTAGATGGCGCCAAAGTGACAAAGCTGTTTTTTTTACAATAGTGCTGAACACGTGCGGACGGATGTAACAATTATTTTCACTATCAATTAATCTGTCAGTGAACTATACACATGTTGTCTATGCAAACAGACCTTTTTCATCGTTTGGGTGCAGTTAGAGAAACAATACCATCTAGTTTGTGTAATACTGATGGGATAGCAGATTGAACACAACGTTCCACATCAGAGGAAGTCTTTGTTGTTCATGAACATGCCTCATCGTATGAAACACACCCAATATTAGATAAACGGTCTGACTCGGGCTAGGTCGGCTGGAAATCTGCCTGAATAAGGAGGACCAGATGCATCTGCGAGAGCAAATAAAACACAAGCTTGCAGATTCGTCTGGCTCATAGGCTAGTGAATGCAGGGTTAAAATGATAAAAGCTGGCATTTTCTTGCAGCAAGCACATAATTCATGATAAGCCCCGGCTTAGTGCTAAACTGACTCACTCAGGATAAGAGCAGCGACCTCTGTCAGGACAAACCTCCTCTGAACAACCAATACAACCCAAGGTTTTTGGGAAAGTTTAGAACTGTGATACTGATACTACGCACAATAATCTCTTGAGTTTGAGACGGTGAGTGTGTATACTGAAGCTTACTGAACTGCTGTAACCTGCAGTACAAGAATGAAGAACAGAAACCTACCAAAAAACCCCAAGAATCAATAATTACTGTTGACTCTAGTTAAATAAAAACCAAAGTCTTATCTAACTTATAAATACTTCCTGGTATCTCTGTTGCACTGTTTGTATCTCCGTCAGATTAACACCAATTCCTGATACTGCTTGTCACATTTAATGTTTCATCTCTGTTCAGCGCTGCCTCAAATCTTACTCACTTGCTTTTATCTGTATCAGTCACATTTGTTTTTGTCTTTGAATGCTTGTGACTCACTTTTCTTTGTCACACACGTCACTTGCAGCAGGTTTAAATTTTAGTAACCACTGTATCTCTACACCCCTGTCTTTTTCTTTTGACTCCCCCTCATGTTCCTCTCTTTTTCACTCTCATTTTCTCAGGTAACCTTTATCAGTGCTTTCTCTTGTTTCATTCCCCTTCTTCTGTCCCTGCCACTTTTTCTTTCTTTTCTCTCACACAATCATACGCACAATAACTTCTGTCATTCTCCATTTCTCTAAAAGGAAAGTAAGAGGGACAAGGAGGTATGAGGCAGTAGGCATGAGGAGTATAAAATGAGAGTTGGGATAGGAAGGAAGGAGGAAGTAAAAGAAGGACAGAAAGGTTGGAAACACCAGAGGAAAGAGTTGGAGGAGGACAGGAAAAGAGGGACAGTAAATTAGTTGGAAAGGGAGGGACAAGAAGGAGGAGAGAACGTGGGGGGTTTGAGACACATTGAGGATATTTGAGGAGAACTGGAAGTGATCAAAGTGGAGAAGTAAGATGCTGAGGTGGAAAGACAGAAACTGGGGAAAAGGAAAGGACAGAAAAGAAAGGTGAAGGAGGAGATTGGAAAAAAAAAGAGGAGAGGGAGTGAAAGAAATGTAGAGCAGAGGAGGATGGAGGAGGGAGGAGAGAAGAGAGGAGGGGATTTAATAGGCGGTCAGCCCAGTGGAAATGTACATGGTCTTAAAATAGGAGAGTGTGTTATGTAAGTGGTTAGTGAGTGTGTATGTAGTGCTGGCTAGGTTCTGAAGTCACTACATGACTCTGGGTCCAGCTATCACACACACACACACACACACACAAAACACCAGACAATGAGTCTCTATGTTTTACACCGAGATTTTGGCCTGAGCCTTAAATCGTCCCACAGTTCATTGTGGTTCCCACGGCCAGTATCGCTCTCTAGAGGTTGCTTTATAGGCAACAACAACATTTCCTGCTAATATATCACTGCTGTCATCTGAGAATCTGGACAGTAACTCCAACTTTCAGCGCCTTCATAACTTACTGAAGGCGGCTCTCTTTACTTGAAACATGAATCTGCAAACCTCTCGTCTCGTAATCAATCTTTAAAACCACATGGCGACATCCCGTAATTTATGGAGCTTCTCCAGGTGCCACTCTTTTCTTTGGCTGATTGGCCATGGCAGCCACTTCTGGGCATGTGTCCTTCTCCTCAGGCACGTCCTCCAGCTCTTCCCGGGGGCTCCTGAGGTGTCAAGGAAGTGTCCGGGAGGCAATCAGATGCTGGAGCAACCTCAGCTGACTCCTTTACCTTGAAAGGAGTCAGCTGAGGTTGCTCCAGTTGTCAGCCAGTTCTAATTTCTGATCTAATTTTTTAGGTCATGACCATAGGTGACCACCTAGATGTTCATGTGCTTATGCACTGACTAGTCAACACATAACTAGGCGACTCAAGGTCCTCTTGTTAGCAGTAGGCGCAGTGGAACTCAAGAGAAGCATGCTGTGTAGACAGCAGTAGGTGTTCTGTCCTTGAAAAGCATGCATACAGTAACAGCCAGTGTCTTCTTTAAACACGACATTAGATTAAACACATGTCATCATTATGGTCGGCATAGCAATGACCTAGCACCAGTAATAATGTATTCATATCATGTGATAGATTCAAATCCTTCCCCTCAAATTCCCCCAGTTAATTCAAGTGTTGCTGTAAACATAGCCTCCATTATTCTCTTCTCTCAGTGGACATAAGAACATCTGCCAGTGTTGCAGCATTTTCTCTTATCGCTCATACCTTTTAGTCGTTAGCCATCACACTAATATCTCAATCCACTTCCATCCTGGAAGTAATATAAATATCAGTGGTGGCCATTACTATCTATTGCAGTTAACAGTTTATCTCAGACATAATGGAGTCCATTGTCTGTCCAAGCAGGAAATACACACACACATACACAAACACACACACACACACATTCAAAGCTGGTACTTTCAGTTTCCTCTTAGTGTTATTAATTAACTGGCGAGGAAGTTAGTCGTGAAGAGAAATGTGTGTGTGTTTGAAATCATTAACTTGTCGGAGGGATCCTTAGATGTGCTAGAGAAAGATGGCATATATACTCCACATATGGACATAAACACACACAGACGACTGAACACTGACAGAAAATGTTGTTTGAGAGCCCACAAAGGAAAATGTCGAGCAGTGGAGTCCATAAATGTCAGATTTTTTCTCCCTTTTCTATTTCCAGCTTTCATTCTTATGCTGATATAAATGAGCAATTTCAACAGTAAATATTTCCTCACTAGAAGAATCGTGTCATCTTGATGTCATGCTGGGTAAAAGTAGCTTCTGTGTCAAAAGTGTGTTAACAAAATAACAAAATATGTGCATGTAATATGATGATTTCTAAAATGTAGTCCTGTCCTTGACCCCATCCTGTGTGAATATCTTGTACAAAGTCAGACAGAGAATGAATAAATGAGCAACAAAGAGAAACTGAAGGCACAACAGCCTGACAGATGGAACGAGATAAAGACATGACATTTTCCACAGTGACAGACATCTGCTGACTGCTAAGTCTCTCTCTCTCTCTCTCTCTCTCTCTCTCTCTCTCTCTCGCTCTCTCGCTCTCCCCGTCTCTCATGGCCAATGTCAGGTGGAAATTTACAGCTTCGGTTGTGTCATTGTGGCCCCGATCAGACTGCTTAGACATCAGACCAATCACAAAGTCGCATTCAAAAGCACGGAAGGGCAGAGGAGGAAGTGTTTGTGTTTCATCTCTATTATAATTTTGCACCAATATCCGGATACAATACTGACTGACTTAAACCCTGAATTTACATTTTAAACTTTGTTTCTCACTTTGATGGACTTGATCTCTCGCTCAGAGAAGATAAAAAACTAACTTAGGTCTGAAGTGATCATAACAGTTGTTTGGAGCTGGGAGAAACTTTATAATGATATTGGTTCACATTATGGCACAAAATTAAGGGTTTCTGCTTGAGTGGAGACCTCAGCCCCGTTGCTAAACCTTTTTTAACTTTGACACCAAGGACTCTGAACCTCATCCAAAATGGAACCGGCTATCGGAACCCAACCCTACTCTGGTGCCATATTTCGACTGGTATTCAGTATCGCTGTTCTGTGTCCCTTCTTCGGTTTAGTTCATTTAGCCAGATCACAAAGTCTCCATTTGATCAGAGCTGGAACAAAATAACCAGATGGAGAAGTGCAAACATTTAAATGAGCCAAATACAAAAAAAATTCCACCAAGCTTTTCTAATAAGAGGAAGGAAACAAAAAAACACATTTGGTGTAATTACATCCATAGAGAGAAGTGAGTTGAACATAAATCACTGTTCCTGGTTTTGTCAGTTTAAAAGTTTGTGTTTGCCCTGACTATAGCAACATTGTCAGAGTTGTAATATCATAAAATCAAACAAAAGAATATCACTGCCAGCTACATCCACTTGTTTTGGCACTAACTTTCCCAGTAATGACTTAGAGTGTATTTGTGGTTTGGTAATGATATTGTGATACAAACAGTGCACAAACAGTTTACATAATTTAGGGAAGCTTATTTTATCTTGGTCAGTTGCCCTTTGGTGCCTCCATTGTAATGATGGCCTGCAGTTGAACAGGGTATAAAATGAGACGCCACATTGTTTGAAAACTGTTTAATCCAAAGAGCATTTGTTACCACTTGGAAGAGCACCTAGTTTTTCCTCTAAAGCTTTCAACCCCTGTTCATTTTAGTTGGTTAACATAGACTGAGAAACTACTCCCGACATCTAAATGCTGCAAGCACTTGGGTTGTGGCTCCTGTGTTGGTCTACCAGCCACTTTGGCAGGTAGCCAGACACCATTAAGCGGTTCTGTTAAAATCTGAAAATCTATTCAGCTTTTAATAGCAGAAGTATTTAAAGGATGCTGTCAATGGATTAATTTCAGCCGATTCTTACTGGTTTCTTTCTTTGTTTCTACAGAATGGCTCAAAAAGAGAAACTTCAGTGCCTGAAGGATTTCCATAAGGACACTCTGAAGCCATCTCCTGGCAAGAGCCCTGGCACCCGGCCTGAAGATGAGGCAGAGGGCAAACACCCCCAGCGGGAGAAGTGGGCCAGCAAGTTGGACTTTGTTCTGTCTGTGGCTGGCGGCTTTGTTGGTTTAGGGAACGTCTGGCGTTTCCCGTACCTCTGCTATAAGAATGGTGGAGGTAAGGCATGAAACCAATCACAACCAATTATTAACATGCTGTTTTTTATGTTTTTTTATGTTTCTACTTTAACTATTGCTCGATCTTTCCTTCCTTTCACTCAGGTGCATTTCTCATCCCCTACTTCATCTTCCTGTTTGGCGGAGGTCTGCCAGTCTTCTTCCTGGAGGTTGCCCTGGGTCAGTTCACCTCTGAGGGTGGCATCACCTGCTGGGAGAAGCTCTGCCCCATCTTTACTGGTATGTAGCCCCTTTCCCCTTCAATTGATGACCTGATGTGTTGGTTAAAACATCATGTCAGTCACAACACAAATGGTCAAATATAGCAGGGGGACATAATAGGTGTGGATGCTGGAGTGGTTGGTGGATTTATATACCCTCATTAACAGTGTCCCAGCTGTGTCTTCTCTCATGGGGGCTGGAAACCACTCACTTAGTGCTACAGAGTCTAATTTTGAACCTGAGGTTAACATTCACAAGGGAAAACAACAACTTAAACACATTAAGATCCAGCTGGAACTGACATGGTATAAGAAAATAAAGATAAGAGGTTAAACAACAATTTGATCCACAAAAGACCAAAATGAAATGGTGTGTGTAGAGGTTATACGAAGACGTGTTCTCCTCTTTGAGGCAGGCAAAACCTTCCCCAAGAAAGAAAGCCGTTTCCTTAAATTTGTAGTCTATCGACCACTCAAAGACATTCATTCAACGTGCAAGGTGCCATCATCAGGAAGTGATTAGAGCTTCAGTGTCTCGCTCAAGGACACTCCAATAATCTAGGAACCTCCCGATTAATATAAAGCTCTACCTCCTGAGCCATGCCTTGGTGAAGTCACATGATACATATGATGTTACATTCACATTATATACAGTAAATATTACAATTATGCTTTATTGTTTACAGTACACACTTGACTGTTAATACAGCAAATGTTGTTGTCGTCAGCTCCATCCATGGCTCTGACTTGACCGATGAGCACAGTGTCACCAGCTGTTTTTCCTGATCGAGTTACTGGCTTTAGATTTTTCCAGAACTCTGTTGCTTTTCACAGAGGAATGGCTGTGCAACATAAGGCTGAGTCACACCACACTCCTCCAATCAGACTATACCCTGCAACTGTTACCAGGCAACCAGGCCTGCGCTGGTACACCAACACACTGAGGCCTCTATTCTGCTTTAACCTTCTCTAGCTCTCACCTCATCCCCTGTGAAAACCTTCCCTCTTCCGAGAAAGCACATTCGGAGTTCTTCGACGTCTTCCCTGATTTAACTTCAGGTGGAGACGTTGTCTTGTTTTGGCCATCCGCACTCTTCTTTCCTCAGTCTATCTCCTCCTCTCTTCCACTTCTTCAGTCATATTTCCTTCCTTTTCTCCCCTCTCTTCCCTCCTAAGTGTCCCCTTATCAGTTCATCTCACCTCCTCCCTCTCCTCCTGTTCGTCAACAGCCGAATAAGGTTAATGTATTCATCGCCGTCTATTCTTCTCCGAGTGGTATTTTTTGCCGTTCATCACGACATCACGTTCGTGAATCTAGTTCATCAATTTTACCGTTTCGTTATCTTCATTGAATTATTTACTCATGCTGCCGTTCTCGCTTTCACATAAACACGTTTCTGCTTTCTTTTTAGACACATTATCCCCCTCCTGCTGTCTCGCACACACATACACACAAACGCACACACAAGCCGAGACGGCGTACACAGTGTCCCAAATCACACGTTGCTACGGTAACAGCGCGGCAACACATCAGAGAGATGGAGAGGGTGGAGGGGGGGAGAAAAGAAGCAGAGCAGCGAGATCTGAGGAGCCGAGAGATGAAATGATAAAGACAAGAGAAAGGGAGAAATGAAGGCGAGAGGTGAATGGAAGAGAAAAAGATGGTGATGAGAGGAGGAAGGGAAGACAACACAGAGGAGAGAGTGAGACAGAAAAGAGGAATCAATAAGGACTGGTATAGGAGAGACAGCATGGAGGAAACTGGGTGGAGAGAATGAAAAATAAAAGCAATTGAAGCAAGACAAGAGAGGGGAAAGGAAAGATCTACCTTATTTCCGTTATTAAAATCTTTTGATCAAACATGAAATGAAAAAATACAAAAGAAAGACGGAATCGAGACATGTGATTAGTCTCCAGACAGTCTCCAGTTCCAGACATCCAAATTGCTGCCCACGTCTCTGATTTTTCAGAGATTGAAAATGGTCTCATCTTCAATGAAAACAACCGGGTCAGTCAGAGCCAGTCCAAAGAGACAAATGGAGAAAAGTGGGAAAGCGTGCAGGTTGTTTATCCTATAGAAATGACTCTATCTTTGTCTGACATTGAAAAGTTAAGCGCTCCTATCAGCTGCAACTGCTATGCAAACTGAAAATGACGTCAGCAGGACAGATACTGTACATCCGTTGGTACTGATTGCTTACGGCAAAATAACCTCGACCCAAACAGAAGGTGGCAAACACAACGTGAACAAAACGACAACAAAAAACGGTCTAATCATCTGGCAACATGTGATTAGATCTACTAAAGTCGGGAACAAACTTAAAGATTATCGACAACACTCGACACCCCACACATAACAACTGTTTCTACAGAAATAACGGCAGAACATTCTTGGCACCCAAGAAGCACATATTAAATGACTGACTAAATGCATTGAAAATACTTGAAGCAATAGGTAGACTATTATTAGAGTCACGTCGCTTGGCAACTGCCAAAATCCCAGCTCTTGACACATTCTACCAAAACAGAAACAGACATTCATCAGAAAGAGTTCCACATGGAAAAGTGGAAGAAGAAACGCTAAATTTGGATGAGATGGTGCATGGAGAGCTGCGGCTTGGTATTAAAAACCTGATGAAGTGGATTATAGAATAATTGCTACTCTCTCCCTCAAAGCACATTGCAGTTTTGCCATTTGCCTGTGGTTTTTTTTTTTACCAGTTCTGTTTTTATCATTTCTCCCATTCGTCTAGTCTTAAAAAAACATCTTGTGTTGTGAAGAAGTCGAGCCACGAATTATAATATAACTACTATATTCAGGCAGTTAGAGTAATGTAAATGCAGGACTGGATCAGAATCCTTCAATGCTGACCCAAACTAGAACAGACAGGATTACATCCAAATCAGAGGCTATTTATAATCAACATAATAATAATTTGTCTATACCGTTGCTTAATCGTCCTTGTTAGACGCGATCATGTGATTTAATATCTGCGTAATCAAGCCAATATTTCAGAGGTTAATGACACTGGTTGGATGTCATGTCGCCTTGATGCCAGAGTTCTTACTTCAATCTCTCCAACAAGACTTTGTTCTCCCGGATGATTCCTCTGGGATTCATCACGTGTCCGGTGAAAACATGTACGTACATGTCGTATATCAACTGTTAATGTAAACAGACCATGCGAGGTCAGCCGAGGTCAGCAAACGAGCGCAAGAAATGACATCATGGAGGAGGACGCATGTGTTTGTTTGATCAGTACTGTACCATGTGATCCGTGCGAGCAAGCGAGTGTGTGTGTTTATGTGCGCGCGCACGCGTGTGTGTGTGTGTGTGTGTGTGTGTGTGTGTGTGTGTGTGTGTGTGTGCGCGCACGTGTTGTAGAGATGTAGATCCTCGGAGGCTGCTAATTAGTGGAGTGATTAAAAGGACACGATGCGATGGTGAAATAGTTCACACATGCACACAAAGACGCTCGCAAATTCATGCAGATTGTTCACAAGACCCATACGCACACACACTTGCACACACACACACAGACACACAGATGGTCAATGACGTTGAAGGACATTAATTTGGATGAGTGGTCTCTGTTGGCTGTGTGTTGACTGATAGTACACACACACACACACACACACACACACACACACACACACACAAGTTGCACTAATATACTTATGAGGACCTTCAGCAGCCACCGTCGTGACTTAATCTGTATAACCTTAAGCCTAATCCATGTTCAAATCCCAACTCCCACACCTGTTCCCATTTTTGTAGGATTTTCTTATCTTTATATTTGTGTGTAGTAGAAACAGACATACACACACACACAGTTTTATCCTGTCTCACGGCCAGTATTGATGCAATGACTCAGCTCAGATCATCAGTCTCCTAAACATGTCAGACGGGGTTTCAGTGCAAGGGAAACCACTGAAGAGTAATAAAAGACCTAAAACCTGACTGCTGTAGACCTTGAGCAAGATAAAAAAAAATATCAAGGGTATTTATGAACATAAAACTACCATCATGGATACTACTTACTCTTCTGAAATGCCAACTGGTTAAAGCGAAGAAGCAGGAATTTGGCTTTATAGCTTGGTCACGGTAAATAGCCTGAATTGAGAACAGTGTTTCACTGTGCAAACAATGAACACAGTGTTTCTTCAACATGAAAGAAAAAAACACAAATCCCCCAAAACAGGAAGTATCTGTAACACTGAAAAGAGTCGTGCAGAGTCAGGATGTGGGCGGCTGGATTTATCTTTTACCAGGTTCAGTTCACGATCCTAGGAGAGAGTTTTAATTCAGTATTTCGTTCTTTAAGCCTATGGCTGCACCATTGCATCAGATGGAAGTAACCTTTGGCTCTTAACCAGAATTTTTAATCACATTTTGTGGATTTGAATAAACACTCTTTGGCAGCATTGAAGACTAGGACTAGAAGTTAAAGACAGAAATTTCAATTTAATCCTAATCCTATTAATTTCTCAAGTTACACGGGGAAGATGCATAATAACACACAACTTGTATCCACCACTCAACCACCATCTGTGTCTGTTCACATTTCGTGACATGTGACTTGAATGTTTCATAAACTGCTTTTACATCCTGTTTCTTGGCCTGTCACAATCTAGCACCCAAAACCTCACAACATGCACTAATATGGTGAAAATTGTGGCTCTTTTGGAGGAAGTTGTGTTTTTCAGTCACATGAGTAAATGGGGAAATGTCAGTGTTTTTTTTTTTATGTTAAAGCCCCAGATGGTGTTTTGTTTTTAAGCCTAAAATAATATATATTCTTTCGAAGAGGTTTCAGTTAAGGTCATTATTTACTTGCTGAAAATGTTGCTATCCTTGCTGCTTCCAGAAAAGGACAGTTTGATCACATTATGACCCTCAGTTGCTCGAGGCCATTTCACCGGACTGTTGACGTCTTCGTATATCATTAACTTGACCTCTCTCCTCTCTCCAGGTATTGGTTATGCCTCCATTGTGATCGTGTCCCTGCTGAATATCTACTACATCGTCATCCTGGCCTGGGGTCTCTACTACCTGTTCCAGGTAGGTTTGGGAAAGAACACGTTGAAAGCAATAAATTCTTTTCTAATTCTTTGCCTGTCACTTCCTTCATAAATGACTAGCACTGGAGATATTTAATGGTTTTATCAGGGCAGTGTGACTTCTGATTCTCGACTTAAACTTTTGACCTAAGTAGCAGAAATTTCAAGGTTGTCCTGTAAAACGTAAATCTCACACTCAGTGTTCATTTAGAGAGCAACCGCACTGTTCTGTTTACACCTGGCATTAGCATGCATCTTGGTTGATCCAATCACAAGTGGACAGCTCTAAGTGAATGCACCCAAGGCGTTGCAACCACGTCGCTCAGAGTACACACTGAAAGTCTGACTGAAAGTCCACTTACTCATGTTTTGTTTTGCATAGGCGAAAGTATTTACTCATCTATGCAGAAACAGCATCATATTAAAGTGTGAAACAACGAGAAGACATCGCAACAACATGCAAAATGAAGTCTCGTGGGCATGCACATGAAACACTCTATCTGAATCTCATTTGGTCTGCAGAGTCAGTACAACAAAAACTGGATGATTCTGAAAACTAAGGATCCGATCACAAGTGGATACTTGAGCCGCATGTGGAGATGCATTCTAATGCCATTTGTGAACTGACGTACTTCCAGTCAACTGTTTAACTACCGTTTGAAATCATTGACTAAAGACATCGGAGGAAATCTGAACACGGCTTCTCTTTTCGTCCACTACCCTGTTGTCCCGGCATTAACGTGCATCTTGGGTGATCCATATGATCACAAGTGGACAAACCAAATAGCGAATATGTAACTCCTGCTTCTTTTGCATTTTAGTGTTTTCAGCCGGAGCTGCCCTGGGCCAAGTGCAAACAGTCCTGGAACACTGAACGCTGCATTGAAGACACCTACCGCAAGAACAAATCCCTTTGGCTGGCTGCTAACGCCTCCAACTTCACCTCCCCCGTCACCGAGTTCTGGGAGTGAGTTACATAATGACACACATACCTGATCATTTGCATAACCATAAAACATTTTCATATGAAAGTTCAGTTGAAAATGTTTTGCAATTTAGATGCTATCCTACAACTGTGAGTAGGCCAAAACAGGCATTAAGAAACAGAGAGGCAGAGAGGCTTTGTTTTTCTTTGATTTGATTGTCTGGCAGTAAAAGAGAACTGGACACATTTGGAAAACAGACGAATACCAAAGACTGCAGGGTTATTAGGTTTTATATTCTTAAATATTCATCCCTGCCAAACAGACAACCTGTTGAAGCGTCCAAGAGACACGGGAAGTAGCTCACACATCAGTTATTTGGTCTTTGCACACGTAAACACTCACAGATGTGCGTTAACTGAAATCGTCTCAGGCTTATTGTCGCCATGTGATTAAGTGCTGTGACTCGACTGACTTGCACAGATGAACATGCACACTTAAAGAGCTCTCCTTTTATGTTTACAGACATAATGTGCTGGGAATCACCAATGGCATAGACAACATTGGTCCTGTTAAATGGGACCTGGCTCTGTGTTTACTGCTTGTCTGGGTCATCTGCTTCTTCTGCATCTGGAAGGGAGTCAAGTCCACTGGCAAGGTAAATATATGTGTCTGTTTTCTTACACTGTCCCATATTTATTGTTATAGATTCCTGGTTCTGTTTTGCACCGTTGAACTCGCTTTTATCATTGCTGTATCATAGTAACTGCCAGAAACCCAAACAGGATGATGCTCATATGATTTTTTTCATTGCTGCCTGACTAAGAGAACAATAGGGGCTATGTTCAAACTAAATACAGGAAAACTCAAGTTTTCCTAAGGGAACTAAGGACTAAGTGGCAAGTGTATGTGCTTGTAGTGTTATAGATCTAAATTCCTTCTTCTGTTTAACAAAACAGACGTGGAACAATCAGTTTCATGAAAATAGTTGAAAGACAGACAAAAAAAAACATTTTTCATAGCTGATGTGTTTCAAGGGTTCCGAGATCATTTTTTTTAGACATGAAGCGATTTGTGTGCAGGATTGAGTTTTTGTTACTAATAGAGTCTATTACAAACATTTCAGAGGCAGGGGAGAATAAAATACTGTCAGGGCAACATCTGGTTTTACTTTGCTGTTGAGTGTCCTTCCAAAGATATCTCGCTTTGCAGCAGCATTTCTTGAGAAAAATAAATCACCTAATATGAAGACTTCTAGACACAAGAGTTTGACAGACTCCCATGTATGGAAGTTGAACAGTAGCTTGCTAACACCCTAGACTAAGAAGAAATGAAACTTCCTCATGAAAAAGATGGGGTGTAATGGTTATGTATAAACTATGAAGTGTGTTTGTTTGTTTAATGAAGAATATGACCTTTTCACCGTAAAACCTGTAATATATATGGTTGACACAGCATAATATCTGTAATGTTAGCAATGCATTGTTGGGGGAACAAGTTGGCTTGAATAGAAAAGAGGAAATGTATTAAATTAGAAAGAAATGGGAAGATAATTTAAGGATTACAATTCTGTATTATATACACACTATATGTCTCTCTTTAAGAGCTCAATATTCAAGAAAAAAAATCTACGAAAGGGCATTTTTGCACCAGTTACCTTTTTGTATAGTAGTACAGGATGGATGTATTCGTGGATGAATGCGGAAAAGAGAATATTTCAGTGCTTGTTCGATTGCTTGCTACATCAACAACAACAACTCACACCGAGACCAGAGGCAGCTCAATCAGTCCCAGACTACTCTTTTTATAGCCTCAACACTCTTTATTGATTGGTTTGGCCTGATTTATGCTCTCTGGTTGCTCCAAGTTGTTACTCTGGTAATAAAGTCGGTCCTACAAGGCCAAGTGTGGTCACCCCTTTCCAAATAACAGACACTGATACACTGCTATTGATTTAAGGGACAGCCTGTGGTCTGTTCGTGTCATAATCCAAAAATAACTTCCAGAGTTCCCACATTTATCAAACATAATTCCCTATAATGACACCAAAGATATTAGCAAGGAGTAAGTTCACAGCCATGTCATTGCCAAGTCGGACTAAGCTTCAACAACTAATTAATAGACGTTCTCTGTAGAATACAAACTGCAGTAATGTGACCTTGCTTTTCTGCATTGTGATCTCCTTCAGGTGGTCTACATCACAGCCACGTTCCCATTCATCATGCTCATCGTGCTGTTGATTCGTGGTGTGACTTTGCCGGGTGCTAGCCAGGGCATCAAGTTCTACCTTTACCCTGACCTTGCTCGCCTGAAGGACCCAGAGGTAGGTGCCCCTGTGCTGCCTAAGTGAGAAAACCCCATTGTTGGGCTCCTGGTATAGTCACTGTTTATAGAAAGTCTAACATCAATGTGTGCCGCTATCAGACAGACACACATATATAATCATTGCATTGAAGCTATAAGCAGAGCTTCAGGAGCAGGACCACACCTCAACCGTGTCACTTCCGTCATTTCTATAAATACCCTTGTCACCCTCTCCTCCTCTTTTACTCTTGTATACACAACATAGCTTTGAGCACACTCAGAAAAGTCCTACGAGCAACTTCATCAAATATCAATATGGATGTGATATCAATATCACATCCACTTTGCCTCCAAAGCCAAAGCCTGTTTTCAGTAATCCTATGAGGACATATGGTGGGGCCACTTGACAATGAAATTTACTGCCACATATTTGCAGTCTGGGCAGCCCTACCATGCTCCATGTGGTGCCCCATCTCCCCCCAGGCTTTTCCTGCTTGATTCCTGCCCACACTTAACAAGTTCCTCCTCGCCCCATGCTGCGTCCAATGGGGACTTCTCTCCCTCCAAGGACACCTCAGCTTCATGCTATGAATCATTACCCAAGGGCGAGCTTTGTCTCTCACGTCAATCCAGCTTCCATCCCATCACTCTCAGGTTCTGTCTCCCTGGACAGTCCAAGCCATGTCAAACTCTGTCTTTGGCTCAATCTTCCTGACTACTGGAATGGGACAACCTTCTTCTACATCTAATAACTGTCAACATGACATTTGTTTGTACACCGAAACTGCACCTTCTTTTGGCTTGGGGCTACTTGATCCTGGTTCCATCAGTTCTCCTGAGCATACTGTCCTTGTCCATCTTTTCTCCTGCCTACTAGTCCAGTCACTCCTCCAGAATCGGAGTTGTCACCTCGGCCTCCGGCAAGCACTTAATATAATCATGGACAGTCGGTCCTTCTAAGTGGATCACTGCTACATTTGTTCAGATCTTAAAGGTCACGCAGCTGCTCTGTCTTGTCTTGAGGGTAACTGGAGGGCTTTCGGGGTCTGTTATGCCCGGGTGCAACATTAGATTCCCCACCAGAGCTTCTCCACGACACAGCAAAACAGACAGAAGAAGTACAAGAGTTCAAGCTTCATTTACAATCTTTAATAAATCGTTTAAATTCTTGTTGATGGTGTGGTCCTTGCTAGTGAATAGGCTACATATCTGTATAATTGATGCATTAGGCAGACCAAAAACAAGAATGAATAATACAAGGCCTGAACAACCCATAAAGTGCATCCATGGTCAGTAGGCCTCAGCCTTTTTTTTCCCATCCCCCCCCCCCCCCCCACTCATTGCAGGTGTGGATTGATGCCGGCACCCAGATCTTCTTCTCTTATGCCATCTGTTTGGGCGCCATGACATCCTTGGGGAGCTACAACAAGTACAAATACAACTGCTACAGGTGAGTCGTCAGTTCTCAGAGAGGGGCTTAGCTGTAGGGGAGAAGGGGGGTGAAGGGATCGTTGTGTGTTCATTAACAATTCCTCCTCATGACATATGTGTGACATAGGGACTGTTTGCTGCTGGGAGCCCTCAACAGTGGTACCAGTTTTGTGTCTGGCTTCGCAATATTTTCCGTCCTGGGCTTCATGGCACAAGAGCAAGGGGTGGACATTGCTGATGTGGCAGAGTCAGGTACGAGGGTTCTGTAAAGGCAGCAGTGATGGTGGGCGCTGCTTCCTGGTTAATAAATGAAACAACAGTAATTACAAAGAAAAACAGCAACGAAACCCAAAAGAGACTGAGCCAAAAACGTCTTCATTTAGAACTGAATTTAAATAAATGGATTTCTTGATGAATTAAATGGATCCCTTTATTGGTTACAAATGACGGCATCGGAATATGGAAGTTTCCGCAATCAAACACTCCTTGACAAAAGCAGAATGTGAGAAAATATGAACTTTTTGTTGGGGTATCATTTGAGTTAAGGAAGTTGGATGGATTAGGGCATAGATAGAGCCGTAAACAACTTGCTGTGCATTTACAGTGCATCTTGTGCCAACGTCCTAGCTTAAACATACTATCTTAGCTAGGTTTGTTTCTGAGAGGTTTCTTTTCTACTTGCATCTGACAAATTGTCACCATTGTTGTGGCTCCTATGATATATTGGGGTTATTAGTTGATTCCACAAAAGTTTATTTGTTCAAATTCTAGCATCTAAAACTGTCAGATTGATCTTTATTTGACTCATGTTAGGGCCCACTGCCCGACAAAGTATCTCAGTTTTAGAACATGTATTCATGATCACAGAAGACTGAAGTGGTTTGGAAGAGCTTTCATGCACCCTTAAGTGCCAGCATCTTGTCCATGGACTTACAGTGTATCTCTTACTGCCAAAAGCAACTTTGTTTTTGTGAGTTAGCCCAGTTTAAGTTGGAAATCATGGCTGGTTTTCTGATATAATCACACAATAATTTCATTTATGCTTGTTGTTGAAATCCTAAAGCAGAAGAAAGTTGACTGTTTAAAAGTACCAGTTACGGTCAAAGAAAGGTGTTAACACACCAACAGAGAAGTGAAAGCTTTTGGGGCTTTTTTTTTTGCAAAGTTTGAATCTTTTCTGGATTTTACATGCTTTAAACACAAGGCTTTTTGTTTGACATGAAATGAGTCACAAATTTGAAACAAACTTGTCATTTGTCATTTTTGCTGAGAACAGAATGATGGTATTGTTAGCGTCAAATGCTCTGTGAAACCCAGGCTTCATCTATTGCCCCGAGATTGATGCAGGTTTAGCTTAGTGCTTTCCACTAACTTCAAACACTGTCAATGCTGCCAGCCCAGTTGATACGTATATTGGACAATTCTGTAGTCTCCATGGCCAACTTAATTTTTGCAGAATTGTGCAATAACAACGTTTGTGTTTGGCAAGTGGGTTGATGTTCCACAGTTACCAAAGAGTAGAAGTATATATCAAAGGACCGAGCATGGTAGATGAGCAACATGGAGTTCACTTACTAATAAAGAAGTAATGTTCCAGCCCAAAAAGTGTCTATGAGCTGTAGATCTAAGAATAGACGTGGTGAAGTGTTCAGCTAGGAAGAAGATTAGAAACACTGCAAGTAAGTCTGCTTTAACTGTGACTGCTTGATTCTGATGTACATGACAGATGATTTGATGTTCAGCATTTGAGATGACATTTTACAGTGTGGTTTACACAGTACAGTGTAAGCACATATGCTGTGGCTTCTGTTGACTTAAGGACATACTAAAAAGAAAAAGTACGATATGAAAGGTTTTATGTTTATGTAGTGTTTTATATTTTGTATAGTCCATTAATAACTTATCACGCTATTTTGTGGATCCTGTTTCATGAATAATATACTCCAGGTTTGATTAATGTTCTGCTAGCATTTCCCCTCTCCTGTTACCATTTTTGGAGTCAACGCGGTGTTTGGTTGGATGCCTTGTCATAATTCTCAACAAAAACTGAACATACTTATGTTGTTGCTATCAGCTGCAATGCTGTTTTTGCTGTTACGACTGCTTCCTTGTTTCTTGACTTCTGTTTTACAGTTCTCAACTTAGCATCAACATCAAATTAGACCTCAGAAAAAAAAAAGCCTTTGCTTTTTTTATTGGACACCCCAGTTTGCATCTGCTGCTGTTTTGCAACGGCCATTTTGCATTCTCTATTAGAAAGGATCATGCTTGATTCAGGCAGGGATGCAAAATGGCTTGAGTGACGTAGCTGTCAACATATTTAAATTGTTTGTGAAATCAAGATGTGCTTGATTTACCTTTTCAAGCTGTTGTCTGGAAATGTAAATCAAGCATACCTTAAGCAGATTTAATGCGAGTACGGCAATGTTTACAGTGTTTTACTGTCTTTTTACCTTCACACAACACACATGCTAGTTACGATCCACTACACTTAGTATGCTTCACCATTTCTCTCATGACTTACTTCCACAGAGATGCTGTTACAGGATACTTTACATTACATATAACACTGTACATGTTCTTTTTTTTTTACTGTTCTGTTTTCCTTGTAATACATTGTTGTAAATGGTATGAAAATGTGTCATGTGTTAAGTGCATACAGCTAGTAATGTGTCATAAGTAATGTTTACAATAAAGTAAGTCACAGGTAAGTAATGATGTGCATTGGACATACTTATTAGACAACACTTAGCTTTATACAAACACATAACACACACACACACACACACACACACACACACACACACACACACACAAAACTATTCTCTTTATTGTAGCCCAGGTTTAATCATGCATCCATATCTGGTTCTGCGTCTCCATTGTTTGGGCTGTTTTCTTCCCACAGGGATGCAGATCAGATGAGCTTATCATGATACTAATGTTGCCCCCCCCCCCACACCCCTCTGTCTCCTTTTTACACCCCCAAACCCCCTCCTCTGCAGGTCCGGGCCTGGCGTTCATTGCCTACCCCAAGGCTGTAACCATGATGCCTTTTCCTACAGTCTGGGCAGTTCTCTTCTTCATTATGCTGCTGCTGCTTGGCCTCGACAGTCAGGTTAGCAAAAAAACATGAACACGTGAAACTGTTAGAGCCACAGGAGTCTAGACGTTAAGGAAATGCTGATAACATCAAACTAACTGTCAAACGGCTTTTACTGAGAAAAACACCTAACTGCTCGTGGGTAAACAGCAGCTGCCTCTGAACAAACTTAAAGGGTGTTTTGTGTTTCTGTGATCTGTGCATCTGGAAATTAAGACAAAGATATACAGGTTTCACCCTTTCTCAATCAATCACATGCTGATTAACATTAACAAGAATCAAACTAGAGAAACAAATAAACAGCTCACACACTGCAGGGCTCTAATGTTCGGATATTTAATGCAGCGGAACAGTAACTGAACAGTGATGCCCTGCAGTGTGTGAGCTGTTTTGCAGACTCATATTAGTACTTGAATACATATCATGGAATGATGCTGTAAAATGACAAATTAATTACAAATTCAAATAAATTCTTGTTTTTTTCATCTGGCAAGAGGCCAAACCGCTCTGAATAGAGGTTATTTAATTATAGTTCACTCATTTTTACATGTTATACTTGTCTTACTGGGAAAACTGCTATTTTAAGACTACAATATGAAAATAGATACTATTTGCAGTACCATTGTAGCACATTTAATTTCAGATACTGGCATTTGCTTCTGCTTCTTTAAAACACCTGAACCAAGTTGACAAAAGCCATTTGTTAAAGGGCTAAACATTGATTTAAAAAAAAAAAAAACATCACCCCCTGAAAGTCAAGGTGTTTGGAATCATTAGAAACAACAGCAAGGAAAGTTAGACTACAATACCGAGATATTCAGTAATATGACATCCAAAGGAAACTAAAACTACGAGAACCAAAAGATCTAAAGCTGTACAGTCTAAAGTGGCAGATCATGTTGTCTGTGGATTTGTATCCATCCCTTTTTTCTCATAACACCACTGCGTCTCTGTGTCCTCCCCGCTGCAGTTTGTGGAGGTGGAAGGGCAGATCACATCACTGGTGGATCTGTATCCGTCCTTCCTACGGAAGGGTTACCGCAGAGAGGTCTTCATCGCTATCATCTGCTGCATCAGCTACCTGCTTGGACTCACCATGGTTACCAAGGTAACGACACGATGAACAGTGAACATAAAAACTGCCAGAAGTCACAACCAGAACATTTAACATCAGAAAAAACTAGAACTAGAACAAACCTCAAAAAACAGTACTAGTACTTTTTCGTTTTTCACAATTACAGTATTTATCCAGTATAAATATGCACACAGTTCTTATTGATAATTGTACACTGTGGCTGCTGACCTTATTTCAGGCTCTAGCCCACAGCTCAAGAAACCAGGAACAACAGTGTTCAGACAGCTATTAGTGTCTGTCTCAGGGGAGATGACAAGCGGCTATTTATACTGTCAAGTCATGAGAACTTCCTTTCCCTTCCCTGGTATTAATAGATACAGTAGACCTGACTTAGCTTTTCCGAATCTTTCTTGTTCTCTTCCATCTCTGTATGAACATCTGTGCATGTGTCATCCTTCCAACACCTGCTGCTGTTCACCAATAGATCCGTCTCACTGCAGACATTTTGTCAAATGTTCCTGGTTTCTGGTGTTATGCATGCCGGCTCGCCTGTTTGGACACCTACACAAAATGGAACCATCGCATTAGTTATGCCTGAGCTTTTTCTGATATGACAAATCAAAACTGGTAGCACAGTCTGCTATTAGGAATGTCTATCGAGGCTTCGCACAGTTTAAAATGTTGACCTTTAATGAAAGCAATGTGGTTAATTCACCCAGATGTTTCAACAAATCACTCAATTTTCTATAATCTTTATTCTCTACAGAATTAGAAATTAAACATAATATTCACAAGTGTGTTTCCATGTGTGTATAATCACTTGATGAATAAGAATTGTTGTTTTTATTAAGTTAGAGTGAGCCTTTTCGTATCTACAGAGGAAGGTGGGTCTTCTTCTGCCATATTTTAAATACTCCAGAATGGACAAACTAAACACGGGTTCAAGATGGGGCCTTTTGTGTTTTTTAGGATTTTTGAAGTAAAGCCCATGCGCAAGTGCCCAAAAAAAGAAACTGCAGTTCCTCAAACGTCCACTTGAGGCTGGCTCCAGAAGTGAGTCAGTCTCCATAAGTCCCCATGTTAAAATGTCCAGCTTCACAGCAGAAATAAACATGTTTACAGCCTGGTACAAAAAACAGTTTTGGTCTCTATAGCTAATTTCCCCGTTCATGACAACTGTACTGAGGGTGAATTTTTATACAACTCACCTGTTCAGATTATATTAAGGCTTAAAGTTATGCAGGATTAAGAGCGTGCCACTACAGGTACCCAGGTATCCACGTCTTGTCCATTTTTGGATTAGTGGGGAGCCGGGGGAGGCAGGACTGCCAAGATGGCGGAACTCTGAGCCACCATACTCTGAGCTTCACGACGGCTCTTTAGAAACCTGTGGGTGACATCACAGAGACTACGTCCATGTTTTATACAGCCTATGCAAGACATGTTACCTTGAATTACAGACAAACTTCATCAAAATCAGATCAGTTTTACAAAATGTATTGCACCTTCAGAGCCTTTTTTGTATGCCAAAACGTTTGACAGAACTTCTCACCTTGACTGAAACTGCTGGGTTACAAGATGAAGTTAACATGAGTCCCTTTTGGTTGCAATTACTGATACAGACATTTGTCACACAAAATAGAAATGTAAAGTAGTTAATCTCCCTCTGAGCTGAAGGCCTTCCTTTTGTCCAGGTAATGAGAGATAAAATATTCACAGGTTCAATCAGTTATGATACCACAAAACAAACAAGACCTTAAATTAATCTAGATTCTGCTTTTATTTTATGTAAATGTTAGTGTTAGTCAGTCAAACGTCAACAGTTTCTCTACGTAATCTCGCGCTCTCGTTTGTCTCCAGGATGATCACGCTTTCACCTTCTATCATCACTTTTTTCTTCATCCATCCATCCTCATCCTCTCCACCCTCCCAGACCTCTCTCTCTCTGTTCTCACACAACATTCAACCTTCTCACTGTCATTCTATTTTCTTCCCCGCCCTCCCACCTCCCTCACTCCTCTTCTCTCTTTCCCTCCGTCGTTCCCATGACAACATCTTTTTATGGCTGCGGTGGCCTGGTTCAAGTTTAGGATTCCCATGATTGTTAAAACAGTTTTCACACTGGACACACACACACACACACACAAAAGTGAACACACATGGGATTTACGCACATGCTGAGACACAGCAGTAGTCTGGCCATATCTGCTTGTAACATCATATAATATAATATCATAATGATTATTTCATGATCTTTCAAGAATTTAATGTATAATTAAGAATTTTTATTGCAGTTTAGTTTAATTTAAGTGTAAAATCACCTTTCCGTCCTAAAAATGTGTTTTTCTTTGTCTGTTTGTCTCTCTGCAGGGTGGCATGTATGTTTTCCAGCTGTTTGATTACTATGCAGCTAGCGGTGTGTGCCTTCTGTGGGTGGCATTCTTTGAATGTATAGCTGTTGCCTGGGTTTATGGTGAGTACAATAACAAAGCACTGTGAACCTGATGTATACCTCATTTACTTGCTGACTTTAGTGCAAAATAAATGCTTTTAATGCATTTTAATGTCTCCATGCACTGAATGTGACATCCGGTTGTCTTTGCACGCTTGACTTTGGAATAAATGGCCGAGTTAGATGACTGTACAGTTGCAAATACTGGAAGGTTTTGGCTGTACATTTGAAATCAGATACATTTTTTTTGCACAGAACAACATTTTAATGTCTTTTGTTGAGGTTAATGGAGGCCGCAGGGCCATTGTTGGAACTTTATGAACGATACACAAAATCTTCTGAAGTCATAGAAGTCATAGCAACTGAAAACCATTTTCTGCATTGCACTTTTGCACATTTGCGTTGATAAATTTGGAGTTATGTAAGTGCACAGAAAGTGTCTATTTTTCCTACATTACGTTACGTGAAGCACTGTGAGTTACTTGGAAATGTACATAAATTATCTCACTCTGCCTTATTAATTGCTTTGGAATAAGTAGCCCTGGCACATTCAGTAACTGAGCAAGTTTTTACTTGCAAAAATATTCAGAAGTATTTTGAATTCTTCGCAGGCGTTGATAATTTCTATGATGCGCTTGAGGACATGATGGGCTACAGACCAAATCCTTGGATGAAATGGAGCTGGACTGTTATCACTCCTTTACTGTGCATGGTAAGATCCTGCTGTTCTCATCCTGATAAACACTAAAGCCACAATCATTGGTTAACTTCAGTCTGTTCATGCAGACCTGAACTTGACTCTCTCTTCCTCTTTTTGTTGCATAAATCTTTTGTTCTGCTTCCTAAAACTTACATACTCACAATAATATCATGTCCTGTCATTTCTGCTTTCATGCATGTTTGCATCAGTTTTTTTTTACAGACAATTCAGCATTTTGGTCATTTCAGTAACAGCAGGCAAAAACAAATTTTGTTTTTTCATGAATCTGCTCAAACTGTAGCTCTATCCCTATTAAAACATTTCCTCCTTCTCTCCAGGGCTGCTTTATCTTCTCCTTGGTCAAATACAAGCCATTGACGTACAACAAGGTCTACAAGTATCCTGACTGGGCCGTCGGAATAGGTTGGACTCTGGCCTTGTGCTCCATGATCTGCATCCCCATGGTGGTTGTCATCAAGATCATCCGATCTGATGGGCCGCTCATCGAGGTGGGTGGAGAAGCAATCCACTATGTAGCTGTCAAATGTTTTTTTTTTTTCTTCTGTTTGTCCTCTCTCCGCTAACATACCCTCCTCTTTCACTTCTCCAATCCTTTTCCTGCAGAGGATTAAGGCGGTGGCAGCCCCTGTTCGCGGCGGAGCCAGCTCCCGTCCGGCAGACCATCGCGGTCTCAAGGAGCTCACCTACCCGCTGGATCCCAATGGGAACAAGGGCCTGCTGATGAAGGCCCCCACCCACACCATCGTAGAAACCATGATGTAAAGGAATGAGGCGGAGGCTCTCCATGAGAACGCTCTCCTCTCCTCTCCTGTCCTCTAAAATGCTTCTAAAGCTAGCTAGCTTTCTGTCTATCTGTCTATCTGTCTGTCTGGTGGACTGATAAGGGTTTTAAGGAAAAAAAAAAATGTTCCAGTTTCAAATCTTTTAGGAATACTTTGGAAGTAGTTTGCTCTTGGTGGTGTTCTTAAGAGGGTAGCAATCACATTTCAAATCTATTTCTGAATTACTCACGAGTTGTTTTTGTTTTCCTATTCGTAATATTCATGTGACTACACTTCCCACTCTTGTCTTGTTTAAAGGCAGAGTGGCGAAATAGCACCAGCCTCTGGTCATACGCTGGTAGATTTCTGTTCCACCAGCTACTTTTGCAGAAAAAACCAGCCAGAAAAAAAGAAGAAGAAAGTGGTTATTGAGTCTTGGAATCAAACAGCCTTTTGTAGCCACAATATGAAAAAAAAAAAAAGGTTTCCTACATTTATCACAGATCACCAAAAGCAGTTTTTTTTGGGGGGAGCTGTTCTTGGAACATATAACATCTCTTTGCCTGTGATACGAGGAACAGGGTGCACTTATTTGAGGCATGTGCCATAGGGTTCAACTTCGGCTTATTCTCTTCTACTGAGGCCCAGTTGAGGTAGATGATCGAGGCGCTACAGGTACAGCATCATTTTGTTAAAAATGATGTGTTATTTTAATCATATCACAATTAGAGACAAACTCTAAATAAATTAACATCCCCCCCTTCAGTAATCAGAAATCCTGAAAAACATATTGATGTCGTTTCAGCTGCTTAAACTTGACCATATTTCAAAATGTGGCTGTCACAGGGAAATGATCCTAATCCTACGGTTTTTACATCCTGTTTATTTATTTTTTTCTGTCCAAATCTTAAAAAAACTCGCAGAAAATCCAAAGCTGCAGCCACCAAAGTGAAACTCTTTTCCTTTGCCGCCTTTTTTTTTTTACCCTTAAAATCATAGACCAGCCACAAGCATGCTGAAAAATTTAGACATTCGAAAATATTTCATTGACACAGCCAGGATAGCCTATGACCGTTATGAAACCAGAGTTTCTGGTTCTTGAACGCACCTTAGCTCACGTATCCCCCAACTTCCATAGCCATAAACTATGGGTCAAAGAGAAAAGTAGCACTGAGACAGTGTCGGGGAAACCCGCTCCTGCACAAAGAGAGACGTATCTGAAAGGATTTGAAGTGTGGAGGTTGAACCCTTGAGTGTGTTGTCTGTGGCGTACTGTACAGTAGTAGCTAATCAGTCTATCTATATCTATCTCTCTATCTATATTTCTCTGTCCTAGACCAGTTTACAGTACATTAGTGACTGCACTAGGCACTCTTGGCTTACAATTTTGGATTGGATTTATTTTATTTTCCACAGAGGAATTTACATTATTATTAGTTTTTTTTCCTCTGTCAATGTTTAGATTTTTTTTATTAAGACTATAATGTTATTGGTATTCACTATTGATGATAATTGCTGTAGTTTTACATAGAAGAAGGAACACTTCTTTCATCTGGTGAAAATACTAAGCTATTATACAAATCATACATTTACAGTGGCAGCCATTGTAGTTACAGTCCTCATCATGCATCTCTAGTGTTGGTCCTGCCAACACTTCAGTTTTTTTTATTTTTTATCATCGCACAAACAAACAATGCAACTGATTTTTCCCAAATATTTTTGCTTGTGGGGTGTGGGTCAGTGAGCATATCGATGTACAGTTAAAAAAAAATGGGAATTCTACAATGGCTCCATCTGTAAGTTTGTAGGTGTTGGGGGTTTATAGCTTTTTTTCCTCTTCTGTAAATACCAGGGGACAGTATTTAATTTGGATACATTCATCCAGACAGGGCACTGTAGCCAGTGGTTAAACAACTTGTCACCAACTCAATGACTCAAAGCAACCGTTGGTTCGGTGACACTCGCAACAAATCAGCCAGAGTCAGACTGTCGACTCGTCTGAGTGTCAAACTCCTTTCCAGACACTGTGAAATGTGGCAGCTGGCTGCAGGCAAATTGGAGCCAGTGAATAGTTTGGTCAGGTTTTTTTCCACGGTCGCCATGTTGTCGTCACCTCTCTTAAAATGAGAGCTGAGGACCCAAAAACGCAATTAAAAGTTCTAAAAATGAATGATTGGCAGTGCAAGTTTTACCTACACATCCCAGCTTAAATAAAGTTAGTGCAGACTGGATGTGTCATAAATAATCCTACAAAACTACAAAACTCAGACTTGACTGCCTGGAATTCAGATCAACCAAAAATCAAAATAAAAAGACAACATTCGTGAACTTCACTTCTGAACTTCGAATCTACTGTAGTTATTAAAAGACACCCCTAAAACCTGCACTAACATATGTGCATAGATTAGCCTTAACTTCAGCTCTTTTAAAATGTCTTAAGACTTTTAATGACCTGCAGATTTCATGAAATCAAAACTGCCAGTAGGTAAACTTTACTTAACTTTACGTTGACATGGCTCCCATTGAAACCAGCAACATCCGAACTCCGTTAATCACTGGTGCGGTGCAAAAACGTGCCCTGCGATACATTAACACTCTACGTATCTTGAACTCTGGCTGATTGTTTTTATCAAACATTAAAAGTGAAACTACATTACATTCTTCATGAAAATAGAGGGCCATAATATTAACAACTTGACCTATTAGCAGACTATCTGAGAAGTATGACAATTATTACTGTTACATTCATTTTAATATGTCTGTGTAACAAGGGGTTTCCCATGTGTATGTGTCACCAGCGACCATCCACTCAGGACCTTCTCTGTAGTGCTTTTATCTACTGTATAGCTGCATTAAACCCAGCGTCCAAAAAAAAAAAAAAAAAATTGGACTCATGACTGTGGGTGACAAAGAGCGAACATTTAATGGTAGCAATCAAAACGGATGTTTTGATGCAGCTTGGAAGGCACTTGATGAGTTCTTTGCCACACAGAATGGAAAATCACACACCTTAACTGCCTATTTTGTCCACAATCAAAGACAAAGAGAGAGAGAGTGAGTTTTAATTGCACCTTATTTGTATAATTTGGATGATGAGGCCAAATAAACACTGCCATCTTTTTATTCAGGGTCCTCATTGGCCTCAGAAATGATAATAATAATAAAAAAAAACATTGAATATTGTCAAAACACTTGAGGTTTTTTGCTTTAGGTGCTTCTCTTCTCCCAGACATATTAAAATAGATCAAAAACGATTCATCAGCTATACAGTTATACAGTAAACATGCATTGCAGGAATTTGACCAACAAGGTCACATCAATGTGATCGTGAGACCAGGGCTTCATTTTCATGCTTCATCTAAGCTTTGATCATCCATTTTTTTGTGTCTGTTTATTGCATTTTTATTTCAATAGAATAAAGTAGTTCATATCATTAAAAGGGATTTGTGAAACCAAATCCACAGCAGACATCTATTTTCATACAGTAACAAACTTTTCCTATATAAGTCGTCTTTGTACAGTTAAGCTCCCATTGCAGATCTCCCATTTTAATACAGATAAAAAGCTTCATTTTAATCTTTAAACTTTTTGTACAGATCTGGTTCTTGATTCCTCCTGAAGGATCTTTGCTCTAGGGTTAAAAAAAGAGAAGAAGAATCTGTGAGGACCTTCCAAAAAGAACAACAGCACAAAATTATTAATGGCATTTTTTAAAAAAACAAAAATTGCACACAGGGACAGTTAAAGATTCTGTCTCACCCTTTTAGTTTCGTCTACTCAGGTTTTCAGCGTTGGTGTGTCTATAAAAATTTCACGAAGATGCACAAAAGGCAAAAAAAAAAAAAAAAGTTCAATATTGTGGAGACTTCAAGAAATAGCTGCCAATAGCTAATTAAACATCTGTAGCAAAGAGTAAAAACGCAGAGACAAAAATATGCCATGAAATATAGAGTCTGACTTTCCTAGTGCTAAGATCTTTCCTTTGGTGGGGAAACATGGACCAGAAATAATAACTAATGCAGTCATTTATTGGTTTATTCTGCCTCTCTGTGTATATTTACATTATGTACCAGTCCCTCTGCCTTCTTACACTCCCCATCAGTTAGCCTATGTAAGCTTCCCGTTAACCTAAGCTAACCAGTTTTTCCTCAGAGATAATGAATTTGCAAAAGAATCGAAGCATTAGTGATGCACAAGTTTTTACCGCCGAATGTTGAAATGTGAGTCACCTGCGGGTGAATGTAAAAGTTTCTGAAGATTTATTTTTTAGGGTGAAGAATTCATACCTTTTTATTTTTCATCAAGCTTGTTTTTATTTGAACTCAGCAGTGTCTTTGTCTTATCTTGTTTTTTTTTTTGATTGTGCGTCTGTCACATTTGCCTTTTGTATTCCAAATATTGTGTATTTGAACCTCTGTCATTGGAGTAACATGTACAACTATCAATCAAAAAAAAAAGAAACAAAAAAAAGCTACAATTTGTTACGTGCAATACTTTGTAGAATACTTATTTTTCATGCTGTTTTTTCCAATAGGTGATACTAACCTTTGAAGTAAGACGATAGCCTGTGAATTATTGAGGAAGATCATTTGAATCTTCAGGGTCCAGTTAAATTAAAATCCTGCCACAAAATGCTCTGCAGTGTGGAACCAAACTAAACCACTATTCCATCAAAAAAATTGTGTGGTTTGAAATGCACTGAGAATAAAATGATGAAGTGACTCAAATTCATCACACAACTGAATTTCTTTGCGAAATACTATTTTTTATTTTTTTGTGACAGACTGCTAAGTTGGGAGTTTGTGAGGGGTATGAAACACAGTAACACTGCCACTAAGCCCACCATCTCTCTACCTGCGTATCTTTTATCTCAGTACTGCTGTGTTGCTAAAAAATCAGGCGGCCTTCCAAAAGCATGCCACCACCAAAGTCCACCAATTCTAACCAGTACCTTATAAGGCCTCATTTTCTTGTGATGGAACAAAATACCTTGGAGTAATTCTGGCTGCTTTTGGGAAGCTTGCACCTCAGCAACGAGAGCAGTAAATCCAATAAAAAAACAAACAAAAAAAAAAAACAGATTACATCATATCAAACGTGGGCTTTTCTTTAAAACCTTGTATGCAATTTCTTACATTCTGCTTATTCAGACATTTCTATTTGAATTCAACTCCGCCAAACCCTGCAACCTTAGTGCTTTATCCAACAAACTGAGAAACCAAACTGCATCCACACAGAAACAGAGCAGCCTGATTTTCAGTTCCCAACATTGCCTTCATCGTGTTCACGATGAAAACGCCACCATATCTGCAGGATTCTGAATCTGATCTGTCTGTTTCTGTGCTACAGATGCAACATTAGACCATACTGATGTGATCTTCGGGCCATGTAGATGTGACAAAATCCGTTTTATCGCTGAAGTCAATCTGTGACTCTGCGTGGCTGCGAAGGAAGATAAATGGGGCTCCATTTCCTGGCATCATCCTTAACGCAAAGATCACCTTCGTTCATTGGTTTGAGGGTTGTAAAAGATGTCGTCTTTTTACCTTTTCATTGAAGTTTTGACTTTGGAGGGACAAGATTCTAACAATGAAACTTGTAAACAAACAAAAAAAACATCCTTTCCTCCTTTTACTTGCTTAAATGATGGGGATCTCAGCGCTAAGTCATCTGGGAAATGGAGTCCCGCTCATCCTCCACATCCTCTCGTCAGACTCATTCTGATCATGGTCTCCAATGACAATGCCTCTGTCTTTCCTGCATTATACTGTATACCAGCCCTTCCTTTTTGAGAATGTACATGGGAAAATGTTTTTTAATTCTTGATGAAGGAAAAAAAAACATTTCTAAAAGAATTTGAAAGCTTTTATTTTTTATTTCTATGGCCAACCTGTAAGCTAGAAAAAAAACTGAAAAAAAAAATATGTGTTTGAACAGGTTTTACAAAGGTGTAAAACTTTTTTTATTTCTTAATAAAAAATTTGTCTTCAGAAAACGAAGCTTGTGTTTTTGTGTCTCGCATGATTATCGAATATTTTTGGGTAATGTCAGCATATGAAGTACATAGACACTTACTTCCTGAGACAACATTTACACACATATACACATGGATTATTCCACTCAAGTTCAATTTCCCAACTCAGGGGACTTATGTACCAAAATCCCTTTGACAACATAATGAACTCTAATCCTACAAAGCCTGTAATACAAGATTTAAAGTATTCAAGCCAACGCATGAGGCTGCATTCCAGCACATTCACTCGCTGCTGCTTCAAATACATGATATCAAATAGGTTGAAAACTGTCCTGTGGCAATTTCAATAACAGGGTAACTGTAATGTGTATGTAATTAAGATCATCTGGCCCCTGACTGTATGGCTGTTTGTCCGTATTATCATAATTCAAAACCTCCAGAAGCAGTTTGGACTCATATATAAATTATATAACTTTTCCCAGTAAGCACTGATTAGGCCAAAGATGTCTATGCCTAAATTTGGCAGGACAATTTCAGTATTTTAGACGTCACATAGAGTTATTTTTTCAGACTAAACAGATGCTTACATATGGTATTTGAATGCTGTTGAAACAGTTATGTAACGACCCACATAATCAAATGTGGCCTTTTTTTATGGCGCCCTTAAAGTCTGAAAAGATTTTTTTTAACCTTTTGCACACAAATAAATAGATGAAAAAAATATTACGAGAAGTGCAGGTATAATCTCGAGAAATACATGTTCTTTTCACATGATCAGTGCAGGAGTTTGCAGGAATTGCAGTTCCTCAAACAGCCACTTGAGGTTGGTTCCAGAAGTGAGTCAGTCTCCGTAAGTCCCCATGTTAAAAAGTCCAACTTCACAGCAGAAATAAACATGTTTACAGCCCGGTACAAAAAAAAACAATTTTGTTCTCTATAGTTAATTTTTCCATCCATGACAACTGAACTGAGCGTGAATTTTTAAAGATTTACCTGTTCGAATTCTATTACGTTTTAAAATTATGTATAATTAACAGCGTGGGCCGCTTTGATTGACAGGTGGGTGCTGTTACAGGTGGCTTGTTTGAGCGCCTAGGGGGTCATTCAGTTATTTCTTTGCAATGATCCATTGAATCCACTTTTAGTTTAAGGACTTTTTTTCTACAATCTATGGATTGCATAGATTGCAAACCTTCACCACTGTTACAATCCAGGTTTCTATCAGCTTTGAATGCTATGGCATGTGCTGTGAATCTCTTTCCTGTGGACCTGTTGTGTGTCTGATGAGCTGCAGGTGAGCCGCTATGATTGGTTGGATTGAATAATTGCCCAGGTGGTTCCTGGTAGGTGATTGGTTCTTTCATGGTAGCCTCTGCTGATAATAGGCCGGCTGGCAGCAGGCTCTCCTTTTGATATGTGTGCTCTGTTAGTAGCAAAAAAAAAAAAAAAAAAAAAGACTTGAGGCAAAAACCTTTGCACCCCTGGGAACTGTTAGGGTGAGTAATATTTGTTCACCCTTTGACGAATGTGTTTTTCCAAAGTTAAGAGCTTGTGTTGGCTTCATGGTGGCACTACAAACCCACAGAAAGCGAGCTAAATCAATCCAACCCAAGCTTACCTAAGCAAACAAAAATAAACCAAAACAGAAATCACTTACCTAAGCCCCTAAAAACAGGAGGAAACACTGCACAAACAACCCCCCCAACAAATTAAGCTGCATGTTCTGAAATAATGGCAGTAAGTGGCCCTGTGAAGTTTCTGGAAGCTGCTACAGTTTATGGAATATTTTGACCCAAACATCCGTTTCACAACAGGGAAATAAAGGCTCAGACATACTGGTGATTAATAGAAGCTGGGTACTGAACACAGCTAATTTTCCCAGACTAATTTTCCCTCAATAGCTGCGGTTACATGAGCTTTTTTTTTTTTTTTTTTTCAAATCAAATCAACTGACTCCCATGAAAGTATTTACATGAGCGCTATACAAAATACTAATTTAAAATGTCCTGTTAATGCGTCATAGCGAGTAATCAGTAATGACAGAGAGCTCTTTCAGGCACAGTACAAATCCAGTTCCTTATTTTTATTTGATTTATAATTTCGTCTGGAAAAGTTACCACACAAATACCAACACAATATAACATGATTGTTGCTCCCATGTGACCCAGCAAAAGCTCCCTCCGTTCAGTCAGAACGCTGATGTTTGTGGCTTGGACCTGCTGGTAATAACAACATGAATGTTAATTTTTGCTGTCATGTTACCAAAGTCCAAGCTTTAAATAACTGACACTCTAGAGAAAGAAACACAACGCTGACATTTCCATTCTCTGCCTGCCAGCTCCAGGAATAGACTTTGCCGCTGAGAATTTCTCTTTCCAATTCATCTTCCTGACAGTTTTTTGGCCTTAACACAGAACAAAAAGCAAAAACAAAATCTGTGTGTTCTTAAGATTAGTGTTTCATGGTGCTTTCGCCTTTTGTTCTATGGTCCAAAAATAGAAATAAGACAGGAAATGGAAGAGGCAAAGCAAAGCGAGGAATGATGTGAAAATCAAATGTGACCAGTTTTGATCCCAGGATGTTGTGGTAACTCGGTACAGGCCATAGGGACACCATGAATGCACGTTTTCCCATTTGTTTTTGCAGATTTTTCCCCATGTTTGCTCCCATTTGGCATGTCCATTTCCCTCCACACTGTAGCCCACTTACTACTAACTACTGACTTCCTGTAGAGGGTTGCATCATGACATGTAGCACCTCGTTCACACAAGATTTTGCCATAATTTGGCCATAATTCATGGGATGTTTTCCTCTGTGTCCTTGGTAACCACAGGAACCACACTAAGAAAACACCAACAAAAATCCAAAAGAAAAAAAAAAAAAAAACATTAAATACAAATGAATGAGTGTGGGGCAACAGCAGCTTCATATTTAGAGCAATCTCAGAACCCATCAGCGATCATCTGATGGCAGTGTACCCTCTGTTGAGCAACGGTGAATGTTTTCTGGGCTTCCGGTGTAGCCAGCACAAGCCAGCAAAGACTTCCTCTGCAGTCCGATTGGCAACTTGATACACAAAAATGATATGAAAGACACATTTCTGATAATCTCTACACACATCTGTTTGTAGAAATTAGCAGTTCTGCCTCTTTTGCTCTTCACACAGACTGTTTCAACCAAAGCCCGCTCAAACTGCAAAATAAAACTAGGACACTACATGATATGTAACATATCATAAAAATTAAGCTTCAGGCCGCATGAAATCTGACCATTGGTCAGGTACTAGGATTGTCAGATACTGTATGGCTGCCAGATTTGGCTTTTTTTGGTTGACATAACTAAGTATTTGAACCTTTAAGGACATAACTGCTGGTGTTATACCTGTAAATGTGACACAATATTTTACTTTCTGAATGATTTTATTAAAGACAAGAGCAAGAGTGACACGTTTTAAACTTAAATGTTAACAGACTTTGCATTACTCATAATAAGTCATGTTTAAAATGAACATGAGGTTCAATTTGTATCAACTTCATGCAAGTTTAACGTATTCCATGCAATTTATTCTTTATCTGACTCCAGATGTGAAAGAAAGGAAGAACTGTTTTTTTATTGGTTTAGATTTGGTGACATTGCCATTACAAAATGATAATTGTGACAATGAAAATATAATTGTTACAGAACAGTGCATTTTTATGTAACTTTTATTGGTCTTTTTTTCATTTTAAACGTTAGTATTGGCCCCTGGGTGTCTTCACATTGTTAAATCTGGCCCAAACCTGACCTGGGATGTGGCTCAGCAGGTAGAGCAGGTTGTCCACTAGTCAGATGGTTGGTGGTTCGATCCCCAGTTCCTCCACTCTGCATGTTGAAGTGTCCTTGGGCAAGATACTGATTGCTGCTGTGTGAATGAATGGTTAGCTCCTAAAACTGACAAGAAGGTGAATGTGATATGTAGTGCAAGTGCTTTGAGTGGTCAGAAGACTAGTAAGGCGCTATATAAGTACAGTCCATTTACCTTTTTATAGGATTTTCATGTTAGACCAATATTCACATTCTTGCTCTGTTTTTGGGCTCATGACAAAATTGGGACAGTGTAAAGTAAATCATATAACAAGGCTGGCACAGAGTAAGGGGGAAAAAAGATACAAGTGTGTCAGACTAATGATAACCTGTGTTATACATATAATTACTCTTTCTGCATGTCTTTGCTTTAGACTCTGGGTCTTTGAGATCCCCATGAAGTAACAGCACCTCCAACTTTGGATTCTCCTTGTGAAGAAGATGGCAGGCCACAGTTTGAACCACCGTCGCTCAACCCGGGAGAGGAAACAAACCCGACGTTCAGCTTCTTTTCTCGATGATACCTTTCTGGTAGGATTGTGCCACACATCTTGTTGTATGTCAAATCTTTATGAATCGGTAAAGTAAGAGTACCTCAGTAGTTCTCAGTGCAGTATTAGTGTATAGTAATGTACTTAAAGTGTTTGTAGATATTGTTTATTAGATTATGAATGATTTTGGGGTCGTGACCAACATCACATCTCTTTTCTCTCCATTTGTGAAGTCTGTTTCGGTTGTAGTAGAGAAATGCAAACTTGTGTTGGCCTGTTTCCCGCTGACGCAACTCAATGTGTTGTCTCTGTATTTACTCAGCCATTTAGCATGTGCTCCCCCTTTCTGGCAGCTTAAACAAAGAAAACAAAACCTGTGTGTGTGGTAGTGGAAGTCAAGCATTCAGTGTTATTTGCTGAGTTTTTGTAGGTTTCAGTTGCTATTCAGGTCTGTCCCCAGCTTTAGTTACTTTCCACCTCTGCTGATGGAGGATAAAAATCATGACGATGTTTGATGCAGTCCAGAGACTGAATTTCTTGTTTCAAGGTTGGATTGTTTGTGTGCACGTGAGTAGAGCTGTTAGAGGTGTGTGTGCGTTTGAAGCATTTAACTACTTTCCCATGTGTTACTGCTGTGTCTTTGTGTGTGTGTGTGTGTGTGTGTATGCTTTTTATGTACATTGTGTGTGTGTGTGTGTGTGTGTGTGTGTGTTGGGCCTGTTATGTAAGAGTAGACTGTTGGGGATAATTAAGTCAGCAGAAGCAGAATGTACAGTATACAGGCACAGAATGAAGCGTGTTATTTACAGAGTGGGAGAAATAAAACATCACGTGTTCGGACAGACATGGAAATACAAAGAGACTTACTCACTTTGAATAAGACGCAGGTAAATTTGTTTATGCCTTTTTGTGACATTGAACCAAAGTTAAAACAAGGCGTTTGTCTAAATGTAGAATTCCTTTTTAAGAAGTTACATGGTTACTTTTTGTCTTTGTCACCCCACACCATCTCCTAGTCATGCTCCGACTGCATGTTATTGTGTGCCAATATGCATGACAGCCTAATCTTGTACAATAGAACAAGCATTCCATTTGCTAGCCATGCCCCTACCTTCCCTGACAGTGTGTGATTCTTTAAATTAGGACTTGTAGCAAATTTTAAAAATAAATAATAGTTACATCTATTAAAACTGCATAGACAGAATTGGATGCTTTTGACTCAGGTCCCCAGGACATTGGTATTTTTAACGGAACACTTATTAAAGCAACATTTTGTAACTTTTCTACCATGAAATAACAATTCTAAATCATTGTTATGCTTGTTTATTGACTTGTTTTCAGGTAAATGGTGTCTCTATCATTCCTGCTCTGCACCTGCATGTCTGTTTTTGCATTATGTAACCTTGTGCTGGGGTACAATCACCCGCGATAAGTGTAAGGGAAGGGGAAGCTGAAGGAGGAAACTGAGAGAGAAAATAAAAAAGTGGCTGAGCAAGAAGCTTCCAGACAGGAGTGCTGCTGTTGTTGCACTTGCTTGATGTTTGGCTGTTAGCAAAGTTGCTGGTTGAAGTATTCACGGCAGCACGTAAGACACACTAAACTGCAAAAATACCAATTTCCATGTCAATCAGTGTGTTCCTGATGAGTTCCAGGTTTTTCTGTATCTGATTTAAAAAAAAATGAAAAATTGGAGTTATAGTAAAAAGTAGCTGACAAAAAGTGCGGTCTGTTGTTAACAATCAGTAATTGGTAAAACCAGTGAGGTTAAAATGAGGATTAAAACCTATGGCCCCACCCACGGCTCTGAAATATCAGTAGACTAACTGTGCGGCATTAATAAATCCATTGTGCTGTCCTTGGTGCTGAAGTAGATTAAATGTATTATTGAGTGTGCCTGCAAGGCCAAATGGTTTGCCTACAAATCGCCAAAAACCACAGCAAAAAAATGCACGCAATCTTTTTTCTTTAAAATTCAGACTTTTTTGGCGCTGCGGCAAGGACCGAGCCTTTGTACATGAGGCTGATGCTCTACCCACTGAGCTATTTTTTTTCTTAAATTCAGATTTTTTTCCTTTTTTAATAAAACTTCTGACTTTTTTTTCCCTCCAAAATTCTGACTTTTTTAAATTAAAATTCTGCCTTTAAAAAATCAGAATTCTGACTTTTTTATTTTATTTTATTTTTTTACTTTGTCTGGGGTTCGAAACTTCGGCTGGTGTAGCAAGGACTGAGCCTTTGTACATGGAGCTGATGCTCTACCCACTGAGCTAATTATTTTTTTTCCTTAAAATTCAGATTTTTTTCCTCAAATTCTGACTTTTTTAAATTCAAATTCTGACTTTTTTTCTCAAAATTCTGACTTTCACATGGTCGACAAGATGAGGATGCTCACGGTCATTTCGGTCGTTCCTGGCCAATGGTTGGAGGGGGTTCATTTAGAGATTTTCTGTCTCAGCAGTCACTCACACACAGGTCAGAGCAAGTAACTGCAGGTGTGCTCTGACCTGCAGCTGACCCTGGTTGCTTGGCAACCTCCAGCCTGCCTTTGACTAACTTTATTGAAGTCTCTGTGCTACTGCAGTGTCAATAATAATGTATGGGGGCGATGAGGCCACAGTCAGACACACTCAAAATTTATTTAGAAATTTTCTAGTTTTTTTAGTTGCACTAATCTCTCAGTCAGTCTTCAGTCTTAGATAAAATGTACCCTTAACAACATACTATAACTACTATATACTGCACAAAGTGACAAGCAGAAACAGTAATACACCCCCAGACCTATGGGAGGGTTATGGGTTAACCTTAACTAAAATAAAGACAGGCGAGCCACCCCACATAAAATTAGACATTTTATTTTTCTTTCTTTTGATCTTTTCCCATGTTCTTCTTGAAAAGAGAAGTATAGCGATACACTCTTTGTTTCATAGAAAATGAAAAGAAGAAAAAAACAAAACAAAACGACAACAACAAAGTTATGCATTTTATTTTCCCTTTCATCATTTTTGTCTTGTATTTTCTCCCATTGTTTCGGAAGAGTAATATTGTCATATAAAAATACTATATTACATAGAATAGAACTTTACACAATTTGATGAAAAAAGGAAGAAAAAAAATAAATACACAATATCAACGCATACATTAACGGCCCAATCCGGAAACGCAATGAAAAGCTTGTCAACCCATCTTTTTAAAATGATTTGATATTAAAATAAAACCTGTGTTACATTAATGACCAGATAGTTTAAATATCAAGTTAACTGTAGTTTTCTGGGCAGTAAGCTGTCAGTTGGCTGATGCAGTACTGTAGTTAGTAAAGTAGTAACTGTGGTTTCCTGGGCAGCGGGCTAATAGTTACATGACCAGATACTAATGGTTGGCTAGTTAACCACAGATTTCTGGCAGTAAGCTTGTGTTAGCGTGATACTTGTGGGCAGAAATGAAGAATTGTTAGCCGACCAGATATTGTTGGTATCTGCTTATCTGTTGTTGTATTTAAGAGGAGAACTGCAACCGGATGCTATTAGTTAGCTGACTGGATGCTATCGTAAACCATATCTAGGATGTGCATTAAGCTCGTGGTTATCTGACAAGACACTATATTAGCTTGTTAAACATTATCTAGGCGTCAGGCTGATATTTAGCTAACCGTAGTCAATTGATACCTATAGTTTTCTGGGCAGTAGGCTAACTGTTAGTAGAGCGGATACTGTGGTTTTCTAGAAAACATGCAAAATTGAATCAAATGATCAGACCCAGTTTGAATTTTGTTATGTACAGTTGTGTGCAGCCACAATACACAATCAACTTTTGCAGCTGTTAGCTGAGAACCTTCAATACGGCCGCTGTAAACAAAATAATGAGTCTTCAAATTAAAACAATGAATCAATGAATAACTAGTTTACAATACAAAATAGCAACTCATGCGGTAGAAACCTCAACACGTTCTCCATCCCCAACAGGGACTTGTTATAGAAACACAGTAATGATCAAAGACAAAAAACTAATGCAACTCGTTTCACTTTGACTTTTCCAGTCAAGGGATCCGAGCATCCTCTTGTTTAAAAACTGGTTCCTTTTGAGCGTTATAGGTAAAGATGAGCCATAAAAACACACTATATTTTGTCAGAGTTATGGGTATGATAGCCTTTAACGAGTTTGGGGGTGACGCAAACAAGCTAGTATACTGTACCACCATGAAAGATGGACAATTTCTAATAATATTAGTTTAAAGTGGTCGCTATATCAGTCCTACATTGTCACAGTAATTAGATGTTTTGTTATTTTACATTTTCAACCACTCCATGCAAAGAATTCGTATATTTTCTTGCAGACTTCACTCATCTGTGGGACTTTTGTTGCGCTTCCGGATTGGGCTTTAACTGACCTTTGACCCAGAAATGCATAGGGAGTATGGATGACCACACACACATACATACATACATACATACATAAAAACCAACAGAACTATTTGAAAGGCTTTTCTCAGCATTTTCTTTTTTTTTTTTTTTGTTGTTGTTGCTTTAAAAAACTTCATTTTTTTGGCCACTTGACATTGCGTAAAAAAACACTCAGACAAGTTTGTTCTGTTGTACATGAAAATACTTACAGTGCATGGTATTCAACAGTGTGCTTCCTTTTTTGTTTTTTGTAGTAAGTGCTTGGAGAGAAGTAAACGTCCCTTTATTTTTTATTTTTTTTTGTTCTTCATGAAAAAGTCGTCTTCCTCCGTCTCGCTCAGAAAAACTGAGTTCATGTTTTCAGTCTCATCTGGGTTTTATAAGGGAGCGTGAACGGCCCGCAGCCCTGAAAAATATCACCTCTGTACAATGAAATGTACACCACCTAGTGCTTTCTCTGACACACACACACACACACATGCTCAAAAGGAATAAACTGACAAAGACATACGTGCATGTAAACACGTGTATAGTACACACAGGAATAACTAGACACATACAGATACACTCACATGCCCACAGGCTCTCTCATTCATACACACACAGACACACAGGCGTTCTCAAAGGAGGCAGCTGGATTCTAACTGTATTATGTAACAATGTGAGGAAAGGGTGAGAGACATACAGTGCAAATGAGAGAGAGAGAGAGAACAGAGGTTGTGATTGTTCCTGTCGAACATTTTTCCAATCCTTCGGAGGACAAAGTCTATTTTCCGTCCTCTTCTTACACACACATTCTCATACATTATTCCTCTGTCCTTGTTTTGTATAGATTGACTCCCTCTCTTACATTTTTGCACTCACACACCACATTATTAGTTTTCTCTATTGTGTTTACATACAGCCATACACGCATACCGACCCATATACAGACACACATTTGTGCACTGGGAGGGGAGCGACAGCCAGTCTGATAAGTGGAGCAAAAAGAGTTTTGGCAGAAATGAGAGAAAATCATGAAAAACAGGAGTTGAAGGAATCTCTGCCGTTACCAAACAGACCAAAAATAGGAGGCGATGAGAGGTGGGAGGGTTAATAAAAGTCATTAAATGGTACGTTCAGAGTTGTCTTACTACAATACCCACATGCCAAGGTTGCAATGTGGCTGGAGCCATTTCGATCATGAAATCGTCCTGGTTAAATAATAAGGGCAAAAGATACAATTTTGCACTTGCGTCAGAGCATTTCGGTACAAAACATCCAATCAGATTAAAATCCATCTCTAGCATTGCTAACGGCTGGTGAAAGCCTAGGATCATGCTGTTGGCAGAACTAATTTAGGCTGCAGATTGTGTTAACTTTTGAATTTTCTGACAATTGTAGATCAATTCTCTCAATTCTCAAAGCCTCTTAAATTTGCTACAGCTCAAACGTCCAAATTCCACCGGGCATGGCTGTGACATGTTCTGGCTACGCCGTTTCAGAAGCCTGTCTTCGCTTGTTCAGTAGAAAATATGCAGCTGGTCTATGGACTGGTACCACAACCGGCCGCGTCAAGCAACAAGTGAACAAAGTCTGGTTCTGCTTCGGAAACGCTCCTGTTGGGGTATGAAGCCGGGTTAGGCTTAACTCACTGGTAGGACGCAGAGTGTTTGCAGAAGCAAGCGCAGTGCGGTCACCGTCATCTTCCATAAAAATCAAATCAGATTTTTATGTGTCAAGGACTTCGCAAAGCAAGAGCAGCCAAGGCTTATGGGTATTGTAGTGTTATGCAGAACTGACGGACAAAAGACTTACGCAGTTTTAGTTAGCTTAATTGAGCGGGCTCCAGAATGTTAATACACCCTTTCACACACACCCACGTACATGCATATCATGAACACAGATGTAGGAATACAACACAGACAAACACGTAAGGATACACACCCACGCTCCAACTGCTTTGTTTCATGTCCTTATGTTATCTGTGCATGCTGGCCCTTTTCTGTAAGAATGTATTGGTGTGTGTGTGACTTGTTTCTAGTCTGAACAGCTTGTCACTCTCTCCATTTTTGCAGATGATGCCATAATGCACTAAGCAGTCTTCTGGACAAAGCCAAACAGCAGTAACAGTTAGTGTTCATGTTGATCTATATTTGAAGGTACGATGTGGAGCATTTTTAACATCAAAACAGTTGTCAAAGCTTGTTATTAATAAGACTGTGGTGATGGTTATTAGTAGTTTTCTTCAAGACTACATTGCCCATGAAGCCTTTTGCTTCCTATAGCAAAGAGGATGTTACTTGTTCATACTGATGTGCTAAATCTTGACATAGGCGTCAGTAGTAGCTTGAAAGAATAATGAACACTGGATATCAATTATGCTAAACATGCTTACATTAGCTATGCTTGTGCTCATAATTTAAGCACATACTGCTGCACAAGGAGTGTAAAGCATTAACATTAAATCACATCTCGCAGGAGAAAATGTGTCCTTTCAAAAAGCTGCAATGTATGTTTCATTGCATGTGGCTAGAAATGGAACATACAGTATACAACACGTTTGTCTGTTTACTGTAAAGATGTTGGATGAATATGTTCCCCTCAGCTGTTCATTTCTTTTACCATTTGTTTTTTACCAGAAACTTGCAAACTTCCCTTCTGTTTGTTGTCAAAGAATGTTGCTTTATTTCTGTTGACTGACTGTTGAAATCTGGCAGGCTCCTTTTGTTCAGGCCAGTTATATTAATATACCAAATTTCTCATAAATGCTACACACAGCACCTTCAAACCTTTAACTTCAACCCTAATCATGAGCTCTGCTGTTGACAATGCATACATAGTAGTTACTGCTCTTTGACTTTGTAAGCCAGCAATGAGCTGAACCCAATGCTCTCAGACTGTGACTGTATTGGGCAATGTAGATGGGCAGGTCTCCCAGCAGTTGGCAAAAATCAAAAACTGAAAAGGGTCAAAAAAATCTCTCCAAATGTTGCAAGATGTTCTTCTGTTGGCAACACAGTTTTTTTTCCCCCTCCCTCTCGAGACATGAGCACAGCTTCCCAGATGTGTTGCAGCAAAGGTTGCCTTTAACAAATTCCATTTTGAGATGCCATGTTTCACCAGGAGAGGAAAGAAATTCCCAAGTGTCTCCATTCTTTCTCATCCCTTCGTTGACTGGATTGAGCAAAAGGTTTGGCAGTTGGGGTGACATCATTGTCCTGACCCATAAATTTTGATTTCTTTTTTTAATATAATCAATGATGAGCAGAAGTATCCAATATAGAAGTCCACCTTCATGCGAAAGCTAGAGGAAGAACTAAACTTGACCCTTGGGAATTGCAATGGAGCAGCAGTATTTGAGCAAACTCTTAGCAGCAATGTGGACTCTGGAAACTGTTGGTTCAACCATCTTTTGGGTCTTTTTAGTCTTTCTTAAAACAAATGAAACCTGCAAACTGAGTTAGGCAGTTTCTCTAAATACAGTTTCACTTGAAATTTCCTAAAATCACATTGTGTAATAAGGCAGGTCCCTCTGGTAGCATTGGCACTAGAAATTTCTATAAACCTGTGGCCTGGCATTAAAAACAGTCAAGATTACCTCACCCAAATTGCAGGTTTTATTCATTTGTTTTAAGAAAAAAAAATCAAAATTTAAAGAGCCAGAATCATTGGCTGGCTAAAGTGCCAAGTAAGTGGTTATTTATGTTGGAGCGACATTGAGGGCTCCAAGCCAGCCATCAAGAGAGTGTCTCTGATTAGTTTTCTGCATTGTGGCTGCGCTTCCATAGAGAAATGTACTGTATGACAGCAGTTCAACACAGTGCGAATGGAAGGGGGCGACTTTATGAGCATGCAAGCGTGTATGTGTAAGAGTCTGTGTTTTAAGTAGAATTATTGCAAGCCGGTGGTGTGTGTGTGTGTGTGTGTGTGTGTGTGTGTGTGTGTGTGTGAGTGTCTGGGCCAGTTCAGTCCAGTAGATATATCTTCACGCTTCGTCACCAGTTATAGTATATCTCCTGCATGTGTGTGTATGTCTAGAGATTCATCTGTCTGTCTTTTTTTTTTTTTGTGTGTGTGTATGTTTGTCTGTTACAGGTCTAGCGGATGGTCCAACGTGTTGTTATTGTCCTCTGTGTCATCGTTGGCCAACGGGTTGCGACTGATGACCAACTCCAGTCTGTCTCCGGCCTCTGTGATGAGAGGCACCGCCAGGCAGCAGTCAAAGTCCCTCGTCCTCACGTGGTTCACCTGGGCGGAGAGACGCACACAATGGCTGCTCCAGTAAATGGTACTGCTGTTGGATCAGTTGCTAGTTAACATTGAATGAGACCACCGTTTGCTTAAAGTGAAGCTTAAAATTCTGGTATATTGATGTAGGGTTATACATGTGTCCATGGTCAGTAGATTACCTACAGTAGACTTCTGTCAGCACGCCCTGTAGCAACCAATAATGTAATAACATGCCATTAATGTAATAACTTAGAAATAGACTGATTAGACCTTTTTCATCTGACACTGAGCAAACACATGTAAGTCACATGACCACTGTTCTCTTCCTGAATTCTAGCACATTCCACTAAGTGATCTAACTACCATATACACTTCAATTAAATAATATTCCCCCTACATGAAATTATGAATTTACATATCTAAGCAAATAAACAATAGTCTAAATAAAGATTTAAGAGAGTGCTGCATAGTAAACATTATTGGACTTTATTAAATTATCGGTTGCTACACACTCCTAGTTTAAAGAAGCAGACGGGGATACTGCTTTACCTCGCTGTCTGACAGCTTTTTTCTTTGGTGTTACCTGTAAAACTTCCATATTCCTATGCACTGTATTATGCTGCAGATCAGTCATATCAGTTGTACAGTGGTGCAGCCAGAAAAACAGAAGCAAACACCATTTTTAAAATCTTTAGAAAAATGTGAAGTTTGGTTCAGAAAGTTGCAAGATCAGACTGAAATCAAACAGCTGATGCAGTTAGGTTTATGTGAAGAAATAACTTGTCTGACAGCAAAGTAAAGCATTAAAAATATTAATGAATAGATTGTGTATGTGGCTAAAAGCTGACCACCATCTACTGTAGTTAATACACTGATAAAGCAGAAGTACCTCATACAACTTACTTCAAAATACCCAAACTATCCCTTTAAAGCTACAGGATACACATCTGTCTTATTTAGTCTGTTTTTACTTTGAACTCCTTCACATTGAAACTGGAATGAAACAATGAATACAAGGTTAAAATGATGAATTGGAGGGTGTTGTTTAGCTCAGTTGGTAGAGCATCCGCCCCTGTACAAAGGTCTTGCTGCAGCAGCCCAGGGTTCGAATCCGACCTGCGGCCCGGTGCTGCATGTCATTCCCCATCTCTCTCTCTCTCTCCCCACATACTCTTCAGCTGTCTATACAATTAAAAAAAGCTCAAATTCATCTTTTTTTTTTTATAAAGAATTTTGTTTGGCCTTTTTATTGTATAGAGACAGCTGAAGAGTGACAGGAATGTGGGGAGAGAGAGAGAGAGAGAGAGATGGGGAATGACATGTAGCAAAGAGCCGCAGGTCGGATTCGAACCCTGGGCCGCTGCAGCAAGGACTGAACCTTCGTACATGGGGCACCTGAACTGGAGCTTTAAGCTGAGGGTGTTCACATCTACAGTAGATGAACCATGTGGTTATTGTAGACATTTTTATGCACAAAAGTCTGATTTCAAGGGGGCCAAAATGTGGACGATGTCAGTAAACTTGTATTTATAATTTGAAGCTAAACCTTTTGTGGTGAGTTTCTGAAGACTCATGATATCTTTGCTGGTGACGCTCTTTTGGTGACGCTCTTTTGGGGGCTTTTTTTTGCAAATGAACCAGTTGGATGGAGAGGTTTGGTGGATAACTGCCACAAAAACATGCCACTATTATTTGAGAATATGTAGATGTTAACACCCTCAGACATTAAATTGATTCCTTTATCATTACCTGCAGGATCCTGTCGTAGGGTTTGAGCCCGGCGCGGTCAGCTGGACCGTCCGGTCTGATCATGTTGACGTAAACTCCTTTCTCCAAGAAGCCGTCTGACACACTGAAGCCAAAGTCATCGATCTCTGGGTCCTTGATCACTGTTACCTGAAGAAGACAACACAAAAAAACCCAAAACATATGCTGAACAGAACACAAAGTTATCACTGATCACCAGCGTAAAAGGAAGTGATGGTCATCAGTAGCCAACCACTATTACATTACATTGAATCTAATCATCGTGACTGTGATGACTGTGCGAGTCTGAAGTGAGATGTCTACAAGAATTACGACTGTCTGTGTAAAATTTTGCTTTGGCTTTAAGTCATTGGTTCCAATTATGAAAGAACATGCTGAACTTGTTAAGTTAACTAAAAAATAGAGAGGCGATGAATTCTGGCTCGGTCTGTCAAGGCCTTGGAAATTAATCTCAATGTCTCTTTTGTGACATTCAAACAATTTTTGAGACACAGCAACATTTCATATCCCCTTTTTTAAAGAGCACTGAGAGAAAAATGTAAAATGTAACCGTACCCAAAATAGATTGTAAGCTTCTTTATTGTTTCCTTTCCAGCTCACAGGGGATTGTAGTAGTTTGTTTAAAAGCATTAAAGTTTTGTTTTACAATGTGGTGGTACTGTGTCCGACATACTATACAGTATCTACCCATGCTGCCTGCATTACTGAAGCATGATTAAGTGGGAGGATAAATGCAAGCTGGAGGTTTTTACTTTTGGCAATGCTGGCCAGATGTTTTACTATGTAATGGGACTTAACAAAAAACTGAAAAAAAACAGTATTATATGAGATATGAATATTGTATGATCGTTTAATGAGATATCATTTAGAGGCTGTTAAATTTTGGCTGATGCCCAATGAGCCCATCAGAGTTTAATGTATTTTCCCCTCTGTGGATAACAAATGTAATCTCCTCATGGCCCTGGGGCTGTACATGTTTGAACAGAACCTTTATGAAGTCATTACTATAAATCCAGGATGTGAAGACATGTAACTGCCAGCATAATATCTGCCCAAACGAGTCAGGCTGCTATACTGTACATTCTATACTGTATTACATAATACCTTGTATAATATAATACCTTAAGTGTAGGGTATTAAAATCTCTGTCTCAAACACATAAAGGCAAAATTTATGACCTGAACCTGAGCCAACTAAAGGTTAACAATCCACATCACAGAAGACCTTTTGACATGCAAAGCACACGTGTAAGTAAAACCAAATTATAGAGGCTGGATTACATTAAGTTCCTTCAGTTTCAGGGTTCTGGTATTGTGCTGTCTTGGCTCATACTGTCAAGTCTTATGGGGCACTTAAATAGAACAGGGCCATCAGTAATGTTAACACATATACTTTTCCTACTATTTCAAGTAAAAAAAGTTCCGTAAAATATACACCAGTCAGCCAAAACATCATGACCACTGACAGGTGAAATGAATAACGCTAATTATCTTATATCATGGCACCTGTCAGTGGGTGGGATATATTAAGCAGCAAGTGAACATTTTGTCCCCCAAATTGATGTAGGAAGCAGGAAAAATGGGCAAGCGTGAAGATTTGAGCGACTCTGACAAGGACCAAATTGTGATTGCTAGACGACTGGGTCAGAACATTTCTAAAACTGCAGCTCTTGTTGGGGTGTTCCCTGTCTGCGGTGGTCAGTAACATTAAAAGTGGCCCAAGGAAGGAAAAATGGTCAACCAGCAACAGGTTAACAAGGTCAATGATCATTGAGGCATGTCAGGAGCACCCTAACCCAGCCTCAAGATTCCATAGATCTGAATCCGATAGAGCATCTGTGGGATGCGCTGGGCAAACAAGTCCGATCCATGGAGACCCCACCTCGCAACTTACATTTGTTCTTTACCCAGCACTCATTTCCAGAAGTCATAATCGTGGTATAAAAAACAAGCCTCTGATGGCTTCAGCACTTCACATAATCCTGTCAACATTTAATCTGAGTCGTAACGAAAACAGAATCCACATCATGACGGAGTCTGCAGACAGAGGGGTTGGACTCACTTTGTGCAGCTCCAAAGGCGTTGGGGACAAAATTCCCTGCATCTCCTCTTTGATCCGACGAGACTCCCACGTCCTCTCTGACACTCTCAATGAGGCCTTTGGCTTGGGCTCGTGGTGCAGGAGAGGGGATTGGTTATCTTGGTTTATGTGGGCTCCTTGGTGCAGGTGGACCTCATGGTTGAAATGGGCCTCATGTTGCAGGTGGGCATCTAAGTGGAAGCATGTAGTGAAAGGCCCTCAATTAGAAAGACTTTGGAGTTGCCAGTCCTATATTATGAGCTTGGAGAGACAACCACCTTCAGCTCTGTCACATTTGAAGATTAATTACCTTGGTGGAGTTGGGCCTCTTCATGCAGGTGGGCCTCCTCGTGCAGATGGGCGCCCTGGTGGAGGTGTGTAGCCTGGTGGAGCAGGTTTCCCTGGTGCAGGAGGGAATTTCTCCGCAACGGACTCATTCTGCTGTGACTCAGTATGGACTCAGCTGGAGGCTTGTTGACACCATCTACACCCAGACTGATGGCCGTTCCTGTCATGATGGATGCCTGCACAAACCAAAACATACGGACCTAATCTCGTACAATAATATCTTATGTTGCAGGGGTGTTACCAACAAGTGTAATACCATGACTGCCATTAAGTATAACTCCAGCTTAAGTGAGCCTGTGTATATAAATGGGTATTGATGCTCATGTTAGAGGTGGATGGTAACATGCTAACCTCGATCTCTCTGAGTAGTTCTGATTGGCCGCAAGTCTCCAGATCTTCGAGCGCCTGACACCAGAAACTGTCATCTGGATCCAACAGAATGCCGTCTGCTTGTTGGCCAATAAATCTGTGACACACAAACACAAACCAAAGATGCTTTGGAAATAAGTTATCACACGGGGTAGCAGCGCCTCTGGTTACTAGAAAAGAAAATCATTATTTGAGCCACCAAACAAGACCAGAAACACTTATTGGACTCATTCCTGGTAGATTTGTTCTGTGCTTTCTCTGTCTTATATCCCTTAAGAAACTAACCAGATCACTCAAGAGTCTTTGTGACATTAACAAATGTGTACTGCAGAATTGAGTCTGTACAAATTCCCTGTGCTGTTTTATATGCAACGGTGTCACATGTGAACTGAGGGCAGTGTCAATAAACGCTAAGACTACTCGTTCTGGTTAAATCCAACATGAGTAATCTTTTAACACTGAGTGTCCTTGGCTGACAAGATTAATTCACTGTCACTGTGCGACTGATTTTTTTTTTTTTTCTCACCATCCTTGCTCTCTCACTCTCCACCCCCATTAGTGTTATATAACCCCAGTGAATGTTGCTATCCTCACAAGGCTTAACCTCCTGACTCATCACTGCGCACACACACACACACACACACACACACACACACACACACACACACACACACACACACACACACACACACACACACACACACACACACAAAACACACAGATGCTCAGTCAGTGTCACTGGCTTCATGGCTCAACCTGCACAAGGAAATTTCCACTTCACAACCAGAGAATCAAATACTAATACTTGCTTGTGTAATAGACACCAGAGCTGTGAAGCTATGCAGATAGTCCAACATGAATTTGTATTCTTCCCGATTTATGTAATTATAGCGTAAATATGTTTGGGTTTTGGACGGTTATAGTCAGAAAAAACAAGCAATTCAAGGACATCACCTTGGGCTTTTTAGATGAAATGGTGTTTGAAAAGGTCCAGTGTACGAGATTTAGAGGGCTATATTTACAGAATATGGAATATAATATGCATAGGAATGTTTTCATTAGTGTAAAACCACCTGAAAATAAAAACTGTTACGCTTTTGTTCCCTTGTGCCTTTTATATCTGCAGATGCCGTGGAGTCTGCCATGTTGAACTACCATGTTTCTACAGTAGCCCAGAAAGGACAAAACTAAACACTGGCTCTAGATAGCTTTTCTTAAGTGGCCACCATAGTTTCTCATTCATGCTAGGAAGAAGCAGGTGAGGCCACGGGGATTGCAATGTGCAGCTATGCCACTATATGCCACTAAATGTTACGTACTGGACCTTTAAAGTAGTCAAAGGAATCCACTTCCTCATCTTCCAAATTTGAGCAGTGTGGCAGGACAGGGATACAGTCGGTTTCCTTCAATATGAATTCAACTAACTTTATATCAAAGCCTTTTATATAAAGTTCATAAAATGACCAAGAATTGTGCTATATGAATATGCTAAATGAAAATGTTGTAAATCTATTTTACAAAATGATTTTAACATCACTGAATGTAATAACAGAATATCACAGCTTACCACTGTGTTCCAGCCATAAACTGGTTTCCTTTCATTCCCATAAGGTATATAAACATAGAACAAAAATAAATCAAGTTTCCAGTCTGTATCATCAGATTTTTGTGTAGTAAATGAATGGAAACCAAGGGCTGTTGGGATTGAACGAAAAGATCCACAACTGTATAGCGTACAGCAGAAGGCCGTCCACCTATGAGCTGGGTTCTGCTCAATGTTTCGGCCTGTTAAAAGAAGTTTTTCCTTGCCACTGTCGCCGTGTGCTTGTTCATGGTGGGAACTGTTGAGTTTCTGTAGATAATATTATAAAGAGTACGACCTAGAACTGCTCTATATGGAAAGTGTCATGAGATAACTTCTGTTATGATTCAGTGCTGTATAAATAAAAGTCCTACCCAGGTGGTTTGTCCCAGTCGTCCTCACTGAAACCTCCGTCGCTAAAAGGGTAATTCTTTCGGCGTCCAGGGGGCGGTGTGGTGCTGCGCTGCTGTTTTGCACTACGCCATTCATGGGGGTGGAGGGCGATACCAGCTGCCTGGTGGGTGTATGTACCTGCAGGAAAGGTGAAGGAGTTGTAATGCACATTTACAGATCGCTGCTGGATGTTGATATATCATCATCTTCACGTGTTAGTCAAAAGCTTACCCTGGCTGCCATAGCCGGCGTCCATCCCTGAGCCATCCCATGACTCCATGGCAGAGTCGACACTGGGTATGGTTGTGGAGTAAAGCTCTGACAGCTTATTTGTCTGTTGGCTGTCCGTCAAATCGTCCTCCTCAGGGTCACTAAGCTCATTCTCTGTTGTGTCCTCTGCCTCTGCAGCCTTCCTCTCCTCCAAATCTTGCAGAGAAAAAGCTGGAATTGGATTTATTCAGTGAAATGATCATCAAAGTGACAAATTATAAAAGGTACAATCAAATTCAAAGCCATAGTACAAAGTAACTGTTAACAGTCCTCATACTTACTGTCGAGCTGTTTCTTTATCTTGAGCGTAACCGTCTCTCCAGCCATCTGCAGCAGGTGGATGGCTTCACTCAGCGGCTTGCCTTTTAAACTGACGCTGTTGATAGCCAAGATCCGATCACCTACATGAATAGCCCCTGTCCTGGACACACACACGCAAGAAAACACACATTAACACACAGGAAAATATTACTGTGAGACATGAGGTGAAGATAAGACATAGTTAAATTACTAATGATTACGTAAAGCCCAGTTTATATCAGCTCTGAAGGAACACAATGACACCAATAGTTTGTTTATATCCGGAACATTCTGTGCTGTTTGTGCAGACAGATTCTGCTCTCTGTCATTTGTGTGAACTTATATAAAAGCCCCCTAAAGTTATTTTCAATATGGGAAGCACAGTTTATCCCTTACCTTATCACATTTCCTCCAAAAACACATTTGCAAGTGCAAATTGAGTGTACACAAATCCACTTTGCAGGGCAGAGCACTGGATGGCAAACTACACGCTGAAACATCGGGCTCCGGAGCCGCGGTGACACTGTTATTGTTTGCAGATCATATTTGAGTTTGTGAATTTAATTTCAAGTTATTACTGTTTAAACAAAGCTCCTGTAAACAATGACATGACCAGTCTAGGGTCACAACAAGGTGACTTGAGAACAAATAACACCGGCTCCCTTTCATCCCACTATCGCTGAATACTGTATTAACTTGCCGTAAAATGTAAACCAGCCTTTTTTATCTTGCAGCTTACTCTGATTTAGATATATTTATTCTGAGCTCTTATCTCACACATATGTTAATGGACCAGTATACGACATGCTTTAAACGTATTTACTCAAGTGTGTTTTTTGGTTTGAAACCAGGTAAATAGAAACTTAAGCACTCCACAAATCACACAGACGCTGATATCGTCTGTATTCTCGCACTTTCTTCCGTGTCATGTTCAGCCAAGTTTATTTATAGACTGCTTTTAGCCAACACGTCCGAGGCAAAGTGCTTTATCGACAACCGTTTAGGGCAGGAAATAGAACAATTACATCACAAATGTACAAGATACGGGGTCACGGTGTGTGTGTGTGTGTGTGTGTGTGTGCGTGTGGAAGTGTGGCAGGGTGAGCAGCTGTAAGCCGTATCCAAGGGTGTGTTTCTTTGGAATAACAAGTGAGCCGCTTATAAAAAACTGACATTTTATTTGGAAATAAGAGTTGTGTGCTGGACTGGAATGTAAGCTGAATCCACCAGCGGATGATTATGACTCAGGAAAACCATCATCTCATCCCTTGATCGGCCTTGTTGCCGTGGACGCGAGCTGCTCTACCATCTTTCCACCGCATCATGTTTCTCATTATCTCAGCTGTCATCGCTCCATGTCACACGGCACCTGCCGCACACTCAGCTGCTGGTGGGGAATCCCTCTATTTAATGCCCAAGGAGTCCTCTATTAATTCTCCTAATAAGGTTTTTATCCCACTGATAGGGAGGACTAAATAAGGCGACATACTCATGAGCTGATTCCCTCATCTGACTCAGTTGGGGATAAGGTTTCTGTATGTGTTGCCATATTAACACAAAGCCTTGAATGATTACACCGATTTGCACACAGGATAATAATTACTGCAGACAAAGCTTTGTTTCAGATGGGATTGAGAGAAAAGGTCACGACCCTTGATCTACAGTCGAAACCTTTGACCACCACAAGGGACAATCGTTATCTGACCACGGATGAAGTTTTCACTGTCAGGTGTGTGTTTTTCTTTGTTTAACCATCTACAACGTGACTCACACCTGTGCACATACACGTGACAGTATCCCATGAACCGCTTTCTGGCTTTGTTTTGTCAGATGTGTATCAGAGCAACCATTGTTTTATCTCACCATAACAAGTAAGCACAGGAAGGAGTGGAACAGAAGGAGTGGAATAGAGGCATGTCTGAAATTCATTATAAAAACAAGTGTTTCTGGCTTAGGTAGTTGATGGCACCCTTGGCAACTTACAACAAACCTATCCTGTTCACAGTGTATAATGTGTCTGTATAGGTGATTCACCATCTCGCCCAGATTTAACTAGTCAGTACAAGTTTATATCCTATTTTGGAGGATGGGTTAAACAGTATCCACAACGCTGATTCTGGTCGGATTTGTTGATATGCTAACGGCTGATCAATGGTGATTTATCTTCCATTTGATCGCCTCATGGGTGAGTCTTGTCTCTTGTGTCTTGCCAAAGCCAACCTGTGAGACATCGTATTATGAAATCTGTTTTCCTGTTTCTTCTAACCTTGTTGTGACGGAATTCACTGACCGGTGCAAGCCCAGCTCTTCAGAGAGTACCTCCTCTCCCAACACTACCAAAAACTGGACTTGCTAAATCCTCCTTCTAGATGCGTCCTTGTCGCACTGTACCTTGATTGTTTCCCTTTTTGTAAGTTGCTTTGGATAAAATCGCCAATGACTAAATGTAAATGTACATTTTTAGAAAGAATCATCTCTGCTGTGATGATTAATGATCTGTTTGTGCAACAGTACACTGTAACAAGCTGCCGTTCAAGCTTCACGTGAATGCTGTATGCAAGAACGCTCAGGCTTTAAAAGTGTGCAGCAAAAACCTTCCACACCTGTACACGGTGTGCTCTTAGAAGAAGGCGCAGCAATCTTTGCCACTCCCTGTGGAGTTTAATCTGCTTCCATTTGACTGCTAGATACAATCTATTAAGATCCAGGGCCATGACTCAAAACCTAATTTGTTCCTGCTGCCACTGGACTTTTAAATACTTTTAATGTGCTCCTTGTATTGTATTTATGTAGTTGCCTGCTGGCTGTACAACAAATTGCCCTCAGTGGGTGATGCCTTGATCCTTCAGATCCAACCACAACCTAATGAGAGACAGCGAAACACAATACTGTGAAAACACGGGACTAAAGCCCAGAAGGCTTTCATAAACCACTTAAATAAAAAAAATGAATCAACAATCAATCAGCGGTGATCAGATTATGTTTTATGCTGACTTTGTAAATTAATACAAAACCATTTGTCCAAGTCTCAGAAGAGACAAAGTGTTCCTACTTGCCACCAGTAGAGGAGGTGTGGACTGGCAATGTGAGCTCACGTGCCCCACAAAGAACATAGTGTTCACGCGCGTGATATCTCAGTGGAGCGGCAGGTGAGTGCAGGTCGTTTCATGTTGTGTGTGATGTTGTGCAGGCTCAGACTGAAGACCGATGCTGGTTCACTGACGGTTCACAAATAGTCTTTTTAGAGTTTGGCAAAATGTTTTTCATTTCAGTAACTCCACTGAAAGTCTTAAACAGCTAAACCTCTTCCAACATATATCATTAGATTTAGTGTCATGCATCAATCACTCCTGTCGAGTTTTAAAAGTTATGTTTACATTTAGTCATGATGTGACGCGTCTATCCGCCCTCATAAAACATTTTACATCCATGTCTTTCTCGACTTGTTGCCACATTTCTACATTTCTTTGAGCATCACTGCACAAAGAAACCACATGAACTGCATTGTGCATTGGGTACTTCGTGCTAGTACATGTCAAGAACTTCACAGAGTACCATTAAAAAGCACCAGATCGAGTTTATTTACCATATTTAACGTGAGGTTGATGTTATTTGAAGAAGAATTTTTGTTTTCATGCAGCCAAAACATCTAAATGGTTTAGCACTCGCTAAAATATGTGGATATGGAACAGTCCAAAAGTCTCCAGCTGCAGTACTTTTCCAAATGCACAACTCAAACTGGTAACCTAGATTTGCAAGAAAAGATGTGTGTGTGTGTGCGTGTGTGTGCCAAAGACAGAGAGCATGTACCTCTCAGCCAAGCCTCTCTTGGTTAGGCCGGATATAGTGATGGGGTCAAAAGGCTCCTCGGTGCCTGAGATGGTGATACCCAGAGGGCCTCCGTACCGCTTCAGCTCCACTGTGTAGATGATGCTGCCCGACGTCTCCTGCTCATCTGATACACACACAAACACACACACACACACACACACACACACACACACACAAGTGTTAATCTAATGTTTCACTCCCAGGATGATACCGCCTGACGTATTAGCTCATGTGGCATACACAGCCCTGCATCACGTAACCTCATCAGAAATGCGCACACACACATACACACACACACACACACACACACACACACACACACACACACACACACACACACGCAGACACGCACACACACACACACACACACACACACACACACACACACAACATTTCATTCCAGAAGTAGGTCAAAACTCTTGTCAAGACAACAGTGATGAGGAAGACACAGTTTCCATGGTAACTAGGGAGAAGACTGCCTTGTCATCATGTAACATGAGCACATAATCTCTGCAATTCACTACCCCTGCATGTGTGTGTGTGAATATACCCTCTGAGTCATAATCTAGCATGATTACATAATCCCTCTCTGTGCTTGCTTGTGTGTGTGTGTGTGTGTGTGTGTGTGTGTGTGTGTGTGTGTGTTTCTTTGCATCACATCAGAACGCACAGTGGGACAGAGTGACATGTCTGTGCTACAACTTGGACGCATCCATTTAATTAATTCAACGTATCACACAAATCCAAAACATGTGACTAAGTGGCCCGAGCACAAAGGTCCTCAGCTGGATTAAGACTCAGGAAATGAAGGCTGCTACATGACCACAACACCAGCAGGTGCTGTGTTCATACACACTTTCTTGCTCTATTGCATATTTTTTTGTTATTTATGATTTGTTGTGTCATCCTGGATGTAATCATTCCCTTTTCCAATAGTTTGTTTCCCCACTGGGATCAATAAAAATGCATTTTACAGTGGCTACAGAGTCTACAAGTTGTGGACAACAGCACCACCCGGTGGTTAAATCACGATGTGTACTGAAACCACAACACACAGACTCAAAGTTTGCTCGTTTATTCGCACATATACCCGAGTTGTCTTCGTCTTTGCGTATCTTCAGCTTGACCAGCTCCTCGCACTGCTGCAGGATCTGCTCTGCGTCGTCTCGGGAGCAATTCTCCAGTCTGATGTTGTCGATGGCCAACAGCTTATCGCCGGGCTCCAATGTCCCTGTTCTGAAGGAGGGGAGGAAAGAAAGAAACGGAGACGCAAGGGTGAAACCAGATATGACCGCTTCTGTCACGGAGCTCTTGCTCAGTATAAGGTGGCACTTGTAATTAGCAAGTATACTGAGGATAAATGAGTCATTTATACTTTAAGTATACAAAAATATCCACAGAAGAATAAAATAGAATAGATTTGATAAGATACCTGTGGGCCATGCTGCCCTTCTTGATGTCAGAAATGATGAGGGGCTCTCCTTGCTTCTTACTGGCTGTGGAGATGCAGAAACAGCAACAAAGTAAGTAGATATAATGTCTTCATAACCAAAAGCAAAGGGATGAGTTTGTCATTTGAAAACTCTCTTATAAGGAGAAAAAAAATGTCCAACTTTGCTGGTAAATTTCAGAAGATTTTGTTCAGAAGATGGCGCCATTGCACCATTTGTTGCCTCAGAGACGGCCACAGTGCGGTCTGTTGTTCACACTGAAGGCTCGGGTGTCAGACACTGAGCTGATCAGATACTCATTCACCAATTGTTCATTATGATGTATCCAAAAAGAGCACATACATTATGGCCCTCTGTAGAGTTCGATCTATGTAGGACATTTATACATTTATATTAAGTTTCTGGGGATGACTGAAATTACACACACACAAGACTTTATTCAACCAGGGAGGTTTCACATCATCTCAGCCAGTCTGATGAGTCTGTTGGACAACTTTATGGTCATAATCTTTTAAATACTCACTGAAGTATTCATGCCTTTACTCCAGAAACTTCAACAACCAGCTGCCACTGGGCTCATGATACTTAAATGAATACAGCGTATACTGGCAGACTAAAGTATGCACACATTCCAGACAAACTGTAATTAAATATTGCTTGATTGTCATTCTGACTGAAGGGAGAGTGTGTTAATCACACACAGCAGCACTAAAGCTAGACAGTAAGTTTAATATTTTCCATGAATGGCATATGTACCATGGGAATAAACACTATAAGGCCAAATGTATGCAGACTCCTGAATACGGTAATGTGGACACCTGAACATCACAACCCCATAGTTGTTCATCTCAGCCCAAAGCATCAGAGTATCAACCCACTTCTCTGGGGAGACTTCCCACAAGATTTTGACACCTGGTTGCAGGGATTTACTCCTGCGTTAGCGACAATGGGCACTGATGTTGGCAATAAGGCCCGACTTGTGATGGAGTTGTAGTCAGGATCGCTGCAGGTCAAGTGCTTCCACTGCAAACTGGGAAATCCATTTCTTTATGGACCTGGCTTTCACAAAAACTGTCGCCTCAAACCTTAAAAAAAACCCGCCTCAGATCGAAAGATCACCACATACGTTTGGCGGTACGGTCCGTGGCTTGTGATCGTGACCTGGTATCTACACCATTTTATAAACATCGTCGATGTTTATAGCTTTCCTGCAGGCTACAGTTACCCTGAGAAATAGATGTGTCTGCTTGTGTGTGGTGTGTTTGAAGAAGCGCAGGGTGGTCCCATGACATTTAAACATTCTGCCAGCAGACGGTCAAAACAAAAAATAAATCATATGAACAATGTTTGAGTGTTCTTACCACTGATGGTGAGTCCCAGCTCCACTCCTCTTTTCTTCGGCAGTTTGACGTGGAAAGTACCACTACTAGGCACCACTGACTCTGTGATACAAGCACACACACGCTGTGTTAAACACATGCAGAAAATCCATTAATATAAAAAAGCATGTGCTGCTTAACATTTGTAATTACGAGACATTTAGCTCTTGCTCTTATCTCCTCGGAATTGCTCTTCTCCGGGGCACACAGCGACTTCAAATCCTCACTGTTTGCCTGCATGAGTCATAATAATAATTCCAACCAGTAAAACAACTCTACATCCAGGCATAAACATGGCGAGCGCAAGTCGTGAGCAGAGCAGCCACTTAAGACTTTTTAACAAGCTCTTTGGATCAGCTCGTCGCTTCAGAACCCTTCAAACTTGCCAAGAAGCTCTTATCGTTGACTGACACCGCGAACGTGTTCGTTTCCTTTCCTTCGAGAGCTGAGCGGGAAAAGACTCAGATAATCTAACAACGTCAGAAATTTGGCGAGGAACATTTTGTGCCATTAGCTGTCCATCAGTCAGATTTTCTTGTGCATGAAAGTGATTCAATTTCATGAGCACTGTTCTGCCTGACAGCTACAAAAAGTGGATGATAACTCTATTCCATTCAGAGCTGCCTAACTTATTTAGAAATACATAAAATGTCTTAGATATTACTCTTGGGAATTGGCTGCATCAATAAGATAATAAATCACTAATATCTGTCTGTTATAGGGTAAATGCTAATTTAATATTTTTTTGCTTGCTATGTTAACTCATTAAATGATGCAATATTATGAAAGGCATTACCAAAACTAAAAAAGTACTGCACTGCTGAAATCAAATCTAAGTGTCACATAGTTCTATTGATGTTGTTGATTTCTTTGTTGTTGACTTCAAAAACTGACAACAATAAATGATTTAATTAATGATTAAATTGAAAGATTGGATGTATATTGTTTTTTTTTTAACTTTTGTGAAACTCCTTTCAGTCCAGCTTTGTCACTCTTAAAGGTCCAGTGTGTAAAGATTTAGTTGCATCTAGTGGTGTAATCGTCACATTGCAATCACCTCACATCACCTTCGCCTGCCTAGTATAAAGGAGAAACAACACTGGTGCTGTGTAGAGTCACTATTTAGTTTGTCTGTTCTGGGCTGCTGTAGAAACGCAGTGTTTCAACATGGCGGTCTCCATAGAAGAGGACCCGCTCCTACTGTAGACATGAGGATATTTTTCAATAACAAACACAAAAATATTGCATGAAAACATGGTTATGAATATTATATTCCATGCCTTATTCTGAAAATAGAGGGCCCCTATCTTACACACTGGACCTTTAAAGCTTCCCTGTGGAGTTCTGACCTCTAGTAGTGCTATGGAACTTTTTACATTGTTTTATGAGCAGGTCCTTGTTATGTTTCCCATGCAATCAGGTGATACGATACACACTGGCACCTGCAAATGGTGGCACTATTACACTGATCAAAGAGGCGGAAATATGCCAAGATAAGCGGCAATGCACCGCAAACGACATGGAAGATGACTGATAATGAGTAAACATGGATGTTAACCGAACTCCCAGGAAGAGAACTGTGAAGCCAAAGAAGAGGGTTGAACCAGAAGCCAGCGGCTCGGCCGCACCCGGCTGGCGAAAGTCTCTTGTGCCTTTGCTCTGTGGGCCCCTCATGTAGAAGATCCAGGTAATAGTAAACCCGGAAATCAAACTTTTTTGGCATCATGCTTCCATCCAGATCAGAAAAGTATCCAGCCAAGTTGTCTCTTAAATTGATCATGCAAAAAGACACATGAATATACACGTCCATGGATGGATGTATTGAGGAGAACTGGATGGAAGCTGCTCAGTGGTGCGTGACGCCGAAAAAGTTAGTCTGACAATTGTGGATGGTTTAAAGAAATACAAACATGCCAGTTTCCCTCATACGAGAATGATAATAAGTTCAGCCAGACCTTTCTCCAGCGTTGGCACGGTGCTAAAACAAAGTAGGTCTGGCTATGCGAGATTACACTGAATGCAAACCTAACTTTTGTTTACAAGAAAACTCCACAGGGCGCCTTTAAAGCAACTTTAACAAAACAACAAGGTCAAGCCAAGTTTTCTCTTGGAATGATCATCCAAAATTTAAAAGTAATAAAGAACAGACGGCTCCTTCCTACAGATCCCAACTATTAAAGTTCACTCAATGTTCACAGTCAGCAGGTTCACTTCAAAACTAATAATACAATAACTCCTTTCTTTCAAAAACTTTAAACATTCATATGTGTGTGAGTTCAGAAGTCCATTGCAGAATGCAATTGGAGGTGACTTTTCTTCAGCACAGTAATCAGAACTGAGGACAGTAATACACAGCTTTGAACTCGTAGGTTATCAGGGTGGTAGTTACATTTTCGTAGGTTGAAAAGCATGCAGATGAGGCCATGCCCTGCAGTGAACAGCTGCAATTATTCTGTCCACCCGTCTGCAGTGAGACAAAAGCTAGTTTGGAGCTCACTGTGTCTGTGCAAATGTGTCTTTTTGTGCTTCCTCCAACAAAACAGCTAAATGCTCGCTAATAAAGAATGCACAGTTGCTCTATTCTCCTTATATATACTATAAGAAAGATGAAACAGATATATGAATGATTAAAAATTACAAAAAGATAAATGGGTTTTTGATAACTGGTGATGTTGCAGATGGCTAACATCAATTCACTATGGCTCTCCATAGGCAAGGCATCATTCCTGGTTGGACTGTGGTCAGTTTTGGGCCTACAAGTTGGGTTCTTGAGTCAAAACTTGCACTGTCAGGGTTTATAAAGTCTTTTATAGGTGGAATCATGTCAACTACGAGGAAGAGATGGAGGGTTATATATCATGGTGTAATGATAGAAATGTGAGAATGTGGCAAACATTTTGTTGAAGTCACAAACCTGCTACATCGAATTCTATCTCCAGTGTGACCTTATTGGTCAGCGCAGCATCTCGGAGCAGCTGATTGGCTTCCTCTAGTGTTCCATCTTCTGTGGGGATTCCATTGATCGACAGGAGGCGGTCTCCAACCTGGAGCAGGCCACACCTACGAAAGGAGTCAGAAAGATCGGAAACATTGGATCTTCACTTTCTAAATATCACTATGTCTTACAGTTTTTGAGGCCTGAACTCCACAAATCCATCGAACTGCAACGCCCACACGTCCACCAAAAAAATCTTTTAATTTAATCATTCCAACTTTTTAGTTTCTTCTCTGCTGTCTAAGAAATGTCTGCGCTAATGATGGTTAATCTGAAATGCTCTTTGGTTCCAGAGCTGGATTTGAATGTGATTGACGTTTCTGGAACAGAACCATAAGTTCTGGTTTCGCTGTGGATCTTCATAGACAAAGCATCATTCCTGTTTGGACTGTGATCAGTTTTGGGCCTAAAAGTTGGGTTCTTAAGTCCAAACTTTTACTGTCAGGGTTTATGAAGTTGTTTACAGATGGGTTCATTAAGGAACACTCTGAGGTTCTCCAGTGATTTCAGTCTGAATGACCCTGTAGGGTTCCACAAAGCAGAGGGAGACGAAAGTTTCCAAAAACTTCCCGACATTGACTTCTTTCTTGAGCATGTACGTGTGCACCTGAAATAAAACAGCTATTTTCTGTGCCTAATCAGATATGATTACCTGCAGGGTTAAAATGCTCCCAAAGGGGAAAGAAAAACTCAAGCACGACGGTGTACTAATCGTCAGCCCCCTGCCCAGGATGTTTTTTCCCTTTAATTCATTCTACAAAGACAGATGAATCCAGAACTCCCCGCTGCGGTAGGCATACGTATCATATTATTTTTAGCTACTGTAGCTTTCAGTGCTGCTGTTTGGATATTAAAGATTTCACTTTCCAAAATATCCACCATTCAGAAGCCCCCAAACCTGATTCCTCACTACATAAATCAGCGCTGGAATGAAAGTAAAGCACATTAGAGCTGACTATTAAAGCAATGAATCATGCAAATACCTTTCCTTGGCAAAACAGAGGTATATTATGAAGGAGTCATTCCATCCTTTGAGATATTGGCCAGTGAATTCAAGCAATTTTGGTAAGTGAACGCCCCTCATACCTCTGTTGTTAACTGGCCTGTGTAAACAAACTTAGAATCACCAGAGACACAAAGAAGAGTATTTTGTCCACACAGTTATTTCCTTTTAAAGCCAGACAGTAAACTAACTGTGTTAAGTGACTTCTGATAGATTTAATGAAGCTCACGACTGTGAAACTGCAACAAAAGCACAAACTGCAAACATATGTCAAAATCAAACTAATGCACAACGCAGTGGCAGACTCAGGCTGACTGATGGGTGAATAAAAAGGGCTACAGCTGCATGTGGTGGGGCACCAGCATGCACAAAGGCATGGCACGTTTATGGTGAAACAGTTCCAAACCCTGGGTTAGATTAAACATTAAAATAGTTTAATTATGTGACTTAGATTTATGTATAAAGTCACATAATAGCTTTATAGGAAGTATAACTACTTCTATTAACTTAACTGGAGCAGCCTTACAGGCACTCCATCACGTAATTTTGAATCAGCTAAAAATCATGCTAACTAACAGTTAATTCACTTTCAGCAACTATATTCTGCTGACATCATGTAAAATTGGATAAAATAATATGCTCAGACAAATAACATCCAAGACAACAACAACACGATTTTAAATGCCCTCAAATCAAACCAACAACAAACCAATAACCAGAAAGGAATATGCCAAGAAAAAGCTATTTGCTTAAAGTTATTATTACAAAAAATACTTAATGTTCACATCAAATAAATCAAAGTATATTTGTTTTGCAATGTTTCTTCTTACCACAGTGTTTTTGTTCTTGTTGTATTTCATGGTAATATCATTTTTAAATGGCTGTTTTTGTGAATTAAATTTACATTTGTTCGGCGGATACTTTTGTCCAAAGCGTCCATTAAATAAGATTGGTTGGCCCAGAAACAAACTTCATTTTTGGTAATTGAAGTTTACTTCTATAGTTATAGCCTTCAGCAGCATTTACTTTCCATTTATCTGAGCCATTACTTTCCACTGTAAAGAACGGAGATGTTGAACTCTGCCGCAGTGCTACCGTGGGCATCGCACATCTCAATTAATGCCTTGTCACTGCAGTCATAATTCAAACAATTTCATCTTTGATCTTTGTTTTACGAACTGCACAACACCACCTTAAAATAATATCACGCTCTTGATAGGAAGATTATACTATGGTAGCACACAGTGATGTAAACCTGTGTTACACTCCTCCACACTGTTAATCATAATCACAGTTTTTTTTTGTATGGCCAAAGGGTCAAAAATCAACATGATTACAGTATTTATCACTTTCTGCCCCAAAGAGACTTGACAGGACAAAAGATGAAGTGATTTGTCTCACTTTAACAGGCCTCACCTTTATGCACTCACTGCCCTTTGGATTTGCACAGATTTTCGCTTGTCTGACACACACACACACACACACACACAGAGTTGATGTATCCTCCATTAAGCCATGAGTGGGTGACCCGTATTAATATGCAGTCAGACATCTTCATTATGATCTACTGAGGATTAAATGTCCTGCCAAGGCTGTCCCCTCTGTTTCCCATTTTTTGCTCAGGAGTTACCAGTTAAGATCTGTCCTCACTTCTTTCCTGTCTTAATCTTGCAAAGTGTTTACATTGCGGTTCTTACCGAGCAGCTTTCATACTCCAGCCTTTATCTACATGTTTTAATGCTAAAATCATCTAGCAACATATAGCATTTATATACTGTTCCAACGCAGTGCATATGTATATACAGCATACATGTATGTCCTGGTTATATTTTACTACCATGGTGTTGCAGAGGACGCTGTGTCTTGCATCAAAAGTCTGACAGTACTGGCTTTAATCAGGATGAGTTGTTGTTGGGTGTCTAGCAGCACACACTGCACACAATGGCCCATCTGTTGCTGTCTCTCAGTTCACATACTTTCATACTTACACTTGCTATTCCCAGTACATAAGTGCGTTCACACTGTTAATTATAGCAAAATGCAGACAGTGCACTCTGAAAGATCAAAAAGGCTGAGACACTTCTCGCTCTTAATGGTCACCATTTTGGCTACGTAACTAAAGGGGAGGGACCACCGGCATCGTGAAAATGGCGACCTGGGAAGCTGCTGGAGCTGAAGAGGTTGTGGTGAATATCGTAATATACAAATGTAAGTTATGCTGTTATCCATCATAGACAATGAACAGCACCCTCTCTATCACACAGTGGTCAGACAGCGGAGCACCTTCTCCCACAGGCTGCTCCAGCTCCGCTGTCGAAGGAACAGATACAGGAAATCTTTCCTGCCACTGGCCATCACACTATACAATAATAGCTAAAGCTTATTTGTACATTCAATACGGCACCCTTGTACATTCTGGTTGAATACGATATTTATTTTATTTGTCTACTTGAATTTTATATTTTGTATTACTACTTTTATTTAGTTTGTTTCATCTTATATTTTATATTTATACTATTACTTTAATATGCCTGGGTTGTTCTTATTTATCTAGGTTGTTCTTTTCTGTTTCTAGTTTTTACATCATTGTGGTGTATATTGTCTACGGGTGAAATGCTGTTGTTGCAATGCAATTTCCCAGTTTTGGGATTAATAAAGTATTTCTAATCTAATCTATACATATGTCTTATATTTATATTTTGGCAGTTCAATGTTGGTGCTAATGTTCCACCCGGGTTTGCAATTTGGCAAAGGAGAAAAATCTGTAAAATGTTGCGATCGTCATTTTCAAACACTTCCCTGCTGAAATGAACACACTGCACCAGGAACTGCACAGAAGTGTACTAATGGAAGTATCCCAATTGAGTCTGGGTGACACAAATGAGTGTATGGGGACGACAGCAGTTCTTGCTCTGACACCAAACTCACTTAAGACATCTGGAACTTTAGTTGTGCATTGCTGAGAAACTATAAACATGTAAAAGCATTATCTATAGTTGATTCTTAATTATTAATGTCCGTCATTAATCCATAAAGTTTCAGGTATTTCAAGAAAAATCTGTCTTCAAATTAATATCAACTGTATTTTTTATGGTATCTGCATTTTTAATTATTCTCTGTAGAATTTCAGTAACAAAACATTGCAGTGCTGACAGTTTAACAGTAAACTGGAATATGATTGTGCTATGTTGAGCTCCACCTTGATTGATGTGCCTCGCAGATGCCTTCTGGTGGTTTTGGGTACACACAGCAACTGCTGCTATGATGTGAAGATCAGAGATTTATTGAACTAAAGTTACATAAAGTCACATTTTATTAAAAATATATATATATATTTGTTTGTTCTTCTTGTGGTTATGTCAAATCTATGAATTTTCAAGCAAACATGCTTCAAATTAAACAGATAAAACATCCTTTTTTGTTTCTCTGACTACTACTAGAGAAAAACTTCCGGCAGCACTAACGCACGTCAGCCCTGGTCACTGCTGCACAGGACTTATGGTTTTTAAAGACAAAGTTGTGGTCAAGTCTAATTCAGAGTGGTGTGAACGGGTTTATTTGGATTCACCCTGTCGAGCGCAAAAGGAAGGTACTTATCGATTCCTCCGGCGTGGGTGAGTGGAAGCTAGCTAATTAGTGTTGTTAGCGTGGGCACTAATGGAGAAGGGAGCACGGCCTCAGGGTGCAGAAACACACCCAGCACTTAGAAAAGCTGTTAATACGATGGGAACATCAATCAGTAGACACACAAACACACACACACATTCACATACATTAACACAGCGCAGATACAAATGAGAATTCATACAGAGACTTAAATGAAGTAGTGAAAACATGCATGAATTAAAGTACAATGGAAGGCAGAAGAAAGAAACTGTGCGTCGATATTTGGGAATCCCAACGTCCACCAGTGCTTAAACATGTCCATACACCCACACATCACACCACACAGAGCCAGAGCTGTTAATACACTGCCAGCATCAGTCTCAGACACTTCCGTTCAAACACACATGAAAGCTAAGTGAAGCTAATGCAGCTGATGTCAGCACGTGTGTGTGGCTGTGTGTACAGACACACAGTCCGGTTCAGCTCGCTCTGATTTTTTTAATAGCATTTTTAATAATCATAATATTTCTTATCTCAATGCATTTTGCAGAGCCTTCTCATCTTTATATCTTTACACAGTAGAATGTATCTGAGCATTATATTTAAAAACACATACAACATTAAGAGATCATGTGTGTCATCATTACTTCAACTCATCGGGTAATTTAGCGTTTGAGGTTTCTGGTGTTTATCTTGATAGTGGATATCTGGGCCAAGATTTCCTCTTAATGATTAGCAACTTGAGACACAGGAATAACAATAATCTTTGAGAAGAGTTAAATCTAGGGCAACTTGGCTGTAGATTCATGGCTCAGGTATTTAAATACTTGGCTTTCCCCAGCAGTCAGTCAGAACTGAGGAACCCTCCTGGATGAGCGGTAAAACGTCTTCATGGATCTACAACCAGCTGCCCCAAACTTAAGTCTTTCTAAAGAACGATGACCTTGAAGACTGAGAACTTCCAGAGCCGTCGGTTAATCTCTACAAACAGATATCTGCACATGAATGAATACACTGTAATCAGACAACAGCTAACAGCTGGACTGCAAGATTGCATTTGGATTGCAATGCCTCTTTTGCTCTTCACACAGACCGTTCACCTGAATGCAACCAAAGTCTGCTCAAACGTAACTGGTCAATATTACTCAGACTACAAATGGAAACCAGAACATCCAACCCAATACCAACGTTTTGTCCAATCGATATTTAGAGATACTTTCCAACTACTATTTTTATATATATTTCATTATCACATAGCTGCAAATTTCTTAAGTGAAGTAGATCTTGGACAAGCAAAGCTGTCAGTTTTGAGGTGCCAAAATAAAAGCATGAACTTGCTTGTATCTTTGTTTAATGCTTTTATATTGAAAGGCTGTACATCACAGAGCAGACACGTTTGTAAAAAGAATGATGTAAAGATGTCGCACACGCAGTCAGTTTATTCCTGTGTGAACGTGTGTGTGTGCTCACCTCTCAGCTGAGCTGTCAGGCTCGATAAATCGAATGAGCGGCGGTGCGGACAGTGTTTCAGTGGCGAATATTCCTCCCTGCAGCTGGACACCGAAGCCGTTGAGTGGGTCGCCTGTCAGGACGACCTCACTGGTCTCTACATGAACTACTTGACCACCCGGACCAACCGAACTGGATGCTAGGGACACTAAACACACACAGATAAACATGATTTCATGATTAATTTCTCCTTTGACGAATCAAATCATGTCTGTACAGACAGACAGACAGACAGACATGTGGAGCTTACAGGAGCTTTTGTGCTCTTTCTTCCTCTGCCTTCGTTTGAGGAGCGAGTTACGTGGACTCATGGGAACTGTAGGCCTGGGCAAGGTACTGGAGCTCTGGCTGCTGGGTCCTGATGTAGTTGTAGAGCCGGGAGAGAAACTGGCAGATACCAGAGCTGCAAAAGAAGATTATAAAGAAGAAATAAAATCCGACAGACAGATGAGTTTGTCTTGTCACAGTGTCTGTGTTTGTGTTCTTACACTTGCAGTAGTCGAGGCTGTTGATGGTGTTATTATTTGAGGCCGTCCATGACTTGTTGAGGGTGGAGCTTGTGTTGCAGAGGGTGGAGTTTGCAGGGTGACAGTAGTTCACACAGGGGTCCCAAGAGTGGGGGTGGTCCGACTTCTGAACCTTCACTGGAACACACACAGAGAAGCGTATCATGACATATGTTGACATGCTGAACACACACTGATCATAACTTGGTGCTCTGTGTTTTTACATTCCAGATTCCTGCGTCCATGTTTGCTGGCACACAGTCGTCATCATCCTGCATTGGTATGCTTTTTGGTGCCTTACTGCCACAAACAGATGGTTAGTGGAAATGCATGAAATCAACAGAAACTGCATAGTCACAACATGTTAATTAGGTGTTGGTCGGTATGTTTTTTCACCTTAGGACAGAGCTACGTTAGCCTGTTCCCCGTGTTTCCAGTCTGTGAGCCAGCTGCTAGCAGTTGTGTCATATTTCCTGAAGTGTCTCAAGTTTAAATGGAACAATGTGATCATATATTTGCCTTCTACTACAGGAGAATTGGAGGGTGACCAGAAAAATGGATAGTTACAAACTAAGTTAGCTTAGCATTAGCTAAGTGATATGTGACTTTGAGGTTCTGTGTACTTTTGAATAGTCAAAAAAAATTACCTCCCAAAAAAATGTCATGAGGCCAAGGAAAGATGTGACGGAGAATTTGTGAGGACGTCATTATGCGATGGCGGATGCTACTGACGTGATCTGTGGTAAAACTACAAAGTTCAGAAGATGGACTACAAAACGTGGCTACATGATGCATCTCAATCACACCTGACATCATGAATGATAAGTCTCAGAGCTTTTCAGCCTCACCACTGGCATCAATGTTGCTAAATATGCTACATTAACTGAGGCTACTTCTGCGAGCCGTGCTCTCCTCTGTTGGTAGCAGAAGGCAGACATATTAACACATTATTTAAGATGTTAGGCGCTGTATTCCCATTTTTTTATCCAAAATCTCGAAGAAAAAGGGAAGAAACATGTAGCATAGCACAAACTCTTCAGTTGACCTTAATTCACACAAGCGATCATGAAGCTAGGAATAACGTGGATGGATATAACAAACACCCACCAGTATTTCTCTAAAATACCGCTGAGAAATCTGTAATTCATGATCATATGGAATTATCTCATCAGTTAATTAGACCAAGAACATATTGGACTACAAAATGCAAAACAGAAACGCTGGTGGACTGTGCCATCTGTTAAAAAGTCACTGCAGCCTCAGATGTCGGGGAGAACCTCTTGTAGGGAAGGTCCCACAGAGAGCATCAGCATGCAATCAAGGCTAAAGTCTGACAACCTACATGGCTTCATGTGTAACTCCTCTCCACAAACACACACACACTCTCATCTCAACTCTGAAGTTGATCCTAAGCTGCCTTGCGCTGCCACATCCATCCAGCAGAGCTTTTGTTTCCTCCACATGTGAGTCGTCTTATCTAAACCTCTCTGTTGGCGGGAGGGCTGCTGGAAGTGCTGGCCGACCTCAGGGTGAGATCTGAGAAATGTGGAAACATTTTCCTCCTCTAATCCTCCCAAAAAAAATGAAGTCATTACATCCGGCAGAACACACTGGAAGAGACAGATCTGCTGACAGGAAGCGGCTGCAGCCACACAGAGAAGATGCGCACACACACACATACACACCTTTCATAGATAAGAGAAGATATATAAATACACACACTTATGTCCAGACTCACCAACAGTAATCTATCCTGCAGTGACACACCCTGAAACACAAAGTCAAACACACACATACACACACAGCTACAAAACCTTTAATCAGAGTGTCTATTAATAAAGCAGCGGCAGGCTGGCCGCAAGGTCTCCGGCAAGGCCATCAGTATCCTAATGAGCTGTGTTCACACACACACACACACACACACACACACACACACACACGCACACACACACACACACACACACACACACACACACACACACAAAGGCATCACACAATCGTGATTACAAAAAGGAAAGAATGAATTTTGCTTTGTAGAGAGACAAATGAAGGAGATAGGAGATGAGATGGCGACCTTTCAAGGGTGTGTGTGTGTGTGTGTATGTTTGTGTGTGTGTATGTGTGTGTAGTCAGTTCATGTAGCCTTTAGTACTTTGTTTTTCTGTCGCTTTAACATAGATTAGAACAGAATGAATGAGTGAGAGAAAAGAGAAGGTAGAGGAACAAAAGAGAGAGAGAGAGAGGATGGGGAATGAATAAAAAAATGGGGACAAGATGAGAAAAGAGGAGAGGAAAGGAGAGGAGAGGAGAGGAGAGGAGAGGAGAGGAGAGGCGATAAGAGGAGAGGAGAGGAGAGGAGAGGAGAGGAGAGGAGAAGAGAAGAGAGGGGAGGAGAGGAGAGGAGAGGAGAGGCGAGGAGAGGAGAGGTGATGAGAGGAGAGGAGAGGAGAGGAGAGGAGAGGAGAGGAGAGGCAAGGAGAGGAGAGGAGAGGAGAGGAGAGGAGAGGAGAGGAGGTGTCTGACAGCGTGCATGAGAGGTGTAATGACTTTAATTAAATACCATCCTGCTTTTACACTGGCTGCCGCTCAGTTCTCTTTCATCTGTCACGTCTCTTTTCAACTTCCTCTCTCCGTTTTCATGCTGAGATGAAACTCCCGTCCCGCACAAACTCTATCAAAAGTAGAACCACGGCGGAGGCTTTTCGTCTATTTCAGTTTGTGTCTATCAGCGGCTTCCTCGACTTCTCTCATCAGTCTCCAACGAGCACACCAACCAGGAACATTAACGCGTGTTTGTCTGACTTAAGTTACTACAACACTGGAAGCTTTATCACAGGTTCTACATATGTGTGGTGTGTGTACTCTCGTCATACTTAAACCTCTCGGCTGTGTGAGGCATTAACCTGGGATAATAAGGCAGCCCGTGGAATCTGTAAATCCGCTGGCACTAATTCTCCGCCGGATGAAAAGCCGTCACTTGGCTACGGGTGAAGAGACACTCCTTCAACTAATTAAGCACAAAGTTGCTGTCGCAGGCGAAATATTTCTCAATCGTTGTTCCGGGTAGAAAGAAACTGGGTTTTCCTTTCTGATTAGCTAAATGTGCATGGGGCAACTTTATTTGGGTTAAATCCTAACTAAATGTTTGTTGTGGTTTTTACGCTGCCCTAGTTCTGGGTGCCAAAAATGACTGCTGAGGAAGCTGTGATGACATGAAGCTGGGAAACTGTCTTGGCTATTTGTTCTTTACTAGTGCTAACACATGTTAGCACGTCCACGTGTTGCCTGCAACATGTTCCAAAAAAAGTTGGGAGAAGCACGTTTCACATCACCTTTTTGTTTTTAACAAGACTCAGTCAGCATCTGCATTCTGTCACATTCCTGCTTGATCTACGACTTCAGTTTCTCAGCATTGACGGGTCTCTGTCATTGTATTTTACCTTCTCAATGTGGCACAGATTTTCAAAAATAATTTTAGTGTGGACTCATCAGACCTCAGCGTACTGTTCCACTCTCTGTCTCAGATGAGCTCGGTGCCCCGAAAAGTTGAACCAGCTTGGTTCCCAAGCCAAGTTAACGCAGTGCTGTCAGAGGGGTCGAAGGTTTCAGGAATTCAATGTTGGTTTTCTCACCTCGCCTCTTATGTGCAGAGATTTCTCTGGATTCTCTGAATCTTTTAATGATATTCTGGATTGATGATTAAAACTGTGTGTTGAGAGACGTTGCTCTTAAACTGTTGGACTAGATGCAGTTTTTCATAAAGTGGTGAACCTCGTCCCATCCTTGCTCTTGTACGATTGAGCAACTTTCACATGCAATTATGATTCTGTTCTGTTCTGTTGCATAACTTTCCTCTTACACAGTGTCCCGACTTTTTTGGTAACATGGTTATATAATTTAATACAACACTTGCTTTCCCGCTGTAAACGCAGTTAAAATCTAAAACTTCAGTAGATTTAGTGCACTTTACGCACAGAAAACACACCGGGGTAACACCCACCTGTGTCGTGCTGTTTCCCAGTTAGCCTCGTTTGATGCGAGGGCAGTATTTCTAATTTCACCAGTTCCGTTGTGCTCGCTAATAGCTGCGTTGCCTCCAGGACTGTACAGTGTTCTGTCGATGTCCCGTCTATGCACAGCAGGTGATCCCCAGCATGCAATGCTCCGCATCTGGTAAAACAGGGACCATAAGGAAGGAAGGAAGGAAGTCTCAGCACCACAAAACACAAGAGAAAGAAAGAATTACAGTACAAACAGATTTTTTATTTTTGCGGTTTCAGAAATACGTTTTCTTTTTGTTCTGTTTGAAAACCACTTGCAGGCTGCAGAGCTGATCAAACCTGCCGTCTCTGCATTTTCACACTGCAGTTCAGATTGTTCAGAAGTTACAACCATGTGGGAATGAGTAGTGACAGAATGTGGAACCCCACAGTCAACCTGTTCAGTGGAGGTTATTTTAGTGCTCCTTTCAGCACTGACACAAAGTTCAAGTGCTTCATGTATATTTTAGAGCCAGACTGAGGCTCAGGGCAATATCCTGTCTCCTACTGTCTGTGTTAGTTATAGGGCAGGATACAGAATATGTGTGTGTGTGTGTCAGAGAGAGAGAGAGAATTTATACTCTGCATGCATATGCAGTTGTTGCATATCCGCAGCCCAACTGCACAGGTTTGGTTTCAGAAGCATAATTAAGATATCAAAGAACTGAATATACAGTATGTAAATGTTACTTCCTGCATGCGTAGACATTTATATCATACTGGTGAATAACATACCTTGGTTTCTGTGCAGTGAAAAATGCTAGACATCCTTCATTATTAAAGGGATAGTTCAGAGTATTTGAAGCGAGGCTGCATAAAGTGTGTTACCTAACGTATGCTGTGGTTGCCATGACCCCAGACAAAATTCTCAGCACAAGCTGAGCAATGCTCTGCTGTGAAGCAACAAAACGTGTTTTAGCTACATAAAAAAAAAGACCTGCTTAAAAAGATCAATATGAGTTTAAGTGTGTGCTTAGGGCTATTTTCAGCCCAACAGACAGCCCGTTCTGATGGAACGCTGAAGGATTTATATCGATTTGTGCTTCTTTCAAAGCCATCAGACAGAAATTTTAGCTCAGAAAACATGTTTCAAACTAACGTTAGTCACTATAGATCGACATAGTGGTATAACAGCGGCTCTCGAGTTCTGCGAGGTAAAATCTCAGTGAAGTCTTTTACGTGGCTTTCAGAGAGCGATAAGCCTGCATGTAGCCTGGACAAAAAATAGCCCCATGGTGCATGTATGCAAACATATACTTCATATTGTGTGTGTGTTAAAGTGTGCATACCTGTCCACCACGCTGCCAGGTTTAACCCGGTCGATGACAATGACCTGCTTGTTTCGATGATTGGCCGACGTCAGAGTGATGCCCAGCGTTGCTCCCGGCGACTTGGCAATTTCCACCAGTAGCGGGCCGGAGGCGTTCGTTACGGTGTCTGATTGGGGAAAAAATCATTTTCATTGAATCATTTTGCCCTTCACTGTGATCTGACTGTATATGAAAGAAACAACTATGGTGAAGGAAAGCACCTTTGAATTTCTGTATCGCCAATATTAAGCAGCAGTTGAGCTTGAGGCAAAAAATGCCCCTCAAAGCACGAACCACCAGATGTGACCACCAGAGGATTCTTTGCAATGCATTGTGGGCTGGTTAAATTGAGCAGTTTTACACAAAAGCTCAGCTCGAGGCTGCAGAAAATGCCAACGCATCAACAAAAAAACATCCAATTTATAATTTCTATGTTATTTTACTAAAGTCTGGAAACTTTTGCCCCAAGCTTCAATTCATGTTTGAGACTGATGTGTGTGTCTGTGTGTGTGTGTGTGTGTGTGTGTGTGTGTGTGTGTGTGTGTGTGTGTGGTCTCTTACCCATGATAGTGACGTCATACTCTATCTGGAACAGGGCTTCCTGGCCGCACTGAGCCAACACGCTGAGGGCGTCACTGTGGTTGGCGTTGTGCAGCGGTACGCCATCCACGCTGAGGAGGCGATCGCCGGGACGCAGCGTGCCCTCTCTGAACACACACATACACATACACGTACACACACACACACACACACACACACACACACACACACACACACACACACACACACACACAGACAAAAAAATACAACATCACGTGTTAAAATACAGAAATTGCAGAATTCAGAAACACCTTCAACCTCGAGAATAAAGTGAACCACCATTCTCCTTTTAAAAGATCAGCAGTGGAATATACACAACAGACAACAAGTTGATCTTCAGTTGATCTTTCCAGCGCCTTAATATACGTTTGGCAAACTCCACATCTGGAAACCCTTCACATTTCTCTGAACCTGATCCTTTACTCATCCTAAGGTTTCAGGAAAAACACCAACATGTCTGTCTTGGGCCCCCACTACCTCCACTGCTGTGTGATCTCTCTCTGTTTCTCCTCTAATCTGTCTGAGACTAACAGTATAATTTCTGCTCAAGTTCAAGTGGAGGACAAACACACAGTGGAAACTACGATGACAGACGACACTGCTGTGCTATTCAAAATATTCGAGATTAAACATCATGTCGTGTAATCTGGTTTCATTTAAATTCGATCATTTGGTTGACAAAAACACTTCCACCGCAGACTGGATGCTCAGTATTCTACAGGCACTCAATGACACATTTCAGCCAATTATTTATTTCCCCTCAAAATGGATATGCAGCATTTTTAATTTTTCATGCGCGGGGCGGCATTAAGGCGCTGGGAGATGCTTTATTCATGATGCCAGAGTGTGAGTAATACAGAGCTGTCATCATACCAGCCAGAAGTTGTAAAGTATGATGCCGTTAGCCCTGAAGCTTTTTAACAACATGATGCAAGCCACGCCGAGACCAAACATCTTTATTAAGGCTGGAATTAGGTTATATGGGAGAAGTATCTCAGGGAGAAACGTGTGGTGGAAATCTGATCACAATAAAACAGGTTTGCCCTCAGATCTGTCTGAGAAACAGGTGGACGGCAGGCTGTACTCAACATCCAACATGCTCAATGCACTCCGGGCATAGTTTGAATCTTTTGTTACAAATCTGCAGTGTGTTGTCATCCATGTTTGACCAGCTTTCCACAAAAAAAGACACACCATCCACAGCTTTTATGTAAGAGTGTGAACCCGATTTAAATAACCTTAATTCTAACTATTTTCCCTTTTAAAGACAGCTGTAACTTAAAGGTCCGGTGTGTAGGATTTAGTGGCACCTAGTGGTGAAGTTGCAGATTGCAACCAAATGAATAATCTCCCATACTTCACCCTCTCCTTCCAAGCATGTAGCAAAAACTCTTTAAAAAATGCACATTAAAAACAAAATTCCATATCTAGATCGAAGTTCGGTTTGTCTGTTCTGGGCTACTGTAGATATAAAGGGCTCATTTGAAGACAACGAAGACACAATGATTCTTATTTTCAGGTGATTATACAATGATGGAAACATACTAATGAATATTTTATTCCATTTCTGCCAATAAATACTAAAAATTACACACTGGACCTTTAAGCTGTTTGTTGAAGGACTTCACTGACATTTACTTTAAAAGCTGGAAGGCTCTCTCTCTCTGTGTCCTTTTCCATCATATGACGATGCAGTAAACGCAGTTTGTGATCGTGCATGAAACAGCACGGCTCTCTAACACTTTCAGAGTAATTCCCACTGGGTAATGCTAAAAAACGCAGTCACTCCCGGGACTGTATAGTGCTGTGGATTAAGTTTTCTCCAATTGGCATATAAATGGGGAAATAAAGCAGCATGAATATCTGATTCGTTTCCCCTGGACTGACCCACATTTTGAAGATGATTTTCTTTATAATGGTGTTAGATGAGCCTGGGGGCAAAATTATTCAATTGTAAAAGAGAATTTAATCTCGGTCTTGTCCCACGCCGTCAATCTATGTGTGCACCTGTGCAGGGTCATCTAAACAAGACCGTGGATAATGTAAAATAGATTTGATTGATCTACAATAAATTTACCCTAAAGATCTCCGACAAGCATTCACTCACTTATTCAGCAGAGAAATAACTGCTTAGTTTCGTGCATGTGCCCCAATTTACTGCACCATGAAATTGTTTCACAGATAGTTGCCACTGCAATAAAAATAGCATCAAGTGATTGAAGCTGCCGTGCGATCAGAGAAGTCGTTACACTTTTATTTCTTTTTTTTTTTTTTTTTAATCTTTTCCCATTTTGGCTGGAGTAACGGTGCAGAAACGAGTAAAGCACGCTGTTCAAATTGAGGCTGAGAAAGCTGTGAGATTTGTGTTATTAGCAAAACAAGTGGTGACAAATTAAAGGGGGAAAGATTCAAACAACCCAAAGTGTCTCACAAGCCTCCAGAACAGCTCCTTGTCAGAAGACTGTACCCAGATTTGTTTTGATGATGCTCTCCAAAGTTGGGTTGAGATATGGCGATTGAAGGCCACATCACGAGACATGACATATCATTTTCAACCTATGGAAACCCGCTCAGTGAGCGCTAGTGTGTGTATTTATTATGTTCCTCACCTCTTTCATTGATGTTTTTCCTTGAATTGTCACTCATCTTTAACTTACTGGTTACTTACTTGGTGCAATGCAGTCCCTGCTGCGGTCCCTAAAATACTTCCTATTGAAGTTCATTTTACAGGTTAAAATTAAAGTAAGGCTGTGTGAGATTAAATGCCAAGAAACAATTACCAACTATATTAAAGTGTTAATGATACTTTCTCTTTTCCTGGTGTCAATTATTTTTACAGCAGTTTGCAAAAAGAGCAAAAGTTTCCCACATATCCACATTATGACTTTAAGATGATTTATGCTCAATATCTGTATGTATTTTTGCAAAGTTTTGCCTCATTTACTGCAAAACACGACACCAAATTGTGTCTACGTTAACTGTAATTAGTTGTACACATAATAATAAATTCATATTTCTAGTTTCTATCAGATCAGCCTCAGGAGAACATAAAGTTTGAAGTAGTGCTACACAAACACCTGAATTTATCAACGGACAATCCTTTGTAGACCTAAACTTCACTTTTCTGTGCAGTCAGTGAGCATACAAACACATTTTAAGTCATGACATGACACAGTTTTATTTTTTATTGGATTTCATGACACAGCTTGTTTTTTAACATTTTGTCGTTCATAAGTTAAAAACAAACAAACATGATGTACCTTGTATGAGTGTCACAGATTCATGTTGCATCTTTCCTTGACCAAACCATGTGCACCAAGTTAAGATGGCATCTTAAACTCCTCAAACAGGAAGTGGAAGAGGCCAACTGTGTGTGTTCATGAGGGGGATCCACCATCTTGAATCCTCACTGAATCCAATATTTGTTAGAAACAGTTAGAAACAAGATGTAAATACTTCCTTTATCTGTATGTTTGTGTTAAATCTTATTGTTTTGCAAAATTATTTATTTGTCTCTGTGTATTAGAGGCAGTGTGAATAAACCTACCACACCATGTGCAGCAATAGGTGGATGAAGCCTTACTGAAGCACTGAGGGTTTCCAGGCGATCGTGTTGAAATTGGTTTTATTACTCGAGGCTTTAGGTGTTTTCATTTCCAAAAACCTGCTGGTCCAAAGAATTCACAGCTGCAAAGTATGAGCTCAGTTTTTTAATGTGGAACTTTTTCGTAGTGGCAAACATTGAGGTTTTGTTGTGCTGGGGAGGTGGGATGTGTCACAACTAGTTTATTTTTACACCACGACGGTTTAAAATACTTGTGTAACTGAGCAGAAATCAATACAGTAAAAACTAATACGCATTTACTTAATTAGTAGAAATCTAATATATCCCAACTGCAGAGAACGTGAGCCTGACGGCTGGCTCCATTTCACTCTAACAACCGAAAACTGCCTGTCCAGAAATACAGACTGAAGAAACGTGACAATTTATCATGACATAGATTTTAGGTCATCGCTCAGCCCGGCTTCAGAAAATCTGTGTGCCAGCATTGGAATTTATGCTATTTTGCAGGCTGTCATCTTTTTTTCCTGAACATATGAAGTCTGCACACAGACTTCGTATGTTCAGTTTTTTTTTCAAACATGATAAACGTGTAAGAATTCAAGCACCGGATCTACAGAGGGTTGAACCACTGCTGCGTTTACATCTGCTAAACAGTTGCAAAGCAGACATTTACATGAAAATGTCACGGATTATTTATTTTTTTCAAACATGATAACTGAGACAGACACATGATGACAACACTGAAGGGATATGAGGTGATTCATGCCACAGCAGCTCTGAGTAACACATAACTGTCAGCATACCAGTGACGGTCAAAGGAAATGACACCGTTATCCTTGGGGTTTATCCGCTTGAAGACACACACAACAGCATCTCCCCCAAACTACTGACTAAGCCGTGCTGCATCAATGGAAGCCATCGCTCGTCTGGCATTTATTTACTTTTTTTTAAGTCATTGCCCTTTTCACCCCTTCACTATCCAAAAAACACACATACATGATCCCCCTCTCTCTCTGACTGTATATTCAGGTTTATCCAGAAGGATAAACCCCCTTGAGATGAAGCATCTTATTTTCCTTACACAAGATACAAACGATACACACACATTAAAGTGATTAGAAAAGACGAAATAATTCATCATCATCAAGCACAATTCAACAGACATATCAACACAAAACACCATGAGGATGAGTGAATAGATGAACAAAACCACTGGATGGCCACGGAGCCGGCGAGAACAAATACTTGCCGAGCAAAAATATGACAAAGAACGTATATGTGTGCATATACTGTATACATATATTTATATACACATACATGTACAGTGTTCCATGTATTGTTTAGGCTATGTGTGTCTTAGTATCGTCTGAAGCGGATGAAGACGTACAATTTAACTCAAAAAGACAATTTGAAATAAACTTTGAAGTTAATTAATTCCAGTCTGAAGGAGCCTGAAATATAAATTCTGTCTTTCCAGTTGTTTTTCTGACTCTGGGAATTGAGAAAAGGTATTGCATATACTGCCTTAATTGACATATTGAGGAATATGGTGCCAACAACTGCTGTAAGTAATGAGGAGAGTTTACACATTTTAGGATAATCTGCAGCCAGTGAGTGTGTCATCACTGAGTGGAGGAAACAGTAATATAAGTTTTGAAGCAAGTTTCTTTAAATCGTAGCTTTGTGTGAGTCTGCACATGTATCCACATGCGGCTGTATGTACAGAATATTTGGGTTTTATGGTTGCATTAGTGTACAGTAAGTGCTACCTGTCTGCAGGACCTCCTGGCCTGACGTAGGTGACCACAAGGGGGCGTGACTTGTGCCAGTCCTCATGTGTACCACCTGAGAGAAGAAAATAGGTTAAAGATGATCACATTTGTCACAGGTCATTAAAAATCTTCACTTTCTTTATTTAGTTTGGTTCAGTTTTAAAATGATCAAAACTTTTGTACTGTGGTTCTAAAACAGTTTTCCTACCAACATAAATAAATGATGCATTTTTCAAACTATCTTTTACAAAGTAGGAATCAGTGATACTGCAACAGTCTGTTCTTTTAGTGACACCTTTCCAGTATGGTGTCATGTCAATCATATTTCATATTCATACACAGTATTTCTCCAAACAACAATAATTGGCTTATTTTGCTGATGATTACCTCTCATGACGAAACCAAAGCTGTTCCCTTCTTTGTGCAAACAGATGTCGATTGTCTTCGATATAACCCCTGAGGTACTGTCTGGTGCTTTGAGAAGAGGGGGAGAGACAGCGAGACAGAGAGAGAGAGAAACAGACAGACAGACAGACAGACAGATGGAAAGATATTTTATTCATCTTGATGAAAGAATTAGAAAATAATTCACACTCCTGCAGTTAAAGGTTCAGTGTGCAGGATTTTATCTATAGATTTTAACCAACTGAATACCTCTCGCCTCACACTCTCCTTCCAACCGTGTAGATAAAACTACAGTGGCCACTAAACTTGTAAAAAAATATTATATTAGGTCCCTATGTAGAGCCGTTGTTTGGTTTGTTCGTCCTGGGCTACTGTAGAGACGTGGCGGTTCAACACGATGGAGTACCTGCTCCCTTTGTAGATATAAAAAGCTCACTCTAAGGTAACAAAAACATTTTCAGGTGATTATACAGTGATGAAAACATAGTTCTGAATATTATATTCCATCTCTGTCAACAGATCCTTCTAAATCCTACACACTGGACCTTTAAGTATTTCTGAGAGTACTTCTGTTGCTCCATGATCAAGTACAGTTAACAAGTTTTGATCATATTCACTAAATTTGACACCACTCTAATGTAACAAACATTTAATACAGAAACATAAAGACTCATATAATGATATACAATTACAGCACAAGAAATACTACCTTCTAATTTGAATTGCTCCTGGATTTAATTAAGGATGCCTATGATCCCTTTATTGCTATTACTAATTTGATTATCTTAAAATGCACGTCATAAAATAAAAATACATATATGGAAGCACGGTTGGTGGTTCATTAAGATAATGAGCACTCTTTGTATAAAAAGGCACTTAGAGAAATATGTGTGATGTGCTGGTGTGGGAGGGTGACTTTAGAGAGATACATTGAACTCATTTTAGGAATACATCCATTCAGTGCAGAAGTGGTGTACATGAGCAGAAGGCAGAAAGTACTAATATGGATATAGAAGTTGGGTCCAACCTTCAGAGAGGAGACCAGAGTTCACATAATGTGACAAACCTGCAATCAGCGTTAACCTTTTTATCCACTATAACCACCATTATGTCTCACCTCCATATCCCCATGAAGTCAAAATTAATGTTAAAGTGTATTTATCACATATGTCTATATGTCACCTATACTCCAGCCTGGTCCAACAATGAACAACAAATTAGGTATTTTCGGGAATTCTTCAAAGTATTTTAGAGTTTGTTATTTTCTGGTAAATGATAAAGAGTTGTTGATGTACATATCTATGACCAGCATAACTTTATAAGTTTATTCAATGATTTTGGTGAAACAGGATATTTTACACAGAATATATTTGCTGGTTTTCCCTCTCATGTCCTCCGGCTGCTCAGCTTCAGCTGCAGAGTTTCCTGATAGACAGATAGCTTCAGCCTACCCACTAGCTAAACTGCTAATTAACTTGGACTGTGCCCGTCAGCCGGACTGACCGGGTTCAAGTTCGACCTCTTGAGGCCAACTTGCCTGATGGAAAGATTGCTAAGTGGCGAATTGCTAACGATCGATTTTAAAGAGCAACAAATTCCTCGGAAAAACCACCAAGTTCGACAAAGCTTTCAGGAAGTCAGGTCACGTACTATAAATAGCGACAAAGTCTTTACAGGGAAGCAGTGGTGGTGGATGAATTGATCACACACAGGTTTGTGTCACTTATGAAACCAGTCATTTAACTGGGTTTTTATTTTCATTTTCAGTTTGGTTAGGTTGAGGAAAAAGATCATGATTTATAAATAACTGAGTTTTGGTTCCACACGTAACACAAATGTTAACCCTACCATGGTTATCTAACTTTATCATGATGTTTTCCAGGGTTTTTCAGAATCATCCAATATCAGCATCCTTGTCTGCTCATAGAGTTGCACTTTTTGACAGACTGGTCATAACTTTACTGGAGATATTTACTTTGATATTTACTTTTAACCCCATGTGGAAGCATGTTGAGTTGAATTTATACTGCATGTACCTGTAGGGGGCAGTTCGTACTCCACCTCCAGCAAAACTCTCTCTCCTACGTTCTTCAATAAGCTGATTATCTCTTCATGCCGCAGTTTGGTCAGATTGATGCCGTTAACCGACTTAATGTAATCTCCGACATTTAGTTGGTCACTCCTGCACAGAAAGAGGATTAAAGCATGTGAATGTTCGTATAAATGACACATTATCAATGTTTTATTACAGATAATAAAGAAATTCTGAATGCATTTCTTTCTTTAAATATGAATATAAACTCTTTCTTCTTCTTCTTTGCTGGTGATGCACCGACCTGGCCGCCAGCCCTCCAGGACGTAGGTTCGATACCCGCGGTTTCCCATCTTTGTCAGTTCCACCTGAGATGGTGAGGCCCAGAGTGCTGCCTTCTTTCTTCACCAGCTCCACCATGGTCACCCCCCGCAGAGCTTCTAACCAAAAACACACATACACATAAAGACAAATACACACACACACAAAACAGAGAAACGAAGGACGTACCCACACACACACACACAGATGTATACACAGACATGTACACACACACTCGAACACAGAAAATACAGAAATAAGTGGTTAGCGGCTGCCCTCTGTCCATTCTGATTCCCGGATTAAAGGGAAGTCGTGATACAAGACAGATAAAGCAGAGGTTTGCTGCTGTGTGTCCTTGACTGGGACACTGATCCTCTGTCTGCTCATTATGAGAGAGTCAGCTGAAATGACTAAAATGTAAATGAAGAGATCAGATAAGATCAGTATCAGTTAATGAGAATTAACGAAGCCTCATTGTTTCCTCGTGTGTGTCATTTGGTTTGAAAGGTTCCTGGCAGGAATGAAAAGGCCTTGAAAGGTCAAAGGACATCATCCGTTACAGCACACACGTCTTAAAGCAGGAACAAGAGCATGAAAAGACAGCACAACACATATTAAGATATAAGATGTAGGATTCATAGTTTGTCCCTGTCAAAAATATCTATTGTGATTCATGTTGTAAACAATGAAACACGTCCAGGTCCAGGATGGGTGAACACCTCTTCATATACTAAAAAAAATTAAATGATCAGTGTGTAGATTTAATGATGCAGTTGCAACCGCCTCGCCTCATCTGCTCTATCCTAGCTTCAAGGAGAAGCTACGTTACCCTAACTAACGTTTAGTTTGTCCGTCTCGGACAACGTAATGGTTCATCATGGCGGACTCTGTGGAAGAGGACAAACAGTGTCTGTAGATATAAAATCCTCATTCTAAGGTAACACAACATAACGATTCTTATTTTCAAATAAGAAACATATTTGAATCAGTTAAACTGCATAACCACCTGAAAGCAAGTTTTTTTTTTTTGATAGAGACAGCTGAAGAGTGACAGGAATGTGGGGAAAGAGAGATGGGGAATGACATGCAGCAAAGGGCCGCAGGTCGGATTAAAACCCTGGGCCGCTGCGGCAAGGCTTCGTACATGGGGCGGATGCTCTACCAACGGAGCTAATCAACACCCCAAAACAAGTTATGTTTTTGTTACTTTAGAATGAGTCTCTTAAATTAAAATTACAGACGCCCTTCACCATGTTAAACAGCCAGAATGTACAAACTAAACACTGGCTCCAGATTGGGTATTTAATCTTTTTCAAAAATTTAGTGAGCGCTGGAGTTTTTCCTACACAGTTGGAAAGATAGGGTGAGGCAAGGGTTATTCAGTTGAAATCTGTGACCTTACTAATATAGTTCATACACACTGCACCTTTAATTCTAATTGAAATCAAATCAAACACCAAATTAAAGTAAGGTAGATCAGTTCAAAGAAAGTCTCAAATTCAACTTTTGTTTTGCTGCTTAGACAGAATGCAGACATTTATTTGTATAATGGATTGTAATATTTGATTGCAGTCATGTAGGTTCAGCAGTCTGACTGCAAACAGTCTCTGCATTAAAATATAGATCTGAAATCATGACTGTTGACATGCTTTGAAACAATCTGTAACCTGTGTAAAGCTGCAACCTTCCATTCTCTGTGGACTGTGCTAATAAACAGTGGACCAATCTGACTTATTTCAACAAGGACACAAAAAATATAAAAATACTGTAGAGTGCTATATTCCCTAAACAATTAATTAAATCACTGTATAAACAAAATGCGTTGCAATATCCAGAAAAATTACATTACATAGTAACCTATTTTCCAACAACTATTAAGTTGCTCTTCTCGAGCCGAGTCAAGGCTTGATGAGGCAAACAACTTAATGGGTTGACTTGGGAATGACGCTGCAGAACTTCAGAGTTCAGTTCACCTTCATCCTGCTGCTCAAGACCTCGAAACAAAACATAATCAGGTCAAGTCGGGTCGGATCATCAACCATCCTTTGAAGAAGGTGTTTGAAGAACATCTAACTGCCAGAAGCCAGAGGAAACTGAGTTCTTCTGTTTCATACTTCATATGATAGGAGACAGATCCAGACATTTAGCAAAAGAGAGGCAGTGTGAGCTTATATTTTTCAGTTTGTGTTTCTTATCCTTGCTCCTGACACAGAAAATCATTTCACAGTTGAGAGAGCTTTGCACAGAAGTTTAGGATTACAGTTCGGTTAAGGCTGCATTCAGACCAAATCGGCGAATCGCAGCAGGGTTGTGTGGCGGTGTGTGGGAGGGTGGGTCATTTTGGGAGTGTGTTTATTTGTGATAAACATAACCGGTACGAAACAACCAGAAAGAAACACTTAGCTCCACTGACTGACCCGTGTGAATGTGGTTTCAATGAGAAGGCAGCCGCTGAGTCTTTTGTAATAAGAAAGTGGTTTTGGTTTCATCTAAACTGCACTGGAAAAACGATAAACACCACCATGTTGGATTCAGTTGATTGCACTTGAAATCAGAGAAATGAGGCGGTGGAAGTACTACCACTTTTGTCTACAGGGGGCGCCAGAATCAACACATAATTAAAGGTGCTAATAGCAGCTTTAAGTGATAATATAATCTACCATTTCCCATAAATGCTTATCCTTGCTGACATCGGGCGAGACTATGGACGAGCTGCAAGTTCATCACAGGGTTGACACACAGAAACAAACAACCATTCACGCTCACATTTAAACCTACACGCAATTTAAAGTTGTGATAATGTTATAAGTAATAAAATAAAACGTTTGAGCTGTTCTGATAGATAGACGTCTCTCCATTTGTCTGTAGTCGTGTCATTTACACATGCACAACCAGTCAACAGATTTAAATAGCTGTCTCACAATCTCTCTATATATCTTCTCTTCACACCTTTGCACACACACAAACACAAACACACACACACACACACACACACACACACACACACACACACACACACACACACACACACACACACACAGGTGAGATGAAGCTTTGGTGTGATAGATGGCCAGATTAAGTACATCCCTCAGGCGACTGAGGATCAGTGAGGTGCTTCGCTCCACAGTTATCTCTTGTGGATATTACAACACACACACATGCACATATATTCGCACAAGAAGACACACACACACACACATAATCTGCAGAAAGCTGCTCATTCATTCATTACTGCTTGTACTGTTCATATTTGCACAAAAGCACCAAAGCTTTCACAAATGCCGTGAACGTCTTCTGAACTGAATCCATCACAAAATGACTTTTTCCTCCACAGATGCAGAACTGACCGTGTCGATTCATAAAGTTTTATCTACAACTTCATTTTCATGCTCAGGTAACAGAAAACACGACGAAATATTTACACGACGCATGAAACGGTTTCTATCATGTAGACAGAAAACTGACACCCACACACACATATTGAGATATTTACGAAGATGTACTGGATGGAGAAAAACAGAGGCAACAAGAACGCAGCTATGGAAGACGAACGAGACAAATACCTCTAATTGTATAGCCGTGAAGCAAAGTGAGACTGGAACTGAGCATGGAGACGAGTTATGTAACTGCACGACACATGAATAAAGATTGATTGAACAAGAAGAGGAGTGAACGTATGAAAGAAACTGAAAAAAAAGAGGAAATAGACAGAGACGGAGAGATAGAGGATGGGGAAACTCAATGGAGGGATTTGGCCACGGCGATAAGGAAGCAGGGACGGAGAAAACCTGATACAGGAGATGAAGTAAAATGGGTGATTTGATGTGTGAAAGAGATTCCTGTGAGAGAAAAGGTAGCAAAGAATAAAGCAAAGAAATTCTGTGTGATGAAGAAATATATTTCTTTGCATGTGGCATTTTTGTTGGGAAACTGTTGGCTCACTTTTATCCAGGTTTTAGCTGGATACTTTTCAACTTCACAGTCACAATAAAACTGTTTTTAATCTTTGTCTCCTAACGTGATGCATCTCCTGCTTTTTGCATAATGCAGACGGGGGTCATTTAAACATATAAAGCAGTGTAATATAAGTCAGGAAGAGAAAGATGGTTGCACTGGACGGCGGTTTATGGGGGAGACTGTAAAAGTTTCATGTCAGGCTTACTGCTACAGCAGCAGGTCGTTTTGTTGTTAAAACACAAGTACATACATTTAAAATCACATCATAAATGTGTGTGTTTTTTGTTTATATAATAGATGTGTATTGCAGCAATGAATATTCGAATTTAAAAAGGTTTTGTGGAAACCAGTTTGCACTCAGGGACGCTTACAGAGCAAACACATCTGTTCACAGACAACCTGGGACCTTGTTGTTATCGCACACTCTGCCGTCATCAGGCCATCGTGATTACCCAGTTTAGACAGAGAGAAGCTGTTTTTGTAAACTCCTCAAACTAATTAGGCAAACTGCTGTCACTTTATTAACTAATTATGATCGTTATGATTGCATAGAGAGAAAGAAAGATAGATGGATGTACCTGGTATACTGTGTCTTCTTGAGGCCATAGTCTGTTCTGGTCCAGAGATATCCTTTGTTTTTCCATATGGCCCGTCATCTGAAAAGAACACACACACACAATAACGCTTTAGAGGTATCAATATACATTTTTTTTTAAAGCTTAAATCTCAAGATCTAATAATAAAGGAGCAGTGTGTAGGATTTAGTGGCATGTTGCGGTGTTGTTGTTCCTTCCTAATATGAAGGATAAATTACAGTGGCCACAAAATATGCAAAAAAAAGTAAAAGGCCCAATCTGGAGCACCCCGTGACAGAGGAGCCATGGTGTCTCATTCTAAGGTGACAACAACAGAATGATGAAGTGTGACAACTTTGAAGGTTCAGAGGTTAAAACCTCTGCGCCCCCAAAGTCCAACATACAGGGGGCTGCGTGAGAGGCATGCACAGTACAGACGATCAATGCGTCTGCTAGGAAGCACCAGTCCTAACATGTAGCATACCAAAATGATGAGGAGAAACTCAGCTAAAAGCCTCTACCAAGCATTGCCACCCAAACGTAACGCAGTTCAATCCCCAAGCAAATATATGGGCATGTAACAAAAACACGGAAACAGCGCAGGTCCACTTTAGTGCCTCTGCTAATTTCACCACTTCAACCAAACCACACAAACGAGGTGTCATGTGAAAGCAGAGACTCCACTGATTACAAAGATATGTGTCTCATCACTGTGCGACGAAAACTCGGCGAGCTAGCCCCCAAAGAGTAGAACGATAAAGTCTGTCTTATCTTTGCTGTTTCGTGGTCAGAAGTTAATGTCTCCTCCTGTGTCTCTGCTTCAGTTTGGAATGAATCACGACGGTCCTGGTTGTTCACATGAGGACAAAGGGGCTTTGAAAGCGAAGTGTGCCCTCTTCGTGCGCTATACTACCTTTGGGTTTACTTCATTCTGGATCGTCATTGGTGTGTCCAAGGTGAATTCTCCTGACTCTGACTGGTCGATAGAGGTGTTAATCATCAAAATCCGTCAATCGGTTGCCGAGGTATTGATCAACATAATGCCTCATTGAGTTTCTACCTTTCTTCACTTTTACGCGTGAGGGCGCACGGCGCACAGCGGGGTCCAGGCACAGGACCTTGATTTTACACTTTTTTATATATATTTCTAATTTACAATAAATCTGCTCCAGTTGGGGTCAAACTTCATTTCTGTTGTATGGTTTTATTTGAATGGGACAATGTATAGAGGTCTGAGTGAATTTTCAAAATGAATCAAAAACAGTTGTATTTGGACGGAATGAATAACCATAGTGATAAATCAGTGAAATATAATTAGTTTTCCAGTCTGGTACCTGAAAAAGGTCAAATAGCACATATGGTGCCAAAATGTGCCCAAATGGCACATGTGGTGGTTCCGCCTGTGTTAAAACTTCTGTAAAACTTTTAGCATCTACTTTTGCACAGATACTCATCAGATATTACTTCACTAATTCCTAAATGAATTGGGCTACGATCCTCTGTTTCAAAGGTGGTTTTCACTCTAAGTAATGTGTTTTTTTTTTTTTAGGAGAAAGTAAAAAATTTAAATTTTCTTCAGTGTTCCAAGTGAATTTACTCTGACACAGTAACACATATCTTGATTCTCACTTCTGTAGTAATCTCACATGTCTTAGCTTTCTTTTGAGACCAACATTGTACACACAGCACTTGTAGTTGAGAAGATATACTCAATTTATTTTGGGTAGGTCATTTCGGACAGGAAGCAGAGAAAATAGGCTTTATGTTGAAGAGGATAACATTCATTTCCTGCCTCGAGTCAAATAATATCAGCATTTCTACCAAACAGACAACAACATGAACAAGAAACTGCTTCACAGTGACACCTTTGACACATGCTCACTTTTTGGAAATGTCTACTACTCGATCAGCTGTTAGTGAGAGAAGAGAGACTATCCACGCCATAAAGCACCCCAAAAATGCTCGACATGCTGCTTCAGAGGTGTTTCTTCGCTGAGTGTGGTAGTGTAAAACTGTCAAAAAAGTGTAAATAAATTCTGCGTAAATGCTTCACAAACCTTCCATGTATGACTACTTATCACTATCGCACGTGGAATAGCATCTACTTAATACGTACACCTGTAAGATCATTACATGACAGGGAGATTTTCCACATACCTAAACAGAGTCACTGTGACTCGCTTACAATAGTTGGATGAACCGGTAAATAGGCAGTAAGGCCATGTGTGAAGTATTGATGAAGTTAGTCTCCTCTGTTTGGACAATGAAACAAAGAGGCCATTGTTGTTATACGTCACAGGGGGAAACAGATGTCCTGTTTTATCGTCTCTGGCAGAAACTCTCTGTTAGAGTCGTGTGAGGGTTTAAATTTTAAATTTTTGATAAGTTATGAATTCAGCTCGGCTCAGATCTCCATAGGTGTCTGTTTAAAATTGCATTTTTAAACTGCTGAATTAACTGCACAGGCTGGAGTCCTTCAAGAAGCCCCAGTGGTAAATTAACATAAAGCAGCAAATCAATTCGTCATTTTAGAGAGGCTGGGGTGCATCCACTCCAAACACCATCACCAACTGGCAAGAAAAGTAACAGCAGTAGCAGATCCTTGCCTGTAAATGGTGCTGATGGACAGAATCCACAGGCAAGGAACATAAACGCTTTGACACTTAAACCATCTGCAGACAAACTGCAGTTATTTCTATGTTATATTATTTGTACACTCTAAATATGTGTCTTATGACTGCCCTTGATCATACAATGATCTGGCGGCCAAGGCTCATTGATGCTTGTGAGGAGCAAAGTCTGTCCCATGTGGTCTGATCCAACAGAGGAGCTACTGCAGCTGAACTTGCTGAAAAAAGTTAAACTGCTGGTTCTGATAGAAAGGTGTCAGAACACACAGGGCATCATAGTTGGATGCGTATGGGGCCACGTAACCGCAGACAAGTCATGCCATGCCATCAGCAGGACAATGCGCCCGGCCACAGAGCAAGAATGGTTCAGGAAAGGTTTGAAGAACACAACAAGTTCAGTGTGTTGACCTGGCCTCCAAATTTCCCAGATATGGGATACGCAAGACAAAGAAGTTCAATTCATAGAGACATCACCTTGCAGCGTACAAGACCTGCTGCAAACGTCTTGGTGCCAGACACACCATCTGAGGCCAAGTAGAGTCCACGCTTCAAACAGTCAGAGCTGTTTTGATGGCAAAATCTGGACCTACACAATATTAGACTGGTGTTCATAAGATTATGGCTGATGGGTGTGTATGCTAATCTTGTAAGAGGGCAGAGGAAATTTCTGGAATTCGGATGCAGAAGAAAACAGTTGAGAAGAAAGTACAAGAAACATCGAAGGCTGACAAACATATTACAGGATCAAAATGTTCACTTTCTATGTATATAGGAGGCGAATTGACACTCACTATCCACTATCCTTTTCTTCAGCAGTGTATGTATGTGTTCTGATAAAAAATGGCTTTAATCTCTGAACATTTTTCTTACTAAGTGTTTTAGAGTTCATCATTTTAGTTATGAAGGAATGTTCATTCTCGGGCACTTTTAGATTCCATTGTACATATTTTAAGGTGCCATCTATGATATATGCAGGACATTAAGTATTTTGCTAACCCACACTCTTTAACTCGGTTTGACAGCAGCTGTGGAGCCGAGGCTGTTGTTGTTGTTGTTGCTCTAAGGGGAGAGGATGTGTCCTACTTTACAACCTCTGCTCCATCGGAGGGGTGGGAGAAGTTTAACAATTCATAAGCCAATTCTCAACTACTTTCATACACCACTCCAGAAGTGTCATTAAGTTGCATTCTAATCAGGGACAATTACGCCACAGCTTAAAAAATGTCTCTGCTAAACTTGCAGAATAAAAAGGTTTTTTAATGCTTTTCAGCACCTGAAGCAGCTTTTTAAACCAGCTTAATATCATCAACGGAGTTGAGCAGTTAAAAAAGGATTTTCAAAGTGCAGAGTGTCCTGCAAAATCCTTTATCTCCTACATTTTGCTTTTAATTCTCCTTTAAATTACATTTACACTCAGCTTCACACGACTGCCTTCAAGTTGCGATTTCACTCCAGCGAAAAAACTGCAAGAGTTAATTTGTGTTTTTTTTAGCTGTTGACTGAAGCTCCTGTATGTAGGACACTGTCACAATCTTAACCGCGGCTTTAAGTGTTTCTAGACTTAAAGGGATAGTTTGGATTCTACTGCACATTGTCCCTGCTTTAAATAAAGCAAAAGATGAAATTGAATATGTAGTTTATATGTGTGTTTGACTTGTTATAGACTGGTATAGGATGCATCTACTGATTAGGATCATCAGTAGTGAAAAAGTATGGATGGAAAATCTTTCACTGATGAGACTTTGATTAAAATTCTATATTTTTTGGTGAATTTCTGGGATTTTTAATGCTCTGATCCTTTACTTCTTTAATGGGAGCTTCTCTGTCAGCTCTGTCCTCAGAGCTTCGTTAGTCATACATTTTTATGTCATCATATTTTGTCTTCTTTCTTGCCATGCTCCATGAACGTATTGACTGCTGGACGCTGCTGTTGTCATTCCGTCTTTTGACCAATTCATGAGGATCAGATCAGGTTACCGCTGCAGACGGCACTCTCAAACCTCGACAAAGAACTCCTGAGTTGTGATTTGGTCATTTGTGGGCATCATAAAGGCAACATGGATACATACAGTATTTTAACTTTGTAATGTTTTTATTGCATATGTGTGAGAAAGAGTAAAGCTGAGGACAAAAACTGAGACACTGAAACGCTGCCCTGTGCTATTTTACTCTTCTTGTAAGAGCCTGGGTAGGTGGTCAGAGTTACAACAATCACACATGCATGTATTCATCCATACATGCCTCACACTACTGACTAAATCCATACCTCCACACTTATTTTCTTGTTTAGTTAATCAATGCATTTGGCTTTGGACTTCCATATGTTGTTACAAGCCTGAACCAGGTTTGTAGCAATATGAAATACTGACAAAAGCAGCTATATAAATCAGCTCAGTTAGTTAGCTGGCTGGCTAAAAACAAGTGCATTTAGTAAATAACCTGCTGCCTGATTATATTAATGCAATAAAATCTAGTTTGAACATGCATCCTGAACACAAACGTTCCCAAACTCACCAAACAGAACTTCTTTCTGCAGACTTTAATTCCTTTTATTGCAACAGGCATTCACTGCCAACTTTTTCCGCTTGGTTATTGTGATATTATGCACCTAGCAAGTAAAGCAGAGTTAAATATGATAAGAGTGAAACAGGCTTGACACATAATGGGGACGCTTTGTTAAACACAACAACCTTCTACATACTTTATATCTTCTTTATCATCCATTTGAAAAACAGTCCAACAACATCACAATCTGAAGCGTTTTCTTTCCAATCATTTCCATTTTCATATCATACAACACAAGTATTTTCCTCCCTTCCTACAACCTCAGTATACATAAAGTGCTTTCCCTCCAATAATTTCCATACGTGACACATTTTCCTGCCGTCTAACACCCATGAAATATGCAGCACTTCCCCCACCGGTGATGCTTAGAAATCAGTTCTCTTCCCGGCACTGACAGTGGAAAAGGAGGCCATTGTTGTTCTGTTTCGGAGTTTAGTGATCTTCATAGAGGTGTAATAAGTTTAATAATTCATAAGTTGTGGATTCAATTTTGCTTAAACTGCTTTCATAAGTTATTTGGCTGGCTGCTTTCTTGCTGTGGGGCTGTCACAGGCATAATGGACCCCAGAGGCTGTTCATCAACACACATACACAAATGCACACATAAACGCTAACACACACTGAGAGTGATGCATACCCAAAAATGACTTAGGCTAAATGTATACCTGCATGTGCACGGGTGTGCACGTACACAAAAATGCACTGTTATATAAAAAGCAACTTGCACACACACACACACACACACACACACACACACTCACGGTGAGACATAAAGAAGACTTTAGGCAACTTGGCCATCTCTGTCTCTGCAACTGTCTGGATGTAAGACAAACTGTTTTAGTCACATTGTTTTCCTTCCAGCGGTATGAATCCTCAGCTAGAGTCGTCCCGTGCCAGAGGTTTGGTGGCTGAGATATCAACACGCTGCAAACATGTTTGTTACAAAAAGGCTTTTGGAAGCGTAGCACGCGATCTGTTAGCACTAATAGTATTTTTGAATGGACACACACTTCAGCTTCACTCTGACACATTTTCTTTTTAAGGCCTCTTTCCTCTTTTCTCTCCGTTCTCCAACTCTGCCTGATAAATTCGCGTCTCCTGGTGAATAATTTGAATGTGATTAGGCTAATGACTCTTGGCGCTGTCAGCTTAGCGAACAGGTTGAGTTATAGATGAGGCAGCAGGCCAGATTTTCCACCTGCAGCCGAAGCAGTGGCATAATGCTTCCAGCGCGAGCATCTTTTCAAGCAGAGACGGTAATGACTTGAGCACGTGCAAGGCGGGTCGACAGACTAAAGTGCCGATGTCATCATGAAGTTCAAACTAATTACTGTACAAAACGTTTCAAAGTTCAGCTTCATCAGCGATTATGTGACGGCAATAATGTGATGCATGCTTTGAAGAATGTCTGTTTTTGAGCCCTTTTCATGTTTTATTTTGAATAACTGCAATACTATTCTTTGGCCTGCCATATTTGTGTGCCTTTAATATGAAAAAGCACTGTTGCCAATAGCCAAATTAACTAGCCGAGGTTCTCATGTCTTGTGCATGTTAGACATTAAAGGTACACTGTCGTTTACATTCACTCTTGATGTCTAACAGGCGTGTTGAGTGAATTTCATTCCTCATGAAAACATTTGCAAAGCTAATCTCTGCAAATGTGTCCACTCAACTTTGGAAAACTTGACTGCGGACTGAAAAATTGCAGAGAAACTACAGCATTTATCTATGGGGAAAACAGAGAGGGCACAGACAGAGACTGTAGGAAATGAGTTGCATCTTTAGTGACAGCCCATGAGTTTTGCTCCTAGCAGCTCTGAAAGAAGCTCCTTTCTCTGGCTGCAGGCCGGCTAACATCGCTAACAGCACTAGTGAGCACCAGAGGAGCTACTGTAAGCTGCCACAGGTGATCTCTGCAAATGCAAAGCAAATGAGACAGTCAAATGTGTTATTTTCTGGGGCTTTAGCCCCATGCAACCCCACCCTAGCACTGCCTATGTTGAATTTGGGTAATTTTGGTTTTTAATTTTTAAATTAGTTGCATTTAAAGTGATTGAAAGTGTGTCATAAACCCAAAATGTAGCCATGAGCAAACATCCAGTGATTGTCTAACCTTGAGCTGTAAAATCTCTCATAAAAGAGCCAATAATATACTGTTTGGTTCCTAAAGGTGTGCTTGAAAGCTTCTCATTCTCTGCCTGAGTGAGTGAATGAAAGCGTCACATACAAAAAGCACTGATCTATGTAGCACACAAACGGAAACCCTGGCCTTTAAAACATCGAATAAGAGAAGAGACAGAGACAAAGATCATTAGATTAATGTCACTCTGCTGTCAGTCTTTGGATGCCATTCATTTTTTGAAGCAGCTGGGATGACCGTGCCTCTCTGCTGGAAAACAGAGTTTCTGCTGCAAGCGAAGGAGTTTTAGGTATCTCTGAGTCTTCACCACGAGTGACAGGAAAATGGAGCATGACATGGACCGCCAGATCGGTGCAGCGTCAGCGTTAACACGGACGTTGTACCAGATCGTTGTGGGGAAGAGGGACCTTCTTTTGAAGGTGTTCCGGGCACATCCAACTGGCAGCAAACCCAGAACTCGCTGGAGGGACTATATAGTCCATCTGGCCTGGGAACACCTTGGTATCCCTCAGGGGGAAGCTTGAATGCATTGCTGCTGCCACCGTGACCCAACCCAGGATAAATGGAAAGAAATCGATGGATGCATGAGGTACATATTTTTGAACTAGTGAAAACCACTACTGGGGGTGACGTGTTTATTTGCTACAAAGAAGAACACACATCTATAACACTTCCTCTCAGTAGTTCAGCAGCCACACCGTGAGAATTGGATTTCTCTGCCGGATACATTTGTTCCAGAACAGAGAATTTATCTTCTGACAAATCACACAACCACACACAAACCATCCTGTGCAACATCCTATACTTTTTAGAGTTGTGGAGGAAAAGACTAAAAACATCCAGCCTTATAGAAAAAACACCTGCTACATCTGAGTGTGTGTGTGTGTGTGTGTGTGTGTGTGTGTGTGTGTGTGTGTGTGTGTCTATGTGTGTGCATGCATGCATGAAGGGAATGCTAAAAGACACTTCTCTGTCGTATCTCAGAGGACTCCCTCAAGCTTTCACAAAACCTTTACACAAACATTACATGTACAGTATAATCAACCACACACACACACACACACACACACACAGACACAATCCCTTTGTCCTCAGTGCAGGCTGTTGGAGGATGAGGCTATGCTGCCGCCACCTGAGACTGAAAGAGATGCGATTGCTGCATGCCACTAACATCCTCGCTGCCTCCTCATAATTCTGCAGCAATTTCTCTTCTGCAAAACAAAAATGTTTCTGCAGATCCAATCTGTCCTGTTGCACAACCTTAAAGGTTAAAAGGAAGTTTTAGAAGTCCAGATCACAAATAACTGTTACTTTTTTCTTTTTCAGCATTCAGAAAATACAATTCAACACAAAGGTAGAGTCTGCAGCAGTTATGTGACAGTGATCACATGAATCGAGGTGTGAACTGGTGTGAAACCACCTGGGAATATTTTGTCAGGTTGACGCTGATAGAAATGTACGAGGGTTTGTGCACAGGAACATTTTGGGTGGCCTCCCACCAGCACATGACGCAAAACACACTCAGTCCGAACTCAACAAAGTTCACCTTAGCAAGATGTAAAGATGTCTGATAGCAAGTTAAAGTGGAAAGACTATGGCGTACACTTAAAAGGGTATTGATTTTTTTGTGGCTGAAACATGCTGACCATGTTCACAGCAGTTCTTTGCTCTACTTCCATGCAGGGACTCTGAGGTAGGTAAGGCAATGACTATGCATGATTACCACATAAACCCCTCCAAAAAAAATCCCTTTAAAGAAAAACCCAGACATGTTTGTCTCCCACAGACATTCACTAAACATGTAGCTCTGTGATGTTTAGCTTAGCTTAACACGACTAGTGGAAGCAGTGTAAAACATCTTACACCTCAAAAACAGTAACAGCTCTATAGCTGTTCTGTCGACACATTGTATACTATGACTGTAGATATACATTTAGTTTTCACCTTGAAGCTAAATACGGACCATCAGAAGCCTTTTCAGAAGCCCTGAGAAGTTTCTGGGTGTTGCACATTTTTGTATCTCTGAACAAAACACTGACTGAAAAACTGGTTTTGTCTTCCTTTACAGCTAAAAGGCTAAAATCTGCACCTATTTTACCTAATGAAGATGAAATTAATATAAATCTTCTCTTCTCATCTGTTCCTTTAATGTTTAGTACTTCCACTTTGTCTGTTTAAGAACCACCGCACAGTTTCCCAATGAAAAAAAGTCGTTTCAAGCTACCACACGCAGCAGAAACACTGACATGCATAAGCATATGAAAGTTATTATGCATTTTGCTTCAAGGTCACCAGAAACTTACTAGACAGGCAGGCACCAGACAGACAGACAGAGACAGCCCGAGGCCATGTACAACAATACGCATAAACACACACAAGCTATTTCACACATAGACTAAACACAAAAGACACATATGACAGATACTCAGGACATTATGACATAATTACACAAACACATTCAAACACACAATCTCGGTTTCTCTTTCATAAACACACACACACACACACACACACACACACACACACACACACTCTGCCAGTGGGCACCGCTGTGCTAGTTGCAGCTGTGGTGAACTTACATTTTCTATGAGGACTGTGGACTCCAGAGCGACACACACACATCAGACATGTCTCATATTCACAAGACATAAAAATCTTCGAGCATTCATCATATAGACACACGAGGACCCAAAACTCACACACACATAAACACACATGAATACACACACATACAGAACTCTGAAGTAATTTCCCTATATGCAACATAGGTGTGTGTGTGTGCGTGTGTGTGTGAATAGGAATAACAATTAACAATTTCTTTATTTTTTTTAATAAATTAATTCATGGGGACACCACTGAGGGTTAAGGATCTGAGTTTTTCTTCCTGGAGTAAATTTCTTTTCATTAAGCAGCCTGTTTCTGCCTAAACTTCTTAGATATACGAGCTGTTTGTTATTTTATCAATAGCAATAATTAACACTTGAAACTTGAAAGTATTTGTATAACAGACACACCATGGTCATCAGAAAGGTTGTGGGACATTTCCCAATGTCTTCAAGTAAAAACAATAACCACTGCACTCTAAAAGTCACAACAGTGTGGATATTATAAAAATAATGACGCAGTGATTTTTACCATATGAATGGAATGACCTTCCGATAACATTCAAAATTAAAAGTAAACTGATCTTACCCTCCCCCCACTTGCTAGCTCTCCAATCAGACACCAGCTTCATACCAAGTCATTCACAAAGGTGGCACCTCCAACTTCGCTGGTCATTTAGGAAGGTGACATGAAGAGAGGAGCTTAAACACAAGGCAAGTCTTAGCTATTGTAACAGATCAAGATTTAACTGTTTACATTGTTGAACCTGTCTGTCTTGGTATTTAGTTGTCGTTTATTGTATTTAACACTAGACATACAAGTAAACTTTAGAGAGGGCTGCTGCTAGAATACATTATCAAAACTGTGTATTGACCTCTTAGAGGTACATTGATTGTGTAATTTGTTGAACACATTTAAACTTCCTGGTGTGACATTATATACTTCGGACAGGTTAATATTTCTAATACATTTTGTAGCATGGTGGTCAGATGTCTCTCATTTATTTCAGATCCCTGGATCAAAGGTTGGAGGTTGTTGTACATTAACATACTCTATTTTGTTGACTTGTCCTCAGATGCCATTACAGTAGTTGCCCTGGGCCGACTTTTCAGATAGACAGAGTACTTTATTGATCTCCGAAGAGAAATTCAATTTCAATTATCAATATTTCAATTTTTGTTTAAAAACAGAGATTTTTTTTTTTTTTTTTTTTTTACTAAAAGATGAAACAGATCAAGATTTAAGCATTAAGTGTTAGTATTTAATGGTTATTAATTGTATTTAACATTAGACATACAAGTAAATTTAATAAGTAAGTTCAGAAAGGGTTGCTGCCAGAAAACTGTATTAACCACTCAGAGTTATATTCATTGTGTAATTTGCTAAACATATTCAAAGTTCCTGGTATTACATTAAAACCGTTTACACGAACAGCATATCTTTTATCTTTCTCTTGGTTTTATTGGTCTCTATATAAGTTTAGAGAACAAAGTCCACCTAAGCCATAAACAGCCATGCTGGTCGTGCATGTGAAAATGGCTTCCGCTGCAGTGTTTTGAAACAAACAAACAAACAAACAAAAAAAACACCTGCAGCACATCGTACCTGCAGCAGGTGGTTACATCCACCCAGGGAGGTGCCATTATCGACACACATAAACTTTAGATCTTTTTCAAAAATAAATCCACTTCTTCATCTCTTCGTGTTTGGGAAGTTTAAATAAAGCTGTTCATTCAGGGAAAATGCATTTGCAGTACTTCCAAGGCAGAGCTAGCTAGAAACTGAGTGTAAACAAGAATAATAACTAGCATACGGAGAAGCTAACAGATGCTAACACTCTGAAGGCTTTTATATACTGTTGTGAGTTAGGGATGCGGGGGAATTTTACTCAGGGAGGCCTCAGCGTACCATCGAGCCACCTTTTAGGACCACCCACAAAATCCCAGACTAGTGAAAAACTGTTTGAACCTCTAACTCCACATTTCAGTAATATATAGTCTTTTCACGTGTTTTCAGCAACTATTTTATGACATATTTAACGTGTTTTGAAAGAAATCTCTGAATTGACTTTACACAGTCTTTAAATAGCACATATGGAATTATGTGGTAAACAAAAACATTTTCGACACTTTTAAAGTGGTATGGATTGACGGACCATTATTTTTTAACATAATGTCTTTTCTCTTTATGTTGTTGAGCGGTTCTTGTTATAATATAGATTACGACAATAATTGAATAGGGCTATTCCCTGTTTGCCAACACTACCTCTGAACAACACAAAATAATAAAAAAAAACAGAATGTCCAGACTTTTGACTGGTAATGTGTACCATTGGACTTCATATTAACAAAATTATTTTCCTGGTTTATCAGATGATTGATGTTTTCCAATTCTTATAGGTTTGACACTGTGGGATGAAACAAATCTACAAAAGAACACAGTTGAAACCATTCAACACAGCAGTGCATTTGAAATTTCTGCATCTGACTCCATTGAGTCCAAGTCTTTTCTGCTGGATGTTGATGCTTCTCTGCAGGCCAGCTTCATGGGTGGACTGGTTGAAGTTGGAGGATCTGCCAAGTATCTGAATGATAGGAAGAAATTCAAGAATCAGAGCAGAGTGACGTGTCAGTACAAAGCTACAACCAAATTCAAACAGCTGTCAGTGGTTGACCATGGACCCATCGACACCCAACAGAAGGGCTTGGCAACACATGTAGTCACAGGCATCCTTTATGGAGCAAATGCTTTCTTTGTGTTTGACAGCGAGAAGTTAGAAGCCAGCAGCATTCAAGCTGTGATAAAGAAGATCCCCTCTTTTAATGTTGGGGGGAAAGTTGACATCAAGCTGACTGATGAAGAAAAAGCCCTGACTGAGAAATTCTCCTGTAAATTCTATGGAGACTTCATTCTTGAAAGCAACCCTGCAACATTTGTAGATGCAGTGAAGACCTGTGTCGAACTTCCAAAGCTTCTGCGAGAAAATGGAGAGAACAGTGTTCCAGTGATGGTCTGGCTGATGCCACTGAAGAATTTGGATCCCAAAGCTGCTGAGCTGAAAAGTGGGATCAGTGTTGGACTAGTGAGGGAGGCGCAGGATGCTCTGGAAGATTTAAAGGAAATAGAAATGAGATGCAACGATTCTCTGGCCGACAAGGTGGTAGAGAATTTTCCACAGATTCACAAGGACTTATTCAGTTTTCAAAAATGTTGTCTTTATTGTGCATCTGAACTCCAGCAGACCATGGGGAAGAATTTTCCCCTCATCCGTGAAGGTAAAGAAGATGAGAGTTCAATAAAAAAAGTCTTTGAAAACAGGCACAAGTCACCATTCAATCATGAGAAACTCAGCGAGTGGCTGGATCATAAAGAGAGAGAAATCAACATCATCAGGTCCTGTCTAGGAAGGATGGAGAGAATAAAGATCGTCCAAAGTCAGTCAGAGTTGGACAAAGAGGTTCTTGCTGCAGATGTAGAACATGCTGTGTGCTTCGTTTTCACCTCCCTGAAGAATGCTGACCCTTTCCTTGATGCAATGAACCACTACTTGGATTCTCTTGAGTTAAGAAGTACCAATAAAGTCCCATGGTACTACTCAGATGAAATTTTAACCAAAATGAGGGAAAAAGCTAAACAGTTTCACAGTCTTGCCAACGCAATGAAGAACAACCCCCGATTCCGTTTCCTCATAGCCTCGATTGCAAATGTGAAGTACACAGGTGCAACTATCTACCATTACAAGGACGGCATTCTGGTCAGTGAAAATTTCACAAAGCACGATATCCCTGATGTGAAGACTATCACAGACAGAAGAGATTTGTTGTGGTGTAAGTCATTTTCTTTGTTTCTTCAGTGAAAACTACACTGTACTAATTACTGTTCTCCAGAAACCTGTTTGACCATCACAATGACTAATAACACATTTTGTTTTGGTCTCTCCATCAGATGCCTGTGACCTCACCCTGGACCCAAACACTGTAAACAAATACCTCACTCTGTCTGAGGGAAACAAAAAGGCAAAATGTGGACAAAAGCAGAAATATCCTGATCACCCAGAGAGGTTTGATAAACACCCTCAGGTGTTGTGCAGTGATGGGTTAACTGGGCGCCACTACTGGGAGGTTGAGTGGAGCGTTAGCTCCATTGAAGATGTTTACATAGGTGTTGCATACAAAGCAATTCAAAGAAAAGGAGGCAGTTCACAGATCAGACTTGGATGTAATGCCATGTCGTGGTGTTTTGGCCAACATGCCTTTTTAAACATAGGCACACTTCAACCATGGCATGATGACGGGAAGTTGTCAGTAACTCATATTACTCAAACTAGCTGCAACAGAGTTGGGGTGTATCTGGACTGGCCTGCTGGCACTCTGTCCTTTTACAAAGTTTCCTCTAGGACACTGAGTCACCTGCACACCTTTCAAACCAAATTTACTGAGCCTATTTATCCATGCTTCTGGGTTGGACGAAACTCCAATTATGCATACCTGTGTCCATTTGAATAAGACCAATGACAAAAGATTCTTGGTCCATGAACAGGGGATATGGGTTACATTTAACCCTCTAGACCCCATAAAACATTCCCAGTGAATCAAACACATAAAATAAAGTCCTGATCTTTGTGTTGTAGATTAAGTTTGTAGATTGATTAAATGTTGTAGTTTAAGTTGTCATCAATAACCAGAACCAGAAATATTCATCATTACGTTGATATCTATGATTTTATTTTGGTGGGTTTCCTCTGTAAACATCCACAAAGCATCCCCGGGTTCCAATCTTCTGGAAGGTGTCAGATTGTGTTGTGAGGGAGATACTGACCCACCGTGCAGAGTGGAAAGAGATGAAGACATTGTGAATTCAAGTGTTTTGCTCACATCACATCACTCCCCAGGCGGAGGCTGTTTTCTGGGGGACAGTTTACAGTCAACTTTAACATATATAAACTGGACAATTTGTTTCTCATGTAGCTTAACTGTTCATTGTTCTTAAAAAGGAAATATCCATTTACAACAGTTTTAGTGACTTTTGTTTTTTTCTTTCTGATGTATTGAATCAAACATGGTTTAAAAATCTACAAATGCCACATATTCGGTATCAAATTAAAGAGGAAGTTGTGTTTTTTTTTTTTAAATGAAAATAACTTGTGATTGTCACTTTCTTTCTGTTCAAACAATCAAGCTATTTGTTGATTAGGAAGGAAAATTTTCTGATTTAGTACTCAGTGAACTGCAGCAACATTGAAGGTTTCAGCTGAATCCTGATACATACGAGATACAGAGGTTATACTGATACCATAATTGCAAATGTGCAATATGTTGAAATGGAAACTAAATTCATGTTGATAATGTGAGGACATGAAGTAGATGAAGTGTTGATTGTATAATTTAGTATTTGTTCCTTTTCTTCTTTGTGCATTAAGACAAATCTTTGTTGTTTTTTCTCATGTCTGTACCTTAACCCTGACCCAAGGTCCAATTAATGACTTATTAATGATTCACTAATGAATTATTGTTCTGAGCATCACTGTTAACATGAAGCTCTCTTTGTCAGATGTTCAACACATTGCTGATGATTATTATAGACATGAATCAGTCTCATATTCTCAACAAACTGCAACACCTGTTGGATTGTTTCTGTTGAGCAGGATATTCAATAAAGTGGAGACCTGAATTTACCACTGTGCGCTTCTTTGTTATTTCCTGTAGATTCAAACTCTACCAAAGGTTATTTGTCATTCATGACACATAAGCAGGGACACCGCAGATATTGATACATGTTTACACTAGCCTATAATGGTGAAACCAGTGGTGGCCAGTCTGGCAGGGAATACAGTAGCCTACCAAGTTGAATGGATATAGACAGTTACACTGTAGTCTTTGGAGGACGCTAAAGGCTGCAAGTCCCCACTTGGCAATTTCTTTTAAAGAAATTAAAAAGCACATTTGAAGTAATATTATGGTAAAATACCTTACCTTCTACTTTAGTTTTATATTTTTAAAATGACCAGAAACACCAGTCCCCTCTCAGCAGGTCTGCAATGATAGTCCACTGTTAGCCTGGTACACGTGTGTGTGTGTGTGTGTGTGTGCTTATGGGAACATGAAATTGGATGAGCAGTGTGTAATGACTGCAGTATAGTCATTATAGCAGGAGTAGACTCGGCACTTAAAATTGAGTTTGTGTCTGACGTTCTCTACCTTCAACTGACCCCGAAGAAAATTGAACTGTGGTGCTGAAACCAGAATGACATCGAGATGAGCGCTGTGACTTCAGAGTTCTGCTACTGACCCACCTGAAATCCTGATATGTTGTCAGGTTGTGTCAGGTACAGGTCAGGTTCAGTTTCTTTGGCTCGGGACATGTATTTGGATTTATGTTTTGAATTAAAATATAGAGGAGAGCAGGGACAGTTTGCATTTGATTTTGGGGAAGTATCCAAAAAAAAGACATCTGATAATTCTCTGGAAGTTTCAAATCTTCTTTTATAAGCAAGAATACTAATCAAAAATACTAATCGAGCGTGTGCAGAGTGAGTGTAATCACTCTAGCTTGGATCTGATTGGAGGAATTCCAAGCTTCTTCCATGGAGTCGGCCATGTTGAACCGCCACGTTCATACAGTAACCCAGAACCAACAGACTAAACACTGGTGCTATGCATGTTTTTTTTCCCCCACAGATTTCAAGGCCACGTATAACTTCATACTAAGGAGAGGGTGAGGTGAGGGGTATTCAGTTAGATGCAAGGCTATTAATCAATATAAAGACTGCTGTTAGAATGAAATTTTAGTTATTTTCTGTTTTAGGGGTATTGAAAGTCTTTGGTTAAAAAAAATAATTTAACTACACCATGAACAGCTAAAATCAGTTTAGCACCACAGAAGAATCATGTTAAAAGATGTGTGATACCAGACCTCCATCATCATTTGTGGTTTCAGTTTGAGTTTTCCAAAGTACATTCTATCTTGGAAGAGCAACATTTTACTTTTGTGCAATGATGAAAATTGTCAAGCAAAGACACAAGAGGACGTAAAAAAAAAAAAAACCTTTTCAGCTTATCCAGAGTTTCTTTTGTAGCAACGAAACACTGATGTATTTTTATAACAACGGCACTCTGCAAGCATTTGAAGGAGTGTTTCATCTGTGAGCAAATCATGACTTGGACTAATATGACCCAGATGATGTGAAAACACAAAAGACTTAATGAAAATCTCCAAATAACAATGTGTTTGCAAGGCTGCGACAACAAATGGGCATCCAGAAGGTACCAGCACTGTACACAATAGTAAATATTAGCATAATAATGCTGCCTATTTATGATATTTTGATGTCTGAGTTAATATGCATAATACACTTGAATGAGCTGAGGGAAGTGTAATGTGTTTGTATTGGGCAGCTGCCAGGTACCAACGTCTGTATTAAAAGTGAAGCCGGCTCCCGCTGAAAAAAAAAAAAAAAAGAGCACCGGCGCTCAGCGAGGTTTATCTGGAGACATAAAAGAAAACATAAGATGCCATTCAAAGGAGCTGAATTAAACGAAGTAATGCGCTCAGCCTATTTTCATTTTGTTGAATAAGGCAGTTAAGGCGACACACCATTATAATCAACCAACTATTCAGCAAACCACTGTGTAGGTGTCACAATACAAATGAACTAGCATTCTGCTCAAGAGTTCAGATAAAAACAGAAGCACCTGTTCATTTCGCAGCTACAATACAGAAAGATTGGCTGCAAATCCTAACAACAAACATTATTTTCTCAGAAGGGTTACATAATTTGTACATATTATCATCATATTTTAGTTAAGTTTCTCATGGCATTGCAAACTTTTTGTGATCGTTATGCAACTCACATTTAACTGGACCTAAAATACTCAGATGATGCCCCAAGCGAAGGAGTTCAAGTATCTCTGCGTCTTGTTCACAGGTGAGGGGAAACTGGAGCACAAGATGGACTGGCGGATTGGTGCGGCATCGGCAGCTGTACTGGATCATTGTTGGATCAAGTGAGAGCTGAACGGGAAGGCAAAGCTCTTGATACGTTCAGACCTTCATGTATGGTCATGAGCTTTTTGGGTAGTGACCGAAAGAATTATATCGCGGTTACATTGAGGAAGTGGAACAACACAAGACATAGCAGCCAGCCAATATTACCTAGCAGTCCAACAGCAGTCAGCCCAGCTTCTTGTTTTCACCAATGATTAAAAGCCAGTTCCCAATTTACTCATCTGGCGGCTTTTCTCTACTTTTCTTCTTTGCTTTCTCTGTCAACATCATCTTCTGTCTCTTTGCCTCTGCCATGATGTCCATAGAGGCTGCAGAGCTCAATTACATTGTCCACTTGCCCAGCTCCATTTCTGGCACCGGAACCACTCCCCATCTGCATTTCCCCTACAACTCGGGCCTGAAACTCCCTTCTTCCCGGTGTTCCAAAGTTACTGTTACAAACATTAACACTGACCCGGTGCTCTGAGCTCACATTGCGGACAGTCAGGCACACAAACTGAGCTAACATTAGCTAACAGCAGCTACAGTTGTCAGCAGTTTACTTCACTGTCCATCAGGAAACTCTGTAAATCACAGAGAGTTGAGGCGGAGCAGCCGGAGTGCACAGACACAGCACACCTAAGTAGAAATATCATTTCGTATAATAAGAATGATAATGTTTCCAGTTATGCACATGTCTGTGTGTGTGTGTGTGTGTATGACGTATACAGACACACACATACACAAAAACACAGTGAGTTACTGAAAGCCAGGGCGTCTGATTGCGGTTATTATGATGCTGAAGGTGATGAAGATGTGTAATTAGCTATTGTCCGCAACAACGCTGGCACACAGTGTGACTGTAGTTAACACACACACACTCACACAAATACACACATGAACCGTATCACCCTGATCCGCTGAGCAAATATAACACAGACGGCGAAAATAAATAGAAAAAACAAAATACAGGACTTGCACAAATAATACATATAGAGTACACACACGCACACACACAAACTCCCCTTTATCCACCAACACACAAACACACACACACAGTCATCTCTCACCCACATATATAGAGCAGCTATGGAAGGAACAAGCAGTAATTAGGATGGGTAATGGCTTCTCTGTTGTGGTTAATTGCAGCCTGTATAGATCTGGTTGAGGGGTGGGCTAGGGGGATGGGGGTGGGGATGGAAGAGGGGTGTCACCACCGCTTTAGCTAATGATCTTGTTTTTTTCTATCCAATATTTACCTCTTTTATCTCAAAGAGCTGAACTTTACTCATGTAAAACTTTCTAAAACCGGTGACACAAAGAGCTCCCTCACCGGAGGAGGATCAGTCTGACAAAAGGACGCATCATTTTCAGTTACAGCTCAATCCAGCATATCACCACTGTGGAATACATTAAAGTATTTGTTAGAGATTAATGCTATACCTTTGGTGTCACTACAATACATGTGAGATCTGCAAAATTCTCTTCTAAGACTGCATTTCCCATAAGCATGCGTGTGTAAACTTGTCACTCACATCAACTCCTTCGTCTTTGCTACTGTCAGACTACAGTCATAATTCCTGCAGCCATGGCGATTTGCCGGATATGACGGTAAACACGTTGTTTCTGTGCTGTAGTCCTTCTTTTCTACAGTCTCTACATACATGTGGCGTCAGATCCATGACCAATCCCAACCTCCACTCCCTTTGCCTTGGTCGTGTCTAGATGGTAACCCTAGATTCGCCAAACTCTTAGAATTCAAGTTTCGCTAATAACCACAAACTACGAAAGCTTTAGCTCCACTAAACACTGAGATAAAGACTGATTGCACATTGATACATCCCACCTGGGAGTTGCCAATAAAACAAGAAAGAGTGTTGCATACATTTAGCTTTCCAACTGTCCAACTGACGCATAATATCACTAAATCCTCCATAAGAGGAGGCAAACCTCCCTAAAAACATGACAAACAAAAGAAACGCCAGTTTTGAGAAAAAAGAAAGAAAGAAAGAAAGAAAGAAAGAAATGGCTCACAGCTGAAGAGAAGCAGGCGTGAGGAGAAAACAGCTTGGCAGGTGTAGGGCAGAAAAAAAAAAAGAAACATCAAAAAGTCCTTTGAAGTTACAGTTTAGTTTCTTTCTGCTAACACTTCTATGCCGTGGATCCGACATGACACTCGGTTAACTGTGTTGACAAGGTTCAGCGGGGGGGGGGGGCAGCGAAGGGAGACAAAGACATAAAGGATGAAAATAAGTGGATTTGAGAAAGACGGTCCATTTATTAATAATAAGTGACATGATTTGGTTCTAATCAGCTGCCGTACGCACCGCCATGATGTCATGATGTACCTGTGTACTGCTTGAGGTGACAGCATTGTCTAAATGCTTTACAATGTAAATGACAAAGAGAAGAACTGATAAGCATTTCTGTCACATCCTATAGAGCAAACTAAATGTCACCTTGATTACTATATATGAAAAATGCATGTGCATATATATAACTATAGCATGGCATCATTTTGTGCATGTACAGTAGTGTGAATATATATTCAGTCAGTTCTTATTTTTGTGTGCTGTTCGCCTGCATCATCGTCACGCTCGCAATCACAGAACAGACGCCCTCCTGCAGGATTATGGCTCCAACACGCTGAGAGAAATGCAGTTTGTGGGGAACGGCGGAGAGAACTGAACGCATCATGCACAGCTGATGATAACATCCAACACACTATTAAATTCTCCGCGCGGTCAGCTCTGTAATGCTCAGAAAATGAAGTGGATCAACTCACGCGGTCGGCAGAATGCCAAAGCGGTGATGAACCCCTCATCATTCATTTATTCTCCATCTTTCCTCTGCTAGTATTTCAAATTCTTCAACAGCGACAAAAAAGATGAAATCGATGCCAGAATTCAGACACCAGAAGAGATAATACACAATAATTTCTACATTCAGTTGTATTCTCAAGAAAAATAGATTACAAAGGCATTCCCAAATGACCCAACTGCAAGGACATCGAAACACAAATAATATAAAATGTGTCTCAACCAGCTGTTGTGCAAACATTTCCTCATAACTGCTTGCATTTCCAATCAGTCCCTCTTGAGGATGAAGCCAAAGTGCAGAAGTAGTTTAACAAACCAAGCAGTGAAATGTGAGACCTCTATAGTGCCTTTATCTGCATAAAACTTAAAGAAATAAAAGCGGCTTTATAAGTTTCGGCACATTCCCAGCAGTGCTATCAGCTTAGTTAGTCTCCGAGGCCATTGCTGAGAATATAGCTCCCACTATGCTCATCGGGGCATGAAATAGGATGCTGCTCACCTTATTAATACCCCTGATGCATCTCTGTAACTCTGTTACAGTACGGTACAGTATAAAGGAACAGAGTAAACCCAGCTTTAGGTTTGTGTTGTATTTGCTAGTTTGAGTCAATGTGCGTAGAATACGTTGACGCTGACAGTCAACAGTGGGGATGAACTCAGTTTGTGCTGAACAAAAACATATTTTCAAGTTCTGGAAAGACAGCTACACAATCATCTCAACAACCGTCAAATCATTACAGCTGGCAAACGTAGCTAAACTTTAATACTACTGAAAATGATCTTCCAATGCGTACGCAACAAAACATATTGGAGGCAGGGACAGTAACAGCTGGTCTATACTACTGGAGGCATCTCACATATGGAAGTTCAACAGGGACCAAATTAAAATCTCACCACCTCAGCAATTCAAGCAGATTAACAGTGAAACCGCCAATGAAAGTCACACATTTTCCTTTGTAGTTGAACTCTTCAACCCCACGGGTGATTTGACGCTCAACAGACACTTCCAGGATGTATGTAAAGTGCAGAGAGGTCTGCATCACTGAAGTTTGAGATGTTTTTTTCTGTTTCCAGCTCCTGACATACCTTAGGGATGGGCATACTTTATTTACCCATGAGGCCCAATATATGCATGTATCTGTATGTTTGGAGGACTGTAATTTCAGCCTTTCATACCTTGCAAGATCTTTACTGTAGCTTTGTGGGTTTCACTGAATTCAAGGAATTTCCCTTTGTGTTTTGATGCATAACATACAAGATGTGCTTAGAAATCATGAATCATGAATAGAAATTTGATAATAAAATCTAAAAGATTAGTATAAAAATGTATGCAATGTGATATTTATAAGAAAGAGCTGTACTGTTTAGTGCAGGGACGTTCAAAGTATTTACCAGGGAATGAGAAAAAGTGATTGAACAGCAATAGTCTGCCAAACATTCAGATGTTTTACAGACTCTTTGATTTGTGTTTTTACCTACATTAAGTCTTTAACACTTGGATTTTTTAGCCTACTTGTGCATTAGGTGTGTGTTGTGTCATTTGGGTGAACACAACTAAGAAAGCTACGTTAGTCAAACCACAAGAGCTGTGATTGGTCGGTTGTCATGTTGTGATGTGTCTGATGTTTTGCTCACTATCACAGCGAATGTAAGAATACCAATGTGATTTTTTTCTGCGATTAACAAGCAGCAATCTCAAAACAAGCAGTCCCATTTACAGCCACAGTAATACCATTATTCTGAAACCACGTACAGAAGCATGAATCCAAATCTTTTCCCAATCAGGGACCAATACTGGCGTCTTTCTGGAGGCAATTTTGATTGATATTGAGAACAAAATGCAAAACAAAAAGCAAAAATACAATGAATAAATAGCTGAACAAAGAGAAGAGCACCACGTACAGAAGCCTAAACTTCATCAGCAGATTATCCCAAGATGAAGAAGATGCCACAGGACCTCCATGCAATGTTTGAATGACGGGTGATGTCTGGGAAGACCCCAATAAAACAACATTCAAAAACTAAAGAGTGCAGTCTGAATATTGAAGGAAATTCCCTCATGGGCTACGCACTCACCAACAGTGTTTGCCCCAACGTCCCTCCTCAGACCGCAAAACATGACAGCAGACATCGAGTTTTCCTTATTAGACTAACATCCACAGAGGAGAGGAAAGAGAGACAGATACACACTAAAAAGAGAAGAGAGAAAGAGACAGAGGGAGAGATGTGGACTGCCGAGCTCTCGGGGAACACAGTGGCGATGATAAGAGATGACAGGCGCTTACGTTACGACCGCTCAACCCCCGAGAGAGTGAGTGAGAGAGGTACACATTGGGAAGGAAGATGGAGAGAGAGAGAGGGAGAGAGAGAGAGAGGGTGGGATGAGCTTAGAAGAGAGAAAGTGTGTAAGAGTGTGTGAGGGGAGGGGAGGCAAAAAAAAAGGAGGGATGCTGAGAGAGTCTGTGGGGGAGTGAGAGACAAATAGATAAAAGGAGATGGACGCAGGTTTTTGCCAATTCAGCCGAGTGTATTTAAAATAGGGCTGGTCTAATGTGGCAAAGTCATTCATAACAGCTCCCTCATCTCAAAGAGATGTCCAAAGAGTTTGGACGTACAGCTCAGTATAGTACTGTCAGCATAATGCAGTCAGTATAGTAGGCCTACTGCCAGAAGTTATCCTTTGGTGGTGCATGGAACTTAATTCCTCCTCAAGGTATTTAATATTGTTACTATGCTGTCACTGTCCAATCCCTTTATGTAAATCCAAGGTGCAAAGCTTTAACGTAGCAACTGTGAAAATGGTATTAAAGCCGGTGCACACCAACGATTCTCCAACAAACAGACAGTGTGTCATGACCATCTGTCCTTGCTTGGAATGTTTGGAGATGTTTGGTCCGACATGTTCAATCCGTCTTTGATGAAGTTTGGTCAGTTTGTTGTTCAAATGGAGAATTACCCTGACAGTGTGCACACAGTACGCGTTTCCATAGCAATACAGCTCACACATGTCCAGTATCAGTGGTAAACAAGAGTTGCAGTTCCTGTAATTAGTATTTTGACATCTTATTAGAGGTGTAACCTTTTACAACAGTCTGGTAACCACCTGAGAGAATTTTTACAAAAACAGACCTATCTTCATCTTCCGACTTACGACAAAGACAGAAAACCTACTTTTGTTGTCTTTTCTTCAAATGTTTGAGGTTAACTTGCATTTTTTCTGACATTTTGCCACTTTTAAACACAATACAAGGAGAGTGAGTTGCTGCCCCAAGCGAAGGAGTTCATCTTGGGATCTTGTTCATGAGCAATGGTAAAGTAGAGCTTGAGATGGACAGGCTGATTGGTGCGGCGTTAGTCAATGCAGATGTTGCACCGGATGGTTGTGGTCAAGAGGGAACTGAGCTGGAAGGAAAAGCTCTTGATTTACCAGTCAGTCTGTATTCCGACTCTCATTTATGGCCATGAACTTTGAGTGGTGACCGAAAGAATGAGATTGTGGATACAGTTCGGAGTAGAGCCACTTCTCCTTCGCGTTGAAAGGAGCCAGTTGAGGTGATTCAAGCATCTGATTAGGATGCCTCCTGGGTGCTTTCCTTTGGAGGTTTTCCAGACACAACCTTCTGGCAGGAGACCTCGGGGCAGACCTGACCTATGAATGCCTTGCAATCCCTCAGGAGGAGCTGTAAAATGGATGTCTGGAATGCCCTGTTTAACCTGCTGCCACCGCTACCCAATTCAGGGTAAAGAAAATGGATGGATCAGTTACAGCAGATTTGAAGTCAACTGTTTCACTTGTTAGGCTTTGTTTGGATGTGTTACATCAGTCTGCTATTGGCAGTTAATCTTCTGTGTGCTCCATGGTGTTGGAGAATGTTCGATCGGTGTGCCATGGACTTCAGACATAAACATGACCACAGGTATTATAAAAATGAGCTAGCTGTTAGAATATAGTTACATTGGGCTTTAAGTATCAGAAGTTAAAGATCAGCATATGCAAAGATAAAAGTAAAAAGATTTCTGGAGTGCTGTGAGCAGTTACTTGTGAAATCATGATATAACCAGTGTTAAATGTGTTAAATGTCCGCTAATCAGATGATCGGCGGTTCGATCCCCGGCTCCTCCAGTCTGCATGTCGAAGTGTCCTTGGGCAAGATACTGAACCCCAAATTGCTCCCGAAGGCTGCGCCATCGGTGTGTGAATGCATATGAATGGTTAGCTCCTAAAACTGATGAGCAGTTGGCACCTTGCATGGCAGCTAATGCCATCAGTGTATGAATGTGCGTGAATGGGTGAATGAGATATGTAGTGTAAAAGCGCTTTGAGTGGTCGGAAGACTAGAAAGGCGCTATATAAGTACAGTCCATTTACCAATATATGAAAGTGGGTGTGGAGGCTTTGGAGTCTAGTAACATGAAGTAATCAAATACGTAGTGCAGCTAATTATTTTTGCATGTAACGTGTGATGAATAACTGTAAATAACGTACATCGTTTTACAGTAATTAAACCATATGTTTCACCACTTTAATCCATTATAGAAACAGGCCTTTATGCCAGACTGAGTCAAAAGCTTTTTTTAAATTTACAAAGCAGGAAAAAACTTTTGTTTTAGTGTCTATTGATCAGAGTTGAGCGGTGAATGGTCTGTTGTTTAATAGTTTGGTGTAAACCAAACTTTTGCTAAGTTATTTTCAGATGTTTTGTGATAATCTTTTCACTTAACATTGAAGGAAAATCCAGGGTTTGAAATTAGATCAAATAATCTAAATTTTAACTGTTTATTTCATCATTTTGTCAAAGACACTGGCAGGGCCACTGGCCTTGATCGGAGTGTTTGTTTTCAGTGTTTGTTTCATATTTCATATCACAGATTCTTGGTCAGGGTTTTTTGAAAGAGTGTCAGTATTTCCAAAGAATCAATAAGTCAGTGAACCCCTCAATTACAAGATGAATTTGGTCATACTGCTAATTCGCTGTCTTTTTTTTCTCCTTACATTCTGAAATATTGTACACTTAAACCCAGTACAGCCTGCCTTTGCAATATTCTATGTATGGCTGTGCCAATGTAGCAATTTATTTAATTTGAGAGGTTGAATGTGTAAAGAGAGAGAGAGAGAGGAGAGTAAGAGGTATAAGCTGTATCGAGACAGAGGAAGCTTGAGAGAGAGAAAGGACACAAAAGAAGGAAACGAGTGTTTGAGAGCATCAGAGTGAGATAGAGTGTGTATGAAGGTATGTGGAGATTAGATAGAGAGAGCAAGAGAAAGAGGATTGACTGTTTCCAGACATCCCACTCCTCCTCCTCTTCCTCCTCCTCCTCCTCCAGCTTCGCTCCACATTTACATTTACATTTTGCTGACACTTTTATCTACAGCAGCTTCCAGCAAATTTAACACATGACAAGTTTCATTTAGTAAATCACCAATAACCATAACAAACCACCAAAAATATATTTGATTCAAAGCATGTTCCTCTTTCATCTCCAGGAGAAGGTGTTTTTTTAAAAACCTGTTGTTTGGTCTACCACATCATTTGTCCACCAGACTGCTAGTCTCTCCTGAACTTTAACCAAATGCTTCGAGTTGCATAAACAGAACTATAAAAATGTAAGTCGTGCTTTAGTTGCCATAAGGAGATATTAGGAAAACAAATTAAATACTTTGGCAGATGCAGTTTGGAGATATGTTCAATATAAACATTTCCTCGGGCTTGAATGTTTCCTACAAAGCATATATGGTAATGAAAATGAATTGTAACGCATTTTTAGGAGAGAGGGCTGTAAACAACCCATTAGAAACACGCATACTTCAAACAAATGTTAATACCTCAATAACAGAAATAAGAAAAGTAAATCCATCACATATAAATGCGCAGTCTTTATGGCTGCACCATCACTGTCGTAAACAAATCGGATCTCCTTCAAACCAAACCAGTTTCTCCCTCTTCACTTCCCTCCAGTCATTTTTCCTCAAGCCCTCTCATCTTCTTTTCTTTTCCGTCTTTCTGTCGCCGTCTCTCCATTTCTCACTCACGGTCAGTTCATCATGAAGGATACCCGCCCTGCTCTGTCTGACCTAGATTCATCCCAAATAGCTCGACCCCACATCGTTACATCAGCAGAGGTTCTGAGTCACATTGCTCCGTCTTGTCAGGCTAAATCACTCACAACCCTCCGCGTGCCAGCGACATACAAACAAGATTGTTTGTTGTTTTTCTGAGTACTTAAATGTGCATTTGATTGTCATAATATGAAAATAAAACATGCTTCAGTGTCAATGTTTCAGGTAGAAATAGACGCAGAGGGCCTGCTCGATGGCCTTATACAGTAGCTGGTACGTGCAGTATCCAAGAACAGTCTGACAAAACCGTACAAATTGACTCATATTGCATGTACATATATTCAGATGCATAATCAAGATGTTTTCCACAGAGATATTGTCACGACCGAGGTTATTTTATGGTAAAAATTTAATTTATTCATTCCCAACTGCCGTTATGGCGACAAGGCGTTCCTTTAAACCAATGACTAACCAAAGAGTGATGTCACATCTAATCTCCATAAACGGATACCTGCATACAAATGCAGAATCTGTAAGCAAGGGACCAAGATTCGGACTCGCTCTGGTTTCTGTTTGTATACAGAGTATTTACCGGTCATGTTTGAGTGGTTCAAATGTTCGAACCAATCAGCTGTATATTAGCTTTTCTAAAGTTACCTGTTTATAGAGATTAGCACACGTCTCATCATTTTCACAGTTGCTAATCGGACTGCAGAGAAGTCTTGGTCCGGATATCAACAGGCTACACCAGAAGCCCAGAAACATTGGCCATTGCCCCCAGAGGTTGAATCATTGTCAAGCGATAGATGACAGTTTCCAAAGATTGTGTCACAACTGGTTTTTATTTAGATTTTCTTTGACATCATGGTATGGACAACTTTCACTTTGTGTGATGCCCAACTTGTATCTAACTACCAATGCTGGTAGATGTGAGCCAGAAAATACAGAAACGAGTACAGTAAAAAGAGTATGTATCCTTTTATAACCTTAAATCAAAGGTAGCAGGATGTTTGTGTTTTTTTTTAAGGGAAAACATGCCTGTGACATCTGGGAGGTTGAACAAATCTGCAGCACAATCAGCAGTTTGATTTTCAAACTGCTGAAAATACATCAGTGTGTTTCGAGGAAAACACTTTCATCTGCCAAAGCTGAAGCATCAAATCTCGAATAGCTACACAAAGTTTTACAAGATGAACGCTCTCATCTTTTACATCTTTCAGTTGTTTTCAGTCTTGAAGGCCTGACTGCTCTAAGTTAAGTTACTTGTCACATCACCTAAGTTTTAACAAAAAAAATGAAAAATCCAAATTGGTGTTTTGTTTGAGTTTGAAGAAATTATTTCGTTGTGCCGTTTGTGTAAAAACTGAAGAAACAATACATCAGTGTACTTTTACTTCTTTAAATACCAAGCTGGTATACACAGCAAGTTCTATTACTTATAGGATAAGACTCTTTACTTTCATCATAACCCCAGAAAACTTGTGTCAACCATAAATAATACATGGTGTAACTTACAGACTGTGGCAGGGTCTTTGCTGCATAATCTGTCAAAACTCGGCTGAAAACCACCATGTCTACAGCTGATAAGTAAACTCTGATACGATCTGCCAAAAAAAAAAAAAAGTCAAGTCTAATCAAAAAGCAGCCAAAAATCTTTAAGTTCTGTATTTTTTTTTCCATGTTTGCACGCAACAGAAAATCACATAAAACTCCACGCTGTAGTTTTGTTGTATGCGGGCTGTCAGACAAGCCTGAAGTCACAGAGATAACAAACACAATTTTTATTCTCCTTTTTCTGGCCGGACAAGTGCTCCGAGGCTTTGAGGAGTTTGAAACTGGTGTGAGTTTCTCTTCTCTTCTGAAGATGACTTTTTGGCAGCTTCTCATTTGTTACAGAGTTCAGAGAATGAAACGAATACAAGTCCTGGACGGGAACCAAACTCAGAACTTTTCAGACACCCTGCACTGTCACCTCGATTTCTGGCAAACGTGTTTTAGACCTACAACGTGTAGAGAGTGACTGAAGACTTTTTTTTTTTTTTTTTGCCACTTTTGAAGGCAGTATATTCACCAAGCACTTAACACCCACACACACACGCACGCACGCACACACACACACACACACACACACACACACACATAATGGGAGAGGCAGCAGGAAAGTGAAGTTTGTCAGAGGAGGTTGGAGAGTCACCGCTCGTCTTAAGGGAGACCAAAAAAAAACCTCACTACTCTTAAAATCTCTGTGCTGAGACAGATTAGCTTGTGCATTCATTTATGAGTCTGTCTGTGTGTGTGTGTGTGTGTGTGTATGCTACATTTGCATGTTTGTGCATCCCGGCTACTGTCTCAAAAAGTGTGTTTTATGCATGAATATATAAATGTATATTTGTTTGGTGTGGACATTTGTGTGTGTGAGAGTGGATTGGCCAGATGTGTGTGTGTGTACTGCATTAGTGAGTGTGTATTTGGGCATCCCTGCAAGAGCTTTCCTCAAGGCGCCGAAAGAAATAAAAAAAAAGAGGAGAAGAGAGAGGCTGGAGGAATGAGAGGGTGGCAAAATAAGCAGTCAGGAAAATGAGTTATGTCAGCTTGCTCCTCCAGACACACACACACACACACACACGCACACACCCAGAGTCTCGAGACCAACTTGAGATCACATTTTATGTTGCACACGGTCAGAGTTTTTCTCATCTTGTCTCTCTGTCTCGTTTGCTCTCCCCTCTCTTCCTCTCCTCTTCCCTCCCCCTCTCCCTCCCTCATTCTGTGAGTTTCAAGTGCAAATGAATCCACACTCCGAGGATTATGGGTAAGTACTTTGAAGTGGCAAATGATGGCCTCCTGTGGCTCGGTGCAGGAAACACACACATGCACCCAGACACATGGAGCGACCCCTTCATATGCACTCGTGCACACAGACACACACACACACACACACAGTAGGCAGCTGGTTAAGCAAACTTATGCACACTCGTCTAGGTGTCTAGACAAGGACAGACATGCAAACACACACACACAGATCAGTGTGTGATGCGCATACATGTACTCTTCTCTCTCTAAGTCATCTATGAGATACATTATTTCAAACACAAATACACTGTATGTGTACAATTATTTTTATAGGGGATGCAAAACATGACTGGAATATCAAACACCAAATATTGAAAATGCATATCAATATAATCATGGTGAGGAAAACACAGGAAGTGTTTCCACAGACAATAACCATTTCAAGTCAAAATACACAGGAAATATGTACAATATGAGTATTTCACGAAACTCGGTCCCAGAGTCAGCTCCGCTCTGTGGTACAAACACTGACACTCTCCCGCTGCTCCGAGCTCACAGTTCCGGCTAACGAACTGAGTTAATATTAGCTAACAGCAGCTACAGTTCCCAGTTCCCAGGAAACTCTGTGAATGTATAAAATATGATCCAGTTTCACTAAAATCAGTGAAATAGTTGGCGGTGTGTGACTTAGTGTCATAAAATGTATAAGTATGAATTTAGATTTTTTTTTACAAATTGCCATCATGACGTACTTTTAGCATCCCACTGATTTGTTTTTTTGCAATCCTTACAATATAATCTGTTTATTTTGTGTTCATACTGCTGTAATATTAGTAACTGGGTTCACAGCGGTTTGTAGTTCCTCACACTAATGAACACTGATGATCTATTGTAACCACTTGGCATGTAATAAAACTCAGAGTTTGACCATGTGTCTCTTAAAATCGACGGTAGAAGGAGGAAAAAGTGGATATGCTGTTTATCAAATATTTGCTGAATTTGGTGTGTTCAAATACATTAAAGCTGATCTGAAAATGATGTATTCCCCCTTCTATAATTGTTCACATAGTAAGTTCAGTGTCAGTACAGTACCACAGCATTAAGTCCATCATTACAACAATAGTTACATCATGCTCGCCATCCTGCTTCCACAGCAATACTTCAAAAGCACAGAGAACCAGGCCAGCTGATTTATTATTCAAATGGAAACTTTAAAACTCACCGCTGGTGATTTTGCCCTTTTTACTGCAGATTCTTGTTCATGTCATTATATCGTTTAATTATTTTTTTTTTTTCCATGTCAAGTATTTAACTGTATGTATGTAACTGCCTTGTGGGTTGTAGGTTATCAATATAATTCAAGTCAATAAATCAGAAGTTAAAAAAAGTCCCATCATGTCCTACTGAGCTGAAATAGTGAGATGATAACGTTGCTTTAATGTTTGTTATGAACATCACATCAGCCTCTCTGCCTCATTTTAACTCTACCTACTTTTCACTCCCTTTACTTCCCTCGGTTTCTTTCTCACTAAGTCTATACCTCCCCCTGCTGTGCGTCTTCATTCTATCACTCTAATAGCACTCTGCACTGCAGGACACAAATGAGGACAGATGGAGAGACTATGAAACTGTCTGACATCAACACAAGGGTAGAAAAGGACAACTGAGCAAAAACAGAAGACAAGAAGAGAGAGAAAGAGAAAGTCAGAAACAGGGAGTGATTGAATTAAAGAAAACCAGGAAAAAAATATGGTTGCTTCAGTGTATGAGGGAAGAAGAAGAGGAGGGAAATGAGACAAGAAACAAGAAAGATTTCCAAAATATGGAAAAAGCGCTGCATTGCACCACAATCAAAGTTGCCCAATCACCCAAAATCTCAAAGAACATCTGCTAGAAATGGTTTGATTATAGGTAGATAAAAGTGGATAAAGTAAAAAGAAATATGGGCAAAATGGGGACTAAGTTGAGCAATAAAGCATTATGGATCTCTTACCAATACAGGTCTACTCATGTTTCCCATTAAATTAAGCAAATGTCAATCAGCGCTGGTGATAAACAAGAGAATAACTTCAATAATCAGTGACATAAGAACCAGAAGTCGGTCAGCCAACAGTCCAATCCAGAATCCACAATCTGAATCAGACTTCAAGAGTACTTATCGTTACATTTACCTTTAAACTAATGACAGTTGATTGCCCTCAGACAAAGAGAGAGGAGGCGACTTGGATGGATGTAGACAACATAGAGAAGAAAAGGAAAACATTGGCAATTAAGAGGACTGAAAGAAAGAAATAAAGAAAGAATGTTTGAGGAGAGAAACAGAGAAGATGACACATGGAGATAGAAATAATGAAACATGCCGAACGACTAAACCAATTTGCAAGAGAGATAGAAAATAGATAGTAAAAAAAAAAGAAAAAAAGAAGCTGCGTTAAACCAGGAAAAATTGAGGTAGAGCTGGAATGAGAAAGAGAAGAGACAGGAGAGGAGTGCAAATCAGCAGGTTTTCGGTATCGCGGGCTCGATGTCGGGCGAGTTTGAAATGCAAATTAACCCCAAATCTGTTTTTCCACTCTTTCCTCTGTGGAATCACAGCTTTCTGCCGTGCCAGCTACCCTACCTGTCACTCCTCTCATAATTCACTCTCTCATTTCTCCCACTGCTCTTCCTCTTTTATATTGCCTCTTCTCTTTCCTCCCTCCTGCTGGATTCAGGCTGCCAAGTTTGGATTACACACAGAAAGGATTTTTTTTCCCTCTCTCTCATTGTTTCTTGTTAGGATGGATGTTCCACACAGAGAGCTATAATGACACAAAGAAACTGGTGATTTTTTACCAATATACACTACCACCATATATTATACATGGTAATTCTATACCATACTGTATACTACTGTGCAGCTTTTGGGCGTCCCGTTTACCACCAAAGCTGATTGACACTGTTAAGTTCTATTATTGCTCTTATGGTAACTGGTAAATTATTCTATTCATGCCACATAAATGTGTAGGTGCATTAGTTGCATTATATTTAACAATCAACAAACAGGCCTCTATCAAAGCAGTGTATTTTTTACAGTTTACCTGATGATCATCATGACTAAAGATGAAATAACAGCCAGTTATTTAAAAAAAATAAGCTGACAAGTCTGTGGTTCTATATATTAAACTGGACTTCCTGGATCTTGTTTCATGTCTTTCTGGTACCTGATGCAACACTCTGCCAACGCCTCAGCACCTTGTTTTGTTTTAACACTTTTTTTTAAAAGTCTAGATGCCTCTTATTTGGATAGGTTCAGGAAAGGTTTGTGGACTTGGTGAATAGAAACCAATATAGAACTCGAATCTTCGGCCTTTGCTTCAGAGAAAAGACAGTTATTTTTCGCATTACCACAAGAGGTCGTCTTTCCGGAAAAGATAGCTTTTGACCAAATGTCAGATGCTGTTGTGTTTTTGGTGATGACACCATGACAAAAGTGGAATTTCCAGAACTAAAAAACTGAAGCTGAGACCAGTCAATTCCAGTCAGAACGCAATCTGCACTAGGGAAGATGCCATCAGTGGATTTTCATGGATTGTTAGCAAGAGAAATGGAAGTGATGAAACGCTTCAGTAGCGTGTGAGCAGAAATGATCATTCAAGCCTAACCTAATGCCAACTTAGTGGATAAACAAGACTTTATTCTGTCCTTCTTTGTCGCCCAAATGGCTTCTTTGAGCTGTGCTCACATGGCTTTGCCAGCCTGGATATTGTTTTATGATTTTTAATGTGTGCTTCACAATGGTTGCCAACCGTGCGCTTCCTGCCAATGGTGGTAAAGAGCTGCACTTTGATGACGAAAAACCAGTGCAAGTGAATCAACAGTGTGAAATCAGAAGAACAGGGTCAGAAGGGGTAACGAGAAGCTTCTGGTGTGAAAATTTGCACTGTCAAAACTATAGTGCTATCCTGCTGAACACAATCTCTCTTTCCTGTATGCCTTGACCCTTTCCTTCACATGCAAACACTCCTTAGACAATTACCAACGTATGTGCATACAGGACCCACTCAGTACATGCAAAATATATGCAGACGGACCCCGTTGTGTAATATTTGTACCCTCATCATCATTAAGACAGTGTTCAGTTAGACTTTCTCCATAAAAGTTGACAACCATAAACCAATGGCTCAATTTCCTGCTTCGTTTGCAGCACCATATTATGATTTTCTCACTCCATTAATTCGCTTTTTCTCATTTTGTCCAAGTCTTGAATCCCTGTAGCCTACTTCTTCTACTGCTCAACAAGCTCACTCTGATTAGAAATCATATGCATCGTATTATTTTGCCTCTAAAACAGGTCAACAATCACGCCAGTTCCAGAAAGCTGAGGAAATACAGCTCTGCAGACTTTCCACTGATGCTCAGATATGTTTCACCCTTGGTGTTCTTATGAGTTATGCAAATAATCAGTGAGCGTGGAACACACGCTGACCTGATGCTGCATACAAGAAACAGCATGAAGCATCACTGAGGTTTCTTCGTAGAACTGCATTTATCAAAGAGGTGTCTCCAGATTAAAAACATTACTCCAGACATTTCTAAACTGGATCCTATTTTAGTTTTTTTCAGTCTTTGTTTTTGCATCGAATGTCTCATGATTAATAAATTGGCTGCATCAAAAAACTAACACCAACACTGGCAAAGGCTTCTCTTGCATTTTCGTTACAAGCGACCTCTTGTAGTTGTGTGTGTAATGATTGTGCTCTTGAAAAAGAAAACAGAAAGGGTCTTTTTTTTTCCAATAGCAGAGGAAGAAGTAGGACAATGTTTGTCAGGGTGGACATGTGGGCAAAGACATTTTCCAATTCCACCACAAATTACCAAAGTTTGCTTCCCAACAGTCAACAATGGTTGCTTGAAACCAGAATAATGCCCCTTCCCCAACTCTAACAAAGCAGCAACAAAACAGGTCTTCCAAATCAACCCATCCCAGCATTCTTGTTGATACCGCCACGTCTTCAGGGTCTTCAGGGTCTTCAGGGCAAGAGTTTGTTGATGCTCTCCAAAATGGATGTCACCTTAACAAAATCTATTTGATATATTTGTATTTTGTTTTGCCAAGTTTAGGCAAAGATTAGGGCAATATATTTATGGTTAACACTATGTCAAAGTCAGACGCTTTGGTTTTTCAGCACTATTAAATGTCCAAGTCCTTCCACCTCAGAGACAGCAGTCAACATCTCTTGTCAAGAAGTGTAATCGTCTGTCAAAAGACATTTGAGCAAACAACCAGCATGATTATTTAGTTCTTGTTTTGTAGTCCTCAGATGTTAAAATGCAAATAGATTCACCTTTCCCCTCCTAGCATTTCCAAGTTGTGCACCACTGTTGCAAAGACCGGATCGCTTTCCTTATTCCTCAGAGTCTACCCCGACGTAGAAATGATCAACACCTCTTTGGAACAAACAGAGAAGAAAGAATCGTGTTTGCTGCAGAGGCAAAAGATACTGTAATGATGTGCAAAGTAATAACACAGTTTGAGTAAATGTATTGTTTCGCATAAACAAGTAACTAAAGCAGGGGGTTGGCGTCAGGGTGGAGAGGGGAGTGATGTTAATGTTAGAAGAGAACATGAGGAGACAAATGATTTGTTTGTTCATTCATTTGGTACATATGTATTGTGAATCAAACCTTCATTTTGCTGGGAAATGTTTCACCCCATGGCAGGCAGAACTGCACACTGAAAGCGAGGCTTATAGGGAGCCAATCTTAACAGGGATGGCGTCATTATCCTATAACCATTACACTGTGCAATCAGCATTTACTTCATAATGACAAGTCAAAAAGTAAAGTAGGAACTCTTTTCTAAATATCTATTGCCTTACCCCAAATAACGTAAAGGACGAGTATCATTTCATACATTTTTCTGTCCTTCTCATCCCGTCTGTCTCTCACTTCTTATTTCATTCTCTTTCTAAATATCACTCTGCTGCTTTTGTCTGTCTTCTTTCCCCTTCTCCTCTCCTGTAACCCTGCCTTGACATAATGAGGCCAGCATACCAAAAGTGTGAAGCCTCTGTCTCTCCTTCTTTCCGTCCCCCTCTCTCTCTCTCTCTCTCTCTGTCCCTTTCTCTTTCAGCTTTTATTTTTTGGCTGTTTTATTATTTTTTTTCTTTCTTTCTGTGGATTCATTGTTGTCACTGGCAGCAGACTAAGGGAGCTGAGAAAGGCCAAACAAGGTTTTTTTTGTAAAGGTTTCTGAAAGGGCTTCTTGAAAACGTCAGCCGAGGCCCTTATCTGCCTCATACCACCAAACAACACTGCCACTTGTCACTGCCTTCATCCTTTACCTCAACATGCAACACAACCTGCCATCATTTCCTCAATTTCTCGCTCTCCCTCTCTTTCATTTCGCTCTTATTTTGTTTCACCTCCCTCTTTCTATTTCGCTCCTTCTCATGTCCTGAAGGCACCTTTTCCTCTTTTAACCTCTCATGTCATTTTTCCAGTCCTTACCCCTCTCTGTCGCTGTCACTCTTCTTTCCTCGTCATCCCTTCATTTCTATTTTACTCGTTCTCTCTTCTGTCCTCATGGCTGTTTTTCTTCTTCTCCTCTAACCGTTTGTCCCATGTTTCTTTTTCTCAAATGTCTCTTTGCTTTCCCTTTTTTTTTTTTTGCGTCATTGCATCTCTCAGTCTTCTTGCTTTTTGCTCTGTTTTTATCATCTGTTCTTTTTGCCGTCTATCATTCTTTGGCTCGTTCTCTCTCAGTACTTCTAGCCAGGCATCACGGCAGCATCAAAGAGAAATTGCTGCTGATGTACATAAGAAATGAATGCAGCTTCTGTTGTTTGTTCCTAAAGAACAACCTGAAGCCAGTCCTCACCGTCTCTGCCACCCTCTTGAAACTAACTGTCCTCTGCAGCTTCCTGACAGATGGGTAGCATTTTGAAGTGGGCATGTCTGAAGAACTTGCAGAACTACTTCAGTCAAGACTCATATCTCAATATGATGGTGGCATTTAGCCAAATCCTGTTACTTTACACTTCTACTCTACAATATTTGATTTAGTAGTAAGTGTTCTTTCACTGTTTGACCCACAGAGTTTCCCTCCAGTCTTTTTGTTGTGGATTCATAGCTGTGAATTTCACAACTGACTGAACTGAAATGAAAATCAAACAAGCTGAATTACTGTCAGTTTGTACGTATGTGTCAAACCAGGCAAGCCACAAGAAACCAAATGAATGCTATCAGCCATTAAAGTTACAAACAGAAGAAGAAGAAGAATGTATAATCTTAATTTACAATCCAGTTGGGATGCTTTGAAACGTGTAAATTTGGCTCGGAGGACAAGGTCTCGCATTGTCCTTAAACTGTTGGAGTATTTGCAGTTTTTCACATAGTGCTGAACCTCGCCCCATCCTTGCTTGTGAACGACTCTGCTGCACGCATTTTCCCAAACTTTTAACATCCACGTTGAGCGTTTCAAACTTGAGCACATTCTGATTGAAACGCACATATTTCAGCTCCATCTCAGATTTATAATGACTATCATCTACACCCGAATGCGATCTCCAGCTCAACTTGATGAGCACGTTGTTCAGCTGTGAACAACTTACTCAACAGCAGGCAAGTGCTCAACGGAGGGTTGCATCACCCCGGTTGCTAACAACTTTTGAGCATTTACTGGCTAACAAGACATAACAAAGGGTATATTCATAGAAAAGTGGAGAAAAAGAAATGTTTCTTGACTTGCTCTTACACAAAAAGATGAGGAAACTGTTCTGAAATGGAGATTATGGCAACCACTAAGAAACTGTAAGGGGTGATGCTAATTGCTATCACACTGGTGTGAAGTATTGCTGAAGATGAAGATGTTTCCAGGCAGTTTAGAGAAACACTGGAAATAACTGATTACATTTTCAATTAATTTATTTGTAAAGAAACTCAACGTTTCCCACCGTGAGCACACACTTGTCGACAGTGTCAAGGAAAACCTCTTTTTAAGAGGCAGAAACCTTGAGCAGAACCCAGCTCATGGTGGGTGTCCATCTGCCGCGATCAGTTGAGTTCTACTTCTGTTTTATTCAGCAACAAATTTATAACAAAATATTTTGACAGTTTTGTCTCAAAGCCTAAAACTTTGCAGGGATTTGCATGTTTTGAGTGTGACAGTGAGGGAATGTTCTCATTTTCCAGTTTCAGTAATCCATATTTTCATAGGTTCGTAGGTCAGATCACTATATTCACTGCATCATCACTCTTTCTCTCTTTATCATGTTGCTCTCCATCATCCCTCTGGTGGTCGTCAACCCGTCTCTCTTTCTCCTCCTCTGTCACTCTCCTCCGTCTCTCACTCCACCACTTCCCTCCCTCCTCGACATTATTCAAGTGCTAATTCGGCTCTCTCATCCGTCTCTCATCACACCATCTTCCTCCCTTTCTTTTCATCTTAAAGTCCCACTCATCTTTTTGTTTCTCCTCCCACTCTCTTTCCTTTCGTTCATTTTCTGTCTCACTCTCACGATCTTTCACCCATATCCCTTCATCTCACTTTCTCTCCTCACCTCCCACCTTACTTCAGTCCATCTTGCCAAGACTGAGATCGCAGGAAAAAAATGACAGCAATGGTCGTTTGTTCAAATATACGTTTATATGATGGGTTCTATACGATACTGCCTGGATGTTCTCTGGTTTTACTACTACTACTGTCAGAAGTGTTTTATCACAGGAATACCTGAGCACGGGGTTCACATCCTGAGTCCTCGGTGTTAGTGATCTTTTTGTATTTTAGTTTGGAGGACTTGTTCTTACCCTCTTTCATCCCCTCTCCCTGTCTATCTGTCTCTTTCCTGTTGCCTTTTATCCCTTTATATCCTTTTATACCTTTCTTTCTTTATTGCACCGTCTCTTTCCTGGTCTCTGTTGACTATTTCTGCACTTGTCTTTTTGCTTCCGTGCTTCATCTTTCTTGTTACTTCCCTCCATTTTTTCACTTCCCTCTTCTCTCTCTCTCTTTTTCCATATTTCCCTCCATCTCTCCAGATTCATATTTTCCTGACTCAATTTCTGCCTCAGTCTATCAGTCTCTCACCCCCCCCCCCCTCCACTTTTCTCTATCTCTCGTTCTTTTTTTTTTCTCCCCCTCTCGCTCGGCTGAAGGTATAAATAGGACTCCTAATAAAGTGCTAATTAATCTCTGGTGACAAAATCAAAGAAAGCACATCTGCATTGCTGAGAGGGGCGACGAAGGGAGAGAGAGGGAGGAGAGGAAATAAAAAAAGAGGGTAGACAGGAAGAGAGGGGAGACATTGGGATGGGTGGAGAAAGAGGAAAAGAAAGAGCAAAAATAAGAGAACAAGAGAGACGGCGACAGAATTAGGCAAAATGTTTCCATATGGTTTAAAAGTATTTGAATCTGCAGCATCAAGCATCCGGTCTGTATCCTCACCACATCCAAAACCACATTTACATTATATAATGTAACTGAATAGTGTTCATCATAGTCAGCAGGATGAAATTACATAACTGGGAGTATAAATTGTGATACTGTTGGCGATGACAGACAGAAATAGGTTATGTGATGGAGGGGAACTGATGAAGTGTGAGGGAAGGATGGGAGAGCCATTACTTTTATGAAGGAGACAAAGAGATATAGATCGATGGCGAGATGAAGATGTAATGGGCAGTCATCTAAAGATGTGACTCTCCAGAAGAATTCACACTCAAAAAAAAAAAAAAGATAAAATTATGGCACATAATTTTAAAGTCATATTAGTCATCACCACTCCCCTCTTAGACTCAGTACGTTGGACACTCAGCTCAGTCGTCAATCAGCCCATTTCAGCTGCTGAATAATTTAAACAGCTCGTCTCAAGCGTGCAACTCAACCACACAGCGCAACCACTGTCATTCTGTCAATTCACAGAATAATGGAGGACCCTGATTTACTCAGTACTGATGCATAAACTGTAGAACAAAATGAAAACAATGCAAATGTTTCACAACACATTCATGAATATTTTACTGCATGCAATACTGTTTCACTGTTACATGTCACGTATCTATACATAGATACACACTGTGTATTTATTTCACATTTAAATCACTGTGGTGTGCATTTTTCTCCTGTGCAATTATCTCCTGCCTATATGGAGGAGATAATTGCTCAACTAGACAAATTTGACAGTAAACGCCAAAAGTACAAGTTTATGAGTTTATCAAACCAGGACTTTAAAACACAGATGAACACTGAAACCTGCACTAAGAAGGAGGTGACAGAGGACTTGAACAGGATGTGGAAGTTCTGTTTCTGAAAAATGATAATAGCTGAAAGGGACCTTAAGACTGGAGTCACTTTCTGCTCTCTAGTGGTCAAAAATTATTTGAATAAAAAGCTAAGCTCAGCCTTTACATGAAAGACAATATATATCACGTTGTTTCTTATTTCATATATTAGTTATTATTTTATTTCTTAATGTTCCATGCTCTCCATGCTGCTGTATGTCCAATACTCAAGCATGGGTTTAGTAGTACATATATTTATATAAATTCATTAAGATATTAAGCTTAGGGGCAGTGTGACACAAAAACTACCAAGGCAAGTATTTAGTTTGTCCATTCTGGGCTACTTTAGAAACATGGCAGTGCAACATGACAAACTCTAGATATAAAAGGTTGATTAGTTGATTCTACACTAATTTAAACATAGTTATGCATATTATATTTCATTTCTGTCATATTTTGTCAATAGAGACCTAAATCTGACACACTGGACCTTTAAGTTTGAGATGTTCCTCTGGAAGCTGCAGATTCTCTGTGAAAGAGTAAGCATGGCAGGCAGTGTGGCAGTGAGAGGCTCCCTGTGGACGGGTGGCTAATCTCAGAATAACTATCAGCTGGAGAGCTGAAGAGACGCCATTTTCAAAGCCACTATTGGTTAGTTATTCCCTCAGGTTCAGTGTAATAGGTTTGATGTGACTTCACAGGCAAACCTGCAGGTCTTGGAATTATTAAGCTTCAGAGAGACTTTGAAAAAAAAAAAAAAAAAAGTCACAGGGAACCTGTAGCCCCTGCAGCACTACAAAGCAGAGCTACAGCTGGGACTGATACCAGCTTTTGGAGAGTGACTACAGGGACTTGGTGTTTTCTGAGACTGAACAAAGGAACATGTCTCACTCAACAAGCAACACGGTGACATCAAGTGAAAATGGGATCAAGTTCTTTGTGTTGACAGGGGAACAACTTAAGTGACAAAGAACAACTGACTTTCTGATCCTACTCCTGAACTCTGACCTCCTTACTCGGAGAGGGAAGTAAAATAATGTTCATACAGGGTTTAATCATCAGACATTACAGTACATATGTTTGCTTAAATGTTGTGTAAACAGCAGATGGTTCAGCTCCTTCTGGGAAGCAAAAAATGCAACTTGAGTACTTATTTTAAAACAATGACAAAAGTTTTGGCAGTACGAGCTACAGCCTGGTACAAAAAAAAAGGCCGTTCCTGACAACTGTACTGAGGGTGAATTTTTATACAACTCACCTGTTCAAATTATATTAAGGCTTGAAGTTATGCATAATTAAGAGCGTGGGTGCTTTGAATGACAGGTGGGTGCTGTTACAGGTGGCTTGTTTGAACAACGAGGTGTCATTCAGCCCGCCTCAGTTCCACCCACGCTCCACACCTTTGCCCATTTTTGAAATAGTATGGAGCCAGGACTGCCAAAATACCAGACCACTGCTCTATGAGCTTCACAAGGGCTCTTTAGAAACCTTGCAGAGCCTACATCCATGATTTATACAGTCTATGGTTTTGATACATTCACAGCATTCATATTGCACCTAGACCTGCTTTATAATCAAAAGAATAAATGGAAATCTCACCTCCTACAATATGGGATCCTTAATGATGTTTGAAGCTCAGTTAATTGTTTTCGCTCATTCAACAACTAACGAGGTAAGAGAGCCAATTTAATTTCATGGCATCTTTCTCAAATACTGATTATCAGGCCGTTATGTTGCTTCAGAAAAAGCACATTAAAGTAATAGCTTTCTTTTACTGTGTTTAAACAGTCACAGTCACATTTATGACACCTAACCCAGCAGTTCTGTTAAATGATGCACGGGTCACGTCCCAGACCTCTCTTGTGGCTCGGGAGATAGATTTGAACTTTCCGTGCCGTCACGGCTGCGTGACTCCGAACTCTGACCTTTTCATTATAGTGTCACTGATTCTTAGTGAAGCTCGTCCTCTTCTGTCAACTTGGAAGAGAGAGCATCTCCTAAATGTCACAAAAGTGAGTTCTGATTGTCGCACGCAGCCGATATGTGAGGTGTACTCTGCGGTCCTTTATCTGTGCTGTTACATTCATTACAGTGATGAAGTTGCAGATGGAGTGATTGTGGAAGTGACAGGTTTTTTATCGCAGACTGAGCGACCCACTGCAGTAAACTGTCAGATTTGTTCACTTCAGCTGTCACAAGTTACTCAGATACTCTCTCATACTGATCTGGTGGTGGAACTGTGACACTTCTCAGAAATATCCCCACAGTATTAACACCAGATGGATGCACTAAATATGACAGTGATTTATCTCCCTGCACTGTGTGGAAACTTCAACTCGCACTTCCTCTTCCTCTCGGGTGTTCAGGTTGTTGTTATTATCATAGTAACCCCAGGACGGGCTGCAGTGCGCCCTGACAGGCCGTTAGGCGGCGTTTTGTCCCCATTTGCCTCCTTTTCCACTGCGTCTCTCCAGGCTGCACTTCAAAGCAATAGATCCCCAAATTCATAAATAAATCAGCAGAAGAGGAAGAAGAGCAAGAAACTGCACATCCCTCTCCTACAAACACAGACAGAAGCGACTGGAGCAGTGCCACATGCGCACTAACTCTGCAGAAATCATAGATACGACCACAGAGAGAAAATATGCTCGAAATGAATTAGGAAAGTGAAAAACACGCAATAAAACATCCTGTAAGTCCAATTTAAAGGAACAGTTCATCTCTCATAGTCACACTATCAGATATCATAGAAGACGAAATCACATAAAGCGCCATTTAAAAACTTCAAAACTCAATAACCATCGATCCACATCGGTTTATAACCATTTTCAAACATCATATGTGCCACATAAAACACACAATTAGGTCACTATTTCCTAACTGAGTGACTTTAACCCCGAAATTCCCGAATAGTTTAATAAATTAACTCTATCATGTCACCATAAGTCGCAAAGATCAGGCAAAAATCTTTGTAAAAGTACTTAAATACGTGATTAAATACAACATTTAGCGCAGAAATGTCACCAAAACTATATTAATAAATAACATGCAGCCTCTTCACGTCCTTATGTCGGTATGATACAAGACAAACAGTTCAAATACTACATCAGTGTTCACAAATACGAGGCACAAAACATTGAAACATGCACAGCAGCTTTAAACGAGCATGTAAATGTTAACTAACCAAGTCCTGACAGAAAACATATAGAATTGATGGTAATTTATAAGTTTGACCACGTAAAGCGCGGTGTTTGTGCGTATTTGGAAGATGAGGAGGAGGAGGGATACTATAACAGTTTTTGGAGGTAAATGGATCGACCTCTCGGACACACACGCACACAAACGCCACTTTCTATGTCTCAGTGGTGACTGACATAACTAGAAAGTGAGAAACAAACGCGTCTGATAGGTTAATATTCAGTTGGCTGCAGCGCGCCAAAGAAGCGTCAAAAAGAGATCAAATCAATCAAACGATGATCGATGGCAAGCAGACGGTGCAGAGGGGAAAGTAGCCCGGAGAGCTTCAAGTTGATCACAGTGAACTGATGAGTATGATTACCTTTCTGCAGGAGCCTTCTCTTCAATATAGCCTGAAGAAAAAGCATTTTCCCCCACACAGGTTCCAGACTGGATGGATGAGTCTCTCCTCATGGAAGAGCAGCAGAGGAGGAAGAGGGAGGAAGAACTTCTGTCTGTCTGCATGCACGCCCCTCTCTCTCTGTCTCTCTCTCTCTCTCTCTCTCTCCCTCTCTCTCTCTCTCTCTCTGTCTCTCACTCTCTCTCTCTCTATCCTCCTCCTCCTCCTCGATCTCTTTACTCTCTCAGAGGGACCTCCTCCCTGTTGACACCGGCTGAACTGTAGGCTGTGCGTGTGTTTTTAACACTCTTCAGAAGAAAACAGGACAAGTCTCTACAATCAGCTCTGTTCTCAGTCTGGTGCTTCCAGTCTGGTTCTGTTCTGTTCTGACAGAGCTGATATCCATGTTGTCTCATGTTCCCCTCATCACTTTCTTTATGCACTAATTTAATTACAGCATCCTCTCTCTCTATCTTCCCCTCTTCTCCTCTTCCTCTCTCCTGATTATGCATAAAAAAATTGTAGCTCAAAGCCTTCGGGACTTTTGATGCCCTAGTTTTTTTTCTCTTCAGAGTCTGTCTAGTGGGCTTGTATGTGTAGCTGTGTGCGTGTGTGTGTATGTATGTGTGTGTGTGTGTGTGTGTGTGTGTGTGTGTGTGTGTGTGTGTGAGAGGCCAAGTGTAGCCAAAAAGATGAAAGCTTCCAACACTGAAATCCACCAAATCATGACTTATTTCTTGGTTCCCCTGTCGCTGGGTGATCATAAGGTGACCGATGTCGCTTGAAGTGACATGAAACCAAGAAATACTGTCCCGCTTGCCACACAAATCCATCCATCCATCCTATATACACCCAGACAATCCCTGTTCAGAGTTACTCGGTGGGGATAGGGGTCAGGCGTGCAGTGTATTGCAGCATATACACAAAGTGGAGAAGCATCCCATGTTGCAGGGCTATAATCAAAGATAGCCTACGCATTTTTACACATTTTGCTTGCTCTTGCAGGTTTGCAACCGCAAAAATGCACCAAGTCTGCCTTTAACTACCACATTCCAAAGTCTGTTTAGCTCAACATGAAATATTAAACTCTGCAACCTGAAGTCATCTGCAGTGTGAAAGAAAATGCCCAAAGAGATTCAGAGTGTAAAGTAAAGTGTAAAGATTTGTGTTTGAAACAGAACAGTGATCATGAGGTGCAGCTTTAATTTGAAGGTGTTTACATCCACAGCAGGTGAACCGTGTACAAACCGCAACAACACATTATCCTCAAGGGTAACGAGCGCTGCAGGCCCCGCAGTTTTCAGCCATTGTGGACGTTTAACACCTCCAAATTTCCTTTAAAGCAGAGAGTCAGCAATTTAATCTTCTAGTCGGTGTTTCATTAAAAAGGAGTGTCCGTGTCGCCTCACCCTCTCTTTTCCAGTGTGAAGGAGAAACTACAATGGCAGCAAAACGCACAAAAAAACACTAAAGGTCCTCTTCAGAGTCAGTGTTTAGTTTGTCTGTTTGGAGTTACTGTAGGAACATGGTGGAATATGAAGAGGACACGTGGCATCTGTAGATTTAAAAGCGTCATTAGACAGGTCAACACATGGGCAGTCAAACAGCATTTGCACACAACTCAGACTACTGTGATTGTTGAACAATACAAACATGGGGAGAATTCTAATTTGAAAGCTAGATCGAATAAATAAGACAGATGAGACCTATTAAGTCTTAAAGTTCCCACGAAACAGGAAGCAGAGTGCTACTTGCTGTTACGTTATTCACTGTTGGTCACAGAGACTGTGCCTGAACCCGATCTGGTCCGGCTGCTGAGCTCGGTTCTGTTTCCTGCTAACAGCAGTTAAAGTTAGAAGCAGTCAATTAACGATTAGCTACTTTAGCAATTCTTTAGACTAAAGCTATGTCCGTAAATCTCACGGAGCTAAAGCTGGGCAGCCAGACGACATCAGAGGGAAAGCCAGCAAATATATTCTGTATAAAATCTGATCAAGTTTCACCAAAATCACTGAATAAAGTTATAAAGTTGTGCTTTTGTACAGTAATCAGTGAGGCCCGGCCATAGATGCATGTAGCAGCCCTCAGAATCACTCATAGACTGTATCAAACAGGAATCACTCTGCTCAGGCGGCGTCATAACCAAGAAAGTGTTTCATTGCATCCGAAACTTGTATATGCCCTGAGTGCAGGATGAGTCATCAACAACTTTTTATCATTTACCAGGAAATGACACGTTAGACTTCATGGGGACTTTAATACTGATCTTCAGCACCATGGACAGCGACTACTAACCTGTCTACATTAAAATCTCTCATTCATTCATTTTATTCACCTGCTTAACGCTGTCCCAACATGCAACGGGCACTGGTAGAGGCCGGGTTACACCCTGGATAGGTTGGCAGTACATTACTTAGTTACACCAGACAGGCTAAACCCTGATGCACAGACTCCTGCTGAGTCCACAAGGGCTTAGAACTGTGCCACTGCACAATCAGCATGCGCTTAAAGGCTTTGAGAGACTTCAATGTAGATTTTTTTTACAGAGTCTGCAACCCTGTTCGCTTTTAAGAGGTAATTACCCATAATGTATGGGAACATGCAGTGATATCTGCATTTAAATATGTAAACATCTGACACTACAAGCAAAACAAACAACAAAAACAAGCAGTTTAGGGGTTGCATATAGAAAAAAGGCAAATCTAAATCTGCTTTATTCACATAATTGTCATGGCATGTTGTAGATTTATGCACCAGATCGGGGAATCATTGTACCCAAGACATAAAAACAGTATTGCTTCTTCTTTCTCTCTTTTAAATCAGAGTTTTTCCCCTTCTTTTAGATGCTTAACATCCTTGTCAACTATGAGTATGTGAGTCTGGAGGTTCAGTTCATCAAGAGACACTCTTTCTATGGTGACCACTGCCAGGCCTCGCAGCAGAGCAACAATATATATGTCTATATCCACAGACCTGTACATCGCCAACCAGTTGTTGCAAACGTTGAAAAGAGTTTTTCATCCTCCGAGCTGTCAAGCAGCAGAAAGCTGCAGTCGCACCATGCAGCTTCCAGTAGAATTAAAAAGCAGGACTTTGCCGTAAAGAAGCAAATGTTTTTTTTTTCTGTCAACATTGCCTGGGTAACATAAAGGTTAAAAAAGAATATATAGTTACTAGGTTTTCTGTCTTTCACATGTGGAGGCACTGCTGCGCACAATGACAAGAACTGACAGACAGAGAGGAGTTTCACAAGTTTTTGTCCCGGGAAAGAAATTGTTTCATGTCTTCATATGTCAACGGTGAAATAGCTGCGGTGAGGAGAACACAAAATACAAAAGCTACAACAGAAAGTTTTGATTAGATATCTACAGATGCACCTGTAACACGCTGAAAAATGACGGATTCTGCAGAGTATGAAAAAGTAAGATGGGTTAAAGCTATACGTATCTTTGGCTGGTAACAGTTTAATGGTATAAGGAGGTACCAGTCCAAACTCCAATCCGAGCTGGACTTCCCCAAGTCCCTATGGACTGAGCAACGTACTGTCGCCCTGTTATATGTTCACATTCACTGTGATTACTGGTTCTAAATTATGGATGAATATTGAGTGAAGGATGTGTATACGGATGCATGGGTTGGCAGAGCTGTGAAAAGAAATGGAAATGGAACAGCGGATAACTCAATCTTCACACCACAAAAGCGCAGAAGATTGGAAGCAGGAAGTAGCTTGATGTCACAGCTCAACGCTCACCTCGAAACGATACGTTTCCTAGCTCGTGAGTGAAGTGTTGATTCTCTCAGGCTTTTTTACTTGCTAGAATTTAACCACCATATAACATCACGTGACTAAAATTCTGAGTGCAGTCTGTGCATACAGCCCTCCCCTGGTACAGGAATCACGTTCGAATCATTACTGTTCACCGCACGAAAAATGTGTTTCGAGTTTTTAGTCATTTCACAAACTCCTGTGAGACCTTGTTGTATTGTATTCTGCTCGGTTCTATTCATCGCTCTCCCGCCATGACACATTTTCCTCCAGCCGAGTCTCCTATTCCAACCACTCAAACAAAACAGCAGCTGATTTCAGCTCATATTAAAGGGCTCCCAGTGGAACATTTACAGGCCATAGGTGCAACATGAACATTTGAAAGCTGTGGATACAGTATTATCAGGTAGATTGACACTACTTTTAGCTGTTAAAGTGAGAATACTAGTAGCACCTCTCTCCTACTTTGTCTACGGGGGTGTTCAGGATGCATTATAGAGGAGTGTTGACCTCCAACAGCCAGCTTTCTGCCAAGGGCCTGGGGGTCTCCTAGGAAGGAACTCTTGTCTCACTTGGACAGAGTGAAATTATTTGTAAATATATTCAATAAAGAGTCAGGATACACAAAGAAAAAATTCATAAAATGGAAGATTGGACCTTGGATATCAACGGCTACCTCCCAGGAAAACTCAATCTGCCAAACCCCTCCACCTCCATCCACCTTCATGCGATGTGTGATGGAATCAGTTATCCACCACTTTCTAATTTCCTCAACTCTTCGCAATTATGGATTTCAAATGAGAATATTCCACCTTGCAGCTGGTCGCAGAGGCGTTGTCACCAAGAGAAATGTCAGGGAAAGTTTCCACCATCTGAAGGAAAAAAGATCTTTTCATCTTTTCCTGTGTCAACAGTGAACCATCTGAAGTAAGCGGCCCTCCGAGAGAAGGGATGTGAAAGTCTGCTGCCTCTGAATCCTGCTGTGATTTTTTTCATCTCTCATCTCCTAGAAGAGAGTGTGACCTCAAACTGCACGCTAAGAATTGGCAGTTTGATGTTCACACACACACACACACTGAGACACTATTTCTGTGAATTATTAAGCTCTATTTGTTATACTGGTCTGTACATGACTCACAAATCATAAATGTCAGAAAACCAAACTAGAATTTAAACAGTCTGCAAACATATTCATTGTGGTACAGTAAGTGTGGTGACAGATTCTTTGTTGTTAAAGGTCAAGTGTGTAAGATTCAAGGGCCTATTTACAGAATATAGCAGAAATGGATTATGTAAAAAAAACTATGATGTCATTAGTGTACATCCATCCATTGTAATAAAGACTTATCATTTGCAGGGTTGCAGGGAGAGTGGGGCCGATCCTAGCTGACGCTGGGCGAGAGGCGGGGTACACCCTAAACACACTGCCAGTCAATCATAGTCAACCATTCACACTTAGATTCACACCTCAGTACCGGGAGAGAACCCACTCCCAGACATAAGGGTAACATGCAAACTCTACAAAGAAAGGTCCTCTTAACCTCGTAATGTATAATCATCTGAATATTAGAATTGTCATTGCATTTGTTACCTTAAAATGAGTATTGATTGATCTACAGAGTCCATGGGTCCTCTTTCCCGTAGTCCACTATGTCAAACCACATTTTTCGACCAAACACTGGCTCTAGATAGACACTTTTTACACATTTTGCAGCAACCAAAGTTTTTCGCTCACGCTTGGAAAGAAACTACACTGCTAGATGCTACTAAATCCTACACACTGATCCTTTAAGATGTTTAAAGACACAGATAAATATATGAATAGAGATATAAACGCTGCTCAGTGTTGCATACAAAAGACAGACAAAATTGCCAGAAAAACTCATTGCTTTTGTCATTGTCATCGTTTTTCAATCACCTTTTATTTTTCTTGTTTTTGTCAGGTGTGAATCAGTAAATTATGAGCCTCTATTACCTGTCCAATTTGCCTAATTTTGCTGAATGGTTCTAATTGCGAGGCAGCTGGGCTCGCAACATCATGAAATCACAAATTCATGCATCAATATGTGTTAAAATCACAGTGTTTCACACCATTAAGCATCCTGTAAGGAACTATTCACAGTTTAAGGCATTTGAGGAAGCATTTCCTCATTGTCATTGTCATTGATGTTCACACATGATAAACAGATGGTTCATCCAATCACCTGCCAAATATTTTCTTAAAGTTTCCAACGATGTCTTCCCACATGGTTAAGCTTTAAACGAACTTAAACTCCAATCAGGATCTGTTTAATTCGTTTCATTCTTCAATATTCATTCCTCCCACCCTCGGACAGCTGAAGCAAGCTGTTTCACCTCATTACAATCAGCCTTCATCAGCAACATTCGGACTGGCAGAGAGCATACATAAGAGAGGCGAGTTAAACTGTTTGGCTGCAAGAGCGTTCATGTCAAAGTCATTATCGTTCCCATCATGTGCTGTCATCTTCATGCCCATCATCACGATCATGACAGTCAGAACCTCTCACTGTCATCTTACAGCATTATCTTCACCAACATAGTCATTACCTCCGTCATTAAAAGCTGGAGAACATCGTCCATCTTTCCATTTCTATACTCCTGCCCGTCCTGCCGTTGACCCATCCTCAAACTCAGTTCGATATGGCTGACACATCAGTTGCAAGATTTTTTTTTCAAAAAAAGCACTCCTCATGTTTATTTCATGTAGTCAAACATGCTCGTCCTTCCCCAAGGTATTTCACACCGGAGCGATGTGCACGAGCCATATGTAAATGCAAAGGTTTGCTTAGAGTGCAAAGACAGACAGAGCGTGTGTCCTGCTGACTGCAAGACAAACTGCACGGCGAGTCGGTCTAGTGTCATTTCATCCATCACTCCCACTTCTGCACCTTCACTTTCAAACTATTACATAAAGAACTTCCTGTTTTAGCACTGAACAGAAGTGTGGAATTATGAACATAAATCCGAGGGAGGCGAAGCTGCGGACGAATGGTTGCTATCTCAGTCTAACTGCTCTGTTGGTGCGAACCGGAGCTGTCAGGTTTACAAATCCTGCAATGAGCTCGTAGTGACATTTCCATTTATCCCCTTCGGTTGATGGAACTTTAGCCTTTACAGGGATGCATAAATGCTTTGGCCTTTTCTGGTGCCACTGCACTTGTGACTCCTTTTACCTTTTGATGAGGGAACAAGTGGTAAGCTCTTGGCTTTCTGTACCCATCATCAAGCTACACAGGGCCAATGAATGAGTCATGACATGATTCAGGAGAAGTGAGCAGCTGATGTGGAGGCAGTCTGTTTTTTTTTTTTTCTCACTTGCACAGTCCGTGTTTATTCTGCACAATACGTTCTGGTATTTCTTCCTTTGCCCTTGATATCATCTCTCTCTCTCTCTCAGTGTCTCTTTCTCTGTCTGTCTCTCTTGTAACTCTCTTCCCGGCACCTTGTTTAGAATGATAAACTGAAATCGAATGCAGACCGCTTTTTCCTCTCTGGGTCAGGTCAGGGAGATTAACTCCATCCCACCTGGTGGGTCAGGATGATTAAATCGAACGGCAGCTGGAGACAGCAGCCGACAGGAGCTAAGTGTCCCTCATATATACACACACATACACAAACAGGACTTAAACATATGCAGACAGGTCACAGCTCCTGACAATTTCGTGCATAGCCACTCAGTCAGTCAGTCAGTCAGTCAGTCAGGGGTTTCATTTTATTGGACAATCAAGAAGCCCTGGTGTAATCTAAGTGGACAAGTGGGGCTGGAGATATAATCTAATTGGGCAGCTTCTTGTTGACAAACACAGGTGAAGCTCAGATAGGTCGGAGTCTGCTTCACGATGTAGCAAACGGTCCCTGATGGGCTAAAATGGCATTCCTGTATATACAATATACAGTATACACGCATATCAAGAAGGTATTACAAATGCTGCTCAACCTCCTAGCAGTAATCAAGTCGTTTGTCACAGGGTAAATAAACTTCTTGACATTTGGTTTGGATACATATAACAATATTCTCTTAATATGATATATTTCTATGCTGGGTATAATCCCAATCCTCCTATTCTGATGAAATACAAGTGAACTTGTTGTGACTCCCGGTGAGCAAACATGTAGAGATGTTTCGGTGGAGTATTGAAAATTGCGTGGACACCGATGGACAGACTGAGAAATACACGGTTCCCCCTGCCTCTCCACATCATTCCTTAAAGGCTCCAACAAGACAACACGCTGTCTCATGGAACAGCTAGTAACATCTGAAAGAACAAGTTCTTCAGCTCAACAAGTCTGCTTCGGAGTCAGTCTCTCCCTCATCATATTCCACATTTTTCTTTCTTTGTCTCTTCTTGTTTGTTCTCTTTCGTTTCAGACCAAGGTGACCAGAGGTAGCCTGACAAAATGGATGGCCACAGAGTGAACACTTCTGCAGCAGCAGCAGCAGCAGCAGCGGCGTGAGTCTAAAATGTCCAACTTTTAAATAAGCTATGTGTTGATGTGAGATTTCCACTGACTACCACTGTGAATAATGGATTAAAGATGTGCTGATTTAAAGGTGTGATGCCGCAGACGACATGAGCACTCTGACTGCAGTTGTGCTGAAGTGAAGCAAATCTTCTAGTGGGCCATGACAAGGACGCATGAATAATTTGAATAATTTGACTTTGCTTGGAGTTTTGATTTTAATATAGGTCGGTCTTATCTTCTTCTTATTCTGCTTTTCTTCAAATCAGTACATCTTTTGCAACACAGACACACAGATAGACATACTATAATTAATTATATAATTAAAATGTATTCTGATACTCTGCAGCTGCAAGAATAGTGCCCCTTTTGCTGCTTTCTATCACATATTAATATAACACAAATTCATATAGAGCTATAAGAGATGTTTGCTGTCTGTTCCCCTTCTCTTTCTCTTAACACTTCCCTCTTCTTGCATCCTTTTTTTCTTTGTTTCAGTACCACAGCCCTGTTTGTTCACATGCACAACATACACACAGAAATATATGCATGCGTGCAAGAAAAGTCCTGCCACAGTTAATAAGGATCCCATAGATGTACACACACACAATCTCTCACACACACACATAAAAATAAAGAATTCCTAGTGAGTTCTGCTAGACTTAATTAAGGTCATGGGCACACACACGCAGACACACACACACACACACACGAGTTATGCCACGCTTAATGAAGCATGCTGGGTAAAGATGCACGGAGCTCATTATTTTTAGCTTTTATTTTTTTTTAAAAACGAATAAAAAAAAATCAGGGAATGTATCAGGATTGATTTTTATAGTTGAAAAACTGTTCATGTTTAAATGAATAAAAACCAATAATGCACAGTTTATATAAAATACCATTAGCCAAATATCAAAGAGAAATATCAAAGAGATTCTGGCTGATATGGAGAATCATCTGTGGCTCTGTTGCTTCATTTTCCCCCATTTATTTTACTTTCAGCCACTGAAAACTGTCCTTATGACCAGAGGACTTCACAAAGAACATGAGCATCAGTTTTAACAATAAGGTCGTAACTACATGCTTTAAAAAACAAAAAGTTAGCACTTTAAAATGAGAATACTTTCTTCCTCTGCTCCTTATTCTGTTTTGTCTTTTCAGCTGTACAGAAGTCATTTATGTATCGAGGAGAGAGGTGGATCTTCTGTGTTTGATCAGTGGGAGCACAGCAGAGGGCAGGACTCACCGGGCCACCCCGGGCTCGAATAATGAACCAGAACACGAGAGACCCGAGGGAAGAAAACAAAGAGTGTCGGAGGCTTTGTTGTTGTTTTCTTTTGGTTCTTTCCTTTCACTTGAGTAATCAGTGCATTTACTTTTATCACGGAGTGTCTCTTGTGTGCTGTACAAATGAACTGAACTAGAAATTTGCTGTTTAATACATCTGGCATAGAGGTACAAGGAGGCTGGAAAGATGCTGGAAGAAACTGAGAACACAGTGTGCCACTGTTGAAGGGCCATTGAGCAAATCATTACAATAAAGAAGGCTATTTCTCCAGTGAGTTTTTGTGATATGGTCACTGTGAAGACATGTTGCTGTTGCAATCATGTTTAGTCCACGACTTGCTCCAATAAAGTTCAAAACATTTGCTTGTAATGTAAATTATAATACAACATTAATAATAATAGAACATTATAGTTAAACATTCCTCAGGAGAGCAGCCCATATGCTGGATAATATTGTTTTTACTATTAACAAAGTAGAAATTCAATTTAGCACAGCTGAGCGACTATATGGATGTGATAACATGGACATGGACATAGTACTGTGACATCGCCCATAGGTGTCTGAAAAGGTGTTTTGGCTCTGTCCTTCTTCTGCCGCCCAACGGCTAATCCACAAATGGGCAAAACATGGAGCACGGGTGGAGCTGAGGTGGGCTGAATGAAGCCTTAATGCTCAAACAAGCCACCTGTAATGGCACCCAAAGAGGCCACTCTCCTAATTCTGCATAACTTTAAGCCTTAATATAATTTGAACAGGTGAGTTGTATAAAAATTCACCCTCAGTACAGTTGTGAGACCAAAACTGTTTTTTGTGCCAGGCTGTAAACATGTTTATTTCTGCTGTGAAGTTGGACATTTTAACATGGGGACTTATGGAGACTGACTCACTTCTGGAGCCAGCCTCAAGTGGACATTTGATGAACTGCAGTTTTTGTCACTTATGCATTGGCTTCATTTCACAACAGTGGAGGTTGCTGCTTCATTGAGACTCACGGCAAATACATATTGAAGTAACAGTAAAAGTAGTTGTAGTAGAAATCCATCTACAATGCACGCAAGTTTTTGCGTTGGATTTCCTTCTTGACTCAAGAAAAATTTCACCCAAAAGCCAAATGTCAAATACTTACATTATGGCTTCAGGGTGAAATAGTTTCCAACAAATTGGTGGAAAATACAGACAAAATATAGCAGTGGTATGTCAAAAAAAAACAAAAAAAAAAAACATGAAAATGTCCAATTTAAGTGCTCTGGTAAGGTGAATAACATTGTGTCTCATATTACATTCTTTGTTACCCTGACAGCTCAGGCTGTTCCTTTATGACTCTGTGAACATTGATGCTGCCATCCGAGCAACACGGGATGAATCAACTCTACAAAGTCTGTGGTCTGAAACAAACAAGGCTTTTTCCCACAGTGTTAACAGCCTCATTCATAATAAGCCCAGACGGGAGGGAAAAAGGTGTATGCATGACTGAGCTCAGACAGGGGAAGCGTCCGTTTATTAAGCTAATGTGGTGTGAGCGCATTCACCTCTGCGAGTCCGTAATGAACTGAAGTTAAAACAGTTTGTGTCCTCGGGGTCAGACTTCCCTTCATCTCCCCATCACGACTTGATGTGCTCGTCTCTGGTTGGGTGGCAGAGGCTAATGGTGGAGGGAGTGAAAGCAGCTGTGAAGTGGGTGAGGGGTTACTGAAGGTCACTGCTTCACAAACTTGTGTTCTTAGTCACTTTACCTGGTCCAGGTTAACTAACATTGGGCTTGCATAAGAAGGCATTCTTGATTGGATTGTCTGTTTATCCTCATTGTTTGGGGCCACAACCACAGGGTTAGGCTTAGCCTTAGGCTTAGGGTTGGGGTTTTTCAATGAAAGAACACAGAAAGTGTTCTTGAAACATATGTCTAAACTATCTACCTAATGAATTTGATTTTGGTTTTCAAGCGACAGGCACATGTGCAGGTGACAGTTGGTTTGGCTGTGAGAAGATCAAGGTAGTCTTCTAGTATGTGCTTAGCTCGATTACATAAGAATGTCATATTATATTTAGTGTATTCTCAGTAAGATGTGTTGAAAAAAGCTGCGTGGTTGCATTAGAATGAGTCATCTACAGTACAGAGGTAGGTCAGGATGTGTTCTTCTTATTATTCATCCCGCCCATGTGAGAATTAGGTCTTCATACAAAACCATTTCTTGGATATTTTTAATTTCCTCTTAGTGAAGGATGTAGCTTGGTTCAGAAAGAAAGCCTCACTGGTTGACTTGCTGCACTGAATAAGGACTTGTTGTTGATTGAAATACCGTTCTTCAATTGTTAAGATTTATCTGCTTGGTTGAGAAGGAGAAACGTTCATTCCGCTCTGATAAGGTTATGTTTCACATTGTTTATTTGGTTAAAAGAAATGTTTTTGCACAAAATGTGAGTACTTAATACACATAATTTAGAAGTGTCTCTCTCTTATCCTTATTCACGCCTGGTAAATTCATGTTTCTTAAAGTCTGTGCAATGCAAGAATAAATATGTGTTCTGAGTTTGTCAGACCAAAGAAGAAAGTGAAAAACTGTTTAAACCTCTAACTCCACATTTCAGTAATATATCGTTTAAAGTCTTTTCACGTGTTTTCAGCAACTATTTTTCAATATATTTAATGTGTTTTGAAAGAAATCTCAGAATTGCCTTTACATGGACTTTGCTCTCTGAGCAAAACTTTGAAGCTTCTTTGTAATAAGAATTTTCAACCAGGCTGGTCTAGTTAATTAAGAATAGTAAGGTGTTCTTGCTTGGTTATGGATCAATATGTCAACTTCCTTCAGGTAATTGTGAACCATATTCTCCATCCATCCATTGCCTGTAATGAACTGGGGCTGGAGCCTATCCCAGTTGGCACTGGGCAAGAGGCGGGGTGCACCCTTGACAAATTGCCAGTTCATCACAGGGCTGACACACATTCTCACTTTAGTTAAATAGAGTATGCTGTTCATCGACTTGTTAGTGAACTTGTGATGTTGAATAAGGACAAAGACAGCGAGTCGTGGTTGTTTAAAATGAAATTGTTTAGCTGAGTAAAGATTAAGAGCCACCGTCTGGCTGAATAAGGTCACGTTCACAGTCAACAGTCGAGGCTCAGAAAAGAGATGTAAAGCTGCTTTTGGAAGCAAATTAGAGCTCCTGAAATATCAAACAAGTCTTTTTACAGCGTCTTAGTGCTGAATAAGAAAAGTGTCCACGCAGAGAAATTGGATCTGTTGGGAATGCGTTTGAAGTTCCAAAGTCACGCCGTGGCCTCGGTGATCCTCCTCACCCGATACAAAGACGCAGGCTTACTGTTGGCTCAGCTCCATTCACGAGCCTTTTTTTCCCCTCCAGAGCATTTGCAAATCGACATCTTGTGACTCATATCTGCTTCCCCCAAAAATACACCACGCATCTTCAAGGAAGGAGCACATGAAACTCTTTGTAAGTCTCTGAATGTGACTGCTCTCTGCTGTTTCTACTCGGCTTCCCTGAATCATTTAAAAGCTGGAGTTCCATCATAGGAGAATTATCATGATTATACTAAATGGCAATCACAGTAATTATAGAATTATTGTGATTATTATTAGACTGAACATTTTTCCACTTTCAGAATGATTTTGTTAGCACTTGATTCAAGGACTGACAGAGACCTAATTGCCTCTCTCTTTCTTTTCTTCACTTTTCTCATGCACTCGCATACAGAACCAGGTCTGACATCTCCTTATTCATCCCTCTTTCCAGCCCTCTTCTCTCGATCTTAATGATCATCTCCTTACTTTCGCTCTACCTCCACGTTTTTCCGAGCTCATCCTCCTCCGTCTCTTAGCTCTCACTTTCATTCCTTCCTTTTGGTAATTATTTCTTGTCATAACTCTCCGTCTATCCATCCATCCGTCTGTCCTCCCCCCTTGCTCTCTCGTTCCTCATCCATCTCTCACCTTACCTCTTCCTCTAATGAGCGAAATGTTGTGTGTCTCTGCTCCAGTTATGTCAGAAATCCCCCCTGACGCAATCAAACATTCATCACACACACAAACGCACCGACAGCATGCTGTGCATCCCCTCGTGAGGCTTCTGAGGATAGTTTGATCATCTGATCAGAACCAACCCAGGAGCTTTTTCTGCCTTCCTTGTCTACTTCCTTCCTCAGTGTCTGTATATACAGGTAATGACATGTTTAAAATAACATATTGCAACCTTGGAGCTCCCAGGACAGTGTAAATGTTTCCACTTGGGTTCAAATCAAAGGAAGCTGTGATGTTATTGGATACGAAAATATATGTGACAGGATCCTCTAGAGCTGCTGCAAATCTGCTGTAAATGAGCACATTTGCTTCCTAAATCATAAAGATTACACAAGCGACATGACGTACAGTATAATGGAAAGTTCCTGCACTTACTATGGCAATAAAAGATAGATGACATGGGATCATGAGGTGTTTAAAACTTTACAACAGATTACATTTATAAATGAACAAGTGGTGCATGTAACACTAAACTTGCACGTCATAGACCAACAAGTTCCATGATTAACCATTTGTGATTGTGCGCAAGGAGAAAACGGCGGAGACAGATCCCCATTCACTTATTCGCTAGCAGTGTTAGCGTGTGCCACTGCAAAGCCATCGGGAAAGAGAAGATTAGCCAGCTCATAACAGGTATGGTGACTCGGGGCATGTGATCGTGTTAAGCCTTGTGGAAGGAGAATGCTTCCATGAACTGATGGTGATTGTTGAGGTGAATCTTTACAGTGTGTGCAGCTCAAAGAGATATGCTAACCCTTTGCATGGGTGTTTATTTCAGATCCTATTCTCAAGTTCTCAATACAATTTAAAGTATACAAATTATATCTAACTAAAATTTATTGTGCATTCAAATACCCATCCTGCCCAATACTTGATCGATATGTCGTACATAATCAAGCCATGCTTTGATTTCAGGCTGTTTCCATCTTCCATCCATCTTTATGTACTTGTGATACAAGTAAAGGTGGGCTACACATATTTCGCCTTGTTTCATTTGGTTCTTTTATTCACTGTGATAGAGATTGACTTCCATATTGAGCAGGTTCACAGTGGACATGGGTTTTCTAGATGCGAGCAGATTCTTCAACTTGATGAACTTCACTTGATTTTACTATCAACAACCACCACAGCACCTGAAAACAGGAGTGATCCAAGCTGACCAAAGGTTTTGTGGTTCCCACATAGTAAAAAAAAAAAAAAAAGTAGGCTTTTAAAGTCAATCATCTCATTAACTATCTGGTAACAAAGGGAAACTCATACTGTGGACACTGAAAAACAAAACATAGCCCACAGCCAGTACTTCTTTGGCCTTAAAGACAACCAACAATCAGACACAGAGCTTTCATTTCTGCTAAATTCACCAATTTTATTCATAGCTTTATAAGATTTGGAGCCTCAGTGGCGTCAGAGCATTACCTGAGTTTGATTGATGCTAATTTATTAGATGATGTATCGACGTCTGTGCTGAAGGATCTAAGAGCAAATATGTCAACTGTCATTTGTTTCTTAATGATGTATTAGATGGCAGTGTGATGATTCACATTCAGTCGCTCTAAAACTGGACTATCATAAACTCATCAATAAATCATTAATCCTTGGGAAAATGGTTTTAAAAAATCTGTCCATGCATTAGGAGCTGTCCTGTAATTGTGAAGTGAAAATAATAGGAGTTAAGGAACAAAGGGGATGAAACAAAATGTATCTAGTGAACTCAAAGGGAAATGAAATCCATTTTGTGCACACACAATACCAAAATGTGTATTATTATTTGCTCACATCTAGTCCTGTTCCTGGTAAAAGCATTTCCCAAATGGCAGATGTTCATTCAACACTTTATCAAAAGTGGCAAACAGCATGAGGAAAAGCAGGAATTATCCACAGAGACATAATGAGCTGCAGGGGGAAGCAGACCTAAAAACAACTGCTTTTAGGCATCAGCTGACCAGTAAAGCCACAGTCCAACACTGCTGGACAGCTGAAAAACTGTAACACAACGTCTGCTCTGCATCTTCAGTGTGATGTGAAGCTGCCATCAATCAGCAGAGGGCACTGATGGCACAGAGAGTGGAAGAAGAAAGGAGATAAAGCAGCATGGTGATATTGAAAGGGAGAAAAGAGAATGTGTGAAAGGAGAGCAGAGGATTTACGAAAAGGGAAGGGGTGAGGAGAAGGGATGAAGAGGTGTACAAAGGAAAGGATGAAAGATACAGAGGGGAGGAATTGAGGAGGGAGGCGAGGAAATAAAAGAGGTGGATGGAGTAAAAGAAGTAATGGGAGAGGATAAAAAGAAGGGACAAAACTACGAGAAGGGAAGGACAGGAGGAGAGATGGCCTGAGAAGGTGAGGAGTGATAGAAAGAGCAAGGAGAGGAAATGAGAAGAGAGGCAAGGAACCTACAGAAGTAAGGAGGGAAGGTGTAACAGGAGATGAAAAACATGTTTTTATATAAAATACCTGAAGTACGAGGTGAATTAACTGACAAATACTCTTTTGTGTTTTGTAATTTTAATGGAATAACAATGTCAGAATCAAATACACACATTTAGGAAAAAGTTAGTACATTGCAACATTTAAAAATGCTCTAAATGCCTTCATAGTTCTATAGCGTTAAGATATTTAAGTCCCGGTCAAAGTGGAGGGCCAGCTAACCATCAGAGAGACAGACATCTCCACCCAAGTCTAAAGCCACGCCGTTAGTGGAGAAGAAGCACAAAGGTCAGCTAATTGGCTGTGGAACAACTGTTTCGGTCCTTCAGTCAAGTGGTGACAAGGACAGACTGTAACCCACATCTTGTTTTAAAGCTTGACCTTTGGTGTTGGATGTAAAAAGGCCTTAACAGCGGCCATTCAAACCTTCTTTGTCGATGACCCTAACCCCTTCAGTCTTCAGCACTGCGGTCCATTGTAACCAGCATGACTCGAAGCTGCTGTTCTCCATCCAGCTGTTGAGCTTACAGGTGGCGAGTACCGGATGTTCAAAATGGTTTAAAAACAACAACAGCGAGTCTTCAAAGATAACTATTTTGACCTTAAAAAACAAACAGAATAAATTCTGCAAAAAACACAGAGAAGAAACACTTGGCTCATTTGTCTGCTTTCTTCCTCCTCTTCCTCGCTCTCTTACCTCGGGCAAACAAACATTTGTACACAAATTATAGAACGGCGATTATGTAAACGTACAGTAAACAGACGTAACATTAAGTTGACTCATTGTTTGTCTCTCGCTTAATTCAAATCACACAATTACTGAGTAAAGTGAACCGTCCCTGACCCTCAACAAACTGTGGGGGCAAATATTAAATATTTCAATACGCACAAATACTGCTTCGTATCACAAACAATAGAAGCTAATAACGCTTGTTCTGTCATGTCTTGACTGTACACGACTGCTGCATAACATCACCTGTGCACAGGCATATAATGGACATGCACTGCAGCTGTTTCTATGAAAGTATTTCAACTGCAGCACACTTTTTATTCACACCTTTGTGTGCATCATAGAAACCCAGAGCGGCTACCATTATTTTGAGAACTGTATCATTCTCAATATGTTTGTCTAATTATCTCAAAATATAATTTCATTCTGCAGGTCAGCAGGTTACAAAGATAACCATAAAACATTCATGGTTCTGAATTTATTCAGCCCGGCAAGAGACCGACCACAGATGTTCAAATGATTCAACTTTAGAGTTGCTAACTCCCTTCATATTTGTAACTCAGTTTAAATTGTGCTGTATTCATTAAGACAACACGATCATTTCATGATCTCAAATTACACACCGTCTAAATGATATTAATTATGTAAATACTAACAACTGCTTCTTTATTTCATCTCTGCTTATCACTCTCTCTGCACCCATTTGTTCTTTTGTGACGCACTGTGCGGTGAACATTTGTTAAATTCATTTTAGCATAATTGTAGATTAAAATATAATGCTTCTCACACACATAACACACACACACACTCACTCACACGCACACACACACACACACACACAGCGATCTGACAGCAGCACTGCTGCTGCTGCTGCAGACAGCTCTCTTAAATATGAACGTAGATGAATTAACCCAGTTATAGCAGCACACACACATTCAGCATTCAACCAAGTTAGTGCTAACCATGGTGTCAGACTAGATCCTGTGTGTGTGTGTGTGTGTGTGTGTGTGTGTGTGTGTGTGTGTGTGTTGGCATGTATAAAGGTATGAATAACATTCTGCATCAATGTGTGTGTCACATGTCCTGATACTGTGAATAATATACGATGTGAGTTTCACACTGTGCTGACACTATAAATAAAATATCTCCGGAATTGCTCAGTGTGTGTGTGTGTGTGTGCGTGTGTGTGTGCCGTGTGTGTGTATGTATGACACAGTGTATGATGTACTAAGCCACAGCAGAATGCTTCCTGATGTTGGGGTCTTACTGAGCAGAAGCAGCAGCAGTGAAAAGCCCCAGCAGCAGACTTAATGTGTTAACGTCTCCGTAGTTTAAGAAGGCTAAGCTCTGCTGACACTGTGTGGGCTACAACCTCCATTTAAAAAACACAAAAAGCACGGACAGGCCTTAAAGATATACAGCAAAACACACGCCCAATCATCCGTTGCACGCTGCAAGCTCATCTCCTCAGGAGCAAAAAATCAAATGACTCCATAAGCGTCCTAATAACTATCCTCCTGCTCCCACTTGCTCTCATTTGCTCTCGTCTTTCACACATGCTAATTCGGAGGTTGCGGCAGCATGTTGTTCCATCTGTGATCATGTTGTGGAGGCTTTGACCTTTTCAGTCATGAGTGGTTGTTTGTGTTTCTGGTTCTCATGGAAATTAAATCTCTCATGTCTAACAAGAGCATCTCACCTCACTCAAGAAATAAATGAATAAATAAATGACGACTCATCATACGTGGCAAATTAAATGTTAATATGCCGATGTAAACAAGTAGTTGAGTCAGGCGGTTCACAAACATAATATGAATATAGAATATTACGGAGCCCTTTAGAGGTCACATGGGGGAGTTTTTTTTTCTTCTGAGCTACTCTTGCATAGAAACTACGACATGACTGAGAGATGATGTGACACTTCAAGTTCATAAAAGCTCCAACACTACTTCAAGTGAATGAAGTAAAGATATTTAATGATATGTGATTACTGAGTCTTAGGACAGAAAGTCTTGGGGTATGAGATTTTTGTAATCCATGGAACGTCTCAAGGTTGGAATATGATTAGTAAGCATGCATGAGAGGAGTGAATGACAGGATGGAGAGAGAATAAAGGAAACTACAGGCCTGAGCATGCAAAACAATAGTCCGCCTGAGTGAACTGAGCTTCGTACATCTGCAGGTTTTGAGAATAGCTGTAGCTGCTCTGCCTGGAAGTGGCTTTCCTATTTCCTTTGCAACATACATTCCAGCTTGTTGTCATTCACGCCAGTGATATTAGCCGTCATTACCTCCATGGCTTTGGCGATCACCAAGTCTAGTGCAGGTGTGTCGCTCGTGCTGCCGCCATTAGACTTTTCAGCAGTGGGGTTCTTCTGGTTTTGGAGTCATTTTGCCGCTAGGACTGCCCAAAAAGTGCTCCAGAGACATTCCCCAGAGTTAAAACTCCGTGAAACTTGTCTTGTTGTTACTGTCACACCTTTTAAAAACTGAACTTGTCACAGGTAGTCAAAGCCACAGCCACAATCACTGTGACAGAGCAGCTTTATGCTTGTGGTTAGGAAAGCAAGCGCCATTCTGATCATTACTATAGTAATCCAAGGTCAGAGGATAGGTCTGTCTCACTCACTCGACACAACAGATAGGTACGTAACGTAGAAGCCAACATACTTCCTTGTTTGTAGACTAACTTTGGGGTAGCAGTAGCTCAGTCTGTAGGGATTTGACTGGTTCAAGTCCAGTATGGACCAAAGTATGGAGAGAGAGGAGCCAGTTCATCTCCTGAGCACTGCTGAGTGATCAATAAAGTATCTATTATTATTCTTCTAATAACCAATTGGCCGTAGCTGTATTGAGTATGGCCATTTAGGAACATAAAGAAGTTGTGGCACTGTTCTGAGGGCGTAGAGACTAACCAGAGAGATCAGCTCGCCATGACAAGCGCATTGATAAATTCTACGTTCTCCTTGGCCGAGCTTCAATAAGCCTTTCAGCATAAGACATCTTGGACTCCTGTGCACTTTCTCTCCACTGACTGAACTGACCATTGATGAACAGAATTCTCCATAACCCTCGTAGAACCTTCAGTGAACCGGTCTGACACATAGTGAAATTACTTTGGCCAAAATTTTGTCTTTTCAAGGAGCACATCTGACACATGGCTACGAGAATGAAGAAACGTTTCCGATGAATACAACAGCACGGCTAAAATGCTGAGCCAGGACCCCGAGGTGGATGGTGGGCAAATTAAAATCTGCCCCCCATTTTTCTGCTGAAGTTAATATCACAACTTATGAAGGTGTCAGCAGTGTTTGAGTTGTAGGAAGTTGGAGCTTCCCTCTGTGTCAGGTGTGTTAGTGTGTGTTAGTGTGTGTGTGTGTGTGTGTGTGTGTGTGTGTGTGTGTGAGCGAAAAAGAGAGAGAGAGAGGGGGATGCATGATAGCTGAGAGAAGAGCTCCGGGCCAGTGTGTTTGTTCTCAGTCAGTGTGAACAAACTTCACCTCGAGCTTATGAAGCTTTTCCAAGTTTCATGTGGGTGAGAAAGTAGATAACACAGATAGACTCAAGGCTGCTGAGCCTCTGCATTCTCTAATTTACACCTGCAATCTGCATCTTATAATTGATCCCTAAACACGGAAGAAAAAAAAAATTATATTATATTATGTATATTTTAGAGAACAGGTGAGTTCGAGGTGCCACAGTTGATGAAAAACAAGAAACTTTCTTGACAATCCAAATTTTTCGGATGATTTAAAACCGGGGTGGAGATGAACGACCTGTTTTGCTCACAGGAACCTTTTATTGACCTTTTTTTTTTTTTTTTTTTTTTTTTTTTTTAGCAGCTTCATAAGTTAAGAAAAAGTTTTGCCATTTTGACAACAGAAATCTAGTTCCTGTTAATGTAATATATATATATATCAGTATTCTCCTCGGGATGCTGGATTCCAGATGCACTTGTCATCCTGATTCTGTTGAGATTCCATATGACAAAGTTTGTAATACATTTTTGTTGGACTGGGTCTCCACGCGAGACTAAATGATTAAATTATTATTATATTTTGAGAACTGAGTGAAAGAATTGAGAGCGGAGCCTCTGCAGGGCTGCACTGTGAATCAAATATGAATAAAACGAGCTCAACATGAAACTAAAAATCAAGTTAGAGAGAGTCCCAGTAGATGGAGACATGCTGAATGAAGTTAATCAAACTCTGTATGTGCATATCAGCTCTAATTAATCCAATTAAATGTTAGTGCCGTTATTTTTAGGATTGTAATATTGTTATTATATGCTAATATGCTGATCATTAAGCAGGTCAAATGTTTACTATGTTCAACATCTTGGTTTAGCAAGCTACAATGCTAACATTAATAATTAGCAAACGTTAATTAGCAATCAACACAAATTACAGCTGAGGTTGATGTGAATGTCATTAGCTTTGCGGGTATTTAGTCATAAATCTTTAGAATGTAATTAGTGGACGAGCTTCTGGGACTGAAAAATGAGGCCAGCACAGAAGTGCAGAACTTAAACCTGCATTTTTTCTAATGGCCAGCAGGGGGCAGCTCCATTGGATGCAATAAAATAAGTCAGATTGGATGAAGTATTATGGATATACTTCTTATTTAATTTATTACCTCAGTAAACAGTTTCCTCGTGAGTTTATGGTCCTAATTGCTAGTTTCAAGACTTCTTCTATACAGCGTGATGTTCATTTAGTAAATTATGGTTCCATTTAGAGTAAAATAGACGATAAAGCAGGTATGCTTCAGGGCATGGCTTCCTTGTCATTGACAGGTACTGTACTGACCAGTTCTCACCTGAAATGTTTTCAGAAACATATTTTATTTAACTGTTAAGCAACCTCTCATTTTTCCTGCTTGAACATAGTCAAAACCAAGCGAAAGCCAACCGAGATGCCAATGTTCATGATGCCAAATCCGAGGCTTTAAACCGGTTGTCCAGAAACAAAAATGGTTGATGTCATGGTAGTTTTACACTGACACAAACCCAAGGAAGTTAAAGTTTTGATCTCTTGTGGTGCATCTAAAATTTAGAGGATCCCCATAAACGTCTGTAGAGAACTTTATGTCAATCATCAAGGAACATAATTTACACTTGGATGGAACGGATATGCCCACCACATGTTCACACTGTCAGTCAGATTGAATATGAAACCACTCAAACAATATCTTTGTTATTATCAAAATCCAGATGACAGTTGCCTTATTTGACGACTTTTTGCCCTGGGTTTCCCCTCTCAGGCGACATACAGACTATTGCCCAGGGCTGTAAAAAATGCTGTTTTAAGTGAAGATAGACGTAGAATATGTATTGTATAATTATGTAAAATATCTATTTATCAAAAAAGAGACAACCTTACTACTTCTCAACTGATTACCCCAGTATAACACACACAGTGTTATGTGTCAGTTGCTGTAATATCATATCATTTACAGTCATTCTAAAGTGACACACTGAAAAACAAGCTTCTGTTGCATGAATGAATATGGCAATAATACGGTTATTATGGATCCTATAAATGCACTAAATTAATGTATTAGTGGGTGTTTAGTGTGGAAGACAGAATGGGGAATACATTTACTGTTATGTAATGCTCATATGTAATTAAAAGGTTGTCTCAATAAAAAAGTGATGAACTCTTTCAAAAGGTGAGCGAATATAATCCATATTAATTTAATTTACATCTGAAGATTCTGAAAGGAGACACTGCTAATGATCTAACCACACCTCCATGGGCTTCCTTATTGAATGCAGTGCAGCTGAGCCTGTGCAGTGGGCAGACATGGTAAGAAGTGTACAAAATAAAATCTTCATGAGCTCAAAAGTGAGCACATTCATTATAAATGATCCAGACTCTGCCTTGCCCACAAATCTAATTCAAGTTAGCTGCAGCTTAACGTGATTTTACAGACACTTGTATATTAGACTTTCTCGTTAATATTTTAAGAGTTTCATTCTGGAATGATTCACACTGTTTGAAATAGGGAGCCACTTAGGCTGACAAAGTGACATCAGAGTAAACCTTCCCACTGATTAATGTTATTTGGTACATTTTATAAGATGGAACACTTTTGGGGATTTTCCTGGAGTAACAGGCACAATGTCAATCTTTTCTACCCACAGAAATGCAATCACAGATGAGGAGAGTTCCAGCTGAAATCTAACTTCGGAGCTAGAAATCAAGTTTGCTATAAGCCTTAGAAATGTTTTCACAGGAGTCGAAGGTGAACTAATTTGCTGGAACTCAATTTTGTGCCCTGCGACTTGTCCAGGGTGTAGCCCACCTCTCAATAGACTCCAGCCCCACCGTGACCCTGATGAGGATAAGCGGTTACAGATAATGGATGGATGGATGTATGTAACTCAATTTTTAAAATAATAATAAAATCGAATTAAACAAACAAAATACGGAGATAGTTAATAGCAATAAACATTTCAGAGTGTTTCAAAGCAGATAAAGAAGGCGGTTTACAGGTAGAGCTGGAATGATTGATTGATTGTTGATCAATCGATTGACATATAATATTTCTCTTTTCTTGTTTATCACACAGATCAGGAGCAGCACTCCTAATAAAGGCTTCTATAGTGATGATACAGTCCAGGCGTTATCAGCCTTTATGAATGTACTGTAGGGAGGGAACACCAACATAAGTGGTCTTGCAGACTGGTGTGGTTGGCAGGAGGTTCGAAGACGAAGATGTAATCACTAATTGTTGTCACCACATCTTCTGTATTAGATGCATCTGAATGACAACTTAATGGTTGATTGTAGAAAACAAAGTCCTCAGTGTGAAACCATCACACTCAAAAGACACCAAATAAACTCAACACTGTGGCCATTAACCATTATCCTAGCTCTCGTTATCTGCACTAATACAGTAATTGTGGAAACAGAAGCTCTTAAACGAGTCTTCTAGAGGCTCCGTGCTGTGACAGAAACATGTCATATGAAGAGGCCCAAGGATGGAATTAAACCAAGCTGTGACAAATAAAATGAGCCTGGGAAGGGGGGAAGCAATGGTGTTTCCTTCAGGCGAACACAGAGGCATCAAACCAACAATTACAATCCAAGACTTGCCACTGTACAAAGATATGGAGACAAATTTACATATGAATTCTACATTCATCAAAGCACAAACCCATTCTGAATGTTGACGACATCGCAGTCATCTATCACGGCGCGCTACAGCAAACATGCTGTAGTTCAGTCAATGTTGAAGACGAGAAACTCCAATCGCACTCCAACCTGTGCCATAAATGTGTTTAGTTTTTTAAAATATGACAGATCTGATGTTTCCTCCTGACTGTGAGCAGTAGAAATTTTCACAAAGTCTCACTTTCGTCAATCCTGACATTGAATCCATTGGGCTGAGATACAAAATCAACTGATCCTGTTCATGCTACATTGAGGGCAAGACATAAAAATGAACTGAATGCTGTGCAATAGGTAAAAATATCAACAGTAAATATCAGAAAGCAATAGAAAAACAAATAAAGTAAACATAGACTGTGGTCCAAACACAATTAATTAAAAGCAGTTGTAGAGATAGATATTTCATTTCCTCTTAGGGGATCTAAAGGGAGGGTGTTCCACAGTTTATGGGCATGGAAACAAAAGGAAACCAGCCTCAACAGATTACTTGTAGTACACTTTAGGAACTTCTAAAAGTTCAGGTCTGCTTTGGTCTTCCCTGATGAGACTTTGAAAAAAGATGTTTTCGTATTTGGAAAATGCTATTTTCACAGTCGAATGTCTGTGGTGATACATTTTCATATGGCCTGCTGATGTTTTCGGTCTTGTATGAGATTTGTGTAAGCAGATGTTCTGTCAAACACAAACTAGTCCTTCATTCCTTAATGTCTCTAAGACATATGGCTATGGCTTTATTGAAGATTTAACCAGAGACAACATGAGTATAAGCCTGTTTTTTACTTTTCAAACCTCCAAATTGGCCACAACACTCCCGTTTTGCTACCCAAACATGGGAAGTCCTGAAAGAACTGAATACCTCAAAGTCGTGCTGAACATTGCACAGATGAGTTGCAGCTTACAGATGAAATCCTCTCGAATCCGAGAGCAAGCAGACAGAAAATGCTGGAGCTGCTTTATTAGACTCATAACTCTAATCCAACTGAGCAACTATACAATATACCCTCTGGGCCCTGCTTCACAGAACATCGCTCCGTAGTTCCTGCGCAGCTCAATGAGTAGTACGACACGCCGACACTGACAAGGTTAGAGGTTCAAATCCCATGAGAGATTGTCATGGTAAAGATGAGGCAAGGCTTGGAGGGGAAAGCATCCGCATTTTTACATTAGCAAACGTTCAGCCACAATTTGTTTTAAGATGCACAGTGAATAAATGGATAAATAAATAATATAGGACTGAGAAATGTCTGTCCTAGCCTCCCTTCCCTTCTTTGGGTCTATTTTTGTGCCTGTTCTACAGTGTGACTGAGCAGTGGGCACAGCGGCCACCTCTCCCAAACACTATCATCATCCATATTTTGTTTCTAACTTAGACTACAATATCACTACAATACATCATTTATCTTATTGACCCACCTTGTCTGTTTTTCCACCTGTTGTTTGACATGAATTCTCACAAACACTACAAAACTTTGACCAGAAACTGCAGCATCACTCTGGTCAACATTCCCTACAGTATGCTACACCCTGTTCCACTGCAGAGCACAGGACAATTACGTTGGACGGAATTTAATTAAGCCTGAAGAAAAAAAAATCTCCTGTAAAAAACGCCCGCGCTTTCACTTTACCTACATGGGAGCCATCACAAATCACCATTCAACAATCAACAACACCTCAATCGACCCATGGCCCAATGCCAACATCCAGTTATTGTCTTCCTTGCAAACACCAACAGCATAAAGACTCTATCTAGCATTAATATGAGGATGGTATGAGGATTTTATGTTGCTGACCATTCATAAATGATATGATGGAGTCATTAAACAAAGCAGAGAGAATTGGTTCCTAAGTGACATTAGGTTGTTTTGAGGTGTGTTAAACTGGGGCCAGGTGAAGCTAGTGGCTAAAGAAAAAGAAGGAAAGTCAGAGCGACATTGACAGAGACAGAAAGACAAAGACAAATGTGAGAGAAAGAAAGAAGAATGATCTCCGTTGTTAAATTATAGATTCAGTTTCTGTCTCTTGAGCACTGATTACCTCAGCCTCGGGGTTAGATGACAGTTCATTAAGATGAGTGACAACTTCGGAGGCTAGACACTGACTAACTAAAAGACTAAAAAAAAAAAATGTTTGCACCCTCGGGGTCTGTAACTTTAAAGAACCAGCCACTCATTAAAGATTGAGGACTTCACACAACTGATTTTCTTTGCAGGTGAAAACAGGAAGTGTGTATCGGATCCAAAAAAAGATCTACATGGCAAAAGTTTTTTTTTTTTCTTTCCTGCATACCGCTCTGTGGAATTATATTTATGTAATTAGCTGAGAAAGCAAGGTTGGAGACAGGGAGCAGGTACATGTGCCCTCAGGCAAATTACCACCACACTGTGCATTTCTAATGCATCACGCCCAAACATCTTGTTCGCTCTAACCTCATTTAACCTACATGTTCCACCATGTTCCATTGGGAGCAGACAGTGGCGGTGCATCAGGATGTCACTTGTACAGTCTGTTCAAGTGTGACTGGGGTTTGTCAGAGTCTAATGCCTTCTCCCCATTAAATAGTTCTGGGAGCCTCAGAGGCTCGCTGACGGATGGCAAGGTTTAGCTAATGAACGGCAGAATTTGAGAAGTGCATTAGACACCTTGGATTAGAATTCACTTTGCACTGAAGGAACAATGAAGCTGAAAATACCAGAAAGTGACAGCTTGCATTGTCTTTTTGTTCCTTTGAAAGTCAGTCAAAAGTTCTTGGAAAAAAAGGTTAAATTACAAAATTTTGTAATAAGTGTTTTCTGAAGCTGATGTCTGATACTGGTCAGTATTTTTATTTAATTTTATTTGTTCTATACTAAACCTGATAACACTGAATATTGAAACATTTCTAGTGGAATTGGGGCATATAAGACACACAAATGCACTCCTATCTTTTAAACTCTCATGCTCTCTAGACACAAAGTGAGTGGCAAAGGGATGCTGTGACATAAACTCAAACATCTTGTTCCAGAAAGTGTCTTGGGTTTCAGAGTTTCTGTTCATCCGTCTCGCTGTCTCTGACTCCTTGGGATTTTATTTAGATTTAGAAGACAAGGTTTGCAGCTAACTCAAAAATAGCACAAACATTTTAAGAAGTAGTATTCACAAGGGGAAATCATTGGCATGTTTGACATGTCAAATCTTCAGTGTTCTGTAGTCAAGGGCAAGATTAATAGTCTTAGTCTTTCTGGGTATTTCAGCTCAAATAAACATTGAAACGTACATGAATCACTCCTGCTTCAGAACTGCAGGCAATTTTCTCTTGAACATTTGACAGCAGACAAGTCAAGTTTATCACTGACCAGAAGAGAGTCCAAACACTGCTCTGTCTGGACAAGTTCTGTTCAGGGTGAAGCTAAACTGCAGCCAGAATTATACAAACAAGCAATATACTGTAAGTGGGAAAGTTGCCACATGTGTAGGATGGAGAAGTCACAGTTTATTCCGATCACTGCGTTTAGTAGTGTACCACTGCAGTCGTAATAGGTGGAGGGATCATCAGCAGTTTTCAGAACAATAGCTAAAAATACTCTCGCCTTCTCTGCGTTGATATTTTCTTAACACATCCTAGACCTCTTAAACATCTTTAACTTTGAAATATTCCAAATCAGAGAAGAAACCCGATGTCTATCTATCTTATATTGTCCTGTGAGCATGATGAGGTTCATTTTCAGGAGTTACAGATTGTAGTAAATATATATTTTGTGACCATTATTTCATTTATTACTCAAAGCGTATGCAGGTGTACATCCATAAGCAACCTATGTCAGTAAGATATACACTAGATGGGGAAATAAATCAGTCACAACGCAGTCATACCATTATGACAAAGACAGTAATTGATACAGAAATTCAACAGAAAATATACATCAGCAACGTTGATTGCTCCTTAACTCTGGTCTATCCATTTCTCTAACTTTCACTATACATGCAGAATATTTCCAAATAGAACAGTTAATCTCCCTAAGATTGGAGTAAATGTGTCACAACATTAGTAGTATAAAGGCATGAATTTCAGGTATAAAGTATTGGTGTAATGTTCTTATTATGTCCATGTCTATGTCTTTTTGACCTGTTTATGATTCGCTCACAATCCCCCTCAAAGCACTTTTCAATAGAGAACACAGAACAGTTCTATAAATGTCAGGTGAGGTCATCACACAGCCAAATATAATTAATGTAAATTAAAAAATTAAGTTTGAGTACTTAAAGTTCTAGCAGTCATAAAAAAACCTCTTTTTCCAGCACTTTTAGACTCAGTCCAACTGGACTGATTCCAGCACAGCTGTTCCTGAGGTTGACTCATCAAAAGAATGACTGAAATCTGTCCAATCAGGCCAGTTTATGCATTTGGACTGGAGAGGCTCCACTCAGCAGGTTTCCACCTCAGTTGAACTAGAGGACTTACTCTTGATGACTAATCAGGCTCCAGTAAAGCCAGTTGTTCAAAGTCGTTAAATCGACCCATAATGAAGTAATTCAGTTTAATTTCAACAAAACATTTATTTGAGAGTTCGCTTTAAGAAGCACATTATTAAGATGATTAAAGCTGATTAGAAACAACTAAGGACCCTTCAAATTTGTAACATGAACAGAAAAAAAGCAAGCAGCTGTCGGTTATTGTTGGTTTTAGTCAGCAAGGATGAAGTTTAAGATTTCGGCTTCTTGAAACATGCTATGGTGCATTTAAAGTCAAATCGTGGAACCTTTAACATAGCGTAGGAACTCTACCATGCATAGTGATGCACACAAACAACAGAAACAATCCTGTACATCCTTGAAAAGACTAAATTAAAAGCATTAGACAGGATGCACTATAGACAATTGGAGCACATATTTTCCAGCCGACTAGATTTATAGAATACGATATGAAATGATTGTTGGTTATATGCCAAATGGCCCTCAGAGACTTAGCAGCACTTAGCTGGTAATCGTCTCCCTCAATCCTGGAGACAAAAGGCAAAATGGTTTTAAACTGGGTTAAACTGAGGGTTAAATTGCAGCTTAAAGCATTTCTTTGTAGACTTTTAGTGTTAATTGCCTCAAATTCGTGTGAAACAGAACACATTCTTCCTTTATTAACGCCTTGTTAAACCTAGTTCAGGTATTCTTAAACCTGACGTCTCTGTGCATATGTGCAGTGTTCTGAAAGTATGCACCGTTTCCTCCGGGGTATCTATATGTTTGTACGTGTGACTTTGAGAAAGAATGACACAGGGAGCGAGAGAGACATCTGTGGATGTCCCCTTGAGGAAACGTGGCATCCCGCTGGGTTCCTTATCAGGTTGCAGGGCTTTGACGCCGCTCCTGCTGCCTCCTCGTATACTAACTCTTAAACCCTCTGATTCGCAGTGGCAGATTACATGTATTGCGATTGTTGCTACACCCTCAAAGAAAATCATCTGCAACCTTCGATGCTCCTCCTGCTGCATTCCCGGCGCTCTCACACTGAAGGCCACTATGACGAGTGAGCTGGCAGAGGCTTCACTGTCTTGCTGGAGGACATTTTTGTCAGCTGTTGTTTGGGTCAGTTTAACTGAGAGGCCAATCTGTTGCCACTTCTGCTTATACACTCAGCGTCCTCTGAAACAAATGGTCTTGCACAACAAAATGTGACGGGTCGAGAGGTCTTAGCGCCCACTGTAGCTGTTGGTTTTCACAATTATGACAGATTGCAAAGGAAATAGTTTAATTAACAGGCAGTGTTTATTTATTTATTTCTTTTTATGGTTTAGAATTAGAGGCCTGGGGGTTCATAAAAACACTCTGTAAACTGAAAATCAAGGACTGTTTTGCTTCCATGGCATGTATTATTTCAGACTATTAATTAGAAAACACCAAAAATACAATAATAATAATATTTAGGTGTTTATTTTACTACACTTTTTTGATTCGTTTCCATAGATTTCTCCTAAATTCACCAAAGGTAGCATGAGATTATGCCATATTTACATATTTAAACTTAAAATTTCAGAAAACTTGAATTATAAAATAAAATGGTATTATTGAAAAATAAAACTGGGAAGTTTTATGGTGACATCTGTGGTGGCAAATTTATTCAGTACATCGTTAAACCTTTATCTGTATTATATGTTAGTATTCTGCTATGCTATATGTATTTTAAGGAATCTGACCACTGTTTCCAACTTTTCTCTCTCGCTGTGTCTTGGTACAAGTTCCTGCTGTGAGTTGGATAGCAAACGATGTACGAGGAGTTCTTGTGAAAACCTTCAAGGCTAAAGATCAAAGTTCAGATTCCCATGATGGGAAGATTCACTTGTCAGAGTGAGAAAGAACTAAACTTTAGTCTCTTGTAACCAGGTTGAAGGTTCGTGATGAAGTCACATGCAAGGCAGGAACTGTCAGACTTCGTCGGACTCTGAACCACCTTGCCTGTGCGAGGACCTCTGACCTTTCAGCTGAAATACTTATTACTTGGTATTCTCTGAGTGGGATTTTTCTTCTGTAATGATGTTCCTTAATATGACAGATATACGCTCATACCGTCTTGTTAACCTCATTTAACTCTTACTCTTGAATAAATCAGAGACAAGACAATATCGAAATTACTGATTTATCTATACATTTTATTCTAGTCAAAAAATATAGATTTTTTATGGCTCTTGACAATATTTTCTGAATTATGGAGCAATAAAAAGAGATAGCCAAGATGCCTTCTGTAAAAAAAACTTTGTTTCTAATATGTCAACATAAAATGTATACATTTTTTTATTAGATAATGCCTCATTTGCTTTGCTAAGTTTCACTGGGATATCTATTAGATGCAATTTTTACCCCTCACCTGTCGTGTCTTCCTAATATTCTATTTTCATTCGGCCTTCATTGAATTATAATAGTGTTTTTATATCAATTAAAGTCTCAAGAAACACGATGACAACCATCAACAAACACCGCTGACTGTAGCCGACTTGCAGCACAGTAGGTCAATGAAGCTCCCATATCTACTGAGTTGCTTCAGTATCAGATAGTCTGCTCTAACTTCCCTTGAGGGGGAGCAAATAAAAAGGTGCACTTCCCCACAGGGATCAATAAGATATCACATTATTATTAGAGCAAGGTACAAACAAGCCTTCAGACAGGCACACTAGACAAAAAGAAAAAACCCTGACATCTTGTTTTGTGCTGTTTGTTGTCTTGCTACTGCTTATGAACTTAGTCATAGCAAAACTATCTGACTAAATTACATGTTACCTAGCAACTACTGCTATGGAGCTATGATTGCTGATCTCACATTTACCAGGGAGATGGAGTTCATTGCAAGTAGACACAAGACACTTTAGGGGATCTATTCTGTGACCTTTTCATTTAATGAGGATCAAAATAAATGGCTTACACCACTATCACGCTGTCATTTATCTTCTGCCACTCACATTTCTCATAGAACAGCAAAGATAGAAACACTGACTTCCTTTTGCACTCATGCAGAAATATAATTTGATCTTTTGTGCCCCTGCTGTGGATAAAAATACTATTGTGAAACATCTAAATGTGTGGAGGAGAACGCGACGGGAGGGAGCGAGTAGAAGATTTTATGTAAACCTCCCAACACAACTTAGGTTTGCATAGAACATCCAGAAAACAAATGCCATGCAATAATGTGCAAATTATGGGAAGAATGAATGTATGTCATAACGCATTTATACTCATATGGACCAAGTGTGTATTCACCAGAACAAGTTCAGCACCAGCAAAGAGCAGAGAGTGTCTGAAGGCCAGAGATCAGCGCTAGAGACAGCACCACAGGGAGAAAACTAAATCAAGTATGGCAGAGAATCTTTTTTTTTTTTTTTTCCAGTCCAGGTCCTTCAGTATAATGGATCATGGACCCGGAGACACAGATGACCGCTCCGTAATCACCAGTAAAGCCTTTTTATCCTTTCACGCTTACAGAGGAAGCCTCTGCTTGGAGGAGAAAAAAATACAGTCAGAACAGTTCCCACAGAGGAGCTAAAGAAGTGTAACCAACCTAATAAAAAAGGTAAGTCTCAGGCTCAAGATTCTCTTTTCTGTTTCCCCTGAGGAGGATAGAAGCCCATTCTGATCCTGAGACCCTCACCTGCAGAGAAATACCCCAAATCCGTGAGGAATTTCAGCAGCTATTTCTTCGTGAAACTTCCAGAATTTTCACTCGTATGTGTTTGATGTTGGGTGTAAAAATGCCCATTTGCAATCCCAGTGCAGCAGCTTATTGTTCAAATACATGACAGCTGTATACTACAGTGTATGAGCACTGGACAGTATTTGGAATATAGTGAGAAATAAAGTGTAGCCCTTAATTTAAATGAGTTTAAACTCATGTTTCTTTTGTGTTTTGTGTTGTATTACCTTCCTGACTTTATCTTCTTTTGGATTTTTACATTCTGGACTGCTACAAACCCTTTGGGGTGTAGGAACCTGCTATTTTCTTTTATTCATACAGTATAATCTCACAATTTGATTTGAAGCTCTGTATTATATTACATTATATTATATCTGTCAGTCTTATTCGCCTGGGTGCCGTGATAAATCTAATCCAAGGCTGACCCAGGAAAACCTAGAGCCATTCTGAACCTTTCCCATTTTCTTATCAACTACAAAAATCGGCTACAAAGCTGAGGAAATATCTCACAGCGCCGCAAAAACAGCAACGATAACCTTTATATTTAGTTGTCCCACTCATTGTTCCGGCCTGCTGGTGCAATCAACATCCTGTGGGATCCCCACCCCCCCTGGCTACGTTAACTATGATCTACAGTCTGCATACTTTGCTGCCATTTCTGGTCACCAGGAGGAAACAATATGAGGCCAGCAGTACAAAAACAATTCATCTAATTTCAGTGGGAATGAAGTATAACTTTACATCTCCTATTGTGTACAAAGACACATGCATCCTGATCATGGTGATTAATGAGAGCGTTTGAGCTGTCTGATGAAGAAACACCATGTGATCAGGCTCAACTTCAGCAGTAGCAGTAAGGCGAGACCGAAACAGATGAAACTGTGTTTTCCGTTGGAATCACTGGTGGGAAATCTCCACCTACAGAAAGTGATGAATCACTCACAAGTATCCAAGTCCAGATATCCAAAAAAGAATCAAGTGAGCAATGTGTCTGAGTGGAGATCACCATGGCCACTCCACCCACTGCTGGCTACAAATCAGAAACGCACCACAGAGGATCCTTATCCATGGGTAATCATGTCCTAACAGTTACTCTATCATGAGGTGCTAATTGGGTCTCCTACTTTTATTTTTCTTTTAAAATTTACTGTTTTTTAGATGGATATACATCCAACAGCAAATAAAGCTACCCAGTTCAATATGATATACCATCACTTATATTCACGTAGCATGTAATGAAACATGCCTGTGGCCCTGGAATGATTATACATGACCGAGAAGTGTGATAAACAGGAAGAACCTGAGCAGGACACTCATTTAGATACATTGCAGAGACTTTAAAGTGGCACGCCTCAACCATTTAGCTCTCTGAACCGTGCAAACCTCTTATCTAATGCGCCCAGGAACACCTCTGCTCTATTGATTTCCACACTGACAACTAAGTGAGGAATCCTGCACACGGGAGTTTTCCACACAAGCCACCTAAGCCTTATTTTCAAAATGTATTCCACCCTGGGAAACTTTGCTGAGCACATATTTCTCATTTTCAGCCATGTCTCCTTCACACTCGCACACACACACACACACTCTCTCCTGTGAGATGGAGAGCCTTGCAGTTTAAAGTACACCAGCTTCACTGCAGCCCAGGTTAATAAGAGAGGTACACTAAATGTGGAGCTTGTTGCTGTGTTCCTGGTGAAGGCATTTGTCACTCTCTCATACCTTTGAGAACAAGTTTCTTCAAGACGTAGTGATAGTTTTCCCTTTGCAAGTGCTGACTGTACCCGAGTATTTGCTGTGCTTGAAATGCTTAAATACATACAGTCTATAAATGGGAAGCTAACGAAATGAGCATGTTACATCACGTTTGTGTAAAACCATAGCATGGATGTCGTATCCGTGACGTCACCCACAGGTTTCTGAAGAGCCGTTGTGAAGCTCAGAGTGTCCTGGCTCTGGTCACCGCCACCTTGGCAGTCCTGCCTCGGCCAGCTCCCGGCTAACCTAAAGCATGGATGGAACTGAGGCAGGCTGAATGAAGCCTTGTTGCTCAAACAAGCCACCCCTAACAGCACCCACCAGTCAGTTAAAGCAGCAATGCTGTGAATTCTGCATAACTTTAAGCCTTAATATAATCTGAACAGGTGAGTTGTATATAAATTCACCCTCAGTACAGTTGTCATGAACGGGAAAATTAGCTATAGAGACCAAAACTGTTTTTTGTACCAGGCTGTAAACATGTTTATTTCTGCTGTGAAGTTGGACATTTTAACATGGGGACTTATGGAGACTGACTCATTCTGCTTTAGGAAGTGCAGGTTTTTGCATGTTGGCTTAATTTCACAGCCACAGAGGTTGGCGCTTTTTTAAAACACACAAATCACAATTCTATATGTCAAACTTGGCTACGACGAGTAACTTCAAGACTTTCGGCTGTTTGCTTGCCAACTGTTTAGAGCTGAGCAATAGTCCAGTATGACCCCTGAAATGGTAAAATTGTCATTTTTACACTTTTTGGACGCTAATCAAGGAGACACGTGTTAATTAGTGCTGGTGGGTGGATTTATGTTACCTTTGGTCGGAACAGGGCTAGTTTCCAGTCTTTGCATCTCTTGGTTGCATATTTAGCAAACAAATAAATTATGTGATGGTATCAATACCTGGAATTCTCTTTAAAATATCAAACTTTCACCCACTGAGGTGCAGAAAAGACTCATTTAGTTCTTTAGTAATTGTTAAAATTTCACTTTGGTCTTTGAGGAAACTAGCGACTTGTATGAGATGTCAGCGACTGTTGAGGAAACTTCAGTAAGTGCCGAACCGCGAAAAAGCGAGTCTGATTTGTATTCAGCCGCAGCTTCCAGCCTCGTGCTCTGTTACACACTTTTCTCTCCTTTGAGACCAAACACCATTCATCCACACACACACACACACACACACACACACAATATGTCAAACTGTACGGACGCACAATGTTTAATGATACATTTCTCCCTCATATGGACTCAAAAAATGCAAAAAAAAAACACACTCTCGCACACACACATACTGTGCACACAGACCATATGGATACACGCAGGCGTGTCACCTGCTCTCTCGGCCACATAAACACACACACACACACACACACACACACAGACAGACACACAATGCCGCATACTGTGAGCCGTGGCCTCATTTGTAATGAAAGTCACTAAGCAAAGAGAGAGAGAGAGAGAGAGAGAGAGAGAGAGAGAGAGAGAGAGAGAGAGAGAGAGAGAGAGAAAGAGAGAGAGAGAGATTTAGTGGTCCCAACAGCTTGCAGAGATTTGGAGATCAATCAACACACACACACACACACACACACACACACACAACAACAACAACAACAAACGCACACACACATGAAACCGGCCCCAAGTTCCAGTGGTAACCAACCAAGCATGCATCTCACTCTCTCTTTCTTACGCACACACGAGCACACAAACATGAAGTCCCAACCTACAGCATGTCATACATGAAACATTACACACAGTTCACACCTAACCCACATAAACTGCAGCCGCCTGCTGCAGTAATGAGATGCAGGTAGAGCACTACTGAATGTACTATACAGCACTGTAATCAATGTTAGATACACATACAGGGGCAACACAATGAAACCTGTGGTTACCAGACACCTCATCTATAACAAGGTTTCTATAATAAAGAGATTGGACGACGGGTTGTCTTGTGGAATAGATTAAAAACGATTTTTTATGATGTTTTTTTGTACTGTAAAGATGAAAAAAAATGAGGAAAAATGCTACTTTTGGATGACACAGTGATTTAAGTGATGTGAAACCTGATCCAGAAAAGTCTGTTCCAGCCTTTACTGGTTTCAGCGTGACTGGTTCAAATCCCAAAATGTGAAATCTGCATGTAAATTTAATTCAAAATCTCGAGGCTAGTTAGAAACTTTAAATATTAAAACGCATTACGAGCTTTATTTATGCAGTAAAGTGGCTTTTTCATACATTTTTCATCTGAAAAGTTTTTTGTTTGTCAAACATTTGTCCTTATTTTTTTCTTCTTCTGGTGATTATCTGAATCTCTCGTCTGTTCCATGAGTAGTAATCTTTCGATCACTTCACACGCTGTTGCAATCTCCTCAAAAAACAAAAACAGCAACAACCAAAAAGTTGGCTGCAGCTTTGCAAATGGAACAAAGTTCTCCTTTGGTTATTACCTGGTTTGCCTTTTGCTTCAATCATTTAATTTTGACACTCAACCGACAACATTAGTTCCCTTGTGATGAATAATAAACATCATCTCCTGCTTCATTTCACTTAATTGAGTGAATTTGTTGAATAAAACAAGAGTCATGAGCTTCATATACTCCAGCCATAAAAGTTTATGAATTGGCACCCATCCAATCCCTGAACTCACCAAAGAAATGGTACCTTTCCTTCACTCTCTCTCACACACACAAGCTGTCACCATCATGCCCATCACTTTCCATGATATATGTAAAGTTTATGATAACAGGAAAAGATCTGAGGCACATGCACAACATAATATGCATTTATACCTGCATTAATCATGATGTCAGCACTGAAAATAAGTTTATTTTTTTCATTGAGGGCAAAGATCGGCATTAAACCTGTGTCAAAATGTGTCTCGCTTCACTTAAACTTGACTTTAGTCACTACAGAGAAACTTACAAGTCAAACACAAACCAAGCGGCTCAATCCAAGGACCTAAACCCTTCATCCACCTCAAATAAAACAATAATCTAAAGTACTGTTTCCATATTAATAATAAGAAGACTTGCACATGGTGATCACATCGATGCCAACCAACTGCAGACATGGAAAACACCCACCTGTTGTGAGACTGATCGGCATGACTCGATGCACAGAAAGAAAACTGAGAGTCGTTTATGCCTCCTAACACCCGGCCAAGCTTTGTTTACTCACATCGGGAAAATCAAAATGACTTGCTGAGAGATGAATGAGATGTTCGGCATGAACGCAAAGCTTGTTCAGAGTTTGTGAGGCTTCCTGGGGATATTCAGTCTTTGAAACAAAGAAGAAGAAGAAGAAGAAGAAGAAGAAGAAGAAGAAGAAGAAGAGAAAGAAGAAGGAAACGAGGACAGATGAGAAAATAAAATGACAACCATCAGAGAGAGGCAGGCATCATGCTTTCTTCATTGCACACACACAACATGAATACACGTAAAGACGTATATTTACACATACACACACACAAACATTTACACTTGCAGGGACTCACACACAATCATATCTAAGTGTTAAAAACACACAAGTATACGCACACACTGCTGTGTAAATCCACATTTACATACATAAAAATCACACACATCAAAGACGTAATTAAACATACATCAAAACCACTTAGAAACACACACACACACACACACACACACACACACACACACAGACACACAGCAGTGTACTGACACACACACAGCAGCAGCATAGTTGGCAGCAGTCTCTTTCTCTCTAACAAACACACACACAAATAGAAACACACACACTGTACCCTTGATTCGGCGTCTGATGACCCCTAAGCGGCACTTAAGCGAAACAGAGAACATCTCTTTTCCTTTTCTTAATCTTCTTCCTGCTTTCTTCCTTTCCCTCTTCCTCCTCTTCTTCCTCCTCAGTCAGACATAGTGTGAAAGCCGAGTGAGGGATGAGAGAGAGAGAGAAAGAGAGAGAGAGTGAAAAAGAGCGGTATTGGAGCGTTGGCCGGTCACATGGCGAAGACAAGAAAGAGAGAGAGAGCAGGCGAATCCGTTTCTCTAAAGGAGGGAAGTGATTACACAGCCTCTCTCTCCCTCAGTGTGTCTTTCACCTCTGTCTCTCACTCTTGTTGTTCTCTCTCTCTTCTCTCTCTCTCTCTGTCTCTCTCTCTCTCCCTCTGTGTGGGAAGTAGTGTGAATTCAAGCTGCCTCATTTTCTCTCTCTCTTTTGCTCTCCGTCTCTTCCTCACGCTCTTCTGTCTTGGTGTTACTTCTTCTTCACCTCACCTGTCTCTCTTCTTCCTCTCCCTTCTTCTTTCTCTCTCATTATCGTGTCATTTTCTTCTCCGTCATACACTTTTTATGTTTTCTACCTCTATTTTCCAGGAATTTCTTACTTTAAAAAACTTTCTTTGTTCTATTTTGTATGCTACTTTTATTTTTTCATTGACTCTTGTTATCTTACTTATCTTTAATTTATCTGTAGGTATGAAAAGGAAGTTGTCTTTAACTCTCTGAGAAAGGCAGGACTGGTTGGTTGATTGGTCGGTTAGTCGGTCGAGCGTTTTGGCTGAAATATCTCATCAAATGTGACGTGGGCTGCCATGAGATGTTGCCCAAATATTCATGGGGGACCATCAATAGAGGAGGATAAAGCCCCATGCTGGTGACCCAAATGTTAGCACGCTAACACACTAAAATACTATGGAGGATGTGATGAACACTGTGATGTTAGCACTGACATTGTGAGTATGTTAGTTGTGTTGTGCACGGATGCGCGTAAAGAGCGAACTAACGGTGAACTGGACATATTTTGATATTGATTTGCAATCAATCAGTGTGTTAACTAAAGAGCACGCCAGCACAGCAGCAACGCTAGAGGGCAATTCGGTTGCAGCTACCGGGCACAGCTGAAGCCAGTTCATATGAATGTTTGAGGGAGTTTCATGAACAAATCAACACAGAATCCAACTGAAGAAATCTCATATTTTTATGCAAATCATGCCCACTGGGCGTGAAAAAAACTGTTCCGAAGGTCAGTCTGCAACTGTAATGACACTTCAGGCTGAAGCATCCGAGTTTGAGAGTGAATGATGATCCCAAGGAATCAGCCAAGAAGTTCCTTTATCCAGATCAAACCCACTCACTGGGAAACAGGGGATCTGCAGCCTTGGATCAATGTCAAAAAGCCATCAATTATCATATTAGTTACTAGTTTGCAAATTTTTGAGCTCTCAATATGCACTAGTTTATTTTAATATTTGCAAACTTAACTTTCAGCATGCTGTAGTGAAGTGTAAACAGTGCACATTAGCATGCTTACATTCAATTCAATGCGTTCATGTCCTACAGTGATCAATGAATGTTGGCTTGCATGTATGTAGAAGCACCTTGCAGGACAACGTTGCACTGCAGAGTTTTCTTATTTGTTTTTCTTATTCTTTTCTCATTTTGTTGAGCTGTGTATCTTTCACCTATGAAGGGATATTTACCTATATATCAACAGTGACACGTAGACTCCAGAATAAACAAGAGTGAAAGACAGGAGAAGAGATGACCAGGCGCAGGGGACGAAGAGAGACAAAGACTGGGAAGAAAGGAAAGGCGAGAGTGAAAAATGACAGTGATTTCTCTACAGTAGAGCCAACAACAAACCGTGGGAAGTCTACATTCATTTATCACTTAGAATGATAACATTAACAACAATTATAATGGCTGAAATAATGATAATAAGAGTTGAGCCAGGTTTTGCTGCACTAATGGGAGGACTCAAGTCAGTCAGAATGTGCCCTTACATTTCATTTGCCTCCCAAAAGAAGTGTATTTTCTACATTTTATTTATTTAAATAAAAATAAAAAGGCTTTGTTTATCTCTTTCTCTTCTCAAACTCTCCTTTTTTTCTCACTTATTGTCTCTCGCCCCCAACACTAAATCCCTTCACTCGCTCTTTTTCCTATAATTCAAACTCTCTCACTCCACATCATCTTCTGCATGACTCCAACTTCTTACAATCCTTCTCTCTTTCTCAGTGTCATGGTAACTGCGTTGAGGGGGTGGAGGGGAGGTTGAAGGGTAAGCTATATAGCAAAATAACAGAGAGATCAAAGCGGCAAATGGCTGGGCTCAGCAGCAGAAGAGAAGAATAGAGAGATGAGGAGGTGAAGGAGGTGGACAAGGCGGTTGGGGGGGGGGTTAAAAAAGGGAAGCAGAGGGAAAAAAGGGGAAGATGTGGAGGAAGGGAGGGAGACAGAAAAGGAGGATGAGAACATCTGAGCTGAGAAGAGGAAGGAATGAAAAAATGTGGACAACAAATGAGAAAAAACACGATGGGGGAATGAAAGGAGAGTGAAGCAGACAGAGAGAGAAAAAAAGATGGAGTAAAGAGAGGGGAAAAGTGAAGCGAAGAATAAAGCTGTTTAGTCGCGGTGAGAGAGGAGACACAGATTACAGCCCATAAAAGAGAGCTTGGTGAGGAATAGGTGGCTCACAGAGCGGAGGAAAAAAGAGAGGTGACAGGTAAGAGTGTGAGGATGAGTGAGTGAGGGAGGGAGGGAGGAAGCTAGGAATGAGGGAAGAGAGAAATGTTTGCGAGAGCTATCATTATTTTCAGGTTTTTATAAACAGCAAATACATGAAAAAAGGAAGCAGCAGAGTTTTTGAGTAAGAGGCTGAGGGAGTCCTACATCCACATAGCAACAGTCTATTTTAGGTACAGTAGGTCTATTTCCCAGCCTGGTTATTTTATACTTAGTTGCAAGAGAACAATGAGATGAAAAAAAAAAAAAAAATCAATGTTCCAGTGTCTGTGTCTGTGTTTGAAGCCTTCTAATTAGTGCATGTAAACTTTACTTTTGTAGACGTTAGGGTTCTTTGGGGTTCATTTTTGGGGTGTTTAAATAGTTTAAAAGAACACACAAAATGTTGGGGTGGTCAAGTTAACTCCTGAGACTGATGTGTCCAAAAGCCCATGAGTCCTCCCTGATGATTGGTTTAGAAAAACAAAATTATTTTGGTTTTCATTCGTGGCAGATTGCGGTTGCATAACTTTCCTTCAAAAACATACTTGTTACAAATGGGGAGTAAACAGTATAAATGTATTGTTTTCAGAGTTTTAAAGTTCTTTCTGAGCTATCAGAACAGAATTTAATTCACTAGAATATGCGCGTCAACATCGTCTTGAAACAGGAAAAATAACTATTAAGTGCACGTGGACAGAAAATCTGAGTGAACATCAACTGATAAAAATCACTTAAATATCCAGAACGTGTGGTCAGCAGTTCACTGGGCTTCAATCACGTGTGTGACCGACCAGTTTAATGGTCACATTGATGGTGAATTGTTTAATGTGTCCAGTTACACTAAAGGTGTATTGATTAAACATGAAATATATGACTTGAAATGTGGCTTAAATACATCCAGGGGGAATCTAAGGACCCTGGAGCATCGATCGAGGATGGTGGGGGGAGTATTGATAGGGGTGATAAAGAGATGTTAAGATTCCCAGCTAATGAATATGGAGGGAACGCTTTTCTTTGCGACTTGGTTTTGGTTTTGTTGGACACATCCTTCAAACATCAATCCTTTAACTGGGATGCAGATCACAGAAAATGAATAAAAAGAAGAGCTGAACGATGCTGAAAGCTGTTCATATGTAGTTCTGGGTGTTAATGCTCAGTGAGTTTACTGCCAACCCTTTAGATCATTGAGCAAATTGAGTACAGAAGTGTGCTAAAACTAAAATAACAAAAACACGGAGCCAGTTTTAGCAAATGGCACAGTCTGATATTGAACTCCAATAACCAGGAAGGTCACCAAAGAGGCAGTACTTTAAAATGTCACTGTCACGCAGCTTCTCTCCCTCAAGTCACACGAAATCCTTTGAGGTTCATTAATGAAGCTGCTTAACCGCACACTGCAAAATAAAAATGAATTCTATTATACAAACCGAAAAAACACTGTCAGTGCAAATCCAGTGGCAAGTAAACAACCTGTCAATCACAGCCGTCAATCAAGACCCACCTTGGAGAAGACACACCAGATTATACATTAGATTATCTTCTTAATAAAACACTAATTCTTCAGCACAATTACTGTAACGAGTAAAGCTGATAATTGAGATCATAACGACTCACAAAAGAACAGAACTTCCTCTCAGAGACATGTTTTCAGTGGCGCCATGCCTTGTGATGATCACTGGCTTCAGTGCTCTTCTCATGGTAGCTGCTTCTCGGCCATAAAACCACGACAATCCAAGTAAACACAACAGAACCAAACAGAGCAGAACAGAAAGCTGAATTGGAAGTGATAGAAGCTTCCTGTAGGACCCTGAGGGAGAAACTGATCAATATTTAGGATGCTGACTTCCTGGCACCCTCCTCCACATCGTTTTACACATGCACGCATAGTGTACATACGCCTCCCCTCACACACAAACGCAGGTATACACACAGAAATGCACATCTAATCAAGAGAGAGAGAGAAAAAGAAGAATCTAAATCCGATTTTAAACACCAACGGGACTCACGAAAGCATTAAGTTGTAAACACCCTCTGTTTTTGGCTCTATTTACTTTTTTAACCACCAAACACACGTGCACACACACACACACACACACACACACACAGATTGTGCTGTAACACACTTATACACAAGAAATATTATCCTCAGAAAAATTCAGGCAAAAAATACACCCACACGCACAACACACACACAAACACACACACTTAAACAAGAGCAGAGGGCAGTGGAAAAAACATCCACACAAACATCTGCCTACACAACAGCACACACACACACACACACACACACACATGCACACGCACACACAGACACACACACACACACACACACACACACACAGAGAGAGAGATAGTGAGAGAGAGAAATTGAAAAAGGAACAGAAAGATTTAATTACAAACAGCCAAATCAGCCTTGACATATTTAACTGGCCCGTGTCACATGACTGTGGAAGAAGTGAACACTTCAAACTAACATGTTGTTAACGTGTGATGATGCGAGGATAAAGAGATGAACAAAGAACGACAGGATGGAAACGTAGCGCTGTGTGGTGCCGAGAAAAAAGTGCCACGCAGCAGCAACACAAGTCACCTCTCATGACATTTAAACAACAACGTGACAGTTATAGGCTGACAAAAACAAGACGGTGCACAGACATCTAAGTCTCCAGCGCCACCTGTTGTCTGACAAAAGACTTGCAGGAGAGCAAAACATATCCAGGTATATGTTGCACCGTTATTAATCAATTAGTCTGCCAGAGGCAGAGGTGATTTATATTACTATAACAATTTATTATCTTTTATATTAAAAAAGACAAATAAAGGATTAGAAATAATCAGTATTATTAAAATTGTAACAAAAAGTATGGTCATCGTATCAAAGTGAAAAAGTTGTGGTACGGCTCATCCCTATCGGTGTCCCTACACTTCATACTATGACGATAGGTACCAGTCCGGCATCATTTCTGGACACTGGTGTGTTGATTAATTGTTTCATGTGCTGTCAAAGTCACGTGTGTCAAATCATAGGCTACATAACGGTGTTGTAGTACACGAGATCAGTTTTGGTCTTGAGACAACTTTTTGAAGGTCTCAGGATCATCAGCATTTTTATTCAGCCTGATTTCCCTCTCAGGCGAGGAGGACTCGAGTTTTATTTATAGGTCACGTCAAGACCAGACAACTCCAGGGGTATCATTAAACCGCCCGTGCGTTGTCTGGTTTATTTGCCCCATTCACACATGACAGGAGAAGAAGAAGCTGAGGCTGGCTGGGATGAAATGTCAGCCAGATCTTCTGTAATAACATTTGGCTACTTAAACCACAAAGAGTTTGCCCAAAAGAAAACACACAGTAGCCTCTAAATCCTGCAATGCAATGCTGACTGAGCAAGCTTGGACCACGCATCAGCCAAAGAGATTTGGCGTGTTTGAGCGTTAGCTACCTTAGTAGGCGAGACACCCACTGGTCTTGGTCTTGTTGTCTTATCTCAGCTTGATACTCTCTGGTCTTGGTCATGACTTGGTCTTGGGTTTAGGTGGTCTTGATTACAACACTGCTATGTATGTTAACTTATAACGTAACTCACAATCTTTTTCTAAAGCAAAGAAGATTTTGTGCCTGAACTTAACTTTAGGTGTGACTGTTTCGCAAAACTGGATAACACGAGGGAAAGATCAGAGTCAAACCTGAAAGATGTTGACTGTCGGTATGTGATGGGGTCCAAATTGCCTCCAGGGTCAAAGTAAGATGCTTTGAACACCAGACCTCCCTGCTAAGATATATTAATGTGATGCTATAACATCATGATTTTCAGGTGAGGATATTCTCCACATTTCTTTTCAAATCTTTGGTTCAGGCAGTTGGAATAAAACATAGTTTACTTCAAACATACAGAGCAGCAGGAAGTTGATGAAAGACATTTAAGTAAGAAACATACGGGGGCTTTGCAGAATGCAACTGCATCATTTTCTGCTTCTTATTTGAGTCTCTTGTGTGTGTGTTCAGCAGAGTTATTAATCACAGCACTGCTGTGTAGCTACTACACTTTATCACCCTTCAGCACACCCCGATTCCAGATGTGCCGAGCAGCACGCCGCTGTAACACCACGCTCGTTCAATTAATTGGTCCATACAGCACAAAGAACAAAATCAGGGATGTGTTTGCAGCTAACACAACACACAAAAGAGCATCAAAGCACAGATGGGTTCACTGTTCAACAGAACAATGATGATGATTTCCACACATTTTATTCATCTTTGACACCTTGTGAGTTTGAGAAGCATGAATCCAACTCTATGTCTTCAGCCTCCCTTGAATGAATGAGGCAGACGTCGCTTTAAATCCAAATCGCGGTCACTCAATCGCAATGCAGCACATGATGCACTCAGACACGAACCTCCAACCTCCGAGAAAGCAGAACAGTTTGAGTCGCACACAATGCAGATAAGCAGTGAAGGAACTAACAGTCCAAAGCTCGTTTAATAAATCATCAAAGCTGCATCGTCCACAGAAGCCAATATGACTGCTCGGTACAGCGCATAATTCAATACAGTATGAAAATATAGATGCCTGGAGGGTTACATAGAACCACCAGCCTAAATTCAATCTGCTACATTATAACAAATGAAAAGTACCACTGTTAAAATGTTCTTGGTACTTTGGCTGCCATCCATCTCGGGTTCAAAGGTGCGTTATACTTGGCAAACATAATTGGCAAAAACGGTGTTTGTGTATCGCAAACTGTGGAATCCTTCAGCAACTGTGGGTGAAGAATGGTTCCTCTCCTTCTGGTGATGTAACAGGAAATGAATACAACTTTATAGGCTGATCAATATGTTTGTTTTTTGTTTGTTTTTCTTTCCAGAGCTTGCAAATTTCATAAGCAGCCAACTTCTCATTTTCCCTGGAATGCTATCTTCATCCTGCAAGTGTACTAACCGAGGCTGGATGTGTGCACTGCCCTCTTCTTCCTCCCGCTTCTTCTTTGATACATAAAGGAAGAAAACAGCACTTTAAAATTAAACCTGACAGCCTTAACAAGTCAGCTAACTTAAGAGACGGCTATAAGGATATAACTTCAACTGACACTCACACATCCCCTGTAATGCTCCGTAATGCTAAGTCTATCTTGTTCCGTTAACTCCTCCGGATGAGCGCAGTAGACAAAATCAGACACCAGACAAATGTAGCACTCTAAGATAACGTGACCTAACGAGCCCACGGCGATGGTTTATGCAACACGCGGAGGATACAAATATTGATTTCTGCAGGGTGAAAAATGACCTCCACTCTGTGGCCGAATCCAATCCAGTTCTGGAAGTTACATTAAAATTCACTCTGGCAGCTAATCCGCTGAGAGTTCCTGTTCTATACTTAAAGTAGTCATTGGCTCACAAATGTGTATATCATGTAAATCATAAAAACAATAAACAAATAAAAGTAGAAAGGCAGTCACATTTTATTTCCTCTGGATGTGAAGATAAAAAAAAAATGCAGCTTAGCGCTGAATAAATGGATTAAGAACAAAGTAAAAGGTGCCATCAAACTTTGCAAACGCTGGCAGAAGCAGCATTTCATCTTTGACTATACGACCAGCAGACTGTTATTGTTCAATAAAAACTCACTGACACTTAAAGCCCCCAATGAATCAGGATACTGTCCATTAATAAGTTTAAATAACAGCTGATCTGTAGAGAAAGAACAGCAATGAACTCTTCAGGCCACAGACAGAAGGAAACAGAGAGGAAAGGACATCTAAAAAGATAAAAGCTTTAGTAATACTGTAAATTCTATGCAAAATGTACTATAAATATGCACTGTGAGTACTTTGCATGTTGTCTTTATGGCATGGATGGTCCCAGAGTAATTAGGTTCTCTATACTGTACAATCTGTTGTGGATTTTTAATTAAAAAGACTCTTTGGTGTGAAGTCACACATCTGTTGTAAGAAAGAAAGAAAGTCACTCAGTCAACTGGTACTATCACTCCCGTACCAATACAAACCAGGCACGTATATGCATGCACACACACACACACACACACACACAAAGTATCTTCATATGAACACAAAGACATAAATACTTATAAATACAACGCCAAAAAAATGTGCAAACACACACAGACACACCAGAAGATGAGTGTTTGCAATTCGCCATTATTCTGAGATTGCTGTTACTGTATCTGGAGTACATTCAACTTCCACATAAACACTATGTTAAGGACATATTATATTGAATTTAGTGTACAGAAGTTCAAGTAAAGCCAAGGCATGAAGTAAAAAAAAATCTATTGAGTATACACTGGAAGCGAGCACATCATGAAACAAAATAAATTGATCTATTTCATCTCTCATCGTCTTTTTCTGTTTGCTCTCTTTCCCTCGACTCTCATTCTGTGTTTTTATAAGATATCTGATTTCTTCTTTCTCTTTCGTGCTGGTAGAAATGAAAACTGGTGGTAATCTCAGAGCAAAAGGCTCAGTCTTTGCCGACACACACAGCCACAGATATACTCATGTATGTGTGCATCTGTCTTGTCCTGCATTTGTGATGTCTGCTTTTTGGGTACCCTTCTGTGTGAGTATGTACAAACAAGTGCGTTCTAGATTTGTGGATGTCTGATGCGTGCGTGTGTGTGTGTGTTTGTGTGTGTCGGGAATCTAGGCCACATCTTCAGATCTCGACACCAAAAGAGCATCACATTAGAATCCCAGAACAGCTCAGCAGCCAATAAGGAGCCGAGATGATGGCTTTAGCCCAGCCTCGTCCTGTGACATCACCGTGTCAGTCAAACATCAGGGCTGCACTGAAACCTTCATTTGCAGCACACAGAGAATGAGGAAGGTTCACTGATTCATGTGAAGTAGGACAGAACTGAACATGTGAACACATCTGACAGACACGTTGTTGGAGCACGTTCTGTAGGCCTTACCATTTTTATTTTATGTTTTTAATATTAATCTAGCCTTTCTATATGATCGCCTTTATTAAACCAGATAAATCAGTTGAGAACCAATTTACAATGACGACCTGGCCAAGTGGAGGCCTGTCGATACAAGACATTAAAACACAGATACAACTAAAGCAGGAAAACAATATAAGACAATCACAGTATATTCAGTATATCGTCGCTGTCCAATGAGAATCACATATGTCCAAAAATCATTTTTTTCCAGGAGGATGAAACATTTTTTTCCTCAGAATGTAATGAGACACATTTCGCACCAGAAATAAAAATCCATGTTTACACAGTCATTGGTGAACCGTTAATATTTTTAATGGATTTACGTGGACTGCGTGCAAACAACGTGCGGGTGGTTCCAAGCCTCGACTCCCCCCCGTGTAAACTATCAATAGCAAGGCTGTCCTACATGTTTCTACAGAGCACATTGCAATATCCATCCGTTGTTGGTAACTGCTTATCCTCATCACGGTCATGGTGGGGCTGGATTATTATTCTAGCTGACCTCGGGTGAGAGGTGGGGTACAAGTCACCATTCACACCTGCGGCCAATTTAGAGCACCGGGAGAGAACCCACGCAGACACAGGGAGAACATGCAAACTCGTGAGGTTTGAACCAGGAACCTTCTTGCTGTGTGTTGACAGTACTAACCACTGCACCGCTGTGCTGCCTTCACGTTGGACTAAACAAAGCTATTTACTACCTTAGATTGAAAACAGCATAATCCAGTTTAATGGCCATCTGACACTGATGAGATCACAGAGCTCGTCGTCTATCCTGGAATCGAAACTCAATACAACAACAGAGAGCTACGGGCTGTGTTCCAGAAGGCCATATTCAAAGGTAGGCACAGTGATCAGAAACTATCTCTTGTAATGAATTGGAAGGTAAAGGAAGGTGTCAAGTTTTAGCGTCTTTTGCAACTTGTTCCAGTCAGCAGCAAACTGGAATGAGTCCTCCTGAAATGATCTCCTCTCCTCTCCTCTCCTCTCCTCTCCTCTCCTCTCCTCTCCTGATGTAGAATGTGGAATGATGAAGAAGCCACTCAGTCTTATATAACTCATTAGACGGAAACAACACGAAATCTTAATTTAGGTTGGTCATTAGGTTGGGCTCTCCCTTCGGAAACATTCCTCCAAACTTATTTCTAAAGCTAAAGCAGGAGGTTTATATCGCAGTAAAAAGTATAAATGATACAGACTCTAATATGGGATGAAAATCTGAATGACCTCCAGCACCTTCCAGTACAACAGTGCCAACGAGATAAAATGGATTTACAACTTAATTACAGGCCAATTACAGTGAAATGTTCTTTCTTCTCAAATCTGTAAGCACAAAAAACAAACTTTAAACTTTATTCACAAAACCTCTGACTCTGCTGGCAAAACCTAACAATCGCCTCAAAACCATTTTATCTGTGTTCAAAACTAAACAGTGCTTTCATATCATGCACATGCACACCGCCAGCCAGCCAGTATGTGAAGTGACTACTGAGCACTTATTATACACTACATAAAAAAATACAAAACAGAGTGTTCAGGGCATGTAGATAAAGAGAAAAAAACAAAATTAAATTGAACAACGTGGCTCAACATGGCACGGAATATATCAGAGACAAGGGATTCCTCCAGCCCCTGGTTCCTTCTGTCAGGACAGAGAGCTTTGTCTACATCACAGCAACGTTCTCCCTTTGCCAGGCTACAAACAAAAAAAAAACCCTCTGATGTGCTGATCTAGTCTTGACAAAAACCTCCACGCTTGAGTCAATACGAGCCAAGTCCATTACCTGTGGGAGATTTTTCCCGGTATATGTTTTCCGGTCAGGAGAAAACTCTTCCATTAGGTTGAGACAAACACGTATGAACCACTCGTGTATCCAGATTCTACTCTGTTCTGTTCGTTTAACATCATTAGAATCAAGTGTGAATAATTTGGAGTTGTTGTGTGGAAATGGTGACAGCTCTGGTAGCTGTGTTCATCTTCTTTTTAACGAGTGAGAATTTCACCAAAGAGCGAATGATTCGATAAATGGATTTCGTGCACTGTGCATTCGATTCAGAGAATGACGTTTGGTGAAAAACTGCAAACGATTTTCATTTCAAGTATTCATCTCCCCCCCCTGCGGTCCCGCTGGGAGTAGCTGCACAGTAAAAGCAAGGTTAAAGAGGTCTAAGTGAGCCATTAAGAGGTGAAGTCGCAGTATTCAGATGGGAGAGGAGGAGGCAGGGGGTGATGGAGGCATAATGGACAGAAAAGGGTGAGAGCAAAAAGGAAGTGGAGTCTGAGGAGAGCTTGTGGGTGTGTGTGTGTGGGTGTGTGTGTTGATATGGAAGTTAGAGAATCCCAAAGCTGCTTGGGTTGGCATTCTTCATTTCTTTATTGCAGAGGGGAAGAGAGGAAAATGTGTTTTTTGTCTCAGACGCTGTGATACAGCCAAAAACTCAATGACAAAATGTGTTTGTTGTCACCTTTATAAGAAACATTCACGTGTCCATTCATGATCTGATCTGTCCCCACTATGATTAAGGCTTGGTTATACATTGGAAAAATATCGTGATTATAGGAATCACTTACAGTCATTAGGAAACAATGGTTTTCTGACCTTGTCTCTACAAGGTTTTGTGGCTCTGCCATGCAATCTCTGCCTGCATTACTGACAGACAAATGTCATAAATCACAAGGCCACAAGAGGTCAGGTAAACATCCAAGACCCAGACCTATAGCTCAGAAAAAAATGTGACATCCAAGATCCGTTATAAGAGTTAGAGTGTGTTAATCCTTTGAAAGAGCTGGGACCAGATCAACCTGACCTCATATTCAGACAGCAGACTAGCCCTGTTAGCCAACTTCCCATGCTTGCTTTTTAAAACAATGGAGACAGATTGAGCATGGACAGTCACAGTAGTGATGGATAGGAAACCGCTGTCTGAGAAAGTAAGGAAACATGAGAACCAAACACACTTTGATAATTCTGTGAGGCTAACCAAAAACTAACAAGAGTGAACATCACTATGCACTTTAGATGACGGTGAGGAAACACAATGAGGAAGACGATGAAAACACAGGCACATTTTATCCAAAACAATCACTTGAAGCTGTGAGAAGACTTCTTCTTGGACAACCCTGGCATTTTTTAGAGCACTGTTGGATTTTAATGCCTCCCAGTTATACTGAAGAGAGACAGCTGATTGTTGAGGCACATCAAATACAGACATAAATGTTTTTTTTAAAGGTAAAGTGGTTTTTAAAAGCACGTTAAAGACAGTACACAATGAGCTGTTTGACTGGATGCTGTCAGTGCTAAAGGATTACATGCACAAGTAAAGAGCGTAGATTTTATCGCTCCATCAGACGAGATGATTATATTCAAGCATGTGCTGCTCTAACATGTTTTCCATGATGCAGTGTTTATAATTCAGCATGTTGTACAGTATTAATGTTTGCGGATGTGTTGTATGGCTTCCAGTGTTTACATCCTTACAGCTCAAAGCACTTGACCCCAAGTTTTTGTCCATTAAGTGTCTGAATAGCAAAAACTTAAGATCATTATTCCTAATTCCTGTCCCTTCCTGTTTACTTACTTTGAGCCTTACTTTCCTATTCTGAGATTAAAATCCTTCTTATAGACATTTTAATAACATTTTCTATTACATGTTTTATATTGAACTGAATTCGCCTGCGTGGATGACTAAAATAAGATGCAGATGCCCTGATGTTGTGTTATTTATTGTTTTATGTCATGTTGGAATAAAAACGTTAAATATTTTAATCATACTGAGATGTTTGTTAAAATGGATTGGACATGGCACAGCCCTACAGAGAAAATGTTGGTAACCAGATCCTCATCTCTGCCTGAGGCTTGCTGCTTGAGGCCACTAGCCACTAGCATAACACACTCGAATCAACTAGTAATGTGCAGTTGGCAACAGTTTTGACACTTGAAGCAAAATGCTACACGTCACTTTTGCAACTCTCAATGACAATATATACAAAGACAAAACACAGCAATTTGCTATAATACTTTGAAAGTATCTACACATGGTTGGCTTTAAATTCCAAATCAAACAGTCTGTAAAACAAAGCAGCAGAATGAAATCATGCAGACAGAATAAACCAAAACAAACAGAGGAGGACAAACACTATATGAGTTACACTGTTGACTAACACAGATGTGCAGGCAAGCAAGTATTACAAAGCGGATATGGAAATATGAATACAAACAGATCTAGACAGACGAATGTAACTTGATTTCTCTCCCTCTTTCAATCAATTCCTTCCTCCTGTCTCTTCTTTATCTCTCGTCTGTCTGTTTAACTTCTTCCCTTTCATTTCCTTATCTACTTTCCTCTCTTCTTCTTCACTATTTGTTCCTCTCAGTCCTTCCCCTCTTTATTGTTTGTCTTCCTTCCAATTCCCATTATCCTCCTTCCTTCTCCTTTCCACTCACCCCTAATCCTCCCCCCTCCATTCTCTTCACATTTCCTTGCCATTTAATTAAACATCTGATGCAACTGAAAGCAACAGCACCCACTGCTGCTTCATTCCCACAATGCAACAAAAAGACCACCAACACTCCCTAGACCTGTAATGCTACAGAAAGAAGGCGGCAGCTGCTTTGTTGTTCCCACAGCGGGCAGTGCAGCAATAACACTATAATTCATATTTTAACTTTCCCACTGTGTCTGAGACTGTTTTCCTCCGAGTGGAGCTGCATAAACAGAGCTGAGGGACTTCAGCCGCTCCCACCGCACGGCAATTTAAAAAACATATTATCTCATAAGTGATATTTAGCATGCAGAGAGGGTTTGCAATAGAAGCACAGAAATAAATAAACCATAAGACAAGATATGCAGGATCTCATATAAATTATAAACACATAATAATGTGGTGGTGCTGGTAGTCCATGATCTCCACCTGAACAGCGCTCAGTTTCAGTGATATTTCAGGCTGGCTGTGGATGAATCTTTATAGTACAGTGACTTCTAATAGAGCTGATGGTATTTGACCCATTTCGGATGTATCACCTACATCTGGACTTGCAAGTTCTGTTACACTTCAACTTTTGTTCCTCGGCTTTTCCTTTCTATCAGTTATGATACCGCTGTACTCCCAACAGTAATAGCTGAAATCTCAGAAGCACATTTACTAAAAATAGGCCCAACGGGGCAAGAAGAAGAGCAACACAACCAGTGAGAACGGTCGTAAACAAAACCCCAGGTTGGTCAGAGTTATTTGGAAGGGAGGACAAAGTCTTACTCAGTCTGCCGTGCACATCCACCACAGTTTATTGGTTAAACTTTGACCTTGCTGTTACGACTTTGCAGTATGGTATTTTAAGTTTTAAGAACTTGTGTTTGTTGGCAATATTGTTGGTTCCCAGAAACCGGCATTACTTCTGTAAATACAATGTTATGTAACCGAAATAGCTCCTAAAATAAAACAGCAGCAGCAGGTTGCGGTAAACCAGTTTTCTTTTAAACATGGTTAACTTGTTTTCCATCCATACAACTGTACATTTTCTGAAACCACTTATCCTTGTCAGGGTTGCTTGCGGTTGGAGGCTGGTTAATTTGTTTTGAGAGCCTTAAAACAACCGCTGATTCTCTTTTTCTGAGAAGAAACATAGAAGCTGAGTTAAAAACAACAGAAAACAATTAACCAGTGGACAAACATAGAGCTGGTATTGTACTACTGCGAAAAGTCTGAAGAAAAGGGGTTGTGATGGATGTGTGACCAAGACCAGAGATGAAGGTTTGTTGTTTTCCGTAAAGTTATGTCAAAAGGTACTGTGTAAAAAGTGTAAAAAAGGTACTGTTGGGGTTCTAAAATTCCATCTCACAAGCTTTTACAGATGTCTGGACCAAAACTGACCTATCAAACAGAGAAAAGGGACGTGCCAGTTGAGGCCACTGTGGACACTTCACTACTATTAAAACCATATTTCAAGAGTTTGACTTTTTCACCAAAAGCTGCAATAAAAGTTAACTTCTTTTTGTGTTGTGTTCAGTGCTCAGCGTAACAGTGTGTCCTTTCCACTAAAAAACAACCAGATAAAGAAATCAAAGAGAGACTCCCAGGGGACGCACAGCCTGTAACGGCAGGCTTCTACATGAGAGGAACTGCTGGAGGGCAATTTCCCTAAATTTGACGGCACACATGGTGAGCCATCCAACTCCAACTTCAGCACAATCTTTCTCTTAAGTTTCATAATTTGTATGGAGAATGAATCCATGCAACTATCTGTGCTATTTGTACCAACCGCTTGCCATTCAAATCATGACAGAGAAGAGAGATGAAGAGAGAGAAGGACGGAGTTTTTGAATTTTTCACCTCCCACGCTCCTTGAGAGTACAAAGAAAATGACTTCTGTTCCAACAAAATAGTGAAAAGTAGTAGATTTAACTAAACAGTGCTTCTTTTTAAGAGCTGTCAGTGATTCAATTAATTTGGGTGGCGACGTGATGAAACACTTTCAGATCCTGGATTCACATTTTAAAGTTAATCAATGATTCACATTTTTTTTCCCTGAAAGAACTCTTCAAGTTGGTGCCTGAAGACTTGAACATATTTTATTTGACAAAACTGAATTCTCTGTTAAGTGGAAATCTTTAAAACCATGACAGATTCATGTCAGGAGACTGCCTATTTCATATTGCACTTTGTATCCTGTTTTATTGCCTCCAATATTCTTCTGAAGTCAATCCAACAGTCAAAATGTTGAAATTCATGCCCAACCCTGGAAGCAATGAAGAACTGATGGACTGTAAATGGGAAGGAAAATGATCTTTACAGGGATGTGACCTGGCCTGGATCAGAGGTTGAAGATGCTTGACTGAACGGTCAACAAACTTTTTATTGCCACAATCATGGGCGAAGAAAAATGGGACCATAGTTTAAATGTTTTTACTTTACCAATAACAAGTAATGTTTGGTGATTTTGGCAGATCGCTGCCATCGCTTGCAAGTCGGAAGCAGGGAAAGTGTCATTGCTGGACCGGGAGGTGAAAAGAAGTTGACTGTGATGTAAGCTGAACGGGAATTGCCATATCAGACTGGCATAAAAGAAAGAACAAAATATATATTAATTATAAAGTAAGACAAAGCACCTTTTAAAGAAGCTTGTTTTAATTTTATATTGAACATGAATCAGTTGCTGTGATGGTGACTGGATGCACTTCTCCTGATGCCCTGAACTGATCTGAGCACAATTCTGCAAAAGAGATGCCTGTGATTCATAAAATCTGAGAACTAGGACAGAGGAAAATTAGATTTTGAATATCATAATAAAAGTTGGTAGGAATAAACATCTTCACCTCTATACTGAGACTGTTGGCATTTTGTTGTGTGGCTGCGAGACAAAGGCTGAGTGACACATGGCAAAAATGCTGAGGCACACAGTGACAGTGACACATGAAGGCATGTGTTTGAATAAACCTCCTGCAGTCATTTTACCCACCTTTTTATGTTTTATTAATGCGGCTCTTGAAATCTGTAACTTACAGTATAAAGTCAGACGGCTCATTTTAAATTTATGCTGCAGTACTTATTTATATTGTCTCACTTTGATCACTGTCTGGCACTGTTTACTTGCTTGTTCCAGTGAAACAGTCCTGTACGGGATAAAACAACACATACAGGATATCTAAAACTTTTTAGTCTCTTTGTGGTGACTCACTTACAAGCAGTAACAGTAACATCACATCTTACCCAACACATTCATTCAAAGTCAAAAAATAACTTTTCACACGCTTGCTTCCAAAACAAAACAGTTCAATGAATTCAACAGTTAAAATATATTAGTGGTTGCTAATAACCTGATCACTTAGATACTAAAATAATGATGCGAAATCACCGGTGTTAACAAGAACTTTTTCTTTTACAAACAGAAAAAAAGTGAGGCATGACTGAACTCTGCACGTCCTCACAGAAGTCATGTCATTCTGCAACTTTCAGGAGCTTCATGCATTGATTTTTTTTGAGCTCATAAAAAATTTACGCACAGCTCAAAAAAATAACTTTTCAACTTTCCTACGCTTGAAAAATCTGCTTACCTACTGGGGAAATGTGAATCTGTCCCTTTTGTGTGGGAGATCAGTTCCGTTATTGCAATTTCCACTATACAAGCTATACAATAACTGCTAGTCATAGGTCTGTGAATGCAGACTGCATTGGATTTATTATATTTTCACAGATTTCTCAGAGGATCTACATAAATATCCTCGCCTTATCACCAACTTTCATAAAAGTTGTTGCCATTCCCAAACCAAAAAAAAACATTCAGTGTCAGTGCAACTTTTATAAATAAATCCGACCTAAATAAAAACAGTACAAGTGAAATAATAAAATATGGGCTTCGATCCATACAAGAAAGTCGAGAGTGATGCAAGAAGCAAGAACTTTCCTGAACACTGACAGCACAAGCAGATGCAAAGGCTGTAAAACAACACATGATGATTCTTATACTCCAAATAGCATCAAGAAAAAAGAGACGAAGAGAAAGAGAGGGAGCGGTTTTTTATTATTATTTAATTTACTCTTCCCACCAATGGCAGAACACACTTTGACACTGTTCTCCCCCCCGGAAATCAAGGTTTGAACAGAAAGTACACGTTTCCAAATCGAGCACTTCCTGTCTCCTCTGCTGCCCTGCTGATCTCCGTCTATGTTCTATGTTCTATGATCTCTACTCTATGTTTCATGTGTTCATAGGTGCGTCTGTGTCTGCATCCTGTGTGCATGTATGTGCATTGGGATACATGGACAGTGTTGGACATGGACATCGAAAGTGTTACAGTATCACTGTATGCTTGTGTCTAAATCTTCCAATTGTCTGACTTGTCAAGCTGCCAGGTAGTTCAAACTCAGGATGGACAGCTCGCCAAGATGATTGATGGGGGTGGAGAGAGCCAGACAAATTGAGACAGGGTGAGGGTGGAACTCAAGGTGAAAAGGTGCACACTAACATAATTCTAGCAGGCGATTTCTAAAAGTTGATTAAACTGATTCGATCAGGATTTGAGGGCACTGAGGGCACACACAGAACACCGTCACCTCACAGCAAGAAGGTTCGGTGTGGTTCGGTTCGGTTCTCTTTCTGTGTGGAGTCCCCGTGTCTGTGCAGGTTCTCTCCAACTACTCTGGCTCACACCCACAGTCCAAAGACATGAAGGTTAATTGGTTAATTGTTGACTCTAAATTGCCCGTAGGTGTGAATGTGAGCATGGATGGTTGCTGTCTGTCAGCTCTGTGATGAACTGGCAATGCTCAGTGCCAGCTGGGATAGGCTCTAGCCCCCACGCAACCCTGTTAAGGTTAAGCGGATACAGAAAATGGCTGAATGGATGTTTTGAAGCATAGAAGCTGCAGTTGAAAGTGTTTGGTTTGTTTTAACCATAAAAGCAAGTGTTCCCTAAAATTAATAGCTTTAAGTAGCCAAACCTTTTCAGTTTAGTCTGCAAGATTATTGAAAAGACTTGGAAAACAAATTATTTATCACAATATGCATATTTTTATAGTGTGGACATTCAGAGAAGAGCACATTGAACAACTGAGAAAAAGGAGAGGATCCTGAACAACTACTTTACAAATGGACTGCATTTGTAAAGCAATTTTCAGCTTCAGTACAAAAAGCTTTACATTGCCTCCATGCGCACATAACACTTATACGCCAAACTCGCTGGCCTACTCATGTAGAATAATTTGGAATTCAGTTTTTTGCTCAAGGACACTTTGTGGACAGGAGGAGCTCTCCCATCCGAGCCCCAGGTAGACGATGGTCAGCGTCACATTGGCAACAAGGATTGTAAACCCTGCAGAGAGACCTAGAGGAGAGCCAGCTTTGTATGAGGTGAATGATGCACTGTCCAGATGGACTGTTTTATAAAATATGTTATAAAAGGCAAACACGAGACAACTGTCAACTGCCTGTGACACCCAAACCATAGCTTTTAAGCAACAGTGATGGAGTTCTCATCTGAGTTATTCTGGAAAGCACTGACAATCAAGTGGGTGTTGTTGCAGAGCCAGATTTTGCAACGGGCACCCATCAAGACGTCTGTATTTATTCCAACTCTTATCTACAGCAGCACCTCCCCTCTCTGTCACTATAGGCAGCCATGCATGGCTCAACTCCATCAGCTCCTGCACAGGAGGTGAAATGAATCGACCTTTCCAGTCAGATGTTTCAGATGAGAAGCAAATTGCCAATTTTACTGACACATCAAATGAGAGAGGTCAGACTCTATTAAGGAAAGCAGATGGCAGATCTCCAATCTCCCAAATTGTGCACAACAAATAATGTGTTCTCTCGTGGAAAGTGTTTTTTAAAAACACTCAAATGGTGTTACTGAAGCACAGAGTGAATTACAGGCGTCAGACCTACTCCCCAAATGTTTTCAGTGATATGACGCTTCCAGGTATTGATCAAATGTGGTCCAGTTGTTAATTCTCATGCCTGTGGGAGTCACTGGGTAGTGGTGCACGGCTTGCTTATCTCGATTCTATCATGTGTGCCTGCCAGCCAATCGACCTCTTGACCCAGACGTTTCTGAGTGGAAGCAAATTGCCAATTTTCTTGTCAGAGCCTGCTGAGTTGGCTTGACTTGTTATAAGTAGATAGCTGCTCTCTCTCTCTCTCTCCCTGCAAGCTGCCCGCAATCACTGTTCAACCTCCAAAGTGTGTATCAGCCATGTCAAGTAAGTGGTCATTCTGTCAGACAGCTAACAGTTTAACGCAAGCGTTTAATCAAAGGAGAATGCAAACATCGAGCAGAGTTAAAGCCACTGATGTTGATTATATAACATCACGCTGAGGCTTGAAGCTTAAAAAAAGCAGATTTAATTTTACAGCATCAAATAGATACATTCTGATTATTTTCTTAATTATTTGATAGGATAGTTAATCTCACTAAATCCGTGTCAAAGTTATTCTAATAGTATATATTTTCATTTTCCATTAATTTAATTCCTATTTTTGTCATTGCCCTTTTCCCCATATGAAGTAATTATCTTTGCAATACAATAATTAATTCAAAACTAATTTAAAACTTGGCAGTGATGGTATTGCTGTGGAAGACAATGATCCAAAACCAATGTTCTGTTTGGAGTTGTTGTATGATATACAGCAAAAAAATCCACTGGGTGTGTTCCAACACATTCTCATCCCAGGTCGTCAAATACGAACAATCCTTTGTCTAGCCCTTTTAACACATAGGGAACATTACAATAACATGGTCAGTTTGGTCACATTTATGTAACAAAACTACTCGGTTAGGGTTTAGGAAAGATCATGACCTGGGCTTACGTGCAATACTGTGGCAATAAGTGATGCAAATTGCGTAAGCATATGCAACTTTTGGCTGCATATCTATCAGTGACAAGGCTGTGTTTGTACCAACCTTCAAATGTAGGATGGGTTACATTGGAGTCCATGTAGGCCTGATCTCAAAAGGGATGCTAAAGGGTAACTTGTGTTTCTGCATAACATGACATCAGTATTAAACACCCTGAGAATAAGAATGGGCGTGTTAGTTCCCTGTCACAACATGTGAAAACATTCATTAATGCATCCTTGTGAAATGGGTGGTGCGGGAAGCTAATATGCTCTTGGTCACTAACTAGGTCGAAAGCATTCTCAGTACTCTTTGCACTTTGGGTGCAAAGTTCTCATTCACCATAAGAACTTTGCATTTGGCTCCAAACATCTAGCTTAAAGGTTTCTCCCAGCAATCTTTGTTGCGTATTTCCATTGACTATGCTAAATTCAGACAATCCAGACTTTTAAACAAAAGTCACACAGACTCAAAAGTAGTTTTTTAAGAGTGTTGGCAACCTGCTTCCCCGTGAGATTAGAAATTTGTGACACAAACACATCAGTCTAAGTTTGATGGACTCTCTGACGGATGGAGTCATGATGGATGCTCTCTGCTGCAATTTGCCTCCTCTGGTGTTCAGAGTGAAGTCATTCCTCATCCCCAAAACTGAGGAAGTATTTCACGTCAGGGTGTCTCAAAGTGTCCCTTCAGGAGTTGCCTGCAGGGAGGCTGGTTTTATAGATGTCAGCATTTGTCTCTGCACTCGTACTAAAACCTTGTCATTTGGAGTTGTTTTACTGTAGTAGATTTATATTTTGGCCTCACTCCTGAGGATCATGACTGAGACACCATTCCCCAAATGCTACATAACTGCTCCAGTTTTGTTTTGTCTGGAATGACCTCCCTTAATCAAAAATAGAGAAATCAAGCGTTATCAGATGAAGCTTTGCAGAGGTACAATAAATAATACTCAACTTTTTGGGGAGCTAATTCTCATGGCACTAAGGGTTGCTGTAGGGTCAAGAACTTGGGTGGTTATAATATTGATTCACGTCGAGCTGGATAACAAATGAAACAAGCTGAAGAAAGCAAACCACTGTAATAATCTCTAGACAGGTCAGGACGGGCTTCAGAGGAGATTTCACACTGAAAACAACACAACATAGTTACAGTTTCTTACAGTACGAGTTCTGACTTAAATCAAGTGCAAAACTGGGATGATTTTCACTTTCTACAGTCACCAAAATGAGATGCAGTTGCAAAACACACAGAAAAGGAACTTTTGTGAGATCAATTGCGCTGCATGGAGGAGATGGGAATATGTGAAACAGTGGGGCGAGAGAGATTTGAGGTACAGTATGTCTTGCTTAGATGAGTTATGGTAGATAACTGTACCAGGGAGAAACAAGACAGACAGGACGGAGTTCTCAAATGGTGAAACCCTGCTTATGAGATTTGGACTTCTATATGGAGAAACCTCTCTGGGCCAGTGTCAGCAGTGTCAGACAGTTTGGAGGCAACAAGTAATCCATCATATATGACAAAACATGTAGTTTCTCATTGTACATTGTCTAACACTAAGTATTATCTGATCCTGGAGCTCTATCAGGGTGAGTGCCTTCCAAAACTATTACAAATGACCGTTTTACAAACACTATTCATATGACTGTTTTGATCTGCCAACGCTGCAATTAAGGTGTGATTTTTAAACACAAATACATCTTCATTGAGGTCTTACTCTTAGTACTGCAGTGCAAACATGGGTCTCCAATACTGAGGTCACATATCTTGTTTACCCAACCCTTTACCATAGAAGGTTAACACAGATAACAGTGATTATTCACACAGGTAATCGTACAGAGAACTGGACCTGGAAAGCACAAAGCACTAACCACTCCCAACAAGGACATCTTGTTTGTCCCAAATTGCCTCCAAAACATGGATGGAAGTAAATGAGGCCTGTAATTGCCACCACTTGTTTAGAACGCTGTGTTTAGAACAACTGAGACATAAAATTTGACATGTTTTTGTTTTGTTTTTTGTTTTTTTGTTTGAAAACATGAACTAATGATCAACACTAAACTGATGACAGCATTATCTTCTTAAATAAGATTTAAATAAGATGCCCAAAACAAAATAGTAAAGTACCTGCAGATAATGGCCCAACAACAGTATTTGTGGTATATATAAAAGATACGTGTCCATGTGTTGTTACTTTTGAAGTAATAATGTCGTTTTCTCTCCTGTATTTATGATTTAAAAGCAGGTTAGCTCCTATTTTTTGTTCCTTTTCTTTTTTCATCTGTGAAACAAGTTTTTTTGTTGTTGTTTTCTCAGGATCATGTGTTTGTTGTTTTCATACTTATTTTACTTACTTTAGTTTTAATTTTTCCATGCACAAAGTATCTGTGTTAGCAGGTTATATAACTGTCATGTCTTTCTTTTGGCTAGACACATATTTTAATCAGCTTTTAAAACTCCTGGAAGTAAACACGATTCTTTTTCTCCATCTGTTTCAAAGATGAAAAACTAAATTAATATTTTGTATTAAACAGAAGTACATATTTCTTGTTACAGTACAATTCACTGTGTTTTCTTCAAGCAACAAGCAAAGTAGCAACAGTAACAGCAGTGGCAGGATAAATGACACATGGAGCTTCAGTCAGTGATAGCAGGCTAGAAGGCTCTAGTGCTGGAAGAAGAGAGAAGGAATGAAACATCCACCCACGCACACACGACTGTAGTATCACCCAGAGAGAGATTGAGGGCAAAGTATATGAGGGTGACAGAGACAGTAAAGGTAGTAGCAGAGCGACAGGAGGGAGAGAAAGAGAAGACCAAAGGAGCGAGATAGAAGGAGGACTGGGGGTGGAGAGATGAGAGAGCAAAAAGAAAAGGAGGATTTAACACCTAAATTTAGCTGCTAAATGTGTCTCATGAGCGCACACACAGACAAACACAGTGGCCATAACATCTGATATTCAGGGTTGAATACCAGACGGATTTTCCTATTTTAAAGCCACTGAGGCATTTCTCATCATATCCACAAGACGTGATGCATCGCTCCTATCATTGTGTTTGAACTGTGGAAACCTGGTGTGGATGTTCTGGAAAGAAACACACACTATGCCAGGAGATCAGGAGACACTAAAGAATGAACTCTAATCACAAACACTGGATGGAAAGTGATGACCTTGCTATTTTCTTTTGCATCCATAATTCAACAGAGATTTCTTTCTATGCTCACAAAATTTTGCCAGACGTTGCAACAAATGAGCTTCATTTCCTCATCGTCTTTATTGTCTTTGCCTGAGAAATTATCATATTCTCACTCAGTTTAAATGATGTGAGTTTGCTCACGAGCCACAACACCATAAAAGACTCAGACTTCACGAGTTATCAGTGTCTGCTAGGTAAAGTTATACATTTAAGGCTTGAGTAAAGTCTAACAAATCCAGAAAAGATTGGCCATGACGAACAAAAGGATATTTAAACATAAATAAACACACAGAATATATCAGGTTGTTTGTATCTTCATAACCACTGTCATCTCACACTGTGCTATTTTCTGACTGAAAAGATAAAGTGGTCAGTCTAATTTCAGATGTGAGATAAGTAAGAAGATATGATGAGCTTTGTTGATCCCCGAGGCAAAACTGGGTCACTCCAGCTGCAAATAATAGCCCTTGAAAATAAATAAACTAAAACATGTATAAAACTAAAGATGCAGCATCCCGACCACACTAATAAATGTGTCCTGTTACAGAATACCAAGTAACTGGTATTTCTGTGATTTAGCGCCCCGAGTTTTAAAGTTCAATACCGATATTGCAAATATGGACAGTCAGCCATGTGCCTTTTGTTATGATTATATTACTTATGATAAAAACTAGCGAGCAACAACTTTGCAACACAAGACATAGCAGCATTTATTTTCACACAGTCTTGCCAGGTCATTTTCTCCTTTTCTCTTCCTAACCCCCATCCATCAACATCCTCTTCACCTCTGCCATTATGTCCAAAGAAGCTGCTGAACCCGGTTACATTACACCAACCAGGCAAAAGTCCAGGCACCACATCCCACACCCTGAAAACAAGCCAGAAAACCTCTTCTTCCCAGTCATCCAATCTGCCGGTGGTACAAACACTACCACTCACGATCTGGCCAGCCAGCAAACAACTGTCGGAACAACAACAAACTGAGCTAACATTGACTAAAGGCAGCTACACTTTGCAGCAGTTTGCTTTACTGTCCATCAGGAAACTCTGTAAATCACAGAAAGTTGATGGTGAAGGGTCTTTCACTTAATTTCTTCAATATCTTCAGTAATGTCTGACAATATGCACTCCGACCATTTGTTGATTGGAGCACATTAGTGCTTTAATATATTAATTTTGTTCTACTGAACAATACCAAATTAATAAAGCACCAATATGTGATTGAAAAAAAAAATGCATAAAAACAAACTCCAGCTGTGGCCACTGAGAACATTTCTCCTGCAATTTTCTGCCTGTTTTTGAAACACTACACTTCACTTTCTCAGTGTTCAGTGTTCAAACAAAGAGCAAAATCAGTGTCACTGTGCTGATTCTATTTGAAAGGAAAATCTTTTATCTAACCTTCCAACCAACAATGGAAAATAACCGACTAACCTTCGATCCATAGTAGATTTAGAATCAAATACTGACCCTCTTTCTGCTGGTTTTCTGGGGCTGGGGTTAATGTTAGATCTGCACTTAAGCAGCCAAGTCAAATTGTCATCTGCTGCTGTGGTTTGTCGTCTTGTGACCCACACTTTTATGCCTCTGTTCATCTGTGATTGCAAACATCAGACCATAAGTAAAAGTGTGCATCCTTCTCATAGATCAGTTATACAATTGTAGGCCGCCTCACAGCGTCTCTCCTGCCAGGCTGCTGACATCTCTGTCAGCTGAACACTCACACTCACACCGGGCGGCAGTAGAGGAGGATGTACCAGTGTCTGGTTCAAAAGTACTTTACTAACATTCAACACTGAGAGCTGAGAGCACCGGAGCAGCCAACAGACACGATCACGCTGACCTGCCTCCCACTTCCCTCTGTTTCCATCACCTTTCTCTATTTTCACAAAGGTTAGTTTTGTAATTTGGTAACTTTGAGACCTGACTCAGTTTGTAAAGTTTACTGCCGTGCTTTTCCTCCTGCACTGCTTTGTGTATAATGAGAGCTGAATGGGAATTCTCCATTAGTTTCTGCTGCTGTATAGCTGCCGTTAGCTCAGTTTGTTAGCAGGGCTGCCCAGACTGTGAGCGCAGAGCACTAGAAAAGTGTCAGTGTTTGTACCACAGGCATTTTGGACCACTGGGAAGAGGAAGGCCCAGGGTGCAGGCCATGGCTAGTGGGTTGCGATGTTGGTGTCATGCTAGAACAGGAGCTGGCAGAGCAACCAGGCTTAGCAGCCTCTATGGACATAATGTCAAAGGCAAAAAGACAGAAAGTGACGTTGGCAGAGGAAGCTAAGAAAACGATAATGACCGAGCTAGAAGACAGTTTGAGTTTTTTCCCCTGTAGTGTCTCCGCTTAAGCAACGAGTACAGTGTCAACTGTTATGAAACCTGTGTAGACAACTGTACTGATTAAAATAGCCTTCATGCTTCAGGAGCCCCCAGGACATCATATTTAACTAATACAAGTTTAATGTTTTTCAGAAAGAAAATCAAGTGTATCTTTGTTTACTGAACTGCAGCTAGTGCGGTCACACAATCCAATTATAAATAATTGGCATATGCCTAAAGGTAAATGCTAAAACAGTGTTACAGAAAGGACAAGTTTAGAAAAGTGAAAAAGTCAGCAAGCTGACTAACTGCACAGCACTAAAGCTACTAAGCTACTGATCGTACCAGAGTAAGTAAGACTGTGCAGACAAATAGATCATGATGTGTATATTTACTTCAGGCAGTGTGCTATGGTGGCTATCAGCATGATGTTATTTACCCATTTAGAGCAGGTTTCTAATGTCACATTTCATTACCTTGCCTTGTTGGGTGCCTTCTCTTTGCTGTGATCTGTTTTTTCTTTACTGACATATTCAATTATCTCCCATCTCTGTTGCTCTTTTGATGCTGATGTAGCCATTTAGCTAGCTGTGGATGTTGCTCAACCTCCTCAGCCTTTGTGAGCAGCTTTCAACAGGCTGATTTTATTTTTTCCCTCCCCATCAGCACTATGTTTGATGTGCTACCACTCATTTTTTCCAGTCAACAGGTCTTTCACCCACTTCAGTTGCTGTAAACAAGCCAGGGACCTAACTCCACAGCGACAGCAAATTCATCCCTAAACTCACCTGCCAGATTCATTATTTTTTTAACAATTGATAAGACAGTTAGAACGGAAATGGAAATGGCAGTTGCTTGCTGCCAATGTGGCCGTTAGAGCAGGAAAACACAGCAGCCGCTGCCAAATGGTCATAGGCGTTTGTCTTGCGGTTAAAAATAATTTCCCACTGTCACAGGAGGTTGGCTGCTGCTGTTTTCGAGATATATTTTTATCAGCCTAAAGCCTTTAGAACTTTTGCATTTAAATCTGTGAGAAAGTGAGACACCTTTCTCCAACCACAAACAGATCATATGGAGGGGGCAGCAATGGGAAGAATGATGTAAAAAAGTTTGTAGGAAGTTATAGTGTGATGATTGGTGGAAGCAAGCAGACCAACGTTACTTTAGCCACGATCATCTTCAGCTTTTCAGCAGAATAAAATGTTACTTTGCCTTATTTAGTCTCTTATACTTTTTTTTAAGGTTAACCCCTGGATCCCAGGTTTCTGTGACAATGTTTTGGCCCGTACTCCACACGGCTTCATATCCAACCAGGAGTCTTCCAAAAGCATTTTGCCTGCCGGGCTTCATTAACTTGCTCAGATATGGTGATTTCTCCTTGGTCTATGTGCTTCTATTATAAGTAAATAGGCCATGAGTTAGGTCTGTTTTCATGATCTTCAGTCTGCACTGGGTGTTTTATTTTGAAAATTGACTGGATTTTGTATCAGGTCTCTGTGTCTGACTTCCGTCCGTCAAAAACACAATAGTCAGGTATTCTCAATGGAGCAGAGCGGAGAGCCATCAAAAACATCGTCTAGAACGTCCGTGATGAGCTCCGGTAGCTGTGGTGCAGCCGAAACGTGCCACAGCTCTGCCCGGTGGGATTGAGCCATAAATAGTAAAGGCAAACAGAGAACTGCATACTGTTTGCACCTCAACCTCATGCAACAAGCTCAGGCTAATCCAACTGCTCTATATAGAAAACCACTGAAGTGAGAATTGTCTACGTTCAAAATCAAACTCACCTGGCCAGAAAAATGTCTATGTTATCTCAAGGGGACCGTGCATTCTTCTGCAGTCTGAATTTGTGATTTAGGCTGAACTAAATGGAAGCTTTTCTATTTTACCTTATGTTGTTCTTGATACGCTGCAGGATATCTTAGAGGTTAAGTGAAAAGGTGACAAAGTGCCAGTTAAATGCCTTTCTGTAGCACCCCGAACATGCCTAAACTCTGAAATGCACTGTGGGGTTTTGTTTATCCACACTCCAGTAAAGGTGAAAGTTTGACTGTTGGAGCAGCATTCAGCTGTTGGCTGTTGGTAATTTCCCACCTCGATCACATATCTAGTTTGCATTATGTGCATGGGGCTGCTGCAGGATTTCAGCTGGAGTTTCATTGTGGAACTGATCATTTCACTGTGTGAGGCACAATTATAAGATGCAGATTTGAGACAATAATTGGCTGTCATGGAAATAATGCAGAGGAGCTTTGGGATATATTTATGTCGCAGAACACAAATGCACAAACAAAGTCTGAAAGGGTTTGATAATATCAATAAGCTCAAACACTACTTTCACAGTCTCTCACAAACACTTACCTGAGCTTTTATCATAATCGTTGTACTTTTACCACATTTTGTTTCATGTTCTATTTTTGCCATCAGAATTTCACACATCTGCTTTAATGTAACACATGCATACTGAGCTTTGAAATTACAGTTCATTTCATGATTATGACCATGTTATGTTGACAAAAAGTACCTCACCAACAGGCAATATTTATGGCAGAAAACTACTCTGGCAGACTGCTCGGTGGCAAGTGATGGTTTCTTAAGTCCACTGGCTGCGAAGGGAGTCCAGTGCCATCTCTCTGCATTACAGACATGGAGATCAGGAGTACTTAGTGAATCTGATGGCATGACCCGACCCCAAAGGAAATTGATGGCAAGTTAAGTGGATAGTGCAAGACTTGAAGTGATCCAAAACACACTTGTGTTGTGTTGCACCACCTTTGGACTATTATTTTCATATTAAATACATGAGATTTTGCTTATTATACCCCAACATTTGATTTCAGACCCCTGTTTTTCCTTTGTTTGATTACCAAAATAAATGTTTTTTTTTCCATCAAATTTAAACTGCAGTGTCAGTAAAGGAAGTGAGATGTTTTCAGCTAGTTAACATCATGTTTCTGTACTTTAGCGCTCTGCTTTCTATGCATATGTCGACATGTGGACTGGACTGACTTATTGTGACTGTTTTCCTCTGACTGCATGTGCACTTTGCTTTCTACCTCTTGCATTACCCAGGCTTTCTAGTTCAAGTTATTCACCTGAGGTAAATTAGATTTTTTTGCTGCAGGGCACATCCATTATGCTTATTCAGATTTAGCACAGGATGACGGTCTGTAGGTTTATTGCTATTTACTTGTAGCATGGAGCCATTTTGGCAAGAAACGATCACGATTTGAGACATGTATAATGGTACATCATGATCTTAAAGCAAGGTTCTTATTTTTCAGTATTTCATAATTTTCTTGTATTTCACTCTAGCAAGTAATCCCCCTCTGTATTCCCCATCTAAAACTCTTCCACACAGTCACATGCACACACACATACATTGTTCAGGGACATTGGACTAAGTGTGTCATGCTTTTCTCCTCTCAGATTACTGCCATTTGTGTCTATTAGTTGACAACCACAATTTAATGATGGTGCTTTCACACCAGCAGTACTCTGACCCAGGAACTGGAAAATTAATACACAATCCCAAATCAGTCTCAGACCAAAAAAGCATACTAGCTGTACAAGGTGCTCAGAAATAGTTCCAGTCCAAATGCGTTGTTTTCAGTTAAATTGCAACCTGAACTCCAAAGTTTCAGTGGCACTATTATCTAAAAAAAATGGAGCAATAAAACACCTCACTCATGTATGAGCACAATATAGCTTTCATGGCCAACTTAATGACCCATAACATTTTTGATGAGAGGTGCAACAGTCCTTGTTTTCCACTTCTTTGCAGCACAAGCACTTTGTGCTTTCCTTACTATTACTGGTGTGGCTCCGACTCTCTATTCACAGTCACCATTTTCCTACAATGTTCAAAGGCCCTAGCCTGCTTCTGGTTGGTTTACCATGATATTCTTACCCTATTTTTTTTTATTAATCTTACTCCTCATGCCAAACCTAACCAACCCAACAAACGTAATGATAACTAGCCAATCATAGACAAAGAAGAACAGCTTGTGCATTTGCTAGAAATTGGCTTCTTGGCAACGGTAGAAGTAGTATGGACAAGTCACATTTGAGTAGGCTTTAGTTGCAACAGTCTATGTGAAGAGCAAAAGAGGCGAAACGCATTAGTTGAAAAGCACTCTTTGAACTCATTGGCTATCATCTGATGATGTTTGAACTTTTTTTTTTTTCTCGGCCAGGATATCCAATTTTCAAATATATGCTGCCTACACCAGAAGCTCAGAAACATCAGCCATTGCCTGCAGAGGCTAAATCATTGTCCAATAACAGCTGATGGGTTCTGAAATAGAATATTGAGCATCTGCCAATACCGGGCTCTGATCCGATACTTGTATTTTCCTAGCTATCACAGGTACACTGCGCACAGTGCATACTTCAAGTACAATAATCCAGTGTATATGTTTGGCAACTGAATAGCATTGCATTAAGCAAAAAGGACATTGCCTGCATCCAAACATTTATGATCTGTTGCTGTGAGATGCAGATAAAAGCCTCCAGCAAATGGCATGTGTCATGAGAAGAACAACATCGTCTATTGTGCTGGAACAGAGGATTTATATCAGGATTTTTTGCCTTGATATGCTTGTGTTCCCTCTTGTTTACAAAGTGACCTTTCCCCGCCTGCGGTGTAATATTTGGTTCTCCGATGGTTGTTTGATGCTGTTTGAAGTCTGGCGGCTTCAGTTTCTGCTGAGTGATTATAAAGATTGTTTGATGAAAGGATAAACGGGAGTAGGAGATGGATATAGGCACACTCACCCTCTCAAACATACATTTACTATATTGTATATTCAGTTCCTCTGTATGTTTTCTACCGCGCTCACATTCTCTTCACTGTGCTGTTTGTGTATGATCAAAGCGAGTTAAAAAATAAGCCTCCGAAAAAAAATCTGAACTGTCTGTGAAACACTTTCCAAAGTCTTTGAAGAACATGAGGTACCTAACAAACTGTAGCTTCAACACTAACCAGCTTAGAGCTAATTAAATGGTAGCACTAACTAATTAAGCCAGATGAATAGCAATACTGCAAATACTGGCAAACAAAACAGCATCACAGAAAAATAACTTATAAACACATTGCAGCAGTGATAGCAAACTTAATCTGGGCACCATTAGGTCATTAGTTTACCAAAAAAGTCATTGCTGATTCAGAGTGGTGTTGGTCACTAAGACCAGCTGGACATCTTAACAACAAAGTTGGTTTGTATTTTTTAAATATGTACTGCATACAAGTGTCTGACCAGTAGTCCGAAATGTCAAATCTGTGATAAGATGGCCAACCATTCTTGCCAAGCTGGAATAGATTTCCAAGACAAGTTCATGTCGATAATGACCAACAAGTCTTTATATCTGAACAACAAACTAGGTAGTCCATTGGCAACTTCTAAAAAACGACTCATATAAGCGTTTTTGGTTAAGGTCTGATTAAATTAAGACAACTGGAACGGCTCTGTTAAGGTTGGGAGAACCAGCATCAACACGCACATTGTAGGAGACAGCGAAGTACAAAGCCAGGCTGATCTCCAGTGATGAACCCTTTGTACCCCAACCATCTACCCCAACTTCCTCCCTAAGACTTGGTTGCCACCTGCTGCTTTGCTATTGTAAACTCTGGCCATTTTAAACTGACCAATACTGAGAGAAGGAGGTCAGTTGCGAAGTCATTGGTTTGGTCATTTAAATATAGTGCAGGTAGCAGATATACTGAATACATACTTCAAACAGACCCTTAAAAGTGCATTTTTTTAGTTTTATCTCCACATAAATCACATCCCCTCTCTGTAAGACCCCCCGCCCCCGCACAGACACACACTGTTGTCTGCAAAGCCAACTAAGCAATGTTGCAGTATTTTCCCATCCAACCAAAGCAAAGAACAAACATGAAAATACAGACTTAATAAGGCGTGCAAGCAGTGCATTCCTGTAGGCACAAGAAACATACAGACACACACACACTCTTTATTTCTCTGAATTTCACACACAGACACAAACACACACACACCTGTCTGCTGGTCTTAGTCATGACCCAACTTCACACACATACACACTGAAACAAACACGTGGCGGTGCGACCTCTCACCGCTGATGCAGAGGCTAAAACGACAGAGCTCGTCGCACAATGTGTCCGGGCTCTCCAGCTCTCCCGGTCCTCCTCCTCCTCTTCCTCCTCCTCCTTCTCTCCTCTTCTTCCTCGGTGACATCCTCTTCACCATCTTCATCACTCGCTCCACTTTGTCCATCCTGGATAATGGATGGATGACCAACGTCCACGTGTCAGCTGTGGATTTGGCGGACTTGTTTTTTTTTCTTCTTTTCTTTACACCTCCTTCTTTTCTCGCTCTTCTTTCTCACTCTTCGTCTCGCTCTTCTTTCTCACTCTTCGTCTTCCACTTGTTTTCTATATTTGGCTTTTTTTTTAAAATCTATTTTGGAAAATCTGACAACTTTCGCCACTCTACACTTACTTATTTCTCATCATCTTCTCTTGCAAAGTGGCTCTCTTGCTTTCCCCAAATCCCTCCTCTTCCTCCTACCTCCTCTTCTCTCTCCTTCCTCTCCTTGGTCTGGACTTCTTTCCTCTACCTTTACAATGCAGCACTTAATTGTTCAGGTTTAGTCCCACAAACACGGCGACCATTCCCTGAATTTTATTCTATCTTCTCCTCTTCTTTTTTTCCCTCCCTCTTCTTCAGCTCACGGAAAAATCCGATGAACCAAGCGATGAGAGAAGTGAGACACTGAGGGAAAAGAGAGGAGAGGGAGAAAGGGAGAGGCAGCACATTTACTTCTCCCATCCTCTCTCTCTCTCTCCCTCTCTCACTGTGCACCCACCCACCCCTTCGCCTCTCCCCCCTCACCACCTCCCACATCAAACCTTCAAAACTCTCAGCCGGTACTTTCAGAGAAAAAGTGGGGGGAGGAAAAATAAATAAAATAACATTAAAAAAAAAAAAAAGACTCAGCGTGGTGCTATTTTTTGGTCTCTGCAGTTCTATGCTTCATTATCTCTCTCTCACACACACTTTTTCATTCTGTCAGTTAGCACGCACAAACAAACACACACACAGTTTGTCTTTTTCCACAACAGCGACCACGGCTAACTTCTTCAATCAATCCGTGTCTCCCTCCCTGGCGCTTTCCTTTATTCCTTCCTTTGTTCCCTTCTTCTCTCTTCCCTGCGTTCCCCCTGGTTATCCCTACATTGCCTCATCTTTCCTATCCTCTCTCTGTCTCTTCACCCCTTCATCTTAGTTGACCATCTCAGTCTCTTAACATCCCTCCTCATCTCTCTGTAGATCTTTTTTCCCTCCTCTTCCATCCCTCCATCCCTCTTCCTCTTCTCATCTGCTTTTTAATCTCTGTTTCGTGTCCCTCCATAATGAGCTCATCATCTCCTCTGGAGGGGAGGTCACACACACACACACATGCATGCACACACACTGTTTAAGCAGGTAGGCGGGACAACACACACTGTGGACACTTCAGCTTAGTTCTCTCACACACACACTAAAGTATACCATATATACAGCCTTTTGCACTTGCTCACTCACACACACACACACACACACTGCAGAGCTGATGGTGTGAACCTCAGGTAGCTATAATGAAAACTCACCCGAGGGTGTAGGACACGCTTTTTAATCACTGACCCGAGACGATCCATACAGGCGGCATGATCCCGCAGTGAAGTTTTCACTCTTAGTAAAGTGTGACACCTGACAAAATTGATTGCTGGCACGAAATTAAAAGTCACCCCATGAAGATTATTGAGGGTTCCGAGTTTCCTGAGCCAGCTGCTCTTAAAAAATGTCACACTTTGGAGGACGTCATCGTGGGTGAGTTTACAGCATTAATTTACTCTTTAAGGTTGTCGAGCTAAGATATTTTCTGAACTGGGATTTTATATAGACATGAGGTCAGGAAAGAAACTTTCATTCAGGGTGTAGTCTTGACTTGCATCAACAAATAAGTTGCTGAGGGTGGTGGAAAGCCAGGGAGACTGGGATGCTGCATGAGTGCTTGGATGGTTAAGGCAATGGTTCCCACCAATTTGTCCTCATCACCTATAAATAGGAAGCAAAATATCTTTCCTCTCAGAGTGTTCAATTGAATAGTTTTTTTAGAGGCCTGAGGCATAAAACTGTACAGTACTTCACAAAGTTTACAGAAAAATCTAAACTAATTTTGTTTTCCATTATCTACCTCCCAGAAATCATCTAGCAACCGCTTTGACTCATTTAGAGACCAAACCACCACGTTGGAAATGATCGTTTTTCCCTAATCCGGCATCCACATTGTGCAGAATGCAAACAAGAAATAAGAAAGATTATATTTTAATGACTTGCAAGTATTTATGACGCCAGACAACTCAAAGTGTTTGGAATGGAGTTAGGTGAGTAAAGAAATTATTTGACACAACAACACTATATCCATTAAAATTGGGTCTGCTTTGCCTTAAACAACAAAGGTTGCTGATGTACGGCAACCAATTGTTTGCTTTATTTTGACAATGCCTGTTCTGAATGGTAACTACAATAACCTCTATGTACGAGCCATTTCAACATGTGCACAAATGTTTAGCCTGCAGGTGGCACTAGGGTGGTTTTAAGTCAATTCAGGTGGCACACTACATAGGTAGGTGTTACGACCAGCTTAAGGGGTACAAGGAAGTAACATAAAACCAGGTGGAAATGGTTAATAAACAAAGGTATTTTTTAAATGAAAGTTCAAATTGTTTTTTTAACAAAAGGAGGTGAGGCAAAAGGGAACAAAGGGCGAGCGAGTGCTGTTCAAAATAACAAATAAATATAACATAAAGAGAACTCTAACCAGAGCCTATACTATTCTTATGGGCTAAACAAAACAAGAAACAAAACCCTCACTATCTAAACTCACTTAGCAATAACAAAAAACACATCAATAAACAGCACCCCTAAAACTGGTGAATCTAACAGAAATATTCTACGTGTCCGATCAGTAACTATAATAAACTAAACCCTTTGCCCAGTCCCAGTAAACAAACAGAACAAACCTCCACAATCAAAGATCGAGTTAACCACTGTTAACATATACGATTTACAACAACAAGGCAAGCTCACACACAAAACACAAGCCACCCGGATGCTTTGGCGCTCCCGGTTTAAATGCCCGTGATGCTGGCAATTGGGCCCCGCTGATTGGCCGGTCCACCGAGGCTGCTGCCCAATCCCAGTCCTGAACGTCCTTGGGGGCGCCGCCAAGCGCGCCCCAGCCTCTGACAGCCGGGCCAACCGGGAACTGGCATCCTCACACCTATATTTACATACAGGGAATTCGACACATACACAGATATGCTGGGCGAGACGGCGGTGGCCGTAACAGTAGGGCAGGTACTGCGAGGCACAGGTGTGCTGCTAGAAGAAGAAGGAAGAAGCTAGCTAGTTTTTGACCGCCATGCGACGCCACACTACGAGTGTGTTTGTTTGTGTATGGGTATAGTTCATGGAGATAAAGTGTTGCATCGATAATGGATCCTTGCCATTTGTTGGAGATCATGAGGATGACAAGTTGGAGTCTTTTGTATCTAGTCCCTACTCAAGTGGCCACGGTAAAGTTGAGCTAGAGCGTCAATTACTCTTCACCCCTCTGTGCAGCCCACAGCTGCTTAAAGTTTTAGGCTTAGCAGTTACACCTTATATGACATGAATACGACAAAGAACAAGATAACTGTGTGTGGAAGATAGGTTGAAAAATCTCAGTGGTGACTGTGATAGTTTGTCTTTTCTTGGTTGTTTTCTCTTTGGTTGGTTTAACAATATCAGTCAGCACTTGCTTGATGTCTCTACAAATCAACCTCAAGAACAATTCGAGTGAATGTGAACTTGAAAAGGAGGTCAGCTGCAGACTGGCAAACATCCCAAGCAGTAAAATGACTGTCCTCGCCTCACTGTATCACAATTTCAAAGCATTACAGTCTGCAGGAGTCAGAAAGACAGAAATAGATTCAATTCAGCATTTGGCATTGTCAGCGGATTCCAAGACCCTAAAACTAGTTGTTTCTTCCTGACTTCTGCAGTGCATTAAGGGGAAATTAAACTCTGCCACAGCAGAGCCACCGTGGCTGCTCACAGCAATTCATGTACTTATATTGCCTGTTTGATTCTGCTTTGTGGACCATATTTAATATAATTCCTTCCTAACGCAACTTTTTTTTAAAATGAGAGCTAAGCTGAATCTTATAGGGATGAATGATGTGATTTTTTTTTTCTCATCTATTTTAGTGGATCTGCATATGGAGAGAAACACAAAAAAAATCACCCATCCACCCACTGCTTACGCATACAGACTCCACAAACTTGCTGCTCTTTCATTAATTCACTAACAGAGGTTTAAAGTCATGATTTTCTGATGCCAGGAGGGTGTTCAAATTTTCATAGCAAGATATATACTGTGCATGTGTGTATGGATGTGCATGTGTGTGTATGAGCATGCATCACTGGTACTCTACATGAACTGGTTATGAAACAAGTCTCACCAAGTGGGGGTGTGAATTAATCAGCGGTTCAACTTCAAATGAATTAATCTTTGCACACACGCATGGACACACACACACAGCCTGTGCGACCCATTGATAGCTGATTAAAGCTACAAAATAAAAAAGCAATTTATATTCTTCTGTATTATCCTCTTAAAGGGTGCAGTGTGTGAGAGGCGTTAAAAAGTCTCTCTACCTCATGAAAATCTCCTCTGAGCAATGCATTTAAGGTCCAGCTGATCCAGTGAAGATGTTACCTCCGGTAACAGGAAACTGACTGAACTGGGAAGCTCCCCACTGAGGATAAACTAGTGACCATGCCAGACAGAGAAATGTTTAGTCAGTCAAGTGTGTGTGTTTTTGTTACCAAAAGGGGACCTTCTTTTTTGAACACTGACCTTGTTAGGACCAGCAGTCCTCGTGGGAACCAAATACTGGACTTCATGCGGCAAAATGCAATTTCTGAGGTCTTGTCTAGAGGTAGAGGGTAAGGTGTGAATTCAGGTCAAGTTCATGTAAGGGTGTGTGTGTGTACATTTCACCTATTGGGGATCTTTTCTGGTAAAAAAAATGGTGATAACTGATGTTACATTAAGGTTACGCCCGATTCAGACCATATCCAGTGCTGCGGCGAAAACTAAGGTTTTTCATTTGCAGCAACCTGCAGTGGAGAAGTTGAGCCAGATTTGAAGAATCGTGCGGTTGCTTGTCTTGACTGTTTGTAAGCAATATAAGTGACATTGAAGTGAAATAGTTTGCTCAAAAGAGAGAAAATGTAGGCCAATGTGAAGCAAAATGAAACCTCAGAATACTGTGTGATCCATTTGAACTCATGGCATTAAACAAGATAAAACAACAGCAGGATGCGGGCATGCCTTGCTCTTTTAATGTCATTGTTGACTAGCAGAAAAAAGTATGATGAAAAATGAAATAAAAAAGTACAATTTTTGAGACTGTTTTATGAGTCTGTTTCTATATTAATTAATTCATCTTATGGGATACAAATCTGTCATTAATGCTGGTTGTTTCACCCATTTCATCTTTCTAATTGTCCAATTAGAGCATCAATGTTAATCCCAATTCATGCCGTCCACAAGCACAGACACAGACAAACACACTTTGCATTGATGTGGAGATTTATAAGTCAGGAACAGAGCGTTCAGTACACAGATGCAAATTTCAGAACAGACAGCACTCTCAGACAAGAAAAAAGAATAATTGAAAACCATGAAAAAACTCAAAAAGTGTCATTTGAAGGCTGCAGTCCTTAAATAGACTCGTGACTCAGACTTCTGAAAGCCAGGTCCCAAATTTAGCATGTATTAATACGGATTATGGCTTTCTCTGTGTTGAGATCCTCTGTGATTTCAGGTGTCTGCAAACTTCCACAGGATGAAAAAAAAAATATATATACCCGTTGATTTTTGTGGAATTCATTTAATGTCTATGGGACACCTCCTGATTAACTTTGAATCTGAACATCTCATATTTCTGACTGCATATTCACTTTGCATTTGGTGCAGAGCACTTGGTGTGACACCCAGGGAACCGGCTCATCAAAACAACCTTGTGTCATGTTGGCAAACCACACGAAAACAAGCTCATGACCCATTTTTTTTTTTTAGTCCAACTTTGCTTTAAATTCACTCAAACTTTTCCATGACTTTGCTCTGGATGATAATTCACAGACTGGAAATCACACAATGAATCAGCATCATGTACATTTTGTCACCTGCCCATGTCCATGAGATCCACATGCATCCAGAAAATATACCTCTTTTGGTTGCTGTAAAACGTTCTTTGATTTGGACCAAAGAAAAGTAGTTGGTGATGTGACTCCATTCTAAAGTTAAAGTGTCAACATTCTCAACTATTATTCTACACCTGGAAAAGACATCATTATGTCAGGACTAACAACAGACTTACTTTTTCTCGTGAGGCTTGATTGTATCCGAAATATTGTCTCTTCCCTCCCTTGTCCGTCAATCTCTCCCACTCCCTTTCTTAGCTTTTGTTTTCCTCCCCAGTCTCAGCCACCTTCTTAAGCATTGATCTCAGTCTAACTGATGCTTGATTGTACTCTAAGTGCTAAATTATAATGTAGAGCAAACTACAGAGAAGTGATGAAGTGACAGGCCAGCACGTTGCTAGACACCTTGGAGACATTTTCTTGACGTTTCCTGAGGCAAATTTAGACGTGATACAAAAGGGGAAATCTGTGGAACTAATTAATGTCAAACAATTTAGTTTAAGGGAACATCCTGGCAGTGGCTTTGTGAATGTGAATGTGACTCTATGGATGATTCAGACGGGTAAGCACAGTGTGCATATACACCCAGACCAAATGTACAGAATCAGATTAAATGGTCAGTTGACCCAAACAAACAAAACACATTGTCTGACTTAACCATTGTTTTATCTAACCATTCCAATACATTAGCTTTTATTTTTTTATGTTTTGAGATATCTACCTCTGAGATTCCAAGTGCCGACCAAATACAATGGTAGTGAACAGAATTTTATTTGTTGTACTTTTATTCCATCTGCTTTTGCCTTGAAGAAGGTCTCTGATCAAAAGCAGGCTAAATAAATAAAAAAAAAGAAATGTGTGTTCCCAGAGACATTGCCCTTGTTACTCTGGATACTCCACAGACTCTCTGCAAACTGTTTAAACTTAAACTGCTTTCTAATTTTCAATTTTCTAATGGTTTTTCATTGCTGTCGGCATCGCAAACGAAGCTCCATTCACCTCCATTGTATTTGTATAGAGGCATAAATCTTAGCAATATCTCAAAACCTGTAGAGGGGATGTAAGTGGAGAATGTTTTTCTCATATGTTTTTGAGTGAACAGACCTTTTAAGGTAATAGCTTGATAACAATTTCACAACAATTTTGTTTTTTCATATTTTTTTTAAGACCCAAGTAAAATCCAGATCCAGGATCCAGGTCGTCCCTGAACCTCATGGACCTTGGGTACGTTTAAGACCACATTTACACCCGGTTTTAAAAAGCAGTCTTGATCTGTCATTTGAACAAGTCATAACTTAAATATGCCCACATTTTGATCAGATTGTAACATGTAAATGAGGTGGGCAGAGCTAGTAGACTTGTCCCTGGTCAAGTAGAGTAAAGTTGTCTATGTGCTCTTTTTTTCCATTAATAAGGAATTTGTAGCCCTTTGCTTGTCTTGCCTATGATTGCAGCAGGTGACGGAGTTAGGTGAGCATCTAACCACGTTTGCCAGATTATTTTCTTACAAATGCAGTCAGTCTATCCAAATTGCACTTACACCTGGCTAATATATGATCACAATGTGACCCATACCGCCTTTAGATGTGGTCTGCCAGATCCAGAATGCATTTTGATGCCCTCTGCATACATTTATACCTTTGTCAACATATGTTTTTCATATGCTAGGTTAAAGCTTAACTTATATCAAGGTCACAAGTGCAATAAATCAGTAGCTAACTAGAAGCTAATGTCACCAGCATGCTCTGCTGGAGCAGCTGGGGCGGCTCAGGGGCATTTTGTAACTGTTAAGATTGAGAACAGGTCCCCTTTAATGATTTAGATATTAGCTATTCTCCACTGTCTTTTACATAATGGGTAGTCTGGGACAAGGACTGTCACATTTTGCTCTTCTGTTAGCTGTCCAAAGTTTGAAAAGAACTCAGTTCAAACACATTAGACATTTGCTTTACACCAATTCTACAGTGAAATACTGAGAAAGGACTTTCTGCAGAGCCACTGCAGGAGATACACTAGATAAATGCATGTAGCTGTAATGGAGCATTTGTAGCGTTGATGAGTCAAGTCAGAGCTGAGGAGACTTGTACAAGAGTCTACCTCTGCACTGCATCACTGACAAAAATGAGACGATTAGTCACAGCCACACATGCACGCACACACACTCCAATATGAGTATTTTTTATAAGAGGAATGGAGGCAGAAAGGGAGACGGTGAGAATATGAAATGAGAAGGGAGGGGAATGGTAAAGGGAGGAAGAAGGGAGGGAGGAAAAAAACAGGAGAGGAGGACAAATTATAGATGTGAACTGCAGAGCAAACACTTTCTCTCCATCGGTCTCTCTCTTAATTCTTCTGGGTCGCATACACAAATACATGTGCGCAGACACGCCCGTGCAAGCCGCATATATTCTCTGAGAATGTTTCTGAAGATTTTATGGCTTGTTCTCCCTGAGTGGCATACGAGTACATTCAAGATGAGCACACACACACTCACTGTGAGCATAAACAAAGGAGGATGTAAAAACCAGGCCATGTTCCAGAAAATTCAGTGTGTTCCGTCTTTCGCTTTGACTGAAAAAAAAAAAAAAAAAACTTCGCCTGATGTGGGGGAAGTTGAGAAAAAATGTGGCACACAGGAAGAGAGAAATTAAGTGACATAGTGAAGCCTATAGGGGGTGTGAGTGGTAAGGATGGAGAGAGATGAAGGTGCGTAGTAGCTGAAGATGAACACATTCTCACATGTATTTTTTGATACGATTGACACCTGTTGGAACTATAAGAAAACCATACGAAGAACTCGTACTAGCAATGCCAGAATAAACGTAACAAACTTCTGAAGCGAGATGAAATGCTGTTTTTTTGGGGGCAACAGTACTGATGATGGCTGCAGGGTGAAATAAAAACCAATAGCTCGCTATGTGTTAGCACTGCTCAGCCTGAGTGCTCTGTGATGTAGAAGGAAATTCGCTGATTTCGCCATTGTGTTATGGCATGTTTGCTGAACAGCCTTTGCAGCCCAAGCTCCATCTGCATCAAAGGCACAATGTTCAGACAGCGAAACTATGCCTGTCTCATGTTAAAGACACACTCTAGACGAGGCTGTCCACACTTATTCTTACCCTTAGCCTTCTTACTTTCATTTTCAAATGTCACTTTGTGGAAGTTAACGGGGATCCAAGTAAAGAATAAACAATAAAGAACATCTCATTACTTCATTCATGGTTCTGATTAAATATCTTGTAACATAGTGGTTAACAAGCTGCTTCTTCATGACGTGACCCGGGGTCCGCTGTGGAGATTATGTGCGTGATCTGCATGAAGAAATTTACCAAATCTCATTGTTCAGTGTTTGAACCTTTTGGGGGAAGAGCTGAACTTTCTGATGTTAAGCGGCAACAAGTCATGATAACACATAGAAACAACAAAATAATAAGCTGTTTTGGTGCAGTTGCAGAATGACCTGTAAGTTAATTACAGGAGATTCACATGAGCATTCTCTGATATGTCACTCGTGTAGAAACAGAAGTTGCTTTATAGCCACCCATTCCACACACACCCTCCAATTACAGCTTATATGCAGCTTCAGACAGATTCGAGTCCAACCTGGAAGACAATTATTCTACACCGGGGCTCGATACACCTCTCAGTTATTATCCATTGATCTCACTGGGATTTGTTCACCCATTCCTTGACTTATTATTTTGGCTTTGTTCTTATTGTGCCAGTGTGATTCATGTATTTTATGTACTGTGTGTGCTCTATTTGTGTGCTGTATGTATGTGCTTTGCATGATTACAATGTTGTCTTATTCAGTCAGTATTTCTATTAACATAAAATTCCCCACTCCATTGCTTGTCTGTGTTTCATGTTAATATTGTAGTGTTTTGTTTTTTTTTTTGTTACAAACATTAATATTTTTATCATTATTGCTCTGTATGTCTCTATTCAAGTCTGATTTTAATATGATATTCTCTCTCAGTGGCTTCTGATGAAAAAATAGCCTCTTGGTTATTTACAGTGCTGGCACATTTGGCACATTTACAGCATTGTATATTAATGTGCAGTGTTCCAGTTTTAAAATAAATAAATAAATAAAATCCACCTCCCCAACATCAGTGTCAAAGGCACTTGTGTTTTTGTTCACTTGCAGCATCTTGCCTGATTGAAAAAGACTAAAAACCTACATCTAACGCAAAATGGTCCTTTGCAACAATTTGCCACTATCTCTGCCTTTATACATCAATACTAAGCAATGCACCTCTGTTGGCCAACCTCCTATTATTATTCACATTTCTTTGGCTTTTGAACAATTCTGTCAATATGTTGTACTTCTCAGGCTCTTCTGTGGGCTTCATGAACTCAGGGACAAATATATGAAAGTTTGTGCCATGTTAATGCTAATTTGTAAATGTTTTTATACACCGGACCTTTGGAGTTTATCTTCTTTTCAGGCAACACATGCTAATTTCCTCTAAAAAATACACACAAACACACTTTCACAAGAAAGTACCGCACGTACAACCATAAAGAAACTTTGAAAAACACACAAAACTTCTCATTCAAGTACGCCGGCTTCAATACTAATCTTCAAACCCAGGTTAAACTTTCTCTAATAAACATGCGGATATCTCTCAGAGCACACTCTTGCTGCTCGAACACGACCACGCACACTAAACCTGTAACACACATGTGCTCGAGCCATGCGTTGCCATGGGTAACGGGACTGTGTCAATGGTGTATAGAGGAAATTAAATGGGTCATGAGAGGAGCAGAGTGGTGTGTGGAGCAGAGATAATGTTGAGCTGTGTGTCACACACTGCAGCATGTCCTGAGTACACTCTCTCACACACACACACAAACACACACGCACACAGTTTACTGAAAGAGTGACTCATACAATGTAAATGGATGGATTAAGTAGATATGCTATGTTTCATGAATCAGCATATTTGTGAGGGAGAGATTGCTGAAAATGGTACGTATGAGTTTACTGTAGCATGTGCAGGGCTCAGTCACATTTAAGAGCCACTCGTTCCCTCACTGGGCACCTGTCCCCATCACTCAACTGGGATTGGCTCCTTGAAAAGGATAAGTGGGTATAAGGGTGTGACGTTTGAATATTATCAGTGCTTTTATTTATTCAACAACCCAGAGACAAATGCAAATACAAATACTCCACCTGGATCACTAATACAAGGAACTGTAGTCATATTTAGAAGGCGTTAGTGCCCTCTACATACAATGGAGCATCGCCAAGTGTGTTTTGAATTATTTTGCTGAAATTAGGTCAGTTTTTTAGCCTGAATTTACCCAGTGTACCTTGCGAAATAGTCCAATTAAAGAGCCAAGAAGTCGATAACTTTGATAAAACACCCGTGCACTAACAAAGTAGACTATTGACTCAGCAGCTCAGCATATACCCCTAATCTTTGTCCCAGTGATGACCCTCTGTAAAAGCACCAATGTGATGACATCTGTGATCACTTCTTCTGTCTGTATGAGGCATCAGTTAGTGCACAATAAGCGATGCCACCGTCTGCATTACTGCCAATGTGTTTTGCACTTTGTCACACAGACTGCAGTCATCATCTAAAGTTTGTTTGTCAAAAATGAATATACAAAAATGCAAATTAACACAAAGATACACACAAACAATTCAATTCTGTATTTATTTTCATGTATTCATCGCTGGTGTTTGACTGGTGGCTGTTGCAGAGACTGTTTTGCTGCCAGCTTCATACCTTCCAAATGCAAAATTCAGCAGCTTTGGGCTGCACACAATATTACAATATTAGTTCCAGGTTTAACATGCGATGTTCATGCCAACTCTCCTTCCCTCTGTATCCTCTTTCTGTCATCCTCATCCTATTTCCAGCTCAGTTTTTTTCATTCCTCTCACCTTCTATCTCGCTCAGTTTCAGTCACTCCTTCAGCTTTGATCTTTCGTCACTCTTTTATTTCTCCACTCCGCTCTGTCAATACACTCCACTTCATAATGACATATTTATTAAACACAGAGGAACCAGTCAGCTCTCTGCCTTTATAAAAGAACAATATGTTTGTGATTTGGAAAGAAGAGGGTGACATCCCGTATTAAAATACAATGATACCTACAATATATTTAATTTATTTTAAACTTTTTTTTATGAAGGCAGATATTGTGTTTGATATGATACTTTATTTCAGTTAATATCAGCTCAACCTCCAGAAAGCTGTTTTCATGAAGTCATTGCAGGAGTTCCTAGATGAGTCTTTGAGAGAAGCTTTTAGATTAGTTATTAGTTATAAAAGCCAAAGATTATGGCTGTCAAGGGGACTTATAAAAACTCACTACTCACTACAGTATTCCATAAAATCAAACATTTGTGGAAGAAACCAAAATCCTTTTCACCTTCTTCTTGTGTTTCTATTCATTTTGGGCAAAAGCATCTTACTACGTTTGTTTTTTAAAATATTTGTAAGTAATTAATTTGTTGGCCGCTCAATATTAATTATATACACACTATATGACTGTATAAACTACTATTTTTAAGAGGCCTTTCCCCATGTTATTTAGCAGATCATGTCCCTCCTGGCTCCCTGAGATTCTTGAATGCGTCATTCTTAGTTGTTCCTAGGTCCAGATATACACAAATATATACAAAGGTGTGGCTTTTGTAGTCTGGGCACTGAAACTGTGGACTGACCTGCCTGAGGAGACCAGGCCTAAAAACCCATGTGACTCTTTTTTGAAGACTTTTTAGTTGTTATTGTAGTTTATTTTAATTGTGTCCTTACTTTTAAAGCACTACATGTGTTTTAAAATGTGCTGTTCTGTATATATATATATATATATATATATATATATATATCCATCCATTTTCCATAACTGCTCATCCTGATCAGGGTTGCAGGGGGCTGGAATTGCAGCTGGCTTTGGGCGAGAGACGGGTTCAAAACTTCAAAGGAAACAAGGCAAAAGTGGGAAGACGCCGGGGCACCCGATGAGAGCTCACACATACACAGGGAGTTGCTGTGAGGCAATAATGCTAACCCACTGCACTTCTATCAATGTTGCAGCTAGCTGACAATACTTTGTATGAGTATCTCTCAGTATCTCATCTCTCATGTACAAGTATCAATACTTGTAATGTGAAGTAGCCCCCATATCTCTTTTTGACACTTTTTACTGCAAGCTACATCATGATGTAGTTACATCGTCATCACTTTGAGCCACTTATTGCAGTCACGCAGCAAAATCTGTTGATTTTGGGTTCATGCTGCTGTCATGTTAGCGAGTTCAAGTCATCAACCCCATTTGCAGCCTCAGCAAGCAGATGTTTTCAGCAGACAAGCTCTGATAAACCCACTGTATGCTGATGATCTGCCCAACATCAAACTGCAGACAGACAGAGCCAAACTGGTGACAAAAAGAACATAATCAGCCAAAGGGACAGGTACTACATAACCAGAGTTAAAGGCTCTAACACAGCAGCAACGACCAAAGATGTCAAGAGTTGTGAGTTTCTTGGTAACTGTATTCTTCTCTCCTCAAGTGGCCAAAATAAATCAACACTTGAGACTGAAAAGCATGATATTCTTTCTTTGTGCACAACAGAAATGATGTTCCACTTCTACTCATCCGTGCATATCAAATAATCATTCTATTATCACGGGAATATTCTGGTCCGTTGATTCAAATCTGATTGCTGATGTGTGTCTACACACTGTAAATCACTCTTAACAGATACATGACTGAATTTCCTCATTGAAACTCAAAAGAATAAATCCTTAAAGAATTCATTTGTAGCTCCTGAGCCTGAATATTTAAAAGAAAGAGTGTAAAACCTAAACTGATTGTGCACAGAATCAGAGATGGAACAAACTCAAATTTAAATGAGTCTCATCAAGCCTGAGAGGAGAATTTTAAGCTCAACAAAAATCCCACAGGCAAAGGACTTCGTGAAGAAACAATTCAGTGTGTGTGTGTGCGTGTGTGTGTTCGGAGCAGGTGTTTTGCTGCAGACGCTGGAGAGCAAATGGAAAAAGCATCAAAACTCTCAAGGAGAGGCAGCTTCATTTTCTTTACCACAATTTTAATTTGGACAGAAGTAAAACTGATTCAATTAAAAGTTTAAAGCAACCAATTTAAGAAGAGTACCGGCGTGAGTGTGAATATTTAAATGAGTCACATTCCCTTCTTCAATGAAAGCTTCTCGAGTGCTCTACCATCTGATCTGCTTCAGGTTCGGCTTTTACAGCCCCACGTAGACCTCGCCGACGTCACATCTAGACCTTCGCGAAGCCTGAGTTGCCATTTTATTGGCTGCCAGTTTGAAAACACTTGTTGACAGCAAAAGTTAAAGGCAAAAAAGTCTTTTAAATCCGACAGGCAATTTCACCTTTTTCCAGCCTCGGATTTGAAATCCCTGCTTACCTGCAAAATGGACAAAGAGGCACAATAGAAAGATTTACCTGCATCATTCACTCAGGGGCCATGTCAAAGCCCACCCGCAGTGCTTCTGTGTGTGTGTGTGTGTTTGTGCCTGTGTCTGCCGTGATAGTGGCTGAATGCGGCCTGAAGAAACAGTGATATCTGGGAGACTTGCAGGAGGTGACAGCCTTTCTAATTAACTCCATGCTGGGTTGTTGTACAGGCTAATTAATTAACACAATGACCTGAGGACTTGGTGGAGTGATTGTGTGTGTGTGTGCGCGAGTGTGTGCACATGAGTGTGTATTAAAAAATGCACAGGCGTGGGTGTGTTGAGGCACTTTGTCTATTTCTATAGCACTGAATTTGCATGTGTGTGTGTGTGTGTGTGAGACAGGAAGGGAAATGTGTGCACAAATTAGTGTGTGTGGTATAATTACATAAATTCTCATTCTGTTTTTTTTTGTGTTTGTGTGACAGTGTTGGTGTAATTGCACATGCAGTGTATAAGGAAGCTGATGAGAGTGTGTGTGTGTGTGTGTGTCTGTTTGTGTGTTTTGTTGTGTATTCTGGCTCCGGGGCCATGCAGCTGCATATCAGAGACAAAAGGAGCATTATTTCACTGAATACTGAGGAGCAATCATACAGCAACAGGATACCATTTGCTGTGTTTTGGCCTCTTTTAGAGTCCCAATACTTGAAACCACGGTGGTGTGGCACTACATCTCAGGTGGGTGTCGTCAAAGGAACAGATCATACTTGACTACAACCGGCTGAGGAGGTTCAACAGATGTTTCAAGCAGGCCCCCAGGAAAAGAGCTGGACTTCTTTGAAGCCAATTCGACATAGTGGCCAAACTGTGCAATGATGGTGGCGGTAATGACGGCGTTTGCCATGTGATGTACATTGGTCCAAAAACCATTTGGGGTGGGTTCAATTTTTTGAGTATCACAACCCCCTGTAGCCTTTGTTTTTGGTTGCCAGTTCATCTTGTTAAAGCGCTCCAGCCATTCCTAGTGTATCCCAGTGTTGTTTGGATTTCCATTTTAGCTTCTTGGATGTTGCCTGTTTTATGGACCGTGGCTTTTTTTTTTGCCTGATCTTTTGGACTTGTTTGCCCGTGCTGGACTGCTTTCCTGGTTTTGACATTGTCTCACTATTCATTAAGCCCTTGTACCCTTTGTTTTGATTATTTAAGCATTGAACTGCACCAACATCTACGTCTGTGTCCAATTCCTCAGATTCTCTGTTTCCATGCTTGAACAAGGACCCACAGAGTAACCAGTTACTGAACGGTAGGTCAACCAACCAAAACCTGTTGCCTATACCATGTCCCAAAAGCAAAACCAAAGGCGATTGTTCTTCTCCTGTCCTTGCATGCAGACTTAGGAACAATCTCCCCCCTACCATAACAGATCAGACTCTTCCAAACAACATTTCAAAACCCATTTATTCATTTATTTTATAATAGCAAGGGTGTGATCAGCTACTAAAATTGGTTGCGCCAGATTATTTAAGGCATATCTTAACTAGTTTGGATGTAAAGTCTTAACTAAGGCAAGTGACTAATCAATTATCAAAGATAAAATTCTATTATCATGGTTAATGTTGGTATTAGCTTGTAGACTGGCATGAGCCACTTGGCATCACAAGCACAACATTGTAAACTAAATCAATATTGAAAAATCAAACAATTGAATGAAATCTCTTCTGGATTATTGTTTTGCAAAATGGCTGCGGTTAATGAAAATAAATACTACAGCTGATGATTTACAGCTACCCGAGGGGCTACCCTAGAGGCTGTGGGGTTCTAGTGTTTTTTGGAAGACCTGAATATAATGCAGCCATTCATGTTAATGGTATTAGTTACACCTGCGTTGAACAGTCAAAACAGCCACTCATCCTGTCCTGAGGGGACTGAGTGGGGCATAAAAAGAGAGAAAAATCATGTGAAATTTCAGTCCAGAGAAGAACCTGCTATAGATACAACTCTGTCCCCAGTTCACAGCAACACAGTAAATACATATTTTATAACATATAATGTAATTTCTAGTTCTACTACCCACTTTACTGCAGTCAATTTCGCTGGTTCAAAGCTATATTCCTCACTGATCTCTGCTGGTATGTAGCCATACAGATACTTTGGGTTTTATTTGATGGGATTCGTGCCAGTGCCTCACTATAGTCATTGTCAATGTATCATTGGCAGTACATACGGAACCAGAAACGATCTCTTGGTTGCTCTGGATAATCTCCAGGCCTTGCTGTGGACAATTTTCAATATTTTTTTTAACCTTCGACATAAATCTCACAGCAAAGACAGACCAGAAATTGAATTCTGGGATCAGGAATGTCAGTTCCCACTGTGCCTGAAGCAACATATTGAAATTTTTTTTAAATCAAACCAGTCAAGAAAAGGCAAAGATCTTCAGACGAATATGCAAGCTTTTATGTTTGAGCCTGATGAGGTGTCCCAGATACAGAATTGTCTGTGTTCACCAAGACGCATTACACAGAATGAAACAATAGATTGTTTTTATAACTCTAAATTTAATTTCTAATGCTCTATGTGCAGAATTAGACCATTTTCAGGTTAATATCATGTAGTCTAATCCCATTATTGGATGTCTTAGACAGAAATATCATCGTAGTTTGGGATTTGATATTTATTTGACTATTTGATGAATAGTTCCATCTTCTTTCTATTCCCCTCTCTATGATTTCTGTCTCTTCTATTCATCTCTGTATCAGTTTCCGTGTCAGTCTTCCTCTCGTATTCTCTCTCTGCTTCTAACTGCTTTGAGGAAACTCCAGCTGGCTCTGTGATCGACTTGCCCTCCCGTGGCGATCCCCTTAATAAGCCGTGCGCTCCTCTAGCTGTCCCGTGGCGATGATGATCACACACCAGGTCTTGGCTCGCCTCACCTCCCTTGAGAGCTCCATCACTTCTATGCGCACGCACACACAAACACACACAAATACAAATAATGGCTCCAACACTATACTCCGTTTGCCACTCGCCACTCGAGTCTCTGCTTGTCACTATGTGCTACAATGATTAAACTTAAATACAGCTATTGCTTCGCTTGACTTCGACTAGGCTTCCAGCCGTGTGATGATTACGTTGGTCCATGTGGGATTGAATCCTGAATTCCTACTGGTACAGGAATTTCTAGAACATTCAGTTTAGAGAGTTGGAATCCAGAGAAGAGAACATTGGTTAAATCTCTGAACAGCTCCAGAATTTGGAAAGCATTTTTTTTTTCTTAAATCTTTCTTGTATCAGTTTTGAAGTTTTTCACAGCAAGCCTGTAGTAGAAGCCAGACTGTTTACCCCCGTAGAGCTTTTCTGAGCTGAAAAAATACATTAACAAACCAGACAGGAATAACATTTTTGGGTCAGGGAAGCTCCATTAAACCAAAAAGCCCTTGCTGTGTTTTCACATCAGATCCACAGTGGGACAGTTGAGATGTGTCCCACTGTAGAGATTTAGAGACTTCAAGATATCAGACATCAGTCATTTCAGATCGAGCCTGAATTATGATTTGTTTGTTCATGAGAGTATAAAGCAGTGCAGCAGACTTTGTGTGAGCTGAACTGCCTTTTGGTTCCTGGGTAAAAAGGCGTCTGTACAGCAATCATTAAAGTCTGTCAATAATGTAAGTGAAGAGAATGGTATATATTTCTTTTAGACCTCAGCTTATGATTTATTTTTTTATTTATTTAACCAATAATTATGGATTTGCCAACTCCAAAAATGCTTCAGAACCACTAAGCACCAGTATCTCAGATCAAAACAAACGTGTGCTACACCCCACCAGACTCCATTGACAAAAACAGCCATTTTCTCCTGCAGATAATACAAAACACATCATTCAAACTGGACAGAAACAAAATAAAAGTCTAAAATAGAAGTCTAACCAATTCTGAGAGCAAGATCCAGAACCAGAAACAGCCCCTGTATCGTTATTGGTCACCACCAGACTCCATTGACAAAAACAGTTATTTTACCTCACAGATCATCGTAAAACACTCGACAGAAACAAGTTAAAACTAAAAAAAAACTGTCTTTGTTAGTCTTTCCACTGTTCCAACAATCACCAGCTCTGTTTTGGTCAAAATCAATACTTAATTCACGGAGCTAGATGAGACAAGAAACAGACTATTTGAGGACAAAGCCAGTAGTTTCACAGGGAGAGATTCATGCATAACCAGCCAGACCGGCTCCTAAAACAAAATACAGAGGGGCTTCAATTACAACACAAACAGCGAGTATTCCCTTTAAGCAAATTAAAAATGAACAAACAGCCCACACTGCTTCCACTTTGTTTGTGTGTCCTTAAGCCTGCAGCAAATTACCCTGAAGCCTGACATCCTATATTCTACTGTTGTCCTGTGAATGTATGTCACTGTTTAAAGTGAACATGGCAAAATGGAGAGAAATACTCATGTGTATTACACACACAAAAAAAGATTATGGCACTTCTGAACAATGTCATTTATCACTTTGTGTTTAGCAGTAGCCTGAAGCCGCGGAAGCAAATTGACACCAGTCCCTGCCAAACAGTGGCATGATAATGAGAAATTGATGTTGCATTATGACATGAATAATACATGGATTTGATTTTCTGGGTGCATTCTTCTCTAAGTTTTCTGTTCATTGCAGTCTTCCTATTTTATCTACAAGAGAGAGAAGTGAATGCAAATTTTGACGCTGAATTACCAACAGAAATTAGTCAGCTTGCTTTTGTGCTCATTCGGCTCTACCAGTCACTTTGGCAGGTAATCAGCCATCTGTTTGAAGTCCTAATCAATTCTACAAAGACACTTAGCGGCTAAAATGGTGTTAAGATTTCTCTCAAACAAACTGTACTGTACTGTGAATGTGTTTCTTTCTCAATATGTTTGCTAATGCTACAAATCTTAGCTTTAAATGTACTCATTAAGTCTCAGCAAAAGTTGGATATTAGATTTGAGATTGCATTGCACATATACACACACCAGTGTGTCTGGGACGCTATTGATTTTTTCTCACTAATAGGAGAGCACACCCTAGTGTTCATGCAGTTAATTACCATTTCTGCTGTCTAAAAGCTCTAAATAAGGCCTTTTGCAGCCACTGTCATTTCTCATTCATACTAGGAAGGAGAGGGTGAAGTGAGGCAGTTGCAATCAGCAACTACACCTCTGAATGCCACCGAATCCTGCAAACTGGTAGGTATATTTTTGAGCTTTTAACAGAGCGGACCGGCTGTTGCGCCTTGCTTCCAATCTCTGTTCTGACATAAAAGTTTATTCCTTTAACAAAAACTGCAGCTGGAGTGGAGTGGAACAGAAAAGTAAGTAGTAATTTGACCAGATTTTGAATTTGATGCAAATGATTGGGTGTTTGGTTGAGATTAGAGGGAAAAGATAACGGTCAGTTCCACAATAGGTGACATTTGATTGCAGGATTGCAATAATACAGTAATATTTCCATTCTTAAACTGTATATTATCTTGTCTGTCCATCTGTTAAACAATGCTTTCTTCATGTTGTGGTGTTTTGTCTCCCTCCATTACAAAATGCCTAGCTATTAGTGTTATTACAGCAATTAGTGGTACCTCTTACGGTACATGGTACCCCGCTCCAACAACATCTCCTGTTACTCTCCTGACTTTGGACTGAGACACACCTCTGTGTCTCCACCCCTCACCTGACTCACCTGAGACCAACTAGAAAACAGTTTGTTCTACTTCTTAACTAAAAAGAGACGCACGGACGGAAAAAGAGACGATCAGATTCACCATCAGACCAAACTAAGAACTTCTTCTGTGAGTGAATTCAGCTACAGGAGAAGAAAGGCGGGAAACTACGACACCGCCACTTCAAGCTGCTGACGCTCCAAACATTGAATGTGAGTTTGACTAAAAACTGAACTCAAAGTAAATCTCAGTGAAGTTTGTAGAGGAAGGAGGCGAGCCATGACTGACTGTACTTTCTGTCTGATGTGTTTTCAGCTTCACTCAGAGACAAAATGGCTTGCAGATCAGAGGAGGATTTCTGCTGTCCGGTCTGTCAGGATGTCTTTAAAAATCCTGTTGTTCTGTCATGTAGCCACAGCCTCTGTAAAGGTTGCCTGAAGAGCTGGTGGAAACAGAAACCAACACGCGAGTGTCCAATTTGTAAGAGAAGATCTTCGAGATCAGAACCACCTTTAAACCGGGTGTTGAGAAACCTATGTGAGGCCTTCTTACGAGAGAGAGATCAGAGATCTTCGGAGGCTCTCTGCTGTCTGCACTCTGAGAAACTCAAACTCTTCTGTCTGGATCATCAGCAGCCGGTGTGTATCGTCTGCAGCAATTCAGAAAAACACACCAACCACAGATTCAGACCCATCGATGAAGCTGCACGAGAACCCAAGAAGAACCTTCAGGAAACTCTGGAGCCCTTAAAAGAGAAGTTATTGGTTTCTACACAAGTTAAAGTGAAGTGTGAACACATGACTAGACACATAAAGGTTCAGGCGGGATGCATAGAGAGGCAGATGAAGGTGCAGTTTGAAGAAGCTTCACCGGTTTCTAGAAAAGGAAGAGAAGGCCATGATCACTGCTCTGAAGGAGGAAGAGGAGCAGAAGAGTCAGATAATACAGGAGAAGATGGAGGCTCTGAGCAGAGAGACAGCAGCTCTTTCAGACACAATCAGAGCCACAGAGGAGGAACTGAGAGCTGGAGGCGCCTCATTCCTGCTAAACTACAAGGCTGCAGTGGAAAGAGTCCAGCAGCGCCCCCTGCTGGATGATACAGAGCTGCCCTCAGGAGCTCTGATAGACGAGGCAAAATACCTGGGCAACCTGACCTTCAACATCTGGAACAAAATGAAGGACATTGTGTCCTACACTCCCGTGATTCTGGATCCAGAGACCTCTTCTCACAAACTCCTCCTGTCTGGTTACCTGACCAGCATGACACGAGCTGAGAAACAGAACGTTCCCGACAACCCGGAGAGGATTAAAAAAAATACAGGTGTGTTCTGGGCTCGGAGGGTTTTAACTCAGGGAATCACAGCTGGGATGTCGAAGTTGGAGAAAGCTGGTCACTGGGTGTCTTAGCAGAGTCTGTCGAGAGGAAGGGACTCTTTCAGAGTGGACTATGGAGAATCGTGTACAACGCAGGTGAAATCTCAGTACCACCACCATCAACTGTAGACAATGATCACGTAGTCCAGAAGAAGGTCCAGAGGATCAGACTGAATCTGGACTGGGACAGTGGAAAGCTGTCGTACTTCGATGCTGATACTAACACACACATATACACCTTCACACACACTTTCACTGACAAGTTGTTTCCATACTTTGCCACTTTGGATGAATTGAAGATATTACCAATGAAGGCGAGTGTGACAGTGAAACAGAGCAGTTAGAGTTAAGAGGATGATTATATCCATGACGTTTATTTCTTAAAAGTCTGAATTGAACCGGTTAATCTGAACCTGCCGTCTCATTATTCCATGTGAATTATTTTATTATATTTTTCTATCAACTTTTGTTTTTGATTATCATTTTTTTGGTTCTTTGTTTGTATCGTCGACCTTTCATCTAAAATCATTAAATGGACTTTCTCGTCATTTAACCAAATAATAATAATAATAATAATAAAGAATCAATTCAATAACTGCATGTTTCAATCATTTTTGAGACTAAACTGTGTCATTGTTTGATTGCATGAATGTTTACAACATGTAAATATATATTTTAAATTATCCAAAATATATGAACAATTTTCTAGTTGATGCAATAAAGTTGAGATGATTCTGTTCGTCAGAGGAGTTGTTCTGTTTAAGGTGGATGTGTCGTGTTTAAGGTGGACGTCTCAGTTTGGCTCCAGACTATATGAAATGTTGGTGATTTAAAAACTGAATCCATCTCTGTTGTTTCTCCCATCATGCAACAAAAAAAAGCAAAACAAGATGATGATAAAGATCAGAGGCAATGAAAAGGAAGACAACTGAAAGAAAAAAACAAAATTGGCACAAAAGAAACAAATGAAATATAAATAATCATAATAATAAATACAAAAATGTTCCAAATACACCAATAACTTAAAGATCGATGTGAGATTCATCGTCTTTCACTCTGCAGGTATTTGGTCATAAATCAAAGTATTGGACTGTCTTCGTTTTGTCTGTGTTAGAGTTCAATCAATCAATCAATCAAACTTTATTTATAAAGCACTTTTCATACATTAAAAACGTAGCACAAAGTGCTTTACATGCTTAAAAGCAGCCCCCCCCCCCACAACAGCACATAAACACGTACATACACATTCGGACAAAAACAAGCACACAAGCACACAAGCACACACACACACACACACACAAATAAAGTAACTTAGAAACAAGTGGCTGAGTACAGAGGAGCCAGGTCAGAAAACGCCACCACAGGAGGCCGTCTGCACCGGGCGCTGCTCATGGCCCACGACCAGGACCCCTCCACCCGGGCGCCCACCCAGCCACAGGCCAGCGAGGGGCCCACAGCAGTGGAGCACTGCCGCAGCGCCCCCCTCGGCCCAGCCGATGTTCGCCACGAGTCAGAGACATCCCAGCCAGAGCCGATCACAGCCCCCAGCGCAGACGGCCCCCACCGAGGAAACACTGGAGATATGGAATAAAAGCATAAAACTACTGGAGATAAGGAATAAATGCATAAAACTACATAGGCTAAGAACATAAAATAAACAAATAGATAAAATAAAATAAATAGCATAGAAATAGCTAAAATGAACTCTGTCATAAAGAGTAACAAGAATAGGAATAACAGAATAAAATTGACTGAAATAAATAAATTAATAAATAAATACAACATCAGTTAAAAGCCAAATTAAATAGATGGGTCTTGAGCCTGTTTTTAAAAATATCAATACTCTCTGCGGCCCTCAGGTCCTCCGGCAAGCTATTCCACAGACGGGGGCCATAGTGCTGAAAAGATGCCTCACCGTAGGTTCGTGTTCTAACTTTGGGGATTATTAAAAGGCCAGTGCCGGAGGATCTAAGGGCGCGGGAGGGTTCATATGGTAAAAGCAATTCTGAAAGATAAGAAGGTCCAAGACCCCTAAGACACTTAAAAACCATTAAAAGCACCTTAAAATCAATCCTAAAACACACAGGGAGCCAATGCAGTGATTTTAAAACCGGTGTAATATGTGCCCGCTTTCTGGTCTTCGTCAGCACACGTGCTGCAGAGTTCTGTAAAAGTTGTAAACCTGAGATGGTTTTTTTTGGAAGACCAGAAAGCAGGGCGTTACAGTAGTCAATACGACTGGAGATAAAAGGGGCAGACTCTGGCTATGTTCTTTAAATGGTAAAATCCTGTTTTTGTTACATGTTTAATATGTGGAATAAAATTGAGCTCAGAGTCAAAGATGACGCCCAGATTCTTTACCTGATCAGATGGATTTAAAGACAGTGTTTGAAGTTTTGATAAAAGTTTCTCTCTCTGTGCCTTAGGATCGATAATTAAAACCTCAGTCTTGTCCTGGTTGAGCTGTAAGAAGTTTTCTGCCATCCAGGAGTTGATGTCTAAAATACATTTAAAAAAAAAAAAAAAAAAAAAGAGTTAAGAGTTTAGGAATGAAGACACAGTGAAAGTTCTCTGGAGCAAAAAGAAAATGTACGCCTGTTTGTGTGTGACGACAACACCCATCAAGTTACCCGGTCAACAGTGACAGCTGTTTGGTGAATGAAAGATGTATTGGCACACACAGCCAAAGGCGAGGGGGGGGACGCATCCTGCATAAAAAATAAAAAAAAACAGGTGAAAAAATAATAATGGAACAAGGCGGAGGAGGTGGAGACGTGTCGAGAATGGTGTAATGAAAATCTGACAAATGTTTTTTTTTTGTGAGAACACAAGGGAAGATCCAGAGAGACGGACAAGAAGGCAGACAGCACCGTGTGTGTGTGTGTGTGTGTGTGTGTGTGTGTGTGTGTGTGTGTGTGTGTGTGTGTGTGTGTGTGTGTGTGTGTGTAGTCCGTCCCGTAAACATACACACACACACACACAAACTAATGCAAAACAGTTGAGTCCACTGGTAATCCAATCCTCTGTTGTCTTATTCATTGTGTGCTGATAATGAAATCTGAATTCATGACCATGCCTGGCACAGTGTGTGTGTGTGTGTGTGTGTGTGTGTGAGCTTGCACTTCTAACTTTCTGAGGACCATTCAGTGCAGAGAAACCATTTCAGTAAATGAGGCCACTTTTTAAGGTTTTCATAGCACAGCAAACGTTTGGCTTGTATAGGCTCCGACCTCATCGCTCCCCACGGGGGAGACACTGTGCTGAGGACAGCAGGGAGAGGGGAGAGATGATACTAATGTCCTCCCTCATGGGAAAATTAGGACATTTTGGAAAGAGGAAACATTAAAGTTCGGCTGTTTGAGGTTTAAGACTGTGTTTTATGTTGGAATACGGTGTGAAGTTAAGGGAATGTCAGTGAAGGTTGCTGCAAGTACAGAAGTACAGAAGTACAGTGTTTGTTTGTGTTTGAGTTTGGACAGCATGATAAATAGGCTGAAGACATTCACAGCAGTCAGAATAAATATGAATAATATTCAAATAAATGGAATATTATTCACAATAAGTAGGACAAATATCTTTCTTTCTTTCTGCTTCTCGCATTCATTGTTTTTAATACATCCCATTTCCTCCTTCTCTTTCCTTTCCTATCTGACCTTTGTTTCATCCTCATCTCTTCATCTCCTGCCCTTATCCTCCTCCCTCCTTCTTTCTTCCGTCTCCACTACTTCCTCACCCCCTCTCTCTGTCCTGTCTCTTTCCTGTCGTCTGTCCCTCTCTGTCCTCATCCCTCCTCCCCACCTCTCCGTCCCCTTCCCTCCTTCCTTTATCTCTCTTCTGCATTCTCCCTAGCCCCATCTGGCGTGAAGGTGGTGCCCTCTTGTGGTGATGTAAATGTGCTTCTCTTACCAGGCTGATTCACCTATTAATGCTAATAACACTAATACCACTACAACAACAAGTACAGCAGGATGCAGCCTTGCGTGACGACTACATCCTGTCGTCTTTTCTCCTTCTCCCGAGGGCAGCCTCATTCATGTGACCTAATTGCCAGAGGGAGTCAAAAAAAGAACCTAATAGAGCCTCATTCCAAGATGTCTTTCCTCTCACACAAACACATGAAACGCAAACACACCATTTCATCTTTTTCAAATAAGACGCCATTCAAAACATGACGCAACACTTACAATTGGTAGTTATTTATACCTGGTTGGATGGAGAGAAAGGCAGCAGTTCTCATTTGTCAGCCTATTCAACCATCCCTTACACCTCATCTGAATAGAGACCATATATTCAGTGGCTGATTTTAGTATGCGGACAATGAGACTATACATTTTACTAAAATGTCAGGCTCTCTTTGGGATAGAGATGGGCTGCAGTACAAGTGAGGCCAATTCCCAGAATCGCCCACCTGCTCCTGGACGCTTTTATTGCTCCAGCTCTCCCTTCTGGCCTCCCTGTGCTGCTATTTTCTAAGTTTTTAGGACACTTGCCAACAATGGAAAGCTTTAATTAAGATTTGAATTGTGCAGTATTGTGCAGCTGATTCATTCTGTGGATGTTTCAAAGTGGATATTTTTAGAGAATAATGTTATTTAAATACAGTAAAAGGGAGATAAAGATAGAAATGAAAGAATTAGACATCCAGAAGTATTCCCTGACTCATTGCAGTTGAAGCACTGCTGCATTGTTCCCTCATTGTTTTCTCTCACCACCCTTCCAACCATCTCCCGACAGCACCTTTAGGTGTTAACTGTGTCTTTCTGAGTCAGTACCCACCTGACTAAGCGTTAATATCCTAATTATAGGACAAAAGGTACAACACCCAATCATGTTCAATTTAAAGTTTGTAACATTAAGACTCCCAACTCCAAGTTAAGTTGTTAAATTATTTCATTTGGTAGAATAAAGCTCAGGCGACGGCAGCACGCCTTTTTCAGTCCGCCTGAGAGTCGTCCACTTACATAGAACTACAAATAAAAAGCTTCATCCAAAATTCATTATCTGTATTTTTGTATATGAATTGATACGTCTTTAGTTATATGCTAAGATGGCTGGATATTAACCCACTCTAACGCCCGGGACTTAACTGGCCTTTTTTTCTAGGGGACAGTTTGTGGAAGAGTCAGCATATAAATTAAACATATCAACTTGTGGCCTTCAGTTTCTTTCTGTTTTTAAGATACATCTGTTTGTTGATTGAGTTAAAAAAGAATCCCATATGAGTGAACTGCAGCACCATCCTACAACTCTACTGGGGTCTCGAGGGTTAATGTTATGTAGATCCAGTGTTGTAGTCGAGGCAACCCAAACCGAGACCAAGCCAAGACCAAGACAAGAGTGTACTGAGAGAAGACTTTGAGGGGTTAAGACCAAGTCACGACCAACACCAAGGCTGAGAGTGATACTGAGTCAAGACCAAGACCAAGACCAGACAGTATGTAGCCAACTTACTGTAGGGAGCTGACATAATATTCACCAAATCTCTGAGGTGAAGCGAGGTCCCAGATGTTGCATTGTGGTTCATGACTTATGGTTAAACCACAACCTAAACACTCCTTTCCTCTCTTATTTTTCTCCATGCAGGTGTTTGTCTACAACTTTTTGAACTGTCATTAATTTCTTCAGTGGTGTAAAACACAGTGACATTCCCACAGTGATGGTCTTGACTGGTCTTACAATAAAATCCAGAGGCCGAGACAAGATCAAGTAAAAATGAGGACGATTTCAAGCCAAGTCGGAGACCTTCAAAAAGTGGTCTTGAGTATTACAGCACTGTGGACTTCGACTATAAATGACGGGGCTTATGGTGAAAAATTTATGAATGCAATGTTCAGAGGTTAACATTAGAATTAGAGCAAAAATACTGATATATTAAGGAGAGGATTCAGGTAAGGGCATATATTTGTGTTAAGGTTAATAATCTTTAACATTAAATTTAGATTAAAGTTATGAAAGATCGCGCAGCGAGGGTAAGGGGTACAGAAATTTAAATATTCCCTGAGGCTAAAAAGAATTAAAGATGTAGAGAGATAAATATATAGAGGGAGCAGGAGAGCGAGAGAGAGATGAACACACACTCCATGCATAGAACCTACATGGCTTCCCTGGGGTTTGATGGAGAGCCTGGCAACCACTGTTCTCTCCACCTGAGACCAAAACACACAGCTGTTTACAGCAGCCTTCACTAATGGACCAGAGCTACTTAAACGGATAACCACACACACACAAACAAACACACCTACACACACACAGGCACACATTCTATCTTTCACACATACTGTACGTAGCATACAAAACAAATTTGTGTGTGCAGCCCTCAGTCAGGCTTTGATCAGGTACAAACCACGACTTATTTCTTCAACAGTCATTACAGATATTCATCACCTCTCCAAATCTCTCTCCGATTTTGCCATTTGATATGATCATCATTACTTTTACTCTCCGTGCACTCGCCTGACACATGCACAGTCACCCTGAGAAATCTCTAATGACTTTGTACATTTCCATTCCTTTATCACCAGAGCAAAAACCTGCAGAAAATCAGAGGAGGGAGACTCGGAGAGGAGGATGCGGAGAGTGAATTCATGGCATGTTGGAGAGGGTGAACCTTGGCTGAAATCCAATGAAACCAACAGACTGAAAAAATGTCCAGCAGTAGTCATTTGGTCTGTGCTGAGGTTTAAATTATGGTTTCCTCCAAAGGAAAATCATTCCGCTTGTTTCTAACGCAAATTAATAAATAAATGCCATAAATCTGTCAATGCAGCAACAATATTTTAAACTGTTTTTAATAAAAGTCAATGAATGTAATGCAGAAACTCAAGATTCAAGATTCTTGAAATAAGTTGGTGATTTTTGCAGAGTAGCATTTAGCGAAAGCTGGACAAACACTGCATTTTTATTTATTCATGTTGCATTGACTCACATTTGACTTTTGACCTTTGTGTCTCACTAGAAGACATTTAAGAAAAGAGACGCTGCTTGAAAGAGTCATTTCCACTGCCACTCCCCTTTAGGAGACCAGCAGCAGTAGTCCATTGACTCTAATGGGAGAAGTGAATGTGAGCACATATTATGAGGGACTCTTTCGCCTCATAGTTCTTCACAAGCCACATATCTTCTTAACATTGTGACAATGAATTGACATTTCATTTCAATGACAGACAAATCAGCAGAAAATTTACTTTGTTCAAGACCTGTCTCTGTCTCAGCAGGAAAACACTCTTGCAAGATCTGGCAACACAGATATCTCTTTTACATAACTTTCTGAAGCCTCTCTGGTACAACACAATCTGCTTTCATCCATCCACACAGCGTTCACAACACTTCCAGACAAGGTCTGGAGATCAAATCACACTTGGTGCTCACACTGAACACTGTCCAACTGCTAATCCCCCCCCAAAAATAAAGAAATGAGTCAAACAAGACAACCACATCTTCAATAATATCAACAAAAAGTGAGAAAGAAATCGTTACATTGTGCAATTTTACTATGAACAGGAAAAAAAAAAGAAAAACGTGGAGCAGCAGATGGCTGGAGGATGCCGACAATATGGTCTGAAAAGCACAGTCTCAGTCAGGACTACAGTTTAGGCAAAACACGTAACATACTACTCAAATAATGAGTAATAACATCTACTCATTACAGGTTTTAAGAGATCTTTTGAGAACAGCTACATGAAAAATTGGACTGCACAAACTGCCTGACAGCTGACAAAATTTCAGACATGCCAGGAATCCAAGAGATTGCCAAATAATGAAAAACTGATCTGCTAGAAATTCAGCCAGATTCTAAAATTAGTTGGTGAGACACAGACATGCGGATGGGCACATGTTTGTGAGCTCCCTTTAAGGGTACACTTGCTTCCCCTTTCTCCTTCACTCACCTCCTCCTCCTCTACTTTCTCTTCACTAGCCTCTATAGCTAAAAGCAGCTGAGATACACATATACAACATAAGGCATAATACTAAAACAATGGGATGTTCTTATCTTAATTTATTCCTATTATACCCCGATGATGGAGTTTAACTGGTTCTCTCTCTCTCACACACACACACACACACGCACATACACACACACACGCACACACACACACACACACACACACCTCATTAACCTGGAGAGAAGCTCTTAGTGCACAGGAAGCTTTCCACTCCATTAGCCAGTGTCATTATTGCAGGTACTTGGGTTGTGAATGGGAATATGTATGTGCCTTCCATCAGATAGTGGAAACAGGGATGACCATTGAAATAAGTAATATGAAAAGCTGAGAAACGTCTAATTGCCAATGTGAGCAGGAAGGGGCATCCTAATAAAGCCTCGCACACAAATCTCCCAGCAGTCAGTGCTACCTCCATCAGGGTCTTTTTTTTCTGGATAAAATGTGGGCTGGATGAAAAGATAATGTGCGTGAAGAAGATTGTTTTGCTGGACGAACATCATATCAGCACATCGATCAGCAGTCATAATTAAGTGCTTTACCTTTTTGTTTCAAACTATATCTCTTTAATTACCACAGGAAGGAAAAATGAAACTAAAATTATTCACAAAGACAGCACTCTGCGGGACGTTTTACACTGACGCCACAGCTACTTTGACTCTTAGTGCACAAAGTCTTTGAGAGACTTGAGAGAGTCTTCCGTTCAAGAGGTTAATTTACAATTTACAAATTAAAATAATCCACAACTTCCTCTTTAATTTGATACCACATATGTGACATTTGTAGCTTTTTAAACCGAGCTTGATTCAACACTTCAGCACTGACCTGGTCAGTCCTCCCTGCCGACTCTTCGGTGAACTGTCCCCCAGAAGTGAGAACCCCTTAGGTCCTGTTTATCTTCACGAATGACATTTCGAGCAACCCACATTGTATAACAAACAAAAGTAATGTGGTAGTAGGTTGTGTCTTTGTCAACTTGTCTGAGTGAAGATGTTTGAATTTATGTGGAAATGTTGGCATTACTCTGTCAGTCCTCCCTGACGACTTTTCGGTGAACTACCCCCCAAAAAATAGCCTCCGTCTCACAGACTCACAATGTTTTTGAAGTTATCCACTATGAAGATGGGTCAGGATCTCTCTCAGAAATGGTGGTATGATAGTTCCAGTTCTGGTTATTGATGAGAACTTAAACTATCTACAATATTCTATATATACAATATAGAACAAGCACTCGGGGCACTACGTGGTCTTGAGGGTTAACAGAGATCTGGAAGTCCACCATTATGTCCTCTGCCCTGGCTCTATAACCACATTACTTCCTTCTTTTGGTCCTGATATAGACGAGTCATAATTCCTACGGCTGCCGGAGGTCTTTGACAGTTTAAAGTTAAGACATGGAACATGGACCCATTCAGTTTTTCAGTTTCGGTGAAAACAGTCGATGCAGCCAATCATTTTTTTTCTCTCGCTCTCTCCAACTTTATTTTTTTCCTCTCCATTTCCTCACACCATGGCTCTCCATATCCTGCCTTTGCTGCCCACACACACACACACACACACACACACACACACACACACACACACACACACACAGTTTCATTCACAAAAGCAGTCAGTGTGCTCCATTAAAGGCCAAAGCAGAGTCAAGGCACTCAGTCACTGTCAGCGATAGAAACAGAGCCTTTAGACTGTTGAAGCTGCAGCGAGCAGAAAAACATCACTGGGGCTGTCGTTTGGGCAATCTTCAACGGCAAACAGACCAAACCCACAAAAAAAATAAGAGTTTTATGTCATTATATTGTGTTCTTTATAGTTTAATTATGTGTAAAACATATATATTTTTAAAGTTCTTAATTATACGGTGTACTGGGGGAAGAGGTGAAAAAAAGTTATTATTGTATGCTATTTTTATACACATCACATTGACCATTGCTAATATGTCTTTAGTGCTATAAATGATACATGACTTAAACTTTATCTGAATGCCAAGTCTTTTAAACTCCTGCATTTTATAAGTTTAAATCTCATTCTTTTTAAGTTGGAACCCCTAACGGCAAGTCCATAAAATATTAACAACAAGTCATGACTTGACATTAATATGAAATTTCAAAGGGTCCATTCATATCAAAGAATTGCCACTATGGCAAAAAACAAGAACTAAAACAAAATGCTGAAATAGCTCCATGTCAAAAAACGATGTGTTTCTACTGCATCACATTAACTGCTCAAACATCAAAAAACTGCATCTGCAGCGCGATACTATCGATTTATAAACTCAATATGTTTTCAGGATAAAGACAAGATAATAAACCACATTATGAGGAAGTTCAAAGGAAAGATGAGTGCAGAGGAATCAAATGGCTCTGTATGGATTGTTTGGTGAGTTTGAGATCACTGCCAACACTCAAGTACAGGTGTCAAGCAGCAGTGTAAGATGTCACACACTGATGGCATTGGCTACCATGCAAGGTGCCAACTGCTCATCAGTTTAAGGAGCTAACCATTCACACACATTCACACACCGATGGCGCAGCCTTGGTTTGGGGTTCAGTATCTTGCACAAGGACTCTTTGACATGCAGACTGGAGGAGCCGGGGATCGAACCGCCAATCATCTGATTAGTGGACGACCCGCTCTACCTCCTGACATATTATCCATACATGTATATCCAAATATATATTCTACATACCGTATATATTTATAATTACTCAGTATTAGAAATTTGTTATATATTGTTTCATGTTGTAATTGGTCCCAGTTGCAGGGGCAACTTTTTTCATCCTGATAAAGTCTGTGAGGTCAATGGTATACACAAAAGGGTATACTGCTATCAATGAACCATATGCAAACTTATAATAACTATGTTTTAATAAGATGACAGCAAAAGAGCTGAATAACTTCAGAAAACAACAAATAAAGTACCTCAAGAATGATGGAGTACGTTTATAGATGAATAGTGTATAAAAACAGTCATACAATGATTAAAAACTTCACGAGAGCAGAAAAATAAAACAATAGAATGATGGATGGATCGACAAAAAGTTTTAGCCTTTTCAATTTCAGAATCCCTTTCCGAGGAGTTTGCTTGAGACGGAGTAGAGGGCATGAAAGCTCCTCTGCCTAATTGAGTTTGGGCCTCAGGGACAGAAACAGTAAAAACAATTCCTTTGACCGTGGAAAGCAATTTACTTTTTTTTTTTTTGCTGAAAAACAAAAGTGCAGAATAGCACACATCAGAAATCCTACTTTATCCATGTTGAAAGTTTACAATACAGTAATGTCAGTGTACTGCAAAAAGAAACACATTTTTTCTCCATCCTGTAGTTACTGGACTCGTCCTGAGACCTCGAGGAGGGACTTACATTTTTTTAATTTTACTTCTAAGTAAACAAAGAAAATTTCAAACCAATTACATCAACTTTATTTCTATTTACTCCTTGAATAATTTCCTATTTTCAGCATTTTGACGTGTTTGCAGTAACCACATTTTAGTAATTCAAGGACAATACAAATATAATTTTAAGGTTCATTTTATCAGCATAATGAAAAGCAAAGCAAACAAACAAGCAATGAAAGACAAAGAAAAACTACTAATTTGTACAAGAGAACAGATCCCTGGGGGAATTTTACAAACACAGAACAGAGCAACTAAAGAACAACTGAAAATCCAGGAGGGTAAAGATGAATGAATCTGTACAGTACGGACTGTATCTAACATCAAGAGAAAGAGTGAAAAAAGAATATGCATAGACTAAAATTGGAAGTGAAATTAAATGAAATAAAGTAGCTCTGCTGGAGTGTGTGACAATGAGATAGTTCCATGTTCAAAGCCGTGACAAAAGTAAGAGGAAAACCTTCAGGAGGCGTTCATCAGACCGTACTGTAGGCTGTAAGAGTGTCAACAGTATACCAACATTCTCCTTTAGATTCATAGTAACAAGACTGTGTCTGCAGGAGATGGGTCACATTTTTTTTAATAGTCATTAAATTATATAAAAAAAAATCTAATAGTTTATGCAACAATCTTCTTATTATCGAAGAATATTTCTGTTTGAAATGTCCATAGTCTGCAGCAGTTTGAGCAGGGCTTATATTTGAGTCTTAAGAAGTATATATTCAGTGGAAATAAAGACCTCTGACCTACTTAAACGTTATACAGTTGATCAAGTTAAGTTGTCAGTTTGTCAAACAGTTCAATTACAGTCATCACCTCATTGACATCCATTGATACGAGTCATAATATGTGACTAGTAAAGCTAAGTAATACACGACTAAGACAATACTTTTCAAAGGAACAAGTACTACTCATGTTCTTTTCTTTAAACTAGTAGTTCTAGTCTTTACTCAGTATATTTTCTGAATCTTTCTGAGAGGAAGAGATGAAGACATCATCTCAATTTGGCTATCCTTATTGGTTTGATGAGACTTTTTTTAACCAGGTATGTCTTCACCTTTACTTAAGTTTCTCAAATGGCAATAATAATTGTACTTGAGTATACTTTTTCAGTCCTCTAACCACCACTGGCTGTAACATTATTTCTATTTTTCCTAATAACAGAAGTCTCTAATAGGGGTAATACAGTCAACCTTGAACCCTGAGCCCCCTGATCCCTGAACTAAACCCTGAGGCGACGAGCACCATCGGCAATGCCCTGCTGTCCCCTCATTACTTGTTTGATTGACAGAGCGGAGTGGCCTGGCCTGCTTGCTATCCACACTTTGTTTCATACCTGATGAAGCGGAGACAGCCGCAATCAATCAAACTCTCTGGAGAAATATGAATATGAATCACAAAACTGAAGCCACTTTTCACTGTGGAACCAATTACAGGCCAACATGATTTATACATTTACCAGTGAAATGTGCTGTTGTCATCCAAATTTGCTTGATACGAGCGACTTACTGAGTCACAATCAAAACTTAATCGAAATGGTGAAATAGCTATTTTAAAAACTGACCTCATGAGGTCTGATTTCATGGAAATGAGCACCAGGTGCAACGATTGCTCACATTATCCCATGCGGCGTGTCTGGAACCAGTCCGGATTTACTCCCAATCATTTTACACAACATTTATGCGTAAAAGTCCGTATTTATTTTGCCAGTTGTTTCAGTTGGATATACTGCTGGTAGCAACCGCTGCTGGCACAGTTTCAAAGCAGCTTTCATCCATGAAATCTGTCTGATAATGACCCAACCTGATGAAAGGAGTGCCAGGTCCAACAATTGCTCATTTTTATCCCACGCAGTGTGTTATAGTGGAAGCCAACCGGTGCAGCACCTGGGATGCCTCACCACATCCTAAAAAGACTAGCATGGTAGAAGTAGAGTTTGACAACTTCTACAACTTGTGCATGATGTTAGCATGTTTTCAGGAGGATGAAAAAAATAAACTAGCTTCCAAAATGAACCTAAAACACTGTAATGAGACATATTTAGCACCAGAAATGAAAATCTATGTTTACACCATCATCAGTGAACCATTTAATATTTTAAATGGATTTATATGTAAGTGCGTCACCTCAGTTGGTAAACTATGAATAGCAAGACTGCGCTACATGTTTCCACAGGGCACATTAGCCTAATCAAAGCTATTTTACTATTTTAGATTGCAATCAGCATAATCCAGATTAATGGCCATCTGACACTGACGTACGTGCATCAGTCTATCTATCCTTGAATCAAAACTCAAAATGTTATTCATCCAAAGCTATCCTCCTTTCATACACAATGTAACAAAACATCTTTACATTGCTACAGGCAATTGAGAGTAACCAATTAACCTGTTGAGTGCATGTCTTTGGACTGTTGGAGGAAGCCGGAGTACATGCACATTTCATATGTAGAAAAAAAGTCAAAAATCATGGATGAAAATGTGGTTTTCATCAGACAGTGACCTAGCCTTTGACCCAAGAGGAAAAAGACTTTTTCTGCTCCGACTGATGGTGAATGGATCCAGGTTTACTTTTATTCATAAATTTGAAGTACTGTAGACATTATTGTGAAAAAGTGTGCTTTCATTGAATAGATCTTTGTGAAAATATTTGACTTAGCTCTTTGTCACACATATGAAGATATATTAGCAGGTCATCAGCACAGATATGTATGCAAGTCCCTTTCCCTTTAAAGGTCAATAAAATTATCGTCTAATTGGAAATGTGTATTATTCTCACTGATAGATAAAATACATAAAAATATAATAAAATATGAACTTGTATAAATTTGTATCTGCTCTCATTAAAGGATATGCACAGAATGATGCAGACTGCAGAGAAAACTATTAATAAAAATTAATCTTATTAGTACGGCAGTTTTAAAATCAATAAAATCTTAGTAGTGAACAATTAGCTTGAATAAAGAGAAGTAGTGTATTTTGTTGCCAACAGCAGCTCAATGAAACTCAGAGAGCATATCAGATTTCCAATAAACAAATGGAAAACATTTCTGCAGCACAGTAAGAGCACTGGCAGCTTATCAGACAGGTGATATGTTTATAAAAAAGACATTTTGCACTGCTGGCTCCACTATGGCTTCCAGCTCACAAAGGCTCACTCAGCAAAAATCCAGAAACACGGTTCAACTAATGCTGCAAATTAAAGCTGTTCAAACAACATGAGGGGATCAACAATAACAACATCGCAAACAACTAAAATGAAATGTAATTTTAGAAATGGAGCGTCTCCAGTGCTGGATCCATTAATGCTCACAGCTTATATAACATCCTGGAAATGACACAAACAAATTAACATTCCTGCCAAATTAAAGGAGCAACATGAGCTTTACGTGATTTTTTATGTTTTTCCCCATCTAAAAAGGTTCAAACATTCATAATGGATCTCATCTTGCCTAGGAAAATTTTACACTGAAATTATGTTCAGTAAATATTTATATTTACAGTTTTTACATTGATGCTGTGTCACTGTAGCCTGATAATCAGACTGTTTCAGCCAGTTTTGCTAGATAGGGGATCCACGCCAACCATGAGCTCAGTTCTACTCAAGGTTTCTGCCTGTTTAAAGGAGGTTTTTTCTTGCCACTGTTGCCAAGTGGCTGCTCAAGGCTGGAATTATTGAACTGCTGCAAATAGTATTACAAAGAGTACAGTATAAACCTGATCTATATGTAAAGTAATCATTCTTATCTTAGTTATGATCTGGAGCTATAACATTGAATTGAGTTTTCTGCCGTGGACCAGGAGGGTTTTTTCACTTTGTTAAGCCTTAACCAACAATGTATCCATCCCTTCATGTAATTTGCAGTTTACACAAAAGTGACAAAACACTTTTTGACGAATATCAAAGAAAAATGTTGAATAAAGAACAGTGATTTCTGTGAGTCACAGACTGAAGTCATATCCAAACTTTACCAGTTCTCAGATTGGGGACCATAAGCTTTACTGAATTGAATTTTATGCTTTGTACCAGTCGTTTTTTTTATTTGTTTAGCTCTAACCAATAAGTAACGAATGACCATGAGTATCCATCCCTCCATGTAATTTTCAGTTGACAGAAGCTACATTAAGGGGTAGCATTTTTGACAAACATCAAAGAAAAATACTGAGCTAAGAGCAGTGATTTCACAGACCGACAAACACATCCGAGCTTCGCCAGCTGCCAATTTTTGTGGCCATTAGCTTTGCAGGCAGATGAGGTCAAACCTTTGACTGGTGGATTGTTTCTCAAGTCAGTGAATATAGCAATCACTGGTCACAACACCAGACCTATTTGAACCGCTGAGTAATCGTTTAACAGCATTTTGTGTGAAAGCATGTGTTTCTTCTGCCAATAACTAAATGACTGTTGAGTTACTGTTAAGTCCAGGCCAAAGATTCACAACAAGACATGACCGTTTCAGAGCGTTGCATGGAAAAGGTGCAGCAGTGTGAACTGGCCCGTCTCAACTCGACTCAAGCCAGCTGTTGGCCTCGACTCAGCTTGTCAAGCTGCCAGTGGTTGGTTTTAAAGCAAGTCATCCGTTTCTACAGCCAGCAGTCGTCAGTTTGTAGTCAAGTCAGCTGGTTGAAATGGGAAAGTTTTGGACAGAGGAAAGAGAGGATTACCTCATCAGTGTGTTTGAGGATACATAAATAAAAGTCATTTTAAAGCTGTGCCCAAACCTGGTACTAAAATGGTTAAAGTTTTTTTTTTTTAAATCAGGTCATTGTTGGATTGATCACCAAATTTGACTTAAATATAGTCCAATGATAACACTTTTTATGATAGAGCAGGTCAAGACCGTACACTTTAGAATATTATTTTCAGAGACTCAACAACTCCCACCATGAACAAGCACTTGGTGGCAATGCCAAATCTTGAGCAGAACCTGGCTATCGGTTAAGACTGGCGACGTTTATTGGGGATAGTTTCACACCTTGAACTTCAAAATCTGCCTCTTGTCCCTATATAAACATTTGAAATATATATATTGAAAAGGTAAAAAGAGGGCAGAACATGCTTACAGGTTATGCTGAACTTCACACATGCTAAACTACTATGTATTAACAAGAACTGATCATCATCAACAGAGAGCTGGACCCAATCATATTTTCTTAAAATTGGTAATCAGAGCCAGTTGGACCCAAAAAATATGCAGAGCTTCCTAGTAAAGCTTTCAGTTTATGAGATAATAAAGAGTAAAGACAAGTATGGGAGCATATGACAGACTAATTTTACCAGCATCGGCCCGGCTAAAATTAAGTTACAGCAAGACCACTTCTCAACTTTTATACAGTCAGCAGGATTGTAAAAGAGTGAGGAAGAGAGATTGAGAGAAAGATAGAGACAAATCTGGGGGAGTAATGGGAGGCTTAGGAGGAGAGAGATAAAGGAAGAGTAGGAGTCAGCTTCAGAGAACAAGAAAGAGGAAGAGGAAGAAAGGCCAGAGCATAAAAATCAATTCATAAGAAGCTCTATTTCTGCTGCAGTCTTAATCACTGTTTCAGCATAGACACACACACACACACACACACACACACACACACACACACACACACACACACACACACACACACACACACACACACACACATAGGCACACAAGGGAATTTTAATCACATCCTGCTGAAGAAGCTCTCAGTCACTGAACCATTTACCAAACCCACCAACAGTAACAAGCACCAGGGACCAATACTCATAATGCGTTATCTACAAACCAGCGTGTGTTTCCAACACCTTTGAGCAGAACCATAGTAATCGAGGATGCATCATCAGTGGAGGTCATTCAACAACGCACAACCGAGGTAAACAGTAGTAACAAAATTTCCAAATTTGACCAAATCACTAAAATCACGTTAACTATTTCAGATTTCTCTCTTGACTTCTTCACTGTTGCCTTTTCCGTACTCTCCTTTTAACTTTAAGAATATGACACGATCACTGATGTCACAGTTTCCACCTCAGGTCAAGGGAAACCTGCAACGTTTTGGTTCCAGTTACAAACAAACTTTTCGCGTTCTGAACAAATTATTTTTAGTCAAAATGCTAAAAATGCAAAAAGCAGTTCAAAATTAGGAGGGAGACCAAAAGCCCGGTATCCCGAATATCCCACATTTTTTTCCAAAAATACAGACTTTCCCTGCACTGTTAAAAATGTCTGTCTTTTTTGGTGACAGAGACCATGACAGTAAAAGACCGTAAAATATGCCATCAACCTTTATTTATCTGCCATTTTTAGGGGAATTTGCACAAAGTACAGTATTTTGTTTTTCAAGACTGTTAATTGTAGAATAAAACACAGTAATATTCCATGGCAAAACCTTTTTTTGTACAGCATTCATATGGTATTTTCATGTCAGTTACATGGCACAGCAGTGTTGGATATGGAATAACACGCCAACCTTATACATGAAATCAACAGTACAAATATCATTTTACTGTCATATTAGAAAAAAGTTATACTGTATATATTATAGTAAAATTCTGGCAACCACAGCTGCCAATTTTTTACCGTAAAAAACAACACCTGTTTTTTTTTTGTTTTTTTTTTTACAGTGTGAGGGTGTGCCCTTAGTATTTTAGTGTATTTGGACGTGCCAGAAAGGACGAGGTCATATGACATTTGTTCTGTGACCTTCACTGTCAGGTTAACAGTAATAAACAGGTGGTTAATGTTGTGAAATGGTCGCAGTTTGGTTAGGTCATAACGAGTTGGTTAGGTTCAGGAAAAGTAGTTTGGGTCTAAATAAGTACATAAGTACATAGGTTATGTCAGCTGAGTTGCATTGTGAGCTGGTGAGACAAGAGTGTGTATTTTTGGAGCAATGGGCATTTGCTTTCAGAATAACAGGTTGCCGACCAAATGGGCTTTTAGTCCAATGGGGAACATTTTTCTTGTATTTTCTTGCTTGCATTATCCACCCAACAGTCAAAACCCCAAATGTGTTTACAGTGATTTAAGACAGAGAAAAACCTAAAGAAATCCTCAAACGCGAGAGGCTGGAACGAGAGTTGAATATATTTTGCTTTGTTTATTCATTTTCTGCCAATCAATATTGAACATAATCATTAGCTGCAGCCCTGTGGACACATCACTTATGTGTTTTTAAGTGTGTGTGCTGTGTATTCCCACTAGCTTGGCTTGAAGCAGATTGAATCTGAGCACTTAAAGATTCCCCAGAGACAAACAGACAACATTTACACCGTGCTTCTCCATTCAGCTCGATGAGCACTGCTGCTGCTGCTGCTCTCTGTCTGTCTGCTCACACTGTATCTCTATTCTCTCTCTGTGTGTGATGTACAGTGTAGCCTTCGGCTCTGACAGATAGAGACGGTGCTTTCTTGAAGCATGCACCAGGCCAGGTTAAACACAAACAGCACACCGTGCCTTCAGCCTTTCCTTCTTTTTCTTACGTCTTTCTTTCTTTTGTCATTCACGCTGCTTTCTTCTGCGCCTGAACCTGCGGCAATTACTGACGTCTTTCTCTCCCTCTCTCCATTTTTCTCCTCCTTGTCTCTCTCTGAATATACAAGCTCAGGCTATTTTCATTTATTTTCTCTTGCCCTTCAACTCTCTCCATTGTTTATTCTTCATCCAACCTTCTCTTTACATTTCCTCCCATCCACACCCTTATTTCCTCTCCTTCCTTCTCTCCTCGTTATATTTCCCTTCCACCTCTATCCTCTCCCATCCCTCCCTCTTTTCTCTGTACACCTACACTGCTTCCACACATTCTGTCTCCTCCAAACCTCTCCTTCCAATCTCCTTTTCCCTGTTTCCCTTAACCTTCATTTCTCTCCTCCCCCAACCTATTTTTTCTGTATGTTTTCTCCTTTCTCTTTCCCCACCACCTCTCATTCATCCCTCCATCCCTCCCAGCATTGACATACAGCCTCAAGCTCATTTTAACCTCACATTTCTTCGTACCTTCTCTTTTTTGCTACCTTCTTTTCGTCGACCATGTGACCCGGAGGGATTCAGGTGTATCTGCATGTTTTTTTTCCCCACCTCTTTCCCTCGTTCCCTCCTTCCTTGCCTTCTCCATCTGCTCTCTGTACACACTGTAGCCTCAGGCTGTCTGTATCAGCGATCGTAACAGGCTGCACAAAGCGCTTTAATAATGTAACAGACACACTGCAACAAGCTTACAATCTGACTGTGTCATACGTGATATAGTTCATACACTGTGCTAACCTAAAACTTTACAGCAATTTGCATTCTATGAATTACTCTTTAATAATGAAAAATAACCTCTCCATTACAGTGGCTGGATGTCAGACCAGCTGACTGAAAAAACTAATCTCATGTCTAGTTTTCAACCTGGGCCTCATTCAGCCATGTTTTGTGTCAAAGAGACAAATGGTGTAAGACGTAACAGGCATTAGTTGCTATTTATTTATAAAGCCATTAATGGCAAATTGCCATCTAATATAGCCCCCTTATTGAATTGGCCCCACGACTATAATTTGACTCACTCACGTGCAAAAAATAAATCTGGTAAAACCGCTTTTAGTTTTTTGTGCTTCACACACTTTTAGAAATTTCACAACACGAATCAAAACTTTGTGCAGGAATGAGTGTGAAAGCTGCAACCTTGAAACGTGCTATAACATATAACTCACGGGCTGCACACAGTACGTGTCCTACAACACAATCCTACCGAGAAATTAAACATTTTCTGTATCTTTTGTCTGATCCTCTGTGTATAATGGGCCTTTTCATAATGTTGTCAGACACTCTGAGCCAGTCAGTACCAGAAACAAGCACTTTTAGTGGATGCAATTTGATGGTGCACAATTGAAAGGCAGTGGCGGCTCTTGACAAATTTCTCAGGGGGGGCAACTGTTGCAATGATGGCTAAGAAAATAATAATAAATAAAAGTCAGATAGCAAACTTTACAGTGTTACATTGCATTGTTTAATTTGGTTTTCCTGTTCAACCACTAGGTGGCAACGCCAGACATGAATTGAGCATACTGTACAGTATTTTTGTTTAGCTATATCAAGTTAAATGTCTCAAATACAATAAATTTGGTTCCACAATAAAACACTTCCACCGTGGCCACCAACAGATACATTGTCATTTACTAGTTTGCCCATGAAATCACTGTTAGCACAATCTACAATTTATAGCCATCATGGATGCCATAGCGATAATCAAATCAAATCAAATTACACTGTAATTCATCAAATTTTTCCAGAACACATTCAGTATATATTTGGCTGGCAATATGCAATCAATTCAACATTTGGAGAGTACAACATAACACAACTCACTGTTTAACCCTTAGTCCCCTATATGCCATTTTCAGCTCGTTTTTACTTCTTCAATATTTGGGCTTATAAACAGCTCTTAATGTATGGAACACCGTGTGTTTGGTACCTATAAGATTCAGGAGAACCTAGGCTATCATAGGCATTCATGTAATGTGCTTATAAAAGAAGTATGAGTGAAAAATCTACAATACACTGAAGAATTTCAAAAACGAAAAGTAGATTTCTGTCATTTTTTACTCAAAAATCACACCTCAAACAGTACTAGTGAAGAGTTTTTGAATGAAAATATTATTTTTCAATCCCTTTGCCTGACATACATATTCAGTTTTTCAACCAAATATGTGAAGAACAATAAAACAATGCCCTTTCAATACAAAAGGTCCCATGCGTTTTTGCCTCATTTTCCTCAGGCATGCCACTTAGCAAAGCAAAGACCGTCCAGAGAGTTGAGGGGAACCTGTCAGTCAATAGAAATAATATTTATTAAGTTATTCTGTCACTCTGCTCTGTGTGCTCCCTGCACCCTGCACGCTGCTCTCTCTCTCTGTTGTCCCGCCCCGACAAGACCCCAGAGTCCTTTGATTGGCTAGAATACGTCATACATACCCTCCACTGATTGGTTGAAAAAGAAACTAGTCTGCCTAGTAACGTTTGTCCATTCGTCGACTGCGTATGGAGTCTGCCGAACATCTATTTTTCGATTGGTCTTTTACGCGGCAGCGTAGAACAACAAGTAAGTGTCGGACAGACACAAACCGCACATCTCCGTCTTCAGCGGAATCTCAGGAAAACAGTGAAACAAACACATCTCTGTATCATAAACCGTTTCAGAGATGTTCACAGATATGTAAAACTTTAGACTTTTTGGGCGGATCCGCCCAATCCGTCCTCAGAGGGTTAACGACACACTCACTCATGCTAGCGTCGTCCGAGCACGCATCAGTGCGTATGACGACATCACGTTGGGGCAAGCCCTCCCGGAGCCCGTAGAAATGAATTATAGGGTCCAAAATTTGGAAAAAAAAAAAAAAAAAAAGTCTCAACATGTAAGTCAATGAGAGCGCCTGGGGGCGGGGCTGCTGGATGGATGGATGATTGGACAATAATATTAAGGCTTAAGGAGGGCGGTGCACTATCGCCCACTATGGGCCAGCCGCCCCTTTCACAGCTGCTTTCACTCAAAAATTGCTCTCCGCATTAGTCACTGTGACACAAACACGACACGGCAAAATAAGGCCCAGGTTGTAAATACTATTATTTACTCTTTAATACTGCAAACCTTGTCTGGCTTAAGACACAGCAACACCGATTATTCGCCACATGGACAATGCTGTCAAACGAAACAAATGTTAGCGCTTCCATGGTTTGGATAAAAATGTGGAGGGGGAAATCAAACTACGGCTCCCGAGGAAGGACCATCTAATCACAGCACTTGGAACTGTGTTGTGTTCACTGCAAAACAAGCAACCGAAGATGAAAACTAAACTGTAAAGCAGGACCATATTGCAGTCTCAAACACAGACTGCAGCGTTTCAATGCTGAGGACCTTTGAGAATAGAATAACTGTAGAATAAATCTAAAATAAACAGGAATTGCCAACACTGTCTTGTAGAAATCACATCTAGGGTCCTAAATTGTATTCCCAATTACACAGTGGTGACAGATTTATGTATGGAATGGTGGTCCGGGTGGACAGTCGGCATACAATGCATAGGACTTTGATGCCAGAGTCCCGACTTCATTATCTGAGGTTAGGTTTAGGCAACAAAAGCTCTTCTGTAAAGGTCAGAGGTAAGGAATTGATTGCACGTTAATAACCATGAGATATGTTGTATCTCAAGTCACTGCAGACTTTTCTTCTGTAGTAAAACAGGACCTTGTACTTTAGTCAGCAGCAGCATACGACAGTAAAGAAATGTCATAAGCCGCTGTGGCAGTGCAAGAAGAGTGACATAACATTTTCATGTGCCATATGCTGAAGGCATACGGCACATGAAAATGGCAACAGCGGTGACATACCGATAAGTCTGCGGCATATGACTGAGAATCAACATAAGGCACAAATGCAAGAGTGGCACACCAGCGGTATGCAGGCCAAATGTATCTGCCAGCAAGCGTCATTAGAATGTGTCAGAAAGAAACTGCTATATGCTGGTGAGGAATTGGGTGACATAGCATTTGTAAGTGCCACATTATGTCACATCAGTAACAGGAGGGAGCTGCATTTCCAAACAATTTCCTGTGTCAACTGGAAGGTCTTCAGATTATATTCAACACCCACTGCCACCATCAGCAGATGCTTGAAACCCTTTAAAAATCCTCACAGACCCAACTCTTCTGTCTCTTGCATACCAGCTTGCATTGCAGCAATAGTGTTTTTGACTGGAAACATTCCAAATCATATCTTTTCTTCTTTAACTTGCATTCTTAACATCTTCCAGTCTTCTTCATTTTTTTTTTTTTTGCTAAAAGTGGTCGTGCACTCACTGAATCCTCGATTTCCGTGAAACCCCAAACTTTTGATTTCGTATGCCATCTGTTGTTCTTTATCTAAAAACCCAGATAAAAGCGGGAACAAACTTCCTGTTCTGTTTCCGCCTGAACCTCCATGAAAGCCGGGCAAACCACAGTGAAACGCAACTGGGACAGACGCTAACATCTGACATTAATTATTCATTGACTTTACATCAACGTGCAGATTGCCTGATGAGAGCCAACACAAACTGTAACACCTTCTGTCTTTCCGAACATGCCCACTCATGAAGGCGACAGAGCGTCAGGGCTCATACAGTGTATGCACACTTAATGAGACAGATCTGTCTGTCTACATCATACTGCTCATCGCTTCAACAAAGGATGACTGATTCCAAAAAATACTTTAGTACGGTTTAGTTATCAAATGATGGGAAATTATACCTTGATGAGGTACATAGACAACACAACACTAAACAAGTAAACTTTCAAAACAAAAGTCTGAAAGGAGTGATTTGTCTTCATTTTGGGAATACAAATCAGCCCCGAGGAACATTAATGGATGATGCTGGTATTATTTTATTACTTTTTATTATCATCCATAGTTTCCCTGAAGAGACCTAAACCAACAATGACTTTATCCTGCTATTACTCATACCAAAAACTGTTTGTGCAAACCCCATCCTGATATTTCTTATGTGCCTCAGTGCTGCTTTAAAAACAAAAACGATTAAAAACACATGACAGAACGACACTGCTGTGTTTGGGCGACATTTATTTATTGCCTATCTCAGCTTGTCAGAAAAGTGAGAAATTGCAAACACAGTCAGAATTCTGTATGCTGTGTTTTTTTTTTTTTTTTTTTTGGGGGGGGGCTTATGTAGCATAATATTAGGATTTATTTTGCAATAATAACAGGCTTGCTGTACAATACCCTGCTTATTACCTGGCTACTTATTAGATACATCAATAATTTAACACAAAATACATCAATTTATGATCAGAAATGTGTCCATAGCATGGTCTGACATTGGTAGCAGTGGTCTGCTATGCAGAAATAAGACACTGTAGAATGTAATTAACCAATAAGAATCAAGTAATTAATAGATCTGTGTTATAAATATTATTAAAGCTGAATTGATCAATACTTTTATATCAATAATGGATGAAATGACTGCATGTCATATCGAAGGAATCTCTAGTTGTCATATCACCTGGACCTACAGTGCCCCCTTTAAACCTTTGGAGTGCTTTTTTCAGCTCATTGTTTTGGTTTAAAGACTTGCAATTTTACTGCTTTAGTTCACTCTGATGAATCCACTGCACAATATCAGTTATAATAATTAGGTATTTAGTGTAAAATTAATATATTTGGTGGTATTAACTGAATATCTTGCATCTTAACTGTATGTTAAGGGAATTATTCCCCGTTTTTTTCTGGATTTTGAATCAAATAAATATTGACATTTTGATTGCCACAACATCAGTAAAATCTACAGGACCTGTACCGTTTACCTCATCGGTATGGTTATTACTTTACAGTTTCTAATCCCACAGGTCTCCACCCCGACTAAATCACTTTGTAAGCAAAGCAAGATATTCCAATTTCCTGTACTTTAAACTTGCAAAGCAGCAGAGAGAGAGAGGTCAGATGTCGTTCAAGCTGCTGAGAAGGAGGTGAAAAAAGAACTATTTATGCTGATGAATTTTATTCAAATTTTGAATGGATCATTGGTTAATTTTCCTTCGAGTCCTTGGCCAATTTACAGCAGCGCTGCTGTATAGTGAGCCTGTGTGTTGGTGATGATAACCCTCATCCTTCTAATTCACTCCCCTTCCCACTCTGTTGTTGCTCTCCATGCTCGTGCGATTGCATTTTTTAACCAATGAAGGGTGCAGACTGAGAGGTAATGCAACTGTAGAAAGCATAAACATATTTTATGTTTGGTGCAGATGTGTTGAGAGGATTGATTAGGCAATGATTGTAGTATACCAGGTCAGCCTGCAAAGAAACACTGTATAAAAGTAGAAAAAATACAAAGAGACAATAAAATTATTCATTGAATCTGAACTACTATGCAATGAACTTCCAGAAGAGAGCACATTTAAATGTTAGATGTCACTTTTTATGAATATTACAAGGCTGTGAGGACGACCGGTGGGGGTTGTTTTTAATCATTTTCCTCCCTTGTGATCCTGTGATCATTTACATTTCCTGTAAAAATGTATCACAATGAATCAAAACTTGGGACCTTTTTGAGGGTCATACACTCCAATTTATTTACCCACCAATTAGTGCAGCTGCCCAAGCTTTAAGCATAACAGAATTAGTCCTGTCTTCAATTGGGTTTCATTAGCAAGGTTATGTTTTAACGGTTTTGCATTTCAATGAGGATTTGAGCTCCTGCCTTCCTTCTCTCACTTAACTCTTGGTTTCAGTGTTCAAAGGATTATTGGCCAGGGAGGACGAGGTAATATTTCTCTTACTGCCTCTGACCAATTCTGTCTTTGACTTTCTTCGTCCTTCGTCCAACCTATCATTTCTTCATCCATTCAACCTCACGACGATAAACTTACTGTGGCAGTTTTGCATTTTAATAAGTTGAACTTGTTTGCTATTTTTGGTGTCTATCTCTCCCCCTTAAATTCAACACCAAGTTACTGTTACTTTCATGGTTCTGTATTTCAGTGCTGATATATAGTGCTCAAGGACCTGCTCCAAAGAGAAAAGTTAGTCTTTCGTCTCCAACCATTCATTCATTCTCTCATCATGGCCTTAAATTCTGCAGCTTACAGAAACCAAATTCTGAGGTTACAGTTTCTTTTTTCGTGGTTTGCATTTCAATTAGGCTAACCTCAGCTTCAGCTCCCTTTTTTTTCTTCTTCTTCTTTCTCCTTTCTCTCACTCTCTGCCTCTTGGTGCGGTGATCAAAGACTTATTTCCCAGGGATACATTTGTCATATTCGCTTTCCTTCACTACCTCGACACAAGATAATGTGCCAATTGGTGGAGGTTTTTCTGCAGAGTCTCACAGTTCCACAAGGCTTAGAGCCACGGGGAGCGTAGACTTGAACCCTTAAGACAGAACAAGTAAGATAAAGAAACCTTCGACATCTTCAAAGTAATATCTTTATTCATGGGTTCAGTGAGCATCAGATACAGACAGCTGGACTCCCTTGTTTCATTCATCATCTCAATGGGACGACAAAAGGTCAGTTCATTTGAAAATCAAAGTCATGACATTTTGGTATCGATAAAGGTTTTCAAAAACACCATAATTTACCCTCTGTGGCTAAAAACTCAGTTAAAGCATCCAACTGTCACTGATGCAACAAAGAATATCAAACACATTTTAGTTATTTTGTCACACACGTGACAAGTTCACACACAGAAACATAGATTGATAGATAAGTTGCAGACATTTTGTCTAACATGCGATGTTTGGACTGTGAGAGGAAAAAAAAGAAAAACAGCACCTGGGTGAAGCTCATCAGGTTGAACATGCATATTCAGAGGATCAGGGTCAACATATTAAATGCAGGACTTTCTGAGGCAACACACCTAACCAGCTGAGTCACCATGCTGCCGCTGCAATACACCCGAGTCGTCTTATTAATTTATTCTTTCACACGGTGTACTTTGCCTTCGGTGTCGTTCCTCTCTCTTCATCACTCTTTCACACGTTCATTAACCGACATTTTGTGCCTTTCTGTAATGAAGTATATACTGTGAGTGCTGCTTTAGTGGGTTTGTATGTGGATGTCTGCCTCCTTCTCTCTATCTTTCTGTACGCTGGGTATGAAAAAAAAAAAGTGATGGGGGGGGGGGGGGGTTGTTCACGCCTCATGGTAACTTTCGCTCAGAAGAGCTTTCCATTTCCCAGGCCTTTGTTGAGCTATTACCACAACTAATCCTGAAGGCAAGAGTTCCCTTTACTGCTGCATACCGTGTGCGTGTGTGTGTGTGTATGAGAGAGAGACAGAGGCACTAAGAGAGAGAGAGAGTTGCTCTGTATGCGAATATACACCTGTGTATGTGTGTTGTGTTGTCCAAGCATGTGTGTATACACTTATTTGCATTTTACATGTCTGTGAAAGTGTAAAAATTATATTAACTGTGCCCAATTATGAGAGTATTGAGTGTATCAGTGTCAGACATATTGTGTGTTTATGTGCTATATAACCTATAGCAGGTCTGGCTTCAGCACCCTGATGCTGCAGCAGTATTTCCCGCCAAGATGTGTGTGTGTGTGTGTGTGTGTGTGTGTGTGTGTGTGTGTTTGTGTGTTTGTCTGGGGGAAAGCAGATAGAAAAAGAGAGTGATTGAGTGAAAAGACAGAGCAGGAATGACTAAGCATGAGTGTGTATTAACAAACGTATTTATGTCTGTGTCTGTGTGTGTGTGTGTGTGTGTGTGTGTGTGTGTGTGTGTGTGATAAGCCCTGGTTGACTGAATCCCATTCGGGGAAGTACAGGAGGAGGTTATCCCCTTACTGCAGAGGGTAGACAGACAGACACACACACACACACACACACACACACACACACACACACACACACACACACACACGCTAGATTTCTCTCCATCTTTCTTCTCCTGCGTTACATACATACACTGTCTCCTTGCTTTCCAAAACTTGAACTCCCTTCTGTCTCTGTCTCTCTCTTTCACACACACACATGCACAAACACACACAAATGCTCACACAGCCTATCGTCATCTTTCTTTTCGCTAATTAGTTTTCTGCATTATTCTCCCTTTTGCTCTCTCCACATTACTTTGTCTTTCCCTCTACTGCTAAATTTGCTTTATATCACTCATTCTGTCGCCCATATGCACACTCAGGAGCACACACACACACACACAAACACACACACACATAGAAAGCTAAGGCTTGGCAGGAATAACTACCGCAGTACCAGGGTGCTGAACTCAGATTTGGTTGCAAGTCAGACACATGAGCACACACATACATACACAATGCCTGGCAGGACTACTGCAGCACTGGGTGCTGTATAGGAAGCTAACGTTATGATTAACTGAAGGTGATCCTGCTATTTCACCCTTCAACAGCCAACAGGGCAATGGCACTGGCCCAGACACACACTAGATAGACAGACACACACTGCAATACAAAATCCCCATCAGCCTCTCACACACACGTACATTCCTACATTACCAAAAGTGGACCAGTTATCTGCACTGACCATGTGAGGTCCACTATATCTAGTCATTAAAAAGAAAACATGTATAAAAATGCATAGTAAACCTTCAAAACATTACCAGGTAGTACAATCTGACCATGAGGCCATTTGTGTTTATTCATGGAAGCTAGTATGAACCACAGAAACATAGAAAGATTCAGGGATTTTACTGGGCTTCGATTTCAATGAACAGATCATTGTCATGTCTGCAAGTCTGTATCAACGAGAGCTTGGCAAACTTATTTCATAGTTAAATGAACCAAAATCCCGTAACAGACGTTTTTCCAGGTAGTTCAACTTCTTCGCTTACTTCCCCCAAGTAGACCCCATTTTTGTCTGGTCTCTATATAAATATGAAGTAGTATCATAGAGTTCAGGGCGCCCACAGATGACTACACTCACAACAGTGGATATCTGCACCTCCACTGCTGAAGACTGGTTTAGAAGTAAGAGTGAAGATAAATCCACTTTTAATCCCAAAAATAAGCTCTGAGCTCTTCCTCTGATATACAGCTCTGGATCAGCAGCTGTCAGTCGGTAAGCAGAAACGTTGTCCCGCTCTGCTCTGCCTGGATCTCTACATCTTCACCCCCAAGTTGGAGTGAAGGCATAGACGACTCTATCACCTCTCGAGACACTATTACGAGACAGTGCAGGCTTAAGCTAGCGGCTTAGCATGCTAATTTCAGTAGTTATCCCTGCAACACAATACACAGCTGCTTTTTTGACAAAACTGGACTGCAGTTTGTTGTGGTTGCGGCTCACTAATTCATTGTGAGCGACTTTGCAGCTGTACAAAACCTTTGACTGACTCACTCTGAACTCACATACCGTGTATCATGAAAGTAGAAGCTGTAAGATGCAGGCATATGTAAATATGAGAAAAATGAGAAAATCCATGGAGAGGCAACTGTTGCCTAACTTTGTTGCATACTGGACAATATGAGCTTGCGACAGACTGCAGCACAAGAGACTCCCAAACCAATTCAATGATATTAATTATTTAACACCAACCATTTAGCCAGTCATTGTGAAAGGTTCTTCAGTTCATCATTGATTTACGATCAAGGATGTTGTGTTAAATCCTGATCTTTGTCTGATATCCTGCTCAATATCAAGAAAGCAGACAGAACTGCTGCCCAGACTAACAAAATAAAAGAGTAAAACATATTTTTGAGAGATAAAAATGATTTTACCTCTTAGGGTGTGATAATTGACAACAAGCTTACTTGTGGAAACAGACTAAAATGCTAACAAGGAATATTATTTTCCACGTGCAGGTTTGATGTGTGGGTGTGACGACTTCTGTCATCTTTGTGACTGAAATAAACACGGTTTCCATTTTTGATTCCATTCCATTTTAGTGAACCTGTGTGGGTGGACCGGGATGCGGTTCAGGTCACAGTGGATTGTTTGATGTCGCTGCCTGTTTTCAGCTGCTTTCTTCACAATGCTGCAGTCGATTGTCAGAGCCAGACTGAGGCTTTACTGAAGCTAATCCCTGTTTTTAAAACAATTCCAGACTACATGATTACATCCTCGGCAGCTGACATTGAAACTGAATGTTGGGTTAAAAATCACATTTGGGGCGGTGTTTAGCTCAGTTGGTAGAGCAGCCACCCCATGTGTGAAGGCTCAGTCCTTGCTGCGGGAGCCCAGGGTTCGAGTCCGGCCTGTGGCTCTTTCCCGCATGTTATTCCCCATCTCTCTCTCCCCACTTTTCCTGTCACTCTTCAGCTGTCTCTATTGCAATAAAGCTTGAAAAGGCCAAAAAAATAATCTTAAAAAAAAAAAAAAATCACATTTGGTGAGAATGTCAAAATTCAGTATGTTCTATTACATTGAGATAAGTGTGTGCACGGCTAAAGGAGCAGCCAAAAGTACTATTTGTAGATGCTGCCAGTTTACCTACACACAGCAAGTGACCAACAGGTCTCTCTTACACAGCTTCACCATCATCCATCCATCCATAACTGCTCATCCTTATCTGGGCCGATCCTAGCTGACACTGGGCAACAAGGCAGGACCCTGGAATTTTAGAGTCACCAATTAAGCTGCATGTCTTTGGACTGTGGACGGAAGCTGGGGTAGCCGGAGAGAACCCACACAGACACGAAAGGATAGGTTCAAACAATGAACCCAACTGCTAACCACTGCACCACCAAGCCACCCTCACCATCATCTATTGTGGAACAGCTGCATCTTCCTGAAGCCTAGTTAGTAACTGCAAACTACTCAATGGATAAAACCAAGTTTACATTAAGGAATGGTAAAATACAAAGCGACACCATGACCATTTATTTTAACAGCTTAGAACATAAACTTTAAACAGAGGTCTTGCGATATGGCAGGTTTGGTTTTTTTTTACACTGAACCATCATTTTAGCATTTTAACATCCCAGAAGCAACAGAGGTGTGACATGAAACACAACAGCATCATCTAGTGTGATGTCTGTGTGTCCCATCCTGCCAGATCAGCCATTTTACACAGATGTCCATTTGGCTCTGTTAGTAGCTTTGCTGCCGGCTCAAAAGGTGGATCAATAATTGTCCAACAAAGTCGCCTTCCAGCTCTAATTCACCAGATTCTGAAGGCCAAGGTACGCTTCAAATGATCCTCTTTCCTTCAGTAACAATTTGGAACTAGTTCCAGGTCAATACTGTTTCTCAATTCTCCTGATCCTGTAATCTGAATTTGAAGGATGATTTTACGCGGGAATATTGCCTAAAATTATAAATAAGTCTAAAAATAATGGAATTGTCCTTCAGTAGTGGAGTGTGTAAGTGTGCATGTGTGTACTCAGATGCTAGTCTCATGTTTGTGTGTGTCTATATGTGTGCATGTTTATGTCACAGTCTGTAATCACTAGTGAATATTGATGTGCGCTCATGTCAAAGTCAAGCTCTGCATGTGCGTGTTGACGTCTCTATATGCATACGGGAGTGTACTGATGAATGTCAGTGGTGGAGTGTGTGTGTGTGTGTTGTGTGTTGTGTGTGTGTGTGTATCCGGGCTTTAGGCTGTAAGCCAGGGCCGCCTTGGCAAAGTAAAGATGCTAACAGAGACTGACAGGCTGCCATCTTCCTCAGCTGCTTGGCTATCACACAAAGACACACGCAAACACTCTGCGGTTATAGATTGACACTCACGGACGCACTGAAATACACAGAATTACGGACGATCACATCGGTTCTCGCACTCTCACGCACAGCAGAGTGCTCACATCAGCAGGAGGAAAATGTCCATTGACAGAGAAAGGGGAAAAATCTTTGCTGACTCTTTGGAACCAAGTTAATTGTTATCAGAGCAGTGCAAATGGTCATGTGGTTAGCTGTAAAATACAATGTCAAGGAGAGGATGAAGCAGTACAGAACAGAAAAAAAGAGGAGAGGAGAGGAAAGAAGGAGCTGACAACAGTTAATTATATTTAAAAATATATGTATTTTCTTCCTGTGATGTAAGAAAGATCTCGGTATGATCCAAACCTATCCACCCCCCTCCACCACGTTGTCAGATTTAATCCAAATCATCATGACAGTCTGTGTTAATTCTGATACTGTGTCAGGATTCAGTTTTTCCAAAATTAAACTTTGAGAAAATTGACTGCAATTAATACAGTTTCACAGTTTCAAAAATAATAATAAATAAATAAATGAAAAAAACCAACAAAAACACTTGGGGAAATGTTCGTAGAGTGCTTTCTCACTGTGGTTTCAGGGAGGAGGTAATAACCTTTAGTGTGGATGGTTGGGAAAACAAAGTCTGTGATTTTCACACCAGAGATTTCAGGTCACATCCTGTCTCTCCATCTCTGCCAGTCAGATATTAAAGATATTGTTTTAATGTTTCCGCTTCTAGGCTTGTTTCTAAATAATAACCTTGTGCCAGGAATTACAAAGTAAGACTCAACAGGGGAGGGAATATCTTCACTGTGTGTTTGTGATGAATGTCTAAAGGGGAAAACATACAGTACATACATTTGAGGTCTCTTTCTACCTAAAAGGTAAAGGCAGCCTGTCAACAAACATAATATTATCCTAAAGACATCATGCACATGCATAAGAACATGCAACCAAACCACTGAGAGATGAAGGGAATAACACTGATTATCTTGTTATCATGGCACCTGTCAGTGGGTATGATATATTAGGTAGCAAGTGTGCATTTTCTCCTCAAAGTTGATGTATTAGTAGCAAGAGAAACGGGCAAGCATAAGGATTTGAGCGACTTTGACAAGGGCCAGATTGCAATTGAGTCGAAGTTTCTCCAAACGTGCAGCTTTTGGTGGGTGTTCCCCGTCTGCAGTTGTCAGAACAGAATCAAAGGTGGTCCAAAAATAAAGCAGTGAACCGGCATCAGGGTCATGGGTGGCAAGTCCTAAGAAAAGTGTCAGTTTGTTGTGTGTGGAACCATACTGGCCTCTGTCTACTCCCCAAAGCACCAACAATGGGCATGTGAGCATCAGAACTGGACCGTAGAGCAATAGGAGAGCAATGGTCTGGTCTGATGAGTCATGTTTTCTTTTAACTCGCATGGATGCCTGGGTGCGTGTGCATCACTTACCTGGGGAACACATGGCACCAGGATGTGCTAAAGAAGGCAGTGTGATGCTTTAGGCAATGTTCTTCTAGGAAACCTCAGATCCTGCCCTTCATGTGGATGTTACTTTGAGACGTACCACTTACTTTTCTTGGAAGCGGTATTCCGTTGATGGGGAATGCACCCTGCCACAAAGCGTAAATGGTTCAGGAATGGTTTGAGGAAGACAACAACAAGTTCAAGGTGTCGATTTGGCCTCCAAATTCCCCAAATCTCAATCAAATCGAGCATCTGTGTGATGTGCTGGAGGGTGACACAAGGATTTACATGTTGGTGCCAGATACCACAGTTACAACATGTAACACCATAATATTTCCCATCACAAACTACTTATTCCAGACCAGAAAGAGGTTGAGATATCCCTCAATAAACTACCACAGTGGGACTTTGTAACAGATGAACGCATTTATCAAAGATGCATGAAATATACTGCACCACAATGACTGCTTTAAAGCACAAAGACGAGAGTAAGGGAGTGAAAGTGAAAGCCAAATTGTGTGTGATATTGAAAGAGACTGAGGGCCCTATTTTCATGGCAGCGAAACAAACAGCTCTCTGACAGTTTGGTATTTTCCTGACCTTGAAATCTACGCTGCCTGATTGTGTGGTACTTTGGCGCCAAGTGCAGAGCACATGGTGCACAGGTGGGAGGTTCACTCTAATGAGGCGGCTCAAAGCGAGTTGTTGGTGTTTTGGTGGAAATTAGATCTTTCCTTCGGAATCATGTTTATGACATAATCATCACCATCTGAAGGCAGCAGGACGCATGCGATAAAATCTGTTGTGTCCGACTTGAGGAGTGCTGCCACCTTGCATGGCCGTCCACCACGTTTGCTGTCATGCAAATGACATCAGGCTGCTACAAAGTAACCACAAACACATCTACCTATATTACACACTTTAAGAAAAATTATATTAACTGTAACTATCATTATTTCACACATTAGACCACCTACATTATGGTCCCATTCTGACAACAGGCCCAGATGTGATTTCCTGGAGAAGACGTTTCTTTATGTGCTCAGATGTTGCCTTCATGCGTCACTGTGGTTGGCTGTATTTATTGATCACCACGCCCTCGGATCTATGCCCAGCCTGTTAACAATTTCACACAGTCCGTGAGCCCAAGACCTCGTTGCGCCCGCCTCGTTACGTGTGCATGATTCAAGCACAGCCTTAAGAGTTTAAGACCGTGCGTGATGATGTCGTATGCAAACACTGGGCGTGTAGGCAGTAAGGGATTGTGCATGCATGTGTGTATGAGTGAGGGATAAAGCGACAAAGAATAATTGGGTGGAATAATGGAAAGACTGAGGGGGGTTCTACTGAGTGTATGTGTGTGAGAGGAGAGAGAGTGAATGGCTTTATGTGTTAATACATACGGATGAGAGAGAGTGTGTGCTTGTCTTTGTGTGTGAACATGAAATATATCGACGCAGAGTTTGTATTACAGAGTGGAAAGAAAGGGAGTGTTAGAATGTCTGTGTGTGTGTGTGTGTGTGTGTGTGTGTGTGTGTGTGTGTGTGTGTGTGTGTATGTGTGTGAGAGAGTGAAATCGGTAATCAATGAAATCACCACATGGCCATATGGATAAGGACGACAACTTAGAGGACATCGAGTCAGAGAAATGATGGCTTATTTTGTCCGCCAACCGCCATCGTCTGTTGTCTTCTTTTCAACTCTCCTTTCGGTCATGTCGTCCTTTCCTCCCTGAGTTTTTCAGAATAATAGCGCAATGACTATTGATGCAGAGCAGAGCTGTGGCAAGATTACTGTTATTAAAAGAGAATTACAAGCTAAGCGGTCTTTGCTCGGCTTCGAGGAACAGACACACACACACACACACACACACGGATGCACAAGCACTCAAACATTCAAATTAGTCCACACGCAAGCACAAATTCAGACAAGAAAACAGCTTAAAGTCAGCAGGCGTGTGTCACTGCTTCTTTACATTCTGAGCAGCGGCTTCTGAATCAGGTGAGGATGTTTCGTTGTTTTGATGCGAGCCGTGTCCACTTCATTTCAACTTGAGCTGCATACTTTTCTAAACCTGCATATTTCATATGCACAATATTAATCAGTCAATCAAAGTAGTGATGAACCTCTCAGTGAGGAAGACTATTATTTAGCATCCTAGACCTGTGCTCAACTTCTCTCTGACATTCACTCCTCTCACACAGTCTCACACTCATTTCCTTGTTGTTATTATCTGGGGCTGTCAATCATCTTATCACATTCCCATCAGCAGGTCACATCTATCCAATAGCACAGCGGCACACCTGATGTCTTTTTAAATATGATTCTCTCTCTCTGCCTTCAGTCTGTCCACACTGTTGTCACGGCACCCCACCACCTCCACCTCCACCTCCACCTCCGGCTCTACCCAGTCTTTGCAGATTCATCAGCTTCATCATTTCATCTGTCATCAGCCTCAGCAGAGTCATCAGCGACCACCACCAGTGTCTGCGCTACATGGGAGGATTTATCTTGCTGTTGCTCAGAGCCAACGCCCCTCAATCCCCAAAATCTCCCTGTAGAGTCTAGGCGCAAAAAAATTAATCATCACAGATCATCTGTTATAATAAACAATCACCTTTACTTCATTTACATGTCAGTGGAGTAAAAAGTGCAAGTACAAGTACCTCAGAACTGTAAATTTGCGAGTTGGTTTGGCTTCAAGGCCTCAAGAGGAAATGTAGAATAAAAAGTATCGCAGCATCAGCCTTGTAGCCACTGTCAAATTGACTTTGTGTTTGTGTCTCGGTGATGATGAATCCTGCTTCACTTCCTGTTAGTGCACAAAAGAAGTCTTCAGACAGAAATCAGACTTTATAAAAACAGAACACAACACACACACAAACACACACACACACACACTGGTCATTGCTGTTGGCTGGAAAACAGAGCGTCCAACGCATGTAGAGACAGACCAGTGTGTGTGGGAGGATTCATTCATACGTTATTATTAGTTATTTATCTGAGGTCACTAAGTCTGCAGTCTGTTTTGACTCAACGTACCAACGTAATCACAATCCAAGGAAGCAGGTAAACTAGAATGAGAGTTTATTTGACTGTAAATTACAACATCACAATCCAGACTAACATCTCAGCTCGCCCCATTACTGACTTCATACTCTAGTTAGACTTATGGCGCTGTATGTGTTACGTGTTCTCATCACATGGTCAAAAACATGTCGATACAAACCTCTGTTGACGTCTTAGCATCTCACTGGCATTATGTTGTTCACACCATTTTTGCTCATGCGCATTAAAACTGGATTACACGGCACTATCACCTGTCTACACTGTGTGTCTGGTCACTTGTACTTAACTGGCAAATCATGCGCAGAACTGTGACATGGTTGTCCATGTTTGTGTCCTAGTTTCTGAGACACTGGACTACAACAAGTTCAAATAAAAACAACTCAAAACTCATTTCCTTAAATTTGCCTTTTAATATTAATACTCTAATTATGCTGTGGAAGCTTTTTAAGTGACTTTGTTTCAGTACCATCTCTGTTTGTCACTGAATAAATGACCTGTGGGCATTAACAGAGTCAGTGGAGCAGGCCTTTTCAGTTAATGTTGTTTTCTAAGCCTTTTAGAAAATTATGTACAAACACAGAAACTAATAAAGTGACACAGTTTAGGCACCAACGACCGTTTAGCAGCAGTGAAATAAAGACAATTTCCTTCATTGCTATTATTAACAGAAACAGTGATAACAGTGGCAGTAACCACAGAAAAGTGCTAATAATGAAGTAATAAAACAGTTCTGATATTTTATAATTTAATAATATTTCACTGCTACATTTGATATCAGTTAAGTTGATGAATTTTGGCGTGCTAAATTAAAATTTGTAAGCATCACTTGTTCCCCGTAGAACTAAAAACAATTCATGGCTCGGTTCGACCAATAAATCAAGCTGACTGATTAATCAGATCTAATTAGAACTCCTTAAATTAATAAGCAATCAGCGAAATGTGTGACATTAATGGATTTCTGATTAGTTTCAACTTCAGAAGTTATCAGCGTTATTGATGAGCAAACATCAGGTTACGCTTTAAGATCAAACTCCCGCTGACGTTTGAGGAATATGCCTGACAGCACGTAACCCATCGCCTGACGTTACATGTAACCAGTGATAAAAATGATTCCCATGATTCCCACAAGACCCCGAAAACCTGTCAAACTTCTGCAGAGCGCTTCTTTTTTAATATGACAATCACATCAAACCTGTTCTGAACTTTAACCCGTAACTGATCAAGTCGCCACTGCACTGCGCTCTCCCAGCTATTTAAATGCTAATCAATTCATTACTCCGAACATCATTATGCTCTCATCGCAGCTCACTATAAATCATGTCAATCCACGCAAACATCCCCGAGAGAGAGAGAGAGAGAGAGACAGAGAGAGAGAGACAGTGGATGACAGAGAAGAGTAACATTAGTTTTTAAATGAGGTCTGATTGAATCCTCATTCTCAATTTCATAATGAAAGTTTCCCCCCCTTCCTCGTCCCCCTGTGCACCTTCCTCCCTCCCTCCATCTCCCTTTTTTTGCTCCTTCTCCCTCTCGAGACACACACGCCAACACACACACTCGTAACGCTGATAACCAGTCACACACACACACACACACGGGAGTCCAGGAGAAATTAGCTCTCTGTTAATTCATTCCCATTGTCTAAATGCATGGTAATTTCTTGGATAGGGGAGGAAGGGAGGGTGATGGAGGGTGGCGGGGTGCGGGGAGCTGTGTGTGGAGGAGTGAAACTTCAAAACCGACTGCAGTGTGCAGCAATATAGGAACAAACCGCGCATTACAGCTCCGGCTTAATTATTATGCTAATTGAGCCGCCCGCGGGGGCTCAGAGAAGTGATGTAACACTAAGAAATAAATATATAAGTACACTTTCACACTGTTTAAGTCAATTTTGAATGTATTAGTATGTGTTTTTTTTCAGTTTATTGGATTACTGTTTTCTTTTTCTTTTTTTTCTCTTATTACTCAGACAGCAGGGAGTTGAGACGGAAGGAAGAGATGAAATGGGCTGCGAGGTGGGATTTCAGCACATGACTAAAGAGGGAAGAATGTCTTTTTCTTGTTTTGCTTTGTTTTTTTGTCACAGTGAAAAACTGTTTTATTAATCTCTGCAGTTTTATCTACAACATAACGCTCATTTAAAAAAAAAAAAATAATCCACCTTCACACCTCTACGCTCCGTGAGTTACAGTCCACTGTATCCAAGTGAAGGCCCACCTCTGAATCTAATTTGCAGTGACTCAATTATTTCTTCATTATCAAACGGTATAAACGAATCATTATGATCTAATTTCCCCAAACAAGCTGACTACTAGATTATTGTTATCAATGAGGTCTTTAAAGAACGCCTATATTCCTCTTTTGAATGTATAAAAACCCTAAAATGTGGCTGTTGATAGTAACATTAATTACAATGGATTCCAATTATGACATTTTTTGACACTGACGCCTCTTCCTCAAACTAATGTATCAAAATGTCTATACTAACTTTTCCAGCCTGTCCTGCAGCAAACTATACGTCTCAGCTAGTAGTTCACCCATTCAAATGATATTAAGGGTTAAAATTATGCATAATTAACAGTGTGACCGCTTTGATTGGTAGGTGCCATTACAGACGGCTTATTGGAGCACCCAGGTGTTATACAGCCCGCCTCAGGTCTGCTAATGGTCCACGTCTTTGTCGATATTTAGATTAGCCAGGAGGTGGAAGAGAAGCAGTGCAACCAACATGGTGGCGGCCGCGTATTTTCAGCTTCAAAACGTCGCTTCGGAAACCTGTGAGCGACGTCATTCACACTCTGTGTATTCTTGGATGACAGCGGAACACGCTGTAACATCGTGACTTATGAATGGAGAGGTTTTAGAAGTGTACTTGGACAGTTTGACACCGGAAAAAGTTACAAGGCTACAAGGTGTATTTGATACTACAACACAGGGGAAAGGTCAAATAAATTGATCAACAGAACAACATTGATTACTAAACCTTACTAAAGCTGCTAAAAATCCTGTTGAAGGAGACAATTCGACAATGCAATTTTCATTCATGCAAATGGCCAGATGTGCACAGGTGTGGAAATGGGCAGAGCTCCAAATGCTCTGCAAGTGATTTGCTAAAGGCAGTCCACTTTACATTTTGTACTTCAACATACTTGTGATATTAACAATGTGCGAATAAAACGCCGCCCCACGTTTCATTATAATCAGATCATTGTGTTGGCACAGCAGAGGTCTAAATGCATCGTATGAAAGAAACACTGAAGGTCATCTAAAAGAAAAACACCCATAAGTGCAACACCTCACGTTTTAATGTGAAAGCCATAATTGTACTTTATAACTCACAATTCTCCCCATTCGGAAACATGGAAGAGTTTTCACACATGCAGATTATGTTATAGAAATCTGAATGTGGGGACTCGTGCTGTTAGTTTGCACTCGTGGGTCATTTTAGGATGCATCCATCAAACTGGCATCAGATACGGGTCACATACAGAAATGTCAGTCAAAAAAAAAAAAAAATGGATCTAAGCAAAAGGTGAAATTGAGTGGAGCTTTGTAGCCCTCGGAGCCGTCGGGGCCAGCGGCTCCTTTGAATTCAGTTATAGCAGAGTCACATTTCAGCGTCTGGCTGCGCACGAGTCGCTGCCAATCATCCTCCCGTGGAGCAGAGTGAGGGAAAGGTGCATCGCCCCTGTGCTTTATGCAAATGAAACTGCGCTGGTCGTCGGCAATGCAGCAGCCAATGCCAATCAACAAACACAGTGTGTGTGTGTGTGTGTGTGTGTGTCCATGTGTGTATGTCTGTGAATAAGGCTTTTGGCTGCATTCGCATATATTTTATTTATGTTTTGTCTTATTTATATGCATTTATTCTGTGTGTACATCGTTTATACAACTGTGTGTGTCCATAATAGTGTGTGTGTGTGCTTTGAGCTATCTACACACACATACATGTTATGGATTATTGTGCCATTGTCCTGCAGTGTTTATAGTTAGCCCATAATGTGTGTTTGCATTGGTTGTGAGTCTCTGCATGCATGCATCTTTGTCTGTGTTTAAAGTGCAGCTGTATATAACAGTAATGGTAATGTTTTTGTACATTTATGCCAATGCCTCTCTGTGAGTTGGTTTATGCGTGTGAGCGTTAACGTCGATAAGCTCCGACAACATTGGAGAATGCAGCAAAGAGGAAACATCGATGCTGTCTGGCTTCTGAAGGGCCGGGGTGGCTGCACTGCATCAGCTGAGTTATTGTCAGTGAAGTAGGTGGACTCACTAAAGTCTGTTAACACGCACACAAACAATAATAATAAGTTTAATGCTTTTATTCTAGGATTCAAGGTTTCTTTGAAGCTGCAACCTCAATGACTGTCAAATGAAACCAGTGTGGAAGTTCCAAAAACTGCAGCTCCTCAAATGGCCACTTGAGGCTGGCTACAAAATGTGTCAGTCTCCATAAGACCCTATATGAAAATGTCAAACTTCACAGCAGATATAAACATGTTTACAGCCTGGTCTCTATAGGTAATGTCTCTGTTCATGACAACCGTACTGAGAAAGAGTTTCCATGTGGTTTACCTGTTCAAATTCTATTACGTAAATTAAATTTATGCATAGTTTAAGGGCGTGGTCACTTTGACAGGTGGGTGCTGTTCCAGGTGTTTGAGCAACCAGGCTTCATCCGGCCCACCTCCGCTTCACGTTTTTGCCCATTTTTTGGACTAGCTTGGAGCCAGCGGTAGCAGGACTGCAAAGATGTCGTCGGCCAGAGCCACCACTGAGCACAACTGACTAATAAAACTGAAACTGTCCTATTAACATTAACCGTCTTCAATAAAATTCCAATCTAAACAATTGTGGCTCATGTTGGCTCTGATTATGTTGCAAGAGTAGCAATCATATCCTTTGAAAGAACAGGCATTAATGAAATGGTCCATATCATACTTTTTTTTATTTTATTTATTATGTTTTTTTACCCGAACTGTTAACATCCATTGAAAATCACATCATGTCTCATGTGGCTGTGTTCACAAATTCAGTCATGTCTTTGCTGAGAGCATTTCATTCTTTGTTTCCATGCTTGTTAGAACTGTTGTTCCAAACCCTGCTGTGTTTTTTTTTTTTTCCCACCTTTAGCTCAGTTCATTTGGGCTCATGACAACAGCAGAAAGCAGTCCCACTTGGATCCTGGCCAAAACAATTAGACCAAGAGTTTGACAGGGGGGTTCACTGTGAGTGACAGCAGGCTCCAACTACATAATGCATTGTACATAGTGGCTCTAACACAGCTAATGTTTTGTGTATCTTTATCTCAGAATAAAGTCCATTCGCAGCTGCTCCGAGTCCTCTGTGAAATTAGCAGCAAACACACAAAACTGGGAACTTAAGCCAAGATCATCAAGCAACTAAAAAGCAAGCTATCTACAGCAGAGATCTTCGGGGAATTAAATCATCATATCTCTGTACTTTTCTACAACACACTCTGCTCATCAAAAGATGAGCGGCAATTTTGGCGGATGTGAACAGATGTTCCAACGACCGTCCCAACACAACCCAGTGGCCCCACCGGCTCCAGAGGAGCACAAGCCCAGACAAATTAGCATTTTAGTGCTACAATGTTTACATCCTGTATAGGAGCAGTCGGAAACACCCACAGCAACATCACTGACTCCCATGTCGTCTACTTTTAGAAGTTAATTCGTGTGATCTTTTTTTCTTTTTGGCATTAATGATTATGTTCACTTTAAGATTAAGTACTTGATCACAGTTTTACATCAACGTCTTATTTTTTTTTCTAATCTTAACACAGAATTAGAGTAGCTTTGCTTCCTACACTTATTTTAACAGCAGTCCACTGGAGTCAAATTAGATCCTCGCTCGAGGCATCACTCGTTAATTTCCCGATCTAGATTCCCGAGCCATTTTTCAACAGTCGTCGTGCGTCTCTCTCAGCAGCTATGTGATGTGTGATGTGTAAGGTGAATGCTGATGGTTATGTGCCCTCTAACAGGAACATTAGTCAGACAACCAAAGGTGATAAAATAAAACGAAAGCAATATATCCCACACAACTAAAATATCACTTTAAGCACAGGGAGTTCAGTGCTAATGATTCTATATGCTAATGGTTTCATCTGACACCAACAGTGGAGCAGATGATGAAACATATGGGGCTAAGACAGAGGCCCAGAAGGGACAATTCACACTAAAACACAATCTGCATACATAAACAGTTTCCTGGAAAAAAGGCTGCAGTCTAATCCTCCAGATTAATCATTCGTGTTAATATGCCTTGAGGGTCGTCCTGCAAAGTCGACACTTTGAGTGGTGAAGAAATGGTACTTCCTACACATAAGCTATGAATGAATCACTGTCAAACATCAAATATAATAGTAAAGCTCAAATTCTGGCATGTGAAAAGCTTTCTTTTGGATCCATTTAAAGGAAACTGTCTAGCTTGTGTTGAAGATGTCGAAAAAAATGGGCTTGAATTGATTCCTGCAAAAAAACTTAAGTGTCGTCTCCACTGGGCGTCTACTCCGTCTCTCTCGAACACTCCCTCTCTGTCTCCTGTCCTCATCCTGAGATGGAGGCCAATCTATTTAGAAATGAGCAATTAGGTTGAAGTTGATGTCCCCTTATTAAGAACAGAGACTTCCAGAGCAGATAGCATCAAGTGATAAAAACAAGCAAGAACAAGAACATCTCATACTCTGGATAAAAGTCAAATACAAACCCTGACCTCGCATTTCAAAGATGACAACAACAGTGACACCAAAAAGCAACCAGGTTCCCGGCGAGAACACACAAACAGGTTTACTGATGACAGCTTTGGCAGATAATGACAAACTGTCTTGGCTTCATATTGACTAAAGTGTCTCCACTGACAGGAAGAACTTATGAAAAATGTTGTTCCAGTATGACATGACCACCATCAACAATAACAAGAAAATGACACCCTCTGTTATAAAAACGATTGCTGGCAAGTGAAGTACTTGATAACTCATCTTTTCAGCTGAAATAGTGAGAGGGGAATTTTGAGTTATGCCCGATACTCGAAAACTCAAGAAAAGAAGAAACAATGTCACAGTGTGACACTTTAACTATAGCGAGGGTGAGTTAGTGCAACACATTATGGTATATTACGATACTGCAATATATTTGCATATATGCTCAATGGAAAGACCTACATTTAGGAACACAATTTGATCCTGAGATCACAATTTGAGCTGGGTTTCAAACTTTCAGACTTCTCTACACTGACTGAAAAGTACAAAAGCGTATCCGATTCGTAGTCTTTTTCTTTGACGAGGTAGTTGTTGATCATGATTTTTAGATTCAAACCTGGAATGCAGAACTTTTGGCGGCTGTGGCTCAGGAGGTAGAGCGGGTGGTCCAATCCCCAGCTCCTTCAGTCTGCATGTCGAAGCGTCCTTGGGCAAGATACTGAACCCAAAATTGCTCCTGAAGGCTGCGCCATCGGTGTGTGAATGCATATGAATGGTTAACTCCAAAAACTGATGGCAGCCAATGCAATTGGTGTATGAATATGTGTGAATGGGTGAGTGAGATATGTAGAGTAAAAGGGCTTTGAGTGTTCAGTAAAGACTAGAAAGGTGCTATGTCAGTACAGTCCATGTAGAATTTCAAGAAAGTCCACTGCAGTGTATTGAGGTTGATACTCAATACAAAATGCACAGTTCAGCTAACAATCAATGAGTCCTTTCGGCAACAAAAAAATCAGCTTTTGAATCCAAGGAAGCAGACAAAAGTACTCAGTTTGAGACTCAATACAACTGTTGGCCTGTGAAAATAAACTGTGTCTGATGGACAAGGTTAGTGATTCCCCAACAGCTCCAGTAGGTACCTGTTGTCTCGTCAGTGTGCTGCTATCAGGTCCAGGGAATGTCCGACCTCGAAACGAGTTTGTAGTTGAAGAACGATCCTATTCTGCAGAACAGGTGAACTATAAAATATGGAGTTTTTGGTTTATTGCCAGTAGTTGGCAGGCTAATCGCCCATCGCTCTCAGGATGGACTGGGGCTCTTCTACTGGTGAGTACTTCCTACATCCTTTTTGGTTTAAAACACCAGCATTGCTGTTTTATATGAAAGGCATCAATATTGGTATTCCGGTGCAGGAGAGTCACCAGACTGAAAAATATACTTTGAAGTATAGGGAGATTTCCCAGGTGGTGATAGGCTTAAACAGCACTGTGTGAACTCGTTTGACACTCCAGCTTTATTATGGCAAACTTCTTTCCCAGTTGCTTTTGTCATTTGGCATCAGAGTTTACATTCCTCAAATGAAGATATCAAAAAAGTATATTTCTGTTGTCATTACGAAACCCAGGTACCATTGTCAGAATGTCATTAATATGTTAATTTAATTCTTGTTTCATCGTCCTCTGCTACAGAATTCTTCACCTTTGATGAAAAGAAGAATGATGTGGCTTTGTGTCAAGTGTCTCGGCGTGTAATTTATATGAGCTTAAGTGTGATCTCTGGACGTGCTTTATTTGACGGGGACTTTAATCACAACATATGGGCTCTGCGGTTGTGGTTAAAGTGCGACTAAATTGCCCAGGCATGTGATTTGGAAGAGGACGGCAATAAAAATACGCATTAGCAAGAACAAAACAGGCTGATCGCTGGTTCTTAATTAGATGTGTGAGACTGAGCGTGTCGGTGTGTGTGTGTGTTTGTGAGAGAGAGACAGTGAAAGGAACAGAGCATGAAGGTTGCCTCTCTCCAGGTCGTAACGTTTATGAGGGGTCATTCATGTCACCTTTTTATGTTTGCATTTATCTCTCTTTCACACACACTCAAACATATATATGAGTCTAACTTGTGTGGACACCCACACACAGACACACAAGCAGTTTCATCATTTCCTGCCTTGTCTGGGTTTAAAAGGTTTCCTCCAATATTGAGTTATCCAGCAGCTGAAACACCGCGACTCAGACTCTGACAAAACGATTCCTGACATCAAAGTAAAACTCACAGGATTCTTAATGAAGTTTTTCTCCCCTTTTCATGAAAAAATAATATTTCTTCAATGGAAAACTGGCTGCGGATGCTTTCTGTTATTTCCCTGCACCATCTGCTTTCACATTCACACAGCATTGACACACCTGGGAGCTGGACTGGTCTTGCCGCAGTCTCCTACTGTCAGCCACCAGATCAGCTCCACTAGAGCAGTTGGACTGTTACGTTAAGTACTACAGATGTGAGCTGGAGTTCAACAAATGTTTTCTCAGGAGGCAGAACCGCAGGGCAGGTTCAAGCACTTTATATTTGAAGTTTAACTTTAGCAGGCCAGAGTCGAAGCGCTACAGTCCAAAACACAATGGTGCCATTTACACAACCTATTACTTTATGTGAACTCACACACAAGTCTGGGAGTATGTTGGCGCAGGTGGACGTGAGACCTTGCTCCATGGATTACCTTTTTCATCCATTCTAACTTCATACACACTACATATCTTGATTTTTCTTTTGAGGTGAAAGCACGTCGTCCTCTTTATTTTCTGGTCAGCGATAGATGAAAAGGTCGGCTCGTCGACCTTTTGCACAGAAGACATTTTGGCTCTTCATTAACAAGTGATCCGGGGTGCAGGTTTTGCCTCAGCACACACAACAACCCCTTCTTCATTGATTATTTAAATCTCATGACATGCCAACAGGATCGAGCAGGATTTAATGTTAATGTTCTGTGTTTTTTACACATCCAAAAGGTTACACACACAATCCAGGTTCATAGAGTAACGCAGCCGTCCTCCTTCATAGCTCAGGATTGGCCATCGCGACCATGTTTTAAAGAGAGCTTTAGAGATGGAGTAAAATGTCCACGCAAGTGTGGATCTCTAAATAATTTGTTCAGGGGTGGCAGGTGGATGATTTAGAACCGATTCGCACATCATTAGTGGGTAATGTAGGGATGTGTCCCTACCCTCCATTTATAAATCTATGACCATGGTGTTGGTTTCACTTGGTCTTCATGAGAAGTTGAGAAAAATGTGGTGCAGCATTGCAAATTACTTTGCGTTTTGTATTTACATACATTTTCCTTCAATGCAATGTATTCTTGTTGACAGGCCACTACATTGTTGGGACAGTGTTTTCTTAACACAGTCAAAAAAGCTCCAATTTCACATGCAGTTGGGAGTGAGTTGCTGCCCAAAGCTAAGGAGTTCCCGTATCTCGGGGTCTTGTTCACAGATGATGAGAAAATGGAGTGTGAGATGAGCCGGCAGATTGGTGCCGTGTCAGCAGCAATGCAGATGTTTTGCCGGGCCGTTAAGCTTCTCGATTTACCAGTCTATCTATGTTGCACCCCTCACCTGTTGTCATGAGCTTTGGGTAGTGTCCAATGCAATGTAGACATTTTGCCAAACCGTTGTTGGGAAGAGGGAGCTAAGCTGGAAGGCAAAGCTCTCAATTTACCAGTATGTCTACGCTGCACCCCTCACCTATCGTCATGAGCTTTGGGTAATGACTTAAAGAATGAGATAGTTAATACAAATGTCTGAAATGTGGCAGACCCAGAACTCACTCCAGGGACTATATACCCCATCTATATACCCCAAGGAGGAGCTGAAATGTGTTACCGGCCACCACGACACGACCCTGGATAGGCGGAAGGAAATGGATGGATGGACATGCAGTCTTAGTTGACCTTTCCACCACATGTAACCGTTGACTGGAGTCTAGAGTTAGTTTTGACTTTCGAGCACTGTATGTGAGCAGTTAAGTTTTTAATAATTTAATCATTTCTGAGAATACTTCCTGTACCTGGTCGAGTAGTGTGAATTGGGCTTACCAGAGCTTTTTCTCAGCTGTCTGCTGTGGTCACAGGTGTTGCTTTGAGAGTTGGAAGATGCTATAAAGCTGTGTAAAGTCGAGGAAGGCTACAAGGTGACGTTAAATTGCATTTAGTGAGGAAAAAGACAAGTCACTTCTTTCAGCTGTTGGTCCTTTTAGAAGTCTCTTATTTATCTGTTCCATAGTTTTATCCCTCCTCCTCTTTCAGTCCTCGTCTTATGTTTCCCGTGTGAGTCCTTCCTCCTATCTCTTGTCCTCTTGTTGATCCGCCTCTCTGCGTCTGCCTCTCTCCTCTTCCCTTGTTCTCCTCTGCCAGCCGAGCTCGATTTATTCCTACGGTGATTTTATCAAACAGTTTTGTCAGAAAGTGCTTTACGGAGATCAGAGAACAACAAACACAGATAAAAAAAAAAGCAAAAGATAAAAGCAAGAGAGTACGGGCACATCAGAAATAACAAGATAAGAGTGGTTAGATCCTCCTCTGTGAGTGTGTTTGTGTGTGTTTTCTCTCTACCAGTACAAGTCTTTCTCTTCCCTCGTCATCCTCGTGAAAGCTGATAATGTCACATGTTGTAAGACCTGTCAGGATGTACTAATTGTACTAATAAATGTCTCTCTACATAGTGTTGAAAATGTAGCTGCAAACCACAATCCACTGCTTTTTGCCACTATGAACTGCTCAGAACAGCCACAGATTTCATGGAATAATCTCAAAGTTTCATAAAATATAGAAAGAATCAAAACGTAACACTAACAATCCCAAATTCAGTGAATGTATGACAAAGAATGACTATAAAACAATGGACAATTATAAATGAACTAGTTAATACTAACAATCTGTGCATCACAAACAACTTGAATGACTTTTGTGCATCAGTATTCGAGGGCAGTCCAGGAAACTATTAAAAGAGCGACATCATTTCACGCTGTCCCTGTGAGAGGAGCGAGCAGGAAGCCAGCTAGCTCGGCCAAAGGCAATCTGTCAGCTGCCCGAGTGGCCAGAAGGCAGATTGAGGAGGAAATGCATCTTCCCTGGTAGCCTCAGAGCGTTTTTATATATATATATATATATATATATATATATATATATATATATATATATATATATATATACAATGAACACAAATCCAAACAATTTACCACTCCAATAATCTCACTTGTTAACAGATCGCCGGCTCAACCAACCAACTCCAATCGACTCAAGAACCAACACACATTTCCTGACCTCCTTACATACACCTTACTAGTCACATGACCAATTAGATGATACATTTTTTTTGCATTTCTCTCACATTTACATGCATGTAAAAAAAAAAAAAACAACATTTACATGAATCACCCAATTCAAATGTATACAATATAAACACAAATTCATGTACCTCATTAACCTGAATACCAAAGAACCTGACCAAGCAGCAGGCAGATTACCGCCTCTCACACATGAAGCCCTACCTCGACAGTGAGGGGCCGGGAGCTGCTGTCGGCTTTCGACTTTGTCGAATTCACCCGCCTGCTTTTCGCCAACTGATCCCTCGCCTTATAAATATAAAGACCCCGTATAGACTCTCCACTTACCCCCATCCTCCTTCAAATGGCGGAGAAAATTGTGGACTGCTTTTGGCGTAACACCAGGGGAAGAGAGAGCAGCAGGCAGCAGTCAGTTTGGCATTTTCTTAGTTAAAATAACAGTTTTTCACTTGTTTGCACCATTGTAATCTCAGTTACCAAGTCTTTGTGCATTTGCAGCCAACATGGCAGTCCAGCCTTCATGACTGTATTATATATCTATAATTTGTTTTTGCGACCACAGAGAGCCTCTAGTTTGCACCCAAAAATGCAGAAAGCCTGAAAAAAAACAAGAGCTTACACTGGGATGAATGGAGTGGCCCTTGTAATACATCACAGGGTTTATCCTCTGTACTGGGGCCATTTTAGGATTTCTCTGACTCAGCTCGTGAAGCTCAGCTCCGCATTATCACACTTTGATCACCTGTCACTCTGAGCTATACTTTGTCAGTCTTAGCTCTACTTTTACCGCATTAATGTCATCTACTTACCAATTACTTGTAAATACTAGACATTAGGCTCAGCTGCACTTTGAGCTAACGTGCTAATTTTAGCATATTAAATTAGGCGTACGTTTATTCCGTCTCCGTTTCTGTGAGAGCCACATCCCTCTCTGTATCAAATCTATCCTCTTTTTTCTGTGTCTCTTTTGTGTTTATCGTGTCTATAGTGTGTGTGACATCTCTCGAGCTGTTATCCTTTGCTTTCCATCCTCTCTCTGTGTCTCGCTCTCCTTGCCTTTTCAGTCTCTGTCACGCCGTTGTATGTTAATGTCACCACAGATTAAAATACAGAGGCAACCATGAGTGTGTGGGCCTGAATATGTGTGTGTGTGTGTGTTTACAAATGCAAGTCATCTGTATGTGTCTCTGTGTGTGTCTGAATCTGCATGTGTGTGTCTGTGCGTGTCCTCCCTGCAGCTGTGTACTCATGCATGGCCGTCACTGGAATCTGCCTGCTGCTGCTGCTGCCATCGAAGGCTGCTGTCCACTGTTATTCAGGACAAGCACACAAACACACACAAAGAATCGTGAACATTCTTTGTTTTCTCTTTCCAAGCATACTAATGTGTCCAACTTGTATTTTCATTCTGAAGCCTCAAACAATCTTTTTTTCCCTCCTCTTCATTCAGGGTCCTACTTTTTTGGTGTTCCTATCAAATAAATTAATAAAACAAACGACAATTTTGCACAATTCCTTTTGTTTTTTTTGCCAGAAAAATCAGTCTGAAATCAGTCAGTTTGTCTGGATAAAAAGAAAATACGCTTTCTGATTTAGGAACCCAACATGATGTTCAAACTATCCAAGAAAGAGCAATCTTTGCTTTGCTGCTTTGTGATGTAAAACATCAGTAAGCCTTCCTGCCAGATCCAGCCTGGCAACAACACATTGAAAAATGCATTGTAGGGGCTGTCAGTTGATGTTTCTATCAATCTATCCAGGTATTTTGATGCACATTTTGAAGTATCATTACAAAAGTTTGTTAAAATCCTGGCTATGACCCAGCTATGACTTTTTGACACAAGCATACTTCTGCCTTTTACACTGCCAATTTTCTACAAGCCTCACCTTAAAAAAATGAGGTCTTCAGAAGAAGACACACACACAGCATCGACAGTCCACTTTCCTTTTTACCCTGCGCACAGATGATGCAACATGGCGTTATGACAAAGAGCACGGCGGCCTGATGACAACTTCAAGTGGTCGTGAAAACGTGTGTGTGGGTGTGAGGTGAGCACGGTCCCCGGAAAAGAACGCATTAATAACGGCATGTGCTCACTGAACGTCTACATCTATGCAGCAAGCTCTTGTGTCCAGTTGTGTGTGTGTGTGTGTGTGTGTGTGTGTGTGTGTGTGTGTGTGTGCGTGTGTGTGTGTTTGTGAGTCACAAATAGTTGGGTATTACAACGGTTCAGTCCTCAAAGATTTCCATTAGCTCTGCAGTCAATTACTGCAGTAACGGGGGGAAACTTCTGTCATCAATATCAACCTCATTAACTAAATAAAGAAACCTGAAAATAGGGGTGACACTGGAGCGGTTTGTTTCTCTAGTTCTATAATAGCACATTAATCACACACTGCAAAACCACATTGGTACATTTAAGTGTTACTGCAGTGCTGCAACACTGAATTTATGCCTGACTGAGACCTTGAAAGAGTAAACACAAAAGAAACCACCAGGAGATATAGGTCCCCATCTGGATGTACAAGTAATAAAAGTGTAACATTGTCTAAAACGTATGAGTATCTTCCCAGGAATGTGTAATTTTAAATGCCTGAGTAAAGATTTTGCAATACTCCCATCACAATGTTGGCTTACTACAAGGATACGTGTGCAATACAAAGTATCCCAGTGTGCACTGATTTGATGTTTTTCTAGTAAAAAGGAAATCCCAGTGGATGTTAGAAGACAGAGAGGGGAAAAGGGATAGGAGGAAGAAGGGAAGTAGATTGACAATCAGTGTGTTTACAAGAAAGAAAAAAAGAAACAGGAGTGAAAAGAAGACGACAGGAGGTGGGGAAAAGAAGTTGAAGTTGAAGAGGAGGGGTGGACATTATTTGAGCCTATGACACAGTTTATTGACTTGTTCTAACAGAGGGGGGGGTGATGACAGTGAAATGATTGAAAAATAGAAAAGAGTGAAAGGACGAGAGGCAGGTTGGGGGGTAAAGGATCTCTTTATTGACTTCTTCTTTGAAAAGGGAACATAAAATGCATGCCCACATACACACTCTTGGACACTCCTCCTAACCTATTGTCTGATAAATGGCAGCAGGGGAATTTAATGATAATTGAGGTCGTTTCATCGGAAATCACACCATGACTCTGAATATTACAATGACACACACACATGCACGCACACAGTTATCTTTATAAATCTTTATGGAGCTATCTCAACAAAGCAGCTCTGCAATTTCTCTGACAAACTTCACTTTTTCTCGTGTCACTTGTCATTTCATGACAGACAGACCAGAGAATCAAACAACTTAAAGGCTCTTAAAACCTCACAAACTGTCCTACATGTGCACATATCGCATACAGCGTGAGCAAAAATGAATGCACGATTTAATTTCATTGCCTGCTGCTCACACAAAAACACTATCAATTGGACTGTACATAGGAAAGGGAAGGAGTTGAGAAGACAATCAACATTTCAAATCAGATCTACAACAGCAGCCCAGTGGAAACATCACTGACAGACATCTATACACCCATGCATATCCAAATATGAAGCAATAAAAGCTTATCATAACAATCCAGTGATGGCGTGACAAGTAGGAAACGCTGAGGAAGCTTCATTTATTTTTAAGTTTTTAAATTTCTTTATCTCCAAATTTATAACTTTTATTTAGGGATGAGATATTCAGAGGTGGCTAGCTTAGCAGGCTAGGCTACTATAGGAAGCTCTTCATTAACTGCCAACCATGGAGTTTACATTGAAAGTTGGTCATATCTAACATAATGTACACCAAGTACACTGAATACTTATATCCTTATATATACTTATATCTGGAATAGTTATGAGGCAGCTAAACCATGCTTGCTGCATGACTCTAGGAATGGCAATACTAATGACTTGGTCAATCGATTTAACTCTTCAATCCAGGCTGAAATATCTCAAGAAATATTGGATGGATTGCTATGGAATTGGACATTTATGGTTCCTAGAAGATTAATTAAAAAGACTTTGGTCATCCCAAGTTGTAAATGTTGACAGTTTTAGTCCAGAATCACATCTAAAAACTGTTGGATTGATTGCCACAAAATTTGGTTCAGACATCCATGTCCTGACAGGACAAATTAACGACTTTGGTAAAACTTTGGCATTCCACTCAGCAGGTATTTGGCCTTAAATAAGATGTTGGTGCTAACAACTAATGACATTCTTATCAGCCGCCATCACTTTGTGTTTAGTGCTAATTAGCAAATATTTCCATGCTAACAGGCTAACTAAGATGACAACCATGAAATGGTTGGTTGGATGGCAACATTTTAAATATCGTCATTGTGAGCGTGTTAGCACGCGGACATTAGCATTTTGTTCAAAGCAGCACCTTGCCTTAGCCACACAGAGCTGCTAACGTGGCTGTAGACTCTTATTCATTCTGCTTTTCACAGAATCTCGTGAACCTCAAAAACTCAAAGGGAAAATTTAATGTTTTAACACCCTGTCATCTGTGAAGACAGTCAACAAGATTACAGAAACAGATCCATCTACAGAGTAGAACTAGTCATGTCCCAGGATACAGAAAAATGTGGGGAAAAAAGAAAGAAAAAAGATGAATCTAATCACCTATCTTTGTCTATGTCTTTGTCGTTTTTATACACTTTGCTCCACACGGGATGAATGATCCCATCAAAATGAGTTTCTCAGACAGAAGCAGAGCTATAAAACACCTAACTCCTTTTCTTGTGTTTACAGCTCTCATTCCTGAGACAGGCTCATGATTCAGATAAGGTGTCTGTCTTGAATGGAGAGATAGAGGCAGATAGATAGAGAGAGGGAAAGCTTCTCGTTTTCTCGTGAGATAAACCGCATCAACATCCTCAGGATAGAAAAACTTCTGGTTTCGACCCAGAAGCTGAGGTTGAGTGTTTGAAGGTTGGGCCAAGTCTGACAATAATTTTCTGATGTGATACTTCAAGGCTAATACCTAAACTGTTTGGTTTCGAAGATATAATATTTCATTTTTAAAACTGAAACATCACAGAAATCACACATATTCACTACTTTGACAGCAAATGAATAAACAACTTAAGAAATCCCAAGCGGTTCATCATCTTACAATCTAACCCCACAAAACAAAGAAAGATAGAGATGAACAGAATCTGCACTTATGTGGAGGGGGAGTAAGATATAAATCTTAATTAAATGCAAATACAAACTCTGGATTCAAATGATTAAATAAAGAGTACAAGGTGGAATGTGTGAGTCTGCCTCCCTGGCAATTTCTTTGTGTTGTTTGACTGTATTTGCACATGGGAAGAAGACAGTAGAGAAGAGAAGTGGGAAGAAGAAAATAAAGGCAAACTGTGCAGGTATGGCAAACAGACTCTGGGGGACTTGTTAAAATTCTCACCTCAGAAAGGGAAAGTATGAAATCAAATGATGAAAATAGAGCGACACGCTGTTTGAGACTCCCCGGTCGAAATCACAGAGTAGACCGGTGAGTCCGACTGGTTTCAGCAATCCAAGAGCTCATTTCTGATCATGAGGATCGTCCACAGCGTTCCCTGTGGTCTGAAAGCTGGTAAATATTTGTCACAGCTTTGGATAGAAATCTGGTCGTAATACAAATCACAGGAGTTAAACTGTTTTGCAGCAATTAGATCACGAGTGGTGAAAAACTGCCTCACATTTTTATTCCGTTTTATTAATGAGCACAGCGTGAACTGGTAGTTGAAGCTCACAATCTACAAATTATACAAATTAGTCCACATACTGAGTTCTCTAGAGGTTGGAGGCTGCACCTCAACTTGAGGGAGAAACATGCTTTTATTATTAGTACAGTTTAAATACATTTAAATATCAAACTTGTGTGAAAAGCTGTGGTACGTCAACATTTCCAAAGTCTGTTGTAGGTTATTAACTTGATTTTCTTCCTCCCTGTCAGCCACTGCTTCTTATAAGGCTATGACAGCAATTTGAGACCATGAGTCTGTTTGTTACATGGTGTTTTTATGGATATCATAGCTGACATCAACATCACAAGATATTTGAGAATACTTTTCCTGTATCGATTTATGAGTCGTGTATCTTCTTTTCATCAGATCTTGTACTCACATTCCTACAAACCATTTTTGACAAAGAGAAAATGATTTTCAAAAACTCATCCTGAAAATAATTCTTTGTTCCAAAAATAGAAAAATATTCTGTTAATCTTTTTTTTTTTTTTTTTTTTTTTTGACTGTATCTCATGATCTGCCAAACAAGATCATTTATTTTGCATCATCTAACCCATTGTTGGACACTGGATCAGACAAAACAAATGCAAAATAACATTAAAAAAACACAATCTTTTATTCTGCTTTAATCACACCTTTCTTAAACATTATTTTGTACAAATCACATCATTTTGTCAGGATATGATTCAAACAAATGTCTGTAACACTGAATTATTGCCCAGAACTAATGGACAGAATAGGTCAAATAGGTCAAAACATGCACAACACCTGATATGATCATTTAAAGGGAAACTTTGGTATTTTTCAACCCAGTTTTCCCACATTTGTGTGTAATAAATGCGGAGAACAATTCTTGAAATAAGTAGCGCCAATAGTGACAAAATGGGCTGAAACCTCCTTTGTGGCAACTGTGCACCGTCAATGTACAAACTGGATCTATAAAAAAACAAAGTTACAAAATAACAGGAACAAGGTTGAAAAGAACTGAAGTCTCTCTATAAGTTTAGAAATTTTAGAAGTCAAATCACCTCTGAATGTCTTCATTATGGTTTCATCAATAAACCGCCCCAGCTGCACGTCAGTTTTATTTCTTGTGAGACAGAAAAAATATTATTTCATGTTATTGTGGTCAGTGTTATTAATTGAATCTACCAGTTTCACCAGCATTTCGGATTATTTAAATGCACTACATGAGTAAGATACAGACCAGTGAGAACCAAACCCGTGTAATTATTTGATCATGCTTCCAGTGGTCACAACAGAGCAGTTTTGATTGATTTCAAAGGAAAAGTTCCCGCCGTGGCTGATAGCTGTAGTGGAGACCCAGTGGTAAGTCGCTGTGGATAAAAGCTGCAGCTAAAATGACTGTAATGTAAAAAAGAAGCAGACAGTGGCCAGGCTCGGGTGGAGGTGACTACCTCCTCTCAGCTGAAGTCCGATTCCCTGCTGCTCTGAGCCTTTGAAGTCCGGATGAAATGGGATTGGACACTGAGACATTATTCTCTCTCTCCCTCTTCCTCTACTATTCTCCACCTTCTTCTTGCTTCTTTTCCTCCCGTGTTAAAGCCTTTCCGCCCTCTGCCTATCTCTCGCCACTGTTTCAGTGACTTCTGTAATTGTCTACTCTCCCTTTCCTCACCTCCTTCATCCTTCCCTCTGTCCTAACTCATTTTTGTCTCTCTGAACAAGTACTGCCCTTTAAATTTTACCCCGAGCTTAATTCATTCAGGTCCAAGTCGGGTCCCAGGCAACCTGAAACCAATCCATCCACCTCACCCACCCTGACCTATTCTTTAAGGTTTACCACAGTGTTATGAGAACGACATGCTTCCTCCACCTTTGCTTGAACAAAAACACGATTTAAGGGGTTTCAATCAATGACCAATGTTGTCATTTTCAAGAACAATCAGAACAACAAGGTAACAATGAAGTGGTTAAGAACAATGACGACCATGACTGCCTAATAATAAATGGTACTAATGGTACTTGGATTTTTATGGCCCTTAAGCAAAACCCTCTCATACAGCGCCGGGTCAAAGTGACCTACTCAAGATCTTGGAATTCTCCCAAATAACCAAACAATGTCGATAGCAAGTCTGGTGTCATGAAGGCCAAAGAGTTATCAAATAACCAGTTAACCAGAAGTAACTTGCATGGCTCGTTGGTGCACTGTGCATCGGATTGGTGGAAGTTGTCTAACCCTGTTTTCTGCTGATTAGAAATGTAAGTGTGTTTCCGCATATATGCAATCTTGGTGTATTGTTTTGCAAGAATAAACGATCCCATCGGGCTGTCATCTCTTCAGATTGTCTCGTCTGCTACAGATACAGTCTTCTATTCATTTCAACGAGAGTTACCCAACATAGCACCAAAAGAATGTCTAACCAAATAACAAAAATGTGGGGAAATGCACGGCACTGGCCAATGAAACACATTCATCCATCCATTTTATGTAACTGCTTATCCTCATCAGGGTCACGGAGGATTGGAGCCTATCCCAGCTGACTTAGGGTGAGAGGCGGGGTACGACCTGGACAAGTCACTGGTCATATAGTCAAGAGTTACATTGAGACAGTGCTAACCACTGACCACTGTGGCACCCCCTGTCAATCACAACCAAGTAAAATTCCCAATAAAAACGCCCAAAAAATGTGTGGTTATTTTATGCAGTTTGATGTATTTCCTCCTTCACTTCCCTTTTTCTCTTTCACATTCTCCCTCACTTTCCTATCCGCCTCATCCCATAAATGTCACGAGTATCATCCAAGTGTTCAAATATAATTGGCATTATGAAAAGAAAAATCAAAACATACAAAAAAAAAAAAAAAAAATACTAATCTCTGGTTTTTGTCTGTGTCTGTGCTTCAGTAGGCAGGTGAGCTGCCACAGTGGAGGCAGACAGAGAATTGAACTGGAACAGATGCAAACACGGACCAACACGCGGCGCACCCACTGGCACAAATGAACACTCGCTCACACACGAACAAGCAAATGCAGGCCGTTACAAAACGCAGACACAGACACCGTCGTCTCCCTCCGCCTTCCCACCTACGATGAGGGTTGACAGCAGTCTGACGTCTCGGTGTCAGCGAAACCAAAGCAACAGGCCAGGAGGAATTCTCCGTCGGTGGGTATTAATTGCTTTGTTCAATTATAAAATCAAACTCAGTTATGATTCACAATTGCTGTCTGACACTCTCACGGCTCCACAATGTAAAAATTGCAGCATGTGTTTCAGTTTCTAGTGTGGTGCTGTCACTATGTCGTGCCAATAAATTAAATCAAGTCGTTGTCATTCGGATATTTAAAAGTCTATTATGAAATGTCAGCCTGTCAGCTGAAGAGCCATGAAGTGAACATCCATGAAGAAGCACACAGCATGATAGTGAGAAAGAGAGAAAATGCCTTTGGGGTCAAATGTATTGGTATTTTCAATTAGCTCAAACGTATCTAAATATTTTAAATATGACTATTATTTATATATACTTTTATTCATGTATCTTTATATCTTTATTTTCAGTCTGATCATGTTCTTGTTATGATACTGGAGAAATGATATGCTTCTCTAATCAACACAGTATTGATTATGAAGAAAGTAAACCCCAAATTCCACCGGGCACAGATGTGACGTGGTCAATGTGCGGCGCAGCCACTGGAGCTATACGCAACCATTCTAGTCATGTTTCAAACACCACCGGCCCTGCCGTGGTCCAGTTCAGAAGCGAGCCTCCGTGGGGGACACTGTTCCATTTTTGATGGACGCCACAAGCAGCTCACGTCAATCTGCACAGAGCAGCTCAAGCACACAGGAAGTCAGACACATAACAGCAAAGAGAATCCGCTCAATTTTCAAAATACTGTACAAACTGTCGGTCGTAAAAACAGACAAAAGGGGAACAAATGAACTACGTGGCATATTTACACAATTCAAAGCACCTGAACAAAGGAAAATGACCAAATCTGAGCAAGTAAACAAAGTCTGCCACAACACTCCCGTTGGGGTTTGAAGTCGTGTGGAGAACAGACATAAATGACATGACAGAGACGTGCCCGGTGGGTTTTGGGGTTTGAGCTTCTGTAATGATCACTAATAATGTTTCACGTTATTCCAGTAATTTCTAAAACCATTTCTAAGGTCTCCTACTGAAATCCCATAACCAAAAGTGTCACAGGTTTGATCAGGTTCATGAATCTGTCCTTTTAGTGTACTTAGGCATCATACCAACTGGGTGAAGCTGCTCTGTCAGTTGCATTGGACCAATGCAGCAGCTAAATGTGTAAATAAATAAATAAATAAATAAATGTGTTTGTGTGACCTAGGATATTTATTTATTTCTTTTCTCAGTGGTTCAGAAATCCATTTAAGTGGTCCTTTAAAGATTTAATATTAAGAGGTATGGCTGAGGTTTGGAATATTCTATCCTCTGTGTGCTGAAGCCAGAGGATGTGACAGAGAAATGATCTTTCAGAGAATGATGTGAGGTGTGGAGAGAAGAGCTGACAGGATGACGACAGGCCAGACCTTGCAGTCTCACACAACACACACACACACACACACACACACACACACACACACAGACACTCGCGAAATCATCACAACACACAGTCCAACATGACCCATCGGGTGTGAATATCGGTCTGCTCCCTATTGTTCCTTCCTGTACCAATTCCATATTGCAGACTCAGTCGAGCGTGTTCAGCAAACACCTGTAGTGAGCATGAAAATTGGTGTGTGGGTGCAAGAGTGAAGATCAATATTCCAGCTATTTTCACAATGTAGAATTAAGCAGATGGATTGTTATGGAGCATTACAAAAGTTTTGATAGGAGGGAGGATGGAGGGGGGCGTTTCATTCAAGTGAGTGCAGTTTTAATTAAAAAAAAGTAACTTATCCCTAAAAATGTAGTCAAATCTGTTGCCAAGACTTTAGATATCCTGCTGACTAACAGACAAAAAGATGAGCCAACAAAAAGAACTAAAAACATCACTGCTGTTTGAACTAAAACATAAATGTACGAGTTTAGACAGCGAAAGCAAACCACATTAAAAAAAAAAGACAAACTAATTTAATGTTACATAAAGTTTGAGAACACGAGGGAGACAGATTTAATGATGCTCCTTGCAGTTTGTAACCAGAGTTTTTGTTATAAATCTATAGTCCGTTAACATCCTTATCATCTTCAGAGTGGCTGAGCTGTGGACTGGAATTAATAAACTGATCTGGATATGTAAAAATAGTGTAGTTCCCATTATTTTTATTTCATCATGGTATAAACGAACCTGAACCTCGGATATTAGAGTTAAAATGTCGACATGATAGCTCGATCCACACGGAGTTTTGCATCATTTCCTGACTCCCTCCACTCCCAACATCACTGGCCTAACCATGTAGAAGGAGCTACCGCCTGAAACATAGTGAGATAATCTTTGAATTTTCTTTTTACCTGTACTCTTATCTTCCACTATAGATCACAATCTGTCCCATGCAGCAGACAAAACAACTGCCTGTAGGGGGAGTGAAGAATACATCCTTTTTTTTTACCCTCTTCGTACTCTCTGTGTAAATCATATACCGAGTGATGCAGAACAACAACAACTACAGCTGTAAGATAATATCAGGCCTTAAGCAGATAAGGCAACCACACACAGTAACATGCTGTAAGTGCTAACAGCGCTGCATGCACACTTGGACGCGCTATCATCGGTAAGGGGATCAGGAGGTTGTGTGAAGTTCAGCGCGAGGTTAGCTGCAGTTCATGTGTAGATACCTTGAGAGCTGACACGCTTCTGTGACCATGCATCCCTTTAAATCGAGGTGGAGGTGATACATCTTTCACACCAGTGCACACCTGAAACAACTAATATTTCCCCGAGCTTTGGGCTTTCTGTTTGGCAACAACCGATGATTAATTCCCATATACAGAAACAATTTATCCTGGATTCCTGCTGCTAAAACCAACCCACTCTGCCACTGGCCAGTGCCTGGCTCAAGGGCATCTTAATGATGCGTGAGAAGAGATGGAGACAGTTGTTGTTTTAAATTATGCAGAATTTATCGACCTGCTCTACAAGTCAAACAGGATTGTACTAAATGCAAAGAGCTGTGCTACTTGTATCTGTTTCAATATACATTTTAGCAAAGAGGTTTGATTTAATATGTTCTTCTAAATCGCTAAAACACAGTGCTGTAGTTTTATTTCCACATCAGGCAAAATGATTATCAAATACTTACAAGTCATTAGTCTCAACGACCCATATGGCCATTTGGTTCACGTTAGACACAAAAAACAACTTAGTTTGACTGAAACAAACATTAGGATGCATTCACTTGTCTTTAGTTTTAATTTACACGGACAGCCCTTAATGCGAAAACAAGTGATTTGCAAATCCTTATTGAAATATATTCAGTACAATATAGTACAAAGAGAACATATTTAATGTTCAAACTGATAAACTTTATTGGTTTTTGTAAATATAAACTCATTCTTAATTTGATGTTTCCCACTGGTTCCAAAAAAATTGGGACAAGATCAACAAAAAACTGAGAAAGCTGTGTAATGCCAAAAAACATGTGTTTGGATCATTCCACAGGTAAACAGGTTATTTGGTAACTGTGTGGGCAAACTGTCCAACAATTCAAGACCAATGTTTCTCAATGCACAGTTGTGAGAAATGTATGGACGGATCAACAATCAATTTTATCATTAAAAGATTCAGAGAATCCAGAGAAACCTCTGCACATAAGGGTCAAGGCCAAAAAACAACACTGGACGCCCATGACCTTTGATCCCTCAGGCGGTACTGCATTAAACTGACATGATTGTGTTTTCAAGCTTGTGTAGTAATATCCTTTCTACAAAGAAAACCGTTGTCAGTAAAGACAGTTCGACACTCCATCTACAAATACAAGTTAAGACTCTACCATGCAAAGAGAAAGCCATTTATCAACAACATCCAGAAGCACCCCATTTCAAATTGTTTTTGGATGTTGTGTCCTCCAGGATAAATTACATTTTTCAAAGTCCCAAACTTTTTTGGAATTGCAGTTGTAAAAAAGAAAGAACCAGAGAAAACCACAGAAATTTGAAACAGTAAATGTTTAGCTGAAGTTGAAATTTTGTATCAATGAAAACAAAACGCAATAAAAACAAGCTTAGTGATGAAATCATGTCATACATGAAGCTTGTGACTTCTGGTGAGGGCAGTAACCGTACCCTCAGCCAGAACTGTTTTATGGCAATATTGGATTTATGAACAGGAGTATGGACACACATCCAGACCAACAGAGGACAGGTGGTGAGCCGAAAATGAGCAAATCATGAAATAAACACACACACAAAAAAAACAAAAAACAGCTTGCACTCTGCAGGGCTCCAATGTCCACATATTTATTGCACAGGTGCAATAAATAATGAATGAGTTGACATTGGAGCGAGCTGTTTGTTCATTTCACAATATTGGCTTTTCAGACAATGTGATGAAATACCTCAATTATTTCATTAACTGGATCAGCCAAAATCAGTAACATTCTCAGGTGGTTATTTGATCTATTCTCGTATATTGGATTTTCAGAAGATTTACACAATATGTATCTTTGCATATGATAAAGATGTAATTAGCCACTTTAGCTTGGAAATCGGTGTATTACTTCACAACACATAAGAGGGAAAAAAAAGGTGCTGTTTGCTCTGAGAAAACTGAGCTAAAAAGAAAATGGCAGTTCAGTGACGACAGATGGAGAAAGGAATAAAAAGCAGATGTAAAAATCACTTTGTGTTAAACCTCCACAAAACAGGCTTCACCGGAAATCACTCCCATTTGGTAAAACACTGACTAACAATGCAGTTTGTTTAAGACAGATTCACAGTCAGCTCAACTTAACCGCCTGTCTTTACTTGGCAATCATACTGTGTCATTTAAAAATGCCACATGTAGCATTTAACTCGTCATACCAGTGTATCCTCAAATCTCATTTTCAGTCAGCTGACATGTAAGTAAGTGCACCATTATAAGATGTCACAAATCCCACGACCTATGAAATGAAACCAGCTATTGTGTTTTACAAAAGCTGCGTTGTAGATTAGCCACCTGCTCATCTACTGTTTTACTAAGAATAAAAAAATAAACACACGCAACCCAATTTCACATTCAGCGCCATGGAAATTATTAGTTTGGCAGCATGCATGAGAGTCGAGCAGAGGCAGGCGGTGTATGTGTGTGTGTGTGTGTGTGTGCACGTGTCTACTAAAGTGAACGTGTTACTCCTTTTCATAGCCCACGATCAGTTTAGCCTATAATTGACTTATAAGCTGCATGTGGGTGTGCAATTAACTGAAACCTAATTAAGGAACTGCCTGAAATCTGCATAAGCAGTTAAGCCAACCCAACAACAGCCAACATCCACGGTGGAGCCGTCCTTTTATAGACTTTTGATTAAACAAATACACTGACATTAGAATAAGCAAGCCTTTGATCAACATGTTGACAAACGATGCATTATTTATTTTTTTTATTATTATGTATATTTGTTAAATTCTGCACATGGTCCTGAAACTTGCATAAGCAGTTCTGGTTCCAAGCTGGTCCTTGAATCATTTCCATCATGACATTTCGCTGACAGGATACAACATTTGGTGGTTATGCTCATATCCTCTTAAACGCATTAACATTCAGAAACTTAATGGTAAGTATCCAAGAACACGGAATAGATACATGAGTGCTTTGAGAATTACTTTATAGCGTTATTACTTCATTCATCTTTTATAGGGAACCTGCTAGAGAATTTAATATGTTGGCTATTGTAGTCTGAAACGTGTCATTTCTAACATTTCCCCCATGAAGCCACTCCAAAATATTAAACATATATTTTTATATTACTTACTGTACCCTGAGGTCCTCAAACAGCTTTGTTTTGTTGTTCCAAGGTCAGATACCAGCATGTGTTGGATGTCTGCCATCTGAGCCCATGTAGAGCTCCGACTATAACAACATCTGCATTGAGCTTTATACTTGACATATAAGTCCTGCTGTAAATATAATGTTTTGCACAAGGTTGGAATTATATTTCAGCGTTGGATTTCACCTGTTCATTCAACAACTGTAACACCAGACAGTTCTGTTCTGTTCGTTCACCCACTCTGTGATGAAGCGCAACAATGGAAGGGTTCACTTTGTCTCTTTACTAAATAGTAGACTGCACAAAAGCTGTGTTGATGTTCTTGTATTCGAGCGTGGATCACAATGAGCAGAAGGTTTGCATAGGCACAAACTTGTAGGAGAGCATAAAAGCAGCCGAGGCTGGCCAATTACAATTCTTGTGATCTGTGCATTGTGTTCTTTCTACCTTGTAGCCATGCTGTGCACACATTATCGTACTCAGCAACCACATAACAACTGACTGCTTGGGCCAGAACCCCCCCAGAAAGTTAATAGTTTTCTAAACTGGAGAAATGACAAAGAAGAAATACAGTACAGTACAAGACATAAAAATACAAGCAAAAGAAGTTTCTATCAAAAGTCTGATGTTGCAACACCACCAGCTGAGACAGAATCCAACTGAAAATGGGACTGTGTGCCTACAGTGAAGGCGACACCACAGAGCATTGTGCCTGTGGTGGGATCCAGCTGGCGGCAGCATCTGCAAAAAAACACAGGCAGCACCTGCAACACTGCCAGCATGGACTCCAGTGTGCTGGGCAAAAAAATGGGTAATGTTTGCTGTCGACTTTTACAGAATTACCATTTTTTAAAATGTAAATGTGATAATGGAAGAGGGGGATTTAACCCATAACAATACTATTATTATAAATTCCAAGCCACCTGATGGGTGAAATTATTGTTTTCAGTGCATCTGGAGCTAAGAGCGACTCACGTTTTGCTCTTGTGTGTGTGTGGGGGGGGTGTGTGGGGGTTAAACCTTAGTGACATTTCTGCACGACACGTGAGCCGTTGCTGGGATTGAACTTGAGAGCATGGGATGGGAAGCCACCAGGCCACTCTCTGCTCAGAGTGCAGATACCGTCAGTATAAGTGGCTTCAATACTGATCTTGTCGAATGGGCATTTGTACGGGGGGGGGAGCCAAATGAGAAAACTAACTGCACGTGGTTTGATTCTATTTGGAGAAGCAGATGGCAAAGCCAAATGTTACACAGGAAATATTAAATAAAGCATTAGCTTTTTTATTTTATTCTGAAAAAAAAAAAGGATTTGTTTTCATTTGGAAATAGGACTCGGTTTGAAACGCATGACTGAACCATGTGCAGCGCTGCAGAGCCAAGCGAAGCAGACATGAAATACACGTTGGGTTTGTGAGTAGATAAAGAGACGTACGAAGCACACACACGCGCGCATACACAAGCATGCAAGACAAAGGCCAAATCAACATTAACAACACACGGCAAAGTCACGTGCATTCAGACCCGTGTCCACTCTGGCATAAAAAAACAGGTTATCACACACACAGACAAGACATAAAACTACATGTACACACACACACACACACACAGCGTTGCAGAAAAGGCCATAAGGCATAACTCTCTGTGGAGCTGCCCTGTCTGTCTGTAGGTCAGCCAGCTAAAACTGCAGAGCAGAAGGGGCCACACAAACACACACACACACACAATCGTGGAGTGTCAGACACGCACATTCACACTCTCATCCGACACATGCACGCACACGCCCACAAACAGCGAGAATGCTGCTTTGCAGCCGCTGAGATAAACAAAGTTTCCACGCAGTTTCAGGACATTTAAGGATACAAAAAGCAAATCCACACGGCCTGACTGGAGACTGTGTGCCCTGCAGACTGAACACAGTCAACACACACACACAACGTGATTTATTCAACTAGAAAGCTGAGTTCCAATGGAAAAAAAAAGAATCAATAACATTTTCTTTACTGAAATAAAACAAACACGCTCGCTTGAAATAAAGAACGTATAAAACAGTGATATGCGTTTGATGAATAGTTCAATTTAGTAATTTAAAAGTGCCAGTGGCCTAAAATGTCGTCTGTAAGGTATCTGTCTCCCTCGTGGTTGTATGGCCATTAGTTGAAACATTATCCATAACTAGTAAATGTGTTTTCCTCTCATATGAAAGTATGAATTATGGCTAACATTATCTGAATGCAAATTCATCATTCCCAGTAGTCATAAATTGTTCAGAGGCTTCCCATTTCTCCTGTGGTCGCATGTTTTCTAACACACGGGGAGCTGATTTATTCTCCTCCACCTCAGTCAAGTCACATTTTATCTGTGATGTTTCGGAAGTTGGTCCGACAGTCGGATTGAAGCAGTAATTCCTTCTCTGTCATTCTGCTTTTCTTTGTCTCTTCTACTTTGTTAGTCTCTTGTTTTTATCAGTTGGAAACAGGCTGATGTAATTCTTCTTTAAGAGCTTTTTCTGACTCAGACAAGGCTGACTGAGCTCTTCTTCACAGTCTTGCTGTGTTTTTTTTATTGAACCTCATAAGCTGTATAAAACATGGAGGTAGTACCAGCGATGCCACCCACAGGTTTCTGAAGAGCTGTTGTGAAGCTCAGAGTGTGGTGGCTCTGGCCCTCACCGTCTTGATAGTCCTGTCTCCACCGTCTTCCATCCTTTGACTCTCTCCAAAGCCAGCAGACTTCTTTGACAAAAACAGCAGCTATTGTGATTCAAACCACAGGAACTAACATCAGTCTAGATCTGAACTAACACGTCACCACCTGTTTAGCTTTAGTACTAAAGCAGTTAATAAATGGTTTATAACACTATAGTGAAGCTGTACGCTGATCTAAGTGCACTAATATAGTTTAAGTGAAGAATCTACGACATGGAAGATGAGATGTACTCTACAGAAACTAGAAATTCTGCAAAGGTATGCTCAGACTGAATATAAACTTGGTTTAGACTTGGCTAATAAAAGTCACACAAGTGGACGTTAACACCCCGGGAGACACGAACTGAGGCGAAGACGCATCTGAGCGATCAGAGAATGTTTCAACTTGAGCGATAACTGTGATTTGCCTGATATTTGAGTGCCGCCAATTCATGAACGTACGCAGACTCTTCTGGACTTCTGGGAGAAAACAACATCACAAACCGGAGCTCCTGATAAATTTGAAATCAGTCAGTCAAACAGGAAAACACTCCAGGAGTTAAAATTCTTGCGAAAAAGGCAAGAGAGAAAACTCGACGCTGAGGTGAAAAGTTTGCCAGAGGGGAGAAAGGGCCTTTAAACATGGGTATAACCAGGGGTTAAACTGGCCCGGGGCTCTCCCCAGCACATGAGTCTATGATCTTTTGTCATCACACAGAGTTGGGCAGCCGTGCATGCTCAGTACACAAGTTGTGTATAGGGCAAATTACATGAGGGCCCTGCCCGTTCCTCGTGTGTCAGACAGCGGATGAAGAGGAACTGTCCTCCGGTCACGAAACAACCGTGAGCGAAATATGGGAACACCACTCAAGTAAACTTGTGTTCTCTGCTCTCCCGGTTCGATTTGGGGTTAAATTTCCTGCTCGGAAGCACCTCGTCTGTTGCTGAGGGGGAGCGAGCGCTCATTCCATCCATCTTCTGCTCCGCCGTCTGCTTTTGATATCTTTCTCTCCCCCCTGTTCCCTGCTGTTTTTACTCCATAGTATTTGATGTTGTTGTTTTCTTGGCCACGTCGAGGGAGAAGGCAGCTGATGTAACTCTGCGTTTTGACGCATTGAAATGCAGCTGTAACATTCTGCTAGCCGATCGATAAAAGGGCATTTTAAAATTCAATTATCTCTTTTTTTTCCTCTTCCCTTTCACACTCCCTTATGACTTTCTCTTTCTATCTATCTATCTATCTATCTTGAGCTCATTCCTTTTTCTCCATCTCTCCCTGGCTCTCTCTGGCCCTCTACTCGCCCCTACCTTCACCACCACCACCACCACCACCACTACACACACACACTCAATTCTCTTATCCTCTGATATTGCTGAGCTCTGGGTTATGCTGTGGAACTTGCAGCAGAATTTTGGGAGTGCAATGGAGAGGTTATAGCAGCAGAGTGACAGGGATATGTAGTAATATATAGCTCTTCACACATTCTCATTCCCCACACATCGATTTTATAAACTATGTTACGATTTTATGTCATGGTCTGAAGAGTTTGTTGTTTGTTTGAATCAGACGTATGGGCATCTTTGACTGACTGCCTGAATTACCTGACTTTTACAGTTGTGCCAATGTTAATACCTCACAGTGGTTGCAACAGCCGATGGAGGAGGTACTGCAGCATAGATAGAAGGACATAAACAGGATAAATTAGACCAACAGGGATATGGTTAACCAACCCCGTCTCCTCTAATTCATGTTCACATACTATTTATTTCTTTATTTCCAGGAAAGGAAGTTCTGCTGTTGTTTAGTTTGTACACGTCGTTCAGGGAGGTGGTCGTGGATCCGACGTTTGCCATCCAAATTTCTGCATGTGGTTATTGGACGTTTATTGTACGTAAGTTTAGTTTGTATAATCTGATATTGTAGGAAAATGAATGAAATACATTGTCATTCAACATTTCAGCAATCAGCAGCATATTAATGTAATTTACTGAAGACAGGGTTGTTACATCTGTAGATCGCTGTATAATAGGACAGGCGACCCAGTTTCCCTTGAAATGTACATCATGTTCAACACCAACATTTGGTGTTTTCCAAATACAGCGATGCTGTACATCCAACTTGAACACCAAGGATTGTATTCCATCTCAGAACTCAAATTATTGAATGTTACATTTGTCGCATGCTGTCACTGATTGGTTGCAAATATCAAGAAGCCACGTCTTAACTTATATAAGCTAGTTCAAGGGCAGACACCAGAGAGAGGGCAGAGATAGGAGTGCATAAGAGTGGCATGCTGCTGACAGATAGGAACTCCTCTCTTGAGACTGTGATGGACAATAAATGATAACTCTTGTCCCTCAAGTATTTTGTCTTTGACTCTGTCTCCTGTTCATTTATCTAAATGGACTGGAACCAAAGACTCGGTGCATAATTGGCGAAACACAAGAAAAGGACCAGACCGGACAGGACCAATCACAGGGTGAGCACCGTTGTGGGGAAATGAGAGAAATGACTGCAGAAAGTGAGTCGAGCTAATCAGCTGGTAATCAGGGCATTCAGTGGCGTATTGGTAATTAAATCCCATGGCCCTAACAGCAACTCATTTTACAAGTACCTGTGCTGGGACACCATGTACTGATGAAATGTTGGCCTAAAATGTTCTAATACATTGTCACCAACTAAATCCAGCTGTAGCCAAGAAGTAATGTCGGGGATAGCAGAGAAGGAGACGGGTATACAAGACAATACCAGGATATTTAGCAAGACAGCTGAAAGAGGTATGGCTGGATACAACTGTGAAGTCTAACTCAGGCTATATTGAGGGAATACAGCAGTTTTCAGCCAGAAAATAGCGGTTATGTAATCAAAAACTGGATGTCTCATCAATGGGAGTGTTGGAGAGATTCCTTTAATGCATTAGGCAAAAAGCAGCGCTGCCTAATGGCTCATCAGCACCATTAATCTGGAAAATAATGAAGGTAGCCACAGAGCTGGTTTGGCCAGTGATTGATCTAGGTGTCAAACAGTTAGCTACAAGTGACTTTCTTTATTTGAAATGTCTTGGAGAAGATTTATCAGACAATACAGGATGTAGAAAAGTGAAACCTAACCTTAACCCAACAAAATAGGGAGATATTAATAGAGTGCACTGCAGAATGTGCAGTGTTGATGTTGTGGGATATTGCTATAAAATAGAAAGGGTACAGTACAGGGTATAGCAGGGCAGAGTCTGGGCGGTGTAGCGGGGCTTGCAGCGATTTAAATTTAGGACGCAGTGAGGACAAATGCACATGAGCACAGATAAAGCTCCCTGTTCAGGACAAATGATTGCCGCTGTTAGCAGATAATGACAGCAGAGATGCAGATAGACTGAAGAGCACACAGATATATGGGGTGCAGGAGAGGAGTAGATTGAATATGTTTGTGTGAAAGAGAGGAAGATGAGGACAAAGAACATTGGGTGACTGTCATGCATAGGCAGTAGAAATAGCAACAAAGATGGAGAAAGGGGTGGCTACAGAGTGTCGTTAAAGCATCAGATAAATGAAAGAGAGAAAGATGGTTTGAGATGTTCAGAAACAATGAGAAGAGATAAAGATAAAGTTTGATTAACCAAGTGTAACCAAGTAACCCTAGATTAGAATCTATTCAAGAACATTTGTTGTAGGTCACCCTTCTTTTTCTGTGTCCCTCTTGACTGCATATCCATGAAAAAATATAAAAATATAGACAGGGGTGATGTGAAAGGAGGCAAAAAGCACAAAATGAGAGGGGAAAAAAGGACAGAGCTCAGACAAAAGCAGAGGAGAGGAGATGAGGTAGCGAGGTTGATAAGTCGATGACCGTGGTGATATGGGAAATGAGGGACTTGTACAGGCTTCGGGTCTGTACCATCAAAATACTTTAAAATGTCTGTAAAACAAATGGAGAGAGGATGATAAAACCAGTCCCCTCGATGAGGAGTGTTTCGTCATGGAACAATGCTTCACACCACCTTCTGGGTCACGCACTGACGAAAATTTCATTCTGAGGCTCATAAATCTCTCGTCCACGGGGATAGGGCTAATCTCAGTTTGGCGAAGGAAACCACATACCTCTGCAAAAAGTACATATTTCTTTTCCTGGGAATAAAGAAAAAGAAAAACTTGCCGACGCCGATGTGTTTGTAAGATTCGACAATATGACTCAAATAGGTTTCAAGGGCCCAAGGATCATGAAACAAATCAACAAAATTGCGGTTGCTCTTTCTGCAAGAAGCTCTGAGGTGTGAAGCTCAGTCACACAGAGGAGTGCCTCGGAAAGCAATCAGCCCAAGACAAGCACAACACACTTTAATCAAGAGGGAGGCAGAGAGACAGACAGCGGGTCAGTTGTAGTGTTACATCACTGAGCATGTATGTGTGGGTCTGCGAGGTGAAAAACAATCTGCAGCGGGTCTGTCTTGAATATATAACGATTCTGACCGACGCTCATGTTTACTGGGAAAGAGGCAGGTGAGAAGCACTCAGTCTGTGAAGTTTGTTAGGAACTACAGCGGAATACAAACATGTCCAAGAGTAGCTGATTGAATCATCTTTATTGTCCCTAATGACGCTGGAGGAAGCAGATGTGATTGTGTTAGATGGTGCTTTTGTCTGGGTTAGATAATTTGTGATGCAACCAATGTAATATTGTACTTGTTTTTTATAGTTAAGCCCAGTATAAACTCTACAGTATGAATGGATGACCTGCAGGCTGGTTCCAAACCCCCACATCTCAGATTTGTTCAGCGATTCAAATGTGTCATGCTCACTGGCGGCTGTTTGTTCTCTGAATTGGAGAAAGAGTCAGCCATTTTGAACTATGTGACTGGTGGGATTAAGAATGTTAATCTTCAAACAGTGCTAGAAAAATACTCTCTACTCTACGTACTCTACGGTACTCTATGGTAAATGGTAAAATGGTATTCTATCTATATCCAATTTAAACTCTTACTTGTTACTGCAGGTTCTATGGAGACTGGATATTACATTGGCCAGTTGGATCGTCACTCACTACTGTTTAGTCAGGGGAAAACAACACAAACAGCCCTCCAAGAGGTGGGCTAATGTACACGATGTTGGCCTGAATGAATGAACTGGAACAAGATGGCAATGCAGTCTGATTATGAGACTAAGTGAGTCGAAGACAGACAAACATCATCTATTTTAATGCCTTCAGACAGCGACAACAGGTTGTTCTGATGATCAATGGAAGCTGTAAAGAAATAAATGAATAAATCACTTCTTTTTAGTCAGCTAGCTCAAGTGGAATGGATTAATGCAGGATGTGGATGCAGAATAGAGTTGATTGTTGGTGTCACAGCTACAGTATGATCAGAGCAATAGAGATCAGGGAGTGACAACAATAGCTTCCCAAGTTAGACTTCAGGTAATCTATATAAACAGGTATAAGCAGAATCTGTAGGCGAAGGACCGAGATTCTGGTACAGGAAGCGTTCTGGTTTCCGTTTGTAGTCTGAGTAGTATTGACCAATCACATCTGAGTAAGGTTCGGTTGGACCAGTCTGTGTGGAGAGCAAAAGAAGTGTTTGAAATGCAATTTAGGAACCCAGCTCTAATGACGATTTAGAGACAGAGATTAGCAGAAATGAGTCTCATGACTCTTATGTATCAAGTTGCTATTCAGACGAAGTCTTGGCCCTTTATTTGTTTTGTCCCACTGAGGCTAACTCGTCATCAGACAATAGTTAATGGCTTCTGAGAGTGGACTACAAGTAGATGCTGGTGCAGAGACAGAGCTTGTATATGAGAAAAGCAGAGGCAGGGACAACAGCAGTGACAGCAGAGCTGCAGCTGTTTGAGGAGAGTTTCCAGGTGAGCAAAAAGTGAGCATGATGAGATATGATGGCATACACAACCCAAATACAAACCGTTTACTGGATAAGAGACAGTGGAGTGTACAGTTGTGTAGATGAAGTGACATGCAAACTTTGTTGATAAAACTTATTCTATAATCTATATGCATACATACATAATGCTGTGGCCAACATCAAATCCCTGTTGACATGAACATACATTTGTTGAGTCCATCTGGCAATTTGGCAGTGAATGAGGCATCATCTGGACATTATTACTTTTTTTTTTAATAAAAAAAATAAATAAATAAATGAATTTGGCTGGAAAAAATACATAAAGTAATTTTGAAAAATAACCCACTATCTATTCAGGCAGGGAAATTATTATATTCAAAGTGACTGAAGGGTAGAGGAGAAGAGGAGAAAGAGGGACAAGATTAAAAAGGGGGAAAGACAAGAATAGGGAAGAAAAAAAACAAAACAAAACAAAAAGGAAGAAAAAAGCAGAATGAAGAAACTAGAAAAAATTCAGAAAGATGGAGATTAAAAGAGAGGCGACACGGGAGAGGAAAGCTGTAAAAATGTGGGAAGAAGAAAGGAGGAAGAAGACAGTAAACAGTTAAGATGCAAGAGGGAACGATGCATGATGAGATAAAGAAAAGAAGAGAGAGGAGGAGGTAGAAAGACGGTAAAAGACAGAAACAGAAAGGAATCAAAGGAGACTGGGAAAAGAGAGTCTGTCATGAGACGGCAAAAGAAAGAGAAGATGAGAGGAGGAAAGAGAAGAGCGTTTGTTGTTTTCACTGTGCATGAGTCATCGTCAGATCCTATTATGACTGAACCAGCGCTACCGCTCTCGCCCACTGCTAACCTACGGCTACATGCCTTCAACACGCATCACATGCACACTGACATACACACACAGGTTTCCACTGCTATTTTTGGAGGACTTTTCTGTGTTTTCACATCAGAAAATGCCAAGGTAACGGCTTTTCTTGCAGGGTCCACAAAAATGCATTAACAAGATTACAATCTTTAGATACACTGAGTACAAAAAAGATTAGGACTCATGGTTTTGTACATTTGACAGCAAAATGTTCACAGTCACTTACATTTGCTTTGTAACCCTTGGACCTCATAATTTAATCAATAGCTTAACCTACACTGTTATATTGTGCTGTTGTACTATTTGTATCTCCCTATGTGTAGTGGCATTTTATTACTGCTGGGCGCCCACCACAGTGTATTACAGTAAGTCCTCAATACAAAACCCACAGTTCAACTAACCATGAAGAAGCAAACAAAAATACGGTAAAATACCGTAAAAAAGTGACACCTCTTCTGTCTAATAGGCTGGTGGTTAGTGAACGCTCTGGCGTTACTTCTGGTAGCCCAGCCAGTGAGATGCTGATAATTACGTGTGATGGCCGGCCATTGGTTTTGTGTCATTGGGTCAGTTTCTGGTGATCCATCTAATTTTGTGCAAAGCAACTGAACCGGCATTTGTCATAACGAGCTGTTCTGGCAAATTAAAGAGAGAACAGAGGCAGCTCTGTAGGGTTAGCAGAGTACGCATAACGACTGAGCAGGCTGTGGTGCAGAAAAGTGAATAAACGATGACCCTATCATTTTGCCTTTTTTCCGTCCTCTATAAGGCTTTTGTTGTAAAACATGCAGGAACAATTTGTGGAAAAACTTGCAACAGTTCAGTCATGTGAGACAACTAGTGGTAAAATTGGTTATTATTGGTCCAATCTTTGGGTAAATATCAAAACGGTTTTAACATTGACCCTCCATGGGGTAGAAAGACAGTGGATTTGGAGAAAGTTTGGGATTTGGGAACAGAATAACTCTTAAGGACAGACTGGGCTTCTGTCACTGGTAGGTACATGTGCTGTTTTTGATCTGAAACACCGGCATTACTGGTTGTCGTAAAATGCGTGGTGCTCAAGCGTAGGAAAGTCACCACAGGCGCTGGATTTAAAAACTGCGTATTGTGAGAGATTAACTTGGTGGTGATAGGCTTAATCACTTTACCAACTTCCTACTGGATTACTGATGTTAGAATCTCCTCACTGGAAAAACAACAGAATTTGTCTGGAACACACCCTGCTGGTTATTCATAGAAAGAACTACTCAACTTGTGAAAGCATTCTACAGGGAGAACTCTAAAGTCTGCAAAAGTAACACTGGTGATGTTATCACGCTTACCTCGACTTGGACACCAGAAACTTTTTTAAAGGAAACTGTAGGTGTGGGCATTTGCAAGGCATCGAGGACCTAATTAAAGATGATATCAAGTCACATTGATTTAGACCGTCCGTTTTTAATCTTGGTCTTGTTTCACCATATGGAAAAAAATGTTGGCCTCTTTCAGTAGCATTTCAGTGTTATATGGTCACAATAACCCTTTAGGAGAGCACGTCTGGATGGATTGTTCAATAAATGCAAGGCAATCACAATAAAAAAAAAAACTAGGGTTTGCATCATGTTCATTCATCCAGTTGCCTAAACTTAAAGGACGATTGTGTAGAATTTAGTGGCATATAGTGGTGTAGTTGCTGATTGCAACCCCATCACCTCACCCTCTTCTCGCTTGCATGAAGGAGAAACTATAGTGACTGTGAAAACCACGAAAAACTTAAGCCAATATTTAGGAACATGGCAGTTCAACGTGGTGGACAAAGGCCTGCGGCATCTGAAGATATGAAATAAGGATTCTTATTTTCAGATGATTGTACATTTTATACTCCATTTCTGAATATTAAATCTTGCACACTGGACCTTTAATGAGACCAGAGCAGGAAATGCAAATGCAGCCATTGCAATGGTCGCATGAGTCGTTTTAGAAGGCACTGACAAACAACCTGTTTGTTGTTTACCTGAGTAATGTGCCTGTGAAGTAATCTGTAGATCAATCAGGTAGATTCAGGCAGTAACACTGCCGAGGTGAAGGGGCTGATTCTCACTGGAGCACTGAAAAAGGAGATCAATCTAAAATGTCTGGAGAATACAAAAAAGTCACACCGAGATAACTGCATTTTAGCTTCTTTGCTTACTCTTGATGTTCTTTCTTCTCTCGTTCTTTCTTCCAAGCTGCCTGTCTCTCACAGATTACACATTACACATTTCCACAATCCCTTCTGGTGTTATGTACCACACATACAAACATGGAGATAAGATGCTCTCCGAATGCTCTCTCACTGAAGACACACTACGGGGACAAATAGGATGAAACCATGTGCCGGAGGCTACCTCCACATGACAGGCGGTCTGAGCTGCACTCTCTGCTGGTTTGAGGGCAAAGTCAATGCAGGGAGCTCTGCTCAAAGCCGATATGTCATCATGTAACTCATAAACAAGTATCAGTTCTTGCTATACTATATCCCAATACTACATCCCTGGAAATCATACAATTTGTAAGCGTCAAGGTCAGCAGAAAACAGTTTTAAAGGTTCAAACAATCTGAACTTTCGGTTACTGGCGAGATGCAAAATCTGAGTGGTGTGCAACATCCGAGGTGGCACCTTCAGCATCACCTCTTTCTCCACAGGAAAACACTCGTTGATATGTTTGGAATCAGAGTAAATACAGTTTCAGTCTCCTTTGCATGACTGAAGAATGACAATACGCTATCTTACAGTCTTCAACAATCCACACCCATACATACAAGCACCTACAAGATAGATGCTTGCTGATGTGTGAAAATCTTCCATCGCTGGCAGATTATTCAGAATCAGACACAGAATCAAAAGGAATAAAGTGTGCATCATATCAGTGAGTCCTTCTTACATTCAAGTCCTGTGTTGATCTGATATCAAAGAACGTTGTGTGTTTGTAATGCAGCATCTCTTCAGTCTTCAGAACAAGCACAAACATACAAATTATTAGGAGCCTCTCTGAGCTACTCAGATAGCTTCACTGATTACATTTTTTCTTCGCTTGCACGGAGCCGATGCTCTTACTGAGAGCACTTCACAATCACAGAGCGTTTGGTGAACTCCGTGTCTTACTGACAAACACTTTAACGTGATCGCTGATGGACATATGGTGGCTGCTGCCATCATGTGACCTTTTCAGCAAAAGGTCCTGCATGTGGCATTTCCAGACATCAATACACCATTGGAAAATTGATTGTCCTAAGGTATGATTGCCGTAAATAAATGAAACCTGTCTATCTAACGGCAGTAATAGAGTGTCATGAAGTAGGAGGGTGTATATCAGCTGGCCAAGATATAACACACAAGGAGTAAGTGGATTAAAAAGAAGAAGAAAACATTCTGCCTCATTTATAAAACTCAAGGCCATCTTTTCCCAGTCAACAACCAATGAGGCTTAGAGGTACTGTCACATGCAGTGCTCTTTAGAGCTGCAGCTAACAGTTATTCAGTCAGTTTGATCAAGTAAACAATTAACTGACTAATAGATCTATGTCAAATAATGACTCATGATTCCTGTTACCTTTCCATCAGCCAGTAACACTTTCCAGTACTGTGGCATGAGCAGGTGCTGGAGATCAGTGCCGTATTAATGGTAAAGTGTATTCATCTAGCTTCACACTTTGCCACTCATAAACCCCTTCACACACACACACACACACACACAGTCACACACCATTGGCAGTAAGCTACTGTGCAAGGTGGTGCTGGCATTGTTTTTGATGTGTGGATAATGGCCGGAAATCGACCTGCCAACTTTACAATTAGTGGACACAGCAGTTCATAAATAACATTTCAATGGTGTAATTTCCTCAGAATAATAAATCGGTGATTAAATAGTAAATGAAATGTTAAAATACAAAAGAGGAGGCTAGGAAAAGAAAATTTTTGTGATTACTATTGTTATTTTTAAAGTTTGGGCCTTCCACCCTACAGTGTAGAGCAGGCATACTCAATGACATGAAGCTAGGGGCCAGTTAATGAACATTTTAATATGAATATATATTAGTATCATTGATCTGGTAGAATAAGACCACTTCAAAGTCTTAATCTTCACTTTTGGTGCTACCAGGTGGGAACGATACACAACCACGCAACCTTGCATACAGCGACTGACATTTGATTTGACAAGATACACACAGGGGTTTAGGATTGGTATGAGGCGGGAAAATAAATGTAAATCTATCATCTAACTCTTCTGTTGTTCATTGAATTGCACTTTTTGAAGTATCGGATAATAAAAAGTTTGATGAAAACTGCACAATTCGAAAAACACCGTGCCCAGTTTCGCGAAAAGATGCTAACTTTAGGTGATGTTTGCCTTCTTCAAAAAAGAGTCAATGTTCTTGATGGGAGATTGAAACATTCAACTAAATGATCAGCTGTTTCCGCTCCAAAAGTCCACATGGATTTGATGTAAGTCTCCTCACATTAATACATGAAAGAAACATCATATTTGTCGTGTTTTCTGCATTCTGTTGAGGTTCGGCTTCTTTTAATTACGTCTTCTTTTTGCGCCCTCTTCTTCCGGTTTTCCAGCTGGAGAATTGGCGCCACCTACTGCTTATCTTGTGAACCAACTCAGTCGCATTATGGCAGCGGATGGATGGATCCATGTTCTTTTGCCAAATTACACAAAATTCAGTAAAAGTCTGTGACTTGGATGAAAACACAGCTATAGTCGCACCATTAGCCGGACAGATTTGGCCCATAGGCCTCAGGTTAAGTATCACAGGTGTAGAGGTCAGTAGACACTGCTTATTTTCTCACTAATAGTCTCATCCGGTAATTACACTAATGCCTATAAATACGCATGCTAATGATACTGATGTTAAATGTTACCAGTAGCACCTTCACTGCTGTGTTCTGCCCTCTGACTCATGTCTTTCCTCTCGTCCTCCTTTATTCTCTCCCGCCGCCTCCTCTCATCCTTCTCCCGTCTTCCTCGCTGCTCTCCGCCCGTCCATCAGCGATAACACAACTAAGCCTTATTAAAAGGGGTTTTTGGGGGTTGAAGCTAAATCACACACAGTTTATTAAACACCCACACATACAGTCGCACACTCGCTCTCCACTAACCAGCACATTATTTGATCTCCTAGCCTCCTGATTAATGGGATCTCCTCCTTCAACTGATAAGGACTACAAACCGGGCCTTCTATCTTTCTCCTTCACGCTCCCATCTGTTTTTTTTTTATCTGTTTCTCTCTTATGACTTCCTCTCTCAGGTCTCACTCACTCAGACTTGATTTTCATTTGCCTTTTTGTCCTCTCTCATTTCCCTTTCCTCCTCCTCCTTCTCCCTCTGTTTCATGCAAATCACAGAGGCCATTATTATTTGTACCCTTAAACTTCCCCACATCGGCTGCATGATGGATGAGTGACACAAACACACACACTCACACACAGTGACAGGGTTGCTTATGCATAACCTGTCCTTCAACGGGGGAATGAGATGTTTTGATCAAACAACTGTTATGCGATGGTTGGCAAAGCTACTTATAAATGCATTAGAGTGGTCATTTCCTTTTTCTTCTAACCGCATACACACACCCACACACACACACACACACACACAACGCAGTGATATATGCAAGAAGTGACTGCCATTTCCATCTATCTATCTATCTATATATCTAAGTTTTATATTTAGCAATGCCTTAGGGGTTAGATACCCAACCACAAACCTCAACATCGCTGGTTTGAGTCAACTCAGGGTCTTTGTTGCATGGCATTACCAAGAAAACTGCTTCGTTGATGTAGCAGAGCCAGACCTCCAGATCTCCACACGTCACTTTAGTACTGTGCCAGTGCTGGAGAAAGGTTTGGCTGGCCCTATTATCATTCTGGAATACGGAGAAGAATAATGCTGGCTTATTTGTATTTCTTTAAACCAATCACAGCTGTCTTGGGCAGCACTAAGCCCAGGATGCCACGACGTTGCCCTCGCAAAATAGTTTCAGAAAATAGAGAAGGGAGACTAGAATTCCAAATAAAGTCAACTCAGCCAATGGCAGGCTTATACCCACAGTCTACTTCCTGTGAGCAACACAAACGTTTAAGTAAAGCTGCCTGATGTTGAAACTGTATTAGATAAATTTGAGCCAATTGTTTGTTTTTGTGAAAAATGAGCGTGTGAAAGTGTGACAGTTAACACGAGGAATTCGGGGACAAAAACTTGTTGATCTATAGGAGGGTTTGACAATTAAACAAATATATCGGCTGGATTTTTGGGGGTCATTTCTTTCATTTTATGCTGCTAATTTAATGGTCTGACTCCAAACAAGTGTGACAAGAGTGAGAGTCGCTGCTCAGCGACATTCACCTGGAGAACGAGTGACAGGAATATTTTCACGTTTAATGAATTATTATTAGTGGATTAGGGCGTTTATTTCAACCAAACTGGAGTTGTGGACTGTCTGTCTGACAGTTGAAAGACAAACCAAGACGGTTTTGCTGAACTTTATGATGTTCCTGTCTAATGTTTGTATGAAGTCTGTTTTATGACGAGTTAACAAGGCAGTTAAACTCATCACAGTTTGGTAAACGAAACTAAAACTCAATGAGGTTGAGTAAACGTATAAAAATATTTAATTTCTTGACATTTTGAGAGTTCATTTTCTTTATTCATTCATTCGAACGCAGTGAACTTGCCACTCACATCTCCCAGCCGAAATTCAGAAAACCTATTTAAAAATGTATTTCTCACAGTTGTAGAGAAGGTCAAAAACTCCACCTCTGTCCTTCTTTCCATCTTTATCAGACAAAACAAGGCCGAACCAATTCTTTTTCTACAGCTTGATTTATTTATCCAAGGAAGGGAAGAAGTTTTCTGATGGTTTACATTAGGACGTTTACTGCCACTCTGTCACATTCGACACACTCCTTGGAGTAATGATGCACTCTCCTGCCGCTGAGCACCTCTTGGAGGGTGGTTCAGTGCCTTGCTCAAGAGCAGCCAACGTAATAAAGAAGAGGATGAACTCACCTCCACTTTTTGAAGCGCATTTTATGAAGTGCCCCCCGATTAAAAATGAAGGACTCGTATAATTAGGGGCCTCAAACAGCCATTGATGGGTCCATAAGGCAGTTATCATTGCACAGCAGGGTCACTGTGTAACCAGCATACTGATTTAAAAGCTGCATCTCTCACACACACACTCGCACACACACCATGAGCAAACACAATTCTCACACCATCTCTCCTCGTGTCTCACACCTCCTGCTCTCTCTCTCTCTCTCACACACATCATAAACAAACATCATTCTCGCTCGCCCCATCTCTTTCCGTCACACGCACACACACTCATCTTGAGCAAACACCTTTTCCACTTAGTCGCACACACATAAATATAGCCTTACACCAAACACACATACAAACTCTACACTTACACACTTATTCTCATCATGCACTACCTCTCTCTCTCACACACACATACACACACATTAAAGAAAACATGCAGAGGATTTTCAATCAGAAGATAAACATCCTCGCAGGGTTATAGGGTACATGGTCTGCTGGTACACAACAACGACAGAATAAATCACTGTTTTTATTGGTGGATACAAAATACAATGGGTGAACACAACAGAACACATGCACGGCGACACAAACAGATGCATTACTCCATCACATCATTACAAAATAATGGTAAGACTGACGGCAACAAACAGTCGGGGTCGTGACAGAGGTATGAGATACAGCGTTTGTAAATGAATAAGTGAGTGTGCACGTCTTGGAAATGTGTAGAGAGAGAACGAAGGAATCAATGAACTACTGTATATGAGAGAGAGACATTTGGGGGTGAGTTGTAGTAGGGTGGGACAGAGACTGGGGGGCCCAGGAAGCCCCGTCTACCTCTACGACTACAGAGGGAGTGAGTGCAGAGGAGGATGGATGCACAGGCCAGATCAGGGAGGTTTATTGATTGGTCTTTGGAGAGGATTTGTCCCTACCATAGGCCACTCCCGGAGGACCTTTTGGAGTGTGCTGTGCCTGTGGAGGGGGTTGCCTCGTGTCCCACCTTGAACTCTCCTATCCTGTTTTGCTGTAGGTTTCAGTGCAGGGTGTTTGCATTTAAATTTGCTTATTTGTCCGTTTGTCTCAGTGCCACTTGTGTTCACCCCCGACCCCTAGGACCTCACGCCTCTCCGCCTGGAGTCTGGAGAAGCCCAACTGGGCCACTGTGGGCCATGCACCCATAAACACAGGGTTTGATGAGTAGGGGTAAGGAAAAGAGAGGAGAACAGAGAGTAGTAGTAACAAGAAGACGTCAAAGAAGAAGATAAATTTGTCTGGGGAGGTTTATAGGAAATATTGCAGTGTTCCAGTGTGAAGAACTGTTGGGAGGCAGGTAAAACAAGAAGAGGAATGAAAAATAATAAGTAAAGCAATAAATAAATAAAACTACAACAACAAAACAAACAAAAAAACACGACTAAAACTAGACAAAAAAGAAAAAGAAAAGTAGTAGGGAGGTTATATAGAATATTTTTATTAATATTTTCACCATCAGAAGTACTATTACTGATAATAAAAATAATAAAATACTAATAAAAATAATACAGATTGAAGTAGGTTAAGAAACCAGAATTATGATATGATAAGATCATAAGAGAATTAGATACAGAGAAAAACAGGTCAGAGAAGAGAGAGGTTATGTTTTGTCATGAGGATTGAGTTTTGGGCACAGAAGTGAGCAGGAAAGAGAAAAAAAAATGTTTTGTTGTTTTATGTATTGTGGCGAGTGTGAGTCGGGCTTTTGTGTAGTTATGGATCGAAAACCTCTTTTTCCATTTTTATGTGCTCGAGTGTTTGTGTTGCTTTTGGATTTCCAGTTTTAGGAATATGGCGTTTTTGGCGATTGTTACGGCGGTGATGAGGATTGTGGAAGCGATTAGACACCTCGTCAGAGTTTTGGGGTAAGCGGGATGCTGCGGCACAGTGTGTGCATCATTTGATCAGTGACTTGGTACCGAAAGTGATTAATAGGTGGGCAGTGCCAGGCGGCGTGCCGGGAAGTGTCTACTGAGTTTTGCGAGCGGTGTGTCCATGTGTCTGATCAATTAAGTTCCATTTTTAATCGTCTTTCCTCCTGTGTTGTGTGTTCTGCGTGAAAGCTCAGAGCTGCTAATGCAGTACGAGTTTATTTCACACACAGATCAATCCAGAAGCTGGCTTTGGTACCGATAGCGAGACCTCCAAATGCAGAACTTCATCATCGACGACGTGCACCAGGTGTGTTAAACCTGTTTTCTTTCCACACCGTGAAATTGAGAGGTTTGTTTGTTTCCCAGAGAAACCCTAAATTGATCCAATGGGTGTCCGCGTGGAAGGGGTGCATTCAGAGTTGGCTTTCCAACAATCTGTCAAAGTTGTTGCAATGATTTTGAAAACAGCCGTGTGTCTTAATGGCTGGGCTAATGAATGGAAATGAGGAAATCCAGGCATAAGGTCTGTTTGGGAATAAATCGCTTTAACTGTTCCAGTGAAAGCAGCACCTTCTGTCATTCATTCCATTCACACAAGGGAATCCCCCACCTTATTTAACGTAATATAACACACCGCCATCACTATCCTGTTTTAATATAGCAGATATTAGAAGTGTATGACCGAAAGTATGCGTACACCAGAGCATCAATTCTCGTGCCTCATTCCAAAACGATTAATCTGCTGCTATAAAAGCCTCCAACTCGACTTCTGGCTTCAGGCTTTCCACCAGATTTTGGAACCTGGCTGCAGGGATTTGCTCCCATTCAGCCACAAGAGCATTAATGAGGTCTGTCACTGATGTGGGGAGATAAAGCCTGGCTCTAAGTCAGCTTCATCCTAAAAAAAAAAAAATGTTGGATGGGGTTGAAGTCAGAGCTCCGTGCAGGCCAGTCCTTCCACACTAAGCTCTGAAAAGCCATTTCTTTACGGACCTGGCTTTGTGCAGAGGAGCATTGTTATGTTAAAGGAGGAAAATGGCCCACACAAACTGTTCTCATAGAGTTGTAGCATTAAGATTTGCCTTCTTTGGAACAGAGGAGGAGAGTTCAAACCATAAAAAACAGCCCCAGATGGAAAGCGGTGTCCACAAACAGGCCATGTTCTGCACAACAGAAGGCACTGTTGTTACACACATACACATGTATGGGGTAATAATGTACCACTCTTGGCTTTAGGGGGCAGTTAGTTTTCACTCTCCCACACACTCATGTTGTTTCCTGGTGCAAGAAGACATTAATCAAAATAGTTCACAGTTATTAGCAAGTGTTTTTATCACATATAGCACTATACATCGGCAGGATCTGGCCCAACAATGACAAAAAAGGTTATTTTTAAGACATTTTGGGGTATTTTAGAGTTTGTCATTGATGACTCATCCTACACTCAGGGGGGTATACTAATTTTGCATCCGGTGAAACACTTTCTCGTTCACGGTGCCACAGGAGCGGAGTGATGTTTGTTTGATTCAGTCTGTGAGTGATTCTGAGGGTCACTACGTGTATCTACGGCCGGGCCTCACTGATTACTGTACAAAAGCACAACTTTATAACTTTGTTCAGTGATTTTGGCTGCTACAGAGTAATTTACAATTTACAGAGCTTCCCGATGGTTTAACCAAACGACTTGCTACTGTAGCTAAAGGATGACTAACTGTTGCTAACTGTATCTGCCGTTAGCAGGCAACAGAACTGACCAGCCGGGTTCGAGCTCAGCCTCCTGACCAACAGGGAATATTGTGATTTACAGTCTTTCTTGATGGAAAGATTGCTGAGAAGTGAACTGCTAACTGCCGTTAGCTCGGACAGCTGTGCAGCTAACTGAACTGACTCAGCCATGGATGCCAGGAGCCAAACCCGGCAAGAAAACCACCCAGGCAGGCCACTGTATTCCCTGTCGAACTGGCCTCCGCTGGTTTCGGAAGTTGTGTTGGCCCACTAGAACTAGTTCTAGTGCTACCTGCAATGCATAGCAATGGGGCTGTAAAACACACTGAGCGCTATCAGCTAACACAAATGCCAATCAATATGTGCAACATGTACACCTGTTTCTACAGGAAACATAAATATAAGGAAGCAAATATTGTTCTGCTTTCCATTCTATGGGAAAAACTTTAAAAGATTATAAAAAATAAACACAAACGGGCTGTTGTGCACAACATTTAAAGTAGTTCAGTTTGTCTTGTGTTTTCGTCACAGGCTCTCCTCGAGTGGAAGGACAGTGACACACTGACAGACTTTTCATACTGAAGAGAAGAATTTACTCACTTCATTTGTTTAACTGCCAAAGTCTCAGATTAACTCCAGATAAACGTTTGTATTTGTGCTGCGAATAAGAACTGTGGATTTTGTCTTCCATCACCGACGTTGAAATTGTTTTAGGAACAGATCTTTTAATGGCCACAGCAAGAAAAACATGCACAGTATAACTGTTTGCTAATTATATTTTCAGAAATAGTGTTTAAAGCAGAGTTTCACATGGAGTTTGTCATATTCATGATCATTTTATCTCATCTTCATACATGTATTTGATTAGAAATATTAAAAAGTGAGCACATAACGTGAGGATTTTTATTTAATAATTCAGACAAAATGACAATATATGACTGTTGTTATAATCTTGTCCTGAGGGTCTAACTTTAACTCTCTACTGGCACATGACCTGAACCTCCACTGTGTCATCAACACCACCCTGTGTGTTTTGTTTTCACATGCGACACTTCCTCAGCTGCACGCACTCACATATGCGCACAATCACGCACGCACGTGCACACTGTAGCTGACCAACATCATCAATGTCTGCCTCCTCCTGCGTTCATGCTGCAGGACCAACACGCAGTCTCTCTCTCTCTCTCTCTCCCCCACTCACTCATACACACACACACGCGCATGCACGTACGCGCACCCTGACCTGCCAGCATCAGTAGCCTCGCGCAATCTCTGCTGAAACGGCGGAACAAACCAGTGGTGACACGTGTGCGCACACAGCGTGCTGCTCCAACAGATCAAGCGTGTCCACGCACACACACAGGCACACACACACACACACAAAATTAACCAAAGCTGCAGGTGCTTCTCAATCAGCCCACACAACACACATGCGCGCGCGCGCGCACACACACACACTTCCCAGTGATCCAGAAAAGTCTAAACACATGAAGCAGAAACTAGAAAGTGTCTTCAGAAACAAACTGTAGCAAGACAAACCCCACGTCCGCGTAAAAACACGCACTGGCACACACTCACTCGCCGGCGCAAACACGAGCGCACATTCATTTGTTTTTGCTTTCCTACCTTCCTCGTGCATCCGCTGCAGACAGAAAGTGAGGTTCCTCCGCCAACCCGGCATGGTGATGAAGGAGAGGAGGAAGTGGAGGAGAGGTCTGGAGATGATGAGGAGGAGGAGGAGGAGGATGAGAAGGGATGATGAAGAGGAGTGATGATGAGGAGAGAGTAGATCCTGTCAGGTGGAGGTGATGACACGCAGGAGACAGCAGCCACGGCAAATATATCGATTCCCACTGTTTCTTCTTCTTCTTCTTCTTCTTCTCTTCTTCTTCTTTCTTCCTACTGTGTGTTTCTCCCCCGGTTTGTCTGTCGGTAAACGGCGAGCAGCAGCTGCTCTCTCCGGTAACGACCCCGCTGACAGTCCGTGTGACAGTCGGTCCCGCTGCGGCACCAATGGTCTCTCTCTCTCTCTCTCTCTCTCTCTCTCTCTCACCCTCGCGCGCTCTGCTAACCGAGTCCAGTCACCTCACCCTCTCTCTCCCTCTCTCTCTCTCTCTGTTTCTTTCTGTCTCTCTATATTTGCCTCTCTGTGTGTCACCCTTGCTGTCCCCCTGTCTGTCTCTCTCTCTCTCTGTGGCTGTCTGGAGTTCATTGTTAGTTCAAATGTTTGTTTCTATTTCTTTATCAAGACCAAACATTTTAATTCCAAGACAATTTCCATGAATAAATGTGGGTACTTTCATCAATCTATCAATATATAACTGTAGTAATGTCTTCATTAGAAGTTCTCATATGGAGGCTAATGCAAAGAGGCATACATTGACTTAATATGTACATGGACACACATATGTAACCTGAAATTGAGGCCTTACCAAGCTGATGATGGTCTGTTTATTAACTCATTCTGTGCTGCTGAACCCACATTTTGTTTTTCTTTTTGAATTCTTAAGGAGATTCCAAAGTTGCTAAAATATCAAATATGTCAAGCGGAAGTTTTGGGAAATGTGTAACGATGGATAAAAGGTGGTTAAACCTAAAGATGAACTCAATGATAAAGTACTTACATCGCAAAATAAAGCATACAGTGCATGTTCAGAAAGGAGTTGGAGGAAGTTATTTCGTCCTAACACTTCTCTGCTCAAAGTGTTAATACAAAATGTGACACCGTGTGGAATCTGAACATTTTAGGAAAAGCAACACTCCAGACGCCCACACAGATGTTTTGAGTTGGTCTAATTAGACCTCTGCTCAGGTCAAAGCGAGCTGCAGCTATGCTGTAACTGTGTGAGGTCACCAAACTTTGTGGACCGATCGATCATTTTCATAGAAAACACAGACGTTTGTCATATTATTGATCTGGCTTTGTAACAGGACACTTGACTGAACTGAGCCATCGTTCAAAATGTCTGCCGTGATGTGCAAGTTGTCCCTCCCACACAAGTCCAACAAGAGTTAGAGGGTGTGTGTCCAGTATCTCTGATGTATTGACATATAGCACAAAGCAAGGTGTGTCACTTCCCTGCAGTGCTGGACTGGTTAGGATGTGCAGTAACTGCACCAAATAGTCTCCACTGCTCCCATGTGATGGAAGTGAGGCGCCGTTGACCTTGTATTATGTGCGACAGCATCTGTGCTTGTTTTGTTAATTGAGTTGTCACCAAGACAGATTCCCAGTGCTGTCTCCTAAAAATCCAGAGTGCAGATTACATGGTGTACTGTGGGCACTAACTAAAGAAATATTACTGTGTTTGTCCATCAATAATTGGTTTATATGGGGGGGAAAACAGCCTATAATGGAGACGCCATTTCCAGCTGTTAGTAATATGAAATGGCAGTAAATAAAAGTTTTTGCCTGTCACTAAAAAATCCTGCCTCCATAAAGGAAGTGAATCTGGACATTAAAACTCAGTATGCAACTTTAAAATCTGGAGGACTGAATGTAAAACTTGTATTTTTTGTAATCGGCTTCATGTGAGATACGTTGAGTAGAGTAACGCTGATCATATAAGGTATAATAATGTTTCTGTACTTAGCTCCATGTATAGTTTTAATGGCATCTTGGTAGAACAGCTTGAATCAATTTCTTATTAGGGCACTACAAGAGACTGTAGCAACAGGAAGTTACATGACTAATCCCTCTCCCAGGTAAAGTTTTTGGATCAACCTCATGGAGATCTGGATTTGCTGTTTTAGTTCAGATTAGTGACCCACGACTGATTTCAACATGTTGACTGATGAAGTTTTGAATACAGAAGAATTAACAGTTTCACTTAACTGAAAAGTTGGAGGAAAGAATTGAAACTTCAGTACCTTTTGGCAAGGTGAATAACTAGTTGTTGCTGTTGAGGTCAAGGTTTTGAAAATGTACTGCTTTTAGTTCATTTCAGTTGAATTCAGTTTTATTTATATAGTGGCAGATCATGAGAGAAGTTATCTCATGATACTTCCCATATAGAGCAGGTCTAGACTATACTCTATAACTTACAGAGACCCAACAATTCCCACCATGGGCAAGCACTTGGTGACAGTGGCAAGGAAAAACTTTATATTACATTTTTTTGGAGTAATTCTTCAAACAAAATGCTTCTCAGATGGTTAAACAATGTCTGAAATGTCTGAGTCTGAAACCAACAATCAACCAACAGACTTGAGAAAGTACGCTGTCTTAGAGCTTGTTTCTCAGGCTCTCTTAGACACAACTATTACTGCCACTTCTCGTGTGTACAGCTAGCACAAAAAACATAAAAGTCTTTGAGGTAAGACTGTGCAAAAGTGTGCACCTTTACCCCATTTATACAAATCATTGCATCTGGTCCCTCGCTATGACTGCAGGCTTTTTCTCTGCATTCAATGATGGCTTAGGAACAGATATATTGCCTTTAGATGTGGTTAGATGACACTTTGTATGAACTGGTGTATTTTCAGGATACACCGTGATCAGAACTTACATTTAGTTTCCTTTTTTGACGCCCCAACAAACTGACAAATGCAAAGCCCGACATAGCATCATCTTACTTGAGGTGACTTCTCGAAGTCATGTTTTCTGTCCACAGGATGAATGTATATCCAATATTCACTCTTGTTTTCACTCTGGTCTGGTTTCCTCCAACTTCCACGATTTTACACCATTGACCTGCAAAGCTACAGGGCTGGCGACGGTCTCTGTGGTTTCAGCGAACCGCCCTTTTGTCTGTTGTCAATACAGAAAATATTGATTAGCGATGCTTTAAGCTTCCTTTCCCATTTAGAATTCAAGAGTGTGTCCAGTCAGCACATGTAGCTCCACTACCACACTAATCCACTGCATGTTCCCTAATTCAGTCTCTGTGGACCTTCAGTGTACATCGGCGTGACATCGCAGATGAGTGGGTAGAACGGTTTCATCTTCATTTGGTGATTGCAGACTGTAGAGAGAGAGTTCAGAAGTACAAGCTAAACTGCCCCGAGGCCTAGGAAGAGCAGATTTGAATACACATCTGCAATCATGGTGCAAGATGGCTGACAGCACACAATTGCAAACACACACACAATCACACATTTTGTGGTTGTCCTTGAAAGTATTGCATTCTCTCTCTTTAGCACACAGACTTTATTTTACCGCCGGGTTGGGTGCAGAGTCAGTGTCAAGAGCAAAGCTCAGTTCTGATGTCATTATGTACTTTTTATAGACACATTAAATAAAGTTTAAAGGTTCATTCTTGACCTTGGAAATAGCAGGTTGACATAAATTTCTCCCAGTATCTTTGTAGGCTAATAGTTTTAGGTTACTATTTTATGGCCATTCTGCTTGGATGTATAGAAATACCTTGTTCTGCTGGTTTCGATCCACCACTTTGATCCAGACTGAAAGTACCATCAATCAGTTTGATAGGTTTCTGAAAAGCTGTTGTGAAGCTCAGAGTGTGGTCGCTGGAGCGTGGGTGGAACTGAGGCGGGCTGAATGAAGCCTGATTGCTCAAACAAGCCACCTGTAACGCCACCCACCTGTCAATCAAAGCGTCCATACTCTTAATAATGCATAACTTTAAGCCTTAATATAATTTGAACAGGTGAGTTGTATAAAAATTCACCCTCAGTACAGTTGTCATGAACGGGGAAATTAGCTATAGAGACCAAAACTGTTTTTTGTACCAGGCTGTAAACATGTTTATTTCTGCTGTGAAGTTGGACATTTTAACATGGGGACTTATGGAGACTGACTCACTTCTGGAGCCAGCCTCAAGTGGACGTTTGGAGAACTGCAGTTGTTGTTGCCATTGGCTTCATTTCGGTGAAGTACTGAACACTGCACATTTGCGAGTTGTAAACCAGCACTGAACATTATAAAGGCAAAAGGCAAATCCCACTGATATAGAGTGGTAGGGGACACCAAATGTTGGTACATCCGACTTGGAACACCTTTGGGATTAATTTTAAGATGCTTAGATCACCAGAGGACGCTAAAACTCCCGACTGAAACCCAGAGTCAGCAGATCACTCAGGCAGGTTTTATTGCAGGTAAGATTCCCACCACTCTTTACTGGTTAGACACATAAAAAGAAAACCAAACAAAAAGGTAAATAAAGAGGTAAATACATAATTGAAACATTAAAACAGTGATTGGATATCGTTAATATATCAGAACGCTTCGTTAGACATGTGATTAAACCCATTTATTATCTAATATCTTGAACCAGAATTATATTCATGGAGGACGTTAAAGGCTGATATCCAACTTTGAATAAAAAAGCAAACTATCTTGTTTACTGACTGGGATAAATTCTCATGCAGTTATGGTCTCTTGATAATGAGGTGATTTTGATGGTGCCATAAACACACACACACGCACAACACACAATGTCACACAGATTTTGTGCAGTGTGCTGGAGGGGGGCGTTGTTTGGTGGAGGACTATGACCTCTTGTGGCTCTTCAGTAGAGGTGCAGTACAATTCCACCCCCCCTCTGCAATGTACTGTAAGTGAAGTCACTGATCCATGGGCTACCTGCATTACCAACTTGCTGACTTCATCAAATTAATACACACATACACTTGCACACAGTCTAAAACCACCTTCTCCTTACTGCAGTGCTCACTCTAAACACATCACGGCACACACCCTCATCCACACACACACATTTCTATCTAGCTCTCTGTGTCCCATCGCTTACCCAATGATTAGATGTCTCCCAAAGGACAAATTAAGAGGAGAACTTTGATGGTACATGCTGTAGAGCTGAAATTATACCACACGCACACACACACACACACACACACAAACACACACACACACACACACACACACACACACACACACACACACACACACACACAGCAATGAGATAAGAGGAGAACATTTTAGAAGATACAACATGTAATTACAGTGAAAGGACCTGCTGACACAGTGACATAATACAACAAATAAGTAAAATAAGCAGAGTGCTCTGTTCTTGATGACAAATGTGCAGGTCAGCAGAAGTTTTTAAGTTTATAGAGCTACAGAGATGCAGTGTGGGCAAAAATACACAAGATAGTAATGGAACATATTTTTTATTGTTTTTCTTTTTAGTACATTTTTTGTCACATTGAAAAAAAAATAAAAGCTTAGGATTGTTTCTTATAACGGCTGCAATACTGTGATAAGCTGGACACCAAATAAGAAGAATTTACTTGGTTCAAAAAGCCATTCAGTATTCAATGTTACATAACAGGCTCTGGCAGAACGTGACCCTTCACACTCGAGGTACAAACAATCACAGACCGTTTTACCTCAACATACACAGGAGAATGCATTTCTAGTTGATGTTGTTTCATGTAGAGAGCAGAGCAGTGGTGGACACAGGATGTCTGAGGGGCAGGGATTTAAAAAAAAAAGTACTGTGATGGACACCAGCAACCAGACGTTTTGATGAATTCATGGTGAAACAGTTCCAAACCCTGGATTTTATGGTTACAGCCTATGACTACTTAACATCACTAAGCCAGATGTTTTTTTTTGGAACCATCATAGCAGGTGATTGGTTGATGGTTCATCTAATCTGTCTGAAGAACTTTAATCAATCGACAAACCACATAGTCAAACTCAAAGCCATTTGAAAGAAGAGCAAGACCATCTTTTTTCATCCAGAAAGCCTTTCAAATCTGCTCCTTGCTCTTCTTTTAGTGAAGAAAAAACTCGCTAACCTCTTTAGCAGCCGCCATTAGTGTTCAGAGTGTCTTCTCACACACCGAGCATTACACCACACCCATATCTCATGCCATAACTGCCCGTAGTTCCTCATAGGACATAGTTTGAAGCCTTGCAAGATAGACTGTCATCCATCTGCTCATGCAAAAGACTCTCAGTCATCACTTATAACCCACTGTGTGCCAGTGTCTGTTTATCTGCAGAGATTCTGTCCTTTGCCTTCTTATTTCGCTGCGTTCAGGATGTTTCTATGCATCAACCTTTGTGTAGTCCCCAGCCAATGAAAAGGGTGTAAGAGTTTTAAGAGGAAGTTGTTGAAACAGGAAACTTGTTGAAGCAGAACATCGAATGTTGCCTTAACCAACAGCAAAACTTATTTTACCTTTAACCATTTAAAGAAATAATTTGTAGCATACAGTTTATATGGCACTGTAACATAGAGCACTGTAAAGATTTTAGCTACAAGAGGGGTTTCCAACCTCCACAGCTGATCTTCAGAAGCCTAGGGGTGCCGTCAGGGATATGACATCCATGTTTTATACAATCGATGGCATGGACACGGCTTCTCAGTGGAACCTCATGGTTAGCTTGGGAACCAGAGGGTGTCCAGTTCAAGTTTAGCATGGAGCACAGTATGGAGTGCGCACCAGTAGCTGGAGAGATACCAGTTCACATTTTGGCCAAGTTGCCCTAGAGGAAGGCACCCAACCTCCAACTGCTCCCAGGGTGCTGCTACATCAATGCCCATCCCTCCACCATCGCTCCACATTTGCAAATCTATCAGCACTTTGTGTGTGTGTGTGTGTGTGTGTGTGTGTGTTTGTATTTCAGACCTATGTATGTAAAACCTGAGTGCAATAAAAGACTTTAACCACTGAGTGATTGAGTAAATTGTCTTCTTTTCTTCTTCTTTTTATTTAGCTTCTGTTGTTCTCCTGTTGCAAAACAACCACCAGTTCTTATTTTCTTCATCTCACGTGAAGGAAGTCAGTAAGAAGAAGTCACAGTATTTATAAGGAGTATAATTTAGCTCAATAGCTGGACCTGGAAGATTCTACCTGAGCCTGGAAGGGTCTAGAAAGGGCTTGAGTTTGATCTGACTGATCTATTTCTATGGGAAAGAAGCGAAAAGGAGGAGGCTTGTCTAGCTGACGTGGGTGTGTGAAGGGGAGTTCCACACGTGACTGACTTGATGCTCCTGCTTAATAACCGCCTGGACGGAGGTAACGGAGATCATCAGAGGGAGACGCACGGCAGAAGAGGAGAATCATCCCGTGTACTCACAGCTTCACTCGGATCGTTATTTTGTGAAGTTGTGCCTCTAAAAAACAAAAAACCAGCAGCGGCATTTTAATTTTGTTCAGCCTCAACGTGCAACATCAGCCCGCATCTCTCCATCTCTCCGGCGGTTTTGCGGTGTTCACATCCCGCGAGGTGTGTTTGAATGTGTCGGCCGGCTGCAGCGGTGTTGGCGGTGCTGACCGCCTGCCTCTGTTGCGGTGCGCCTCTGTGCGCGGCGGAGAGAAGCCAGCAGCTGAATTACCGACCCGTCATCGGTAAGATGCAAAACGCGTGAATGTCTAACTGTGTCCGGCTGTGCGTGTCGTATATCTGTCATGTGATTCCCCATCGAGAATGTTCGAGGAAAGGTGTGTGTGTGAGACGGAGAGGATGTGCGTGTGTACTGACTATATGTCATAATTTAATACCTGCTGTCAATGCATATTGCATAATCTGACGGTGCTTCTCGTATGTTCATGTTTGTGGGTGTTAAGCAGCCTTATTGACCATTCCCCTTCATATTTTTATTCGCCATTCAAATGAAAATCAGACGTCAGATGTCCTCATTTGTATTTCCAAGGTTGAGTTTCAGCACAAAATAATGTGGAAATTACAGATAGCATTTCCAGCATGTTATGAATATGAGCTAGAGAGGGACCGAAGAGGAGATGCGTGGATGGATGAAAGGTTGCTGATGAATCAGTTATGATTTATTCATGTTTATAATAATGAGGATGACCCATGTTCACATGTTGTAATGTGCTGTAATAATCACAGACAGAAACGCTCAGTACATATTTTACATGCAGTCATCAGGCTCATCTAAAATAAAAAAGTGTCTGCAGAGGCTGTGGGCTGTGAAGAGGGAACAGGAAGTCCATGCTGCTGAATTTTACTGATAAGCAGGAGAGGATATGACAGTACACGATGTTATCTTAAAAAAAGAAACTGTTGCAATCACTGTGGTCAGACCATGTTTCCAAACCGAGGCTAAGACTCGTGATCTGTGGTTATGACTTAAATCTAAGTGTATAGCATTGCACTATCATATCAAGGACGCAACCATTCAGGTGTTTCTATGAATGCAGGGTATCAAAACATTTCTTAAGTTCCTTGAAGATTAGCAATTAAAACTACTCCGGAGCATGCGTGTGATGTATTTTTTGACTTCTTTACTCATCTCAGCAGTTTGTGTGGACACATTTTTGTATATGTAGGTGTCAGAACAAAAACTTGGTACTATTATATAATACTATTCTATTGGTATCAGTTATTTGAGGCTCAGCACTTGGTATTATACATTATATTCATGTCATTTTCACTTGCAGCATGAGACGCCTGCTTCTGGTAAAGGTGTGTTATATGACAGTCATCCGGACATTAAGTAATTAAGACATGGTGTGCTGTCAGGATTTGCATAGTTTGTATCTTTTGCCGGAGTTTGTGGTGTTTTATGATACGGATGAATTATGATGCAATGTTCCAGACACTTTTCTGGAAATGAAGCATTACATGTTTGGGAGACGCACGTCACAAGAATGAGCAAGTCAGTACCTGTAGGAGATCTGATCTCTGTTCTCGTTGTCAAAACAATGAAGTGCCCTGTGTCGTTGCTTCTTAATCTTTTGTCTGCCGTCTGTCCACTCCAGGTGTGTTGGCGCAGGAAAACCTCCCAGGAGACCAGTTCGCTCGTGGCTCCTCTTACATCGCTGCTTCCTATGTGAAATACCTGGAGGCAGCCGGGGCAAGGGTCGTACCCATCAGGTACAGCAGACTGCTCTTCATACCACAGGAACTAGACTTGACTGACCAGTTATAGCTATACAGTGCAGCGTATAACTGTACACAGTTGTGTAGAAATACATTGTGTTTCCCACAGCTCTTTCACAGTATAAACCACCTCGCATTTCAATAGTTGGACGCCTTTAATGTGAATCAGCGACAATAGGGTGTTCTCTTTGCATTATCAGTAATGTAATACAGATATGATATTGTGGAAAGAGAGTAAATAGTAAACACTGATGCCTTTATCATTGAGATAAAATTGTATTATATTCATGCACCATTTCTTGTGAGGATTAGAACTTTACCTTTGAAACAACAGAAATACGTAACACTGATGTCTAAAATGTTTTCAAATTTTGCCAAGTTTTAATGGAGACGTGAGCCTTTCAGCTAAATCATTGTTTATCTGTCAGTTCAGACAAACCTGCCAACTAATACTTATTTGAGTTGTTTATAAGTGGTGCAATCAATAGAATGATTTTGTTTCATGAAAGTGTGTTTCTATAGTCAAGTAAGGGTCCCTATGCTACCTCTGTCTCTAATCTTTTCAAGGATTTCTTCTTTTTTCTTATTCAAGGTATTTTCCACACGCAGCTGTTAACAAGACAATCTATGTTTTCTCTTCAACTGCATTATGATGTCTAAAGATATTTTTACTGTAAATAAAACATAGTCATAATATACACTTTTTTTACAGTAAGTTACTGTCAATGGCTGCCAGTTAATTACTGTAAGGTTCACAGTGACTCACAATGACGCTGTTAACCAGATGATCCAGTTTCTGCTGAAACTCTGGCTGGTTTCAGACTTCGAACTGCATTATGATGGAAACTAGCACATTGTTCTTTTGTCTTCTTTTAAATGGACCATTTGTTTTGACAAAACATGCGACGTACAACAAAAACCAGCAAGAACAGAAAGGTTCACCAAGTAAGTGAGTTCTCAAGGAATAATGAGATAATGACGTGATCTAATCAGGATTTTATATCAAACGCAGCATTTGTGAGGATATTGGATTATCAAAGGAATCACTACATGACTCAATAAACCAGTCACATTAAATGGTTCATTGTAATATAATGATACAACAAGGGTCAGGGCATTTTAGTGACCACAACAGACAAGCAGTTTCTCATTTTAACCTGCTGCAATCAATATTTCCATTTAACTAATTAACAGTGGATCAAATTAGCATCTCTTAGCTACAGTTTCTGTTGAATGATGCACAACTTTACACTTAGCAACCTTGTTTACACCCAGAGCAGCTGTTTTCCAGTCACTGTTAAAGGCTGTTGTAATCTAACTCATGTCTTTCTTCATGGCCCATTGATGGTCATAGTGACCTCATTTCACATGTGGGTTCTGCCCGTGTCAGAACGTGTCAGGCAGCGTGACACTGCTCAGATAAGTCATGATGATTACAATTTCAAAATAAAAGACGTAAAAGGTAGTGTGCTGCTTATAAGGCTCTGCATTGGTGTTGGATGCAGAATATTATGTAATGTCTCAGCAATAGATAAAAAAGGGTTTCAGCTGGAAATGCTTCTTAGACGGAGGACAGCAAACTTAAGAGGGGAAAAAGGACGTAGGAATATGCAATACTGGCCTCATGTCTTTTTTTTTTTTTGTCCATTTCGACTCTTCTGAAAATGTCAAAGTGGTCAATGGCTGCATTTATACAGCACTTTTATCCAAGGTGCTTTACAGTGGTCTGGTTTCAGACATTTGGACACGTCATGTCAGCAAACTCTCTGGTGTGTTAATGATAGCTGCACTCTGCTTAGGTGGAGGTCCTGCTATTGTGCTTGCTGTTTCAATGTCACAGTTACTGGGAGCCTTAATAACAGTAATGACTGTTCGGTTCCATTAAGTCCACCTGCTGTGACAAGTAAAATGTATTATGGTAAAAATGGTCACCAGTATGTTTCCATAAGGTGGCAAAAAACATACTCTGGGGTTGAAATCTTTGTCATTCACATGTCCAGTGGGACTTCTTTTACAAAAATCCTGCTTGAAAATTACTAAAAGAGCTTAGTTCCAACTTGTATCCACTGACAAACTGTTACATCCATGTGACTCACATCAGTTTCAGCCCTGGTGCTGTGGTGGATGTGGTTTCTGTGGAAATGGGAGTGTAGTGATGACCGTCCCATTCACCGTGTGTCAGTAGTTCACTCCAGTGTGAGACATGCATGTTGAGTAATTTGACTATGGCCTTTTAAAGTCATAGTTTATTTATAAGGTTCTTTTCAACAACACAATAAGTGTATTTGGTGTAATAAATTAAAGAAGAAATTTGTATCTTCGCTAAAAACACCTCAGTGTTTTTCTTCTCTTGCTCCTTATGGTGATAATGGTTATTGATCGGAAATGGTGTTCCAGTCTACAATGTCTAAATTCTTATTTTTCAGGCTAACTTCATAGGTCGCCACAGGTGTGAAGACATCTATCTGCTGCTTTGTATTTAAGTGTTTTGAGGTTTCAACTATTTTTTGTATATTTTTTGTTCAACAGAATCAACCGCACAGAAGAAGAATATGCCAAGATATTCTACTCAATAAACGGGTGAGTTGTGAATTCAGTATGACACACTGGCTGACTTTTGCTGCCATTGGTGTAATGATGAAACAGAACCAGTCTCTGCATGGCTCTTGCTTTCCGTCATACAACTAGGCACTGTCCTTTAAAGGTAATTAATTCAGTCGAGGCGAATAAGACACTTTGACGTCCAGTCAGAAGGAGAAGCAGGGGACTGAACAGTCAACCCTGTGATTGTAGGACAAACGTTCTACCTCCCGAAGATACAGTAGTGTGGAACAGTTGATTAGTTTGCGCAATTGAGGACTGTTAATCAGTGTGTGTGACTCCATTTCACACTTCTGTTATGTACAGGCAATACTTTTCAACCTGCAAAGCAGGTACATTTACTGAACATAGCATATACTGTAATTCCTGGACTGCAGTCACAATTCATTAGTATTTTACTTTCACAGTTTTAGGGGGATTTCCTTTATAGAAATCCTGCTGGAAAATTACTAAAAGAGCTTAGTTCCAACTTCTGGCCTACATCAAACTGTGATCTCTATCGTACTGACATTACCTTCAGTCATGGTGCTGGATGTGGTTTCCTGTGGGTGGAGCCTGCAGTGATGACCCTCAGTAGAAGCTCCAGTTTGGGTAGAAGCTGTATAAGTCAATCAAAAGTGATTTGCAACACATAAATAGGGACACAGAGATTGTTCTTTCTGTGGACTGTGGCTTTGACCTGTTCATGTTCTCTCTGTTTGTTGCTTATAACATTTTATGCACTATTAAAATTTCATTAAACACGTGAAACCTGTGGGAAAAAAATCAGATCAACCACTGATAGCTCTACACAAGATTTCCCACCAGCGTTTCCCAGCACGTAGCCTAAATATCTAACATGTCTTTGCCAGGTTGTTGCTGCCGGGAGGAGATGTAGATATTCAGACATCCCAGTTCAGTCGAGCCGCCAAGATCTTTTACAACTTGTCTCTGAAGGTAAGACATTTGACACGTACAGCCGACTGCAAAGATGGAGTGACACCTCAGGGTGACACCGGTGTGTTATGTTTCTCTCATTAAAGTACAGGTTTCCATTTTCTAAACTAAAACCACACTCACAGCTCCACATGTGCATTCAAAGAGTTTTTGGTTGCTGTGTTTTTTCCCTTCCTTTCCATATCGGCATTAAAGAGATACATTTCTGATGTAAGTCTAGTGTAAGCGATGGGGGAAAAATCCACACAGCCTTAGACAAACTGAGGGGATGTTTTCTAAATCTAAAAGTCTTTTTAGTACAAAATGCCCTCTTTGTTTCTTCGAGCGGCGCTATTTGCTGAGCTGTAGTGGAAGAACGGGAAGAGGAGGCGGGAATTTGGTGCTAAAAAAAACACTAACATTAGAAGATTTGTCACCCTGCTTATAATGAATGTGTGCAACCGCATGAGAGCGAAGCAGTTGGGTTGTAGGTGAAAACAAGGAATTCATCATTCTCTTACCCTCTGCAGGCCAACAATGCTGGGGACTACTTCCCTATCTGGGGAACTTGCCAAGGCTTCCAGCAGCTGTCTGTCCTTACAGCCAACAAAAACCTGCTCACCCTCACTGATACCAAGGCTGTGGCCCTACCTCTCAATCTCACACCAGGTATTCTTTCCTATCCTTGTCATGCTATAGTTGTATAGAGATGTTGAAACCATATAGTCAAAAAGGGGGTTATGCTTTTTTTTTTTTCTTAGACAACATAAAGGGGGATCCCTTTTATCGGAATCCTACTAGAAAAAATCAACAAAAAGCAAGATTTCCTACCTGTATATCATTTGAATCTGTGATATCCATCTGTCCCACAACAACATCAGTCGTGGTGCTAAATCTTGTGCAATGTGGGCGGATCCCAGACAAATGCAATGGGAAATCACTCTTAAGATAAGCCAGGACCGCATTTTACATTACAATAGCTGTCTTTCTGTTTGTCATTGTTATTAGAGTTGAATTTGAGTACATGTTGCAGGAAGCAAAATTCAAAATGTAGTGTGATGTGGGCAGATCCCAGCGTTTCCCACACTGAGTCTGGTTGCTGTGAATTCACCTAAAGTCCTGCAGGTGTCACTGTGTTAGAGGTTTAAGGTCATAAAGTTCAGATTTCTGCAGCTCAGATCATTTTTGCTGATTTAAAATTCCAAATATTCACCACATTCTTTTGAAGGTAACACGACCATCAAGGTTCTCACCTCAAGTCAAGTCAGTTTTATACGTCCCAACAAATTCACCCCCAGGTGTTTTATAGTCTGCACGGCATCTATCCTTAGACCTTTGTCTACGTATTGTCAGACCAGTTCCCACAGCAGTCTTAGTGTAACCTAACACTGTACATTTATGCAGATTGAAAGGAAACACAGGAGCAAACGTCCTACATTGGGAGTACGCCAAGTCTTTTATTTCATGTTTCCTTGGTATTCGATCCTTGCTTGAACCGGACGTTCCTCAAAACTGTGATTTGCATTAAACCCAAGTGCTAAATGAGGGCGGATCCAATTCAAATGAGACAAATGTAACATACAAGTCTATTACAAAAGAATTATTTAAAGTTATGCTAAGCTTTTAGGCAATCTGCAGAAAGAAAGTACACATGATAACGTATTATACTTACAGAGGAGTGTTTTAAGTAATCATTACCTTATCTCTGATCCTTCTGTCAAAGGACTTCAATAGTAATACTTTATTCAACATTTTTTTTTTTTCAGTTAGCTATAAAAGTAAATGTAATTTAGCAAATTTGTGTGAACTGCTTGTCTGAACCTCCTGCCTTGCCACAAATCTGTGTATCCTCTAGCGGCCCAGTCCAGCCGCCTGTTCCAGAGTTTTCCTAGGGATCTGTTGCAGTCTCTTGCCGAAGAAAACATCACTTCCAACTTCCACAGCTGGAGTCTGTCTATGCAGGTATTTTCCGATCACCTCCTGTCACGGCAAGAGACTATTGCTGTTGGCATTTTTTTCCCCCCTGTTTTTGTTCTGTTGTCGGATCGTCAAAGAGCTTCAGAAACCCCTTTCCAGATGACGTCGTCCATCCTGTTTTGTAACTTTCAGAACCCAATAATCTGATAGGCATGATCACTGTTCAACCATTTTTGACCAGAAGTGTTCACTGTCCATTGCCTTTCCCCACATCGCAGTGGGCATAGACCTTTGCCTTTAGAAGTGTTACCCCAACATTCATGATTTTCTTGGTGATAAGCATGTCCAACCTTTGAGATCTCTTAGCTCTCTCTTGTTTCTCACATCTGATTTTAGAAACAGATCTGATTTGCCTGCAGTGTACATAGACAATTGTATGCCGCTTCCCCAAAGTAAATGCACCCAGGCTAACAATACACATGACCAGGCCTAAGGCCTAAGAGCTGATCCACACCTGACAACACTCAGCTGACCCAAGTCTTGTGTGGGCGTGGTGGCCAAGTGGTAAGGCGTTGGTCTCGTAAACCAAAGATCATGGGTTCGACCCCCATCCATGCCTTGATCAGGACCTTTGACTTAAACCTGCTTGATAGCTTAAAGAGATGTTAGAAATAGGCAACTGAAGGCTTTTTTTCTACTGTGGCTCGGTTAATGTACTTGTAATGTTCTAATGTACAAACTCAAATCACCACATATCATTTAGTTTGTCCAATTTTCTCAGTATTATTTCCGTGAAGAAGGAGTAGTAGCTTTAATATGAAATCTCTGCCTTGGAATCAACAGAACTACAGCCGAAATGCCAAGCTGAAGAGGTTTTACAGGGTCCTGTCCACTAACAGTGATGGGAAGAAAGAATTCATCTCCACCATGGAAGGTACCGTTCCTCACAGTTTGAGTGCCATATAATCCATAATCAAGAAACCACTGTGAATTTTCAGCATTCACAACTACTGTCCACTAGATGGCATCAACACCCAATAACTGAACTGGTGTTTTTGATCCTAATAATGAGAAACATTTTAAAATGTAGAGATGAAACAGGGGAAATGTTGACGGTCCTATTTAGACATTATAATTTTTCTAAAAATCTTTGAAAGATTTTGTCTGCTGACACGGTTTCTATGTTTTTTCTCAGCCTACCGATACCCATTCTACGCGGTGCAGTGGCATCCAGAGAAAAGCCCTTTTGAGTGGATAGATAAGCCGGGGATGGTGCACTCCACCTCTGCTATAAGAGCCTGCTTCTACACTGCCAGCTTCTTTGTCTCTGAAGGTAACGTGTGCTATCTCTGTATGCTTCTCTATCAGGTTGTCTTATTTTGCATTTTCTAGCAGAATATTGCCAAAAGGCAATGTCAAGAAGGTCAAGTTGTGATTTATTACTCTATAACCATATTTGTTCATGTTATGATGAGCCTACAATCAGTTTAGTAGCTATTTTAGAGCTTACATTGTATCACGCAATCTTCATCAGCAGTAGGACTTCATAGGCATCCTTTTTTTCTGAGCACCAGGAGGACAATTTCTCAAATAAATTGATTATGTCATTCTTCTGACTGCTAACCAAATTTCAGCAGGTGTGGCCTATTTCATCTAAAGTGCCTTAATGCGTAAATTGCACGAGTACAACTGAATTTAAATGACGTGCACAAATCAAATTGAGTCTACGGAGGTCCAGACAAGTGTAAGACAGACTAACAAATGCATAGTGCTCGATGAATACTTGAACAGCTTGTCTGTGTTATGAATAAAGAGCAGATGCAGGTCTGTATGGTTGAAGCTCCATAATTACACTCTGCTTTGTGCCTGCCATTCTGTCCCTCCTCCAGCCATGAAGAATCAGCACAATTTCTCCAGTCCTGTGGAGGAAGAAAGAGCTCTCATCTACAACTTCTCTCCCGTTTATAGAGGCGCCCACGCCGTCTTTGTGCAGAACTATTACTTTGATTGATGGACAGCACTGAAGACTGAAACAGGCTCAGTCCAGTCAGAATTTGTCACTGACAGAGCATCTTGGCCCAAGTTGAAAACCAAACTTGAACCAGACTTGATGGCGTTGTCACTCAAACAAAAATGAAGCAGTTTAGCTTTGCTTAGCTTAGCTTTACATAGTAATACAAAACTTAGACAGTGATGAAATGAAGTGATAAATAATACAAGAAGAAAATAAAACATCATGTTATATTGAAAAAGAATATCTAATATCAGATGAAGAAGAAACACATAAATGAAAATTTTCTTTTATTAGTACAAAATTAGACAATGCGTATAGGTGAAAATTTAGGTTACAGTCATCTTTTGTCACATCAACACTCATCAGCTCTAAATATAAAGAACGACGAGCCAGAAAAAAAAAATAATTTATAAGATATTGCAGGATTTTATACATTCATAGGGTTCAGTGGTTACAAAGGTGAAATGGTTTATATTTTGTAGTAACAAAGCACATTATAATCTGTCACATATTAGTCTGATTTCATTTACAGGATATTATTATTGATCTACATACGGTCACACACTTCACGCTTAAGTTTGCATTTTCAGAATCACTGCAATTTCTACTGATTTTTTTGTTTGTTTCTTTCACTTTTGAAGCACATTTTGATGTATGCATAATTGAATTAGAATTTAATACCTTGAACAAATTATGACATTATGCAACTCAGTCTACAAAACCTGTACTGTCTCTAAATTCGGAAACTTTCTGTGGTATTGCAGTGTTAGCAAACTAGGGAGTTAATTTACATCAATCGTAAGTTACCTAGCATTTTGCAAACATTAGCAAGTGACTTTACGTATGTTTCTTTTATCTTTTAATATTAATATTTTGAATTTTCCTTATATTTGTAACATAGACTAGCTAGCACATGGAAAGGAGAAATTGACCGAGGTTCTCACCAACTGTTATTGGAGCACATTGCAAAACAGGACAGGGTTTTGGAAGGGCCCACAGCCTCTTTAAGCTCCTAAAAAAGTCCAGGAGAATAAGTAGAAGGGCTTGTTTTGTCAGTACAGCCAAAGTCTGATGAAAATGCCACTTAGGTCCATGTTAAAATGTGGATAACCAATAAACACTGATTCCCTCTGTTCCCATGTGTGTCATTTCACAGCAGCAAGAGGTTTCTATAGGTCAGTTTGTGACTGAACTGAACATTTAAATTACCAACTTGTTTTTTTACTGCTTGACATATTTTGAGGTTGTGTAATCATTTTGTAACAATGTCTTTGATTCAAAAATACACATCAATAACTCACAAAACTTTATAGATGACTCTATAGATGGAGTCCACCTCTACATGTAACCCAGTTGTCATATACCTGGATGTTTTCTTGCCCTGCCCGTTTGGAGATAAATCGGGCGGTGACTTGTGTTGACTTACTAGCACAGATGTCCCAGTATTCATTCAGACCAACAACACAATGTCATTTACACATTTTGGATGTTTTTTCAGCACTTAATTCACTTCTGACAACGTTTGAGGCTTTCGTGCTCTATGGGCCCCATGACGTGGAAGCATAAACAGAAGATCCATACATGCCCAGGAATCACATTTTTTTTGTATTCAAGCACCACTCTATATGCTGTATATAATAACGGCATCTCAAACCATCAACAGTGTTTTGAGTTAATTCTTTGAAAAACAATTGGCAAAGACATTCTCCCCAAGAACACAAGTTCATTATTTGCATTTTTGATCTTGAGAAACACTTAAAGCGCAACTCATCATATTCATACATCGAAACCACAACCACTGGAGTTGGAAACAATTGACATCAACACAATATGCAACCGTTGTGATCTCAAAAGCCCAAGTACAGCATTTGACCTGTTAACCCCCTAACGCGTTTGCAAGTTTTCTGCATACATCACCTCTTCAATGCACTTTACGTGTTGTCATAGACATAAGCCGTAGGCCTTCGTGGCCTTTGTGGCTTATTGTAAACTGGGAATGTTTTCACGTATAACTAGAGATACATTAGCTGACTTCTTCATCATGCTATGACCCAAAAATGGAACCAGACCACATTAGTGACCCCACATGTGCGTCTAAATTGAAATATTTTAATTCTTGAAGTTCAGACCACGTAAGGTTTACTCTGTCTCATGAAACTGATCATAAAATTCACCAGTATTCAATGTCAATACTTTATTAATCTTAGGAAAAACTTTCCCAAGTGTTGAATAGATGTTTAATGCTGTTGGCTTTCCTGAATAGAACTCTCAAACATGATATGAAAAGCTTTCAACCAACCTTCACAATTTTCTAGAATCCATCTTGACTTCTTTGACTCTTTGTATTAAGGTCAAAGCTAAAGAAAAATAAATAAAACACATTTTATTCCACACTGAATGTTTACAACATCATCATTTATATAATATGTTCTAGTTCTCTATGACAGCAAACTATCTTTGGGTTGTGGACAAAACAAGACATTTAAGGACATCACCCTGGGCTTTGGGACACAGAGATCAACATTCTTCACCAAACTCCCGTAAGGTAACGACAGTGGTTAGACAGCAGCATCACTTTGTCAAAGGAATGTGGACATCACTCCTCTGTCTGGATCTGGCACACAGGTGCAAAGGGTTTGTGCAAAAAGATCCACTAGATGGCAACATGACACCACTGTTCACTATGTTGACAGCCTAAAGCAGCAGCAGGAGAGACACAAGCTCAAATCCTGGATATCAAACCTGCAAACACTGATATATATACTAACAATTAACTCACAACACAACATTAATTTTATAAAGTACAGTTTTTATCAAGTGCATTTGTTTAGAGCCCTCCAGTTTCATTAAATGTTTCTTTCAATATGCTGAACTATATTTTCCCTATTGACACACTTTGAGTAAATTCTGTAAAGCTATAAAATATGATTCTGTCACATACCAAATTCCAACCCATTTGGTATTTCTTGGAAATCTTTGAGATCCAAATGAAATTAGATTGAGAACAATCTCAGTATGAAGTACTGATTGAAGTACTCATCTACGATTCCATGACAACAATGTAAACTCCATCTGCTGAGGAAGCTTGCATGATACAACCAAACGCTCCAGAACAGCTACTAAATGGACCTTGGGTGAGATTGTTCTGTCAGCTATTGTTTTCTAGACTTAACTGTTTTAACATTTAACTTTTTAACAAAATTGTATGAAATCTCCACTAGCCGATGAAGTCTTTGTGATGCAGTCAAAAGCTCCAGAACAGCTACTAAATGGACCTTGTTGTGAGATTGTTTTGTTGACCGATGTCTGTGAATGATTACACTCTTTGTGACCCAAAAATGTCACTGCACCCCGCAATCTGAGCTGGTTTAATATTTTATTGATGTGCTGACAATAGTACAGTTCCCTACACTACACAAGGCGCAGTGAATGCCTCACTTCAAAACAGTATGTGGGACTTGGGAGTGACTGTTGTATTCTGCTGAGCTGTAAGAGCAAAGCTGAAACTTTTTTTCACGAAGACATGGACGGCGAATCAAATATTTATTCAAGCATAAACTGTTCTTTGGTCACCACAGTTTTATACATTATACATAACAGTCTTGGCCACCGATCCTTAGATGCATTTGTGTGTGTGTGTGTGTGTGTGTGTGTGTGTGTGTGTGTGTGTGTGTGTGTGTTTGCTTGGCACTCTGATATGTGACTGTAGATATAAGGACTTGTCTAGACAACAGATCAGCTTTATGCTTACACTGGGCAGCTTTATATCCAGACTGACTTACACACACACACACACACACACACACACACACACACACACACACACACTTCAGCTTTTTCATGGCTTTGTTGGGTTGTCGTGGGACCATTTTCTTTTATCTGATGTACTGAGGCTTCAAGGACCTTCAGACAAATAAGCAGAGTTTCTTTGCGAGATGTCTTGAGCAGAAGAGAGGAGAGGGTCAGATGAGAAAAGAGGGAAGGTGGAGTGGATGGGAGAAGAGTGGAGATGGAGAGGAGAAAAAACTACAGACAGTGCAAGGACAGGATGAAGCAAGGGAGCAGGGAAAAGAGAGGGAGGAGGAGGAGGTGGAGGAGTGAAAATAGCTGTCAGGACAAAGAGAAGTTGGAAGAGAGCACGAATGAGGCGAGAGGGAATTAGGCACCCAGCCAGCATGACGATGTGGGACACAGATGAGTTTGATGGGCCATATTTGTCCAGTGGCTCCATGCAGGCCTGATGTGTGTCTGTTCATGTGGAGGTTAATGGGGCCAAGCTGAGTTACAAGTGGGGCCTGTGTGAACAATGATCCTTAAGACTCCACATGGGCCCATGTTTGTGTTCACTTACAGTATGTGTGCTAATTGATTGTGGGAAGGTGGGCTGCATGTGGGTCAAAACTATGTCTAAAGTATTTCATCTGTAATATATATATATGCATATTAAACTTAAATCCTGGGTTAAACATTTAAATAGTCACTTAAATAGACACGTTTGGCTGAATCAGGGTGCTGAAAACAAATCAGAAACATTATTACCAAGTAGGTCTTCACATACAAGGAATTTTCTTGGTATTTTGGTACATAAGAAACATTTATAACATTTTTTAAAAATGTATATTTACATTATGTTTTTAAAATGAAAGGTGCTGCACGGTTTTGTGCAGGAATATACAAGTTCAGTTCAATTCATCTTCACCAATCTTATATTTATTTTCTTTTGATTTGGTAGATAAAAAAAGGATTAAGTGTTCTTCACATTTACATAGGCAACAATTGAACAGGAGCAAATGCTGTATGATGCACTCCAGCACATTTCAATGTTGTGCAATTCAAATGTGTTTAACAGATAATAGGCATGATAATAAGACATACAATAAGAAATAAAATTGTAAGAAAATAAACAGATAAGAAGCGATGAAATAGAGAAGACAATAAGAAAATAGATACAATAGATACAATAAAACATTATAAAACATCACTACACTAAGTTAAATCATTAAAGAAAAAAAATAAGTAAAGCAAATAGGTTTTAAGTTTGTGTTTAAAGATATCAAGTCTTACTGTTGCTCTCTCATCCTGGACCATAAAAACGAAGAGCTGCTTCACCAAAAGTTAGCGTCCTGTACGGAAACCCAGAGTGGCCATAAAGAGGAAAAAAATAGTCCTTGAGGCCACATTTTATTACACCTAGAGCTCGAAATGCTATTGTCATCCCACATTTTGTCAACATACAAAGTGTACAGAGAGCTAGCACAAGCTGGAAGATACAGCAGCTGTCAACTCTGTATATCATTTTCACAATTTAATCAATAACAATAATTAATCGCTGTTTTTTTCTCTCTTTGGTCACTTCAGGGCTTCGTGGTCCCGCTCCGCTTCGGAACAACTAAAAGATTTATGCCAGGTAATAAATAATGGAACGAATGTAAATGCGGGTTGATGATAAATAAACATATGAAAATAAAAGATGTTAATTATTTATAATTAATACACAAAAAACGTGTTGTCATGGTTACACTGGTTGTCAAACCACGTCTCCTGTGTGTTTGCGTCTGTTTATAACCCGTTTGTCCATTAGACCATCTGTCTTTGTGCCCACCTGATTGACCTTGTAATAAGTCACATGACTGTACACCTGCCCTCCGCATTAGTCCATTAACATAAATACTGTATGGAAACATGTTTCTGTATCATCTTAGTTGTTCCCTAATAGCTTTTTGACAGCAGGTACTACCCCAGCCCGTTTTCTTTTGCTGTTGATCTCGCCTGTCTTTTCATGTCAAGTGGATTTAACCTTGACCTTGACCTTGTCTGAAAAGTCTAAAACTGCAGCTGTCAAAGCTTCCTCTGAGGTCCGGTCTACCCTCACAATTGTGTGTTTTTGAGACAGAAAAAGATGACACAGTAGCCTGTAATAACACTCACATCCAAGGACCCACTGTACCCCACGGGACTCTGGATTCAATGTCAGGCTGTGCTGCCCTGGTGAACTCCTTACAGACGCAATTTTGGGGGTCCAGGAGCTCCTTTGGAAAGTCTGAATTCGACAACAAAATTGCCACTGACTAATTCCTTCCAGTTGCATCAGTTCATTTGCAAATTTGAGCTTCATTTACTTTACCACATACATGTAATACGATGGTACTTGATGAATGATGCACAATGTTTTTAATTAAATAGTGGATCAAATATGAACTGCAACCAATTTCCTATTTGTTCCCTCAGCCTCATTAATTACACACGGCTTTCCTCTCATCAATTCATGAAATAACTCAATTTCCTCTGCATTACTGAAGCACATGGGATCCAATCAAAGTATCTGCAGTTTATTAAATGATTGATTGTGGTGGGTTGGGATGGTACCATAAGCGGGGTAATCTTCATCAGACATGCTTTATGAGTTACCGTGGAGCTTCACCCGGGCCCAAACATTACCTCTTGGATCCACAACACGCATGCCATATCTCCCATCAGCCATCCGCCATCAATATACATACACACACACGACCTCACGCAGAGTAATTCTGATCATCACCGTGATGATCGTCATCTTCTTGGCAGCATTTCAACGGCAGCAACATTCATCTTCACACCTCATTAGCCAAAAGACAAGGATGTCGGGATCATCACACACACACACACACACACACACACACACACACTAATGCACAGAATCACACAAAAGACACACGTAATGTAAACAAATGCTCTTGCATGCAAATCACATATGCACAAACACACACTCTCATGCACAAGTATACAATCACACACGCATACACACTCCACCTCCTGCAGACACCTGCAGCGTGCAGAGCAGTGTTGATCCATAATGTGCACCCACCCCATTATTATCCATGTAACATATAATCACTGCAAGTTAGCCTTTGTTATACACCATCCACATTGTTATACGTCATGGTGTCTGATAATGATGAATTGCATTTTAGAAGATTTTTAAAACTGCTGCTGCTACATTGACACACCAATGTCAATGAGATGTTTATAAAATTAGATGTTTTCCATCCTAGAATGGATTTTTATGCTTTTAATTACAGTTTCACGATTGCCAAGACACGCGTAATGAAACTGGGATCCAGTTGATCTTCATCTTCACCTTCTTAGCACAGCAGAAGTCTTCTCTTGCAAACGTGTTAATACATTTTTCACACCCTTTCTTCAGAACAGTTAACACATATCTCATCGAAAGACCCGACACACTATTGGATGAACTGTGTTAAACAAAAGGAAAAAAAATTATGATTCTCTAATGTGCGAGTGTCAAACTAAAATCTAGAATTAAAAAGTTCTGGTGAAATTCTTGACAGATTCTTTGGTGAAGAAAGAAAAGCAGCAGCTCACCAGATCTCGCCAACGACTAAAAGTCAGTTCCAGATTTGCTTTTGTATTACAGCCTCAAGAGGAGAGAGCGATGCAGCTCTCTCCTCTTCCCTTCTTAGCTTTCTCTCTCCACGTCCCTTTCTGTCTTTTCACCTCTGTCATTATGTCCATAGAGGCTGCTGAGCCCAGTTACATTGCAGGCTTACCCAGCTCTGGTTCTGACATGACGCCAGTTCTGCTTCCCGTCAGCAGTCCTCCACGCTACGAAAACCTCTTCCCGGTGGTCCAAAACGTCTGTGGTACGAACAGTAAAACTACACCTGTGCTCTGAGCTCACAGTCTGGGCAGCCCGGCTTACAAACTGAGCTAACATTAGCTAACAGCAGCTACAGTTAGCAGCAGTTTACTTCACTGTCCATCAGGAAACTCTGTAAATCACAGAGAGTTGAGGCGGAGCTCACGCATATTGGATTTTTCTTGGATAATTGGATTTATTTTGTTTTTTACCTGGACTTTTTTTTATTATTATTATTTTGTGTTTACTTGTCTGTTCATTAAGTTATTAAAGTAACTGTTTGTTCACTCTACCTACCCGTCTGCATTTGGGTTCACTTGTAAAACTAAACTGTAACACACCAGCGTTTTTCCAAGGAGATGTTAAAAATCCCAAACAGTAAAGAGTAGGACACGACGTCTGTGCTCTCTTTCTTATGTCCAAAGTAATAGGCATGTATAACTAGTAAAGTACACCGCTACAAAGTGATACACTATAGAGACCAAGTGATAAAAAACAGCTTTACGTGCATAATGAAAGTGACTAAAGAGCACAGGAACAACAAATTGTAAACAAAAGGGACAGAATGCAATTTAATCCAGAGACCAGGATCTATCAGGCTTTCCATTTCTTGGGAGTAAACAGAGCGTTTGATTTATATGGATGAACAGAGGAGGTGTTTATTGTGCTGTAGGGCACTGAAGCAAAGTATATTTTCTCACAGCCATCTTAAGTATAGTGAGTGTTTGATATACAGGGAATACATTATTAGTTTATGACTATTAACAGAAATCTGGTAAATTTGTGTCCATTTGTGCCATCCTACTTTAATGTGTCAGTATTAATGATTATAATGAGATATTAATGAGACATAACCACACAGAGATATGTGCATACTTTCAGGCCTCTTTTTTGATGAACTTTAATAAACTTTCCGGAAGTTTTATGCCGTCAGGTGAGTAGCTTCCAAAAAGAATACATTATACGTTATGTAACAGAGGGTAAACTAGTTAGCAGGCGTGTCTCTATGGGCCATAACAATGGTATCAAAGCCTGAAGAATGGGCAAACAGCTGCAGTCATTTCTACTAAGTCAACTTCCCTTTGTGCACTGCTTTATGTAACCGTCATTAATTATTTAGATAGGTGGTGAGGGACCAATAAAGCTTAATTAAAAACTGAACAAGATGATTGAGGCAAAAAGCAACAGAGGGCTGGTACTGTTTCAGCTGCATGTCCTCAGTAATTGGGTGATCCAAATAGATGAGACAAAAGATCAGAGGACAGGAAAACAAGCATGAAATAATGAATTTGTGAGTCTCATCAGAAGTTAGATTGGAGTGGATTAGACTCTAGTAATATCTACAAGATTTAAGAGAATCTACAACAGTCTAGTCAGTTTACTGCTATTCTATTATATCACATAATTAGATGTCTTGATGTTAAAATGAGTGAGTTGGGTTAAATCCGTGCGGGCCAGAGTTGACCCTTTGGTGAGCCAGCTCTGGCCTGCACTGGGTGTCAGAGGTTTTCTGAGAAAAGTAGGCATCGGAGGTTTTCCAAGAAAAAACTAAATGGATCAGTTCCATTTTTTAATGGAGGTAAATGGGAAGCCAGTCTGCCTGGTGTGGTTACAGCAAACAAATAGATTATTCTGTGAAACTGTCAGAGTCAACATGACGAAAAATACAAAAACTTGCAAGGACAACTGAGAACAGAGAATATAAACAAGTTGTTGGAAGGTTTGAGGAAACAGCAGTCTGTATTGAGTTGTAGCCAAGAGATCAGCGATGCATCTGTGAAAGTTAGCTACCCTATTGCTAATGGTATAGCATCAGTATCAAAGCTATACTCTGGGGGGTGAGTTTGTCAAGACATGTAGAATGCTGCAGAAATCATGAAGATCACGTGAATCTCTGTTCAAGATAGGACAAAAGTAGGGAGGGTTGCTATTTCTACATGATTTATACCTGATCAAATTGGACTGTATCATCTGTAAAATGAGTTTGAAACCTCTGATATAGACAGACTCTTAGAGACGAGACATTATATTTGATAAAGGTTTGAGGCTAGAGTGCCTCAAGTACCTTATTAATATTAAAAAAGCAAAAATCTGGAGCCTTGTGATTTCATTTTGAAATTCACCATTAAAATACTATAACAGCCTCCCACACATAAATACACAGATGGACCATGCACTATGCAAATGTTAGCCAGCTAATCAGCATGGGTTAGGTGGCAAAAATGACTAGCTTACTAATCCAAATGCAAACAAGATCCATTGAGAAACAGTTGACTGTGAAATCAGGTGCAAGAATGCTGATAGTGAAGCACAATTAAACTCTAAATTAATTAGCGGCTCCTTCCTGAAACTGCTCGGCTAACTCCTTTAGGCACATCTGAATTTTGAGAGTAGCTGTCAATCATTGCTGTCAGTCACGCTGAGCCATATCCCTGTTTATATCAACTAATATATCAACTAATAAACAATTTCTTTAGAAAGATGAACTTCTGAACATATGTCAGCATGACGAGAGAAACCTAAAGTGATAGAAATCACCTCAGGGAGCTGTCAGACCGTCCATCTTTGTATACGTCTATGCTCCAACACGACTCTCTCTCTATATATTTATGGATGTTTGTGCAGTTTCATTCATGTCTGACCAATGAGGAGGAGAACAATGAGTGGAATGTGTCAATGTTCAAAGCAAAAATGCAGGATGTGGTCCTCATAAGTATAGAAATACAAAAACACAACATACATAAACTGCCTGCGCGGTCTCTCTCTCTCACACACACACACACACACACACACACACACACACACACACACACACACACACACACACACACACCAGAGATTCCGTTCAGCCAAGCTCTAAGTCCGGATGAGACGAGATACTTTGGTAGGTAATTGCAGCTCGTCTCGCCTTTGAAGTGAGGTGAAGCATAGGTCGGCCGAAGTTTGAAACACGGAGGAGGCTGGGGTTGGTGGGGTGAAGTGTGTATGTTTGTGTGTGTGTGTGTGTGTGTGTGTGTGTTGTGATGGTAGACTGGGAGAGAAAAGGCAAACTGTAAGTCAGTTTAATCTATGAACCAGACTGACACCTGGAGGTAAAATACATCAACTGGAGAAACCAGAGGCTTTTATAGAGAGATAGAGAGAGAGGCACTGAAATATGGAAGACACAGTGAGGAGAGTGAGAAGGAAAGAGATGGAGACAGGAGAGATAAGGCATTAGGATAAGGTTAAGAAGATAGAAAGACACATATTTCTAGTGTGAGAAAAATGTAGTGAAATTCAAGGACGATTTCATTATTCCTAAAGACATCTTTTGATACATGATTATGGTTGTAAATTTCATTTCAATAGACGTATGGAGCGCCCTGCTAAACCTGCTGCACCACGACCCAACCCCAGAAAAGCTAAGATGCTGATGATAATCTTCTTAACTTTTACCTTAATAACACCTAACACTCTTCTGGAATGCAGCATTCAAATCCAAGGTCCATACGTACCTTACCTAACTTCAGTGTGAGTGTTTGGTGAACGTTTGACTCGTCCATCCAGCCCACTCCGTCCATATGCAGACAGTCTCACTCTTTGTACTATGTCAACTGACTTTGAAGGCAAATCAAAGCACTAAACTGTTAAGTAAAGCCAATGTGGAAGTGTCAAAAACTGCAGTTCCTTGAATGGCCACTTGAGGCTGGCTACAGGACAAGTGGATCTCCATAAGCCTCTATATTAAAATGTCCAACTTCACAGCAGAAATAAACATGTTTACAGCCTGGTACAAAAAAACGGTTGTGGTCTCTATCGTATTTGACGATTTGGGTCTGAGTCTATAAAAACATCATTATGTGTTGAGCTATTCTGAAGCTAAATAAGTAATCACGTTTAAGATGTGAACCTTGTTGATTGTGCAGCTTATGACAAGATTTTTCTCATTTTTGTTTCCCCTAATGAAAGCAATGGCCTCCCTCTCTTTCGCTCACGTTCACTCCTTGTGGCACCTCTTGAACTTTTGGTCAGCAAATCAATGATTTGATGAAACGTCTGTTTCCACTTGATCTTTATTTACGACAAACACCGGGCAAAAATTGCAGGTTGCTCTAGTTACTAACTTTTGCCACACGCTGTAAATGTCAATGTTCATCTAACTCTGAAAGGCAGTGAAGCACGTACAGTAGCTCAGCAGGAATTAATGGGAATTGAAGTAAAAATGAATATGCTGTCCACTGGTTTGATAAGTAATGCTGCACCTGTGCAACCTTGATTGGATTACACCCATTGAATGCTTTGTGGTTATCTGAAGTTTAGTTTGAAAAACTGCAGGAATAAACATCCCCACAGTGATGTTTGGAGAATGGTTGCAGGCATCACTGCGGTTGATGGAGTGGAAGTCAGTTTTTATTGAAGTGTTTGGTTGTTTTATTTCCAAAAGCAATACCAAAGCAGTGAAAAAATAAATAATTTGAAGGTTTATAATGTTGATGCTGCAGACTACCATGCAATCAGGGCCCCTGGCAAGAACAGGTCGCCCCATAAACCAAGCTGCTTTCACTGTGAATAAGGAGTCAGATTATAAAACTGGGTCGTTATTTGCAGGTTGTTCAAGAAAAAAAAAACTGTATTGTGAGGTCAAGAAGTAAAGTCAGAGAACAGTAAGACACATGGAGGCGGAGGAGGCATTATTTGGGAGTTACATAAAAAAGAAAAGATTCCCAAAATAGGGTGCAGCTTTAAAGTTACTGAGACAGAACATTGAGAGTGAAGAAGGGGGTTTAATTGGGACCGAGATGGAATGGGATCGAGAAACAATTTGTTTTTTTTTGTTTTTTTTTGGAGATGAGAGAGGAGAAAAAAAATGTACAGGAGATAAGTGGCAGGTTGCAGACCAGTGGGAGTCTGACTCAAGGGTTTTTACTGGAGGAGCTCAAGGGCAACTTGACTTGCTGGTCTAAAGATGTCTAGATGTTGGGTTTTGAAATTGAAAAAGAAAATAGTTAATTAGTTGGAGTTTTTTTACTTGTCGGTACAGTGGAAGAAGTATTCAAGTCCGTTTTTCTTGAGTAAGTACCACCAAAAGTACTCCATTATAAGTAGTTCCATTATGTTAACACTGCAGCAGTGGTCCATAGTGGTAACAAGAGCGAACTGACTGGACTAACTGTGATTTTCCCTGTGCCTCAGGAAGACCTCATCTACCATCCTCCTGCTCTGTTTGTTCCCATGACTGCGCTTTTTGGATACCTGTCACCACCAACCAGACACCCCCTTCCTCTGGATCGCCTTCTCACCTGCACATCCTCCATTTGTAAAACACAATAAACTATCTTAAAGTGATTCAGTCTCTTGGTTCGTGTTTTCACCTTGAGTTTTGAGTTTGTACTCTAGCAAGGAGTGTTCCGCAAACAGTGTCCTCTTGAACCGCCCCTAATGCTGCTGTCTTTGCAAAATGGAGATGAATTACCAAGCTGATCAGCAACTATGATACCAGACCATCTGAGAAGTAAAGTCAGGAAGGATTTACATTTGACACCAGAAAGCATAATTAAAAGTAAGGCTGTTTGCTGACTCTGTAACTCTGACTGATGGATTCTCTGCATCCACATTGAAATATTGTAATTTAAGCAGTAATAAAACATCAGTCATGTGAGGTGTTGAAGAAAAATTCAAACTAATTTTGGCTCCAACTTCATCTTGAAACCTCTAAATATTTGCCTCCACAGCCGTGTTCCTTTAAAGGAACATGCATCTCAGATAATTAAAACTGTCTCACTAATACAAAGTTCTTTTTTATTCTTATGATCAGAACTGGGCAGACCAAATTGGAGATAGACTGAGAGAGCAAAGGAGGGAAAATGAAGAGAGAAAAGAGAGGGAAGAGAGAGATTATTGGTAATTGAAAGATAAAATGGTAATCATCTAGAAGGGGGCGAAAGATTAGAACGCTCCTTTTTCATTTAGGTGGCAGGCACATGGGAGCAAGGAGAGAGGAGAGAGGGAAAAAGATCTATGCAGAGGGAAGTTAGAGAGGAAGGAGGAAAGAGAGAAATATCCGAGAGACAACTAGGGAGGGGGAGAGAAAAAGAGTGATCTGCTCAAATTCCACTTTTCTACCACTCATCCTTCTTCATAATAGAACTGTCAAGTCAATGTGGAGTTTAGCGACAAGCTCCTGCCTCGCGCTCTCTTTTACTCTCCATCTATTTATCCCTTTTTTTTTTCTCTCTGTTTCACTTTACTCACTTTTCACCCTCTCTCATACGGTCACTCTAGTCCTTTGGATTCATTTCATGCTGCTGTTGCCATGGCTTTTTGTCCAACTTTTTACCCCATCGTCCTCCTTCGTCGTGTTCGTGTACCTCAATTTGATCAGAGAAAACTTAGCTGGAAGGTGTTTTCGCTTCCTTTTATTTAATTTTGTTATTTCACACTTAATTTGCTCTCTCATGCCACTTCCTGCGCACTTCCTCTACCTCTCCCTTTATCGCTCTATCTGATTTCATCCCGTTTCGCCCTCCATGTATTGCTAATCTCCCTTTCTCTTCCTCTCTACGGATGTAGTTTACACATCCCTTCGTCTCTCCTTTCTTCCCCTCACTCTGTAATCCCTTTCAATTTTCTCCCTATTTGGTGTGTGTATGTAAATTTTGCCTGAAAGCTCTGCACTTAAACAGCACTGTCTGCCCGGGTTCTGAATATTTGATGAAGGATATATCCCACTTTCATGCAAAACAACATTACAGTTTCTCCAGCTGCATTGTTCAGAGGCAATAAGGTTACATTGGAATGGAACAGCCTTGTGGTCCCATTAAATGTGACAAACACAAGTCTAGCAAAGGTCAAAGGTCAGTATTCATCAACTATACTGGTTTAACATTGACCAGTGGAACTTACTGCACTATCTGACTAACATTTTTACAGTTTTAAACACAATCATATATAACTGAAAAACCAAGCTGCGACCTCTGTGGCTGTGAAGTGAAGCCAATGTGAAAGTGCCAAAAGCTGCAGTTAGTCAAACGTCCACTTGAGGCTGGCTACAGAACAGAGTCACTCTCCATAAGCCCCCATGTTAAAATGCCCAACTTCACAGCAGAAATAAACATGTTTACAGCCTGGTACAAAAAACAGTTTTGGTCTATATAACACCAACACTCCCAGGACCAAAGGGACAACTTGTTGCTCTTCCTCCTGCTCCTTCTCTGGACAGAAAAGCGAGGTGAGGGCCTCTACAGCCTGTGTGCCCGGAGAATATCATTTTCAAGCCCCTGTTTTTGCAATCAAATTATTGACACCATTTCTAACCCTAACCCTGCTAGCTATAGTCAGCTAATAACTGACTGATTAGCTTATAACAACACAAATGTAACTTAAACTGCAAAGATCCCGCAGGTTGATTATGTTTACTGCTGTTTGAAACAGACAGTCTGTGTTATGGAAAGTTAAAGTTAACGTGCGTCCCTCCTTGATTATCGTATCCCTGACTAATTCTCTCAGAGCAGCTGTCAATCATGAAATTAAATCCCCCTTTTTTGTAGCATTGAATGAATCATTAAAACCAAACTTATCAGAAAAGTAAACACTTGAGCTGCATATAGTGACAGAAAGCATCTTTGATTTTGATATTTTAGTTGGCTCCATGTTCCCCTTGAGATGTTTTGGCTTCACTTTCAGGGAGCTATCATGTCGACCATCTTTTTTTCAGTCGCTGGTTAAAAAGACATTTAAAGGATTTAACCCATGACCTTTCAGCTACACGACGGCCTTTCTAAACTGCCCGAACGGCCCTGCCAAGCTGATGAAAGGAGGAGGAATGAGATCCTCCAGCCGCGGCTCCCTCCTCCTGCTTTTCAATTCCTCTCTCTGTGGGTTCGTACAGCAAAAAACACTATGAAGAATATTCGCCCTCCGTGTCATTCTCACTGTCACTAGCCTTCTGCAATACATCGCTGCAGATTCACGTAGGGAGAATGATTCGTCTTTCTACCTTTCTCCATTTGTCTTCACTGTGGGCTGGCAAAAAGAAAAATGCCACAGAGGATAGTTTTCAGTTTTTCTCCTCTCGTCTTGCCGGCTTGCTTCTTGTCCTTGTCTTAGTTTTATTCTTTATATATCTTTTCAAGATGTCAAATATTGTTTGTTTGACTGTAACAGAGCTTATCTCTGAATACTACGTTTCCAAATCGTTGTCTTGATGATAGTGATGGCCATGAAGACCAGCTGATGAGGAATTAGACCATAATACATCATGTCTGCTTCTAAGAAATGCTATGTGAATCGAGCTGATTTGTTAGGCTTTATTATGAAGTGCATTACTTTGTTGTCATCTGACAATCATAGCAGAAAGTCAGTCAGTGTCTGACACTTGTACTCTTTGGAACGTCTCTTAAGGAAGATGATTCATTTGAACCACATCTGTAATGGATGACTCATGAAGACAGTTTGCACAGCAGACTTCAGCTTTAGAGCTTCGGCTTTATAAAAAACATTAGATTTTTGCATCATTTCATATTTGCAGGCACAGTCAACAGCAGTGATTACTTCCCATTTTCAACACCACAGGGAAAAACAACAGTATAGCAGACTGAAACAATTCTATCTGAAAATACTGACAATACTGTTCTTGTGGATGTACATTCGATGATCTGCACAGCACTCTGGGATGGCAAAGGTGAATCTAAACAAACCAAATGATGTCAAACTGTCTCTTATGTCAAATCTTTAGTATTATCCAACTCACTTGTAGCTAAATGTATTGACTAGTCCAATGTTTGTGGGGGTTATTTAGCTATTTACGGCTATTATACTGTTGCAGCAAAATGGAATGAAGCCATTCTGTTTATGATAAAATTGTATATTCATTTGTTAACATAGAAATGCAACATCTACAGAATTGTATGTTGTATGTATGTAGACAATCTATAAAAGGTCCATTTAAAACTAAGCAGAACAAACCCTTTGAAAGATGTTTTATTGATTTTATATGTGCGTGTCCACCCGGCACTTTCATGTAAATCAAACCCAGAAACTTTATTTCCGACTCAGTGCCCAGATAAAAGACATTACATAGAATAAATTACATATGAAAGAAGATGATTTAAAAAGAAAAAAATCCATTTCCATGTCTTGCAAAGAGACAACTGTTCCAGTGTATCCAACATGTAGTGCTAAACCTTTTCTTTGATGGTTTCATTTTCAGAGTCATTAAACCGACAAATACATCTGATACATGAGATTTCTTAGCACAGTTTGAAGTATTGACTCCGGCAGCTTTTCACCATCTAAGTAATATTCTCATGTTCAAAAGATATTTCAAAAATGTCTCGGTGGGTCTTTGATGTGATGATACGATGGAAAAATCACGTGCTTATTTTCCTTTTTTGTTTTCCCTTAAATTTTTTTTAAGCTCAGTCACCCTCCCTCTGCAGGGAGAGTGATCTATTGGAGCACTTTCCCTCTCTCACCGCTTCCTTTCACTGCTGAATTGTGCAGAAAAATGTGCTAAAGGAATATTCTTTGCCTTTTGTCTACGTGTAGTACCTCTCACCGTGTGATACCGTACGTAGTAGCTGTAGTAGCAAAATCAAAAGTTGCTGTCTGCATACTCAGCAGGTACAAACGCGTGTGTGTGTGTTCCTATCCTGCCGTTTAAAATGACATCCTAGAGAGGGCCCCGAGGATGAGAATTGGAAGCAAGTTACTCATTCATTTCAGAGGGCTGAGATTGTGGTGGAAGAAAAGAAAAAAGAGAGAGAGGGGAGGGAGGAAGGAAGGTGCTGAAATAGGCAGAAGATGGAGGAGAGGAAATGGAGCGAACAGGGTGGATAAGTCAGGATGTGGTGGGAAAACAAGGCAAAGAGGGGAGAAGAAAGGAAAATGGAAATGGGGAGATGGAGTGGAAATCAAAGGTAAAAGGCAGGGAAAGGTAGAGAACATAGAGAACATGCAGGAAGGAGGTTGTAGAGAAGGCTTAAAAGGAAAGAGTGAAAAGTGACAAGCTGAAGAAAATCAGTGATGCATTCAACCAGAACGCCTAAAACATTTCCTGTAGTTCTGTCCATTTCTTTTTTTTTTTTTGTCCCATTATAAATTTCCACAAGATTTGGATGCATGCAGGGTCTCATGCCTGTCTACGAGCTGCTTGTAAAAGACATTTTTGTGTGTGTGCAGGAATGGCAAGGTGTCACTAATTCACGATTACGATGTAATCAGACTGTGTCAAGTTTAATTTGATCAGCACAGGCGTGTTTCTGCTAACATTATTGAAGGAAGCAATCACTCCTGTCACCGTGCGCGCGGCACACTGCTGCCATGTCTTACAATTTAATTCAATCAATCACAAAATTAAACCTCTAAATGTTAAAGCAGCAATGACAGATTTCTCATTGGCCAAACATTGTGAACACAATATTGACGTGCCACTTTATAAAGTTGATACGATGAATGAACATGTTAATGAACATTTGGCAGTTTATGTGTGCAGCAGACAAAGAGCAATATATGCATTGATATAGAGTGATGTTAGTATTTAGTACTGGCGTTACCTTCACTAAAATAATCACAGAAACACCAGGAAAACCTAAATCCAGTGGCACACTGGCAGAAGTGGCATGGTGTTTACTTAACAAAAATAATAAGGTGGAGTTCAAAATGTTGCAACTGGCAACCTTCAGCCAACCAACTGATGCAAGCCCAATTTGTTAAGGAGAACGGTAGCGGACTTAAATGCAAACACAGACCAGAGTATGAATCCAGACCAACCAAGAACGTGCAGGTGAGTGGTGATCCAGTGGTGGGGGTGTCCCGGGTCATGCTGTCCACAAATGCACGAGGACCCCAACACTATGTAAGTCCAATGTCCTGCTCTTTTGCTACTGCTACTGCCTTCACCAGCTAGTTACCAACCAAACGTCTCGGAAATAAGGGAAATTGACCGATAGCTCTATTTGGATTTGTTATCATGAGTGAGCCCTTTCACAGTACACACAGTCATTTAGTTGTTAGTATAAAACAATATGTTGAAATGGGCAGACACATTAGTAAATGTAACATCAAAAAGTACAATTTCTATTTATTTCTGCAATTTGCAGCATTTGATGTGTACGTTTCGTGTCAAGCTCGATAAATGTGCAATCATGATGGAGTCACACAGAAACGACTGGCAGAACCGATAATGGAAAACAAGCAAAAGAAAAGGTGAAGAGTGAAGACAGCACAAGTGAATGACAGATGAGAGACTCTGAGAAACATACACGAACACATTTGCACATAAAAAAAAAAAATATATGATCACTCCGTTTCTTCTTGGAATCTCGGCAGTAATCACTTCCACTGACGCCCCTTATTTTTCCTGCTGTCTAAACTGATTCCGCTGCCCTGTTATTTGTCAGCTGTTTAACAGCCGTGATACTCGGCCTGTGCTGGCAGGAAATAGAGACGGACAGAACAGCAAATTATACACAGGGGACACTCAGCCAAGCTGTCTGATTGTTAGACACATGGCTAATGACTTGTATAGACCTCCATGTTTCGTGTTGACCGAAAAAGAAATGCTAGGTTTACCGCACACATTTCTTCTGGTCTTTACTTCAGCAGCATTTAGAGGGAGATCTTTCAGTTTATCTTTCATTTTTTGTATTGTTGATCACACAGAGAATGAGAAATTTGATAATTAATGAGTGAAGAATGTTCTTAAGTACTTATAGCCCCTTCATTCTAAAATAGAGCTCACAGCATTGTTTAAATAGTGCTCACACTGCATGCTGGACTCTTAACTCTATTCGCTTGGAGCAAAAGTTGTGGACGTGGTACCTGGTTCCAGTGGGAGATAAACAAATCACAGAGTAAGAATAAAATGAGGTTAAAAAGATAATATGAGCATACAGCTTTAATATGTAAGAACATCATTACAAAGAATACCACGCAGAGAATACCAAGTTACACGTATTTTAGTTGGATGGTCAGAGATCCTCACACACCCAAGGTGGTCCAGAGTCTGACAAACACTGAAAGAGATGCACATTTATACAGATCCTGCATAGGGGAAGTTCAGTTATCACTGAGAAGTCCTGACGTAATGAGAAATCTGATCCATACCCATGAAGCTTATCAACAAAAACCCCTCAAAGAAACTTTGCCTGACCCTTGTAACGGGTTATAGCTGCAAGATGAGACAAGCTGTAAATTGTAATCACTTTTCTCATATCAAAATACAATATAAGTTCAGCAGTGTAATGGATAAATTTTGTCACCACAGGTAAGACCTCAGTTGATTTTCCACTGATTGGTCAGGGTGGATTGTCACCAGCGTCACACGGAGGAGCCGGACTCGTCTCATTGTCTGCGCTTTGAAGTAGGACAGCACTCTTTTTTTCTTGCTGCCTTCAGTTTATCTCTCTTTTTCTGAAACAAAGTTTTTTTTCTCTTTGCTGTGACAAACAGCCACATCAAGAATCATGAACAATCATGCTCCTTTGTTCCTGCATTTGTGTTGTGTTGAAGATAATATCAAGGTAATTTCATGCAACATCGCTATGATGATCAACTAAAAATCCCACCAACACTGACTGGATACTATCTGTAGTGCAAAATAAAATCAAGAGAAGTACCTGCTACCAAAAACGAGTTGAGTCGAGCCGTATCATTCGGTGTAAATGCATTTGTTTGTTTATTTCTGAACAGACATTTTGAACTATTCAACTATAAAATGTTGGTGGGTCCGGTGGGAACCGACTGCAGACATCGTATTGATATATTGCCATGGACAAAGAGCACATCAGGAAGAAACAAACATTTGCATTCGCAAGCACTTGATGTGAGAGATGTGCAGTGTTAATGTCATCCATCAACCTTTCACACAGCCTGTCTGTCCATATTACTCTCCAGTGCTGTAGGTAATGACCTATGCCTGCCTGTTAATGATCCAAGTGCATCTGTGTTTCACTGTTTCTGTCTATCACAGGTCAAACAAAGTCTGTTGACCAATTTTGCATTGATATACTGTGTTTTGCATCTATACAGTACACATTTACAAGCACTCTATGGAACTATCTTCAAAAAAAAAATTCTTCAAAAATGTTTTCACATGCAAAAAATGGTAAAAATGCACTTTAATATATAAAAATCAATAAATAATTTCATAGAATTAAACTTAAATGCATTCTTATTGACATTAAACATGTCAAATTTACATTAAATATTAGCCATTTCAATACAATTCACTCACTTCCTTATTTATCTACCCATCCCTATTTTATAACACATCCTTTGTTACTTCCCTGTTTTCTTCCTTCCTCTTCCCCTCCTCCTGACACTCCTCTTCTTCACACATCATTAAAGGGAAGGGTGGATGGAAGGAATGAAAGATAAATGGGCGGAAGGATGAGGAAAGACAAACAAACACAAACCAGTGAACACGCCGCCTCCTCCTCCTCCTCCAACCTATCTTGTCTATCATGCAGCAGGTGGAATCTTTTTGTGTGTGTCAATGTGAAGATGTGTATTTTCTGTGTATATATATTTGCTTAAGTGTGCATACTCTGTGCATACAATATGTTTTTTGATTTGTGGCTTCTTCAGTCACAAATCCAAAATAAATAAATAAATCAACTATTAATCATAATGATGCAGACAATACCCAAAGTCACCGAGCAACTACAGCCTCATCGATGCTCTGAACAAAGTCCATTGAACAAATCACTGACTGGTTGTTCATTTAGCTAAACACAGACAATACAAAGACAAAACAAAGTCTGAAAGTTCATTTCAACTCTTTGAAAAACAAAATCAAATCAGAAATCTTGGTATAATTGTGGACTGGAGAGTTGAACTCTAACAGTCACATCAAATCAGTGCAATCAAGTCTGCATAACATCTAAAAAACATGATCAAGAATCAGAGAATTTATGTCCAAGTAAGTCTTCATAACTTGGGGTCGGCCCTTGCATATCCAGCAAGTTATATTCATTTCTTCTCAAGCCTCTGTTAGAGTCTAAGACGTAGAGTCTGAATTAATCAATGGCCTGGGAACACTATAAATCTCTGACTGTCTTTTGTCATTTGAATCATGTCACCTGTAAAAGTGCTGTCAGTTACAAACTTGCCTTTTTCAAAGCACCAGAATGCATTTCAGTCCTGTCGGTCATTGTATAGGAGATATTTTATCGCATATTGGAACAAAACTTTTGAAATCTATTTCAAAAACAGTCCACACGTGCTCCGCGCTCTCCCGATAAAGGGAGGCTTCAGTAAATGGCAGCTTTATCTCAAAGTCTCCAAGTGTCTCTGAAGTCCACGTCCTGATAACCAAAGAGCAACTGATTCAGCCCCGAAGTGAGCAAAAAAATACAGACGGTACTTCAGGACATTTCAGGTTTGAAATTAATAATGACCGTCTACGTTCACGTCCTTCTCCTGAGCGGCTCTCCCGCTGTGACTGGCAGGTGTGTAACTGACAATCTGATGACAACACACACAGAGCCGAGTGGCATCGGGCTCTGAAATTAGTTCAGCTGTCAAAACTTTCATATTTGTATGAATAGTGATGAGATGGAGTTGATACAGCCCAGAAACTTGTGACTGTGGAATAAGATAAGAATTTTATCTCTTCATGCCTCCTCCCCTCTCATCTTCTCTTCTTTCCTCTTTCAATATACTCTCAAATAGTGGACTTTATTTACAACTTACCAGCCTTTATGTAATGTAAGCTTATATCAGAGACAAGCCTTTATTCCTAATCATTCCTGTTTTTAGTTTTAGTTATCATATTTCAGTAAAAAGCCTGCATTTTTTCTGATTGGTGCCAGTTTTAATTCGCTAATACGCAGATGTTTTACATTAAAAACCAACAGCACTTTAAAGCCTGTGACCCTTCACATCCCCGGGTGGCTTTTAATGTGAAATATGCAGGAAGTATTGAACATCACTGAGGGGGGTTAGCTTAACAGTCATCAAAAGGGCATGTTTCAGTACACATACATGGAAGTATTTATTATATAGTATGTGTTTTTCTGTGTTTATTAGGACTAACACCAGTTTCTGTATTTATATTTTACAAGTCAATGCAATCCTCCCTCACCTTTGCTTGTTTTTTTTCTTCTTCCTTTTCCATTTCCTTTTGCTCAATTCCTCCTACATATTTCTTTCCTTGCTTTCTCTCCTAACTGCCGCTTAGTCTCCTAACAGCTGCTCTCAACGCGCTCTCTGACTCTTTGTTCCAAGAGGAAAACACCATACAGGCAACCGGTCTGCCTGCAGGGTGGTAACATTTTACTATATTCACCGAGTCTTTGTGTGTGTGTGAGTGTATGTGTGTAGGCCTTAAGGGCAGTAGTGATAATACAAGGCAAACAGCGTCCATTATTGCTGTATGAAACCTTTTGACACATGGGAGGGAACACACGCTGGCTTCATGCTGGGCTGTTATATGACTTTACACACAGACACACACACACACTCACTGAAAAAGTCATTTTCCCTCTAACACAGATTGTTCCATTTACACCGACACACACATTCCCACACATTTGCATCACGCTGTGCTTTTGTATAAAATATAAACTCGCAATTACCGACGGGCCTCCCGTTGTTGCTTATATTTGTTCCGTTTCCTCTCTGAACTGCAGAGCGCTGCAGCACCAGGTCTAAAATCTAATGAACACAGGCACGCACAGCAGTAGGTAACATGTTTCATATTTGTCGATAGCTATTACTGTGCAATTAGTTCACACAGAAGCTGAGTTAAATTGTATTTTGACTAAATAGAAGGATGTTTGTGGCTGGGTTTATTATTTTGGACAAGACAGTGATCTCACTAAAACACACACACAAAAAAAATTAAATCTATCTAAGGTAATTTGAAAGTTTCCCGTTCACACATTTAATTGGAGGTCAATGATTTGAGGAAAACAAATAATTAGAATTTCAACTGTGTTTATTGTTGGTAAATTAAACTTCAGGCTTCTAGTTGTCACCATTTAAAATGAGATATGTCCGTACAAAACCTGCTTGTTGTCAAGGAAGAAGATTTTTTACAGTTATTCCAATATTATATTCTAATATATAATATTAATAAGGGACATTAAATGTAATGATAAGCTACCAATTTGGCCATCCATCCATTTTCCATATTCACTTATCAATGGGGTCGCAGGGTTCTTGATCAAATTCCAGCTGGAGTTGCCACTTCATCACAGGGCTAACACATAGAGACAAACAACCATTCACATAGTCTCCTATGGACATTTTAGGATCACCAATTACCCTGTTATTCTGCTTGTCTTTGGACTGTGGGAGAAGAAGCCAGAGAAAACAGGGGGAGAACATACAAAGTCCCTAGCTGGGGTTTGAACCAGGAACCTTCTTGCTGTGATACAACATCCCCACTTCAGCCAGATGTGGTAAAATAACAAACCTCCTCAGAATAAACGTAACTTAACTAAAAGTCACATGAGACAACGTTAATAACTGGACTGACGACCCGTCATGATGCTGTTGACAGCACTACACCTCGAGCCATCAGACTTAACTACAGCTGAGTGAATTTGCCAGTTCCACCTGTTATAATCGGCAAATAAAACTTTAACCTCCCGCAGCTTAGCATCGTTAATTATGTAAGTTGTGATTAAAATCACAGCTGTTGGGATCTGAAAATTGCACCCTTTCAAATCAGGAATAAAAAATTTAGACACATTTTGGTCCTATAGCACCCACACACACTAAAGTTGTACTTGCTCAGACACTTTGAAAGCAGCAGAGCTAAAAAAAAAATCTTCAAGGTAAAGAACTGAGTCAGAGTCACATCACTATTGTCTGCTGTGTCTGAAGGGAAGTGTGTGCGCCTGTGTGACGTGTGTGTGTGTGTGTGTGTGTGTGTGTGTGTGTGTGTGAACCCTCCAGATGGACCTGAACATAGTGTGGCAGGTGTTCCTGCCAGAGGCGTTGGGTGAGAAGGACAGATCGTAACAGCTTTCACACAAACACCCTGAAACCTGCTCACATAATTCAAGGCCATGTAAGGTTTCCAGGCATCTGCTGCCTTTGTGTGTGTGTTTGTGTGTCGTATGTGTTTGATATGTACTTGTGAAACCGACTTCATAGCTCTGTTCCCAACTTGCCGACCTTCTTGCTAGATTTAGCAACATTTTAGACTTTAGATTATAACATCAAATTTAGCAACTTATTCAGATCATAAGGGAAAAGGTTAGAAATATATTCAAATATATTAGATTGCAATTCATTCCCATGCATGCTGCTCAGATTGCTCACAATGCACGGCTCTCACCGGGGTCTCTTGCTCTCCTTTTGCGCCGAGCACAGGCAGTTTGTTGGTGGCATGTGGGGAAGGCAGGAGGATGCTGCTCACCAGGGAGTTCAGAGTTTCTAACATTGATGCTCTCACAGTGAAACTTTTTGGACTGGCACTTTTAGAAGCACAAGAAAGTGGTGTACTACAGTATATCTCTGGATTAGGAGCAAATCTTCTATCTTGTAAGTAGCTTGTTTTAAAATTCACGCTTTGTTTCCGAATATCTGGGCTAGGGTTTTCCATACACTGTTAAAAAAAGATGATACTAAAATGGTCAAATAACTGTCAGCATCGCCTACCAACCCAAAAAACAAACAAAATGAACAAAACAACAAAAAAACATAAAATTAAATTAAAATATTAGAATTTAAATAAATGTCAAAAACTATAAATGTAAGAAATTTATGAAAATTTTCAGTTTTCTCTACAAACATTAGAAATAGCTGTAATTTGTCATCATTGGCATAATACTTAAAATAAGAGTGGCTGTTAATTTACAGATAATGTGCGTAATTTACATAATTTAAATTTTATGTAAATTAAGAAGAAGAAAAAAAACAGAACAGAAAAATGGAAAATTACTGTAAAAAGTTATTTTACATAAATTGACTTTTTGTTGTTGTTTTTCAGTGTAGGTTCTAGGCTAAATAGTTTGTAGTTTATAACTGAGTTTTGTTTCTTTTTACTTTAAATATACGATGTCCCTGTAGTGAGTTTGTGATTATCCGGCTAAATATTTCTCTAGCTACCTTCTCTACAAACTGTGTTTCAGGGCTTTGTAGTGAAAGCAGCAGGTCACCAGTGCAGCATCAACAGCCTCAGCCCTCAGTGTCTATATGTTCCGGCACAGAGCTGCTGTGTAGGTCACCTTCTTTTCAGCAGCATTCAAGAGACCGACAAACGATCATTGAAGTCCCATTCAGATACAGTCATATTGTCCCTCCCTTCACTTAGAGTTGAACATCTATTAATGTCCTTGTGTTATTCAGAAATAGAAGCTTGTTATGTAACCGTTACAAAAAAGTACTACAATGCTCGCAGGATGTTTGGCACATGGTGCACAAGAGGGAGCAGTGGCAACGGTGAGTTGAAAAAGTAATGATACAAAGGAATAATGTTCTGTTTTCTCACAGGCTGCATCATATTTTGGCAAATTTGCATCATGCTGGATTTAGCCACTAGCATTTCATGTTTGTTCTGTGACCAGAAATGTACAGAAACAATCAGCTAGATGACTTTGAACACTGAAGAAAACATCTAAATATAATGGTTACTATCGTTTTAACTTGATTTCTTAACGAATTTATTGATATTTGTCACATATTGGCTGAATATGAGTCTGAAAAGGGGATGTGACGCAAAATGGATCAATGGAGTGCCAACGGTTAAAGCTGAAAGTCAGCAATTTAACCTTGTAACCATTAGTCAAATTCCAATTTACTACTACATAACATTGCAATGAAAAATGTGCATCATGTTTGTATGTGTATTCACCCAACTGTTTGAACTCGTGCCTGCTTTTGCTTGGTTTGTATCTCTGCTGCCGTTTGTAATCCTTCAAAGCCTCGTCAGTCCTGGACGCTGAACCAAATGTGATGTGACACTTTAATAATCAGCCAAAGAGCGCAGTGTGGGTATGCCAAAAGGATTAATGTTACACCACATATGTCAATACACACAGTCGTGATGACTTACACATAAGCGGGGAATGCAGTGTAGGTGGCTAATTGTGATGGGGCTTACAGGGCTTAGAAATGGCAGAGAAGGAAAAAAGACAAGGGGTCCAGATTATGCTGGCACGTATACAGTATGTACTGAAGAGGCAACGCATATCACATCAACTGTTTAAAGATGCAGCCCTGAACTCTTCCGGAGAGCTTTATGGAGCTTGTAGACGCCCACCTATGCATAGATTAGAGGCCAGAGAATGTACAGTATGTTAATACTGTGCATTCTTTGTAATGATGTGATGGTTGTTTGTGGGAATTAATAAAACCCCTGGACATACACGCATATATACATCCACGATCCAGGGTTTTTTATTATTACAACCACAGAGTGCCAAATAGAAGAAAACATGGTATAAGAACAACTAAGATGTTTTGTTACATCATGTATGTATGCAGGACAGAAAGAAGGAGAATATATTTGGATAAATAACGTTGTGAATTATTGCATATCCACGCATATCCACTTTTGCTCTCAATCGATCAAATAGATTTTGATTTTCGGGTGTTAAATGTGTCTCATTACAGTGTTTGACATACAGTGACTGACCATTTGGGCTCTTATTACATTGACAGCATTGACATCTCATTACCTTTTAAGGTGACAATGTGAACTCTAAAGAAAAAAAGTTGATGCCCATCCATCATCAATATTCATTGTCCTTTAGCTCATGTTTTGGTCTCCACCAACTCCTGGGAAAAAATAGCTGGCTGTTTAGCTACTAAATCTTCACTATAATCACCAGCTTATCAATAGCTGCTGTTTGATGCTGGGCAGGTAATGTACAGGGGGTCTTCTCTTTAACAAATGGCAACAAATGTCCTTGAAAGGACAATAACAAGTCTATCCAAATCAGCTACCTGCTGCCCACAACAACATTAAAGTGCTAAGAGTGAACCAAAACAGTAAAGATGCAGCTCAAAAAATGACAAGGGAAGGCGCTGATTTCCTGCAGATTCACACGCAGCTTTCACATTGCAATTTCATACACTGTTGTTGTAAAAATATCAGTCATAGCTATTTTGCACAAAATTCTTCTCATTCTCAATCTTGTACTCAGCGTGCAGCCAGTAACTACCTGACGATGCAGGCGAGTGTTCCAGGACTGAAAAGAAACATCAAAACGTACTGTTAATAAAGCAAAGGGAACAAAAGCAGCACAAGCACTCGTAATGCTCACTATATGTCGTGATACATAGAAGCATGAAGTGTAGGCTAAAATAATCCCAAAGTGCACTTCAACATAATGTAGCACAAAGAAATGCAAAGTAGCTATGTTTTGTTGTCTGTTGAATGTAATCTTAGGTGTAGTTTAGAGGTTATTTGTACTTACTGGAAGGTTTTTTGAGTGTTCATGTCCTGAATTATTTTTAAACCAAGTTTAGCAGTGCCAGGAATGAGTAAAATTATCTTGCGTCATTGCTGAGAGGAAGAAAAAAACAAAAGACTGAAGGCTTAACGCTTGAATAAATTGCTTTTGTTATTAAATAGAGTTGTTTTTTCTCCACTTCCTCACAGGTGGCCAGGGCAACCTAGTTTTCCGAGTTCATCTCCCTCTAAATGAATTAAGCCATCCTTTTTTTTTTCTATTCTAATTGAAATGAATCCTCCAGGCTCCATTTTTTTATGGAGTAGCAGCAGATGTTAATTTAAATCAGTCTATAAAAGGCTGAAAAGAGGGAGGGAGATGTCCCTGAGAGATCGGAGAAACAGGTTGTGTGCATGTGTGTGTGTGTGTGTGTGTGTGTGTGTGTGTGTGTGTGTGTGTGTGTGTGTGTGTGTGCTTTGAGGGGTACTGTGGGCGGAAAAGATTGATTGTATCTTCACGTTTGCCATATTTAAGTTGTTTTAATGCCACCTGAAATTAAATTTGGGACTAATTAAAGAAAAAAAAACAAATTTCCAATTCAGTGTCAATACGTCTCGAATCACACACTTGACGGGTCTCACTACCTGAGTACAGTAGATGTAAATGACATTTGGTTCATGGTACAAAAAGCATTGAAAAGTGACATTTGATATCTGCTGTACTGAACATTTACTGAGTCTATTGAATTCATTGAGACATTAAAGTTTGGAAATCATTTTTTTTTACATGTGTTGTGACACAAAAAGGGAAATCAGAGAGAGTTTTGCATAACTCTTATTAAGCTAAACCCAATGGTAGAGCAAGAGGACAATGACACATCAAAGAACTGGAGAGCTTCTTGACACTGATAATAGTACATAAAAGATGGTGCTCTTTGGTCGAGGGCATGAGCAAATCTTGATTAAGAAACCAAGGCACTCGTTAGAATAAGTAAAAGTTCTAACGGTTGGTAGGTTGCTTCCTTCAGGAAGTTACAGACTGTAACTGAAGAGGGCTGAATGCCAGTTTTTCTGATAGTGACTGCCTTGGTTTCTCCATGAGGTGTCATGGTTATGCTTGGTTTGCTCTAACAAGACGCACCTGTCTCTTATCCAGCAATCACTCGTACTATAAAAGCCTGGTCGAGACACCACTCTGGCGCCAGGTTGTCCTTGTTGCAGTGAGTAACATGTTGTGGTTTAATCTTTCGTACCTTTTCAGCGTCTTGTGATTTACCAGTGTGTTTTTGGCTGCAAGCCTTGCGGATTCCTTCCTTGTTTGTTTGTTATTTGTTGTGGCTCATTCAAGTTTTTTTCCCTGCAGTTCTCTCCTGTGTACCTCGCTTTGTTCAGCCAGTGTTCTCCAATGAATCCTCATGAATCTGTTTTCCTAACTTCGCCTGCCACACCAGCCAGCCTTCAGCCACCACCACCACCACCACCACCACCACCTACATTTTATGTGTTAATTCTTATAATACATTTCTTAAAAGTGTATTGGCCTCTGTCTCTGCATCTTGGGTCCAAGCACAAAACCAAACCAGATATAAACATGTTTGTACAGTATCTGGTTTGACTCGTATTCGGAACTAGCACCCGAGTGGCCATTCGAGGAACTGTTGCTTCGTTCGTCATCCACAGAGATTGCTTGACATAAGTTTTCTTAAATAAGATACATGGTGCAAGTTGACGTGTCACGTTAACATGAAAATGATCTTGTTATAGCATGAACAGGATCTCATTAAAACAAGAAACCTTGCACTTTTTTCTCATGTTTCTCATTATAATGAGCAGTGCAGCAGGGCGCCTGCTGTACATTACTGGAAATGTTTCTACTTTATCTGTGATATCCACTAAAGCTCCATTTTTAAGGTCATCTGTCTATTTTCTTAGCCATAATCTCTGGCTGTCTGAAGAATATCTACACCATTCGGCTCTCCATCTCTTATCTCATATCTCAACTGGCTTTGAATAAAATGTTATTAATGAAAACATTTTAATGTCTCTCTGCGTGCGTGTGAATGTGTTTGTGTAGGTGGAGTGGGAGACTATGCACGTTAATCAAATGAATGGCCCAATAACACCAGTATGCGTACCTTCCCTTGTGATGAAAGGCATAATGCAGCAGTAATGGACACTGTTAACCTTCCATAATATCGGCTGCCCTCCAGACCTACATGCACAGATAATGTACAAGCGGGAAAACAAACACACACAAACACACACACACACACACACACACACACACACACACACACACACACACACACACACACACACACACACACACACACACACACACACACCAGTTTGTCTTGATTCCAGACACCCTCATACCGTCCACTCGTAGGTTCTTGTGTCCAAAACGTCTCCCGCTGTCCACACGTGTGGCCTTGAACAGTCTGTCGAGTCGCTCGTCTGTTCTGCCATTTGGAGCGCCGCTTGTGTCTGAAATCTTTAGTGTCTGGTGTGGGCTAGTGTCACACACACACACACACACATGCACACACACAAACACAGATTTAACTACATTGTGGCCCAGGGACACACATGCTCAAACCACATGCACTCGTTTCTACAAAGGGCTCGGTGTCTTTCTGTTAATTTGAGCTCTGTGTCATCATCATGTCAATACAGGCACACAGACAGTGAGTGTGTGTGTGTGTGTGTGTGTGTGCATCATCCAAACGGCTCGACATGCAGCAAATGTGTGTGTCCCTCCCCCGTGTCAACAGGCTTCATAGTGCAATAACGATCACAATTTTTGTCCATATAACTGCGGCCTCTGCGCCACCCTGTTGGTGGACTGTTGAGCTCTATGGTAGTTTTCTCTCGCTCATGCTGACAAAGATGTCCTGTATTCACCCACCTGCAGTCAGTTTTTAGTGCTAGAGCCAGAAACCAGTTCAATAGAAGAAAAAAATCGTTTGATTGTTTTTCTTTCTTCTTCCTTTGGTTCATTTGACAGGATGACAGCATGCCTTTTGACGTGAGGTGGTACCCAACAACTAAACATGGCTGCAGCACTCTTACAGAACATCTTTGGGGTATTAAGTGTTTTTCAAGCCTCATACAGACAGACAGCTGACCATTACATGACACAGCATTTCAACATTTCAATTTCAAAGCTGTGCCAAATATTGATCTTTTTTTTTTTTTTTTTTTGCACAGCAGTGACCAAAAGCTTTCAATGGAGAGTCTTTATAATTAAACATGTAATCTGTGTGGCAATGCAATTAAAGACCTCCCTGTCTTATTTATGGTTGGTTGCAAGTGAAAACTTGACCAAAGACTTCATGTCAAGGGTGCACATGCATATAGTAATAATCCATGATGATGTAGCCTTCCTCACATTAATACATGAAGCATTATTTTTCAACAGTTGAGATTTAACTGGTGACCTTTTAATTATGTCTTCTTAATGCCTCTACTTTTGCTTTTCTGACTTGAGAACTGGCGCCACTTACGACACTTAGACAGGATCAGGCCATGATTTATTAGATTTAGAAGCTGGTACATGAAATAAACCATACAAGAACACAACAGTTAGATTATGATAGTTCGGTCCATGAATCCACCTGCATAGCCTCAGTTTCAGTGACATGGATTGACATTGATTGATCTGATTGCCTGATTGGAGGCCACAGCGTGACATAAGGCTCACCTTTGCCGCCGTAGGTCGCTGTGTTATTTGATGGACACCCCTGCGGCCCGCATGGTTGCAGCCAAAATGCACTACACCCACTCAAATGAATGGAAAAACTCAGCTCTGGATCCTGTCTGAATGTGCTTCAATACTTACCTCGATGAACCAACTGCTGGAAATCACTAATGGTAATGGATGGAAACGTTCATTCGCATTCTCTTTTGCTGATCTACTCCAAAGTCAGTTAAAGTTAGCGATACATTTGGATGGAAACATGGCATGTGAGGTTAATAATCATTTTGGTTCATATTCATTTTCTCTTCCAAAAAAAAGTTTGACTAACCAGGGATGAGTGCAATGCTATCAATACTGATAAGAAAGACTGCCAAACAATAAGACGCAGGTTGAAAGAAATTGGATTCTCCCCTTTAATAAAGTGGAAAGGATATTTTAAGCCCTGCAAACAGCAGTTGAGATGTGGTCCTCACTCCCAGCTTATTACCTTCATTTCCTCATCTTGTAACACGGGAGACGGTGGATCCAAGCCAGAAAATGAGAGGTCATCATATACCTTTACTTCACCACAACCCACCTGGCATTGTACTTCTAAAGTGAGCAGTTTGAATTATGTCTAAAAGTGTACAAATATTTCCACCCCAAATTGGATGGAAGGGAATCAGCTGCAATCACATCATTCTGTCCGTCCTCCTGTTTCTTCCAGTCCTACCTTCCTTTTTCCAACCCTCTGGTTGCTTTTGTAGCGCAGACATCATACAGGCAGTCGGGTGGCTGGAGAGAGGTGCCGTCCACCTGGCTTGGTGCCCAATGACAGTTTAATGCCAGCCAAGATTCTGTCAGATCATGTGTGTGTGTGTGTGTGTGTGTCTGTGTGTTTGTATGTCCATGCCAAAGAGAAAGATTGACAGGCATGGGCGAGAGAGACCTCTGACAGTGACCTGACACCACTCATTAATCTGAACAACACACACACACACACACACACACACACACACACACACACACACACACACACACACACACACACACACACACACACACAGCCTCAGTGGTATTGTGTTAATGTTTTTTTTTCTTCATAACCTTTTAGAAAGCTGCCAAATCCTCATTGTCCCACAAAGACCTGCTGAACCAGTGTGTGTATGTGTGCATGGCTTGTCAGCAGTGTGAATGTGTAATATCATGTGTGTTCATTACTGATGGCGTGTGTGGCGCATTAAGGCTGCGTTTGTGTGCTGGAGAAATCGGCACGAGTAATTGCTTGTTCTCGGTAATTGCTTGTCGTTTAGTTTTTTCTCTGCTGTTGTTCAGAATGAAGTACAAGATCTGAAGGCCCAGAAAATTGCCAATTCAAAAACAAGACACAGAAGAGTTTCACACAGACTTCACTTTACAATATCTAGCTTATTGGAAACTGTTGTTTGACAAGGCCATTACCATAGCATTAGAATGGATATCTTCTCATTTCCTACCTGCTTTTGTCTCTGCAAAAAAATCGTAATCTTGGCATCCACTTTCTGCCTAAATCATTCATTCTAATTATTTTATTCTTGCTAACCCGTTCTCCTCATCTCTCAGCTTCCTCCAACCTCGGGCTACTACAGTGGGTCAGCAGAGCCTGGAGTCCAGTTGAACTACGCTCCAGAATAGTTGGTGCTGTGTCGCAGATTCTGCAGGACGTTCTAAAACCTTCTTAGAACATTTGTATTAGAGTGCAGCTGGTGAGTACTCAGCCAGACACAGCTTCAGAAGTGAACCACAGCTGGACTGGACAGGACTTGTAGGAAGGAACAAGGATGAGAGGAGTATATGCTGACAAGAAAGCCAAAATCACCACCAGGGTTTCAGTGAGTTGAAATCATTTCTGTTAAATTTGCATGAGATTTAATCACACAGGTACTAAGGCTCAAGAGTTTGAGCATTTTCAAATCATCCTGTTGTTATGCTAATCATGTGCTGTTATAGGTTGTGGGTGATTTTCACTTTTTTTAAAAAAGACAGCTGAATTTGGGAATCAATATTTGGTCAGAAATAAGACTGGATTTTGTTTCCTACCATCGACATTGCTTTAAAAAGCATCTCTTGCTGGTCATCTGAACACCAATAGCTGCTTGAGGTTCCCATCATATCTGGGAATTATGCTAATACTGCAGGTCATACTTCATACAGGTGAAGTATGAGAGAACCTGCAGTGGTTGGATGGGAGGGTTGTGGGTCAGCCTACACCATGTTTGAGTGACAGGGCCAGATAAGCTGTCAGGGATGGCTCCATAGGCGGAGGGTAAATCCACCAGTAACAACTCAGTAACACGGCCATGTTGTGGAAAAGTCCAAAGGAGCTAGCCAAGTTACCAGCAGGAAATTTGACCAAAAGGTCCTTGCCGTCAGGTCAGTCGACAAGTGGTGAGCTGTCCAACTGCTAAACACACTAACAGACATTAGCATCCGTAGTTACCCATACCGTGACAAAAACAAACTATGCAACATGTGATACAGCTATGTGTTGGTTAGGATTCATAAAAACACATTTAAGGGGGTTGTCCACTAATTACAGGGTAGGTTAAAAGATCCACAGATCCTCCTGCCTGCAAGTGTCCTTGGGCAAAACATGGAACCCCATGTTGCTACCGATCATCAGGCCAGCACCCTGTATGGCAGCTCCCTGCCATGTGTAAATGGGTGAATATGAGGCAAATTGCAAAGCTTTTGGATTTAATCCATTTACCAGGAAGGGGAAGTTATATGATTTAGGTGTAGGGCATGATAAAGACAGCTCATGTTACAAAACTGGCTATGTATCCAAATCTTTCTCAAAGTCTGAAAAGGCACACCATCAGAGCAGCCAATGTCAGACTAAAATAGATAAACACATTCACAAACCCATATGCACGCACACACACACAGTTGCAAGAACACAAAATACAAATCCCACGTTCACCTGAGATTTAGACACTATTATGTGCACACACACGGGCACACACTGTGAGTGGTGGGGTGCTTCATTAGTCCTGGTTAATAAAGTGTAAAGGATTTTCATTAGTGCTGACGAGCCAGCTGGCTGAGGACAGAGCTGACTGACAAGAGGTCAGAGAGGAGGATGAGGTGGAGGGATGATAGAGGGATGGAGGGAGGAGAGGAGTAAAAAAAGACACATTTAAGTTGAGTTTATTTATAGGGTAAAAAAAAGAGAAGGACGCATGGTGGTTTACAAAAACCTAAAACTGACAGAAAAGCACTGAAAGAGGACAATGATGAGAGCAAATGATGGAAGGAGAAAAAGAATAAATGTGTGGGAGGAAATGAGAGAAAAGTCTGAAAGAAGAAGACAAAGAAAGAAGGAGGAAGGAGACGAGGGCAAATGTTAAAATGATCGTTGGAAATCGGGGAAAAAGAAACAAGTGGAGAAAAGACAGAAGAAGATAGAGAGGTGAAAAAGATGAAGGGAATAATAGGAGTAACAAGAATAAAGAGGAGACATACTAAGAGAGGGAAGGAGAATCACACAGAGGAAAAAAAGCTCTCAGTGACAGAGGGAGACTTGGGAAGGACGGCAATAAAAAGACAGGAATAAGAGAGAGAGAGAGATGACAAACACTGAGGGGAGGAGGTATGATTTATGGGAAAGAGGGAAGCCAATGAGCTTGGACCAGTTAGATGTAAGAAGAGGAAGGTGGGATCAAGTCAGGGAGGTACACATGGAAAGAAGGGGAGTGAGAGGTTGAAGGAGGGCAGGATGTTTGAGAGTAGGAGGAGGAGGAGGAGGAGGATGTTGCGAAGGAGAAATCTGTTAAGTGTTTTGGGATAAGGGGATGGATGGATGGAGGGAGAGGGAATACCTAAAGAGGGCAGATGAAAGTGGCACAGAGAGAGAGAGACAGAGAGCTGCAGGTGAAGTCAAGTCAGCTTTATTTAAAGAATGAGTCACAAAGCAGGACAGAACTTTGTTTTTTAAAACCCAGATTTTCAGAATGATCCCAGGATCCACCACCCACTTCCACTAAACCAACACTGCTTTTGTCTTTGGTCATACAGCGTCATGATCGTGACTCAGGTCCAAAACATTTTAATCAAATGGACCAGTCGCTCTTGTGATCAGTGAATGGACAATGGACAAAGATTTGATGTTAGCACAGTAGTGCTATAGCTCTATATAGTTTACTAAGACTACAACTACTATACTGCATGGATCACCACTAAATCACACATAATTATGCAGAAAGGTTTCATCTAGGCCAACAAGTTATTTCAGGTTCAGAATACTAGTAAAAACTGACGTCCAGTTTTTAGTCCAGTTTTATCCTCTCCACCTCTCTAAACCCAACTGGTCATGGCAGATCCGTCCACCATGAGCTGGGTTCTGCTGAGGTTTCTGCCTCTTGAAGGAAGCTTTGCCAAGTGCTTGTTCATGGATCAAGAATTGTTGGGTCCAGTCTAGACTTGCTCTATATAAAAAGTGCTTTAACATAACTTTGGTTATGATTTGGCACTATATAAATTTAACTGAATATGCAGAATATGAATAGAAGGCCACTATTATGAAAACAATGTTGTCTCTGTTATCCATGAAGCAATTCTATTTTCTGGTAAGTAAGAGCCTTGCATGGGGCCACTTACCTAACATGTCTCACACTGTTCACATAAATGAACATGAACAAAACATGTTCTGCCATTTTAATAACAACCCATTTACAGCAAAGTGAAAGAGCTCTGTTTATTTTATGTTATCTTTTGAATATGACACACACAATGCCCTGCGGCAGCTGAAACAGGATGGACTCAAAAGGAAAAAAAAACGGTGCATTAACATGAAGTGGGTGAAAAAAAGAAACTTTTTTTTTCTCCATCTTAAATCACCACATTTTCTAACCAATGTGCTTTAATGCCTGGCGCTAACCAAACTGCCAAACTCAAATTGTTTCTTCCACAAACTGTATTTTGAAAGTCTAACCAAATGTTGCATATCTATTATTCCTAAGTTCACCTCAGAGCTCTGCACGTCCCCAAAAGACACAACCTTTTTTGCACCATGGACCGGTTTCATGTAGGTCAATATTTTCACGGCTTTGCCTTCAAAGTGTAGTGGATAAAATGATACGACCGGCATAAAAACAAATATGAAGTGCATAATAAAATCCAATTCACCATTACGTTGAATTAGTGGGAGCCCTGAGCTTGTTTGCAACAACCCACCAGTACTGGTCTGCGGCCCGGTGGTTGGTGACCGCTGGTTGAAAGTACAGGTCTACTGACCCAGCAGCCCAGTTGGGAGTGAGAACATCTTGTACTTATTACTTTGAAATACACCATATTTGGATCCACATAATGATATTTTGGGACAAACTCCTGACATGGTGTGTATTTCAAGTTGCAGCTTCAACTAAATTTCAGCTTTTTAAACACTTTTAGGGGCAAAGGAACCAAATAATCTCATAATTCTGGTCATGTACACTTTCTGGTAAATCAAGTAGGTTAAACTTAAAAGCCAGTGAAAGGAGAGCGGAGATAAACAAAGAAGACAGAAGGACACATTTGTGTCTTTGTCATTAAGAGGTGACACTGTGCTGCTGGCCCAGACACACTAGGAGATATAAAGATGTGTGTGTGTGTGTGTGTGTGTGTGTGTGTGTGTGTGTGTGTGTGTGTGTGTGTGTGTGTGTGTGTGTGTGTCATTGAATATAACAGTGTGTCCTTCCAGATCCAGACAGGACACAGTCTGACCAAAGTCACCTCCTCATGACAAACAGCTTTCAGACAGCCCTGTGTGTATTTGTGAGTGTGCACGTGCACTTATCGGTAATGGGTTTTTGCGTGTGTTTATGTGGATATGCGTCTTGTTTATTAAAACTGTGCCTATCAAACCTTCTCACGTGCACAAGCTGGAATCCCCGAGGTCGCAACAGAAGCTGCATGAAGAGTTAATCTAGGAAACATAATCAAGAAAAATGAAAATGGAAGCAAATAAGTTTGCCGCCGCTGCGGCATCCACTCAAATATTGACTCGGGCAAATCTTTTCTGAGACTTCAAATTGAGACGGCGGACGGTATAGGAAAATTTCCTGTGAGTGTGAATTCTAGCATGTGAGTTCTCGAGTGATTTGCTGTGAAAATACACCCCCCTTCCTCCTCTTCCCCCCGCCTCCGCCGTCTCCAGCGCAGTTTATGGCCTGAGCTCCTCTTTTTCTATTTTGATCTGTGGAATGAGTTTATCCATATTTAATGATCATCCTAATGAAGCTTTCACCTTGTGTTTGCCTGCTCTCCATTTTCCTCTCTTGCCTCTTGAGCACACACACTTTGTCTAACAAAAAAACACATCAGCTTTCTGGGTAAAAGACTGCAGGGACATTAAACTAGAAAATATTATCAGGTATAATTTGTGTGTGAGTTGGTTTGAGTACACTGCAGATGTGCGCTTCGTGCATTCGTGTGCCTTTGCATGCCTGTGTGTTTGTGTGCATGTGGCCCATTACTCCAGGCTAAATGACTAAAGGGCCCCCATGGTGCCCGTTGAGATGCCCGACTAGAATGATGGGTTCCTGGCTCAGATGAAGGGGTCCTTCAGGCAATGGGCTCGATGACAATGATCTATTACCATGGCAAAGGCCTGTCCCTGCGGCCCCTGCACACACGTACACACATACACATAGAAAACACACCGATTCTCTGTGTGTTGCTGTCTTGCTTGTTTACACACACTAGATCCCGCTCAGTCCTTCACTCACTCGCACACACACACACACACACACACACACACACACACACACACACACACACACACAGGTCCTTCGCTAGCTCTCATCCATTATTTAACATGGAGAACTCCCATCGAGCAGAGTAGAGGTATGGGGCAGAGTCACTGGGAATGAACACTCTACTTAGAACAGTGAATGGAGAGATTGGCTTTGGAGGGAGAAAGGCAGGGGGAAGTGTAGAGCTGTGATTCATTCAGCTGGGAGGAAGTAAAAGAAAGAGGGAATCGCTTGGGGGGATGATTGTGAGGAGAGAGCAAAGAAAGAGAGAGCTATAGACGGAGTGAGGGGGGAGAGATGTTTTTGAGGAAATGTTAGGAGCCTGATTGATTTATTTTGATTAATTCAGGACAGATTACCTGACTGGCTGGCAGCAGCGTGTCCAGTTGGATGGTGGCGGTGTCTCAGACATAGTAATGAGTAATAGCAGAGCACCACGAGGAACTGTACTGGCACAAATTCCATTCACACTTTCCACCTCTGACTTTTGGGAACTCGTCACCTCCAAATGTTCTCGGGTGACTCCTCCAATGTCACTGAAGTACCACGAAGAGTACCAAAGTCTGACTGAAGAAAAAGGCGGTTGTGGGTCATTCCCAGGGGGAGCAGGAGACCCCCTTGCCCCAGATATCATTCAGGGAGAGGAGGTAGAGATGATGGATTAACACATAGCTTTCTAACTTTGATTTATTTGTTATATGTATCCTGTTCCTATACCTACTTCCCTGGTGGTCCTTTCTGGGGATCAATAAAGTACTTACTTTAGTTTTATTTATTTTAAACTCCTTTTGTAGTTTCCTGCTGTGGCCTCCAGGATGCCCCTGGCTGTAGCATCCTGCCTTAAAACAAACTGTCACCCTCGGGATGGGAGCAAGTGAAAAACTTCAGGTATTACAGAATATCGTTCACAAAGCGACGGTAACCTGGACTGTGAGATCAACAGATGGGCTGAAGCAGCATCTATTATGATGCAGATCTTGTATCTGACTGTCTTGGAGAAAGTGAAGCTTTCAATTTAGCATTCCATCTAAAATTTAACCTTCACCTGGAGTGATATGATGTGGTGGAAAAAAGCTGTCTATAGGCTCATCCTCTTGGGACAGGGTGGACACAGATCAGAGTACAACTTCTGCTGAGGGGAGTCAAGTGAGGGAGTTCGAGGAGCTGATCAGGATGTGTCATGCACAAGCCGTGGACAGAATTGGACAATTGACAGACTGAGAAAATCGGGGAAAGGTTTTGCATACCACATCGTGTCTTCAAACACTTTGCGATCCCCAAAAGTGAGCTGAAGGAGAAGAACAACTTCACTACCTTGCCTCCATGATCCATGATGATGTGTTCAGGATAGTTTTCTGCTGCAGTTGTCTAATTAGCTTGAGTGGCAGTGGCCTCATATGACAAGTTTATGACCTTTGCTTGTTTATAAGTGCTTGCATTATTCATATGTTACCCTGAGAGTGGCCTTTTCCAGCAGGCCTATGTGTAAATTCACATTTTGTATGCTTCTTTGCTGTTGTGGTACTTCTTCATTGTTTTTGTGTCTGACTAACTTAACTGACCAACGGGGTCAACAGGAGAGAGCTGAAGCTACGCTGTAATGCTTACAATAGTTGTACAAATTCTGTCCAAAGGTGGACGTACAAGAGTTAAAATTGCTTGTTTGTGCCACTGACCAGCTCGGATTGTGTCTGACAACATGCCCATTGAACTTTTTCTGTACTTTTCTCTTGTTCCGATGTGTATCTAACCAAGTCTCATTTAAGTGGAAGGAATGGTATAAATGTGAATGTAGTAATGCCGACTGGAGAGACTGTGTTTGTTTTAGTGGCAAAAACAAGCACTTTCAATGGATGTAAATCGATGGTGTACATTGCCTCCAAGGACTACATTGTAGCCTATTTCATGACAACAGGATGGCGTGCACTCATTCAATGCTGGAACAAATTCAAATCTTGTTGTTACCATTAGTCACTTTCACGTAAAAGTGGGAAAATAAATCCAGGTTGAAAAATACCGAAGTTACCCTTTTAATTGAACTGATGGCAAATGTGTGTTTGTGCGTGTGTGCATGTGGCAGCTTGGGAGAAGGCCCATAACTCCAGGCTAAATGACTCTCGGTCTCACTCTTACTTTGGTCTCTCCTCACATTCTTCCCTCTAAGCCATTCCCTCTTTCTGAGTTCCTTTTCCTCCATCAGCTGAATCAGTCGCAACTCTCCACTTCCCTCTGCTCTTTCCCTCTGGTGCCTGTTGGGATGCCCGACTAGAATGATAGGTTCCTGGCTCAGATGAAGGAGTCCTTCAGGCATTCGGCTGGATGACAATGATCTATTACCATAGAAAAATTCTTAACCTGCGGCCTCCTTACACACAAAGACAGAATCAGACTCACAGCAGTCCTGACATAAATCTAAATATCTTTAATTTTGTTGACACTGTGTCAGACTGGTGTTTCTTCTGGTGATAATTTCAAATGTTTTGTCTTTTTGTCCCTGACAAGTACAGTCACTGGTAGGCATGGTGTTGGTATGAGTGCTGATGCCATTTTCCACCCATAATCCAATACATCGAGCTCCCAACACATGGCAGTTACTGGGGTGTTTCGTTAAGAGATGCTATGACAGAGGGGACCAAACTCATTTCCAGGCCACTTGTGACCAGATGGGGGCAGTGTGAAGGATGAGATGAGGAGGTGGCTGGGGGACTGTGTGCTGTGCATGTAATTGCTTTACTGGTCCTAGAGGTTGGGGTTGGGAATACCAATGATTTTGTGAACACGTGAGTAAGTTTTTATAGAGGCAGTTAACATGTTTAAAAGGAATTATAGGGGAGATTGGGTTGGGCTATGCTTTTATAGAGCAGTAACAGACATGTGGGGCAACAGAAAGTGCTCGAATTTGCAGATGACACTGGCCTTTTTAGTGCAGGTTCAGTAAATTCACGTTTTTACATCTTTGCTGCCTGTACATTCTGCCTGTTTTAAAGTGACGGCTCATTGGTTACGTCTGAGTCTGATCTGAAACTATGAATGTGTAAGCACTGGAGAGTTTCATGCCTTTTGATGGGAACTTTTGCACTTTTGGAATTAGACGATTTGTAACAATACGTCATCAACCCAAGCTTAGTTGACCTCTCAAAGTTTAGAGAAGTTAAATTGTACTTTTTCTTTTAATTATAAATGTAACAAATGTTGAAGTATATGGAGCTTCTTTTAATGTATTTATATAATGAAATGAATATAAATGAAAGGAGAGAAAACATAAAGGAATTAAAGAGGAGAAAAACTCAATGAACTCAGAAGTACTGAGACTGTGTGTATGTGAGTGCATGTCTGTGTGGAAATATATAATTTGTGTGGGTCACTATATAATGAATGAGGTCAGCTGATAATGTCGGGAGATGGGGGCAGAAGATGTCAAAGGCTATACTTATACTGTACCTGCCTTGACCCTCTCTCTCTCTCTTTATGAGTGTGTGTGTGCTCTCATACACAGAGACAGAAAGGTCAGAGGTGACTTTTCCTAAGTTGCTCTGACTCTGAGACATAGACCAGGAGTGTGTGTGTTTATGTGCATGCTTAGGTGTCTGTGTGTCTGAGATCTGTAGACTGTGTGTATCTGTAGATGCATGAATAATGAATAATGTTTCCATCACCAATGCTGTTTCTGTAACCGTGGAGACAGATACAGGGCAGAAGGAGAGGTTTCTGTGCATGGATGTTTGTTACATGCAACATGTTCAGTCTAGTGGAAAGGAAGAAGAGACAGCAAAGGTCATGATCCTCCACCTTCTCCAAAATCTGACATGAAGCTGACACCTTCAAAAAGTTTAGTTCTCTCTCTCAAATATTTTAAATGCTTTATTTGAATCACCATTTTACATTAACACTGTCTGCAGGTCTCCAACATTCAGCACAGACAAACAACAAACAACTGTATGGATCCTTGTTTGGTTTGGATTAAATTCACTTTAAACAAGCCTTTTGTGAACACATCTACAAATGATACGTTGAGTTCCATAAATGCTTGACATGTTTAATAAAACATTTGTTCAGTCAAGCCTACGCAAAGTACAGCTGAAAGTTAAAACTCTTTGAAAAGTTCATGAAACAGTTGCCTCTCATTAAAGAGAAACCTCTCCACCCTGCATCCTCTGAGACATGCAGCTGCTTGGCACAACAGCCAGGACATGTGACCCCCATGCATGTGCACGAAAACATTTTCTGATACTTGACATGAGAAGACATTAATTAATTAAAGTCTTCACCAGCACGAGGTTCATGCTTAGGCCACGTTGGGAGGTTATGATTGCATAATAGATCTCACAGAAGAAGATAAAAACACACAAAAATACACATCCAGCTTCATTAATCACGAAAGGGGGCTTTAAAAGACGACCGAAAGGCCATGCACTTGCAGAAAAGAAACTCTGGGGTGAATTCTTGTCCATGTGAAGACCAGAGAAAAACCTAAAGGAAAACTCCACCAAACATCTATCATTTAGCGTATCAAAGACTCATCCCCTGAGGGCTCTGAAAAGTTCAGTTTACGCCTTCAGATTTATTTTATTGTTTGATGTTAAAATGAATATAAAGCTTTATTTATTTCTACACTATTTGAATTATTTAACAGTATACACTGAAGTATTCAGTTATATTTTTGACATGTCTGACAATTTTTTTTTCTTTTTTTATTCGGTGGACTGAAATTGGGGTCTATCAGTGTGTAAAGTTGCCTCATGCGCAGCTTTTAAGCCAGTGGTTTCATTTAATCTGCCACCAGGGAAACGTTATTCATCACAGTAGCCTACTAACAGGGCGATTGCAATTATGCGGCTCTTTGTGCACAATAGCTTTGGGACATAATCGTTCTAAGCTCTTGAGGGTAGGTGTCCTCTCCTTCGACAAAGCATTGTCAGCTGCCTGCTGTATTTCAAACTGATTCTGACTTTTTCATTTCCCATTCATGGAAACTAAAATAACACTGGTTTCACATGTTCTTTGTGTGGTATCCTGGGATGCTGCAGGTCAATCAGAGTTGGGGTAACAAGAGAAACTCAGTCTATATAACAAGGTCATACAAAATGCCATCAGACATTCAAAAGATTTATATGAATTTAAATGGCTGTGATAATCACTTTATTGACAATTTTAGATTATTTCACAAAGAAGAGGCAGGGATGCTGAGGCAGCCATGGCATTGGTAAAGCAGAGGGAGCAGCTTAAACAAGGTTGCCAAATTGGGAGGGTGTATTAGTATTATATGTAGCACCATGCCAGCATTCACTCCACCAACAAACTGTCTTGTTTCTTTGTTCTGCATCAGCAGCTTTTGTAAAGATAACCATTGTTCGAATTCTTCTTCTCTGCTTTAGTCTTTAATGTTAGTCACATTTCATACATTTCTCTAAACCTTCTGGCTAATTATTTCAAAGTAAAGTAAGCTAAAATAACCAAACAAAACTGTGTTATTGTGGCTCAGTGCTTTGAGTACTTGTATCACGTGACTCTATTAGTTAGACTCTGCAATTCACAGATAAAGTCTGGCAACATTGTAGAGTAAAAATGATTTTATTTGTACGTCTTCTCAACTTTCTTTAAAACTGAATTCATCAGTTTCTGGCAAGAAACAGATTACATACTTTTATGTGTGCTCATATCTGTAAAGGCTCAGTAAAAACACATTTGGACCCTGAAAGCACAACTCTAAGAGCGGGCCAATAAAATAGAAATGTTCAATCTGGCAGGCAGAGCAGATGAAACAAACTTATCCAACAGGGGATCAGGCTAGCTGTTCCAGAAGTCAGACAGGCCATAACATGAAAAACCCAGACAGGCAGAGAAAATAGTTAGACCTCTATAGGACAAGCAGAATCGATGATCTGGTGGGGAATGAATGGAAGTGGGCTGGAGTAATTGTTGCTGGTCTGTTCTATGGGGAACAAGTGTACAAGTGAGCAAGGGAGGTCAGGAGATGGTGGGAACACAGAGGTCACAGGAGGGAGTGGCTGGATCTAAAATTATTGTGACAATATTGGCATGACCTTCATAAACTTCAAATCCTGGTTCATAGGCGTCCTATATGAATCCTTGCTTGGACCAAGCACTTATTTTATTGTTAGTCCAGGAATTTTGGGTTCTGCTAAATACAATTTGGTGTCCATCACCCTCTGCTATTTCAAACAAATCCTTATATGCCCCTTTCAAAGCTACAGTACATAATAAAACATCCATTTAGCCCTAATAGGACATTTTGCTTTGAAAATAAATGTTATTTGCAGCACCAAACTTTCCTTTGAGATCTAGAAACACTTTTTTGTACATGCTTTTCAACTTTTCTGAAGGTTAAAAATAATTCAGGAAATGTGTTTTTGTCATTTTTCCACACATACATAACACACTCACACACACACTGCTGTCACTGTTGGATTCTACATTATTTTGTTTACCCGCTGTGTTTTTTTCATAATTAAACTGAATATTACATTATCTACTGTACACGTGCACAGATGAACAAACACAGTCATGAAAGATTTATTCGCCACTAATTTCAATTCTACATTTGTATTCCCTAATAAACATTAATAAACAGCTTCGGGAATGTTGAGCTGAAGCCAAGAGGAGTTCGGTAGCTGTGTTCTCTCTGCCTGCAGAGTCTTCCTTGGCAAGAGGAGCGCTTGTTTTGCTCAGCTCCCTGCTTCCTTTTGAAAAGATGAATCCCTATGAAAACACTCCACACACCTACTGGAGAAGATAATGAGATAGGAGAGTGCGGTGTGGACTCCCTCGCTCATTTAAATGCTAATCTGCTTTTTTATTTACTCCTTTCCTCAGGATGACAGTTGGGGTCACTAACTAGGAGGCCATTTGTTTTTGTTTTTTTGGGAGGGGTGTTTCAGATTAGTCTAACAGTGCCTCTAAATCCTGCAAAGACTAACAGAAATGATTGGCTAGAATCAGAGTTGATATAACTCTAAATGATGGACTGAAAAAACAGCAAAGAGAAAAATGAATGGCAATCAAACATCCCAGAGTGACTTGTTTATGTGCCTCTAAATTCTTAACAATTCCCGATGATTACAGCCTTCTTTTCTGCAAACAGTATCTTTGTTGTGAGTTATTCACAGTGGAATTCTATCATTTCCTTTACACATTTGCTTTGCGCTTAAAGTACTTGCTTAACTAAGGACGAATCCATTGAACCTTTTTCAATTTTTAAAAGTATTAGCCACAAGTTTTGTGCTGTTTTTTTTCACACATTCTGGACTTTTACAATACAGATTAAAAAAAATAAATGGTAATCTGCTGCTTTTCATGGTCCAGTATTGTCATTGTGCAGACCTACGGGACAATTTATGTGTTTCCTGTAAGATGAAATGAGGAACCTAATGTGACCAATGATTAAATATAATATGGCGGTTCAACATGGCGAAAAAGGCGGATGCTGAGATACCATGTTAGCATGCTCACAATACAGTACAATGCAAACATGATGAAACGTCAGTAGCTCATGAATGTCTGTCTAAAAAAAAACATGCCATATAGCCAAAAGTTGTGAAAATATTTCAGGCTAAAATTACAGGTAAAATATGTAAGATAAAGGGAGTGCATGCCATGTTTTTTGGTGTCAAAACAGAGATGTGACTGTTCAGGTGGTGTTATGAATCCTGTAAATTTATTGTTTTGATACAGAAAAATGAAAAATGTATTCTGTCTCCACAAAGAAAGACATTTCCTACAATATTCATGTGGAGATAATGTGGTGCTGATTAAAGTTTCAGTAATGAAAAGAGGAAACTTTTACTAAAAATTAAAAAATAAAATAACTACACATCTTGAGTTAGCCATTTCTCTCAGCTTTCTCTGTGTTTCCGCCTGTCTGAACTCAAGTTTCATGAGACTATTTCAAGTGGTGACCTAAGAAACTGTAAGTGCTCATGATTCAGGGATAACATCATAATCAGTGCATGACGTCTGCCTGCTGTCACTGTAATGATCCCAGTCGGGTCTCAGAGAGTTTTGAGAAGAATCCAAGCAGAAATATCAGGAGGGCATTTAATGAGACAGATATTACTTTCAAATTAAAACAGCGGGCGTCTTTTCCTCTGTCTTTTTCCCCCTGCTGCTCTCGCCTGCTTTTGTCTTTGTCATTCTCACTCCTCTTTTTCTAGCCTATATTTCTTTCTCTGGGTTGCTGTGTGTCATTTCAATTAAGATACCGAGTAATTAAATCTCTTTTTAATGAAAGCTAACTGCCTGAGTCTGTGCATGCATCCGTGCACACGGGCAGCGTGTGTGTAAAATGTGTGTGCGCGCCTCGGTAGACATGCTCGCCACGTTTCTACAGTTTCGCGAGTGCTTGCAGGTGCATACTCAACCCCATTATGTTAACTGCCTCGTGATCCTTGCACATGTTGATTTAAATGGTGTTTGGCAAACAGTTAATGGCAGCAGTATTATGAAAGGATACATAGTCGGAGGTTAGTCTGATGATAATGGAGCCCTTGTGTAGAGTTGAAGGATGAAAACATTCTGTTATTGCTTTTTTATATAGATGCACATCTTCAACACAAGCATCTGTTGTTGTATATATGCTGTGTTGTGAATAGTCAAAAGGCTGAAACTGTTCCCTGTGTGGATGAGTTTTGACTGTATTGTTTGCTGAATAAACTGAAGTAAGGTTTCTCTTCTTAGGGTGCTATTAAGTCTATGCAGAGTGAGATGAGAATCTCACATTGGAGTTTAAGTAGAGGGACATGGTTAGCCTTGCTTAGCATAAATACTGGAAACAAGCAACATGTTCTCACTCCCAAATCATTACACAGGACAGTTGAGTATGTGACCCTGAGGTCCAAACTATGACTGCAGTGTAGGTGGCTAACTGTTTAACATCAGCTTTGCATATGTTGGGCTCTGCAGTCAAGTTAGCAACGATTAATATGGAACATCTGTTCGACTTCATAATCAAGTTTGTGAGAAACATTTCATACATATCCACAGTTTGGTTTTGGAATATGTCAGCATTTGGGTTCAAATACGTAATGTGACATGTGCTATGCAATGTATAGGCACCATAGGTGTAAGTACCATAACTTAGCATACACAATATAAGTTAAAAAGAAGTCAGTGTTGATATTTCACACAGGATCAGTACATCCCAAACTCCTCCATCCTCTTAATTTATACTACATCACCTGATGGGTGCATCCAGAAATGACACTGCAGTGGTACCCACAGCCTAGTTTGAAGCACAGGGCCACTGACAAAGCTGCCAAATTTCATAACTTGGGACTGTGAATGGGCTGAAATGGGAAAAAAAATAGCCAGGTTTTGTCCAAGTTCTAAAATACACCTATCAACACCTCTAAACTCATTAAAACTCACTAATTAAGTCACTGTATATCATGGAGGCAGGTGGAAGAACTCCAACTTATTTACAGCTGATTTAAACAAAAATGATTCTTACTGCTCTCAGATTGTTGGTGTTGAATTTGTACTGAATATATATGTAGTAGTTTGGGATCAATGGTTTTTTTTTTTTTTTTTTTTTAGATAGGTGAAATATACAATATATACAAATGTCAGTAAATGTCAACATATCCCAGAAATGACTGACAGGCCTCAGACTCCAGAGGGTTAAACAGTGTCAGAACTTTGTGTTACTGAGTCACTGAGGTGACTGAGGTGAGAGAAGAAACTTACATTCAGTGTCAGATCTATGAAGCATCAAATTTCAGATCTCCATGGAGGTCTTTTTCGACAACCGTTTAGCAAATAACACCATTAGTAGACTTACATAGCCAGACAAGACACTTTGATGTAACAACATGAAATAAACCTCTGATAAGTCATCTGATGTGCAGTCCATAAGAAAACAGGTAAATGAAAACATGAAGAAAGCGAGCTATAGCGGTGAGGCAGAAAAAAGGCAGCGATCGGACCAGCAGGCTGTTTTGCTCCAAGGCAGCAGATGAGCCAGTGGCCAGGGCCTTGAATTGGATGGTTCTGGCTGGCACATCTGCTCGTTGAGATTAAGAACTGTGCCAAGAAGCAGCAAAGGCCTGAGATATTCTCAAAGCGACACAGAGCAATCTTTGAGAAAAGTCATGTTACCTGGAGGAACACTGGATGTTTGTTGTGCTGTCTGGCTCTGCAGTTCACACCTTGCAGATCAGTGAGCTGACACCCCGTGGTTACAGAAATGTAGAAACGACAAGCTCCCCATCGCGAAAGCTCTTTTGTTAAAGTTTCTGAAATTATACAAATCATACTCAAACTATTTATACACCAAACAAGAGGCTTCCCCTAAGTAATATTTTTGTGTCTCAAGAGAAAAGAAAAAGACAAAAGAACAAATATGCTTTTGTTTCAGTTCCATGTAGTTACCATACAAATACAGCTGCAATGGAGAAAATAACAAATACATTACACAATGAGAAAGAATAACCACATGTCACTTTTTTTCTCCATCTTTGAAATAACACTGCATCTAATAACAGAGACGGTGACTCTGACTTTGATCGCTAAACTGATGGGTGCATGGGTGGTGCAGGGATATAGTGTCTGTCCACTGCAGCAGAGATGTGGTGTTTAATTCTTGCCTCACGCTTCCACTGTGAATCTGTCCGGTGAAAAGAAGAAGTGGCTATGTTGAAATAAAACCTCTGCCTGCAGCCCTCCCAGGTAGAGTAGAGTTAAAGGTCCAGTGTGTAACATTTAAGAGGATCTATTGGCAGGAATTTAATAAAATATTCATTAGTATGTTTCCATCGGTGTATAATCACCTGAAAATAAGAAACATTGTGTTTTCGTTGTCCTAAATTGAGCCCTTTTATATCTACAGTGAGAGTGGGTCCTCTTCCACGAAGTTCGCCATGTTGAACCGCCAGTTTGAGCCCAGAACAGACAATTTATCATATTTGTAAATCATTTACAGTGTTGATAGAGACAGCTGATGACCAGCTTCATGTTACCCGTTATTATCCCAGATTACCAATGTGACCCAACTAACCCAAAGAGAGAGCAGCTAGTCCACTTTTTTTTTTCACTTCGGACAAACTGAAATGAAGAACTTCAATCCATCACGCGATGATAAAACAATGTCTTGGTGTTCTTCAGCTCATCGGTCCGTTTTCCGGCAGCTTCTTTTGCCTCTGCCGCCTCCTTCTACCCAGCCGTGCAGTGGAGTATCTCCTTTTCTTGTTTCTTTTGTGGTGCACCACTACTCTTAGTACAATGAATGCTGCCTCAGCTGAGCTGAGTGTAATCAAACACAGGCAAATATGAGATTAAACCTGTAGTTATCACGACGGCTTTTTTTGGGGGGTGAAATTTCCCTCTTTTGTGCAGTGGAGGGAGCGTAATCTTATTGTCGAAGGGTGCTATACAAGTAAGGATGCCTGTCTCAGGTGTAGATGTGGAGTTTTCCTGCAAAATAAGGATGGAAAAAGCACATCCCAATGTGCTTCCACTATGTTCTATTTGTCTAAACTACATGCACTACACATTTCCTCCCCATGCTTTATCTGTCCTCCTTTATTTTTCTTTTTTTTTTTATTTTCACTCACTTTTTTTTACTTCAAACTCAAGTTACAAAAAAACAGGTTTTCCATTTTTCCCTCTCTCTCGCCACCTCTTGCTTTATCACTTTTTTTTCCTATCATCCCACCCTCTTTTCACCTTCTGGGCTCAAGAGTTAAGCAAGGGATGATGGAAACTGGCACACCAAGACTTCTGGGTAATGTTGCCAGGGCTTTAGTGCCACTGACTCTACAGCAACGGCCTCTCTCTTGTGTATATGTGTGTGTGTGTGTGTGTGTGTGTGCGTGCGTGTGTGTATACATGTATGTGTGTACCTGGCTCTTAGATAAATCCATCAACACATTTGGCTTCAGGTCAAGCTAGAGGATTGTGTGTTCTTCTCTCTCTGTCTGTATTTCTGTGTGTGTATGTGTGTGTGTGTGTGTGTGTGTGTGTGTTGGGCATCCGTTTAGGCCTTTGTGCTCCCTGGGGGTTCCGAATGAGATGTGGGCATAAGGAGCTAGCATTCCCCCACAGGGCTGCTCATGCCAACACTCCTTCATATGCATGCGATTTGCTCTAAGCCAAATGTGTGTTAGTGAGTGTACACATATATATATGTGTGTGTGTGTCTTCACATGTTTCGTTTTCCATCACCGCTTATCCTTATCAGGGTCACGGGGCTGCAGCCAGCCAGCTGACATTGGGTGAGAGGCGGGGGACACGATGCATAGAGACATACTTTCTACACTGTAACACTAAAGGCATCAAAACTATAAAATAACATTTGGGTATTATGTTGTAAAGAAAAAAAAGTGTAAAGAAAGCAAAATGATTCTTCACAGTAGCCTCCCTTTTGCTTTGATGACAGCTTTGAACACTCTTGGCATTCTATCAGTCAGCTTCATGAGGTGGTCACCTGCGATGGTTTTCCAACAGTCTCGAAGGAGATCTCGTACATGCTGAGGATTTGTTGGCTGCTTTTCCTTCACTCTGGGGTCCTACTTATCCCAAAGCATTTCAATTAGATTTAGGTTGGGTGATTTTAGAAGCCTATTTATTTGATGCAGCACTCCGTCACTCTTCTTCTTGGTCAAGTCGCCCATAGCCTGGAGATGTGTTTAGGGTCATTGTCCTGTTGAAAAACAGATTTGTGCAAACCAAATGGGATAGCATGTCATTGAAGACTGCTATGCTAGCTTTAAATTTTGCAATGACAGCCTTAAGCTTCGAATAAATGACCAACAGTGTTACCAACAAAGCGTCCCCACACCATCACACCTTCATGCTCCATGGTGGGAGCCACAAATGCAGATACCAGCTATTCACCTTCTCACAAAGGTGCGTCCGTTGGAACAAAAAAATCTGAGTGATCAGATATAAATACAGATTTCCACTGGTCTGATGTCCATTCCTTATGTTTTTTGACCCCAACAGTTCTCTTCTTCTTGTTGGTCTCTCTCAGTCGTGGTTTCTTTGCAGCAGTTCAACAATGAAGGCCTGATAGATGTTTTTGACAGCTGATGTTGAGATGTGTCTGCTACCTGAACTACGTGAGGCATATATGTCAGCTCTAATCTGCGTTCCCATTAATTGGTGATTTCTTAGGCTGGTAGCTGTAATGAACTCATCCTCTGCAGCTGAGGTAACTCTTGGTCCTCCTTTCCTGGGGCGGTCCTGATGAGAGCCAGTTTCATCACTGTGTTTGATGTTTTTTGCAACCACACTCGAGACATTGAGACATTCAAACTTCTTGAGCATTGCTGTATTGAATGACCTTCATGTCTTCGACTGTTGTTTCTCTTTTTACTCATTTCTCTTTATTATTTACTTAATATGGATTATTGCAGTATGATAAGATACGATAATACATATATATGATTCAACAGGTTGATATCAGTTTTTACAGGTCTAACTGCATTAGCATATGCATATGAATGTATTTCACTTTATTTTAGTACCCTGCATTGCTACTGCTACCAAACAAAATGTAAAATATTGTGGCCATAACAGCTTGATGGCCTTTCAATCTGTTTGAATTGTAAATCAATAAAGTGATGGGCAGTCCTGTACAACTACAGTCACACTCATGCATTATGTATTCATTTAAAATGTAAAGTGGTGTGAAAGTGACCCACAACAGGTTCACACAATTCAAACCTACCCTCACATTTGTTGATATGGAGACTCATGCATAATGCATTCCTTTGACAGGTTTTTATTGTGCTGTTTTTAAACCAAATTTCTCTTTATATATTTCTGCAAAGCTCACTTGTAACAGTTTGCTTTACACTTCAGCTGATTTGCATTAAATAATCCATGATTTAGTTGAGCGTTCACATGATGTGAAAGCAGCCAAATGCTCACTGCTACAGAAACTACTGGCTGTAATCGAATCTGTGAATTTTGTGTGATTGGTTTATCTGTTTAAGTTTAAAAAAACAAACCAAACAAACCCATAAAAGTACCGACTTCAATGTATGCATTTGTGATTTTCTTCAACAGATTTACTGTATGTGACCCAAACTGTCATTTTGGTGTTGGCGGCACGTTGGTACAGCGGTTAGCACCGTCACCTCATCACAAGAAGGCGGATGGGGTGGGTTCTCTCTGGGTTCTGTCTTCCTCCTCTTCCTTCCAGAGACCTGCAGGTTTATAGCTTAATCAGTGACTCTAAATTATCCATAGGTGTGAAAATTGTAATCATTGTAAGTTCCCATCATAAAGTTTTGTCTTCTTCCATATAAAACACAGGCGACTTCTGGGAACATAATGGCAGTGTAGGTTCATTTCATAGCCATTTTTTCTTAGCTTGATATGTTGGATAACTCTAGATACTTCAACATCCACGAGGCTCAGATGATGACTAAATTTAAAAATGTTTATACCAACTGCTGATAAAATGAATACTTCAGGAACTCTCTCTCAGTGTCTGAAATAACAAATTGCACATTATAAAACATCATGTGTCAGTGATGATCTGAACTCTGCCCTCCTTCCTCAAAGAGTTTGGTATCTCACTAACTTAAATTTTCAGTCGAGCGAATCCAGCAAGAAAAAAACAGTTTGAGTTTAATGCTAATTTGCTTTTCTATAAAGTTAAGATCATAAAAACATAGAATTATATGTGGAAACATAGTTAACATGTTTTTCTTCCATGATTTCACAGCACAAGCAGTAATAGAAATTTGTGCTCTGCAAAATCTGGTTTGTAACTTTGGCATTTTCTAAATAAGCGCCCGCCTCGCACGACACACAACAGTTCCCGCTCCCAATTTAACTCTTCTAATTACATGCCTTTGAAATTTGGATTACACAGCCGCTGCATGGTGTGTGCTTTTGGAAGCAATGCTGGGTGACGCTGTTGGTTCGGGGGCCAGAGAGAGTGCAGAAAATGTAGGCTGGTTCTGGCTGCGAGTGAGAATCCAGTGTGGTTTACCTCTATCTCCCCTCATGCAGGGTTCTGTCTTTCTCTGCCTCGCTGTGTTGTTTTCTCTGGGGGATTTGGAGGTCTCTAACTCTGCCATCCAAATCCATTGTGTTCGCCACATACTCTCCTCCGATCCTCCTGTATCTCCTCTCCTCCTCACCTTCTCCTGCCTCCCCACTCTTTACTTTTCCTCACTTTTTACTCAGTTTCCCTCCTCCTGTCAGGTCTTCTCTCCCACCCAGATCTCATCACTGCTTATTTTCTCTCATTTGCTGTCTAATCCTGTTTGTACTATTCTCCTGCTCTCACCCGCTGTTCCTCTCACCTGATCACATCTCCCCAAGCGTCTATGTTCAACTCTCATCCTTTCCCTATTCCCTCTTCTCCTCTGTAATACTTTTTTCTCCACTACTTTGACTCAACCTCTACCTGCACTAATCTCCTTCCTTGTCTTCTTTTGCTCTCCTCCTCTTATCATTTTTTTTTCAATCTCATCTCTACACACCATGTTCTCCCCTCTTCTACTTTCCAATCTCCATCCTGCCCTTGTTTTCATCCCCTCTTTCTTCCTTAACATTTTACATTCTCTCCCTTGTGCTCTCCCCTCTCCCTGCTCCTCTTCCTCCTTTCCCAACCAATCCTCCTTATCATCTCCTCCAGAATCCGCCTGAGCCATTCCCTCCGTCTTCCCAACCCACCGCCGATACCAGCCAGTCATTTTACGTTTCGTTGCCACCATATTTAGAGCACATTGAACAATTTCATGCCGAGGAGATTCTCATGCACTCGGAGGCAATACTGTATGTCTCCCTGTTGTTGGACCCAAAATATTTTTTTTTATGGAGTTTATTAAAACATGAAATTAAAGGCAAGCCAGAAGCCTGTTTTTTGCTTTGTTCTCTGCCACCGTGGGAGACGTTTGCTTTTTCTTTTTTTTTTTTTTTAAAAAAAGAAAATGAGAAATTTTGCCAAGTGGGATATAGTGCAATTAAATTTAAAAAAGAAGGAGCATTAGTTGGTTGAGATGGAGGAGGAGTGCAGAATCAAATTATTTAGTATTATCTGTTTATTACAAGGCTCCATTATAGCTCCAGGCTTGAGTGAGCTTCCTCTGCCCACTCGGTGCTATATGTCCAGCTTCTCATAGCGGTGATCCCCAAAGTGCCACCCCAGCAAACACACACACACACACACACACACACTCAGAGAGCTCTGCAATGACTCTGGTCGACTGGTCAGGGGATGAGGGGAACGGATGATGATCATAAATACAAAGCCAGAGACTGTTTATGGAGGTGTGCGTTTTATTAGACAAGTCTGCAATCAGACGGGACTGAAGCAAATTAAGAAGAAGAAGAAGAGTGTTGGTGGATGTTTGTCTGTTTTGAAGGGAAGAGCCGCCGCTTCTCTGCCGCCTTTCAAAACAGCTTTTTGGGATTAGCTGCTGCCGCCTCCCGTGGGAGAAAATCTCTGAGGAAAAGAAAAAAAAGGGATGGAGTGGGATGAGAGGAAATGGGAGGACAGGAGAGGAGAGAACGAAGGCAGAGAGGAATCAGTTAGAGGACACAGGAGATAAGTAAAGGAAAGGAAGAGGCGATCGAAAGGAGAGAATGCAGGGGAAGAAGCGAGGAGCCGAGCGAGGATAGAATAGATTAGAGGAAAGGGAAGGAGAAGACAGAAGGGAGGAAAGGACGGGGAGAGAGGAAGAAAATGTGAAGAATGTGGGATGAGAAGAGGGCAAAAATACAAAGGGGAAAGATTTTAGGAGAAAGGGAATTAATCAGGAAGAAGACAAACAAAACAGGGAAAGAAGCAGAGGATGCATAAAAATGTAGACAAGAAGCAGGAAGAAAGTGAGAGGGTCTTTGTTTTCTTATTATCTCTCTTTCTATTCCATTCTTTCTAATCGTAGTACAAATAATCCCTTTACCCTGTGCGATGCTGGCCTGATGTGACCTGTGAGGAAGCAAACTTTTTTTCATCAATATATTCCATCTTCCTCGATAAAATAGCGGCGTCTATTCCAATGGGGCGAAACTCATTCGCTTTGGTCAAATCCAAGCGGCCACTTATCAACAAAACCAAAATCCCTGCTGACTATAATAACAAGCCGGCCTGTGGTTCAGTGAAGTAAGCCTACGGGTAAGGGAACAGAGACAATGAATTGATGCAGAGGCTTTTTATTGTGATCACTGACTGATTCATCCTCATGTTATTAGTCCAGAAATGAATTATGATGTGATGCCATGTGATGGCAATGCTAATCTAACATTGCTGCGACTGAAGTCCTCTTTTACTAGCGTGCATTGTTTAAAGCTGTTGGCAGGAGTAAAGTAGAGGTGCCGTACCATTGGACCGAAAGCCCATTAGTCCAATAGCAGTGGCTCAGAAGGCCCATATTGTTACGATGACGATGAAAGTCATCTGCCAAAGGTCATCTGACGTCACCCTTTTCTGTACACTTCGATATGAAGGAAAAACAGACAGACAGATGGGCTTTCATTCCAATGAGACATTTTTGGGACTATTGGGGGTTTCATAATGATGGGCTGTCCGAATAATAGGCAGTCAAAGGAAGCACAGACACCAACAGGACTAGTGAGCGTCAAAAAACAGTTTGCACTCAGGAGAGTTGACTGCAAACCAAACCAAACTGGTTGCTGTGCTTCAGTGTCTTGCAAGCTTTCGCACACCACGAAACAGGGAAAGACTCTGCATTATCTGTAAGCCTGTGGCTGAAGGTGTAGGTTGGAGTGATATCTAAGTTTACTTTAGCAGAGATCTTCACACTGATGGAGGTATCTCTCTAGAACACTCTGTTTGCATAGCTATCTGAGCACAGTTTGCAAGATTGGGCTAGGCTAGGCTCTGAGCTAGGTTTAGATTTAAGAAGAGTAAAGAACTTTCTGAATAGAAAGAAATAGAAAAGATAGGGAGCGAATGTCGACCTCACAGAAATCAGGATCTGCGTCACTGGAAGCAGCATCACTGAAGCAGTGTGTGTGTGTGTGTGTGTGTGTGTGTGCGCGCGCATGAAGCATCTTTGATTCCTGCCATTAAATATTAACTCTCATGGTTAATATTTGATAATGTGCCCCACCTCACTATGTTTTTTTTTTTTTTTGAATGAGCTGCACTACTCTGTAATTTTTCCCTCAACTTCTCTTTTCTGTATTTTCTTTCTCTTCTTGTTTTATCATCTTTCTCTGATTTGATCAAACATTTCTCCGTATTCTGCCACTTTCCATGTATCTCCCTCTGCTTCCAGTTCCAACTTTCCAGTTTTATTTTAAGAGAGATTGCTCTATTTATCTGTCAGTCATGTCATGGTCCAGTCTGTTATATCACAATCACAACTAATGGCATCTAGAAAGTACAGACCTGTCATGTTACCCAGAGGATGAATCTTGACCCATCCATGATGCCCTGACTTTTACTTTTTTCTTTCAGAGTTTTGATGAAATTAAAATATCCCAACATCTTCAAGATTGACTTTTGGACTTTTCTTTGCTTGTATAGTGTCTCATTCTGTATGTTAAGTTCGGTGTTTGGTTGCGGCCCCTGATTGGCCCCAGCTGAAGAAGATGTGGTCATCTACTCATCCCCTCCTTGGAGGCCTGGAGGACCGGGATTGGAACGGCACCTGCCCCAACCAACCAATCCCCAATCTCAAATTGCACGCATCACTATTATTTAAACTAGAACTGCGTGACAGTCCACATTGGCTTGTGTTTGTGTGGAGCTCGCCTCAGTGTTGTACAAACACATCGAACAAATTTTCAATTTTTATATTCAAATAATAAGTTTTAGTATGCTAACATGCTCACAGAGATGGTGAACGTCATAAAAATAATGCCACAGTGGCCAGATTTTGTCTAGAAATGTATGATGGGTTTTGCATATTCAGACTTTCTCCTCTGTACCCTCTGGATGAGAATATTAGTTTCTGTTTACAAAACCTTTCACAAATTATCTGTACATCGTGATGGGGAAAAGGCCGGGTTACAAAGAGAATGAAAGGAGAGGATGTTCTCGGCCACAGTTGTCATTGCTGCCAACAAATATATATACCTGGAGCCTCTGACAACCTACATCCCCTCTCGATTCACAGAAATAGAGGTCCTCTGTGTGTACACATACACACACACACACACACACACACACACAAAAGTTCTCTCTCCTCAATCACCTCTGTTTATGTTCTGTTTCTGTGTGATAATGTGATACATCGCACTGTTGTGTCAGATGGGGGAGAGATGACAGCTGACACGAACAAGTTGATATGACATAAAGGCAACAAGAGTTGCTGAAAGAGAGACACTTCTTCTCCTCACTCCGCTCCTGTCCTACCTCCCCCTCTCTCATATCTGACCCAGTTGAAACTGATGTGTAAGGGCTTCACAACAATGAAACACAAACTGAGAATAGGAGAAGGAGGTTGAGGTGGAAGAGTGCATGGTATCAAAGTAGGGAATGAGGGTGTGTCGGTAGGGGGGTTTGAAAGCAATCAAAATTGTAATCTTGCAATCTCTTGCTCTAGATTTTGATCTTTAATTCTGCGTCTTCTTTTCTTTTCATAACCAAAAAGTAACACCTCGGGCTAGATGCCGTCTGGTTTTTGGTTGTAGCTGTGTTGTTGCTGTTTTCGATGAGGATGAAAAAGCAGGGAATGTTTGAGAAGAAACTATTGTAGAAGTGAAACTCATATTAATCCACTCTGCACTGTGAAACTCTTTCTCTCAGCACGCGTTTGTCTTTGCTTATTGTTTTCGGTCTATCTCATCTGTCTCCATATACTGTTTTAATATTTTTATGCTGCCAACACATAATAGTGAAACTCCTCTCTTGCTCTTATCTCAGTTTCTTCAAGTCTCGGTCAACATATCCCCGGCAGAGGTCACTGAGGTAGTCAAGAAGCTCCTTGTCAGCAAGGTGCCGGTTGTGGATAAGATTCGCCCTGAGATGCTGAAGGTGTCGTGTGGAGGTCAGGGACAGTACCTGTGGAGTGGCAGACCCAGGTGGTGGTTCCCATTTTCAAAAAGGGGCACCTGAGGTTATGATCCATTTTTTGATCACACTGGTTGGCCTTCCTGGAAAAAATTCTTTCCATGGTGCTGGAAAGGAGGCTGTGATTCTGACAAATTCAGGAGGCGCAATGCAGATTTCTTCCTGGTTGTGGATGTGTTTGTGGAGTAGGCTTACAACTGTGTCCCTCAGGTAGTCCTGTGGGTGGGGTACTGCAGCACTATGGGGAACTGGGTGCTGTTGCTACAAGCTATCCAGTCCCTGTATAACCAAAGTTAGAGCTGTGTCTGTATCTTCATATTTCTAGTGGGTGCTGGGTCTCTGCCATATTCACAGACAAGATCTGAAGGCGCACCTGGAGAGAGGAGAGTGTCCACTTTGGGAACTTTAGAATTGTCTCTTCTTGACCTCGTCCTGGTGGCTTCATCAAGAGCCACTTCTCCTTTGTGCCGAGAGCCGGCTGAGGTGGTTCAGGCATCTGATTAGGATGCCTCCTTCTCATTATCTGGGCACATCCACCTGGGAGAAGACCCTAGGGCAGACCCAGAACTCGCTGGGGGTATTATATATCCCATCTGGCCTGGGGATGCTTCTGGATCCCCCAGAAGGAGCTTTGGAAACATTGCTGGAAACCCTGCTTAACCTGCTGCCACCCTGACCCAATTTCAGATTAGCAAAAGAAAATGGCTGGATGGATGGATGGAGGGATGGAGGGATGGATGGATGGTATAAATATCATCATCCATTCTCAGAATCAGGAATAGAGAATTAATGAAACATCACACAGGATGTCCAAAAACGCTGAGGTAAAAGAAAAGACGAGTGAATATTTTATAATTTTGTGGCTCTCTGGATGAGGACTGTAAAGTGTTCTCCTTTAACTTCCCTTTAGAAGCAAGTGTCCTTGAGCAAGACAGAGAATCCCTTCAAGCTGATAGGCTGCTGTTCTGCAACTGACCTCTAACCTCCATCAAGAGGATGGACGAAGGAGAAGTCCTCAATAAAGATCATATGAACACAGCATTATTAGCTCAAAGTATGTGCCATAGAGATTATTACATGTAAAGGTACAACCTTGGTCTTAACATTTATTGGTTTGCCATCATTTGATAACTCATCAAAGTCATTACTAAGATATGCAAATATGATGACGTCAGGCAGGGCGAGAAACCCAAGCAGTTGGAGGAAAATCAAAAGTGAGCAGCACGCTTCAAATATTGTTAATAATCCCTGAGTTGGGCTCATCTGCATCAAGTACGTCATCTGATTGTTGGTGTTCTTTGCCATGTTGGACTTATATATTAACTAGTGTTATTATAATAACTATTAATGACATCACAGCATACAGTGACAATGCATTATTATTCCCACAATGATGGGCGACACTACGAAAAAACCCAAATCCTAATAAACCCTTTATCACCCTTTAATATGTACTGTAGTCGAACTTAAGTAGATGCACTAGAGAATAAAATATGGATAATGTAATGCAAAAAGACAAATAACAGTCAAATAAACATTTCATACCTGTGACGCAAAATATGACGCAGGATTAAAAACCTGAATAATGATCAGTTTCATATATGAAGTCAAAAAAAATCTTCTACAATCAACATCTCCAAACATCTTTATGTCTCCTCTCCCCTGCACACATGTGCTGCTGAATTTACCTTTACCAATAGGGGGCGGCATTGTCACACTAAGCCGCCACTTTCCTCCGCTGGCATCTGCTGAATGCTGAAAGCCAGCACAGAGCGGCTGGATGGCACGCAGTCAGCTGCAGCTCAGACTGATAAGGGAACACATAAAGCCCCGGTCCATTCAGAATACACATAAAGTGGTTTTAACTGGATGTAGAGGAAGTGTGGGAGAAAGGAATCAAGAGAGATGGCTGGGAATAAAGTGAGGATAGAGAGAGAGGAGGGGAGAGAGAGAGAGAGAGAGAGAGAGAGAGAGAGAGAGAGAGAGAGAAAGTGATGGCAAGGGAGATGAGTAAACTAATGGTGAAGTGGGGATAGTGGGAGGGAGAGGATTGGAGGTATGTGGTGAGGGAGTGAGATGCTTTTAGGAATTGGTGGAATTAAAAAAGGGAACAAGATAGGAAGTCAAAAAGACAAAGAGGGATTAAAAAGGAAGAGCGAGAGAAGAACACAGCAAATAAAGACATGGTGAAAGAAATGAACAATTATAAACGAGGATGGAGAAAGATGAACTCAACTTCCCGTCCTCTTCCTGTCATTTCCATTTCCTCTTCTTCCTCTTCCTCCCCCCTTCTCTGCCTTTTTCCTTCCCTCCGTTCTCATCCCTTCATCTCTCTCTTTGTCTCAGGGAGTTGGAGGTAGACAGTAATGAGTGTTGTGACAGATTGCAGGAAGTTATCAGCATCCTCCCCGTCTTAACAGGGGGACGGATCGTCATGTTCCCTTCACCTGGATGGAACGATGGAAATGGAGCGAAAGAAAAGTATGGAGAGAAAAAGCTTGCCATTTCCCCTCTGTTTGCTGTTCTTCTTTTACTGTCACCCTGCATCCTGTCTTGTTACTCCATTTCTCCATTTTCTTTATGTTTTTCAGTCTTTCTATCTGGCTCGACCCTCTTTTCGTCTTACTCTGGTAATCCTTTGTTTTTCTTTTTACTTCTCTCATCACCCCTTATTTTCCACAATCTCCCTCTTTTCTTGTCATTCACTTTTACTTCCGCCACTTTTTTTTCCACCAATTTTTTGATCCTTCCACACATCCTTTTTTTTTTTAAGGATGAAAAAGCTCATCCATCCTCCCGTCCTGGTACCTCCCCGTCCCCCTCTCTCTCTCTCTCTTCATCTCTCTATCAGGCAGCAGTCAGTAACAGTTGTTGTCCCGGAGGGAAACCAGACGGATGTCAGCCCGGTCACCCAGTTTTCTTCCACTGTATTCACACACCAATAATAGATAACAAGAAGGGTATGGGGGAGCAATGAGGAGGAGGAGGAGGGGGAGCACAGAGGGGTGAGATTCAATATTGCTGAAGCAGGAGAGAAAGAGAGGGAGAGGTCAGGATGAGTACAGAGAGAAGATTTTTGTCTGGAAAAAGTGACATGTCAAGTATGATGGCACTAAATTAAAAGTGAGTGTGACACAGGTTAGAGGGAAGCTTTCATCAAAGATATTGTTTCTTCATCTCCCCCCCTGTGGTTCCTGTGATGAGGTGGAGGAAACAATGAGATGGGAAAAAAAGGTTTTAGGGGAGAGAATTAGCTTTGAAATCCCCATGTATGTTTCCATCATAACAGGCAAATCACTTTGACGCTGTGCTTTTATGAGTAATCTAATTGGTTTGGTAAATCTAAAAAGGGTTTTTTGGGGGGGAGGGGGAAACAAAATGACACATTTCCATTTTCTGATAAATGTGGCTGTTAGAAATCACAAAAAAAAGACACTGGGTGAAAAAATTAAAGGTAGAGAACAACATCAGATGTTGTGCAGGGTAGGGTTGGGTTGGTTTCCGGGTTTGCTGGTTCTGTCCTGTCCAACTGATTCGGCATTTGTCATTGTGGGGATTTTAGAGATACAAGAAGCAGCTTTCAGTGATGCGATTACAATAGTCTCAGCTCAGTCTGCAGCATATGTAGCGTTACAACACGGTTGAGCAGACGGTGGTGCAGAGTTCGAGGTGTCTTCACTGTAAGTTAAGCTAACTAGTTTGCAAGAAAGGTCAAAAAACAATGACCCCATCATCTTCACTTCTCAATTTAACTCCAGTATAACCCTGTCCCTGACAACCATTACGGTACTCATGCTTACACATCTGTTTGCTACATTAGCAAGGTCAATCAAGCCTCGTTTTGATCCTCTACCCTGTTAAAGTTAACATATATAGCTGTTTATATAAACTCAACTCTTCCTGTATTGGTTTCAAATTAAAAGCCCTGCTTAAATAGGCTCTTGATTGCTTGACAAGGCTTTTATTGTGAAATCTTTGCAAGAATTTGTGAAAACTTGCAACCCTACTCTCATTGGTGGCTCTTAGTATGCTTAACCCAACAATAGTACTAACTGATCAGACTTCAGAAAAAAATGGAGGAGCCTGTATTGGTGTAGTCGTGTTGTTTCAGGTACTGGTGAGACAAAGATGCCAAAATACTGCACAGCAGAATTTTACTGCTCTGGAGTTGAGTCAACATCTGCGTGGGCATCTTCTCTTCATCAACACAGCACTCCTGTTTGAATGAATGAAGGTGCTTTTTTCATGTTCCTGTATGGACTCAGCCTTAGCTGAAGGGCTCCTTGGCATTGAATCTCCAAGTCTTTGGAACTCTTCTGGAAGGAACTCAAGTCTTCAAAAGATATCAAAAGATATCCTCACTTAGTGTTTTGATGATGGTGATGAAGAGCACCGTCAAACATGTCTCCCGGGTTTGAGAACAACTGTTAGACTTTCTTAAGATCTGGGGATTTGTGGAGGTCATGACATTTGATTCACATCATAAATTCAGTGACCTTCTGTGCCTTCTATTGATGCATCTACAATTGTTTCTCCACTTATTCAGATTTATTTCTTTTAATTTGTCAGTTGTAAACGCATATACTGAAATTTAGCAATGTCACAATGTTTGTTATTCAGTATCATTTGCCAGATAACACCTGAAACTCTTTAGTCTGCTAACACACTTCCCACGCTATCACCATCATAATTAGTTCTGTAAATATGGAATAAACCCTATTAGTGTTATGATTGACACTTTTTTGCCTGTGTTTCCCATCGTTTCCCTGTCCTTTTGTGTCTGCCTGCCTCTCTCTGTTTGTGTGTGCTGCTGGGTTTGGCCTTCATTTTCCCTCTAACCTGCCCATTCACCGCGACACCTGCTTCCAATCATCTAATCAACCTGCGTAGCATAAAGGACCGGCTCAACCTCCGAGCGGCCACCAGATCGTTCAGCCTCCCTCGAGGTAACAAATGCTGCGGCCACTGCACTGCTTTTTGAGTTTTGTTTTTGTGATGTCTGAACCTCGGTCTCCCCGTGCTTCAGGAATCCTGCATGCCATCTCTGCCATGTCCAACCCTGTATTGTTTTCTGCTCATCTCTGCACCACTTTGTACTACACTCACCCCAGATTCACCCTCCTACTGTGTCTCTGAGTGTTGTGTTGAAATTATTACATATCCTGGTGTCAATAAACTGTTTACCTGATTCTGGTCTTTTGTCTTGTGTTTACATCATCGGGTCTGCTGCTGTTCAACATAACAATTATGGGAAGAAGAAAAGGCTATTCGAGGCTTAAAATCTGAAAAATGGCAAAGAAAACACAAAAATACATATTCATGTATTTTTTTTTCAATGCTTTTATGCAAATCATAGTGACTGATTCATGATGCATTCTGCCTGAGTAAAAATTACACCTTTTACAGCAGTGATCCTCTGCAAGTTGATAATATAGGATGATGGTGATTTTTCTTCCATCTCCAAAGTGAATTTGCGAAGCATTTTAACACCTTGATCACACTTAACATGCTGAATGTGTTATCATTAAATCCCACCACTGTTCATTCATTGCAAATTCGAGAATCCGTTTTACTTTATGATTTTGTTGCAGATATACGGTGCAATGCATGCAGGTTTCCTCTATTTGCTGAGTATGAATGCATGCATGAACTGCTCTGAATGTTGTTTTTGCATTAAGAGCCAATGGAAGCCACTCAGTCCACCATGTTGAACTGCAGTCATTCTACAGTAGCCTAGAATGGACAAACTGGCTTTATAGGGCCTTTCGCATTCTTCACATGATTTGTGACCTCCATAGTTTCTCGCTAGATGCCACCATGCAATGGACCTTTAATACTTCCTGGACATTCTTCACATTGTTATTGCCGGGCTATAAATGTGAAAAAGTTCACTAATGGTGGTGTGTTGGGGAAAAAACCTGGAATTAATAGGTGAAGCTCAGAGTATAGCCTGGCTCTGTTGTTGTACTGATGGAATGTGTGCTGTGGAAATTTACTGAGTTTACAATGTGAGAGCTATTGTTATTGGCAACAAGTAATCTCAACCACCGCAATGTGTTTGTTACCCGGAGGGTATGAGTTACCGGTCTTAATTTGTTGGTGCTGGCCTCCAGCCATTATCGAACACCATCTTTTATATGATAATTCATGGTAGTCAATAAAAATATTGATTGTAGTTCCCCTGGCATCTTTTTTAAGATCTCTATTTTATTTTTTTCCAACTTCACAGAATCACAATATCATGCATTTTATGCCTGTGGTTTGGCTGCAATAAATATTGAGGTAATAGTCATAATGGATTAAAAGAAAAGAATAGCAACATGCGCAACAACTCAAGCTAAAGTGACAGAAAGTCCAGGGAGAAACGTGTAACCACCTACACTCAATGACTGACAGGTGATCGCTGATAAATGTAGTGCAAGAAAACCACAGCGAAACAGTAATGAGCACTTAGCAGCACATGTGGAAACCAAGACCACACATCCCCACATCCCCTCAAACAAAAAGAAAAAGGGATCCTGAGGATTACCACTTTAAGGTTTCCAGTGCAGGTTCCAGATTTAGTCTCTCTGTGGAGCCGGGCTCATTAAAACATGCCAGTACTGCTGTCATATGAGATAATACCTGAAATAAACCTGAGTCTGTGACCCACTTTATTATATGTGTTACCTATGGACATGTAAGAAACACACACACACTGACATTCACTCCCTCTTTCTCTTTCACACACACACAGTCAATTATGCAACATGTTCTGCTTACATGGACACAAACACAGTCACTCTATATATATATACACACACACACACTAACAAAACAACATTTTCACATGAATTCTCACACTTCTTCTTGTTGCACACTCTCTTACAATCACACACACACACACCTAACAGTCACCCTGTTTGGTGAGGCGCTGCACTGTGCTGGGAGCTGTCACCGACCAGTCTGATTGGATGATTTGTTGTCACACAGAAGTGTGACTGGTTGACAGATCGACAGAATCATGACAAGCCTGCAAGACATGGTGAGAGACAGGCACACACACACAGAGAGAGAGAGAGAGAGAGAGAGAGAGAGAGAGAGAGAGAGAGAGAGAGAGAGAGAGAGAGAGAGAGAGAGAGCATTTGAAGAAAGTTCAAACGGCACCGTTTGAGTGAAATGCCTTTATTTCTTCAGAAACACACCTGTCTGTGTTAATTACAGGAGTAATTAAAATCCATCATTAAAAAAATACTCATTTTCAAGTGCATTAAAGAAGTAATTATATCAAATGGATGCTGACGACTCAGGGCCGTTCATTAAGTGCTTCTAATAAATGATCCATAAAAATTAAAAATGACACCGGTTACTGTCGCATTTATCCTGACACTCAGTCTTCTACAGTTACACACATTAAATTGAAATGTGTTATTTGTATTCATTAGGTGGATGTGACATTTTCTGTGAGAAGGTTATAGATAGTTAAGCATATATGCCATGCTACTGCAGAGAATAAAGAATAATAGAATAAAGAGAATACATTTGTTCAAAATGCTTTGGAAATATTAAAATAATTATATTTTCTTAGCATTCGTGATAATTACTTACACAATAGTGCCTTTATGATTAGGTAGCATGTTGAAATAATGAAAAAAGAGTAGAGGTAGTAGAGGTCCAAAGTGTTTCTCTTCCTGCACCACCTTTCTAAACAATTTAATATCTGCGAATCAAAATCCAAATACTAATTATCTGTAACAGTCTGGTCAGGGCTCAGCTCCTTAGACTTAGACAACTTGACTTCAGGTAAAACTTGCAAAGAAAAATAAATAACGACAAAACAAAAAATGGTCTTTTTATTTTGTATGCCAACTAAATTACTGGACTGAAATACAACATCGAAATAATCAAGGCTCATAAAAGAAATAACATCCAGATTGATTGATTCTTTTTAAGATTTTTTTTTTTTTTTTTTTTTTGGGGGGGGGGGGGGGGGGGCTTTATTGGACAGTGACAGCTGGAGAGATGGACAGGAAATTGTGGGGAAAGAGAGAGAGGGGGATCACATGCAGCAAAGGACCCAGGCTGGAATCTGAAATCAGGCTGCGGTATGGGTTGCGATCCATGGAGTGCATGCTCTAAAAGGTGTGTCATTAGGGCTCCCCCAGATTGGTCATTTCTAACTAAATGTTATAATAATGACTCAAATTGAAGCATTTTTGTAATCTAAATATATATATATATGGTTTGAAGTCAGACTGGACATAACTGACAAAAGAAGACAAAGTGTCTCAGCAACTGTCTAAAGATTAAGCTTGTATAGATAGCTTAGATGGTGACAACAGTATTTCTACACCAGACTAGGAAGGTGTGAGGTCTAGGCTGAAGCTTGCCAGTGCAACTGAGGAGGACAAGGACAAGGGAAGGAGGGGCAGTTTGAGTATAAGAGAGAGCCTTAGAAGCAAGAAACAGCATTTTCCTGGGGTTATAGCTGTTTTCACAGGGATCAACACAGTAAACGTGTTCACATTAGATTCTGCCTGACTTAAGATTGTTTTTCTGAACTCCAACAGAAGTTGGAGTTTGTGCCAAAGATTGACCAGAGTCTCAGAGTGTTCCAGGTCCTTGTTGGGCATAATTTCTGGCTCCAACAAAAGATGAGATACCTGCCAGAATTTCATTAAACTAGACTTCCTTACACACCAGGAGAGAAAGGCATGTGAAGTTGAAGCTGGCCCTAAAATCAAAGGAAGTAAGACGAAGCCAAAGACATGTGAGTGAGGTTAAAGATTAAAGCAACATTATGTAACATACACTGACCTAAAATCAGATGAATGGTGCCTCTGTCATTCTCACTCTGCAACCCGTACGTCTTAACACTTTATGGCACACACCACCAGCCATGTCACTGATATGGGTGGACATAGTTTCCCAATGGACAGTAAAGTAAACAGCTATAGCTGCTGTTAGATAATGTTAGCTTAGTCAGTTAGCTGGGCTGCCCATATTGTGAGCTCAGAGCACCGGGAGGAGTGTTCACATTTAGACTGGGCAAGTGAGCAACACACAACCAGGCTCAAGTGAGGCAGAGCATGGCAATGGCGAAGAGACTGAAGAGGACGATGGAGGAAGCTAAGAAGAGCAAAAGAAAGTCACCAAGCAAGAACGTGCAGGACAAGAGTAAATCTGGGACTGATTTTAGTCGTTGGGGAGAGCTTTGTCAAATAAAAGGCTGAAAGACAGACCCCGAGCTGGGCTTCTTGATGTTGGACTAAATATAATAATATCAGCTGGCTGCTATGTCTTGTGTTGTTGAACTTGATGTTTGGCTGTTGTCGCTAATTTAAGATCAGAAATGCACGTGTATAGCTGTCCATATTTCGTGGTATTACACTCTGAAACCAATTTCTACACCATGTTGCTTCAAGTCAATAAATCACAAGAAGATTTACACCAATGCAACGCAACCAGTCACTTACAGTCGCACAATGGGAACTGTGTGCTGTTGGAAAAATTCCACTTGGAAACTGTTGGTGTCTTCTTGCAAACTGGAAAAAAAAAAACTGCTGAAATTCAATTCTGCAGCCACGTTAATGATCACCACATGTTACTGTGTGCATCACGCTGTGTGTATATGTGCCTGATCTATGTAACTGGTGGGGTGTAAATGTCTCCACATAGGATGAAAACTATTGATGACACACAATCTCTCTCTCTCTCTCCTTCACACACACACACGCACGCACACACACACACACAGCCACAGGGCATGAGTGGGTGTCTGGTCTGACTAAGCTGTCATAAATTTATCTGACTGAACGATTGGCTGTCACACAAGGCTGTGATTAGCTGACAGGCCGTGATGACCTCATTAGACATTCCTTCCTGTCCAGAGGGGGGAATCCTTCCCAGAATCCGTTACATGAATCCCAATGCGCTCCGTATGCCGCTTATGCATGAAAGTATGTATCATCGCCTCAAATGAACTGCTACATTGCGCCAAACAGAAATTCTTCTTATGTAAAACATAGATAATAAACCCAGAATACAGCTCTGAAGGCCAGAATAGGGGACTGTGAGTGAATGAGGTGTCAGGATGTTGACACACAGCTTATCACTAAAGGCTGATTGATCAGGAATGGCTGAATCAATCACTGCCTGATCAGTTTAATGTTCAACACTGCAACATGGCGGGGTCAGGTACACCCACCCACGCATACTCTTTGAAAGTATATTGCACCCTGTTCCTGCAAGGATCTTTGAACGTCAACACATAAGTGTCTTTTTCTGAGTGTCTGCTGCTGATTGGTCCATTCACAACATCCTAGGTTTTCATTATCATTATCATCATCATTCATTTTCATTTCAAAATACAATATGCCAGTATTAATAGCAGTACCCTCAAAGAGATACTAATGCTAATGGATGACTTCATTTGATAACTCGTGTCAAAAAAACCTTTGGCCTTGTGAGCGCGGTAAAGCAGTCCCTGAAGTTTCCTCCATGTTTAATGATGTGCTTTGTCATGATACTCACATTCCCAGATAATCCTTCAGTATTTTATACATTTATTAGACACCAGAGGCGTGTAAGTAGTTTCATTATTATTTGGTACAGGTTAACTTTTGCATTTTAAGGTACTGAGTACATTTTTAAAATAGAATAACACGCACTTGTATGTAGTAAGCTGTCATTTTCTTTTGTTAATCCTAAATTAAATGATTACAGTTGTTAAAGTTATTCACTTTTTAACAAGATTATTAACAGATTATTTTGTCTCTTGTTTCGGCCTCAGTTCTATATATGCATATTTTCCTTTAATTACAATTCAGTGATCAGACTTTGGTTTGAAGAGTGAGGACGCGGCTGTTGCTCCGAAGACATAACACACAGATTTAACTGTAAAGGGTCAAATGGGCATGGTTGACTTGACGGGTTACTGCTGAGACCATGTTATATTATTATTATTATTATTATTGATATTATATTGATATATTGCATGCCAGAGACAGAGTATGTGTGTGTGTGTGTGTTTCTATCCATCAGTCTCTGAATTGTGATTAGTTAGTATATGTGGTGCAAGATGCAAAATGGAGACGTGTGTTTGTCAGTCTATCTCTGCGAATTATGGATGTGTGTGTGTGTGTGTGTGTGTGTGTGTGTGTGTGTGTGCGCAATTATTAATGTGAATTCCTGAATTATGGCTTACTGTGTGTGTGTGTGTGTGTGTGTGTGTGTGTGTGAGTACGTGATAACGCTTGCAGGGTAGATGGGTGCAGAGCAGAGCAACGATTATAGAGTCATTCCTCAGCTCAAGGTTGGCCGGGCAGACACACACACACATGCACGCAAACACACATATGTACACACCAGAGAAGAATAAATGATTACTCTGCTTTGACTGACCTGTCCCACCCCAAAGTCCCCATCGCAACCTCCACCTGGCAAACTCTCATAAATTTGTGCTTATATTTCTCGACTTGTGAGGACCTTCACGTCTGTCTGGATGTCTTGCTCTCATGTAGTACGGTGGACCTTTTACATGTCAGTGTTTTCCATTGTGTTATACTCTGTTCATGGCTGTAGGCTATTTGGAGTTACACATATTTAAAGTTGTTTATTTACAGAGATTTAAAGTCAGGTATTAATGCATTTTTAATCATTTCCCAAATGTGCTGATCTTTTTGAAAGTCTGACCCCACCATTCAAAAATCTGTCCTTGGAGCTAATAAACTGAAAACTTCGACCTCCATGTTACATCATATACATTTTGTCCTCCGTCAGCAAATTTTCAGCAATTTACTAAATCATTTATTCGAGCCTCTCAGGGTTCCATCAATGCCAAGTTTATCCATGTTGAAGTATTATAAGACAAGTACTGCATGTTCAGTGTTAACTGTGCATCATCCTGACACGTTTAGTTGCCCAGTGTAGCTGAAACACTTGTGGCAGCACGTTGTCCTAAATATGTAGACCACTCAGCCATAAAATTATGACTACTGACAAGTGAAGTAAATGACACTGATTATCTTGTTACCATGGCACCTGTCAGTGGGTGGGTTGTATTAGGCAGCGTGTGAACATTTTGTCCTCAAAGTTGATGTGTCAGAAGCAGGAAAAATGGGCGAGTGTAAGAATTTGGCGGTTCTGGTCCAGAGCATCTCCAAAAACTGCAGCTCTTGTAGGGTGTTCCCATTCTGCAGGTGGTCAGTGCCATCAAAAGTGGCCCAAGGATGGAAGGAAAAAGAGGTGAACCAGCAGCAAAGTCATAGGTAGCCAGAGCTCTGCTTCAGCTTCTGCTGCTGCTGAGAAACCTTGGGTACACAAGACAGATTGACAGTTTTGTAAGGACTTAATAACTTGCACCAAAACAACGTGCCACAGAGGAAAATCTCTGTAAAAAAACAGCACCCTCCTCTTGTTTTCTGATGTAAACCAAACCAGCATAAAACTGTCTCATGATTCTAATAGACAAACAGAATTATGCATGCAGCTAATTTAACATTTTATGGTACTATTAAATATACTCTATTTTTTTGTGTGTTGTTTTTATGTTCATGTTTTTGTGAGGCATGTGTCCAATATCCTATTTTAAAGCAATTTGTCCATTATGGTTAATAATGCCATGAACTTGAACTTGCACATGCTGTATAAACTAAACACTCATAAACACACACACACGCATACAGACACACACACAGACATTCAGCAGTAAAGTTAGGAAAGGTCATCACATTCCTCTGGGGATAACAGTTAAGTCCATGTTTATCCTGTTTGCAGCTGAGCATGGAGGACAAGGGAGCAATAGCTCACCCTCTAGCGCTCATTAGCAAGGGTGACAGTGTGTGTGTGTGTGTGTGTGTGTTTTTTCTGCGTGTGTCTGCATGTATGTAGATGTGTAAGTGTGTTGGTTTAATAATCCTTTCTTCTCTGCCATTACCAATTTCTTACCAGCTGTGATGATGATGCTGAAAATTCCATGACATGACATGTTTCATCTTGGTTTGTTAATGTTGACTGACTGCTCTGGCTTCCACGGCAGTTTGAATGAGAAAAGAGTCAAAGTGTGTTTCCATCAAAATGTATTACAGATTTGACATCATTTCAAGTGATGCAACAAAAGAGAATGTGAACAAATGCTTGTTTCCATCTATTACGCGGATATTAGGAGTTGCTTCTCGAGATGGGCAGTAGGTGGTGCCAATTCAATAGAAAAAAACAGAAGGTTGTGTGTTTCTATGTGGCCTGTGATGAACTGGCGACTTGTCCAGAGTGTACCCAGCCTCTTGCCCTAACCCCCAAATTCCACCGGGCACGGATGAGCTGTGAGCCACGGCCACCTGAGCTATACGTGGCCGTTTTAGTCAAAGTTTCAAACCCCACAGAAGCATTGCAGAAACAGATCTCCGGCCAGCTCTGCAGGAAATAAGCGGCTTTTCTATTTTTTCACGTACGCAGCGAGCAGCCTGCGTCAATCTGCACAGAGCAACTCGAGCTGGCCAGAAGCCAGACATTGAAAACGGCATAGAGAACTGCAAACTGCCAGTCATAAAAACAGACAAAGGTGAAACAAATTAGCTATGTATCATATTTAGAAGCACCTAAACCAAGGAAAATGACCCAATTTGAGTAAGCAGACAAAGTCTGGCAGGCGAACCGATTTGCTTCTGAAACACTCCCGGAGGGGTTTGAAGTTGCACAGAGGAAGGACCAAATAAGCCTTGTGGCCGTGACAATCATAAGTCAAACCCAAGCAGCAACCTTGGTGGCTGTGAAATGAAGAAGACGGTCAAAAATTGCAGTTCCTCAAATTGCAACTTGAGGCGGATCATTCAGTCTTTGTCCACTTTTGGAGGTGGCAGCTTGGTGACACTTGGTGACTCTACGTTCATGTTTTATACAGTGGTGGTTGAACCTTAACCGATGGCAAACAATGCAGAAAACTTGATATAAATATAACATTTGTGTCATATCCAGGTCTCAGGTAAAGCCTCTACATTTGTTAGCAGTCCGTTGATAATCAGTCCACAAACTCACTGGCAACTGTGTCTGTATTTCTCTGCCTGTTTAATGTCCATCCCATTATCACACTGTGGTCACAGTGTTATCAGCTGGGTGTTTTAACTTCTTGAACTCATGTGTGTTAACTACTAACTGAAATGTAACCCTGCTAGACACACAGAACTCTATGAGTTGTTTTTCACCTCTGGAAATGAAAAAAACAAAAATGAAAACATTATATATGCTTGAGTGTGTGTGTGTGTGTGTGTGTGTGTGTGTGTGTGTGTCTCTGTGTGCGTACATCCATAAAATTACTGTTGTCATTTTGCAGCAGACTACGTATATCAAATCCTGTGCAGTGACCTTAGCTGTCACCTGTCTCTCACATACACACACGCGCACACAAATGATACAGTGCATCGATACTGACTTGGGTCACTACACTAACAAGAATCTGGATATACCCATTAATTTATAATGTGTGTGTGTGTGTGTGTGTAGGTGTGTGTGTGTCTGAGGGAGAGTGTGTGTGAAATATATTACATGTTTAAATATTCATTGGTCTCTTCTCTATGCCTCACAGTTGGAAGGGAACCTGTCACCTCTCTCCAGCACACTGCTTGCACCTGATGGATTCAGTGTGTCGGTGTGTGTATTCTAACTAACACTGGTAAGTTGTTAAAGTATTAATGATAAAATTCTTCTGTGTTCAGCTCCAATTTGTGTGTGTGTGTGTGTGCAAGTGTGTTTTGCAAGTGTGTTCCCGTCTTACTGGAAGAAATGGCAAGCTGGAAAAGCAACGTGACCTTTGTGGAAGTCTTAAGTCGGCACTAGAGGACTGATTATGATGATTTTGTCTCAGCAGCAGAAGGTGTGAGAGGAGTGGGTGGAGAGAGACCAGAGTGTGATCTTGTCTGTAAACTAGAATCAAACGATGCACTCTTGATCACTGGACTCTCTCATCGAGTAAAGAAGTTAGCTATTGTTTGTAATGAAAGTCAGTTAAAGAAAAAAATAGTATTCTGTACACGTAAATAAGAGCTCATAACTTTCAAACACAGTGGTTCACAGTGACAATGGTAATATCCTGATGCTTGGCATGTATGATGTTTACCCAAGCGACAACCGCCGTGCCTGTGAAGTGGAACCAACATGGTAGTGCCAAAAACTGCAGTTCCTCAAACGTCCACTCGAGGCTGGCTCCAGAAGTGAGTCAGTCTCCATAAGTCCCCATGTTAAAATGTCCAACTTCACAGCAGAAATAAACATGTTTACAGCCTGGTACAAAAAACAGTTTTGGTCTCTATAGCTAATTTCCCCGTTCATGACAACTGTACTGAGGGTGAATTTTTATACAACTCACCTGTTCACATTATATTAAGGCTTAAAGTTATGCAGAATTAACAGCGTAGCCACTTTGAGGTGGCTATGCTTATGATCCACGTCTGGGCCAATTTTTAGATTAGCCTTTAGTTTGTAGTTTGCATACCTTGGTTAAGAACCAACCTCCATATCACTAGCTGTTGTCCTGAGGTCTCTGTCTCTCTTTAGGTTACCTATTTCTTACTTGATTACTTGATTTTGTCAGGATCCTGTCAGACTAAACACCGCTCCAGAACACAAAACATGCCCATATATACAGACTGTGTGTGCATTTGGATATAAATAGGAGTTAACACAGGCCCCCAGATGAACAACATATTCTAATGTGTTGACAGCTGTTTGTTTCCTCTCACATTTCCATCCCTAAAGCCGTGCCACAAGCATGACTGAGAATATAATGCTCAGTGCAAGCACATGTAGTTGTTCTTATAGCAAGCTGACCTCGCTTTCTTTAATAAACTATGCTTATGCTGTATTTCTGTTGCTCTTCTGTCATTACTAATATTCTATTTTCCAATCATGTTAAGGACTGGGTAACTTTGCATGCTTAAATGACACCTGGAGCTGTATATATATGAATGAGATGTGAAGTGTTTACCCATGCCTCAGGGTCGGCACATGGTCATGGACATTGTGACAAAGGAACTATGTCTAAGGTCTCAGCTGCAAAAAAATATCAAGGTGTCAGTACATGTGAGACCTTGGCAGCTTTTAACTCCCCCGTTCCTGCTGTTCTGTTTTGCATCTGCATATTTATCCCCATCCAACCCACGATGTGAAATAACGGCGATGGGAAGCCATATGGCAATGACATTAATATATATAAATATAGGAATTAAAGTGTATGTTTTTCTTAGAAAATACAGCATGGATCCAAAGAATTTATTGCTACAAATACTCCCAAAAGTCTATCTAATTAGATTGTTAAGGCAAAGCAAAGTTAATGACACATAAAAAGAGGACAGAAAAAAAGTTAATTTTATTTGTACTCGTCCCTGATGATCCCGTACGAATGCACTGTCATGAAATCAGACTATTTTTCTTCCTCTCTTTCTTTTCAAAATATGCACAGATGACTTTTCCCTTCATACCTAATCGAATACACAAATCCACCCAGCGCTTGCTAAGGTCACATCTGTTTGCATGTTTCAGACGCGCCATTTGTCAAAATAAACACAGCCAGAGAAAAAAGAGATTGTTATTAAGAGACAGCTATTATCCCATCAGAGGCCCCAGAGAGATGCAACGTGCCACTTAAAGGACAAAACAGAATAATTCTCCTGCAAATTATAGGCTTTAAGCCGGCACAATGTCTGCAGGAAGCCATGCGGTTTATTTATGTCTTATATGTGCATGTACATGCTTGTGTATATGTTTGGCTTTCCCTTTAACGCTGGGGAGCATTCGGCGGAGTCTAAGTAAAGAAATGAAAAATGATACGCGGGAAGTTACCGAAAAAAAAGACAGTCACAGAGGGCGACAAAAGAAAATGAGATGAGAGTAGATGAAAGAGAAACTTGAAGGTCAGCAGGAGTAATTATTGTGTTTCTCCACTTGAAAGACTTCAATTAAAACTGTGAGGGTGTTGAGTGAAGAACGCTTGCCACTAACTCGACGATATGGAGATGTAGGATATCTGTGATTACAGTCATAGCAGGGCAGGAGGGGGGGGGGGTTAGGCTGCGCTGATCAGCAGAGAATTAGGTTTTATAGAGCAGGTACACGAGGCAAATTAAAACACTTTGAGGGAAATAAAGAGTGCAACTGCATCAGCTCATGCTGGGGTGACATAAGAGAAATACTGAATTGCTGAACTGAATCTCAACATTAAAGGAAATATAGGATTCCTGCAGCACCAACGCTTCTATCTGCAAGGTGTTTGAGATGGACTTAAGAATTATCATTCCAGGTACTGTGATTCATTATAAAACTCACATTTTGATCTGGACAATAAACATGGTATTGTAAGAAAGCCATAAAAACAGATGTCAGCATCCAGCATCCCCTAGTGGATGAAAAGCTATCTCAAAATGCCACTTAAATAAATAAATAATATATTCAATCAACATCATTTTAAGACCTTTGGTTTACAGAATGTTGAATGTCAAAAGAAAAAATCTCCCGAGGAATTCTCTTCTATTTTATTCAAATTCCATTAAGCCATCAAGATTCAAGATTTAACAACCTTACGCGGGATTTACACAGGGGACGTAAGCACCGCGGAACGGCTCCGTCCTCTGCCCGGCGTCAACTCACACCGGGCGCGTAACGGCAGCGTAGCGCTGCCTTGCGAGCCAGCCGTATTCACGCGAGATCACGCGATAATCCTGAACGTACGCGAAACCGCGAGATCCCGTGGTAAACTGTGGAAACAACAACAACAAACAGCTTACTTTGCTTCTCTGACGTGGAAGAGATTATAAAAAGGATCTGTTGTGTCATAAATTATTGTGTGTTGTTCCACTTCAACAATTACTCTGTCGTCGTCCATGTTGAGGCCCTTTGATCGATTGACTGCTGACCTGGTGCCACCGGTCATGGCGTAATGTTGATGTGACGTTGTGATAGCCGCTACATGAACGGCGTATTGTGTTTTATTTTGAAAGGGGGCGGAAGTGTATTACTTTGATTCTGTGTCGGACTTTCTGTCTGGTGCAATCTGCTCTGTTGAGCTTGACGCGAATCAGCAACGGCTCCGTCAAAAATAGAAGTGCTACGGAATGCTCGCACTGCAGCCTGGAGAGACGCTGCTGAGACGTTACGCGGCGCGCCCGGTGGGAATGGTCTCATTGACTAGAGTGGCAGCGATCAGCTCCGGTGACCGCGGCGCAGCCGTTACGCGGCCGTTACGTCCCCTGTGTAAATTAGGCGTTATTGTCATTGCTCAGGTACAACTAAATTTAATTGTGTCAATCTTAAATGGTGCATTTGTATTTAAAGCAGCAGTGTGTAGGATTTAGTGTCATCTAGTGGTGTAGTTGATAATTGCATTGCCTTGATCTTCCTTGTGTGAAGGATAAGCTAAATACCAAAAGAGTTACTGTGGGGTTGACGGTCCTTACTGTCCTCATAAAAACAAATGGCGTTGTGCCTTACGCACCATTGGTAAGGTGTTTACTAGAGAGATGATAAGTCAAGCCAAATAAAAGGCGTCTCTAAACCATTCATTTCAGTTTTTTTCTGTCATGTGATATTTGTGAGTCCATGAAAAAGCCAAACAAACAACTATAACCTCTCTATTGCTCAGGCAGAATTTTTACTTCAAATTTCATCTTCTGTAAACACATTGAGGAGCCCTTGAATTACACATCAACCAAGCACGTCCCTGTGGCTTTCTCCAAAATATTAAGATATTTTTGTCAGGGAAGAATCCCATTAACCTTTGGGCGGGCTTTGTACTTTCTACACTACGGTCTTGGTGCTGCCGACCAAGGTTTTGATAAACCCTTTTCACAGCCTTTTGAGTGTTTATCAATATGTCAAGCTATTTCAAATAATTTGCATGCAGATGAGGACTCTGTGTTTGTGTTTTGATTTACAGTTGACATATTTCTTCATTCTCTTTATGTGTGTTCTTTCTTTGTCTTTCTATTTGCATGCATTTCTGCCTTTAAAGGCATGGCGTCTGAAATGGACAAAGAAATTCATTCAAAAGTTCAGGTATGAGTGATACTTAGATTCTATCACTTGTCTAAGAAAAATACAGCACTCCATTTTCACTTACTAAGTCTTGTTTTATGTTGTGTGGTCCGTGAGCTTTCACTGGTTGAGTTTTTTTACCACATTCTGCCCAGTTTTAACCTCGTCGTCTAGACATCTTTTGACCTTCAAAAATCATCCATTCTGTGCTTATTGGGTGCTGCGCTGTGCAGCAGTGAGCTTTGGACTTAAGAGGATGGAAACCTATTGGGGACCACCGTATGTGGCTCACTTTCAGTCATTTTGAAGTGCTGTGCACTGCTGTGATGTAATATGGATCTATGCACCAACTCAGACATGCAGAGCTATAACTTCTATCTCAAAGAGTTGCCCGATTTTGTATTTTTCAGTGCCGTTCATCAAGGAACCATATTGAACAATATTGACAGCCAAAACGGATTGTTTTGTTTTGTCATAGCAGCACGTACATCAGTATTTAAAAAGTCAAGTAGTGGACTAACTTGAAAATAGCCCCTGTTTCAAAGAAGTGCTTAAAAAGTCTTTGAAATTCAAATTAAGGACATCATGCGCTTTTATACTTTGACCAAAGGTTTGTTAAGTCATTAAAATTGAATTGCTTAAAATCAGAAACTGCTCAGCTTTTTCTTTCTGTGATTTATGACTCTGCTCACATACCCTCTCTATTCTTTTTCAACTCAATCAAGCATGACTGGAAATTCATCTTCCCAACAATTGGCTTTTGACTACTGTAGGTGCAGCGACAGTAAAATCTACTCGATATGCCACGATCCACTAAAGTTACACACGATATGAGATGAATCAATATTTTTGTTAGCTTTGCCGCCATCTTGACTGGAAAGAAGTCTGCTGTATGTTGCCACATTGCTTGGTCGCCATGTTGGAGAGATCGCCGTCTGCGCAGACACCATATTCGGGAGGTTGTAAACACATAAAATATGCATTGATTGGCACCTTGAAAGCACTAAATATCACCTGATTATGATTGGCAGACGATCAATTAATCAATCTAGGCATTCAAATAAAATGTTGAATCCTTACTTGATGAACACTTTGCCATGGAAGAAGCTAATCCATGTGGCACGGGACACAAAATGCGCTGAAGTTTTGGAACAATAGTTGCCTATGGTTTGAAGGCACCTGAAAAAGGCTTGCATTGGTGGTGACCAAGGATTGGTGTACATTTCAGTTTGGCAGCTTGTGACAAAATACTTGTACATACTTGCCTCAGAATGCCAAAGGATGTTTATGTGTGTCATCAGCAGTTTACATTCGTACTACAGAGAGAGAGACACGGGGTCTCTCCACATCATTGTGTATTGTGCAAGCGTGCTTGCATGGCTTCAGAAGTGCTTTCATTCCTGACGTGCTCTACCCTAATAAAAGCGCCCGGCATCCTCTCATGATTACCACTCATCACCGACACAGCGTGAGCCCTTCCTGGTCTACTTTGTTTTCCCCAATCCCATTGGAGGATTACAGCCGAGTGCCTCCTGCCTCGCTTGCATGGTTATCAAGCACAAGCCATACTGACAGGGCAAACATCAAACATTGTTTTTACTTGGCCTATTTACCCAACGTCAAAAAAAAAGAGGAAAAAAGAAAATCACAAAACTTTTTATCCTTGTGTCAAGTCCATCTGTCTTTCTAAGTGTAGCTGTCAATACACTGTAAATGCAAGCAGCCCCTCATCTTTATTCTACAGTTTGGAGTGTTTTGAATGTGATTGCTGTGCTTGCAGGGTGGTGATTGATAGGCTGACTGGCATGCATAACATAGCCTGAGGGAAGGCGCACAGAATATTTTTTTTATCCATGTAGCAGACACTATCCAGTGACTCTGAATGCTCTTAAACTCTATTACCAACATTTACAAGCATCGTAGTGGAGAGTGCAAACAGCAGAGCTGCAGTCCTCTGACCAAAGTGACTAAAATGAAATATGATTTGCAGAAACTTTTAAGAAGATAGAGCTGTAGAAGAGGGGTTAGAGTCTGGGTCACAGATTTTTGTGAAGCTTGCTGTTCAAGAAGAGAATGTATGAGATTCAGTTACTTAAACGTACATTTGCAGAGTTTTCAGAGATTATATTTACAGACAAAGACCAGTTGAATGTGTGTCTCTGCACTCTCTCCTCACATTTACCTTAGTATTGCCTTCCTGGCTTCTGATTGGTTCAATAGATCACATGTTAGAGAAACATAAACAAGGAAGTGTTGCTGCTGTTCAGTTGATGAAAGTGTGGGCATCCATCTCCATCCAGCTTATTTTAGTTTGAAGGAGTGTGTAGAGTGTAGATGTGGATTGCAACCCATTCCTAACATGGTGGAGTGCTTAGTGGAGTAACTTGGGTGGCTGCAAGAAACATTTCAAAACATGTTGAAGAGTACCTGTGGCATCTGTAGATATAAAAGGATCATTCCAAGGTAAGAAAAACATAAAGATTTTCATTTTCAGGTGATTGTAAATGAAAGAAATAGAATGACTATGACACACAGGGCTTTCAAATTGATCCAACCAGCTTACACACATCTACCTACACTTTTTTCTACACTTGTAGGAAGGTCTTCCACTGCAGAGAGAGACGTTGATAGAGGAGTGGAGTGGCAGATGGGTTACCACAAGGTAAGGAAGGGGTTGGGGCATGGCCTGAAGGTAACAAAAATATACTGTAAAGTTTGACTATGGCCTGCAGGCAATGGATAGTTTGGTCTCTTCTTCCAAAATATACAAAATGTCTGCTGGTCCTCAGACAGAGTCAGACTGCAAAATAACCTTTTCAGTCAACTTCGAATGTTTGCTACGTACACTGAGTTGCCAGTTTATTTGGTCTAAGTCTGAGTTTGGTTAGAGTCAAACAAAACAGCCGTGTGATGAGTCCTCCATTCATGGTGATTGCGTTGTTCAGTTTTTGTTGGCATTGTTTTAGAGAGAGGTCGTTTCAACTGTCATGTTGGCGGATGTAGTTTGTGGTGGCATTGACCTGTTTGGCTGTATAACATTACATGGAGGGGCGACATATCAACGAGGGGCGACTGAATAGATCCCAGCTGCAGTTTGTATGTTGGCCTTGGGGCAAAACAGAATCCTGATCTGTCCTTTTGCTGTGAAGAGCTTCATTCTAAAAACTGTCAACCTTGGGACTGAAAGTATATTCAGAATAATGTAAACGTGTATATAGTTTGCCATTTGAAAACCCGTACGAGTGATGGGTGAAGGTGGAGCTGTTGATGTCTTTATCTCCCTCCCTTCATGATTACACCTTTTTTAGACCCTATTTGAAGATTAGGAATGCCATGTGTGTCATATTTCATATATAAGAGGAAGCTGCATGTATTCAAAAAAATCATTAATATTTCGTCATTTCAGAGTTTTAGATCTTTGTAGTTTTTGAAGTAAAATACTGCAGAAATCAAAGACAAACATTTTAAGATAAGACACCATGAACTGCACTGTCCCAGAGTCTGAGGAACTCCTCTCCCTCATTTCCTGTCATCTCTCTTCTGCAGCTTTCTACCCAAACAAACGTGAAGATGGAGTAGCTTTTGTGCAATATGATTGGTGAAAGATCTTATTTTGAGATTTGAAGAACTTTCTATGGAGTTCTGTTTCAAGATATCAACTCAAATATAAAGCTGGCTTTTGTAGACTTTGGTATGAGTAGAATTTGTCAGTCGCCGTTTCGTGAACACAACAAAGTTGCCCATTCCTCCCAGGCTACAGACAACACTTTAGCTTCTGTCCTGTGCTCACATGTGCACATGCATTGATATCAGCCCATGCAAAAATACAGGAAGAGGGCATAATCTCTGCAGACACAGACACAGCAACAAACTCCTGCTGGGTCATAAGGGATGAGAAAGTTTATTTTTGTATTAGTCAGAAAATGCCCACTCATTCTACAAAGGCAAATAACCTAGTCTGAAACATTTTAACTTGAGTTTTTAAGGTGAGCTGTTGTGATTTAGCCTGCAGCCTAACCTTAAACTCTATGCAGAGTTTGAAATAGTAGTCTAACATTGACAGAGTTTGAATAACCTTCTTCAGTGCCGAGTACTCAAGATTGGTCTTGGTCTCTCGAGCATTTTTTGAAGGTCTTGGTCTTGTCTTGGAATTGCCAGCATTTCCACTCAGTCGTGTCCCTGTCTCAGAAAAACAGAACTTTGAAGGCTGGATGTAAAACCAATATCTTGACGCGTTTTTAAAAGTTTTGTTGCTGTTAACGGCTGATGCACGCCAAGAAACTCAATATGGGAGACATGAGACGGAGCTTTGGCTGTCTGGGAGATATCAGCCAAATCTTGTGTAATAAAATTTGAGTCAAACATTGCAGTATGTAAATTCTGCAATGTAATGCAAATAGCTACTTAAGTAGGCTATATGCTGTCAGCCCATGGTCTTAACTTGGTCTCAACCCCTCAAAGTCTTGATCTTGGGCTCAGTACACACTGATCTTAGTCATGACTTGGTCTCGGTTTGATGGTCTTAACTACATCACTTTTCCATTACTTTTAAACCTACATGTTGTAACTATTAAAGTCAGCCGCACAGCCCATATCACTGATGTACTTCTGTACTACTTCTGCAGCCTCAATAGTACAATATTAAGAGTGTTCTGGTCTGTTACTATTGACTGATAGACTGGCAAATACCGTCTGTCTCCTCTATCACTCAATCAGTCACACTCTCTTAAACGCACTCATACACACACAGGCGAAGACGAGATTTAAGCCCTGTACAGATATCTGCTGTTGACACAGGCAGAGTTAAAGCCTCTGCAACACTCATCAACTTTTACAACTTGGCCCGGATGCCGGTGTGCCATCTATCTCGGCCAGAAAATCAAAGGTAAATATATCTGTGTCAGGCAGTTTTATTTTTTCTCAACTAAGCTCAAATGTTTGATTGTAGATATTTGTTCGACTCTCTTGCTTTTCACTTTTACCTGACAGAAAAAAAACCCAAAACTTGATGTTGATCTTGAGCTCATACCCTCCACATATCCTTCCCCTGTATCTTGGCTTGTTGGCAAAGCCTGCACAGCAGTATGTTACCGTAGTGACTGTCTCCAAGGGTATGGCAGTGACAGCCTCACTGTGTCACCTTGGTGATGGCTGCTCAGTGATGGAGGAGGTTGTTAAGTAGAGTGGACATATGATACTGACACAGCAGGGAGCGCGGCGTGGGATGCCGGTGTCCTATCAACCATCTTCCAACCTGCTAATGCCAGGTGAACACCACCTATCTGAATTCATTACATCCTACAGAAGTCATACTTTGGAGACATTTACTGAAAGCATGTTTGCAGCAGGTGTTTTTTTTCACTTTTGATAACCATTTGATAGAGTAAATGAAATGCCTGTTGAGTCAGCAGAAGAGTCCAGTGCAGTTATGACATCTACCGCAATGAGGATATTATCCGCTACACTATGGCCAGTTGGGAGCAGATGGAAGCACGTGTACTCCGCAAAGTATTCTTTTAACAATACTTTCAAGGTTCCTCAGTGTCGAAAAAAAAGAAGTATCATGGCTAATTTTATCACAAACCGGCTCAGGCAGAGTCCATGCAACAATTCATGAAGCTAATGTTAAGATAAATAAACAATGGAGTGTGTAGATCAGCAATGTGGGTAATGAAAGCAGTGCATGGATGTGTGGTTAATGTGCTATGGAGGTGTTGAAGTTGCAAGCCAAAAGGCAAAGATGCAGGGTTGATGCAAACTGTAGGAAGGGAGGGACAGATTGTTTGTTAATTAGTTAGTTCATGAACCTGGAAGATAGCTCAGTGCTTGTGCCCCTTTTTTTTATCTTTAAACAAACAAATCAAGATGTATTCTATGAATATTAATGTTTATTTCATACCTATTTGCCACTTAAGAGGCCAGTGACAACCAGTACCATTTAAAAGTTTGGACACGACTTCTCATTCAGTGTTTTTTCTTTTATTATTATTATTTGTATTACTGCATGCATTGTAGATTAAAACTGGACACACTGACACTATTGAATTAACACATGGAATTATGTGGCAACAAAGTGTAAACATAGCAAAATGTGCCTTCATCATACATGGACCCACATGCTGACTCTCTTTTTTACTGTTTTGTGAGCTGCTGCATTAACTCGGAACAGAAAACAATCACCTGCGTCAGACATGACTCGCTGTAGTGTCACAAAAAATGAATGGCCACCTGCCAGCCAATCAGAATCTGGAACCCTCAGCGGCCACTGTATGAGCTAAATCACACAGAGCAGGGATTGGTGTGTTGAAAAATGAGTGTTCAAGTTTAAGGTGATGTTACTTTAACCTACATCGCTGCATCAGTGTAATTAGAATTGTCTCTTCTGCGAATCAATACAGTTAGTGGGCTGATTAATGATATGCAAACAGCACATTCATAGGGTCAGCTTCTTTTACACCCTAATGAAAGACCTCATCAGTTCATTCAGCTAACCACTTTTTCACTCATACACACACACAAAACTATCAAATCATCCATCAGTCTACATCGCTTACAAGCTATTTCTCTAATGAACCCCCGTATCTTCACCTCGATTTATCTCTATCTCAATCTATCTTCAACTCCACCCCTGTAATGTTTTCCTCCATCTCTAGCCATTCCATCCATCCTTTCATTCCTGTTTCCACCTCCCTCGCTCCTTTATATATGCCGCTTGTCACTTAACTGTTGCTCATGACTTCATGTTGTTGGCCAAGTTGCGCCTTGATCTGCGCAGGGATAATTTATTCATCTTCCCACTCATCTGTCCATCAAGCTATCTGTCCATTTCTGTATGAACTAGAATATGTTTAATTATGTAAACTGACAACAGTTTATATCATCTAATAAAGATGGTGGCAGTGGTGGATGGCTGCAAGTGGCTATTAAAATGTTGCCAACAGCCAAAGAAAAGTCAAATAGAGCAAAGAGGAACAATGGAAAGATGGACTACAAGTGAAGCCCAGTACTTTCAGCCTTACCTTTTGTTAAGTTGGCACCATTTGCTATGAGGAATTGCTTGCTAACTGTCACTTGATTGCTTTGATACTGAACAAAACTTGTGTGATTATTCTCGGGCAAGTTCTGAAGTTTAAAGGTCTTTCATTTTCTGTAATTTCTAAGCAACTTTATGGACGTTTCATCGAGATGGCCATCTGAGATAATGTGTGTAATATGTATCGTGTCATGTCTGCTTATGATGGTTGAATCTAAGTGCTGCAATCAGGTGGTAACAGTTTTAAACCACCTTAACATCCTCCATTGTCAAGTCTGCTGTTGCTGCAACTGCGATGGTGATTGGGCCGTCCTGTCTCAGATATTAATATAATGTAATAAAGACAAATCAGAAATATACTAATAAATAATACTGTTAAATATGTTGCTAAATATGTTATATTTAAATATTTCCTTCAGCCTCTGATCAGAAAAAACAGCATAAAGCTTTCAATTTCTTTCCTTCAACCAGTTTCTTTAAACAACTGAAAACAATCCTTTACTCGTCTTTCTTCAGTCGTGGCTTTGTCTCGGCAACGAGTCTGCCCGGTTGTCAGTTGTCCTTGCAAGTAGTTGTATTCTTTGCACACAAAAGACATAATAACTTTACTTCTGTGAAGAAATAGGAACTGGTCAATATTTCTTAGAAACCCCGGCACTCTGTGTCCGCTTTTGTCCTTTTCTTGACAAAGACATTTTCCACCAGCAGCTCCTACATCAACAGGAGCTTGACAGCGTTGTGTCACGTAGCCTGGATGTCAGCACGTGGGAATAGTGCTCTGCAGCTCGAGCCCCGGTGGACAAATCACAAATATCAGTGCAGTTTATTGAAAAATTGGAATTAAAGACTTCTCTGCCATTGTCATACTTAACATTTAACGGATTTTGAGACAGAACTTAAACACCATGCGTCAGTGCTTTCTCTAAAACAGTGAGACCATCATCCATCTACATAGAAGCTAACCTTGTTTATTGTGTCAGAAAGTTCTGTCTATCCTTCAATACATTCATCAGTCTACAGCAATTTTTATCCGTCCAATTGCTTGCTTAAGTTAAAATTTATGCATGCAACCTTTCCTTCCGCGCTCAATCCATCCATCTATCCTTCCGTCCGTCCATCCATCTCCTACCTGCAGTCATTTTTTCCAGTGCAGAGTGCCCACTGTGTTGTTGCTAATCACTCTCTTTCAGCTTCGCCTCCAGCAACGATTAATGGCTTTCATTTACACTCATTTGGAAGCAACACCTGTGACCAATGAGAGCAAAGCAAGGAGTAATTACGTTCATATTTGAACTGTGTGTGTGTGTGTGTGTGTGTGTGTGTGTGTGTGCGCGCGCGCGTGTGTGCGTGCGCGTGTGTGCGCGTGTGTGTGCATGCGCGTGCGTGTGTGTGTACCTTGTGAGCACATTACAACTCCAACTTCGCCGAAAGTCTGTCTGTGTGTGTCTGTGTTGTTTGTGTGTGACACCCAACTGAGCTTGAAGTAATTACACTGAGAGAGAGAGACAGACAGACAGACAGACAGACTCTGGGCCCAGTGGTACATCTAATCACTCAGATGCATCACATGAGCTCTGTGTGTGTGTAATTACTCTGATACATCACCTGAACTAGATGTGAACTCACCGGCTGGGGCTACCTGTCGGCCCCAATGGAGCCTTTATGTGTGTGTTTGTGTGTGTGTGTGCACGCTTGTATACATGTCTGTACAAGAGACAGACTGTTGTGTGTTTGCATTTACTCCTGCCAGGGGGAGTAGTGGTATTTATACATCTGCGTGTATTAATTCCACAGATGAGTGTGTTCAATATGTGTTTGTATCTCTTTGCAACTGAATCATCGACACTGAACTGACCTGAACTGAGCAAGAAAACCACTCGCATCCACACAAAACCGGTCCCAGCTGGTTTAAGCTCTTTTGTTGGAGGTGTTTGGTGCACGTGCAAACAAATCTTTGACACGGAGTCCTCAAACTGAACCTGACTGTGCTGAATCAGCATTGCCAGCGAACAGATCAGCTTTTAACCATACAAAACCTGTTTGTACTGTAACAGCTGGAACAGGCAACATACTGAACGTACCACTGAATCAGTGCTGAACAGATACTTAGCTTAGAAAAACGGCGAACAATAATCTTATTTGGACTAAACCTTCTGCACACTCTGATCATCTTTACTCTGTTCTAGTCCAGCCTAACTCTTGTATTTGTTGTTCTCATTTACATTTTTTTTCCCAGTGTCTGTTGTCAAGTAACAAAACTTGGAAGTGCGCTAATTCCTGCTGCCATGCTAAGATTAAGTCACTGGTTTATGATCATGAACATAAATACGGGTTAATGATCGAGATGGTGACATTTAAAATGAGAGGGACGAGACGTAAAGTTGCTGAGTGACACGCAGCTGACAAAGCATTGTGCTCTAAAATCCCGGCGTTCCCTTTATTTTTCCATTTTCAGTGTGAAAAACTGGCTTAGTGTGCATGGAAGGAGGAAACTGAGGAAAATAATGCATGCAAACCTGCAATGTGCTGTGCTTTCATTGTGAAGCTTTATGTGTGTGTGTATGAACATTCACACAAATACATGCATGCGTTTTCGTGTGTCTTTGTGTGTCCCTTACTCCATGTGTGTGTGTGTGTGTGTGTGTGTGTGTGTGTGTGTGTGTGTGTTTGCCTCCCTCAGGGCATTCTGTACTCCAGCAGCAGGTATAGAATGCATTAGTCTCTATGTCAATGTCACGTTCTCTCTCCCTCCACTCCATCTCATCCTCACTATACCTCTCTCTTTGACTATTTTTGCTACCTAACCTCATACTCCTCTATAGCGCCTCCCGTCTTTCTTTCCACTCCTTCTGTTTTGTACTTCTCTTTTTGTTTCTTCTTAATATAGTTATTGTCTTCATCTTCTCACCTCTCTCTCTCACCTTTTATTTCCCAACATTATAAATATTCAATATGTCTTTTGTTCTTTTATCAGTCTTGGTAGACGGTGATAAACAGGTAGAACTCAGACTGCACTGTACAGAGGCTGTGTTTACACTGTGGCTGCATTCCAAACAGATTTTAGGTTTAAGTTATTTTCCAATTACATTTTCATTCTGTGAAAAGACCACAACGTGTTTTTTACTAATAACTATTGATTGACTGAAATTTAACTGCATTTATGTGTCTGCTGTGTGTTTCATAGTTTTTGGTCTCATGATGGTGTGTCTTAGTTCCTTTCTGCTTCAGATTCATGGTTTATGGATGTCATTTCTGGGAGACAGGACTGTAGAGAACATATTTCTTTGAGTATGGAGTAATATTGAGTGAAATACTTCTATACTCACCTCCAGTTTGCTCTTCTTATAGTGATAAACCTTCAGTCCAAATGTCCCAATGCTAATTGTTTTAGCGTATGTTTTTCAAAGGCGATCAAGTGAATTGCTGGCTCAAAAAATGCGTATTTGTTGTTTTATAGGACTATATGCACTGCCAAACTACGTTCTATCTATCTGAACAAATATAAGTTGGTGAGGCAAATTAATAAAAAAACAAACACTGTGTTGGTCTTCTGTGACTTCTGGGTCACTTTGTAATCAGATCCCAGCCAAAATGACATCTGTGACAACAGTTTGACCACATTTTAGAAAAAAAATTACAAGTTGAAGGTCATCTAACTCTGCCTCTTCTCACTATCTCAAGCAAGCCTGCCAAAAAAAGCTACACTGGAGTTAATAATGATGCTTATTAATACCAGATTGGTCACTCATTGGTCACGGCAAGACCTTTTTTATCAACGATTGTCCAAATAAGGCACGTAGATACAGATTGCATGTTAATAGCACATGCGAAGGAGTAATTAAGACCACAACAGACGAGTCCATGCTGAGATAAAGTTACCATCGGTGAAATCACATTTGACTGCAACCAAAATCTCTCAACAGTCACTAAAACTCTGTAAATCATGAAATCATGTTTGAACCGTCTTTGGTTCCATGCATGTAAACAGTCCGTGTTGAGAGCGAAAGGGGCAGAATGAATTAGGCGAAATACAATCTCTGAGCCCATCGGCTATCATCTGATGGTGATCCAGCATTTATATGCAGATATCTGCTGCTAAGTGAACTGTAGAACTGGAAATCTTGACCTGGATATTTGTTATCTATTATCCAGATACCCGCTGGCAACACCAGAAGCCACGAAAAAACATTGACCGTTACCCCAGAAGCTACAACAGCCACTGGTTTAGAGATTGACTTGACCGTCCTGTCACAGAAAACAAACCATAGGTGTGATCACATGAACCCAGATGTCCTTCGTCGTCCCTCAACAGCTTCCCTTGAGCAACACCGTGAACTGCTTCATTGGAATGTGCAGGTTGAATCTCTGAGGGATTCACACCGCTCCATTGATAAATAAATATAAATTCCACAGTGTACTGTATATTGGTCTTTTCACTTCGGTTCTTCCCCGAGCTCTTTGCAGCAGAATCTTTTGTAGTGTAGACGAGGCCTTTTTCGTTACCCGCGGAGATACAGGTGAGAGTCTCTGAGGATTTAAATAAAGAGGAGTTGAATCAAAATCAGCTGCAGCCTCTGGGTTGTATAGCCGCGGGCTCAGTCCTGCAGGGATTCGGAGTGTGTGTTTCCTTGTGGAGCCCGTCATGTTGAATGATTGAAGTCCTATACATGTGTTGAGTTGCTCCCACGAGACTCACAAGTGTGTGTGTGTGTAGGTACAGTGTGTGTGTGTCTATGTGAGAATGAGGCCAAGGAAATTACATTTCCAAAAAAAAAAACAATGCTGATGTTGATTTAACAGGATTATTGTTTTTCCACTGCACACAGTAAATGATAAACATCCAAGTCAATATTCAAATGAGTGAATTTTCTTTAGCTCTATTAATATTTAATAAACGAACCAACCCTTTGGGACCTGCAGAGGAAACAATGGGTTGAGCATATTCAGGAGTATTTACATATATAAATAACACAAAACTGTGACTTTCTGCATTTCATATTGTAAATGTGCAAAGAGCTGGCATCTTGAAAAGTGAATCATTTGTCTGGGAGTGAGCAACATTAATTATGCTCATAGATGCATCTATGACTTTATTAGCTTGCCGATTTAATGCTTTGCATTATTGAAGATGTTTTTTTTTTTTTTTTCTTAATATGGTAGCTCCTAGTATGAAGCCATAAAGAAGATGAACAAAAGCCATTCCAAATAAAGAACTCACTAGTAATAGCAAAAATAGTAATGTTAGGTCGATTTTTCTGTTTTTTTTTTTTCTTTTTGCAATTTAATTTTTTTGCAGCTATGAGAAGCTCCTCGGTTTTCTTTGTGCATTGCATTGTGGAAAAATAGTTATTCAGGGAGGTTGAGACCTGCTGCCAAGGACCATGCAGAAGTGAAGCGTTTTGCCCGTCAGACTGTTAAATTGCTCATTTTGATAATTTTTCATATGTGTATGTACTTCTACTTCTAAGTTAATAGAAAACATATTTAAATAGTTTACCTTTTGTCTGAGTCTGCACAGGGTGTTTTGTTTTGAAAATTGACCGGAGCTTGATCTGCTTTGTGCTGTTTGACGCGGCTGATCACGGCGACCGTCAAACGAATTATCGGCACGAATAGCTCCGGCAGCCGCAGCGCTGTAATTATCTTAATTTTAATTCGTGTGTAATGAATCCTCTACTTACAAATTAGCAGAAACTGGAGTAATGGTTGCAAAAAAATAAAACATATCTTATATTCAAAGAACTTTCCTCTGCAAAGTTTTTCAGTTCAGGGCAAAACTTTGCACCCTTCAGCATTGACTATGAAAGTTTAAAAGGAGGAGTGTGCGTAGATGTGCGTGTTTGTCTGTGTGTGTGTGTGTGTGTGTGTGTGTGTGTGTAGAGACTCAAGGAGGATTTAATGATAGATACTGAAGTTTAGGATTGTCCCCTGCAGTGCAATATCCTACACCACACACATACACACATAGACACACACACACAGAGGCTAGCAGCCATCCCCTGCAGAGCCATATCTTCTGTATCTGACATTCCATGGCTGGATGGGCATGGAGATACGCACGCACGCACGCACACACACACACACACACACACACACACACACACAGTTGACTTGGGTCTTTCGCAGTGTCATCATCTTCACTCTGAAAACCTGCAATTCTCCACTCTCTCCTCTCTCTTTCTCTATGTCTCACATTCTTTGCCCCCAAAGATCCATTTCTGGAAATAAATGGTAAAGCTAAATGGAAGGATGGCAATCTGACAGAGAATCTGGACCAGATGCTGTAGTCACAGAAAAAGGTTCCCTGAAACTTTTGAAAACAGTACTTTCTCCCCCGTCCCCTTTGTGAGGAAATAGGTTGACTGCCACCATAGGGGCAATCTAATCCTAAGTGCTCTCTAAAATAGCTTTCTACAGGACCTGCTGCCTTGAATTTCCAAGTGAATGTGGAACAAAACCTCCGGTTTCCCCCTGCGGCCCAGTCAAGGCTTTTCACTGAAGGATAAGTTGATACTCACTTCATTGAGTTTCACCTCGGAACAACTCGTACAAACTGTGCTGGCATCTGTCAGTTGGCGTTTCATACAAGGAGAGTTTGCAATAACTGCGTGCGCACACGCTGCAAGCTAACCGATTGATGTGTTTTATTATTTTGGGCAATGGTTTCATTTAGAATGTGTTTCCACTTTGGTAAAGTTCACTAAACAACAATTTTATATTAAAGGCTTGGTAAACCCTTATTACAAACCCTTTACAGTGCACCGTGCACGCAGTTTTCTTTTTATGAAACCAGTTTTTTTTTTTTGATAGTTTTCTGCTGCTACTCTGGGATTAAACAAAACTTTTTTCTTTTTTTTTTGTGCTCAATGCAAAGAAAAGTCCTATTGGGAAAAACTCAACAGCAACACGTCTCTCCAGAATGATGTCCTGGTTTCTCTGAATAATTCCAACCTCAGTGGGAACAGTCTTCACACTTTCTTCTGGAGAAACACTTCTGAAAACTGCTGACATTTAGGTTTTAGGACTAGCTTCAGTAACTGGGATTAGCTAAAAATTCCTCTACTCAGCACTTTTGTTACCTAAAACTGTCGAAAGCTCAAGCTAAATAGATTTGATAGTAGACTCAACAGAATTCAGTTCCAATAAGTGAAATTAATGCTGAGTTCAAATAGAATAAAATCTTAACGAACACCAATCCATTGGTCCAGAGATCTCGTCCTGCTAGTTTGATCAACAGTCAAGGGAGCATTGGAGGGTAATGTCTCTGCCCACCAACACTGTCAATATTCATTAAAATAAAAATAAATATTAACTATGACAATGACATATGACAATACAAATAAGATTGTGCAAAGACATTTTACAGATAATTATGGGATCATTATCAGGCGTTGCCCTTATGGTATACAGCAGAACTATTGATAGAAGAATGAGGTAAACCTAAAGCTATTCCATTTTACAAAGCATTTGAGATCCAGCCCAACCTCTGATTGGTTGACAGACTCAACCCAAGGCATCGTGGGATTGCCGGCAGACGGCTAACAACCATGCTAGCAGCAGTAATTGCGGTTTTCAACACAGAAGAAATGAATACATAAGCACAGAAGACATTCAGTGTTGGATTTATTTTACAAATCAAATTTTTAAAAAAAGACACAGCAAGGGTACGATTGCAGCAGAGCTCACATTAAAATGGCTAACCTTTTGAACCTAATGTACCAGATCATGAACAAAAAGCAGCCCATGAAGTAAATGAATGTGGTTGGTAACATTTTGCTAGGTCCGGCCGAACTCAAATGCCGTCTACAAAAAAACACAAAACAAAACAAGAGATCTGACATCTATAATCATGTACAAAGGAGTGCCCACTCAGAAAAACCCCGTGGCCCCTTGATGATAATTGCCTGGAGCTGGTGCTGGTGGGGAGTAGTGATGCTACATGTAGTGACAACATAACTAGTTTGACTTCAGTGCACTGTCTTTGAGCTGGAAAACCTCTAAGTCAGATTTATTCCTAGATCTCTATCCATTCCAGTTTGACAGTACTTGTCCATTAGTTATGACTGATGTCTTGCAGGCCTAGTTAGGGCAGAGAAACACAAGAAACGAGACCATTCACCTCCAATTACTGTCATCCAGATAAAGTGCTCACGGCACACTAACGAAGCTGGCGCCGTGCCCTTTTAACAAGCTTAAATCAATTAAGACAAAATGATCAATTTACTTCAGTAATTAGCCCGTGCATTAGCGGTTATTACCACGAAACACATTTATTCGTCAGTTCTCTTGCTCGCTTTCCTCACCTCCAGCCCCCCCCTCAAGACCGTACACTTGATTCTAAATGGGAAGTGTGCAATCAGCTAAATTGAATTTAATTGATTAAATAATTAGACAGATTTAAATGAGTCAATTAATGAGTCAATTATATGAGAACAGGAGGGTGGGGTGGCGGAGGTGTCCCGTGGGTTTCAGAGGTTTATTAATAACAACAGGGATTTTAACGTCTTGGCACCAGGGAAACGTAATCCCTCACTGTCTCTGTAACCCAGAAAAGCTTCGCTCCAAGGAGACCCAGTCAGTCAGTCAGTCAGTCAGAAAACACAGTGTCTCTGTCTGCACTGAGGACAAAGAAGTTTAGTCTGTGCAGTAAAATAGAACATCATGGTCACGTTATACTTTTCTAACACAGTATCAAAACAGTTTTATTTATGACTTCATAGTCATGCGCAGATTCAGAAATGTGATGCCCCGCAATGAATTTCTCATGCTACCGCTCCAATCTTGACTGTCACATCCACTTGACCACCTCCCATTTTAGTCCTTGCTTTTTAAATGCATTTCAAGCCAACCTCATATAAACTATTCTTTATTTCTAATGATATACCTCCAGGATGACATTGCGCTGACAACTGAGGTAATATTTTCTAACTCCTGAGGAAACACCAGCGTCTACAATTTGTTTTCATGTGAAACAAGCTCCTCATCAACCAGAACCATGATGTATATCAAGGGTGTCAAATTCATTTCAGTTTAACAGCCTCATGCAGCTCAATTTGATATCAAGTGGGCTGGGCCAAACCCCTAAATGATCATTTTTTGTTTGTGTATTTCAAGTCAGTTTCAACAATGTCTCCGTTTTCCTACATTCAATCAGTTTACTTGTTTACAGGAACATTCAGAAAATGTTCACAATTCATGAATCACCCACGCACAATGAGTAATGAGTAAACAATGAGCATTCGTCATTGTTTCAGAGAGCTGTATTCTGGTCAGGGTGGCAGCATTTTACAGGCTTCTCGCTGTTTAACTTGCTCTTGAAATCTGGCATCACTCCAACGAGAGCGTTGAAAATGTCATCCGCTGTTGTGGGTGCCACCGACGCAACAGCCAAAATCTCGTCAACACAGTAGATTCAAATGGCCGTCTCATCAATTGCAACCAAAAATGAAACAACTTCATCAACTTAACTTTTAATACACAATCTTATCTTCGACAAAGTTTCTTATCAGGCTAATGTAAGCCTCTTGCTGGTTGAGGAACACAATTTTTGCAGCTTTCAGCATGCACATCTTCACAAACCCAGCGTCATACTATGACTATGTAGCTGACCCTATTTTCATTAACATTTGGGTAGCTAGCTTTCACATCTGCATCGTTGAACTCTTGGCATTGACTAGAGACACTGCAAGTTGTTGCATTCTCGTCTTGGTGAGTCTGATAGTGTTTTTGGATGTTATATTCCTTGAGCACTGAAAGGTGCTGTGAAAACACCCGGCACAATGGGTGAATAAATAAGAACTGGTCGAATTTTATTGCAACTGAATAGACAGAAGAAAAGCTAGTGGATAAGTCGGCCCACCTCGTGTTTCTAGGCAACTGTGCACATTTGTTTTCATGCGATCATAAATTCAAGGAGCACACATCATTTCTATCTGGCTGTCATGCGAAGAAGAACATGACGAACACACGTGTATTTCTTATGATCAAAAATTAGTGAGGTGACAACTTTGCTAACAACCAAACATCATTTAAATCCACAACACATAGCAGCCAGTTAATATTCCTTACTAGTCTGTCTTTCAGGCTTTGTTTAAAGAACTTGAAGCCCGTCTGAGATTTACTCTTATCTGGCAGCTTCTTGCTTGGTCACTCTTTTTCTCTTTTTCCCTCCATTTCTCTACTGTTGCCTGCTCGCCCAGTTACTGTTCTGTTGCCCACTCTCCGTCTGCGCTCCCCGTCTGCAACCCCTATGCCCCTAAACTCAACCAAGGTCTGAAAACCTCCTCTCTCAGCGGCCCAAAGATTATTCCTAGGCACTATTCACATTATTACAGGTCAGCGTAGCATAAAAATGATACTGAAGCTTATTTTAGGGTAGAACAGTTACATAATGTTGGTTTAACTTTCCCTAGATGAAAAACTACTTTAAAAATAGAATGGAAAAAATGTTTGAAAACTTGTTTCCATCCCATTGATTCTTTGTTTTTGTTTTTTGTTTTTTTCCTCAGACAGCTTATACTGTTTTCTCCTCTCTCAGATTGATTACAGTCTCCAGTAATGAGACAGCAGGGTTTAGAGTTTTTCTCATCACAAAGAGACAAGGTAAAAAATATGAAGGACACCCTCAATCAGTCACTCATATGGACTGTGTCAGTTTGAATAACTGCAGTGCAATCTGGTAAATATGGGAGGCTGGCTGCTGTAATGGTAACTGATTGATATTTGAAGTGGCTATAAACAGCCCTGCTGCCATGCAAACAGATGCGCATGGCTTCAGCCAAGTGAACTTAAAAACTGCTGTCAGCAAACTCTTTACACACCAGCTTTATCAGCTTGAATTACTAATTAGGTATGAAAAGTGAAGTGCATCCCATCCCAAATTGAGACTTCACAAATTTCTTCATCAATGAATTGCAGGTGATGTGGAGACCATGATGGATAATTTTTGTGGTACGTGATGGATCAGATGTCATGATTTGAGTATCAAACGCAAGCTTGAAAGGTGCTTCTGAAAAGTTTGTAAAATGCTACTTTGCAAAAGCAATCGGCAACCGAAATGTCCAGACAGACTCAAACCACACTTTAGGCCATTGCATGTTTTTTTTTTTTTTTTGAGAGCTGCCCTTGAACTTTAGTAGAGAGTAAAATATAATATTACATTCATAGCTGGTACACAGGCATAAGTGGACTGAGATAATAATTCAGGCTGGGAATGGAGTTTGAGCCCAGGCCAATCTTCACACATTAACAACAGACAGTATACCGCAATCTCAGAACCCACTGGCATATCAACAGTTTGGCCTATGGGGGCAATGGCAATGCTTTGGGGCTTCCAGATGGAGCTAGAAGAAAATGGATGACCAAGACTTCCTCTGCAGTTCGATTTGTAAGCTTAATTCACAAGAAAGACACAATCTCTATAAACATATATCGGCATATGAATGCAGACGTCATCAAACGTTAGCCAGTAGGTTCTGAGATTGCATTTCAGCTAAGCGTTTGGCCTTTTTTGCTCCTCACACAGACTTCTTATCTTCATGCAACCAAATCCCAATCAAACGTTTTTGGCCAATACCACGCAGATGACCAAAACAGAAACTTGAACACTTCCAATGTCTAAATCTCAGTCCCTAGCCTGCAGAGTCTAAATTCATATGCAGATATCACAGATTTCTTCTGTTTGTTCATGCTGTAACATCTAACAAAAACGGCATACTTTACACACTTTGCAAACGTATAATTGTTTTACATTGGAGTGTTCGTTTGACACCTTTCCTCTGACTGGATTTTTGTTGATCAACCTGAAACTTAAGGTACACCTGAAGGGTGTACCCAAAAAAAGAGGATACAAGTGAAGTTCAAAATAATTTCCATGCTTCTTTACACGTTGGTGTCATTTATTAGTGTTTTAAAACATAGATTCAATTCAGGAACAGTATTTGACATCTGCTGAGGGTATATATATATATATTTTTTTGGCACTAACCGTATTCCGTCGCTCGTGAGCATAATTGTATTTGGCCTGACGCTCACCAGTAATTCTCCTGGTGTTCACAATGGCCAGCCCTGGCCTGCACACAGGTAGCTTTCGGGGCTGTAGTGCTTGCATCTGGTCTCAAGGTCTTTGCGGGTGTTTCAAATCAGGCTTGTCCCCACTGGTTTCATTGTGATTTTGCACCTTTCCTTTTTCCTCGTAGCAGACCGGAGTGCCCACGCTGCTGTCAAACAGCCGTCAGTCCCCCACAGAGTTGCAAAGATTCTTCACAATCCTACACTGTCAGTTACAAGTGCTACTCATGCATATTGTGTCTTTGCCATGTAACATCCAAGCATCCTCATTTTAGATGTGTATTTTGATGCACAAATGTGTAGAGTGACGGTAGATTTTTTTTTTTTTTTTTTTTGGCAAAAATGTGACCAAAATATCAGCAAATTTCAGCAACATTTTGGTAAATTTAGAGGTAAATTGCTCAACACATTAAATATTTGATTAGGTACACAACACTTCTAGTTGTTAACACATGTCAAACATTTCTAAATCTAACTTAACACTCTAACGAGTGGCGATGAGCAAAGTGCTACATCCCTGGAAACAGGAGATTTTTGTTCAAGAGTGAACACAGACTCAAACACAAATGGCAGGAACTATTTTCCCCAAGAGACTATTTGTCGTGACCCTGCGTGCTTTCTATACAACGATCTAGATGTGTGTGTGTGTAACCTTGCGTGCTTTGTATACAGTGATCTCTCTGTATGTGTGTGACCCTCTCTACTTTGTGTTCAGTGATCTATAAGTTGCTGTCTAAATTAGTGAGAGCTCAGCAGGGAGGCCGCAGCAGAGATCCTTTGATCCTTTCAAAGTAAGACAGAGAAAGGTTTGGAGTCAAAGTTATTTAGGAACAAAGTATTTCTCCTTTTCCTCTAAGAGTTTTCATGCACAAACACACATGCACACACATGATTGTACTTGGTTTTCCAACCTCTGGTGTGCGTCATGCGTCTTTATCTTCAGGCATGCAACCATGAGTGCACGCAAAACATACACGTTCTGTGGCTGTTAAGGCCTTTAGACACACAAACACACACTCACACACTCACACACACAGAAAAACACAATCTTCTGTTCTGCCGTCCTGGGGTTATGTCAGTCTTTGATGTGTGAGGAGGGAGTTATTACAGCTGGGAGTGTCAAAGCTACTAACAGGTGAGGTGTGTTTGTGTGTTCACGTGTGTGTATATATATATATATATATATATATATATAGGTGTGTGTGGGAGTGTAAATCGTGCACATAATGCCTATAATCGTGTGTGTGTGTGTGTGTGTGTGTGTGTGTGTGTGTGTGTGTGTGTGTGTGTGTGTGTGTGTGTGTGCACTGTGTCTCTTCCCCCTTTGTAAATTGTGTGAAAGACAGTGTAAACACTCTATTTTGCCGTGTGTGTGAGCATATACTGTGTGTGTGATTTTATGTGTACTTTTTATGAAGCCACAAAGCAACGTCTAGACCAGCAAATTTTGTTTTTTACAAATCTATAAATCCACCAACAGAGAATAATAGAAAATGAAGGAGGATGATATTAACTGTGTGATGGAGGAAGATTGTACCAGTAACTGTAGGATCCAAAGACAAACACAAACAATCACATCAACACGCAATTTTTGTGGTAACTTTCCATTCATACAGCATATGCATTCCCTCTGTGCATCATATGCACTTCCACTATGTCCACGAGCAACAGGAGTAGCACCGTCATTGTGACATCAGCATTTTCCTGTTTTTATCCAAGCCAGCAGCCTGATAAATGAGTCATTCGTCATTGATGAGCTCGTGTCATTTGCATAATGTATTTAAAATGAAATTGGAAAGCTTCTGGATCAGCAGTCAGACATTCAACTTAAATAGTGACTTTGGGAATAAATGATCTTTTTAGTGTTTTCATGTCATGTCATGGTTATTTCTTTAATGGAAAAGTTGCTGGGGAAAGACCAGGGAGAGAGTTAATTGAGACTTTTTAAACCTTGTTTGTGAGCAAAAACATTGGGTTGAAATAAATGCATCAAAGGAAATGAGAGGTAAAAATGGTGCGGAAAAGTTTCTTTGTTCTGTTAATCGAACGCTTTGAGTAGAATTCAGACTAAAGAGAGATTCATAAAGGCTGTTAGGCTGCAAGAGACAGGCAGACAGATGAAGCTCTTTCTGTCTGTCTTTTTTTTTTTTCAAGAAGGTCAAAGAGATACATGCAGAAATATAAAAGGCTTTGAAAATGCGTTCAAGCATCTTTTGGCCTCTAAGTGGTAAATATGCTTATATAACAATTAATAAAAGCAAAGAGAAGAAGAAAAAGAAATGAAGGAGCAATGTCTTCTTTCATAAGCAACAGGTTTCTGCAGTCATACAGCAAGTTCATGAGAGAAGAGGAAGAGATGTTTCTATGACAATAAATTCAATAGAATCATAAACTGTAGGATTCAGACATTAACTATCCTTCTGTTCTGTTCTTTCTCTCACCAGTCTTCCTCCTCTTCTTCCACGGGATACCTTCTCATTGTTTTTCTCTGTCCTTCCTCTCTCCTCAAATTTAATTTGTTTTTGTTTTTTTTATCTGGGCAAGAATCCAGAGAGTCCTGCACACCCCGCTTCAGACTATGTGTGCGCATGTTAATTCTCATAACCTTGAACCCACCTGTTGTCACAAGCAACTCTGGGGAAGTCAAATTCTCAGCCAAATCTACTGTCTACTGCGCTACTATGCAAATCCATTGCATCTGCTTGGTTTAGAGGGTGATGGGGGGGAGCAGTGGAGGGGGCCAGGATATATGAGAGGAGAAGAGGAAGAAGTGATATAGAAGGATGGTAAGAGAAATTAGAATGTGCCAAGTATATGAGAAAAGGAAAAATGACAAGGAGAGCGGAGAAAAGATGGGGAGAAGAAGGGTGAAAGAGAGGAAACATAAGACGCATACATAGAAAAAAGCTAAGTTAGAATAGAGAGATGTGGAGAGGAAACGGCAAAGACTAAAAAATAAATGGAAGAGAGAATGAAAGATGAACCAATTCCAACATTTGCAAGTAACTTCTGTTAAAAAATCACACAAATGATTTAATTGAGATTTGTAATCACCTTTTGTTGCCTGACAGAAGACAGAAATACTTTTAGTGACAGCCTAATGTTGACAACCTGAAAATAAGATGAACAGCAGATGGTATGATAATTAAATGTGCTCCTGACACACCGGAAAGACACTTACTTACTTTAAAAGCTCACTTTTTGAGAGCTTCTTGCCCCAAATTACGGAGGCCCTGATTCAAAACTGTGAAGCTGATGAGCCGATGTTAAACGTTGATACCAGATCAGGAAAATTTAAATGAGTGATTCTAACTCTTGAAACTGACTTGACATGATCTGCTAAATCATCTCACCAGAGAAAATTTGTCACCCTGTTGGAGGTTCTATCTTTGGCCGAGACATCGGCTCACAGGACACATTACAGACGGCCAAGATTTTTATTTACAAATCTGGTCAGTTTACTTCAGCAATAAATTCAAATTAGCTAAAGCTGATATAATCTGCTTCTAGTGATCAGTCAAAGAGCTATACTGCTTTGGCTGAAAACATGAAGCATGCTAATGTTACCTGGATGTTTTCTACATTGCCAATGAAAAAACGAGAGAGAAGAGAGTTAAAATGTTGGATAAAAATTGTTGTTAGCATCAAAGTTTAGTGAATCTGGATTTTGTCAACTGGAAACAAGATACAGAATTGCCTATTGGAACCCAACTGTGGATATTCCAAGATGGCGCCCCATTCATTCCATTTAAAGCTGCTCACGGGGCACATACGGATTTTTACTCCCATAAAAGCAAACTAGTAACTTCCAGGAACCTCCTTGTGCACGTTAAAAACATGAACTGATAAATCCTAATGAAACAAATGTTAGTACACAGTAACAGAACCAGTGTTTGTCACATGACTTGCAGTTCTGACTGTAGAGACTCCTCTAAAATTTCCTTACAGCTCGGCACTGCTTTTTTTTCAAAGGCTTGGGGATAAGGGGCAAAAAAACAAAAAACGGTGGAAGAAAAATGGAAGGGGTGATGGGAAAGATGCCATGCAGAAGAAGCAATGATTAGCAATGGTGTAGGACAGAGGACAGGAAATGAAAGAATGGAAGTGGAGCAAAGGATTGAATAGAGGTTACTTGGACCTTGTAAACCACCACGGTTTCCTGCTCATCCCTCTCTCTTCTCTGTACCATCTCTTCTTTCTCTATCAGTATTCGTGTTTCCTCTTTTTCTCCCTTTGTGACTCCTTTTCATGTTTGTCTCGTCTCTCAGTTTCAGTATCTCTCCATCTCTTTCTAGCTCTCTTTTAATGAAGGCGAGCCTCAATATTACAGACTGTCACTGGAGACTTGAAGTGGGCAGACTGACAGGATTACACAGACACACACTCATTTACCACATACAGAGAAAGTGACAACAAGTACAGAAAGACAAATGAAGGTGATGGTAAGAGTTGGGGAATAAAGTGACAGACAGAAACAGAAGATGGAGAAATAGTTGAAAGACACAAAAATAGATGGAGAAAAGGCGAAAGTGAGTCAGTACAACCACATCCAAGTAGCCAGTATCTCCGGTACAAACACCCGATCTTCAGTTGGCTTTCATTTCCACAGAACTCATTGGATCTTCGACCAATTTTTGGAAACCATTACGCTTGTATCCTTCAATATTTTCACTTCAAATGTTCCAGCAACAGATTTATTTAAAAAATGTGATATCCACTGACTGAGAGAAACATCAATACAACCGAGGGATACTCCTGAAGATACTGATATCTTTTCCGATTAATGAAATACGAGCATGAAATACTATTTGCCTGCAGGCGTGAAAGGTGACTCTGAAAGTTTGATCACTTGGGATTCACAGCAGTTTCGAAGAGTCGAGGCAAAATGTGTCAAACAGTTTATTCACCATTGATCTGTATGCCACAAATACTCTTCACATAGAGTAGCATATTTACCAAACTGCTGCCAAGGTGGTAAATGTTTGGAACATACTGAGCACACACAGCAACAGTGGAGAGATGGTTCATACAAGACTGAGTTCTTAAAGCCTTGCTGTATGTGTACACATACAAGGAATTTGACACTGGTTTTAAGTTCTCAATGTACTCACACTCAATTCAAGGAATAGTGAAGGCACAAACAGACAAACAGCTAAAACAAGGACAAAAAGATGAACAAAGATAAATGAACAAAACTATCACATAGGCATGGGTTCAGAAGTGTACCTATAAATCTAACCCCATGTTCAGTGAATTCTTCAAGTAGACATGATAGAAAACCTTGTGCTGTAAAGAAATACATACAGTGAATGAGTCAGAGGATTACATTGTAGGATGCTCCCAGAAACCTTACAGCCCAGGAATTACATTCATATTTGATAAATCCATACCTCTTCAGGCTCAGGATCAAGGCGGTGAGTAGTGTGCTGTTCATGGGCTGTAGTGCATTTGAATCCATGGTCAAAAGCATGTAGGCATGTCAGACTTTCATGCTAGAGGCATGCTTCTACTTTAAACTCAGAACTCAAATACATATGTGGCCCTAAAGTTTTTTTTTTTTTTTCTTTCTATTCATCCCTTTATCCATTTTTCATCCCCTACTTTAGCCCGATGCCAAGGCTCTCAGTTTAGATTTGTGATCGGCCCATCAGCGGTGCGTTCCACCAGTCGGTCTCTCAACGTTGTTGTGACTGTTACTACTTACCCGCAAGGCATCACTCCCACCGTGGGGCAAGAGCAATTTAGCACCTTTTAATGCAAAGTGTTTACCAATGTGTGGGAATGAGCCTGGGTCGATAGCACATCCCCGTGTCTCTTAACGTCTTTTAACACCAGATGTGCTACGCTGCTCTCAAGCCTGTAATTGTTTCTCTTGGTTTTCGTGGAAAATCAATCCAACAAAGATTGGATCCCGCACCCCCTCCCCTCCCCACCCATTATCTGTCTTAAAGGTCCCATCATGCTCTGGGTGATATATACATATCTTTATGTCGAATGTCAAGTCATTTTCCGTGCATTTATTCTGCATTTAGTGGTTCCTTTTATATCTGTCTACTGATTAACCTATTGATAAATGTGTGATCTTTAGATTAAGTGCAAAAACAGTATCTGCATTCTAAACTAAACACAACCTCATGTTGTTCTGTTTTCACACTAATTGATTTCGTCATGAAATATTTCAGAACCTTTTTGCATCTCACTAAATGTTAAAAAGGACTTGAACTCTTATATTTATATTTAGAAGACATCTAAGCTTTTTAAAGGAAGATGTTTTCAAATGGTAATTTACAGCATAACCTTTCGTCGATGACTTTCCAGCATTTTCAGTTACATATTTAAGGCCACGCCACTAATTTTACACTTCAGTGAAAACAGTTGTCAGGTCAGCTTGGGTTTAGAGATTCCAATTTATAGCGGAGACCCTGCATTGCAAACTGGGGACATCACATTTGTAAGACATGGGCGTATACCAGCCAGAGAACGTCTGAAGAAAGATGCAATTGAGTTGCTTTATGGGAAATGAAGGATCCATTGTTTTTGAGGCACAATTCATACTAGATCTTGGCCTTTGCTGCATCAGTTGCCTAGCAATTGTTTGCAGCAACTGCAAATGCAACTGTTTCTTAAAAGTTGACAAAGAACAATGCTGGAGAACCCATCTTAACTGGGTTTCCAATATTAGAACTTACAGTTGTTCTGCAGCTCCTGCGTGAGCTGAAAGTGAAAGTCTCCCTTCACTTGAAGGCATTATTCGTCATGGGTGATCACTGTTTGACAGCCATACTCAAATTTTGCAGTGCAAGTTTTGACAAGGAATCAAACGCACACTCTAGGATCAGTGTAAAAGGTTTTTGGATGACAATTTTTTGGAAATTCTGATCATGAAAAATGTACACTTGCTCAAGCTTCATGAGTGTAAGAGTGACAAGGTGAGTTGGTCAGCTTGACACCAGTGAATTATAGACTAGAGTATATGTCAACATTTCCAGTCAGTATGAGTAAGACATCGTCAGAACAAAAATGTCTCAATGACCAGATTTCTATGAAACGTATGATCCTGTGGACCTCTCGTGCAGTGGTCAGGGCGGATCTAATGAGTAGACATGACGTGAAATGTTCTGAGCACATCCATGGTCAAACTGATATTTGCCTTTTTATTTCTTTTGTAGAGCACTTTGAATTAGCTTCCTGTTGAAAGTTGCTATACAAATAAGCACTTCCTTGCCTAGATATCGTAACAGCTATGAAGTTGCCCCCTCATCACCTATAGATTCATCAGATTTCCCCTTTGTATTCTTGTCTTTGAATCACTGGGATCATAGCCTCAAAGGTTATTAGTTTCCTTCTTTTATATCAGTGCTTGTTGTCCTCAACCTCTTCCTCCAAAATTTTCCATCTCATCTTCAGTTGCATCCAGCCGAGCACACAAGCACCCCCCCTCTCTGTTTGTTTCTGATAGTCAATCTCATGCCAAAGCACTCTCTCTCACACACACACACACACACACACACACACACACACACACACACACACACACACACACACACACACACACACACACACACGCACACACACACGCACACACACACTGAGTCACCATTTGCAGCTCCTCATGCTGCCTTTTCCTTCACTCTCACTTCACACTTCTCAGTGCTGTGCTCCAAGACTTCCCTTTGAATGTTTTTAGATCAAATAGAGTCTTAGTAACATCTGTCCATCTGTCCATCTCTTCATCTATCTGTTTTTGGCTGCCTTCATACCAGGGGCTAAGTCAGGGCCTTGGGGTGTGTAATAGAGATTTTCGAGGAGCGATGAAAGAGTCTGGCAGAAATCTAATGATTACAGAAACTCTGAGTCTTTGCTCTTGTGACTGTTCTGGTGAGGGAAGAGAGGCACGTATGAAAACTGCAAACAATATCGACCACAACTATCATGTTAAAATGGTTGTAGAAGGTGGAAGGAATTGGTTCACAACAAAACATATCTATAACACAAAAATTGCATATATCATGAGCCCTAAAGAAGCCGAACAGGTGCAAATATTACCTAACAGGCATATTATCAGGTCCATTTAAGTCAGAGTCTGCATGTTCTTCGGACATCACTTCCCAGCTGAGAGCTGAGAAAAGATTGAGAATCACTGCTAAATACACTCAGTCTGCCCTTCCCTCCCTCCACTCCAGCTTCCGATTTCAATTCCACGGAGTATGAAGAACCTGCTATTTATTACCCCTCTCCAGTGTGAAAAAGGAGAGAATTTTCTGTCCTCCTGCCGACATGGCCTTCTTTCATTCTGTGATTGTCTCTGCAAGCTTTGAACACTGCAACTGCAGGTCAGGGGAGTTTTAATACAAAGCTCCAGAATAATGTCTGTAAAATAAGTATTTTTGGGCTATATCAGTTGCTTCTGGGAAAGTGAGAACTGGGAGCTAGTCAGGTATTGCAGTGTAATTGAAGGATCCCTTTGTGGACTTCCGTAATAAACCAGTTTTTGTGTGTTCTCTTGAAGTATGTCCTTCAGAAAGAAGGCGTGAAATTGCGGGTTTGTGCTATAAGCCCAGGTATTTTATGGTGGCAGATTCTGAACATCTCTGCACCCGTTTGCTGGAAGTTTTTCACGATAAAAGTGATGATTCTCAGATTCTCATTTTTCTTTTTTTTTCTCATTTCCAATGCCTAAAATGTCTGAAATATGTGGTTTCATGTCTACATACAGAGCCAAAGACCAAATGAAGCAGACATTGCTTTTTATACTTGTTCTAGTAGTATATTAACATGTTGATTTGAAATTTACACCCTATGCATGTAGTTTGGCCTTTGACATTAGGCTCAGAGGAAGTTGGAAAGTTATATTTTCACCATTTTTACCATTGTCTGCTGCTCAGCAAGCTATCTATAATTCACGAATCACAAATTTGCCTCAAGGGACTGTATTATCTCTACAGCATGTGGCACCATCTATCCTTAGACCCTTATATTTTAGATGAACACTGCTCATGTCACCCTCTCATTTTCTTTTCTTAGCGTCCTCCATTCCTACCATTATGTCCATAGATGTTGCTGAGCCGTTACGTTGCTCACTTGCCCAGCTCCAGTTCTGGCACGACACCCGCTCTGCTCCATGTCAGCATTCCCGCGCACTCTGGGTCTTAAAACTTTCCCAGAGGTCCAACAAGTCTGTAGTACAAACACTATTTACTCCCACAGTGTTCTGAGCTCACAGTCCGGGCAGCCTGGCTAACTAACTGAGCTAACATTACTTACAGCAGCTACCGTTCGCAGCAGTTTACTTTACTATCCTTCAGGAAACTCTTTGAAACACAGATAGTCGATGCAGTGCAGTCAGAGAACATCACAAATAGACACACATGGATGTTGTGTTTTCAGAATAGACCCAATATGGACATATTTTTTTGAGTTGATCCAAATCTGCTAGTATTTATTGTTTTGTTATGTTTGTTTGTTTTGTTTTGTTACTGCATGCACAAGTAGTTTTTCAGCACTGACAGATGTTTGTTCTGTACAAATATCCAGTCCAAAAAACTCATACAATAAATAAAAGATGGCATACAGACACTGAAAAAGAAAAAATCAAAATCAATAAGAGTTTACTGATGCTGACAATGATGCAACATCAGAGAAACATGCCTTAGATAAAATTAAACCTGGAAAGCAAGTGGCGACACAGATTCAGTAGAAGGCTCTCCATCAGACGATAAGCTCACACCTTAGGCTATGTAATAATGACATGTTGACTTGGACTGCTGTTGACAAGAGCTTTCTGCCTTTCATGAGCATTGATGGTGTGCTCTATCAGCACATGTGCGTACCAGTGATAATTATTTTGATCACTGCTCAGAGGTCAGAGAGAGTTGGTCAAGGGTGTCATCAGCGATCATGGTGTGATGATGATTACTTAGATAGAAAATTGGACGCAGGGTTGTATGAAGTACAATAGACGGGTGTTATACCCCAGTCTAGGGGTGCCTAGGATATAACATGAGAAGGCCCCATCTTCCCCAAATCCCAAGTAGCCACAAACAAAGATTTGTTTGAATATAAGGAAAATTATTCATTTACAAAAATATATCGATGATATCTAGATATATATAAAGTATATAAGTCTGAGTTGTTAGGCTTCAGGGTGGACTAAGGCCAAAATAACAAACAAAATGATCCTGTCTTGGAAGTAAGAAACTGACCTAAGAAAACGAATGACAAAAGACTTACCTTCCTAACTAGTTAAACAGGAGAAAACAAGATTAACAAAACTGGCAGTCCACCCTTACTACTCAAAAGAAACTATATCTAATCTCAAATAAGGTTGGACAAAGCAGAAGTGTGGCCGGTTGGGAGAGGAGGAGGATGAGGAATGCCTGTTACCCACGGACGGCCGCCATCTTGGCTCCTTATGTACCAGGTGGTTTCCTGGCTGCAGCCAATCACGGGCCAGGGCATGGAACCTTTCCACCAATCGTCTCATGGCTATGGCACACTCCTATTTGCATGTGAAAGTGAAAACAAAAAGACACTGGGCACACAGGCACACACACAGCAGACTGAGAAATTACTGCAGTCATAACATGGGAAACTGGTAAGGTGGTGAAAATCTTATAAATATAGCTTAACTTTCTTTTCTTTGTGGCTACAAGTGGCGAAATAACTTTCCTCCGTAGGGTGAGCGCAGTCTTAGAGATGGGGTGAGGATATCCGGAGGGAGCTTGCAGTATACCTGCTTCTCCTTCGTATCGAAAGGAGCCAGCAGCTAGGTCGGTTCGGGCCATCTGATAAGGATGCCTCCCGGTGGCTTTCCTTTGGCGGTGTTCTGGGCACATTTAACTGGCAGGAGACCCAGAACTCGCTCGGGGGACTTCATAGCCCATCTGGCCTGGCAACCCCTCAGGATCCCCAGGAGGAGCTGGAATGTGTTGCTCAGGAGAGGGACATCTGGAACACCTTGCTAAACCTGCTGCCACCCCGACCTGACCCCGAATAAGCCAAAGGGAATGGATTGATGGAAGAAGAATAGCTTCACTTAGACAATGCTGTTCCCATCCACAGCAGTACACTGTTCACCCTTCATGTCCATGCTTACTTAATGAGAACAACCATTATCTGCTGTAGAAACACATTTGTTGTTATTATAAATCAAGATATAAATTATAAGGCATTGGACTTAGACCTTACCCTCACACTTTTTCATAATTCAATCATACCAAAGAAAAGGAGGCTAAGAAAATGTTTGTATAACTGTTCATGTGCACATTTCTAATGTGGTGCATATGTCTTATTTGTATAGTGTGTGTGTGTGTGTTTGAATGCGTGCATATGTGTGCTGTAACTCACGGTTTGTGTTTTCTGTTTTGCATACTTCCATGTTCACAACAGGCTACAAACAATGATGCACTTAGCAATAAGCACATAATGTTCTCCCATTTGTCACCATTGTGTGTATGTTCCATGTGTATTTGTGTGCCTTTGTTTGGATGTCTGTTACTGCTACTGTGCGTGTGTAGGCAGAACTGTTTGTGTGCACAGTTGAAGTAAGGAGCAGATGTTTATATACCTGAAGCAAAGTGCTGAATGTGTTTTAGCTGTGATTTTGAATGGAAATTAGGGTTTATGGTTTATGCACCCACATTAACCTTTTATCAGCTCTTAGCACAGCTGCAGTTCCAAAAAAAGCGCCTTGTAATTTTTATTTTTTAAGACCAGACATGATGATTTCCAAAAACAATTTGAAATGTGGACTCATCAGATCACAGCAACCTTTTCCACTTTCCATCAGTCCATTTCAGACGCAGAAGTCGGCAGCGTTTCTGATAGAGTCCTAAGTTTAACCTGAAGATGCAGCAATAATCAGTCAGTTTTAAGGCAGCACCGCCAGACCGGTTCGAAGGTCACTGGCCCTTATGTGCACACAATTCTTTGCATTCTCTGACTCTTTTTAATGATCATACGGATATCAGATGGTGAAATCCCTATATTTCTTGCAATTGTGCATAGAGACACATTGCTTGTAATCTGTTGGACTAGTTGCCCACACAGTTTTTCACTTGCTTTTCAACAACTGAGCCTTACGAGGATGCAACTTTCACACCCAATCACGATACTAGGACATGTTACCAATGAACCCGTGAACACTGCAGTGCAACATTCTGTCAAATTTTGCATAAACTTGCATGAATAATAACATCAGTAGTGTGTTTCATTTTTTCGGTCTTAATACTGTTTTAAAATTTTCACCAGTAGACCATAATGGAAGAATTAAAACTGCAGTCTTTGCTCTTGATTCCTTGTTTCCTCTCCGAAACAGCATTAGACCAACCACGCGTCCCCTCCCTCCCCTTCTTCCTCCTCCTCTCTGACTGTGTGTTCACCCTCCCTCCCCTTCTACCCCCTCTGGCTGATTGCTGGGCATTAACAATTTAAATTGTTTGCCTTTTTAGTCACGCCAATTGTAATATCGCTCTCGGAGAGGCAGTAGTTAATGAGTTTCTACTTTGGGGTGCTCCCGCCGAGACGACACAGGAATAGATCTCTCTCTTTTTCCTCTTCTTTCCATCTCAGTCTTTTTTTTGTTCTCCTTCACTGGCTGTCTGACTATTGGCCTCTCATTCTTTTATTAATAGAGAATATACAAAATGACAAAAGATCCGAGGGAGTTATTGTCTGTGTGTCTGGGTCATTAGAGTGTTTGTGCTCACGCATCTGGCTGAATCTCAATGTGCATCAATATGTGTGTTTGTGTATGTGTGTGCATGGGTGTGTGTATTTACCCCGAGGGCTTATTGCAAGTGTAAAATGTGTTCTTAATGAGAAAGCAGTGAGGTAGAAAACTATACATGCTTACTAATCTCCCCCTGTCCTCACTCTCTCTTGTGTGTCTTATTCTTTTTAAAACGCCGCAAAGCAGCAGGAAATGAATCTGTGAAAGAAAGAGTCAAACATAATTTACTGAGGCACACAAGGCTGTCAGGCATCAAAGTTTTACTTATTGTGGCAGAATGTAATTCACACACACCGTCGATAAACACATGTAGACCACCTTAGTAGATCCTCATGTCCAGTTGGTGGAGAATGTGCATATCAATCACATTATCCAGTGGTCTTGTTTTTGATTAGCTCGTCTAGCTGGCCTTAGCCTTTGCATTGAAAGGCTATATCGCCACATAGCCTAGCTATGACACGATGTCACGGCCGCTGAGAGTAAATGATATTGTGATCAAGCAAATTGTTGCTATTAAAAAGGGTTTACGTCTCATTATCAATCAATAAATGAAATTAAAGTGACCAGTAATAAAAGATTATGATTGAATCTTTACAATCCTGTCTGTCAAAATGATGGACTCAACATCTACATCATTATTGCCAATGATCGCCTGGTTTTACGCCAAAACACATCAAAATGTACAGATAAAATTCATGCCTGCACGCATATTCTACTTATAATGTCTGTAGTAAGTTCAGTATGTTAGGTATTTTTTGTGATGTTTGTGATTCTCATGTTATTGCACACAATAACACGAACACTTTTGCTATAGTTTACTTACTGTCTTCTGAACACTAAGGATGCTCAAATAATTACTTCACCTATTAAAATTCTATAATATAGCATTTATTTTGAAGATGATTTTGTCCAAGTGATTTGCAATAAGTGAAAAACACCATGGAACCCTCATCTTAGCTTATCTTAAGCTTATATGACAGAAACAAGCAGCAGCCTCAGTGGCTGTGAAGTGAATCCAGTGTAGCTCCAAAATAAGTCAAACTCCATCAGCCTCCATATTAAAATTCACAGCAGAAATTAACTTTTATTAAATTAATGTTTACAGCATGATTCCGTATTGTACAAAAAACTTCTGGTTTTGTTGATAGGGTTGATTCTTTATATAACTCACCTGCATATTAAGGCTTAAACTTTTGCATAATTAAAAGCGTGGTGCTTTGATTGACAGGTGGGTGCCCTTGTTTGAGCAACCAGACCTCATTCAGCCCGGCTCAGCTCCACCCACGCTTGTCTTCCAAGATGGCAGCAGCCAGAGCCACATATCACAACGGCTCTTCAGAAACATATGGCTGATGTCACGGGTACTATGTCCAGGTTTTATACAGTCTAGGGGTAATAAATAAAAGTCCATTTACAATGACCATCCTGAGGCTCATTTGAGAGGAGTGAAACTAATATATTTTAGTCACATTTAAATCTGAATAAAAAACTTACAAGCATACGTCAAAGGCTAAATTGTCACTGTTGTTTTCGTGCACTTTACAGTATTCTTTCTGATTATTCACAGGAAACGAACGAGTTGTAGAGTCTGTGTGAATGATGCAACATGTTGCTGCTCATTTGGAGGAACTATTTTCATTATTGAGAATGAAATTGCATACTGTGCATTTGCAAAAAGGTACAAAAATCTATGCTCAGCTTTTGAAGCAAGATGAAGTATCAATTAAAGGGGAGGCAAAAATAACAGAGCGAAGAGGATGATGGTACAAAAAGACTGGAGTGGTGTAATGGGTTTGATAAAGGTGAGAAAGCAGCGAGGAAAAAGAAAGAGATTAAAAGAGACAGAGATAACACAGAGAATAAATCAGTCATAAAAGAAGAGAGGGGGATAAAAGACAAGACGAACTCGGCTCCGTCGTCCTGTCAGTGATTTTTTTTTTTCTCCTTGTCAGTCAAACTCGTCTCACACCCAGGCCTTTGAAATGTTACGAACAGATCAAGGTCCCTAACTAGCTAACACCCTCCACTTTTATGCAGGATGAAATAAAACGCCCTTTTCAATTCAACTCTCTGCCTCTCTGTCTCTTTAAACCTTATCTCCACCAAAGAGGTTATGTTTTCAGTTTGTTTGTTTGTTTGTCGGTCAGAAGGATTACAGAAAAACTGCTTTCCCGATTTTCATTAAACTTGGTGGTGGGGTGTAGCATGAGCTATCCAAATAATGGAGCAGATACACGTATTATTTTCCACTTTCATTAACATTGTAAGATAGATCTGTTGTACTGCAGACGCACACATAGTGGTTGCATTTGCAGAGTTGCATATCATAGAGGACTGGACTGTTGGCCTCGAGAGCCCTTATAGTATTTTATGCATGGTGACTGCACAGTGAACTATACAATATGCTGTAATATCCACGGAACCAAGATTACAAATTAGTAGCAATAACAAGGTCAGATGTTTGGCTGCCCTATTTAATTAAAATCTGATAATTTGTTGACTTTTTGTCAGGAATATCATCAAAATGAACAAAAAAAGATGAAACAATAAAATTAAAAATGTTTTTTACATATCATCAAGCTGTGTATGATTGTGTATGCGAAAATGAATAGATACAGATAGAATGAATAGAATTAATAAACAGGAATTGTATAACAAATGTGATACAAGATATGGATAAATATACATGAAAAGATTTGCATTGAACACAAACTACAAACAAACAATCATCAATATTCATAAGTCTTTTCTTTCTTGCGTGTTTTAGCATCTTTCAATTTCACTCAAACTGCGATCAATACCTGTCATGTAATCTCCATCATTTATGAGCCTGGAGGACGAAGAGATGGCTGATGAGAAACCCTAGATCTCTCCTTCAGCTTCTTTATCTGTGTCTCACTCTACCTTCCCTCTCTGGTATCTATGTCTTTCTCACTTTCTTAACCTGTCCATTCCCATCAGTTTCTTTTTTTTTCCCTAAATGTTTTTTTTTTCTCACCCCATCCTTCGTTTTGAGTCTCCCTCTCTGCATTTCATCCCCTTCATTTGTTCCCTGACTGAGGCTTTTGATTCCCTCTGATTTCAAGTCAAAGACACAGAGAAACCCACTAATTGAGATTTAAATCATGCACGGCATTGGGGCTCCAAAAAAGAAGAAAAAAAAAAAAGAAGAAGGAATAAAAAGGCAAATCACTGACCTCTCAGTTGCAATTCTTTTTAGTCTCTATTCCACCCTCTCTACTTTCCCATTCAAGGCCTATCTTTGGCTGCCATGTTAATAATTGCACCCATACTCTCTTTCATTCAGAATAAAGCAATTTTTGAATTTAGTTACTAAATTAGTAAAAAAAAAAAAAAAAAAAAAACAATTAAACCACATTTTCACCACAGATGGCTGAGTGACAGCTCTAGATGTATGACTCTCTGTCACAATGTTGCAGAGGTTATTCAAACCTGGAGTTTCGTAGTGGTAAAGGGCTAAACACAGGTTTTTTCATTCAGTGACCTGCAGTCGGAGGTTAAGCCAGATTCAACTTTTGGACATACACCCGCCATCACGCTGTGGCGACCAGTCATTCCGTCAGCCGGAAATGTCCCTGAAACTAGAACACGATCCAGGTGGAGTTCATGGACTAAACTCTGATACTCTACCTGTTGTGTTCTGGTCTGGTTTATTTCATGCACCCAGCTTCTCTCTCTCCATCTGGCTCGCAGTCTATGCTGCAAAATAGTGACATGAAGAAGTTTCCTCTGGTTCATGTTTTGAGAGAGACAGAGCTAGCAGTGGTCGAGTAACATAGACAGCGAATGAGAGTGAGGGAGTGCCGGTATCGGAAAAAAACAGTTAAATTTACTCATTTAGTGTTACTTTATTCCGTCTACATGAATGAATGAGTTTGATGCATGTACGAGATGCTCCGTAATGGATGGTGGATGCTTTAAATGTGGTGTGGTGAGAACAATGGGAAAATCTGTCTTCAAAACTTACAAATTTACAAAGACAAAAAAACTAAGCGATGATAATTGGTTGCTTTTACCTTTGTGTGACTGCACCCATGCTTTTTTTTATTTCTCTCCTCCTTTCCCTGCATGTATTTCAGAGAAAGATCCTCACGCTATCTTTTTAGCCGTTTCACACAAAATAACTGGAATTTATAATTTGGTGTTTTGTCTGACTGCCAAAAGTAAGAGCTTCTGTCTTTGAAGTGCGAGCGAGTATTTGCATTCCATTCAACTCCTTTTTTTTTTTTTGTGAAGTGGAGCAAAACTAGGAGGTTGATTGGGAAGACGCAGAACATATGGGCATGTTCAATTTGCTTTCTCATTTGTCTTTTTTGTGTACGTTTATCCGGGAAACAGATGAGGATGGAATGGTGAAAACAATGTGTTCAGGCTAATGATTTGCAGTTTGTTGAAAGATAAATCAAACGTCTCTTTGTTGTGTTATTTTAGGAATGGTTTTATTATGTACTGCATCTAGTTAACTTTGTCTAAATTCAAGCTTTCAGACATCATGTCCGCCGGCAGCCTGATTTGTATGACATGCTAAACCTGCTCTGAGTTCCTCAGTGTACTCCTGTGGATGAAAACAGCAGCTAATCGTCCAAATTGAGTCAAATGAAATTGAAAAGATAGTGTGTGTGAAAGAATAAGAGGGCCAAGTGAGAGAAGATTAGGTTTGTGTGTGTTCCACAGTGTGTCCACTTCTGTGTGGGAATTAGATAACAAGTGAGAGAGATAAAATATATGTGTGTGTGTGTGTGTGTGTGTGTGTGTGTGTGTGTGTGTGTGTGTGTGGTAAGAGAAAGATAGCTCTCAGGGCAAATTTTCCCAGATTCGTCTCACTGATTGTTCAAATCTGTCTGCGTCTAATCGGTGGAACATACATTTTCATCCCGACAAGAAAAGTGCCTCGTTTTCTCTTTTCTTTCCCTCCATCCCTCCCTTCAGCTTTAGTCACACAGTGTTGAGCAGCTTTGTTTGCCCTGTATGAAGGGAAAAAGACATTTTCTGACAGACACACAGAGATATATAGGCGTGTGTTAGCAGGTGTGTCTGAGCCCGTACACACTTCATATGGAGACGTGCATGCGTGTGTTTTCTCCGAGTGCTCCGCCTTCCTTCCACAGTTCAAAGACATGCAGGTTAGATTAACTGGTGTTTGACTGGCGACCTGCCAAATTCACCCCGCCTCCCGCCCAATGTCAGCTGGGATTGGCTTCCCATGACCTTCTGAGACTAAGCGGTTATGGATGGATGGATGGATGGATGGAAACACACGTACACAAGATACATTTCATATTATAGTTCTGAACATTGTGTGTATGTCCTATCAAGAAGAAGCCAAACTATTTTTTCTCTATTCAGTCTCCCTCCGTATCTCACTAGGATTGTATTAAATAATATTTTACCTGTCCTTATTGGAAACAGCTGTAAAACCTGATATATATTTAGACTGTTTCTCTCCCATCGACCTTCATCAAATTACTTCAGTAATTTCTTCATCTAAGCCGTCAACCTGTCTCTTAGACCCCATCCCAACCAGGCTGCTCAATGACTTTTTACCTCTAGTTAGCCCTTCTTTATTGGATATGATTAATCTGTCTCTATTATCAGGATATGTACCACAGTCTTTTAAAGTAGCTGTAATTAAACCTCTTCTTAAAAAGCCCACTCTAGATCCAGAGGTTTTAGCCAATTACAGACCGATATCAAACCTTCCCTTTCTCTCTAAGATACTTGAGAAAGCCGTAGCCAATCAGCTGTGTGACTTTCTCCACGAGAACAGTTTATTTGAGGATTTTCAGTCAGGATTTAGAGTGCATCATAGCACAGAGACCGCACTAGTCAAAGTTACAAATGACCTCCTAATGGCATCAGACAAAGGACTCATCTCTGAAACCAATCAGTTAACTCTGAAACCAATCAGTTAACTAAACTCCAAGCATGCCTTAAGGATATTAAAAAGTTGGATGACCTACAATTTTCTGATGTTAAATTCAGACAAAACTGGAGTTCTTGTAATTTGACCCAAGAACCTCAGAAATTCTCTTTCTAGAGACTTAGTTACTTTAGATAGGATCACCCTGGCCTCCAGCTCCACTGTAAAGAATCTTGGAGTTGTTTTTGATCAGGATTTGTCCTTTAATGTCCACATAAAACAAATTTCGAGGACTGCTTTCTTCCACTTACGTAACATCGCCAAAATCAGACGCATCGTATCTCAAGCGGATGCAGAAAAACTAGTCCATGCATTTGTTACTTCTAGGCTGGACTATTGTAACTCTTTGTTATCAGGCTGCTCCAGTAAGTCTCTGAGGACTTTGCAGCTAATTCAGAATGCTGCTGCACGTGTTCTGACAGGAACCAAGATCAGAGATCACATCTCTCCCATTTTGGCTTCTTTGCATTGGCTACCTGTTAAATCTAGAATAGAATTTAAAATTCTTCTCCTTACATACAAAGCTCTTCATGGTCAGGCACCATCATATGTAAAAGAGCTCATAGTAACTTACTACCCCTCCAGAACGCTGCGCTCTCAGAATGCTGGGTTCCTTGTGGTTCCTATAGTTTCCAAAAGTAGACTGGGAGCCAGAGCTTTCAGCTACCAAGCTCCTCTTCTGTGGAACAAACTACCATTTTGGGTTCTGGAGGCAGACACGGTCAACACTTTTAAGAGTAGACTTAAGACTTTCCTTTTTGATAGAGCTTATAGTTAGGGCTGGCTCAGGTCATTCCTTAGTTATGCTGCTATAGGACTAGACTGCCGGGGGACTCCCTCTCCCTGCTTTCTCTCTCTGTCTCTCTCTCTCAGGGTTATGCCTAGCAAGGCACGGTACTGGTTTAAGATGTAGTCACACCTCCCTTTACTGAAAACTCTACTCAAATCTCTCTCTCTCTCTCTCTCTCTCTCTCTCTCTGTCTCTCTCTCTTCCTCTCTCTCTTCCTCTCTCTCTCTCTCTCTCTCCCTCCATCACCATCATCATCTGTAAACATACATGTCTCATTAATGCATGTTACTAACTAAACTTCTTCCCCGGAGTTTCTGTGCTCTCTCGTCCAGCAGGTTCTCTGGATCGTGGCTGCTGCTGTGGTCCTGCACAACGTCCACTACTTATATTATTACTGTCATTATTGTTACCATATCTCTGTGTACTCTGTATACTGTAATCATTTTATCATTCATTGTAATTGTACAATATGTCTCTGTTGATTTGTTCTGTACATGTGACATCTATTGCACGTCTGTCCGTCCTGGGAGAGGGATCCCTCCTCTGTGGCTCTTCCTGAGGTTTCTTCCACCTTTTTTTCCGTTAAAAGGGTTTTTTTGTGAGGGTCTAAGGACAGAGGGTCTAAGGACAGAGGGTCTAAGGACAGAGGGTGTCACTCCCTGTACAGATTGTAAAGCCCTCTGAGGCAAAATGTGTTTTGTGAATTTGGGCTATACAAATAAAATTTGATTTGATTTGATTTGATTTATTGATGCCCCTTAATTAACTCATCGGTCTTATTTTTTCTTTATCACTTCTACTTTTTCCTAATTTAGTAATAGTCCCCAGTGGCAGCTTCTTATGGCAATCTGAAATGTCTGTCTTTTATTAATGCATTATCAATTTTCCATTAATGCAAACTAAAGGGATAATATGTTTTTTTTGATGGGATGATTAGCACTGTCGCCTCACAGCAAGAAGGTTCTTGGTTCGAACCTCAGCTGGGTTTTTCTGTGTGGAGTGTACCCCCGGCTTCACAGTCCAAAAACATGCACTTAACAGGTTAACTGGTGACTCTGCCCGTTGGTGTGAATGTGAGTGTGGATGCTTGTGTGTCAGCCCTGTGATGAACTGGCGACTTGTCCAACGTGTACCCCGCCTCTCATCCAATGTCAGCTGCTCCAACCCCCACCTCCCAATAAGGATAAGCGGTTACAGGAAATGGATGGATGAGCCAACCCCAGTTTGAAGAAGCAGAGCTGCTGTAGACAGGGTCAGCAGTCAACCCCACTTAAAAATGTCTCAACTATCACTCATCATCAGTGCTCACGTTCTCATATCCTGTCAGAGTCAATAGACTCAGGATCTGCTGACGTATGTGGTATGAAATAAGTCAATTTCTAATTCTTTACATTTGTTCTTCCCCAACATTCCTGATCTCTTCCTCCCTCCCTGCGCCTTTCCCTCCAAATAACCTCGTACTTTTCTCTCCATATCATCATCTTTCACTCTGTCTAATGAGCCTTGATCTGCCCTCCTCTTCCTTGCCCTCTTTTCCCTCTTTGTTTTCCTTCCTTGGTTTTTATTCCCCTGTTTTGATTATCACTCCTTTTCATCTCAACACCTTTCTCCTCTTTTTGTCCTCTCTTTGTTTACGTCCTCTGTGGTTTGGCTCTGTCTTTACCTAATGATCCTTGTCCCATCCGCTTCCCAAAGTCTTCCTCCTTATTTTGTCTCTCTGATACCCGTGGTTCCTTTTCTCAATATGTCGTTTTTTTCGTCTCTCTTTATCCTCTCATCTCCCCATGTTCATTTTTCTTTCTTTTCTCATCACCTCCTTTGTCCTTCCATTTTCCCTCTAGCTTGCTTTCTGCCATTATTCACATTTCTTTCTATTCAATCCAGTCCCTTGTTTTCCTTCATTTCCACTTCTCTTATAACTAGTCTTTAGAATCTTTCTTAACTTTTCTCTGTTTGCAGCTCTCTCTCTCTCTCTCTTTCTCTCTCTCTCTCTAATGGCCTGCCTTTTGCTGTTCTGACCACAACATTGTCAGCATCTGGATTACTGTAATGGGGCTTGCATTGCCCTCATATGATCAGCCATCTGGGGCTAGCTGCCTTTTTAGCATCCAGTTAGTATCTCCCCAACAGGATCGACTGGGAAAGCTAAGCCAGAGAAGCACTAATCTCTCAGCACTGGCCATTGTTAAGCATCCCAGACGGTCTCTGTGCTAAAAGGAGGCTAATTGATGTTGCCGCCTTTTTTATTGTAGGCCTTGGGAGGAAGCGGATGATTGTTGGCCGTGCATAGAGGGGAAGTGATGTGAAGCAGAGGAAGTCTTAGCTAGAGGCTGCTATTTCAGGCCTCAAAATTACCGACCTCTGGAAGCAAATCTAGGTGGGAACTGAAATGACTTTGCTCTAAAATCTCTGCAACATCGGCTTAAAATATTTGACACATTGTTTGCAGCCTTTACTGCAGTTTTACAAATTATAGTCCTGTTTATGGTACTCACAAAAACATAAATGATACAAGGAAATCAGTGGATAAGTAATAAGTCATAAAACTGAAACTACCACTTTATATATTTTTTGTTGCTAAACCTCACCATCACCGCTTAAACTGTGGAAAATATTTACAGCCAGTTGAAGGGAATACTGTTGTAATAAAAGTAAAAGTAAATAATATGGGGACTATTTTCATTGGCAAATTATATTATAAGTCTATTCACAGCACAGTTCTGTATACATAAGCTACAGAGCCCATGTTCATGATAATAAAGGAACATATTACAGAATACTAGAGGTGGCTGTGGTGGTAGAATGGGTCGTCCACTAATCAGATGATCAGCGCTTTGATCCCCGACTGTACTTGCACTTGTATGAAGGTGTGGTGAATGAGATATGCAGTGGAAAACTGGTTTGAGTGGTCGAAAAACTAGAAAAAAAAGCTATATAAGTACAGTCTGTTTACATGTTTTTAATAGGTTTTGGACATTGAACATTTGTACACCACGTACTGCTTTTTAATGTATCCACAGTTGGGTTGGGTTGCCATAGCACATGATTGACATCATGATCAAACATTCAATGGCCCCTCAGGCCCTATGGATATGGGGGATTATCATCATAGAAGATACCACTCCCATCAGGATAAACATGTTTCATCACAGGATAAAGGTGATCTCTCAGCACAACTTTGTATTGATTTGTAGTGATCCAAGTGGACCCAAGCCATGCCAGTAAAATCCCCCCCAACAGCATAACAGAGCTACTTAATCTCATCAATGTAGAGGTCCAACATCCAGGCCTGTACCTGTATCTCTTGGTATATTAGGGTGACCAAACGTCCTCTTTTGCCCGGACATGTCCACTTTTTACGTCCTGTCCGGGGCGTTCATTTTTTTTAATATATAAATTCATAAAACTTTCCTGTTGTCACTGTTCTTCATGAGACCATTAAGCATGTACTTAAATTGACTGGCGCTTTGCACAGAATACTATGGTACTTTGTTCATTAACCTCTGAGATGCCTGTCTGAATTTGTGTCTCGGAGCCGGGCCAAGTGTCCTCTTTTTTAGAACTCAAAATATGGTCACCCTATAGTATATGCCACACATGTGCTTGCCCACTTGTGGAGAATATGGTGAAGGGTGACTCGTCTGATCAGATCACTTTGTTCCAGCGCAGATGGCTTTTGCACCTCTAAACTCTCAAATGTAGGTTCATCTTTGTAATCAGAGGTTCATACACTGCAGCCCTCCAATAGTATCATCTCTATGTAACTGTTGACAGACTGTTCTTGTCCTTCTCCAGAGGAAGAGTTGCTCTTCTGTTTTTCCATACATATCACACTAATGCATGAGCATCACAGTCATCAAATCTGCGCTGTGGACCGCAGTTTCCAACCTTATTCACTGACATCTTTTCCATAGATCTAATCTAATCTAGTCACGGTTAGCCAATTGAGCACTCTTTGTGAGTGAAGCTCCTACCATCCACACCCAAACAATGAAACCTTCAAAACTCATTCATAACTTTTCTTGACATCTTGATTCAAAATCAGAATCAACCGGGCCTGCTGAGCATTTTCATAAATGTCACAGAGCATAATAGGATGTTAATTGCTGAATTGTTCTATGCAGTGCACCTGTGTGGAAGCATCTGCATTTGTTATGTTTCTCCACTCATTTATTAAGATTTTTCCTTTCATTTGTCACCTGTCTGTATATCAATCATTGGCTACCAGTAACATGGCCAATTCACTGATGTTTTTTGGTGTTTTCGTGGCATTTGCTCATGTTGTCCATGTTTGTTTGTCCCTGTCAACTTAACCCAGGTCTGTGACGACAACCTCTGTTATATTTAACATATTTGATTCAACGCGTCTTCCGATTTCTGATGTCAGACAGCTGGATGAGTTGATTTGATTGTGGAAGTGGCTCATCAAGGCTAACGAGAGATCGTGTTGATCTCTGAGAGCCCATAGTCCTGCTTTCATCACAGAACAGAACCACAGAGATAAGTCGTACCTGCACTGTACGCTAAGTCACACTGAAGCGAAGAATCAATCGTTGCTTGCAATGACAAGAACTACCCCATACATCTGACACGTTTTGTAAGAAGAGTCTCTTGTTACTATGTTAGCAAACACATTCACCACTGGTAACCGGGTTATCACCCATATGATTATTTTTTACACACCTATGCCGCAGTAATACCATGTGGGAGCGACGGATTTGAAAGCAAAGAGAATGGAGGAATGCTTTCTTATCTGTCAGCCTGCAGCGCTGCCAGGCCAAATGATAACTCGGTACACACACATACACATTCTTTCGTGAAAACATCCACCCATAATTTAAAGCCAGTGACAGATGATAGGTCCCCATAGTGGTAATTTGATGGTGTGATAATTAAACAAACAAAAGAATTATGCACATGTTTGTGTTGTGTGCATCTGTTTGATTATTTTTGTGTGTGTGTCGGCTGTATGGCCCATTAATGGGGTCATAACTCAGTTTTTTTTTGCTGTTTTCTACAGATGTCTCTATGTGTGTGTTTGCGTGAGAGAGAGAGAGAGACGGGTTATAGCCTGAGGTGATCTTTAGATCATTTGGTCTTTCACAGCAGTGAAAATCATTTGGTCTTTCACAGCAGTGAAAAACAACTTACCTATTAATTTTAACAATGTTTGTTTTCTTTTTGTTTTTGGATGGTAGGGAAAAAAAGTTGCACATAAATCTGACACAAGTTTAACCTAAGAAAACATATCCATATCAATGTTTTGCATGTTTTAGCCCATTAAATGCACATGTATATATTCTACATTATTGCTGCTGTGATGTGAAGCATATCACAAATTGTCAAATTTAGAAATGTGTTTTCGCGCCTTTCATTTTCTGTGTGTTTCCATTGAATTCAGTATGAAAATAAATCTGCAGGCGATTGAAACTTGCTTGGAAGTTACTATCCTCGCTTGATAATACAGTTTAAAGCCACATGAGTCGAAGTAATGTTGGACAATTCCACAGCAAACTTTGTTTCACCTCTTAAATCAATAGTCAAGTTTGGGGATGTCACAACATTTCATTTCTACATTGTGTATGTGACGTGAAATATACATTGTTGTTCTTCTGCTCTAAAAGCACAGCATGCTCAAGAACTGTTTCCCTTGTCTCAGAGATAGTAGAGGTACTGATTAATACAAATGCCAATGGATCAAGACAAGCAGAGATTGTTTTTGGAGTAGATAAGAGCAGATATGATGATGTCCAAGGTCTGGTGGAGCATGAGGGTATTTATAATAAGGTTTGCACTTGAATATGACACAATAGTAGATTTTATCTTTCAAAGTCTCCTGAGGAAGCAGTTTCAGTAGTTACTTGTTCATGTATAGTTACAACGCAGCCTGATTAATGTATTTTCAACATCCCCATTGATTATCTCTGTTACCAATGGAAGACTAAGCCCTCCTGTGTGGCCTACACATTATATCAATAATATAAACAACGGTTTTGTTGTAGGTTTTATGTTCAGCAGTGCCAGTTTTGCTGCAATTATTCTTACTAAAAGGGTGAAATCTGATTGGCCGTGCCATGCTCACTGTCCCTGCACTTGGGATGTTTCCATCGATCAACGAGCACCATTGTACTCACAGGATAAACATGGACTTTTAACAAATATATCTCAGTCTCCTATTAATTCATAACGACGATGTGAAAGGATAAAAGGGTTGATGGCACTATCCTGTCCTCTGTAAGGGACAATGACACCAACATCGCAGGGTTTCCATCTTTCTAGATACCTTCCAATTCAAAAGGAAATAAAGTACTTTATCTCTACCATTAACATTTCATCACTGATCGAGTCCCAACAGTTCTGCAGCAGCAGGGGAATCTCTTGGCCTCAAACACATGATCACATAGGATCTATCTTCCCAAGGACCTCCCATGTGTCCCAAAGCAGAGGCTGACGTGCAGCTCCATCTATCACTCTGAACAGTCCACAGCTGGAAGGAGGAGATGTGTCAGGTACAAGGCCAAAACAGCAATCACTTACAGGAAGTACATTGTGTCTGTACATCTTGCAGTGTCAAGCACATGTTTCATTATTGCCAGAAGCCCCCTCACCCAATGTGACAACCAAGGTCTCAGTTGTTGAGTTCATTTGTTTAGTTTTGTAAGAAAATAAAATTTCTAGTTGCTTGTCATATTTTGTAAGTACCTGTTTTTTGTTTTTTTAATATTCTGACTTTTTTTGCAACATGTTTTGTCCTTCATGTTGCTTCAACCAGAAATATTAAGCAATATGCTGTTTTGCAACCAGAGAATATTTAAAGAAAGAAAGCATTAATGTGTGTTCTGGACAACGAGAGGATATGACAGCAATCTTACTCATAAATGACCAACATTCAGTGCCTCGTGTTCAGTCTGGATGACAATTTTGGGGCCTCTTTTTTTTGTTTTTTTTTGCTTTTTATGCATAATGAAGATGTCTTTACACTGAGAAAGACAGAAGTGGGTAAGCCCTCCAGTTGGAGCAGCTTGTTCCTGACAGACTACAACAGTGACACTGCCACGGAGCTGATCAGGAGGGGGCAACCAAGAGTCACCTGTGCTGTGCACTGTGTGTGTGTTTGCGCATGTGTCTGTGGATAAAAAGCAAGGAGTGTGACTAATACAGTTGAGGTTGGGATTAACTTCTTCCACCCTGAATATCATTCTCTTTAAACCTCCTGACACAATATGCTCGCTCTCTCTCTCTAACACACACACACGCATGCATGCATGCTTACACACACACTATGCAAGACTTCTAAAATAGCAAATGTTTACTGAGATGAAAGGTTTGGCTTATTTTCTCCCCTCTGAGAGGATCCAAGCCAAAATGAGTGACTGCCAACAATTTCTGTGTGAGTGCGCGCATATGTATGTGTGTGAATAAAAATCTGGCTTCTTTGTACCTTCGTACTTCCTTGGCATGTCTTCAAACGCTAGTGTGTAATCTAGGTCTGTGTCATTGGCATAACAAAGAAAAAATGTGAACTGGTAACATGTATTATTCTTTAAATCTGCTGCTTTTTTTTCTCTCGTTAATGAACTCCACTTTTAATATCATAATATTCACGGATGTTTTCCAGCCCTTCCCCACCTCTCTCTTTTCTTATATCCTCACCTCAAAACCCAGTTTCTGTCCTTTCCTTATTTTTATTTTAAAGAATCGAGGACATCTTTTAATTAAAATTTGTCTATTTATCTCATTATTTCCTGCAGATGTCCATCAAGTATGCTGAACACCTACAGCGTTAGTATTAACTTCCAAAACCTAATTTTTACAAATACATCACATCCCTTTTATGTGACATTTTATTCTCTTTGAACTTTACGTGTGTGAAATCCCGCGAGCTGCAGTGGTCATCAGGTATGTGGTCATCAGTCATTAAAAGGGGAATACTACCAAAATCAATGACGGCTCCTCCTTCGCTGCATTACATGCGCATTGCATCATATTTGATTGAAGCATTACAATAAAAAGGAAATCCTCAATGGCTGCCGCATGGATCTACCCTCAGATTGTGCAAACGGTGAGAAACAGTCTCTTTGTGCTGCATTCATATACGCATATAAAAGGAAATGTGTAATATGAGACCCCTTTACTGTTCATATTTTTCACAAAAGACAAGACTCTACAAGTTCTACCAGTTTCTTGTATTCCTGTTCAGCCTATAATTTTTGTTCCCTGCCTCTACTGTATACATTACCTCTGAATACTGATGAATGACAGACTCCTCCTTGTGGTTCTTTCTAAACATCTTACATATTTATTTGCTCTTTTTTTTGTCTCTCTTCCTATTGCATCCCTCTTTCTTTTAGTTTTTGCCCTATTTGCAGCTAATTTGAACTGGATGTCTTATAAAAGGAAGAAAAAACTGAGCAAAACAGGTGGTAAATGAGCCCTTCCTTCCACTAATGAAAAATAAGTAGAACCCATGCAGCATCATCTGTTCCCTTCCCTGGTAATGACTGTGTTTTTAGACACATGAACCAGCTCTGCATCTTAGCATTTGCATATTGAGTTTCAGGCACAGGCTGAATAGAGATAAGGGGGTATCAATACCGGGTAGAGAGTAAATGCAAAGAGTTGTGATCAGATGCTGATAATGTATCCAAACTGGTGTAAATGTGGTATGTTCAATGTCCTTTAAGTGCATTAGCATGGCTGTTTTGCTCCACCAGCTGAGATACACCTTCACTGTTTCCTAATCCTTCCCCTCTGCCCACCAGTCTCCTTTCTTATCTCCTCTCGCTCCCCCTCCTTCGCTCGTTTCCTCCCCCCCCGCCTTCCCTGATGTCCCCTCTGTCTCAGACGGATAAAATGTGCGGGACAGAGGTGAAGAGACAGAGCATTGGTATAATAAAATCAAAGCAGACTCATTACTGCAGGTCTCCTGTAGAGGTGAGATAGGTGTGTTTTCCTCAACAACCCATCCATTCCACTCCAAGTGTGATGTATTACGCTCAATTACGACAAACCGGTAGCGTCTGCTAATGTCCCACTTTGCTCAATAGATTAGGCCTATTTGTTTTGGTGCATTTTAAAAGACAGTTTGGGACCTGTCACAGGTAAAAGGGTTTGTTTCTAAAGACTAACAATATCCAGAACAGTATCACAAAGTACAGTACAGTATCTCTTTCAGCTCAGTTTATTAAAAACATACAACTCATTCCATAAAGGGTTATGTTCCATAATTAATAACTTCCATTTAAAATTATTAAATTATGAAACCTTGACCTTCCACAATAAATGTTCAATAGTTTTCCTGAATTAAATAAAAATATGATGGTGACTGTGCTCTTCTTTAAAAAAAAAAAAAAAGAACACTATTCAAGAATATTTTAAGGATCCCCATGAGAAACATCACTAAAGAAATAAAGTCAGAGCAAATGCAGGTACAGAATGCAAAAACTAGTGTCACTGTGTTATGGGCTGCAACCAGTGTGTACAGGAAAGTCAGAATTACAAACTGTTAATCTGCAGGTTAATTAAATGAAACACCACAAATAAATAAAACAGACAACACAAAAAAGTGTAAAAGAAAAACAAGATGTTAAAGAACTTTTTGGCTCCTCTGTGTAAAGAACTTTATGTTCCAATTATCAAATTATAACAGAGTCAGTTATACTGCTAACTGTGTGAACTCAAATTCACGGACTACAGGTTTATGGTAACAACATATATTATGATATGCTGGGAAATCTGAAAATAAATAAAGTGCATTAAACGTCTTCATGGCCCATCGAACCAGGTCTTTTATTTTATTTTATTTTATTTTATTTTTATCGAATATGGGATCATGTAGGATCTTATTTTACTGCAACAGGTCTCTGGTCTGTGTGTCAATATGTCTAATATCAGTAGTAGTAGGTTTTCTGCGTGGTTTTAAATCCAACATTTTGGATCCTGAGATGCCAGTGTTGCATGCATCTTATGCCACTCTGTGCAACGTCTGACTACGTCCAGCTCTTGTTCCTTATAGATCTGCTTTGGTCTAAAGTAATGTATTGTAAAATGTATTACTCTCTTAAAGTCTATTTTAGCCTGGCAGGTTGACATCTGTTGTACACTTCTGATCTTAAAGTGTCCTGCTTTTGACCACAACAAGCATCTATTTTTAGTGAAAAAGTTAGTAAAGCTCACAGTTAGCTTCTAGCTGGTGAGTATAGTGGAGCATTCAGCAACAAAAGAGAACAGCCGTTTTCATTCAGGAGTTGGTAGAGACCAAAAACAGCTGAAAGAGTGTAAATACTGGACTAACCTTCATCCGGTGGCCAGAAACATAACTCAAGATTATGCTTATATGGAAGTATTGGATGTGTAAATAAGCAACTGTTTGCTAAAAGATCTATTAGTTTAAGAGGTGACGATATGTTATTGTCGTGTTCACAACTCGTTTCCACTGCCCCCAGGTGGCCAAAAATAAATCCAAAAGTTATTACAGGTTTAAAGCTCCTTCATATTCACAGTTTGTCACATCTGTGCTGACGCTACATACAACCTGCTAAATCCACAGCAGTGCCCTAGACAGAGTTATCTGCCAGACATGGAGGTGTTTTTCAGTGCCAATCTGCTCCTAACATACTTGGCGAAGTGACAAATGGGCCACTCTCAACTCCTAAGAAGCAGTCTTACAGTGAGGAAAAAGGCTTATATGCGCACACAAACACAACTGCAGCTGTAACAGGGCTGAAGCAGTGAATAAATATTGCAAGCACACAAATACTTGAAATAGAGCCAGCCACAAAAAAAACAAAACATTAACTCACAGCAGTTGCATGCAAATTTAAGCATGGATGTGCAAGCTGGTATGCACTATAGCATGTACACACATTAACATGTAAAGACCCCAACACAAAACAAAAACCTACAAGCCAAAGGGGGTTTAAGGGGCTTGAACACATTCACACACAAACTCTAAGCTCTTAAGAATAGCTTAAAGACAACAGCAGACCTCTACACACACAGCAAACTTTAATATGTACACACAGACACACACACACACACAGACACACACACACAATCACTCGGGCCCCAGCAGATGAGGTTAAACACAGCTTAGCACAATGGAAGTGTTTTTGGGTCAGCTGTCCCTTAGCATGGCGGAGGGAGACGCTTCACTGACACAATATCCCTTTAACGACAACATATAATGGGGGCTGCGGGCACACTTTACAGCTTAGAGCGGCCTTTTTAAATGCTTAGATTAAGCTCCTTTGTGGCGCTGAGAAAGAGCCGTATATGGTTAAAAGGGGGGGGGAAATTACGCCATCCTCTTTAGATGATAGCCAGACAATAGCCACGCGCTTAACAGATTAAACGGTCATAAGGTTTTTGACGCACTGTAAACAAAGCTAAGTGGAGGATTTTCACTTTCTCCCTCTGTGCCCCCTCCCCCCCGTCTTCCTTCTCTCTCTCTGTACAATTATCCACTTTGCGTTACTTTGTCTTCCTCCAAATGCTCCGATCTGTTTTAAAGGATCAGCCTGTGCTGCTCGGGTTTTAAAGTGAGGCATCGGAACAACGAGCTAAGCTAAAATCATGGAGGGGATTGCGGTTGTAAATGTCACTGCATCCCTTGTGGGGATTCTCTGCTTTTTTTTGTTTTTCTTTCAAATGATACACACAACAGACAACTGCCGCTATTGTTTTACCTCCCAGTGTGCTGACAAGGCTCGAATACAAACTATGCAGGAAAGTCAAGACAGAAGTGATGAGTCATCATGTTTCTAAGATGCTTATTGTTTTGGTGAAAGAGACAAAGCCTGCATTTTTTTTCTTTCTTTCTGCACTTCTCGTTAGAGTACAGATTAATTTAAGTCCACGAGAGTGAACCAATGCAATCCAACCTTCTTTGCTCTCCTGTGTCTCCTGCGTCTATCCCTCATCTGTGTCTGCTATGCTGGATTATTCAAACAAAATCTTTGTTTCCACAGTATCTAAACAGAAGGCTAAGAGTTCTGTGGAATTATGTAAACCCAAGATACCGAGGTTATAGCCTTAGGTGTGACACATCTGTATTACTGCAGTTTTAAAACACTGATGACGCGGTGTTAGCTTTCAAGCAGGTCATGAGAATTAGTGCAAATTACAAGAATTGTCACACAGGTAGAGGAACATCAAGCCAAAATGAATTCAGCGACTGTTACAGCTGATTTGGAAGTCCAATCCAGCAGCCTACATGAGCACATTGTATGTTAAACAACAAAAACTAAAAAAGGACGTGTGATTACATCATGATGCCAGTGTTTCAATGCTCTGCTTGCTGCCAGACTTTGATACCAGTTCTTATAAAGCCTATGGGAGATGCACGGAGAAACACACCAAAATTCAATGTTGAATAAACTTTGATGGAAAAAACATGCCTCTACCAAATGAAAGATAGCACTTCAGAGAATACATTTTTCAAAATGTGCGCTGTTTTTTATTTGCTGTTGGCCTCCAAGCTCATGGCAAAGCTCACCATGGGAAATAAAAAGTTAAACCGATGTGTGCTTCACAAATCTTGAGTTTAGGTTGAATAAAATCAGTATTATCCAGCTCTATCTTCCTTTGAATTCAATCCAGAGGATGATGTAACAAGTTTGACACAGCTAACGATAGCTAAAGTATAATCATGTTTAAATCAAATATTTACAATCCTTCTCTGATTATTAATTGTGCATTTATTTTATGGCTATCAGAAATTGATGTTTAACCAAACTGATGTTTAACCATGAACTTCATTATGAGAAAATAATGCATCATAACTGAATGAAGCAATCTCTAAAAATCGATTTGTCTGGGAAACTTAAAATTAATTAACTATCGCAGTTTAATGTTGGCTAAGTTACTAACATTACAAACCTCTATCACATAGCCTATCCTAGGAGCTCTAGTCTGTTATAAATGTAGTATAACATTAATGCAACTTGCATGCAAATAAATGATTGAATTAACATATAAATCAAATAAAATGTACCTTTACAACACAAGAAACATTACCTAACAACACACCAAAATACCTCCATTACACAGTGTAATAATCTGTGATGTGATGACCCTTCCTTCCTTTTAGTTTCCCTATAAATTAAAATAAAACTGTACACTCTAAACTCTCAACTTTTGTACTTTTCTAAATAACTCGCCATCCATCTTGACTTTCACGATATTCTCTCTGGTATTAAAGAAGTCACTTTCTGTTTTAGGATTAGACACACATAAAGGACCTTATCTATCTCTCTCACTTATCGTAATGACAATCCAATAGCAGAGCAAACGGTCAATTGGTATGTGATGGTTTAGAAGTAGATGCAATTGGTCACAATCTCCCTGTATTGGAGTCCATGCCGTTGCTCGTGTATTAGTTAGACAGTCGGTCAATATGTGCTTCACAATCCGAAACAAATATATAATTTGGTCTTTTTAGTGAAATTTGCACAGTGTATGTGAATGATTTGTCTCAATGCCACTGAACAGAACTGACAAAGTTCGTAGAGGTTAGTGATTAGCTATGATACCTGGTTGGTCAGATGGAGATGAGCAACGCGAACCCCTGCATGAGTTTAACACTCTGATGTGAAGTTGTCAGGTGAAATATTTATGTATATATTTTGGTTACACTGTTTCAGTCCTACTTGCTTCACACTGAAATATAAGACTTGAATGCTGCTGAAACAATTGTTCTGGCTGACCTAGACAGTTAAAAGACTTCCACCACTGAATTAAATGTCAAAAGTCAAACATGTTGACCTACAGTAGATGACTAGACAGCTTCTGACCTGCAAATCAATAAAGCAGCGCTTACTGGGAAGCTGCTGGTGATAAACAGTATACAACATGGACGCCAAATCAGTGATGTGATACACAGGTTTGTGAAGAGCTGTTGTGAGTCTCTTTTGCCGCCGCCATGTTGGCAGTCCTGCCTCCGATGCCTTTCGGCTATGGGTGGAGCTGAGGTGGGCTGAATGAAGCCTAGGTATACTCAGACAATCCACCTGTAACGGCACCCACCTGTCAGTCAAAGCGGCCATGCTGTTAATTATGCATAACTCTTTGAATGGATATGTTGTATTAAAATTCAGCCTCAGTACAGTTGTCATGAACGGGGAAATTAGCTACAGAGACCAAAACTGTTTTTGTACCAGGCTGTAAACATGTTTATTTCTGCTGTGAAGTTGGACATTTTAACATGGGGACTTATGGAGACTGACTCACTTCTGGAGCCAGCCTCAAGTGGACGTTTGAGGAACTGCAGTTTTTGATACTTACACGTTGGCTTCTGGCACTTTGTGCCATTCTGAAGGTGTTCCCCTCAAATTCAGTAGCATTGAATGAAGTTTAAAGTTTAAAATACTTTTTAATTCCATGTTTGCTCTAAATGAACACAGTTTCGATAGAAAAGACCATGAATAATCCAGAAATTAACACAAACTCGCACCGCTCCATTCGCTCAAACTCAGGATCATTGACTCTCCGTCTGTCATGAGTACTGCTCAGCTGTGTAGGCTGCTTTGTGTGTCTGTGAGCCTGGACTATGTGTGTCCCTGTTCGGCTTGTAGCACTTCAGTGCTCTTTTGGGAAATGCTGATTGTCGTTTCTGTTGTTACTGAGCGAGCGAGCGCCGTGCTGCACTGCAAGGGAGAAAAAAAAATGGACATATTTTTCACTTAAACTTTGCCAGGCTGTTGAGAAGGCACAGCAGAATATCATTTTCACTGAAAATAAGAAAATGAGGCCAGTGTTGTGAAGATTCTGTTTGTAGACCCAGTGGACCTGTACCCGTAAGCATCACACTTAGGATGACTGTCATGTTTAATTATCGTCTGAGAAGAGAAGTTTTATCTCAGTTGTCTTTATCGCTGTATTAAACATGCAGAGCTAGGGCAAAAATGCAGAGCAAAGTCTGCCCTCTAAACATTAGCACTGAGGGAAAGCAGTGTGATGCGACTATCTGTTACAAACATTATGTATAAAAGATGCACGCATAAAAAAAAAAAAAGCTGACGTATTTTAACACCCAGAGCTAAAATGTTACATTGAATCTTCAGCGGTGGCTGTGAGTTCTTCTCATCTTGATGAAAACACTGCGTTTTTGCAGCTGACACGAAATTGAACTTCTCAATGATCCGGTTCATCATCATAGCAACCAAATTGGATTTAAGAGAAATCGGCTATAGTTATACAATAGCACAGATGCTTTCAAACGGTAGTCATCAAAGACACACGCACAGCATCAGGACAGGAGCTTATATGAATTCATTTAAGCACAGGAAGGAATTATTGTATTAAAGAGAGAAAGGAATTATGCCATTAGTGGCCTGACCTTTCCAAGGCTTTAATGTAAGATGGTGACATGATTCTGGATGTCCAGAAAGGGTGGGGGCTGACTGCTTGCTCATAAAACCATGAATGTTAGTGACACCTGATGTGTCAACCACTGTGTGTCACTAGTAGTCCAGGATGGAGCTCTGTCCTGGTTGGACGCTAACCTTCGGTGTTTCATCTTTCAGATTTCGTTGTCATGTTGATTTTTGGTGATCAGGTTCAATCAATTATTCATTCATTCTTTAGACTAGTGTGGTGGGACATATTATGTGAAAATGATGAGATATTCTATGGCCTTCAAAGTCGCCACAACTCAACCCATTTGGACATTTTGGAGTGACGTGTTTGACAGCGCCCTCCACCACCATCATCTTATCAAAAGATCTACAAACTCAAACTCTCAGAGACTCGTGTAGTATCTATTGACGTTATACTGACAGTCGTGGTGGGAGGGCAAAGTGAGAGAGAAGGTAATATGAACGTGTGAGCGAGCACAGGTCAGGGGAAAGAAATCTAAAAAAAGAGAGAAGAGGTTGATTAGAAGAAAGATGGGGACACAGCATAGGAAAGGTTAAAAGAGAAGTAAATGTAACAAGATGAAAGATGAAGCGGGTGTTAATCCAAAGAATGTCTGCTGATTTATACAGCAAAACTGATATAAACACTTAACCCACTACAGAAAATCAAGGACAGAGCGTGAGGAACGCTTTCAATTGAACAACAGAAAATTGACTGAAAAGTTTAATAATAATTGGCACAAAGGGTTGCAAATATTCTGAAGGTGAAGGAAAACTCGAGTCTCAATTCTACCTCTGCAGAATCTTCAGAATCTTCAGAATCATCAGTGCCTAAAGTCTCAAACAGCTGTCACAGCACTAAGCCATTGTTGGTTTTGGTCAAGTAGTATTGTATACAGTAAAATCCCCTTGACCAATCAGGACATAATTGGTCCAAGAGTATCAGCACTTGACCTATTTAAGACCTACATAAGTTGGTTAATACATTTCTTTACATAATTTTACATAATTCCAGGAATCCAAAGATTCCTCTTAAAATTTGCAGTCAAGATGACGTATCTACGAAACACTGACATATGGTCAAATAGAGAAAGCATACATCTGTAGCCCTGTAATGAACTGGCAACTTGTCCAGGGTGTATCCCACCTCACGTCCAATGTCAGCTTGGATTAGCTCTAGCCCTGTGTGACCCTTATAAAGACCAGGTGGCTATAGAAAATGGATGGATGCATACATCTGTGCAATCTAAAGTGGAAATAGACAATGTTTTTGCTTAAAGGTCCAGTGTGTAAGATTTGGGGCCTATATTTTCAGAATAAGGCAAACATGGAATATAATATTCATAACTATGTTTTCATGCATGCATAATCACCTGAAAATAAGAATCTTTTTATGTTTGTTACTTAAAAAATATCCTTTTATATCTACAGTGGGAGAGGGTCCCCTTTCATGGAGGCCGCCATCTTGAAACACCTTATTTATACAGTAGTCCAGAACAGACAAACTACTGACTCTAAACAGGGTCCTTAAAGTGTTGTTTCTCCTTTACATTAGGACAGTGAGGGTGATGTGAGGAGATTACAATGCAGTGATTGGACCACTAAATGCAACTAAATTCTACACACTGGACCTTTAAAACCTATCATCATGAAGTCGGTGTTGATTTATATTACACCAGATCATCATTCTTTCTAGTATTATTTCCAGAGATTCAACAGTTCCCACCATGAGTAAGCACTTGATGATGGTGCCAAGGAAAAATATTGCAATTGCCATATAATAGCGACACCTTCCATGTTTAAATTGGTTTACTATGAGCCTTACACAATATTTTCTGGGAAAATCTGATCGTTGTGACAGTGGCAAAACAATAATACTTGGAAATGTTGAGGTGCTACTACTGCTTTAGAACAGCTATCCACAATGTGTTCACTTTTTTCTTGTCATCCATTCACTTCCATTCAGCATTAAAAATCCTCCTTACGCTTATACTTCACCTGTGTAATCCATCAGCGTAGTTTGGTTTGAAAAAATCTGCACTGCATTACCTCACATCAATAATGTAATACTGATATAATGCACACTTGATGTTCCCTGTGATGGATTACATAACTCAAGTTTCAGGAGTCTCCTAATTGATTTTCAAGCCATTCTGAATGAAGTGGAAACAAATGGATGCCAGGAATGGCTTGAAAAGATATTCAAATATCTATCTACCTGTGTGACCTGCAGTTGAAAATTCTCAGCATAAAGTTTCAAAGTTAAGTTCAAGTTAAGTTAAGTTAAGTAGTTAAAACTTGCAAACTACTGGAATAGCACTACGTCCATCGATAGGACAATTCTGTCTCAGGTTTCACATATGAAGGCTCGAATGCTGGAGCCGTGCAGATGTGGATAGATGGTGGAGTGAAGGGCAGCCACATAGCGGTACCCAGGGAGCAGTTAGGGTTTCAGTACCTTGTTCAAGGGCACCTCAGGCGATCGCCAAGGAGGTCAACTGGCACATCTCCCAGTCCATGCTCAGTCCATGTAGTAGGCGTCCATGTTATTCAATGAGTTGATGTGCCTATGCAGTTGTTATGCCCATCTCGTCTATTACGTGTCATATGTCAGGACACGTTGTTTATTGATTCTTCATATTCTCATAGGCCAAGTACAGAACAATGGCTGCTATCTGAATGAAAAAAAAAAAAAAAGTAAAAGCTTAAAAACTCCACTCCATGTTTTTTTCCTCAGCTCTGCCACACACTTGTTGTGTATCACATTTAGTAACTGATAATAAAAAAAACACCACATGTAGCATTTCAATTTATTGTGACTCTTTCTGTGTGCACGAACCTTCACCTGTCTATATTTTTAGTTATTTCTTTTATATGGTGAGTGACAGGAGGAGCGACATGTTAATGAAGACTGTTTGTGCCATTCTTCGAGGAGTTATGGCGCGTACCTGGTGTTTACCTCAGCCAAGCGAACCTGCGGGATGCCGAGCGTTTAGTATGGTTGATATTTCTGTCACTGCTGCTGTGCCGTTAGTTCTCTCATTGCAGCGATGATTGGTTTTTGATAGCGGATACATGCATAACAAGCAACCTCACTTGTTTACCTGCTCAGCGTGATGTAGCCTCACATATACACACGCACACACACACAGAGGTACCTGCTGGTATTGTCAGACTTTTAAGACACAGCTGTTGGCTCAGATAATTTCTCCGTACAGCTGTGATGAAGAAAGAATTAAGATGAGTGTTGGGAGGGAGGGAGGGTCGCGGTACTACGATAGAAGGAAGTAAGGAGAAATGGAAGGAAGAGTGAGAGGGATGAGTGAAGTAGAAGGACAGAAAAACAATGAAAGAAGAAAGTTGAAGAGTCATAAATCAAAATATATTCTTAAACTGTTATTTTATCCCCAGTAAGCAGCAGTGAACTTGATATAATGAACATGATATAGCAGTTCTGTTCAAATATTTTTGGTGTAAACTGTCATCGTAAAAACAACAACAAAAAAAGTCAGTTCTCATTTTAATGTGCTTCCAGTGGTGACAAACGTGAACAAGTGCTACAGGGCTTTTATTTTGACATGCCTGTGCGCCTGCTCTAACAGCTCAGGGAGGCAGCGTGTAAAATAATTCACCAGGCGATCTGATTTAGTAGCTGGGAGGTCAATTCTGGTTTATTTTTTTGAGCAGGCTAATTTAATGTGTTCATTCCGGGACAGATAGGAAAATGATGAAAGAGAAGGGTGAGTGAGAAAGGGGGACGGGGTGTTGTTCACGTCTCAGTTTTAAATCTTAAAATGTCATTATCTTCCACTGGCTCACACACCCTAACATCTAAAATTGGAAAGTAACTTGTCATTTATTAACCATTACTTTTTTCTCAAATGCCAATTTTCACTGTTAATTGAATCTGTTTTTTTTTCTCCACAATTTTAAGCCATTTGTACTTTCCATGACTAATTCTGTTTAATGCTACATCATATTTCTGCTCCACTATATTGTTTGATGACTGCAGTTACATGTTAATGCAACACCAACAGTAATCTTACAATAATTACTACATGGGCCGTTGGCAGGAGGTACTTGCAGTACCCTAAACATTGCTGATGTTTAGTTAAACTGAGTCTCTTATCTAGTTTAATTTAGTCTTTTCTTTTCTCAGTGTATTTATTTATGTATTTGCACACAGTATGAAGTATCAGTGTCTCTTGGTTATACATTCTTGCTGTATAATTTTCAAACTGCACGCACACACACAGTATGCAGAGACACAGTGGACCCAATAGAATCTAAAGACATGCACACAGAATATGTTTTTGTGATTGGCCAGAGTCAGAGTGAGCTCATCGGGCGCCAAGACGGCCTGACGTGAAAAACCCGACCCAGCTGGTACAACATTTCTCATCATTTACACACAGTTTTTTTTTCTCCTCTCTTAATTAAATCCTCTCATCAGATCTCTTTCTAAACCTTTTGCTCTAATTTTGTCTCGTCTTTTTCTTGTTTGCTTATTTCCCGTCAACATTTTCCCCTCTCTCTTTTTCTCCCTTCCACCTGTTATCGCTCTGTCTCTGTCTTTCTCTCCATTCTTCTGTCCTTCCGCATATGTCGGCGAGCAGACGGCGACTCCGACAAGGAGACAGCCAGACAATTACCTTTTTCCACTAGAGTACATTTGATTATCTCACAGACTTGGAGTGTACAGCAGGTGAGCTTTGTTTCGTCTCACAAATCCAATTGATGTCGCTCACACACGGAGACGCACGCAAGTCTTCAAATTCATCTGAGCTAATGTGAAATTTATTTTTTTTTCCCCTCCTCAAACCCTGTTATGATGATCGCAGCAGGTCTATTTCTTGATTAGCTCCGGCTCCGATCGATGTCATTCATGCAGACAAACAGAGACAAAGAGATAGCAAGTTTGGGTTTGATAATCTAGGCTAAACGGCTCCATGGAAGAAGTGTGTTCTGGTAGGCGATGAAGGCAGGTGAGTAAGGAAAGAGGAGAGCAAGAAATTAAGAAAAAAAAGAATAAGAAGAAAGAGAAAAACAAATCAGTGATTTCAAACAGCTGCTCGGTTTAACAGCAGGAACAAACAGGCGTGCACTGTGCACTTGGCACACACACACACACACACAGTAATTGTAAGAGTGCACATATACAGAAAAAACACAGAACACATGCCTATATGCAGAAACACATTCCCACACGAACAAACCCACACACACACACACCCATGGCAGTGCATCCCTGCAGACTTCTCCTCCTCTTCAGTCGGGTTGACAGCCTTTAGATAAATCACTCGTCAGAGCAGCTAGCGAGTGAGTTGGCTGTTCTACCAATTATTTTAATGAGAACATAAGCTCGCCCAATTCATCTGAGCTCCGTTCAAAGTACCCCCCTCAGGGAAGACTAAATTCATGCTGCTTAAAGAGTTTTGTTGGCTCTTTTGTTTTGCCTCAGAAAATCCGTTATGAAACAAAAAAACTGTTTTGTTTACATGTCGGATTTACTGGGACGAGAATCTCTGGTGCTGCTGCATAAAAAAAAAAAAAACATCCCGATGCATACTGAGTCTGCAACTGCTGCTAAGGAGTTTGCTGGGTATGTCAAGATGCTATAGAGAGAGGGTTAGAGATTTAACTCCTTAAAGGCTTGAGGAAGCATAGGAAACACAAAGCACTGACACAGTTATGTTCAGTTATGCTGTAATATGTGTATGCCAGCCTGGCCAAAGCGTTCACCTGCTTGGTCAGTGGCTCTACACCTTGGAGGTGTCCTGTAGTGTCACTTTTCAGTTAGACTTTCAAAATAAAGCATACTGAGTCTTTTTATGAGTTTAAACAGTCACTGTTTGTTTCAGTTTATGAACAAAATGAACTCAGTTTGTGTTAAAATAAGTACATAATGTACCATAATGCACATAATAATAACATATTGTACATACCTTAGATAACAGGTAAAAAGAAGTCGGTGTTTTGAGGAGTACCTACAGGGTCACTGTTTGAAGTGTAGGACAGCTGACCAAGCTGCCGTATTTGACAACTTGAGAGATAGTCGTGAACAAGGTTGGCTTGATGTGCACTGAGATGCAGCGGTTTAAGAGATTGTGTCAACAATGAGATGCTGCAGGTTCAGTCAGTGGCTTTTAAAATATATCATGATACTTACAAATACAAAAAACAATCAATGGGAACTTTTTCTGGTGTTTTTCTGTCTGTTTAAGTTACTAAAATTGTAGTCATTGCAAGTCAATGTTGAACCTTTGGTCTAGGGTAAGGACAAAGAGCCCCACCGGCCTAAAAAAATATTTTCCCGATCATAAAAGGAAGTATTTAAGCATTACCTCACCTGTTGAGCTATGTGCTTGTTTGATGTTTTGTGGATTTGCTCATGTACAGTATATCATGTTTATTTTCATTTAATAACATATGCTTCTTGTGGTTTAGTCATGAATAAATACACGGGTTGCAAAGAGTTCATTTAATTAGTTAATTTATTAGTCTCTCCGATGGCTCTCAGATGTTTTGTTATTGCTCTAGAAGAGGAGCAGCTAATGAAAGAATGTTTGAGAGTCTCTCATGCTTTAAAAAGAAATGCAGCAGATTTTCTTCCATATGCCGACTGCATCAGTCATGATCTTTGCTAAAAGTAACAGTCTGATCAGGATGGTTCATCAAATTCAAAGTTATATACTTTATGAATTAGGTCACGGGGAGTGATGTGTGTGATCTCATGGTGACGCAGATGATTTCATTTCAATTTTTGTCTATGTTGCGTTTACATATAAAGTTTTCCATATAGAACAGATCTAGACTGCAATTTTCATAATATTATTTACACAGACCGAACAGAGCAAACACTTGGCAACAGTTGCAAGCAAAAACTTCCTTTAGGAAGCAGAAACCTCGAGCAGAACACAGCCCACAGTGGGCCGGCCATCTGCCGTGACCTTTAGGTTTAGAGGGGAAAGAGGAGAGGAGAGGAGAGAGAGAGGGAGAAGGACAGAGATGTACAGTAGCAATAATAGTAATCACAATGAATGCGTACAGGTGGAGAGGGAGAGAAGAGCTCAGTACATCAGTGATGCTTTTAGGATCACGCTTACAGGGGCACACAACCCCCTGTCCAGATTAGCTCAGCCCAGCACAGAGGTCCACATTCAAACATCAAAAACAGGCAAACACGACTCAATCCAGCGCCTCTCGGAGTCTCTTTGAGAGAAACAAAGATCAAACGTGAGCAGAAGCAGGAGCTGACTGAAAGAGAAGCTGACTGCAAATCTTGAGAATAAAATAATCCTTGAATTACCTCCTTGCTCTGCGTCTCTCGCGGAAAACAGATGGATCGATATGAAAAAGAGACAAAGGAAAGCGATGACAGCGAAATGTTAAAGAGGTGCCCACGAAAGAAAGACGGCAAGCAGAACAACGGGAGAAAACTGCGAATTTAAAAGAAGAAAAGAACCCAGCTGTGAGGGTGAGGGAGACAAAGACGGAGAGAGGGAGGGGAACAAAGTTTTCTGTCCTGCTGCTCATGATGAGAGACGGCAAGATAATTAAGAACAGGGGATCTGCAAGGTTCATCATTAAATTGGAGATATTTTAAGGAGTATTAAGTAATCTCTGACCTTTACAGAGCCTTGAACAAAGAGAGGAGGGAAAGGAGTGGGAGAGCAAATTCCCTCATCATTCCTTCTCTCATTCTCGCATTTTCACTCTTCATTCCCCCCCGTGTCCCCTTTTTTTTCCTCCATCATTCCTCTGTGTTTTCATTTAACCTCTCCCTTCCTCTTTTCACCGCCTTTCATCCTCATCACAGTCCTCTCCTCATCTCTTTCACTCTGAACCTTTTCTCTCCCGCTCCCTCCCTCTTTACCTTCACCCTCTTACCCCCTCTCTCATCTTTTCTCATCACCCTCTTTACTCTGTCATTGACTTCCTTTACCCTCTTCCTTCTCCCCTCTCTCCTCCCAACAGTTGTTCTCGCATCCTCCTCTCCCTCTCCTCTCTCTCTTTACTATTTCTACTCCTGAAGGACTCTTGTAATGACAGTGTGCAGATTCCAAAGGCCTCGCAGGCGTCACGCTGAATTACCCAGTTAACCACACACACACACACACACACACGTGCACGCACGCATGTATGAATTGACGAACACACACACGTGTGCGGATGTGATGCCAGCTAACGAGGGAAATGCATCAGCCTTAACGAGGAGCAAAGCACTGACAACACCTTGTAGTTTAATGACGTCTGCTAATCAGAAACGAAAGCTGCAGACGTGCACACACACGAAGGAAACAACCTTTTTCTCACACACACACACACACACACACTCTCTGTTTTAGGTTTGGTTTTATTATGAATTCTTTTGATTTGTGATGAGGGTCGCGATGGGCATCGCTCAGGCAGATTGGGAGTGACGGAGCAGGGAGAGAAAGAGAGAGAGGGTGGAGAAAAAAGAGATGGAGGGCACAGATGGAGCTCAGCGAGTCAGAGTTTGGAGATACAAAGAGTGGAGGCAATTTCCGAAATAAAGGAACTCTTTATCATTTTTAAACTGGATCTTCTATATTTGTATCTTCGGTGCGACATTTCTGTCTTTGTATTGATGGTTTAGAAAACATTTTACTGAACGTCATTCCTGAGATGTTTGGACTGCAGCCAAGATTTTAGAAATGCCACGACTGAATTCTGCACACAACCTTTAGAAAGTTTGGACCAACCTAAATACTTTTAGCTATTCAGCTTTATTACAATGCACCTTTAGACATTTTTGAGGGTTTTAGAGGTTTGTTTTAGTTTGCAAAGTCTACGAAATATGAGAATCATCTGACACCACTTATATGAAACATGGAAATCCATGGTTTCCACTGGATAGCTATGATACTTTAGTGGCACACAGGTTGTTAATAAAGCCCTGTTAACATCGAGTGCAGTGTTCCCACAGATCTCAAAATGCATGGATGGTGTTTAGGAGAACTGGATGCCGAGTTCATTCTGCTCAGTGGAGCATGAAGCACAAAAAAAAAAAGTTTTTTTGGATTCCCAGGCATAAAATTACCCACATATGCTTCCACATTGTGGGACCTGCGGAGCAAGCACATGAGACACTTCCACCAGCTGAGCTGCTAACGTCCGCCAACTAGAATGGGGATAAAAAATATTTAATTTTGCAGCTTATACACTTTCCAATTGTATTTGGACCAAACGAACTAAATTCTGCTAATTAAATGAGAACTAAATGAAACTCAGTTGTTTTGAGCGGCAGCATTTATTCGGACCTTACAGGAACTGTACTGCGATGCAGTCATGTGTTCTCTGTGTTTCTGTTGTGAAATATATCGGTATAGGTGCTCTGTGTTGTGTTTGCAACTGCTATCTCCTCACTGCAGCTGGATAGAACACAGATTGGACCAGAGCTATAAATACTCTCTCTGAGACGCACACACACACACACACACACACACCATAAATACACCTCGACGCTGAGCTTGAGCTCAGTCCGCTCTGCCAAACCCGATTAAACAAGAAATAAATCACTGTAACACACACACACACACACATTTGAACACATACACATATACAGATCCATGTACCTGAACACATACTCACAAATACAAAGAGAACACAGGTGTTAGCTGTTGCTGTGGCTTTTTGATGCCTAGTGGTGGAAACAATTTGAATACTGCCAGCTGAACGTGACACTTACAGGAATAAAACTGATTTAAAGTTGAGTAAATCACTGCTGCTAAAGAAGAGAGCCCTTCGGGAAACCTGTAAACCCTGATATAAGCTTCACAGTGGAATATGTTGATTGTTATTTGTGAGTTACCTTTGACCACTTTAAACCACTTGCCCGCTCTGTTTTAACTCTTCATAAATCAAACATAAAGCAAAAATGATCACCAGGTGATGCATGACATCTTTTAACTTACCTCTTTTAAATAACTTCTGCACTTATTCTTGGAATTTATGATGTATAGATGAGCCAAAGCCAAGGGGGCTTTTAAGCTTTATGTATAGATAGAAAAATGGCAAAAAAGGATAAAATTATTGCTGAGTTGTTGTTTCTACGCACCTCCTCCTGCTTATTTTGACAGAAACAGTCATAAATCATAAAAAAAATATGCCTCGGTCACTTCATCCTGGTGAAGGGCCTGTGTATATATCATTTATGTAATATTTTGACTATATTTCAGACTAGATTTGGTGGCTGCCACATCTTTTACCATATCTGTTTCTGGTCTAAACCAAGCGGCTGCCTCCGTGGCTGTGAAATGAAGCCAAAGCAAAAACTGCAGTCCCTCAAATGACCACTTGAGGCTGGCTACAGAACTCCATAAGTCCCCATGTTAAAATGTCCAACTTCACAGCAGAAATAAACATGTTTACAGCCTGTTTACAGTTTTAGTCTCTATAACTAATTTCTCCGTTCATGACAACTGTACTGAGGGTGATTTTTTTATAGAGCTCACCTGTTTTAAATTATATTAAGGGTTGAAGTTAGGAATAATTAACCGCATGGCCACTTGGATTTCCAGGTGGGTTCCATTACAGTTGTTTCATTTAAGCACCCAGGGGTAATTCAGCCTGCCTCAGGTCCACCCGCGCTAAACGTCTTTGCCCATTTTTAGATTAGCCTGAAGGCCGCTGAGGCAGAACTGGCAAGATTGCGGCACTTTAGAAACCTGTGGGTGACGTCACGGATACGCTGTCCATGTTTTTATACTATATATAGTCAAAACTGACAATCAGCACAACTTCTAAATGAACCTATATCCCCAAAACATACAGTAAATTCTAAAAACTGTTGATGCTCAAATATTGCCATATAAAGCCTCTCTCACAGTCTACCTGTCATGCTTGCACTAAGTAAAACATGAGCAAGGCCTTGAGTAAACTGCAAGAAAATGTTTTTTCATCATTTTGTCTGGCACGTGTGGTTCCCTGTGGGGAAGGTGGGAACATGAGCACGAGAAAGAGAAATGTTCCCTGTAACTAACATTATATTGTGTTCTCTGGAAGGTGTGGTGGGTTGAGTCTGGGTCAGAATTCCAGCTGAAGCTTTGCAGGCGTGTTTGTGCACGAGAACAAAGGCCCCTCTTCCTCTTGTTGAGATACTCTTTTCACAATTTTCTCTGTGGGAAATCTCTGTATTAATAACTGTTCAAATGGATGCGGCAAGTTGAGGTTCAATAAAATACTTCAGAGCTTTGGAGGAAAAATAAGAATTTGTAAACATTACAGCCCGGTGCATTGGAATACCCAAAAAGAGGGTGTTCCCTGTGAGAGAAGGTAGATGTCAATGAGCAAGGGCATAGGAAGTCTTATTGAGTAAATGGGAAAGAATATGAGAGAAAGGTGTGTGTGTGTTTGGTATTGACAGGGTTTTGTGGGCAGGAATGAAGAGACAAACAATACGTTTGAAATAAATGTAATTACTCAAATGCCAATTTGTTTCCACGGGTGACCTTTTGAACTTTTCAACATGCAAAGAAATAAACATCGGTACTGAACTTGGATGACTGTTGTGGGCTCGGGGTGCATGTTCTCTTACGTCAACACATTGTTTACTGGTGGGACTGTCTTAACCTCATTAGCCTGTGTCTGGCTGATTAGCATTAGGCTCTGTGGTGCAGAAAACAACAATTACTGATCACTATCACCATTTATTTAAATAATGGAGCAGCCAGGGCTTTGTATTGGCAAACAAAAGGTCAGAAATTAGCAGAAAAGCTGTATCTCTCATGTGTATGTGCATGGTTTGTGTGCAAATGTTGCATTGATATATTCAATTTTAGTTTATCTGCTTCATTTAAAACTGTTATGATTCTAAAGTTATGAATTGAGATCATAAATGATGACATACTTAATTTACAGAAAATGTCCGTAAAAAGCATTGTAAACTATAAAAAAAAAACAACAACAAAAAAAAAAAAAAAAACAGAAACTACTGTAAAATTTTATAGCTATTTTCAATAGATTTACATTTCATTTATTTATTTTTTTTTTCACGATGGAGTTCAGGGCTGCTTGATGGTGGTGGGTGAGAGGAAACAGCAGGTGGATGATGGTCGACTGTCCTGGTGCAATGTGAAAACCAGATACAGCTCAAATCGGTTTACACGAAGCTCTAAGAGAGACAAATTGAGACATAAATAGAGCAAACAGAACGGGAACGATATTAAGAGCAATAACTGTCATTTAAAAAAAAAAAAAAAAAAAAAAGAAAGAAAGAAAACACAGCAGTTGTATATTTGTCAAAATTAGTCCTGCAAACTGGCGCCAAGTACTCAGTCTAACTAATTTAGAATGGAAACATGCCTCTAATGTGATGTTGTAGGATTTCAGTGATGGAGCTCCGTTTTTGTCGGTGCCACAGATTGGGCCTGCTGCCGTGCTGATGCCGCCGCTGCTGCTGCTGCTGCTGTTGTTGTCGTTGTGGTGAATCACAGTGTTTCAGTGCGATAAGGGAACGGCAGCAACTGAATGCTAATAGGCCGATTGAAGATGGTGGTAATTACTGTCTCGCCTTTGCTGTGGAAAGATATCTGTTAGCATGTCACGCACAATTGTCTTCAGCTCGTGTGTGTGTGTGTGTAGATTATGTGTGAGTGTATTTTAGTGTAATGCCTTAAGGTGCATTTTGCTCTCTGTGTGCGTTCATTTAGATGAGCTCGTCTGTCTATAAATGGATACTGCACTGTACACGTGTTAATGTGTGTGTCGGTTCATTTTTTTGCCTGTTATGTTGTGTGTGTGTGTGTGTGTGTGTGTGTGTGTGTGTGTGTGTGCAAGGCAGCATAATAACAGGTGTGGCACTACATGTGACACCTGTGTGAACTTTTCTACTTTTTGCTGTACTTATTTTGTCTTTCTCTCTCTCACACACACACTAATCTCTTTTTACATTTCAGACACACACTACGTTAAGGTGCACGGAGCAGCTCTGCTGTCGTGTGCCAAGATTTAAATTAAGTTCTGCATTTGGGTCTGTGCAGATATTCATCCAGTTGTCAACATTCAAATGTTCTCTCCTTGGAGAGACACAGGACATAAAGTTCCTCTTACTCCTAATGTACTCTGCAATTTGTAATACGTTTGTAACATGATTAATGAGTCAAATTAATTTATTTCAGGCGTCGTCCTTTAAAGATAAAAGAAATAATCGTAAGACAATGGCATGAATGAGAAACGTCACGATGAATCCTGCTCAGCATAAGAGTTCATCTGAGAAACTGTTTTTTATTCAACACTTTGTTGACTTTCAATTTGAAATATCAAGTTTTTTGTGTGACTGGAGGCGACATCACTCACTGCTCAGTTGTCTTTAGCACTGATGATTACACACAAGTTGAGAAAGTGCTACGTTCAGGGTTAATTGAGAGCTGCACGAATTACGACTCCAAAACCTGTCAAAAGACAGAAGTCAGGTAGTGTGACAAGTGAGAAAGTCCTTGTATTGAGGAAGTTGGGGTGGAAATATTGAATGATTCTCAGCAAGATTCATGTTGCATATTTCTTATTGCTAACTTGTAAAACTGATGCTCGAAGGGTGAGAAAGCGTAGACCAAGCTGCCCGTATACGTGAATGTGTGAACTGTTCGTGTCTATCAGTACGTTTACATTCGAATTTCTGATCGTATCAGATAATGACATGCATAGGACCGGATCACTTGTCTGAGTATACATGCCGTTCAGAGAATCGGATAAATGGCCGGAGCATGGCTGACTCCGTTACGCTATGTGGCGCTGTAGCCCTCTCAACAAAGAGCCACGTCCGGTTGACCTCTACTTATCAGCAACAACAAACTATCTGACGGCATTCAAACAAAGATGGCGTACGAGGAGATGGACGATGCTACAGTAGCGTACATTTCGTGCATTATTTTCCTCCTAATAATGCATATAAAAAGAACAGATCTTTTGGCTGCAGTTTCACTTCCGGGTGAAAGCCCCAGCGGAAATTCTCGAGCATGCGCAGAATGCAAAATCCAATTTAGATACGATTGCTGAGTATACATGGCGTTAAAATGCCGACTATGAACGAATTATCTAGATGTTCTTATCCGATTTTGAGATGTCCGTTATGGTCCAAAGTAGGTCGGACTAAGGTGTTTACAAGCATTTTATAAGTCCAAACTATGTCTGATACGAAATTTGAATTGTTTGCTGCATGTAAACGTACTGTATGTGTCAGCCCTGAGATGAACTGGCGACCTGTCCGGGGTGTACCCCGCCTCTCGACCAGTGCCAGCCGGAATCTGCTCCAGTCAGTGCAAACAGAAGCAAGTGTTTTGTATGAGAGGCCGTTTGAGAAATAATTCAGTCTTGCGCTCACATGTTACATCATACTCTCTCACAAACACTACTATAGTCACGTACACATACTACTATAGTCACGCACACTTACTATCATACTCTCTCACAAACACTACTATAGTCATTCACACATACTACTATAGTCACGCACAGTGATGTGCGGTGAGGCTGGTGAGGCATTGACTCCATCAGAATCAGATTTACAAATATATGAACCCAACAGAGATTATTCACCATTTGACAGAAAGGGCTGGCTCAATTAGTGGCACTTCCTGCCTTCCACTCCAGTTGCCAGTGTCTGAGGCAGTTACCACTGCCCTGCCACGGCAACTGCTGCTTTTACAGGCATTTGTTTTTATTTTTTATTTTATAAAACAATCGTCAGTGTTGCATTAGACTCGCTGGCAGTAGCATTTCCATTAGTTATTTCTGAATTAATTCGCAAGGTTTTCATAATTAATTTCTCAACATCTGTCTCAACCGCTGCCACTGTGTGGGGCAGCTGCCACTGGCCTGCCACGGCAGTTGCCGGTGTGTACCTCACGGACACACGTACACACACACACGCACAGCTCTAATACAACAATGACGACTGTTATATAAAATAAAAAATAAAAACAGATGATCAAAACAGCAGTAGTTGCAGCGGCAGACCAGAAGTGCCACTACTAGCTGCTGCCACGAATTGAGCCAGCCCTTTCTCCCATCTGATCGGCAGCAGTTAACGGGTTATGTTTCATATTTCATATCAGCATTGTTACGTCCCCCGAAAGGCTAGGGGTAGAGGGGAGTAACAAACAGCAAGACCAGCGGTTAAGAGGAGCGACACAACACAGGAGTGGGCAGGAAACAGGGGGTTATTTACTCGCTAATTGTAACCATGGACGCTATGATTGTTGCTAGCTCGCTGTCACTTACTCTGCAGCTGCGGAGTAGCATAAGAATTTCTGGACTCACGAGTGCCCCCTACCTTGAGGCAAGAGAACTGCCTGCCTCACCTAGTGCCTCTTCACTGCCGTAGTAAGATCGCTTAGCACACGAAACAGGTTACACACATATATTATATACATCAGCTAAGCTATGGAAAGTCAGGGGGGCATATATTAAAAGTGTTTGAAACATTTTATTGGCGACATACAGAGACAGTAACACGCTCTCATTGCATGGCAGAGCACAGTTTGTGAGGGATTGAACGGAAATGTGAAAATTCAGCGATTTTTAATAAAAAAACAATCCAAATTGCTTAAGTTAAATGGAAAATCAGTTTATAGTTCAAACCATTTGATAAATATAACCATTTAATTTATTTCTTTATTATATATTTTATTTTTTCCATGATGACAGGTGAGGCTCTGCCTCCCCTGCCTCTCCTGACCGCACGTCACTGGTCACACACACTTACTATCATACTCTCTCGCATACACTATTATATTCATTACTAAAACAGGAAGTTAGTTTGTTTAAACAGGACATCGAAAATCCGCTGCGTTTCCTCATCGACCGTGCTACGTGAGGGCTGTTGATTACGGTTTGAAATTTCCGACATTGTTGGTATCACATCGGAAGAGGTTAAAATGTTATTTAAAAGTCCAATTGCCTCATTGACACGGTCCCGGTTGACCATTTTCACAATAGTACATCCAGAGGAGGCGGGACACTGTCCTTGAGATCCCGCCGGAGAGACACATCCGGTACACCCGCGATAAGCCAATTAGAAATTAGAAAATTCAAGCTGACTTCCGTTTCAATCAAACTCTCTTACACATACTACTATACTCGCACACATTGCATATCATTCTCTCATACATTCACTATCATGTTGTTGCATCCATAATAGCGTGTAAGAGAGTATGATAGTAAGTGTGCGCGACTATAGTAGTGTTTGTGAGAGAGTATGATAGTAAGTGTGCTTGACTATAGTAGTGTTTGTGAGAGAGTATGATTGTAAGTGTGCATGTGTAACTATAGTAGTAAGTGTGTGTGACTATAGTAGTGTTTGTGAGAGAGTATGATAGTAAGTGTGCGTGACTATAGTAGTGTTTGTGAGAGAGTATGATAGTAAGTGTGCGTGACTATAGTAGTGTTTGTGAGAGAGTATGATGTAACATGTGAGAGAGTATGATGTAACATGTGAGCGCAAGACTGAATTATTTCTCAAACGGCCTCTCATAGTTTTGTGCTTTCATTCTCGAGCTATTTGTTGAGATTTCTGTTTCCGTGTTCTTGTAACACCCACTGTACATTAGTGTTCTGAATCAATAAAACATGAAAAGGTTCAGGCTATTAATTGGGCACCAGCAAGGGTTGTGTGTGTGTGCGTGCCCTTGTAATTGTGTCTTTGTGAGGGCCAGTTTGAGTTTTTGAGACATATGAAGTGAAAACATATCATCTTGTCCTCACTTCTTTGCAGGTCTGTTGGAGGGTTAAGACATTCTTTTAACGTTAACCCAGCGAGGGCAAAATGTCAATAAAGCCTCTCACAAGCTGTTCTCGTCCCCCCACTGCAGCCGAACGTAATTATCACACCGCCCGAGGCCGTACCTCACTTTGATTTCCTAGCCACTGTTTCGCTTTATGATCTGTGTGTATTGATCGCTGTGCGCTTGGCCCGAGCAGCTGGTTAGAAAGTTGCACATTGTACAGAAATCTGTACTCAGGCTAATTACATGTTGGATAACAAACTCGATATGAGCCGCCGTTGTCTGGGAAAATAAATTGGAGAGAGCTTCATTAAATAAACAGCTGTACTTTCTTTGGAATAGAAGAAAAGGGAACGCCCACGCTGACAGAATGATTGTTAGCTGGGTAAAAAAAAAAAAAAAAAAATCAAATAAGGTCTTTTACACCCAATCTCTCAATGAAAGCACTATCAATTTGTAATCATCTACATTATATCACGGAAAAATTCAACAATAGAAATGATACGCATGATGACAGATGACTGAGACTGTTTTTTTATGCTTTGTGCCAAGTTTGAATGAGGGAAAGTTTAAATGCTGCGGCCTACAGTGACGCCAACAACCCCAGTAATCGGATCTGAATGCATATTTAATGCATTCACCTAAGAAAACAGGGTCATGGGGGTTGTTATAGCAGCAGAGTAACGCGTGTGATACATGTAAGACATGTAAGACAAATGGTAAATGGACTTGTACTTATATAGCACCTTTCTAGTCTTCCGACCACTCAGAGCGCTTTTACACTACATATCTCATTCACCCATTCACACACATTCATACACTAATGGCATTGGCTGCCATGCAAGGTGCCAACTGCTCATCAGTTTGAGGAGCTAACCATTCGTACACATTCACACACCGATGGCACAGCCTTCGGGATCAGTTTGGGGTTCAGTACCTTGCCCAAGGACACTTCGACATGCAGACTGGAGGGGATCGAACCGATCTTCTGATTAGTGTACGACCCGCTCTACCTCCAAGCCACAGCCGCCCCTGGCTGTACACATACTTTTGGTCATACAGCGCTATACTGAACGGTGGCAGACCAAAAATGCAAACATCACCCAACGGAGATCAGAATCAGTTTATCGAAAGGCGATGGTGCAGCTCAGGAGCAGAGAGCCTGGAGGGGTCTTGCAGGGAGGAGATCCAGAACGGTGCAGGGCTGCTGGTGGAAGAATACTTCAGGAGCTGGTGTTAGGACAAGGTAGAGATGGACATGACAGGGGGATGATAGGCAGGAGTTCCTGAAGCACAAGGAAACAGGACTCACCAACAATTATTCAAAGGGTCTGAGGGAGACCAGTCTTTTATACAGTACACTGTAAACCGGTTACTATGAAATTCACAGTGACTAACTGGCAGCACAATTAACTCTACAGTACATCATTGGTTACTGTAATTTTCACAGTAACTCTATAATTACTGTAGTTTTTGACTGAATACACAGTATACTACTGTGAAACGGTTTACATCACCGGGCACAAACACAGTAAATGACTGTGGATTTCACAGCTGAAACTTACAGTGTAGCGGTTGATTGGATGATAAGAGAATGGTTGGATGAAGATCGGACACCACGCCCATAGAAGGCAGGCATAGAAAGCAACAGGAAACACAAGGCAGGGGGAAGGTAAAAAATCTCCATCATGACAAATAGTGTATAAACCAAATCCATAAATGGATAGTATATTGTGAAGGACTTAAATTTCATATCTGCTTCAGCTACTGAGAGAGATGGATAGACGTGAAAGTTTGATAAACAAAGTGAAAGTCATTTTTCATTTCCACCTCCCCAAAAGTTTGCCTTCCACTTCACTCCAGTCATAACAGGAGGGTCTACTTGAAGGTACAGCCACAGATTAAAAAAGAGTTTTGAGCCCCGAGACAATTGAGACGTGTATTGTGCACAGAAGTGGAGTGGGCCCCACATGAGAGCGGCGTTAGTAATGTTTTGTACACTAACTGCGAGTCTCCAGTGAGTGTACTGGGCTCACAGCAGAGCACAGAGTTTGGTTATGTGTTTACTCTGAAAATCTCATCTCCTCTGAATCAATACTCCATTTACCACAAGCCCACAAGACTCTAGCTGAGTAAGGAGTGCTGTGCTCCTCCATCCTGTCGCTCTCCCCACTTCTCACTCCGCCTCATGCATTGTGTTTCCTTTCATCCAGCCTGATTCCTTCTCCTTTCCTCTATCGTTCTCTCCATCCAGCTATCCCCACTTTTTTTCTTCCATTTCGTCTCCTCACAGTTCCTCTTCATCCTTTCTCCTCCTCCACTTATTTCTCTCCCGCCTTGTGTCCTTTCTTTTTGTCTTTCCTCATTTCTCTCCATCCTCATTCTCTACCTCCATCTTCGTCTTCTCTGCTTTCCTCTGGAATCTAACATCCACCTTTATCGTTCCTCAAATCCTGTCGTCTTCCCTTCTTCACATACTTGTCTCCTTCTACCTCGTTTTCTCCCTCTCTTTTTCATTACTTCAGACTTTTTCCTTCATGACTTTTACTCTTTCATCTTCACTTTTCTTTACCTGCACCTACTCTTTCACTCCCCTCTCATTGTCTTGCGCCTCTCCTCCTCTCTGACATTTTGCTTCCTAATCTCGTCTCCCCATCTCTGATTCCTCTCCTCTTCTCACCTCTCATTTTTCTCCTTATCTCTCTTTTGTCTTTCCTTTCACAGAGCTCTCTGTATCCCTTCCTCCCTCTGTCATTACTTTAGCCTCGTCTTCTTTCTCGTCCCTTCTGTTTGACGTTTCCTCTCCAGTCCTCCCTCATCCTTCTCTCCTCTCCTAAAACCAATTTCCCCACAGGTCGTGTGGGGTCTCTTGTGTGTGTGTGTGTGTGTGTGTGTGTGTGCGTGTGTGTTTATGCGAGTCAAGCGGCAGCTGTATTAAACACTTAGCCTTTTTTTCCTCTCCTGAGCCGAGACAATTTATCCATTGCTCAGGGCGAGAGGAGCAGAATGCCTAAATCACATTGTGCCATTAATTTAATTAGCTTGTAATTGACATTTTAAATGCTTCACATTTAAATTAGCGGGCTCTGGCTTCACAATGGAAGTCACAGCAACTGAAAAATTGATTAAATCTCAGCAAAGCAGCGGAGAGGGAAAAAAAAAAGCCTGACAAGAAAAGAAAGCACATACTTTAAGAGAGAATCATACAAGAATCATACAAGAGCTACAAGGGAGAATAAATGTAGAGACAGAAAAGGAAATCAAGTGCCTTTATAAGTGGAGAAGAGTGTGTAAAAGAAAAAAAAAAGACTGAGACAGAGATATGAGGAGGTGGCAAAAGAAAGAGAAACCAGGAGAGAGAAGTGTCTGTTATCTTCTCCTCACCAGATGTTGCAGAGGTAAGAGGTCATCTGTCCTCAGGCTCAGTCATCCCAATCAAATCCTCCATTTTTTTTTTTTTTTACCGGTTCAGCCAGTGGATGAAGTGTAGACTAGACTTTGGACAAAATGCTTGTTGGTGTGTGTGTGTGTGTGTGTGTTAGCCCTGAAGCTGCCAGCTTAATAAAACCCCTGCAGTGATCAAAAGGAGAATGGATGATATTAGTTTATAGAAATACAGAAACAAGATCATGTTGAAGAGAATTATTTTATTTTATTGCAGCTTGTGACACCGCTTTGGTGTGAAAAATGCATATTGCAATGCAATGCATATTGACTGACAATGATTACCTGCAACAACCTGTACTGTTCAGATCATGGTGGGGTTTTGTACAGAGCCAGCATGACTTCATCTTTTCACTGTACAGTGTATCTGCTGTCTGCCATGAATATCGAATGATGCACATTGCATGTCACGACAGCTTAATTACAGAAAGTGTTCAGATTGCAGCAGCTCTTACGGCTACTCTTGATGAATATAAACATGAGCACGACTGTATTGTACTTTTCAAGCATTTTCTACGCGTGCTGATGTTTTGGTTCAAACTGCAGATCTGAAAATGTGGTTGAGTATGTAGGCTTGTATTTATATTACCAGGCAGTAACATACTGATTGGACCAGAACCAACCTCATTCATTTCATTTTACAGTTCTATGTCTCAAAAAACAGCGACGTCTCTCTCAAATGAGAACTTTTAGCTGAGAGTGCAAGTAAAAATGTAATCATAAAAAGTTTCTAAGCCCTATTTTTTCTCTTTTTTCTTTTAATCCAATGTTAACTTTTAGTTAAGACTGTCCTCAAATAAGTTGCTTTATAAATATGAGATCAGTAAATTAGCCCAAAGTAATCAGCAGGCCACAGCATTGGATCCCAGGCCCTTTTCCACTGTTTCAATTATCAAAACTTCAAAAATTTGATATCCGTAAACAGATGTATTTGTGTTTTTAAGTACCAAAAATCATCTCAATATAATCCATTTTGTCTCATTAATATTAATGAGCCTCTCTTTTGATTGGCATTGGGTGACTCAGGGTGTATAGTTGTGACATCACAATCTTACAGAAGTCCTGACTGCTTGTTTGAAGGCAGTTTTTCAAATACTGTTGAAACCTTGGCAGTGTTTAAATAACACATATACCTGCTTCATAAGAAAAAAATAAAAAAAATCTCACTTTCTAAAATACGGGACCTTTAAGTCGTGCATAATGTCACATCTATAAAAACATAAATCACATCTATATTTAATTCTACGCCTCACATTTGCCAACATTTAGTGCGAGTGCAGGAAGTAGTGCGTCCTTAGAAAGTTAGGATGTGAAGGTCAGGTCATCTGTTTCATAGCAGACGCTTATTGCTCAATGAATCCTTTGACTAAATAAATTTTTGAGAGAAACACAAAGGAAACGATAACACTTTCCCACTCATGTCTGAACCTGAATACACTCTACAGTCCAGGGGGAGGAAACCATTGATTTGGGCCATTGACTGAATTAATATGATTAGCATGGCTCCTGTCAGATTCTGATGTGTGTGTGTGTGTGTCAGAGAGAGAAATTTTGAATTAATATGATTAGTACGGTTCCCGCCGGTGTCTGTGATGTGTTTGCAAGAGAGAACAAATGATAGGGAAGAGTGTGACTGATAGACAGGGTTACAATTTAGACAGAACGAGAGCTGTGAATTAATATGGCTTGGCTCTTCTGAGCAACCAGGAGAGAGAGAGAGAGAGAGAGAGAGAGAGAAGCAGTTCGTATGAGTGTGTGTGTATCTGCATTGCATATTTGAGTGTGTGAGGAGAGTATAGAAGGCCAGAATGACTGTGGATGTCAGCACTTTTCATCTATTTTCAAAGGAACCCTTCACATACCTACACACACACACACACAGACACAGACACACACATTCAGGCAGGTATCCGGCTGGTGCCTGATCTCTCTTCCGTGGTTTTTCAATATTCTTTCAGCTGCAGATTTTCAAAGGAAAGTCCGTCACAACGACGACTGTTTGATCTGCCCGCTGTCATCAGCAGACAGTGGACGGAGGGGGTGGAACGGGTGGAGGAGGGTGTGGAGGGAGATCTGCGGCTATTGGGTAAATCTGCAGGTTTGCAAATGCCAAATTAGCATTTTTAAGACCTTTTGGAAATAGCTGCTTAGAATTTAAGTTTAAGGTTATACACACACAGTAAACATGAAATACACTATTAAAAATAAAACCAATCATGTTTTTTTACGTGTTTTTGATGAGGGGTATTAAACTACAACAAACATCGGAGGACATTCAGGGTGATGCCACGTTATTTGGTGTAAAACGGTAGCTGAATAAAACTGTCCTAATCCAATCAGGAGGTGTGAGTTGCAACTATGGTGTTAAATATGTAAAAACAGAGAGGTAATGATCGTCACATGCATATTGTAAATTTAGTGAAACAGGCCCTTGTCCATGTCACTGATGTGGGCTGTGTTTTGACAGATTTAACACTTTATTTCAACTTTAAAGGTCCAGTGTGTCAGATTTAAGGGGCTCTATTCACAGATTGAAGCAGAGATAGAACACGATATCCATAACTATGTTTTCATTAGAGTATAATCACCTGAAAAAAAGAATCATAATGTTGTTACCTTAGAATGATTCTTCCATGGAGTTCCACGGAGGGAGTTATGATCAGCAGCTACACTGCACAGCACAGAGCAGATCGAGCTGGCTGGAAGTCAGACAGGGAAACAGCACAGAGCACTTCTGAAGCGCTCCTGGTGTGGTATGAAACTGTGTGGAGGCTGCAGAGCCGTGCCCGGTGGAATTTAGGGCTACAAGTATTACTAGAGTCTTATAAAAGCATGAAAGTGGAGCTCCTTGGAGCTGTGTGAAATGAGTCTTCTTTGTAAAATACTGGATACCGGATGTGGACAGATGTGGCTCCATCATGCGATAGAAAGGTCTCCATTTGCAACATTAAGTTGGGTTGCACTGGAAATCTGGCAACGACAGATGGTGAACGAAAGGAAGAGCTGTGGAAAATTTAAGAGGGAATACACTTTATTTTGAATTTACCGACTTGAGCGCTGACTGCACGTGCTGGACTGTTTTAAATCTTGATTTAAACATGGCAAATTCAGCGTTATGTGTCACTGCATGTTAGATAATCAGTAATAATAACAAGATGAGAGTTTAGGAGAGAGTGTACAAAACTAGCATGCTAACTCAGAGTTAAATAAAGAGCAGAGCAAGGATCTTCTCTCCCTTCCTCACTCTGAAATTCATTTCATTTCTCCATTTCTTTCCCTCCCTCCCTTTTCTCCTCAACTCCTTTTGCTGTATCCATTCCCTTCACTTCAGTGAAGATCTAAAAGGCCACTGACCCTCATCATCAAATGCATTACAAGCACCAGACAAGGTTTGTGTGTGTGTTTGTGTGTGTGTGTGTGTGTGTGTGTGTGTGTGTGTGTCAAAGATAAAGACAAAAAGTTGAATGAGAAAATGGACTAGTGCACTGGTGCACGTTGTGTGTTTGTGTGGTTATACACAGGTGTACATACGTGTGTGTGTGTGACACCAGCAGCTTATTTCTGCAGTATGAGTTCTTCCTCTGTATGGATCCTGTTGACCTTCCATGATGAAGGTTTATGTTTTCTGTCTCTTTCATAAACCGTATTCATCCCCAAAAGGATTTAAGGTTTGTGCGACGATAATGCTGAAATAAATTCATAGACTCAAGGCTTTTGTTGCATTGATCAAGTTCCATTAGAATTCTTTTGATAATTATATATTGTTAGACCCCGTCCTTGGAAAGTACTTCTGAAGTGGCTGAGGTGTTCATTTGTATAACTGGAGACATCAAACGATGAGTAACTACCATATGAAAACAGTCTGCTATTGCATGAAACTATAGCAACAGTCCTGCTTCATGTTATCAGTTAAGTCTTACCAGCTAAATGACCTTGTCCATGAATTAAACTGACTCTGCCGCAACTTTAACTAATAACTTGAACAAAGCGTCTCTTTGAGTTATTTTTCATGTCTCGGCAAAATGTTTCATATCAAATAAAATTTTTATGTTAAAAGACACACACGGGATCTGGCGCCGTGGCGTAAACGCAGGTTTTTCCATTTATTTGAGTTGGGGGGGGTTTGTTTTGGCCGTGGTGGTCCGCGCTGCAGGGTTCTCTACAAAAAAAAAAAAAAGAAACGCAGCGTCCTGTGGTGGAGAACTTGATCCAGATCCAACTTTTGGAAAAACGCAGCCTGACGTAACACTGCAGCCACCAATCAGACGATGAGACGGACTAACGTGTGTTCTGGCTTTGTTTATTTCGCGTATCCAGATTCTGCAAAATAGAGACACGAAGAAGTTTAATTTGTTTTGTGTCCGATGGTTTGAGAAAGAGGTTCAGCGACATAGACAGTCAATGAGAGTGAGCGAGCGCCAGCCTCCATAAAGCCGGTTAATCAGAGTGATAAAAGCTTATTTCCTGGTTGTTTCACCGCGGTTACATCCAACACATGTAGACACACCCCCAGCAACCCACCCAGCCCTGCTTCCGCCGGTTCCCCACTAATCCAAGAACTGGCAGACGTGGAGCATGGGTGGACCTGAGACAGGCCGAATGAAGCCTGGGTGGTCAAACAAGCCACCTGTGATGTCATCCACCTGTCAATCAAAGCGACCACACTCTGAAATATGCATAACTTAACACCAAGAAGCCATGAGCTGATCATGACGAGCAAAACTCCACCTGATCTTTGTCATATATCACAGCACAAGAGATCAACAAAACAGCCATTAATGAATATTTGTTGTTGTTGTTTTTTCCCATTTGGACAATATAGATTTTAACTTTGTAAATCACAAGAAGAAATATTTCTGTTTTCCATTTCAGCATGTAATTATTTACACTTTTATCTGCTTTTCAAAGCCACGTCCACCAAAATCATTTTCATCTTCTTTTCTGTAGCCATCACACTGACAGAATGACTATGGATTACTCGTCTGATGTGGCTATTTTCAGCCGTGACGGGGGGGAATACAGTTTCTACATAAAAAGTAGCAATCAAATGTGCCATTTGTACTGCTGAGATGGCAGCGCTTTTAGTCACAGTCACAGTAAATACAGAGTCAATAATCACCCAACTGCCCCCAGAAAAGGTTATTTTAGAGACAATACACTCGTTAAGTGTTTGCTTATGTCGAAACTGTCAGGGAAGAAAATAAGTTTCATTGTTTTGTGAGGCGTTGATTAGCAGTCAGACTGATTAAATACTTAAGAAACACTTACAGTTTTGTGTTCCGATGTCCAAATGACAAATTATTCAACTTACAGGATAATGGATGAAAACAAATATGCAGTCTTTGGCTGACAAAATGACAGCACTTTTAGAGGTTATATTTTGTCTTGGATTACATTTGTGAAGCAACAAGCTTTAACAACTGACAGTAAAAATGACAGCTAGCAAGAAACATCATCATCACGAGTGGTTAGAAAAGGCCTGTCATAACAAATGGAAATGTAATCGCTCTCATATGAATTCTAATAATCATCAAACGGCGCCCCTTAAACAACTTCCAGAGAAAATTAAGTTTTATTTTACAGCTGCCCGTGAAAATGACAGTTTTGTGTGGAGCGGCATGTCAAAACATAAGTGCTTGGCAGTCGACCAGTCAGCGCTAATAGTATTCATAGGTTGATGTTTTTGCTGCATTTTGAAACATGCTGTACAGGGTCTGGTTTTTCAGGGCAGTAAATACAACTGTCTGATAAAGTTAGTCTTTATGCCATTGACTGATATGTCCCTTTTCGACTCCCTCACAAGGCATTGTTGTTGTGCCTGTTTGTTTTATAGAATTTAATGTATAATTATTGGACTGTTGAAGTTACTTTGAGATGTATTTATATCTGTTTGACCAATGAGCGAGGTTCTGCTCAAGGAAGTTTTTCCTTGCTACCGTCACCAAGTGCTCTGTGACAGTGAGAATTGTTGAGTCGCTGTAAACAATTTTATTAACACTATGGTCTATAATTGCTACATATTGAAAGGGTTGGGGGTTATGACTTGCTGCTATATAAATAAATTCAATTCAATGAATTGAACTGAAATTGAATAGCTGGACAGTGCAGAAACCATCGCCCTGTTAATGCAAATTCTGGTGGTAACAATGACAACGTGGCCTAAATTGTTCAGCCAATATGTAGCTGGTACATGATACTAATTGTTTAATTTTTCATCATTGGATTCAGATTCAATCTAATTTGCATTTGTGTCTGTTTGACGTCCTAAATTTGAAATGACATGTTGTAGTTTCATTTGGAGCTATGAGAAAATGCAAATGATATGAGTGAAGGATGAATGAATGTACAGAGTCAAACCAAAGACAAGATTAAACAGAAGCCATATATGTCAAGATAATGTACACAGGCAGGGAAAGCCTGAAAAAATGACAGTTGAGATCAAAAATAGTGTAATAAGTGTGCAATACTGTAGGGGGTGTTCTTAATGTTCATTAAATTCATTAAATCTTTATTGTCCCAGGAGGGAAATTCTAGTTCCAACTGCTAAATAAATAATATTAACAAAACAAACATAACAAAACTTATAAAATGTGGTAAATGTAGCACAGATAACCTGCTATAGTCCCCACATGTGGGCCGTAAGAGCCACACCAAGAAGGTGCAAAGGTGGTACAGAAATGAAATATCTTGCAGGACCTAAAGTTTGACAGCTATGCGACATAGAGACAACAGGATTTTATAATTATAGGAAGTTATTAGTAATATATTCTTTGATAATTGTAATACAAACAGTAGACGTGGCACAATGCTACAAGAAACAAAATGTTTGGATGAACTTTTTTTGCTGGACTGCCGTGCAGTCATTTTGTAGTTGAAATGAATGTACTGTCAGTCTGATCACGCACTAAAAAAGCTATTCTGAAAGGAAAAACACAAATGTAACCTCATACCAACAATCTAAAAAAGTACCCCGCTGTCTCCAAGTCTATGGTATATTTATGAAGATTTGTGATGTGTGAACATGTGCACAGGCATGTGATTTTGTATGTTTTTTTTTTTTTTTTGGGGGGGGGGGGGTCTGTGTGTTGGAGGAGGGGGAGGGGGGTTACACACTTGCCTGAGCGTCTGTTGATTGCAGTCGGATGGAAAAACAATTGGAAACGCCTCTCTAGCTGATAGATCCATGTAATCAGCGGTTACAAAGTGAGCTGTGTTCAGAATAACAATGTTTTTTTGCAACACAGCTAGTTACCATATAGATAAGACAGACACAGCACCACCGCCGTGGTATTTTAGTCTGTCATTAGAACGCAATCAGAGGCCCACGTCTGCTCGACAGCAGCCTCTTGAGCTGAACTGTTCCAGGCTATTGACTGGTGACCGTATTTAAGAGGCTAAAAGTGTAATTCAAAGGTGAACAAACTTGAAGGGTGCCATTGCACAGCACAGTGTATTTACTGTATGGGATTGGGCTGAGCTCAGAAGAGTGCTTCACCTCTGCAACTTGAATCCCACATTATCATTAATGAAGACTCAAACTTTAAAACATATACCTGATATTGTGCATCTTAAATCATGTTTTCTGTCCTGACTCTGTCTTTGGCTTGTGTTTTCACTCAGTCTCATCTCCACCTTCTAATGTTAGCTGGCGACTCTAAAATTGCCTGTTGGTGGCCAGGTAGGAGTAGGTGACCTGTCCTGGGTGTACCCCGCTTCTTGCGCAAAGTCAGTTGGGATTGACATCACAGTTACATTTAGTCAAAGTTTTGTGCAACAGACTTGCATGCTGTCATTTCAAGAGTGGCTGTCATATCATCTCTCTGTGATTTACTGCTGTTGCTGTTAGTTAATGTTAGCTCAGTTTGTTAGTCAGGCTGCCCGGACTGTGAGCTCAGAGCACAGTGGTGTGTGGTGAGTGGTGTGACTGGCTGAGAGAGTATTTAATAATCACACCTTCACACAGCCCCTTTGCACATTGTGCTGCTGCAGAAAATAATAGGTGCCAATGGAGATGCCACATGCGTCCATATCACCTTGCACTTGGCATTTATTATTCAAAGAGTGCAAAATATTAAACTGAGGGTTCAATGCATGCTTTTGCACCCTTGTAGAGCCAGGCCTGAATATCAAATGATCATGACTACATATAAAAATCTAGATATCAAGAATCTGGTGGAGCACATGCCCAGTCGGTACGTGGCAGGATGCCTTTGCATACTACTACATAAAATAAGACAAAATCTGAATGCTGGGTTGAAACAGAAATGGAACAGCAGCAGAGAAAGTCTAAGTAACAATATTCTGCCAGCAGGATTCAACTCCAACCTTTAGGAATACCTGTCAGGTACACATCCTACAGGGAGGCTCCGAGGTCTGTTCTCCTTCTGTCTTATTTTTCTATTACCAGGAGCTACAGGGAGCCTCAGCAAGGAGAGCAGAGGGGTCACCATGGTGTCACCCCCTGGATATGTAAGAGCGCAGACATGTAGACATGGTGAGACTGAACACGTGTGGGTGTATGAGGCAGGAAGAAAACTTGTGTGTGTACAGAAGTACTGTGAGAAAGACAACAACATCGGATGTGTGCACACGTGTTTGTTGTTGTTGTGTGTGTGTGTGTGACCTACCACCAAGCGACAGGCCAATGAAAAGAACACCAGGACACCGCTGCCCTCCTACAAAAACATCATCACAGCAGAACCGGTCAAAAGTCATTCCCAGTTTTTCCAGAGTGTGTGTGTGTGTGTGTGTGTTTGTGTGTGTTTTCACCTTTGTAGAATTGAGTAATCATCTGTGTAGTGACATGTACGCACACGTGAAGAATTATGCATATATTTGCATATTTGTGTACCGCATGCGTGTTGTGATTCACACAGCAGGACCAGGGGTCATGTTTCCACCCAGCGTTACGATGCTGAGGATGCGTGTGTGTGTGTGTGTGTGTGCATTAGTATGGGGCGCAGAGCGCACGGCGGGGGACGTGGAGGTGATAAGTCAGCCTTCTACCTAGAATTATAATGATGTCCGCTGCTCTGCTCCTGTTCCCTGCTGGACACCCTCCCTCCCTCTACAGCTGCATCTTTTACTGTACAACACACCACCTGAACACACACACACACACACACACACACACACACACACACACTTTGTAGTAGTTGCACTATTTTTAACTACACTCTTGTTGTAGTTCTGCTGCACTGCTGCTCCATCTTCCACATGGGAAAGTTTTTCAAAAATCAAGTTTCACTTTCTTCTTCGAGAATCTTCTGTGGCCAGAAAAAAAAGGCACGCATGCAGAGTGAATCTCGACCTTTGGAGCACATATCTGTGACGAATTATTATAAACTCAAGAGCTTCTTTATAGCAACCAATGACAATTTGAACTTACATGTGGCATGTGAGCATTAACTGTAATTCTGTGCTCCAGGTATGACCTCCTGCGAGAAGTTGCTCATCACCAGTTATTTGACTGATTTTGGTGAAACTGGATGATATTTTATGGAGAAAATGTTTTCTGATGTCCTCATCTCACGGTGATTTACAGAGTTTTATGATGGACAAACTACTGCAAACTATAGCTGCTGTTAGCTAATATTAGCTAAGTTTGTTAGCAGGGCTGCCCTGACTTTGAGGTCAGAGCACTCGGGGAGTGTTACCCTGAAACCCTGCACGAGACTTCAAACCCCACCGGGAGCGTTTCAGAAGCGTTTAGCCCGCCAGACTTTGTTTACTTGCTAATATTTGGTAATTTTCCTGGTTTATGTGCTTCTAAATATGCTTCTACATGTGTAAATATGCTACGTAGTTAATTTGTTTCGCTTTTGTCTGTTTTTACAACCGGCAGTTTGCATAGGGTATTTTATTTTGAAAATCCACCGGATTCGCTATGCTTTTTCTGTGTCTGGCTTCCGGCCAGTTCGAAGTGCTCTGTGTGAATTGATGCAGGCTGCTCGCAGCGTCCGTCAAAAATAGAACAGCCACGTGTTTCACACGGCGCCAAGCAGAGGCCCACTTCTGGGACGCTTCCGAACTGGACCACGGCAGAGCCGGTGGGGTTTAAAACATTGACTAGAACGGCCGCGTATCACTGCGACACGCAACGCTGCGCGCCCAGTGGAATTCGGGGGTTAGGGTTTGGAACACAGGTGTTTTGAAGCGGGTTTTTAGGTTTAGGGTGCAGGCAGATGCAGATAGCGAGCAGAGCTGGTTTAAAGCTAGAACCAGAGCTGGACACGCAGGCAATGTAACCCGGCTCAGCAGCCTCTATAGACGTAATAACAGAGGCAAAAAGACCTGAGGGGACGTTGATAGAGGAAGCTAAAACAGAAAAGGAGAGTGACCGAGCAAAGCTGCCAGACAAAAGTAAATCTGGGAATGACTTTTAGTCGTTGATCATAAGTGTGTGTTTATTAGATTACCTGAAAAGTTTTGGCTTTCCATGGAGTCTGCTATGTTTCTGCAGTTGCCTCGAATGGACAAATCATGGAGAGATTCACGGCCTCCTGCAACCTCAGCGCTAGATGCTATAAATACTTCACACTGGAGCTTTAAGACTGACAGACTTGCATCCACCTGAATTAGCAATAAAAACAGGTACATATACGTTGAAGGGATGAAACCCATAAAAATAAGTTACACTGCCTAAGTTCTTTAGGTAGGGCTCTTCCCCCCTTCTTATCCTCATCTCACCTCCTTCTCGTCGCTCTCATCTCACGTCTTGTTTCCAATTCTGAACTTCATATTTTTTTCATAATGTCACACCCACGTTTGTCCTCCATTCTCACTCTCCTCTCTACTTTGTCTCCACACCTTCTTTAAACTCACCTTTTATCCACTCTTGTCTCCTTCTAACCTCTCCCGATTTTTTTTTTTTTTTTTTTTTTACCTCCTACCCTCTGGTCTCATCTCGTCTCCTCCTTTCCCGTACTTTTCCCGTCCCTTCTCACTTACCTGTCCATCCCAACGACTTCTTCTCCACCTCTCCTGGCCGACTTTTTAACAGCCTGAAACGAGGAATAATCTCCTTGGCATTTTAGTGAACCGATGCTTTTTTGATGACCTAGCTGTGGCATCGTGTTCCTCCCCAGGCGACGAGCTAAATTACAGCAACCTTCACATCGAGCAAAGAGCATCGGAGAGAAAATTGTCTCTCTTGGGGGAAAAAAAATTGTATCTCTATTTAGTCCTGCAATAACACTGTGAGGAAGCCAGAGGGAAGATTCAACCCCTCTATTCCACCTAAACATAGTTTTATAAAAAGGGACCTTTTCTGATAACCTATTGTCCGTCTCCGTTCATGTTTTCCCCTGAATCTCTGCATGAATCTTTCTCAGACAGTCTTTCCTTCTCTCATCCTTCTCATGTACTGTCTCCTCTATCTGCTCATTAGTTTACTGCTTTGTTTGTCTCTTTTATATGTTATATGTCAAAGCTGTTGTGCTTTTGGGCCAATAGAAGCTGACCAGTCACTGTGTTCCTGTGTTTAATTTTGAGAGCAAATGTGTGTGAGAAATGTCCTCCTTCAGGGAAACCCCCACTGATGTGCGCTGGCTAAGTGGAGGCAAAGTCATTACCTGGAAAGTCTGGTGAACAATGTGCATAACCTCTTGACTTGGGCACAAAAAGAAAATAACCTGCTATAATTTGTGTTATAACTTCATCACAGTTTGACATGAAAATAACAGGACTGGAGTCGTATTAAGAGCCCCTTTTCGTGCATTCACAAGACAAAAAAATAGGTTAGAAATTATTATTAAAAGCATTTTAGGTGTCAGATAAAATGAAAACAAGTATATATGTAAACACTGTGTCCCCTGTGTCTCAGTGACGCGCGCACACACACACACACACACACAAAGGTGATTTTTGCTCCGTTAAACAGAGACAATTATCACTTAGCCAATTGTGTCTCTGTCATTAGACACCTAAATATCATCCCATAAGAATATGTATTGAGATAAGTACTCTTTGTCTCTCTTTCACACACACACAAACACACACACAAACATGGACATACTGTACACACACACACGCACAAACAAATGCTGAGGGCAGGCTGATCTGACTGGAGAGGGAATGATTTCACCATACACTCATCTCAGTCTCCATGATCACGGCCATCAGTAGAAATGGCAAATAATGGCGGCAATGTGCTGTGAAATGAACCCCATTATGTGAGCGCGCGCTCGCTTTTGTGAGCGTGAGCGAGCGAGAGAGAGTGCAGAGACAGAAAGACGGACGTTTCACCGGTCCTGGGTGGAAGAGGGGGGGATGACAGTCCGCAGAGGAGATGAGTGAAGATGATGAACCCACTGAGACAGAACAGTGCTGGCAATCATCCTCTACAATTTGATCAGGTCATCAAAGTGTCAAGCTAAAACATTACAGCCAGGACCCCCATACGTAATCACACACACACTCACACACACAGACAGGCAGTCGAATTCCCAGTTAAGTCTCGCTGGTATTGCTTGACATGTTGTTTTTTTTCCCCCCTAAAATTATGAGTGCATTTAAAACTTTGACTTCCAGGTTTGAGAACAATATAATTATGCAGAAAAACAATCACTCATCTGAACAATTATAGCTTCAGAAATGAAATTTGGATTCATGGATCACAGGCAAAACTAAAAATGAACTCAAAAGAACATGATATTTGTATAAAATCTGCAAAAACTGGACCTTGTCAAATATGGAAACTTGGTCAGTGGCCAAACTATGAGACTCTGTAGACACCCCCATCCAGCATCATTTCTGGATGCGCCTGTCTGGTGTAATGTTTTGATGTGGTACTGAAGTTAGGTGACGTGCACTCACAGAAAAATTGGTGCTCTGGTGCACTTTGAGTTCTCTGAAGAACCTTTGTATCCTTAAGGGGATTTAAGGTTCTTTGGGGAACTGAATGCAAAAAATGAGTTCTTTAAGTCACATTTGCAGCACTTTTAGTGATTTGAAGAACCTTTTTATATTTAATAATCTTGTTTTTCTTCTTTTAAAGGTTCTTTGGAATACTGATTACACAAAAGAGTTCAAAAGTCACTCTTTGCAGCAATGTGACCTGGTTATTAAAAACTTAACCAACAAAAGGACAGGTTGACAGTTGAACACCTTTGAACAGCCTTTATTGTGAATCTGAAGTAAAGGTTCTTTATAGTAGTTTATAATAAATGGTTCGAAGGACCAATAGATAAAAACGTTCCTTGCAGAATGGAAAAAAGGTTCCCCTGTGGCATAAAGAGTGAGACTGTCTACATGTGCAGGAGACTGGATTGGTGGGTCAATCAAACACAGGACGTTCACCCATGAGACTGCTGTTTGTGTCCTGGGTATAACCAAAAATGTACTTACTTTTAACTTATTTAAATAAATAGATTTGTGCCTCAACCTAACTAAAAAGCAGCCATTTAAATATGAAATGTTTCTCAGTGTGCTTTATTTTGAAAATCTAACTGGACACTGCATGTGAATTATTGCTAACTTAACTGAGGTGCTGTGCACGTGCAAAACTGACACAAGACGGGTACTTGCAGTGTTCTAGTTTGAACTATCGTGTCCCTTGTGTGTTTCATTAAACCTTTTTAAACCATTTAGTTTCTTTTTTATATTTTTTTTTTAGATATTTTTTTTGGCCTTTTTTGAGCTTTATTTGACAGAGACAGCTTGAAGAGTGACAGGAAATGTGGGGAGAGAGAGATGGGGAATGACATGCGGGAAAGAGCCGCAGGTCGGATTCGAACCCCGGGCCGCCGAGGCAAGGACTGAGCCTTTGTACATGGGGCGGACGCTCTACCAACTGAGCTAAACGACACCCCTATTTAGTTTCCTTTAAAGGATTGTAGAATTTAGTTGCATTTAGTGGTCCAATCACTGCATTGTAATCTCCTCACATCACCCTCACCTTCCTAATGTAAAGGAGAAACAACACTTTAAGGACCCTGTTTAGAGTCAGTATTTAGTTTGTCTGTTCTGGACTACTGTATAAATAAGGTGTTTCAACATGGCGGCCTCCATGAAAGGGGACCCTCTCCCACTGTAGATATAAAAGGATATTTTTTAAGTAACAAACATAAAAAGATTCTTATTTTCAGGTGATTATACATGCATCAAAACATAGTTATGAATATTATATTCCATGTTTGCCTTATTCTGAAAATAGAGGGCCCAAATCTCACACACTGGACCTTTAAGTTTGTGTTTCTACATTTTTCTTTTTCACTGTGCAGGTTCTTGGTGACATCTTTCAGCCTGGCAGACAACCGAGAAAATGGTTTGATTAAATCTCATGGTTGGATTTGTTGTATTGTAGATACTGTAGAAATATTCAGTGGCCTTGATCATGCTGGAAGTTGAATGGAGTTGCAAGAAACTCATAACTAACTCATTTATATGTGTGTGTGTGTGTGTGTGTAGTATGTCTAAGCTGACATCACCTTTAGCTCTTTGTTCCTAGTCTCAACACCCACACATTTGTGTCCTTGTTTCTGACAGTGACACAGTCTGACACTCTGTGATTGTCTCTGAGCGATGTATCTGCCAACCAGCAGTAAGCAGTTCTGTAATTGAAGAACGAATCATTCACAGGTTTGATTCCTCTCGTGCATGCTCTTAACACCCGTGTAGCATCATGAGTAAAGTCACAAAATGCTGCAGGCTTGCAAACACGGTGTCAACAGTAAACTTTACCGTTGGAGCGCAGCCCCCTCTCCATTAAATAGCAAATTTACACATGAAAAGAAATTATTACCCTGAAACGTGGCAATGTTACTAAGATAGCACTGAATGTGATTTTAAGTCACTTAACTTCATAATTACAATGAAGACTGATAAAAATAGAGAAAGCAGAGAAGACAGCATGCATGAAAAGTCCAAAAATAAGATGAATGACCTCCAACATTTCCATTTTATGGGAAGGTATTAAAGCTTACAATGAAGTATAACACTGATATACACATTTGTAAAAGAAAAACACACACACACATTGCATGCCTGCAATAGCGGAAATGCTAACCCTGCATCTTTCAGAGTAAAAGTCTGTGCCTTGTTACAAATTGAACTATGTACACGCATTTGTTAAACAAAATCAAACTTAACACCAGTTAATTCATTCATATTCATATTATTTTCTCAGCGATGATGTTCAAAGGGTTTAAAACATACGCACACACACAGACACACACGCACACACAAAATGTTATATGAAGCTTGCTTCAGGCCGTTATACTGGACTGAAGGCTGTAAAATAATAATCATATTTATTAACAATATCAATATTGCATAACCCCTGATCCCAAAGTGTGACCTTGTGTGTGTTTGTGTGCATGTGTTGGGCCAGTTGAATTATTGGCTCTGCTTGGCCAATAAATTCCCCCCCTACAAACAAAATGTGAAAGATAAGAGGATGGAGATGGGGTCGAAGAGATGAGACAAAACTGGGAAGAAATATTTGTGGGAAAAATAAAAAAAGAAAAGGGGCAGGAAAGAGACATTCATGGACGCACAAGATCAAATGTTGTGATACACACTACAACTTCAACTTTATTTTTTTCTTCTGTTCTCTGCTTTAATAACACTGAAAACGACACACACACTCCATTACCTATGGCTGCCATGGGCACATATGGGACTTACAGAGCAATAATTCATCTTTGTCATTTTTATGACAATGCTAACCTGACTGAGTTAATGATCCACACACACACACACACACACACACACACACACACTAGCAAACTAGCATACATGTCGCACAGACATGTATTCTATCCATTGTATGCATACACACCTTTATAAACTACACAATCAGATGCACAGAAAGGTACACACACATACACACTTCAGCAGAAAGAAAGAGACAGAAAAAGAGAGAGAGAGAGAACAACATCAGGTGGAAATGAAAGCCTGAAGGCCATCGTGGCAAAAAAAAGCAGCACAATGTCTTTTTATAGGTGCTCAGATTATCATCACTGGTCAAGAGGAGCATCGGAGTGCAGAACATGGCAAGCAGGCGTTGCCATGGCAATTATTGTTGCACTTATTATTGCAGCATTTTTTTTTCATTTTCCAGTTTTTACATACATACATGTACATACGCATATGTACAGAAAGGTATTACATCTTGTGTGCCGTAACTCAGTCCATGAAAGAAAATTTTAAAAAATTTTAAAAAGAAAGAAAAATCTTCATTTCCAGGCGTATATATCCAAGTATTATTGTACTTCTCCTTAAATCTGACCATAGCTTCATCTTTCTCACATATGTTCATCTCGCAGTAAATTACAGATGAACTATAATATTATAAACTGTTACCAAAGGAGCACTAAGCCTCAGTGGAGTCATGCAATGTCTGCTTGCTTTGGGGTTATAAATTTGATCCATTTATTCCAAATTTGGTACAATTTGTTCTTTTGAATCCTCAAAGAAAAAAGTCAACTTTTCCATTTTAAATATTTTCAAAGTTTTCCATACCAATCATCAAATTTAGGTGGTACTGGACTTAGTCACCTTCTAGTGATTTTACTTACTGCTAGAAGGGCTTACATTTGCATCTGTATAGCACTTTTCATACACACATAATGTAACACAAAGTGCTTCACACAGTAGACCTGATATTTTTCTCCTTACTGTGCTGTAGAAATTTTTCTGGCATCATAACGTGATGTCTAAAATGCAGTTAAAGGGGGCATCTGTTGACTCTGAGTCATCAGGAGATGTGACGGTGTAAAGCGGTGTGTCATCAGCATAGCTATGAAAACTTATGCTGTGTCTCTTGATGATGTTCCCAAGTGGCAGCATGTAAAGGTTAAAAAAGAGAAGGACCTAAAATTGAACCTTGCGGAACACCAGAATTAAATGTACAGCTTGAAGAACATTCTCTGACACTAAGATAGGATCTGAATCAGTTAAAACTGTTTCACTGCAGTGTGGAATTGTAACTTATAGCTTTGGTGGACTAACTTATCTAAGTTTGGACAGCCTGACAGTCTGGGTGGCTGGTTTTTGTGTTGCTAGCTTTTCCTTACACAAGCTTGGTTGTAACATAAGCGGGTGTTTGTCCGGGATCATCTCTTAAAAGATTACCGGAGTCAAAGTTATATCATATCTTTGTCATCTCTATCCATTTGCGTTTTCTGTGGATTATTCAGAATCTATTTGAAACGCAATGATTTGTATTTGTTTCTATTTACTAACATAAAGCGATTTGAAATTCGTGGCTGGTGGCAATAATCCGCAAGTTAAGTGGACTCTGGGAACATAAACCCAAACAATCTGATGTGTTTTTCTGTAATTTGGGTGAACTGACACTAAAGCCACAAACTGAAAAGGGTATTAAGAAGCATCTCCTCCACTTCATCCCTCCCTGCCAAACTAAACTGTAAACCTGTGGAGAACACTGAGTATCAAGACCTCTTCCTCCTCATGCGGATATGTTAGTGCGGTGACAGAGTTGTTTACAAGTGGATTTTTATCACGCCAGCACACCTCTCTATCAGTTTGTCTCAGTGTTCCTCTCGCTCTGCCAGTCAGAGCTTGTTTTCTTTACCTCCATGCATCAGGCCAGTTTGCAGGTTACACTGTCACTGCCTCTCCATGTCCGACCATCATTTGAGCAGCAGAGCTTGTTACACTGCAGCAGCGGCAGTAGCACACAGTTTCCCCCTTCCTGTTGTCTGTCTTTCCTCATGCCTTAGTCTTCTGTGAAGGAAAGTGGTGTGTTTTTTTTTTTTTTTTTGAGGTTGTACATAGTAAATTGCCGTTGCTGCTTGCGCTCTCTGTCAATATCTATATAAATCCCTGCAATTTATGTCTTTATTGTCTCGTAAAATTGGTCTTGAAAACCACCATGACTTGATTTGAGCAATCCAGCTTATTACAGCTGTTTCACTTCATTTTACACAATTTTACTCTGTACATTTGTGTCTCTTCCCATTTCTCTCTTTCCCCTTCTAGAGACTTTTTTTTCTCACTATCTCTCTCTTTCTCACTATCTCTCTCTCTTTCTCTCTCTCTCTCTCTCTCTCACTCTCACACACACACACACACACACACACACACACACACACACACACAGAGAGAGAGAGATGCCTGTTAAAGATTGAAGCAGTCACCCCGAAGAAAATAACAGTAAGCTTCTGTGATACTCTCTTTCTTTATTTTCTCGTTCTCATGCTCTCTCACTCAGATCCAGCCTCATCAGAACGAGTTGCCATCCAGTTTGAAGTTTTGAAACAAGAGCGGAGCATTAGATTAGCTTTGTCTGATATAAAATTCCCTCTAAAGTGATGTCGTCTGCGCTCGGCGGCGTCTCCTTTCTCCGGCTGCTTTTTGTGCAGAGTCTGAGTCATTTTGTCTGGTATTCTGCGAGTCATTTGAGGAGACAAAATGCTCCTCAGCGCATTAACAGGCCCTCTGATGTTTGGTTCTTTCTGCTGCACTCACTGCAGTGAGCATACACTTTTTTTTCCCCCCTCTGGGTATTTGTGTGGAAAAGGTTATGATCATACCAGTGCATTTATAGTTGTGTACCAAAACGACAAGACAAATCACGTCATGGTAAGGACCGTAATCATAGGTTGCAGAGTTAAGACGTAGATCTTCAGTAGATTTGGCACTCCATGCTAACACTTAAACTGCATGCTGTTGAGAAAATGGATATTCCTCTTGCTATATTGCACAGATGGTGAAAGATTAAGCTGTGTGTATATATATATATATATATATATATATATATATATATATATATATATATATATATATATATATATATATATACACAGCTTAATATCCATTTATATATATATATATATATATATATATATATATATATATATATATATATATATATATATATATATATATATATATATATAATATTCCATCTCTTCCTCCTACTGTTTGTCCCCATCTTCTGCTCTTTGTTGTTACTTTCTTTCTTGTGTTAATTTCTCCTTTCAACGTTCAAGATCAGGGTTATATTAAATGTCAGATCTTTCTGCAGCAACTTCTTTGTGTGTTTTTGTGTGTGTGCATATGCGCAGAGGTGTGTAGATATGTACACATATGCACATGCACACACACACACACACACACACACAGGAGATCTTTGTTACAGTCTCTACTTACTTTCTCAGATCAAAAATACATCTTGACAGCCAACACCAGGAGAGAAAGAGAGAAACAAAGACAAAAGGAGTATCTTTACTCCTGCTGTGTTTGTATTCTTTTCGTTAGGCTGTAAAAAGCTTTCAACTAATTCTGTCTAGTCATTCAGAATCCTGTGTCTCACTGTATGATGGTGAAGAATCTGTGTTTATTTACACGCTGTGCACAATAATTGGCATTCTTTTTTAAAAGTAAGTGTATATAGCATTTAAAGAGTCCTTATGGCACACACTGTGCAACACCAGAGCAGATTTGGAGGTAAATCTATTGCATTGTTTTGCAGAGTGTTCCTTCACAACAAATGGAGCTCATGATTTTTTTAAAGGTCTTATGGAGTGCAGTGTGAGAGGCAGATGGAAAAAATCACCTCCAATGTGTTTATCCAAAAGAGAAAACTTTCTTACTTACTTAAACTAACGGCACACACAGAGGTTTCTTTTGTTTATAATTACAAAATCCTGCATATAGCACCTTATTAAAGGCGGCAAACCGACCCTTAAACTGATTCTCTTCAAGTATAAAGCGTAGGAAAACACATCTGACAAGGAAAAGAGTGTGTGTATTGTGGTCACCAAGGACAAACTGACACATTTAGTTTTGGGTTGCCGAGCTAGACGGCCGTATTTTGACTTTATTGCTGCTGCTTTCTGAATTTCTCTTGCTCTGCTCGTCTTCATCTCATAAATCTCTCTCGTTTCTTTTACTTCCCAGTGATCTCTTTCTTTCACCCTTTCTCTTCATCTCAGACTCATAACCCCAACTCAGACACACTCCTGTGTGCACAGAAACACACACACTGCCTTCATAAGCCACATTTACCATAAAGAGATTCGTCCATAGGCTAATATACTCCGTTAAGCTTTGCAAGCCTAAGTAAGCACTCTGAAATTAGTGTTGGAGTCAGTTGCACTCATCTGCGGCATACAAAAGCTTCACTTTCAGCCGTCTGACACTGAATAAATCTGGGTGCATGTGCCCTGTGATACTGAGCTCCTTAATAGGAGTCAATGAACTCTGCCCAAAGCCCTGTTGAGAAGCTCCATATTCAGACAGTTTGCCTGAATAATAATCATCACTGCTGTCAGTTTCTAACAATGCAGATAACTACAGAGTGAAGACACTCAAACTAATAGTATAACTACCATCCAGCAGTAGTTCTATTATATTTTTCTATTATATTTAGTAGATTGTTTCATCTCTCTGACTCGTGCACATTTCTGCAGCCTCAGGGTCAGCATCACTTTTCCAACGGCCAAGTTTCAGACTGAAATCAGTTGATTTTATTGGATCCTTTAGCAGAATCCGACTACGTTTATTGTGTCAAAATTTTCACTTCCTGCTGTTGATTAATTGCAAACCATGTTCATACTGATGACATTTGAGGGAACAGAGAGCAGGAGAGTCCAAAAAAGGAGGAAACTATTATATTAGCTGTGTCGCACCATTTATTTTTTGTGTTATGGTTTGCACTCATTTGTGAAGTGTTGGTACAAACACTGCATGTTCTCCTGAAATTAACCTGAAGTAGCAAGCATGCAAGTCCCATGCAAGTTTAGTGGATTAACGGTTACCCTTCTGCCCAGACACAAGCGACAACAAACAGTAGCAATGGCCCGATAAGAAGCCATCATGTCACGACTGTGTGTAAATGTACTTTCTGATAACAATCCCACAATGCAGGGTGTCATATTTTCTAGATGAAAATATTAAGCTACAGCTGTACGACTTAATATGTCAGTGAAAAATGATGTGGAATCTCAATTTACAACTCACTAATGAGTGAACTATTGAGTGTTCTCTTTTTGTCTTTGAACTGGTAAATACTTAATGCAATTGGGTCGAATCTGTGTCTCTGTGTGATTCTGAGTGATGAGTAAAATATGTAAAGGTATAAATTCATGTGTATGTGTGTGTGTTTTTGTGTATATGTGTGTGTGAGACGCAGATAGTTTTAAACTGAATGCAGTCTGACGGAGGAGAGAAAGAATGAAAAAAGAATCTTTAGAAGAAAAAAAATGATTACAGAGTCGAGTGAACCTGCAAACCCTCTGCATGAAAGCAGGGCTGGAGGAGGGCAATGAACAATCAGGCTGGAAGTGGAGAAAGATCACGTTTAATCATCTGTTTGCAAATGCACCTGCTGGCTCTTCTCACGTTCATGAAGCTGTCTGAGCAGAGCAGCTACGGTTATCCCCTGCTTTGACTTCTGCACTCATGTTATCACATGAAAAATACCGATATTACCACATACAACAGTTTTTTTTTTTTTTTGGTTTGTCTAAACTGAACTTGTGACTGACCGTGTTAATCACACCTCTTCAGAGATTTACAGAGTTTATAGACTTTTAGATAGGCGTCGCAAAATGAAGTCAACAGGGTCAGCGGTACAGTGAAATGTATTGGACAAAAAACATAGAAGACATAGAAGAACATTTTAAGTATAAAGGGGGTAAGAAGTAACACAGAAGTAAGTAAAATGTATGCAGGAGTCAGTTAAGTGTTTACAAAAGAATATAAAGTGTGTATAGAAGTCCATAAAGTGAAATCTGTAAAGTGTAAAGAAGTACAGGTTGATAAATTAACTGGATTAACAAGTTTTCTATAAGTATGAAGAGATACGAAGAAAGAAGATTGTTGATTGATAATGCTTTCTCAAAAATATTTGCTGTAATGCCTGGAGATGTCATATTTTCTCAATTTTATACATCTCAAAGTTTTTTTTTTCTTTTGTTTTGTCAGTGGTTATGCACACTAAATCACTCCATGGGATGTCTAATAGCTGAAAAGAGACACATTGGACACATTTGAAAATAGTCCCTGTTTCTAGGCATCTGCAAAACTCTTTACTCGTGCTATATTAGAGTATAATTTCATCATTTTGACTATCTTTTTCTTTTAGTTACCGTCCTGGAGGGGGGGATGTTTGCGCTTGACCACAGCAGACACATCCAGTATTATAATGAGAGTATTGAGTCAAAACATCAGACACTGTGTCTGCAATTTAATTACTGTTATTCTGTTAACAAGTTCATTGTAATGGTGGATGACTGCATGCAGCCTGAAGACAAAGTGTAAGTCAAGTAAAAAATATTTACAAAGTTCTTTCATGTTAATGCACTTTAAACAGTCGTTTTTTTTATTAATGCACTTCACACATGAATAATTCACAAAATTGTTTTTCACTCAATTACAAAGCCTGCACTATTCCTAAGGCTTTTAGGACTTTAATTATTTAATATCGATGTGTAGCAATTTCAGTATTGTTGTATGGTTGGGCAAAGATTGTGGTCACGGTTAAATAATAGAGAAGAATGGATGAATAAGTTATACCTGTCAACATGTGTATTAGACAGGATGTAATACCAGTGTGTTGCTGTCAAAGAAAAAGCTCCGTACTTTTCACAGCACCGTCACTGGAGGTCGGGGTGGGTGGAAGGTTCGACAAAATGTTGGACCCTAACACAGGAGACTGCTGTATGGCATTTAGACAACGAAAAAGATGCAAGACTGGAGTTCAGTTTACTCACTGTAAGTGCATAACAGACAATCAAAAGAGTATCAAGATTAGTCATCACTGAAGATATGTTAATAGTGCCTTATTGTAACATTACTTTCTGCATGCTGACATTAATATGAAGAGCTCAAAAGTCAAGCAAGAAGAAGGAATTTCTGTGATTTACCGCCTCCAGTTTCAGAGTTTAATATGGACAGTTGTACACATGTTATGATTACATTACTGGCGATGAAAAGCTAGTCTGTCTTTCAAACTTTTATTTCACCAAGCTCTCGCCAACGACTAAAAGTTAGTCCCAGATTTACTCATGTCTGGTGGCTTCTTGCTCCGTCACTCTCCTTTTCTTTCTTCAGCCTGGTTACAGTGCCCGCTTGTCCAGCTCAGGTTCTGGCATGACACTGGCTCTGCCCACCGTAAACACTCGCCTGTACACAAGGCCTGAACACCTTTGCTTCTTGGTGTGGTGGTAACACTAACGCTCCCCCAGTGTGCTAAGCTCACAGTCCAGGCAGCCCGTCTGACAAACTGAGCCATTTGTTAGCTAACAGCAGCTACAGTTTGCAGCACTCTGCCAAGAGTGGGAATGACAGAGACACCATTAACCTGATTATATCATCATATAACATCAACATAATTTTAAACCAGTTATTTTATGATTGAAAAGTTACAAAATGTTGCTTTATTTTTTGGATAATCAGAAGGTGTATTATTTGCCATCAGTGTTCAATATCACAGCAAATTTGAAAAATGAAATCCACTGAAACCAATTTTTAACTTTTCAAGCTTTGAAGCTGTTTTCTTTGTGACTAGAATCTGCCTTTCATCCTTGTAGATGTAGGCTTTTAGCTTTTTTAATCTTATTCTCTTTCCTCCTGTGGTTTCCAGTCCGTCTTTTCCATTCCTTAACGCCTCTCCCTATTGCCCTTCCATCTTGCTGTCCTCACAACCCCCCCCCCCCCCCCTCCCTTTTTAACCGCCCTTGGTGATTTCTGAAGGCTAGTCAGCAAAAAGACTCTGAAGGACTGTGCTCTTCACTTTAACTTCATTATGTCCAATTAGGTGCCTTGTCTTTCAGTAGAGTTCAGAGTGGGGAATAGGTGTGGGACTAAGCAGCTGCCTCGAGTTTGAAATTAACAGAATCAATTTATTTCTTCTTCACTTCTTCTTTTGTTTGCTCCTGTGTACTACTATATTTTGTTACTGCATTTTATGCCAACAAAACATCTAAATGCAGTTTAACTTGGTCCACTTGATGTAGCACTTATTGATGTAGACCCTAACTCTACTGAATGTGGAAAGCCCACAAAACCATACATAGTAGCAGCCCAGTAATCAATCCAACCATCCATCCATAATATATAACTGCTTATTTTTCGCAGTGTTGCAGGGCCATTGGAGCCGATCCCAGCTGACACTGGGCGAGAGGTGGAGTCTGGAAAGGTCACCGGTTCATCGCAGGGCAGGCCAGTAATGGAATAACTACTTTTCACATGATTATTCTTACCTTACTGCTGGATTGCTGTTTGAATTATTTATATCTCTTTCCAGGGTTTTGCACCTGACAACAGGCCCAGCAATCAAAGCAGGTGATCATATTCTCTTTATTCATATTTTAAGTTAAATTATGGATCCAAATGTTTATTACAACATGTTTGAAAGATTTTTAAAAAACTACCAAAAATCTCCCTTTTAATGGATTCCTTGTCAACAACTTTTTGGTTGTGCTGATATTTTTAAACTTCAACCTTTCCTCCAATATTCAATATCTGCTTTCCAGGCATGTGCTGCATGTTTTTTTTTTTTTTTTTTAAACAAACAAAAAAAAAACAGTGGCTGTGATTATGTATACACTGTTACATATACACTATATAAATATACTTAACTGGAACCAGCAGTGAAGTAAAATTTTGAAGCTGTCATTAGCGGTAGGCTTATCAGCTATTCAGTTGCTAGCCTTCCAACCCAGAATGAAGATCTTTGTGATCAGTATATTAAATTTAATCCTTGATTTGCAAATATTATCCGTTTAACCTAACACTTATGTTAATATTACCATAGAATAAGCCTTTTATAACTACAGACAACACGGGTCCTCCATGTTAAACCACAATGTTTCTACAGTATCCCAGAACAGACAAAGTACTTTAGACGTGATGAAGTTCCATTAAAAAATGCGTAAAACAAACAGCAACAGTTAGCAGACGGTATAGATCGCTGCAGGCTGAAGAAAATGGTGTCTTTAAATTCTTATAATTAAACCAGCAGGTCAGGAGGTTTGATCCCCTTAAATAAAAACACACCTGCCCTAATTTGCCATAATTTGTGCTCTTGGGAATACTGCTTAAACTTTTATTCAGTCAATGCGTAACAAACTGGTTTGTAGCCAAAGGCATGATTGGAATTTGAAAAAAACATTTTTAAATGAACCGACTGGGCCAATAGCTAGAAACTTGTAGAATAAAACCACTAAATAGATGAAAAATGCTTCAACGGTAAGCAAACTTTTCGGACAAATCTTCGCTCCAGGCATCCCTGCTTCTTTTAGGCACATGTATCAAATATAGTGAAATGTAACCCAACATGAAAACTGTGGCGAAAAAAACAACACAAGCTTTTTTTTTTAAGGTTTGTGCCGCTACAGAGGCACTGCGGCAATCTCAGAACTCGTCCCTTTCTGTTCCGCGGCATAGGTGAGATTTCCCATATGTCTTCATTTTGTGTCCAACTCCACGGAAACCGAGCAGAAGTGAATGAGAGTGGAGCTGATGGATTGCACCCTGGGTCACGCATGACTTAGCATCTCGTTTGCTTCCACCCGGCTAGCAGAGAGAGTGGAACAACGGCAGGATTTACGCAGACACAGAAAGGTAAATGAGCTGACTGTTTCTGTTGAGGTCACAGCTTTTTTCTTTGGAGGTGACTGGATTTTATATCTTTGCTGATAACAGATGATGTGCTTCACTTTCATGCCAGCTGTTCATTTCGTACAAATATGTTAAAGCAGAAAGGGTGAAATACTCTGATACTCTGAATTCTGATGAGTGATATTTAGTGTTATTGTGGATTTTATGTGTTAAAAGTTGTCAGTATTTACAAAGGCATCAGACAAGTCAAGTACTGGCTGATGAAAAGGCTTTTCAACTAATTTAACGCATGGATGTTTGTCAGTTGTGTCATATTTACCATCAAATGTTCCAACAAGCCTGTCAAAACAAATGGGGCTAAATGCATACGATTATGTGATCAATGACTAAACCATGTGTATGCACAAACACCAAGTATAAAGCACAGTTAGTCCTGTTTTACGAATCTTAACCATTGTGGAAATCGTTTGCCTATCAGTACACCTGCCTGTTCCACCGCTCATTACACCTGTTAATGAAAAGAAAGGCAAAGGCTGTCCCTGTTTAGCTACAGACAGCTCATACATATATCAAATAAGAATTTTAAAAGAGTTTGCTGTTGGATTCTGAACTGAACTAGATCAAGAACCAGAGCTAAATTGGTGGAAAAGCACTACTCCTGATCTGCACTTCCCTTCCTAATATGCGTTTTCAAACTACTCATTTCACCTCCACTTACTATCTTGCTGGCTGTGCAAGCTACGTGCATGAATGTGACCACCTACGAGGCAAAATATTACAGAAAATAAGCTGAGCAGCCGGAGGACATCAGAGTGAAAACCAGCAAATATTCTGTATAAGATATGATCCAGTTCCAAATCGGTGAATAAAGTTGAGTTTTCATACAGTAATCAGTGAAGCCTGGCCACAGCTGCATGTAGCAGCCTCGGAATCACTCATAGACTGTATCAAAGAGGAATTATTTTACTTAAAGCGAGAAAGTATAAGCCTCCAACTACAGGATGAGCCATCAACATTTTCTTTTTTATTATTTATCAGATAAATGAGAACCTTAAAAAGATCGTTAACAGTACCTGAAAGTGAATGGGACTATACAGCTGCAGAGCTATTACAGGAGAAAGAACAAAATGGACCTTATTGTAGCTCGCCATTGATTCAGTACAGATGTAGAATAAATGTGGATGAATCATATTTTCTGAATCAGTGTAAATGCGGCTCATGGAGATGCATGAGATCTGCTGCGGACACCAGATAACCTTGTTACAAGTTCTCTGGGAGAAAATATATTAATAACCCTGTTATGTGGAAAAATATATTGCAGTGCCACCAGGAACCCCTCCTCCTTCCCCCAGATAATGACATTTCAGTGAGAGCAAATGAAATGGGCCAATTTTCAAACTCATTACAAACTCAGTTCTGAAAAGGACTGAAAAAAGGAGGAAAGAGAAGGACAGAAAGGAAAGAATATGAGAGAAATGATAAACATTAACATTAGCTTTGTATTTGTGTGGTTTGTTTTTGTGTGTATCTGTGAGAGACTGTGTGGGTTTTATATATGCAAGCCATGTCTGGTGTGTACATGGATGCTTTGTGTGATTTTTGTCTGCCTCTGTGTGTGTGTGTGTGTGTGTGTGTGTGTGTGGCTGAAGATACATGCTTTCTGGAGACTTTTGTGTGATGTGTGTGTTTGTGCGTTATGTATGCTTTGAGCATACCTTTTTTTGATGTGTGTGTGCGTGCATCAACTCAGCCCAAAGCCAAGCTGACAGACAGCTTCCCTCTGAGGAGCCCCTTAGTGTTTCTGATTGATCGTCATAATGCCAAGGTACAGGCCCTGTCCTTGGTGCCTATGCTAATCACAAGCTCATGCATATTTATGAGCTCCTTGGGAATCAACCAGCTAAATAAAGGATGAGGCCGTTGGCTTGGAGCTGCGTTCATCACTGACTCTGATTGATTAGAAAGAGGAAAAAAAAAAATCAGCCTATAAAGACCTCAGTTTTTTGCTTCTTTTCAGCTCAGGGATCATAATGAGACCGCAAGACTTTGGAGGGGAGTAAACAAAACAGGGAGCTCTCAAGATTACAGTTAGAAGATAGAATAAAGTTTGTGAAACATTGCTGTCATTCCCTGTGTGCTGTGAGCTTCACTTTTAACCATGATTTTTATTAGTTGTTTCTTACCGACTTTGTGCCATGAATGTTTTTTTCGAAAAGATGAGGACAGGGTACGTATAGAAGGTCCAGTTCCAGGACTTCGGAATTGCGCCACTGCTTTTTGCAGATGATGTGGTTCTGTTGCCTTCATCAGACTGTGACGTTCGGCATTGCACCGGGGCGGTTTGTGAATCGGCCGGGATGAGAGTGAGCACCTCCAAGTCATCCAGATGGAATGCTACCTCCCAATAGGGAGTAAGTTGCTGCACCAAGCGAAGGAGTTTAAATATCTTGGGGTCTTGTTCACAAGTTAGGGGAAAATGGAGTGCGAGTTGGAGCTGAGCTGAAAGGCAAAAGCTCTCAATTTTCCAGTCTATCTATGTTCCTACACTCACTTATGGTCATGAGCCTTGAGTAGTGACCAAAAGAATGAATTTGCAGATACGAGCAGCTAAAATGAGTTTTCTCCATAGGCTGGCTGGCCTCAGCAGTAGAGATAGGCTGAGGAGCTCAGAGTAGAGTTGCTGCTCCTTTATGTCAAGAGGAGACACCTGAGGTGGTTTGGGCATCTGATTAGGATGCCTCCTGGGTGCCTTCCTTTGGAGGTGTTCTGGGCACATCCAACTGGCAGGAGACCCCAGGGGATACCCAGAACTTTTTGTAGGGACCATGTAGCAACACCTTGTTAAACCCGCTGCCACTCTGACCAGACCCTAGATGAGTGGATGGATGTTTCATACCAGTGATTAAAACACTATTTCTGCAGGCATCTACTCCGACTCCGCACTACATAGTAAACCCAAAGTACATCAGAATTGTTTTCTCTATAGTAATCTGAAGATCCTGGCCTAAAATGAAGCGAGCATTCCTTTAGTGTAACCTTCAGTGCATCGCTACACTTAGTAGTAGTTTGTCTAATTCACTACATCTTTTTCAGACTTACTTTATGTTTTGCTTACTACGTTCTGTACTTAATCAAGGCTGTAAGAGTTCATGTATTGATTGAATCTTTTTTAACTGACATATGATCTGTCTCTCCGGTCAATACCCATGACTTGTGCAAGCAGAAGGGTACAGTGTTGGAGGGTTACTGTTTTCAAAGTTCACAATCTGGTTTGGAGAATCACTGCAGTGATCTTGTTTGTTGCTGAAGTTTCAGACCTGGCATTATTTCAATCCTGCCTTTGAGTTTTTGCTGTTGTCACTGAGATCACATCTCTGTCCTTCAAAGTAAACCCTGCATGTGAATGATTTGAGGTTGTAGCAAATCAGCCCAGACTTCCTTCAAAAAATTGTAAGTTGTTGTGTCACTTTACAAACTTTGTGAAACATGGTCTATTTTTTTAATTGCTTGTTTTTCCTTTCTTTGTATAAAAACATTGTCATTCATTCTTTTCCCACCAGTGTACAGATGCCACCACGTTGTATGGACACCTACCTAAGATCAGGACACAGCGCGAGCTGGTAAGCATTTACATCTTGCATTAACAAGCATTTGTCCTTATCTTGATAATGTTTTCAGACACAGATTGCATTTTAATAAGTGGAAAAAAACTCAAAGACCCTAAAGGCAGAGTCGATTTGAATACCCCATATCTGTTTAAATTTTGCTAAAGTGAAGCAAATGCTCATTAAATTAAATGTTAATCGTAATTAGAGGCTGTAAATTGGGAAATGAGATCACATTCAACATTTTGGTCCCTTTATTTCATGTTAACCACATTTCAAACAACTAAACAACCAATGGTAATGGCATCACCAGATCTAAACAACACATTGCTAGACAAATAATCATCAGAATAATAATTATACAAAAGAAATGTACAAATTTAGGACGCCAAAAAAAAAAGAAAACAAACAAAATATATAATACAGATGAATCAAGCCAATAAAATAAAGCCTTAGTGGAAATAAAAAAATAAAATAAAAAAATCAACATTTCTGGCATTCACATTGTCTTCAATACAACACTCTTACTGTCTTTGTCTTGATAGGTCCATTAACGAGCCTGACTGGACTCCAGCAAACAAATAAAAAGAAAGCGCAGACTGAACAGTTTTCCACAACATTTTGCCACAAGTATGCCAGTACTGGCCAAAAGCATTGACACCTACAATGCTAATAAAAAAAAAAAAATGTTCACCAAAGATTCACCTTCACCTTCACCTGTGAAATTTCATTCCAAACTGGGTAATCCACTGTCTCAAAATACAACAGACACCTGTTGGTATGAACTGATGACAAAAGTAAATGACATGTTGTATGATTATAGTTTGTCTTAAGATTTGGGCTCACAAAATTGCTTAATCTGGTGTCCTGTCCTACACTGTGACTTTCCTTTAGTCCCCAAATGTGCCAACAGATCCCTAAATATCACAATCCTTCACAGTTCAGAGGGTCCTAAAATTAAAATGGGGAGCATATCTTTAAAATTAGCTGGTTTAGTCGCTAGAGAAATATGAACATTAAAAGTCCCATCAAACGAGGAGACAATGGTGAGCTGAAGTCAGCATCACATCCTGCATGAACCTCAGTGCAACACGTCTTTTGAGCTGCATTGGCATCTGAACTGTCAGCCCTGTTGACCTTCTTTCACCCTGGGGTCAATCATCAGCTGAAATCATTTCCTATCAGAGCGGGAGGTGAGTTTGTTAAATGAATTTTTAAACGTGCACACCTCAGAAAGCAAACTGGAAGCTTTGTTTGCAGAGGAAAAGTAAATGTGACCTGTCTCTTTGTCTTCGTGTTGTCATTTTAATGGTAGACGGCTGGCTGGGGGACGCATTTCTTCTACACTGAATTTTATCCACGATGTATAACATGCATGGCTTTATGGGTCTGATCTAAATGGAAGGAACTTGACAAGTCACAGTGGGTAGTGTTTCCTCTGCAGTCATCCATGTCCAATTCTAATTTGCAACTTATTTCCAAAATCTTATTGAAAACTAACTGATAGATTGCTTTTGACCTGCTTACAGTTCAGGTTCAGTTGGGCCAGTCTTGATTTCAGTTAATAATTTATCCCAGTTTGTTCATTGTCCTTTCATCAGTTTCAAGTCAAGGCAAGTACTCCAAAACCACATGAACCAATAGGACAAAAAAGAATAAGTTACACTTTCTTTAGTATTTTTCATCTCGGGTGACCGTTTGGATTTTTTTCATACATACAATCTGTGAGTAAAGTCGATTCCACATAAGATATGCACGGTGACCTGATTGTTTTAAGTCTTCTTAAGGAAATACATCGAATTGCAAACTTGCTTCTTCGCTGTAAGTCACTCAAAACGCGGACGTCAGCTGAATGTGCAATATGCAAAAATATATATCTTAAATTCTTTTAGACAACGTGTCGAAATGGACAGTTTGTAGTAATGTAACATAATATCCAAAGTATAATCACCAAGTTGCTGAAAATGACACTGACAGGTTTTTAGAGCGATACTGTTTGAAATGATAACCTTTATTTTGAATGTGTCTGGTGCACGATGTTTGTCTGTTTGTTTGTTTGACTGTGGTTGTCTTATCTTATTTACAGTAAGGGTGGATGCACACTATAAGATTCTGACATGCCTGACTTTACACAAACAATTTTTTTTTCCCTTTTGTCTGGTGTTCCATGCACTCCACATGTTGTAGCTTGTGAGCTACTTCCTGTTTTACTTGTTGTCTTTTTCCCAGTAGAAGCAAAACTTGATGCAATACGCAGGAAAGGAAACCATACTGAGAATTCTTTGTAACCACTTACGAATAACAAGTACCTTTAGCATTTAGAGGCCATAGCCTCACATGTCTGTTGTTTTTTTGCTTTGATCCAGTTAAATGAACCATCGACAACAACATCCACATTTCAGGCCGTTCTACAGATCTCTCTGGGTGGATGAATATTGGAGTCCAAAACACGGAGTCGAGGCTTCTTTTGAACCTCAGCTAAATGTCAAAGTCCCCCCCCCCCCCCCACAAAAAAAAAAAAAATCTTCCAGTGTGCATCCAGCCTTCAGAGGGAGACAACATTCAAGGCGTAGAATATATCTAAAAAGGAAATACTGTACAATAGTCACATCACAGCCCAGCAGAGGACAGAGAGATAGAGAAGGAAAAAGTGGCGCTTTTTTTTTTTTTTTAACATCTGATTGTTTTTTCAACATATCATTTTTTCTTTTTTCTTTGTACAAGCATGTAAAGTCCGAGTCTTGCTGAAGCGAGCACACACATGAAAATCGCCAGTGTGTATGTCTGTCGCTTTTTTTTTTTTCTCTCTTCTGTACAGGTTGTGTGTGTGGGTGTGTGTTCTGTCACAGACACACACATAGATACACACGCTCAAATATGCAAGCACGCAAGCATGCCCTCTGTTCACACAGAATCAAGTGCACAAACGCACAAACACACACGCACACACACACACACACACACACAGGCACACATGCTCACAGATTGGGTTATGGTAGTGGTGGTTGGGGGGCAAGAGGGGGGCAACACGAAGCAAGTTTTGCACTTAGTGTGTGTCCCAGTGTTGCGTTGAGAATGACAGGTAGCATCAACGGCGAATCAGAAAGGAGATTTTCAGCTCACGGCCGATCAGAAGGAGCTGAGAGCCTCCAAAGCCACTTCATAGCAGAACTTGTACTGTTCCTGTGGAGGGAGCAGGATGAGCAGAGGTGAGTCGTCTACAAAATGATGATTTATTTATTTATTTATTTATTTTTTGGCTCCACAACAAAGATGAAACTGTAAGTTTCTTTTCTTTTTGGGTCTCGAGATGAAAAAGTTTGGGAACTCCTCATCGTGATAACTTTTTAATGCACTCGTGCAGGAGATTTTCAGGAGACTTTTTCATCTTTTTATGTTTGCCTTTAATTTAAGTTTGAACATTTAGAGATTTGACTGGACTTCATGCTTGGTTCAGTTTCTTGTGAGATGTCATTGCTTGTTGTCTGTGTTCAGCCTATATTTATTGAAAGCAGTAATGAGATTAAATTTAAGTTGGTAAGAAATTAATAATGCTGGTAATGCAATACATTTGATGCGTTGTCCAGCCCCTTGTTATGTCTTATTGCTTGTGTGTGTGTGTGTGAGTGTGTGTGTTGTTCGTTCTCACCATAGTCTCCACCATATTAGTCTTGTTGTTCCTCAGTGTTTTGACGGTGTGGAAAACATCCACAATGTTCTGCTGCTGGATCATCTCATTGATGCTGCAGATGGCACAGAACGTTCCAGAACGCCCTCCGCCAGTACTGAGGAGGAGGACAAAGGGAGAAGGAGGGGAAGAGTGGGACAGAGAAAGGATGCAAGATCTTCATTATCAGGTAAGAACAATATCATCCTGAAAACCAATGTGCAGAGGCCAAAATCATCTGATCATGCTGATCATAGACAGAGAACGAAAAATGAAGTTAATAAAAAGTGAAGAAAGGAAAAGAAAAAAAAAAAAACCTCTAGTCTTTTCGGACCTGCTGTTTTGAAGTCACAGATGTTCACTCCCCTCCATTACAGAACAGCAGGGCTTGCTTTTTCCCTTTTTATCACCCTGGGAGCCGAGCTTTTTAAAACCTGTTTATCATAGAATGTAATGTTTGCTTCGAGGAATTTCACTTTTTCCTCACAGCTATTCTCGTGCCTCTGCTTTGTTGAGGTTTGATCGTGTCAACTTTTCAAAAATGCCCTTGAAACCTTTGAACTCGAAACTGAGAAAGCCTTCAGTGGGTTTTAATATGAAGAAGAAAAAAAAAACAGGTTATGAGGAACACGATTTGTTTCTTTGCTGTTATGGTGTTTAAAGCGTAGGCCCGTGTTTGTTTGTGTGTGTGTGTAGGAGGGCTGGTTTTCTGTTGAGAAAAGGCATCTGTAGCCTTTAGAAAAGGACAGGTTTGGAGACTGTATTCACATCCAACCATTAAGCCACATGGGTGTGTCCAGACTGCTGTTTTTGATAAATTTGGAGTGAGAGAAGTTGTCATACCAACCATCTATGCTGCTCCTAAATCCACTTACTTTGTGGCATTTCTTAAAAAAAAATAATGAGAATAATGATCTGCTTAAGATTTAAAGAAGTTCTAATATAAGCAATGTGTATGCTTCCCCTCAACCATATAGGGGTAAAATGGTGCAAAAGCTGTAACACAAAGAGAACAATACACAAAGCCCAACTAGGCTAACTAAGTTGAGTTTGAGACATTGTTGGAAGATGTTTTTAATTCTACCCAAAGTGAAACAAGTACAACAATAAAAGGCTAAATGAGACAAAGAATGACAGGAAGTGACAGATTGAACACGCAGCACAAAGAAACCCGTCACTGCATGGAGCTAAAAGAATATGAGCTCCGCTAATGGATTTAAGACATCTGAATAGATTTGTTCAACTTAAACTGGAATATTTTAGACTTAGTTCGAAGGCCAACTTGCTGTGATGGACAAAGACGCAGTGATGTAAATATACTTGTGTGTTTACTGGCTATGTGGCCCAAACAGGAGCCCGTGCTCTGCCAGTCAGCAGTCCGCCTGTCCACCATGAAAAGAGCTCCAGACTTTGCCGTCTCAGCCGGTTCCAGATGAATCCCTTCAGTACTCAGATTGAATAAAACATTCAACCGCTGAGAGGTGAGAGTGGCAGCCGTCACAAAAATCACCCACCGTCTAACTACTCTGCATTAGCAATGCCAGGACTGCTGCAATTTGATCTTCAATCAAGACGGTATCAGATAAGTGGTTAATTTTTTATATTTTATTAACTTCTTATTCGTGTGGAAGTCCTACAATGTAATGCTTTCAAAGGTTAAAAACAGTGCAAAAAAAAAAAAAAAAAATGTATTCATAAAATTTGCAATGAACTGACTAACAAGTTTGGATTTTAATATTCAAAATAAATAATAAGGTATTTCTTATGCACCTATTCTGCCTTCATGTTAGTTTCACTTTTTTAGATGCTGGCTTCAGTGGCAAAAGCTAATTTCTAGGTGAGGGTAAACTGAGCTAATACATTTTACATTAGTGCTGACAGATAACATCTCAGGGCTAAAATGCATGAAACCTAATTACTGAAGAACAACCAGCAAACTCAATAAAATCTACACAGGCCAAGACTCAAGTGATACTCAGGGCTGTTACTTTCACAGGATGTGTGTTTGGTAGTTTATTAACCTCACCATCCCGTTTAATCATTGCTTGTAAAAGAAACCGCGAAGCAACAGAAGCCGCAGAACATTTCATTTTGCAAGCCGTTTGTTAAATCGAATTTCTGCCTTTCACAGTTAGCTAGCTGACATTGTGAAGATCAAGCGATAAAAAGACTCTTTATGCGTGCACGGTGTTGTGGACACGTTACATGGGGACGCAGTCCTCCACTTAAAACTTGATGTTGTGTTGCAAAATAGTTAAAGGAAATCAGTTCATCGCAAGTTCTTATCTTCATAAATGTTATCATGAACCTCTCTCCCTCTCCATCTGTACGCATTCATTTTCCATCAATGCATGTTACTAATTTAGCTTCTTCCCCCCCAGAGTTTTCTGCTTTCTCGCTTTGCAGGATCTCATGGATCGCGGCTAGACCGAGGATTGTGGTTGCGCCTGCTGCTGTGGTCCTGCTTGACGTCCACTACCAATACCATGCTTGGTCAAGGTGGGAATTGTTGGGTCTCTGTAAGAAATATTCTAACGAGTAGGGTCTAGACCTGCTCTGCATTGGAGGTGTCATGAGATGTCTTGATAATATTGTGTTCCGTATGCGGTTCACGCAATTCTTCTTTGGTTCTTTATGCTCACCAGTTTGAGAATTAATGTTGAATACTCTGCTAGAGAGAAATCCACGGTCCTATTTGATGTTTGATTCGAGGTGTTTATGAAATACTTGAAACTACATTCTCTCCGTCATGAAGTGCTACATGGGAATATTTTATGGATTTGGGACAAGACACACAAAGCATCCAATGTTTGTTATTGCCCTCTATCTAAAACATATATCTATATACCTATTTAAATAAATACAGCACTGACTAGGCTGCTCCTTACGATTCCCTAACAGCTTTCCCCACACGAGTGTGATTTTCTGAAAATGAGACATGCACTCAGCATTAAAGACAAATCAGACTCGAACCTCCAGGACAAGTGAAGAGCGGAAAAATAATCCATTTTCACCGCCATACTGATTGAACCATTATGTTTCCCCTTATCTCTGGTATTACTTTGTCTGTGGAATCAATAGCTGGGGCTGATTAGCCGGTGTATCTGTCTTTACCCAGAAGCAGAGAAAGCCTGTATCCCCGTCACTCACATTTACTGGTGGCTGAGCATAGCAGTCAGGGTTGCGGGTGGGGTGAGGGAGGGCAACTAGAACCCAAGAATTTTACTCCTGAATGATTTATTTATGTATTTAATTTCCTGTATTCGCATGTATCATCATTATCACTTCATTTTAAAATGGCAGATGGATATATCAGAAGACTTAAGCCAGTGAAATCAATAGCTATGGGTATTGATTTAATCAGGGGGTCAAAGATCGGCTATGTATCTGTCAGTATCTATAATAAGTATTGATTTAATATCCACCAGTCGTTTTATTTTTTGTCTAGCAGAATTGATACGGGCTCCTTTTACTGGCTTTTCTTTTATTTGTAAGAAGATAGTGATTCAGCAGTTGACAAACTATTGATTGATGGATGATTTCAAAAATGCCACCAAATGAACATTAAGTTACTTTGATTTTTTAGTTTTTACCACATGTAGCAAAGTTCTCATTCACGGCAAGACAAAATAAAAAGAAAACACACGGATAGCAAACAAAACCTCACAGCAGCTAGAAAAAAAAACAACTACCCAAAAACAAATCAATGCCAATTCTGATTGGCCCAATGAGCTGCAACAGAGGAAGCTGATTGGATGAGCATCAATGATGTGCTTGAGGCATTGTTTGGAGTGTGTGGGCATGTCAGTGTTTGTGTGCTGCTGTTGTTGTTGTTAGTGGAGTTCCCTGTAATCTCTCGTCTATAGATTTTACAGCCTCAGTTTCCCTCCCTCATTATCAGCTTCATTTGTTCTGCTCAGATAGGAACTGTATGGAGCTGAGCAGTGTTTGTGTACTCGTGTACAATGTTATACACACATGCACACGCACACATGTGTATGTACAAACTAGTACGCTACTCAGGACACCGCAGCTACTAGTTACTTCTGCTGTAACTTTGTACGCCTGTTCTAACTTCTTGCAGTCCGATTTCACTACAAACTCATCAAATACGACAGGATGGTCAGTGGCTTTATGCTTCCAACTAGGACAATGTAGGCCTGTAGGCTCTGGCATTATTTATGGATCTGCCCACTTGGTGTAATGTTTTCGTGTGCCATTTTCAAGCCAGGTGATGTATAAAGAGTTAGAAAGTCCACATGTGGAGGTGGATGGATCAAAAACAGGACTTTCACCCAGGAGACCGCTGTTTGTGTCCACTGTGAAACTGAAAGTCATCTCTGACTTACCATATGATACTTAAGTTATGTAGTTATTTTAACCAAAGAAGTAGATTTTGGGATTAATCCAAACCAAACTGCGACTGTTTCATCTCATAAAATGTCAAATGTTTCTCAGTAAGCTTTATTTTGTAAGTCTAACTGGACGTCGCATATTTGTTATCGCTAACTTCGCCTGATGTTTCATGTTAATTGTTGCTGCACATGTAAAACTGATGTTACAACACAACCACAGCATCCCAGTTTGAAGCGTACCACTGACCGAGCTGCCATTTTTGACGAGTTGACATGAGAACGTGTTGCTTCTTAACATACACAGTATATACTTAAAAAGTTTTGATAGAGTTTAAAATGTATCAGTGAGTCTGTGATTTGAAAGTTTCAGAATGAGATTTCCATATTTAAAACAGACACATTGGTTAAGTAAGAAAACTTCTTACCACACTGAGGTACTTCATTTGTATGTATTGCCGACATAAGCTTAACAGTGATATTGCCCAGTGGTCTCTTAAGTGCTCAGACAAATCTCGCTATAATCTGAAAAGAATTGCAGCTGTACTGACTGAGGCTTTTACTGCATGTGGTTTTCGTAACTGCACTGATGATTTCTGGCTTTGAATAAGGCTGGGTATATAATGTAGACTTACATATGCAGGTCTCGGTGTGCATGTGATCTGTAATATATCATCCGAGATCATACAAAATGTAAGAGATGTAAGGTCCAACTCATAAATGAATGAATGTGAGGCATATTTTAGCCAATTTTAAACTACGAGCCGAGTTGACAGTGTTATCCAAGTATAATGAATGAATACTTTATTTTATATATCATTAATGAATCGTCCTTTTAAACTTTTTAGACCCGTGCTGTGCATGTTTGGCTTCCAGAGATACCTGGAGTGTGATAAATGCTGAGCTCAGACCATCCGTATATTTGACAGATCAGTGAGGGAAAATAAAGCATGAAAGAACGACCTAACAGAGAAATGGATGAGTCTAGAAATACCATATATTGCATATATCATCTTACATGTGTGCGTGTGTTTGTGTATGGCTGTATGAATGTGAGATTTTGTTTGTGAAGAGAACGTTGGTTTTGTTTTAACGGTGTGTGTGTGTGTGTGCCTGTGTGTGTGTTGAACTTACAGGCAGTGTACCACAGTCCTCCCGTCTCCTCCGTCGTACTGCTCCTGCCATTTGGCCAACCTCCTGACCAACTGGAGGATGGATCGTTTCGACAGAGGCGTGTCCCTGTAGGCCGGCCAGCCAATGAACTGAAAGTGCTGCACCAGGCGGTAACCGTCCTGTGGCTGGAGAGACCGGTGTAAAAAAAGAAATAAGGATTTTATCACCACAGCTGTCAACACTACAGTCAACATCATGTAGTAAAAGTGTATCAACAAATGAAACCTTCCAAGCGGGGTTCACTGAATATTTTTATCAGCTGAAATCATGAAATTCATAACCAACACTGTGAGTAACTTAGACCCCCAATTTCTGCATCTGGAATGCCTCATTAGGCCTAAATGTAAAGGCTATGTAAAGGTAAATGTCACAATTATTTTCTTCTTTCATCCTAAATTGAAAGTCTAAAAGGTTCTTTGTAATGGTTCAGATGCTATGATTGCTGACACGTGTGATCTAGAAGTCTGCTCAAACCTTTTTGAACCAAGCTGTGATTCAAAAGGATTCAGCGTGCAGTCTGACGTGTCTCCAAGCCAGTGCAGGCACCGGTGTGGTCACCTAATTTGGAAAGCGGCCATTTGGAAAGACAAAAGCGTAGTCCGAAGGTTTGCTTTTTGAATCCACAGAAGCTGGTGAACAAGTTAGAAGGACATTTTCGCTAACCAGTACTTCTTTCCTGGTTTGTGGAATCTCCAGCAGTTGTCTGGACAAATAAGTGATCAAACATCGTGCAGTGGTAGGCAGGAGCTGCTGGTCTTCTCAGTGTGGTCTCATTTGATAACGATATGCTTAACAGATACATAAAGCACTTTTCATGTGTTAACACACTGTTGTGCTTCAAATGGTTCTTGTTTCTGAACAAAACGCCCTTTCAAAAGAAATGGGATTGAACTCAACAAAGAGGACGTCTCATAATGTTTAATTCAATTTCATAGCAGACAAAATGTTTTCAGTCGTTTGGCCCGAGGCGGTTGGCATCCACCACCTAAAATACCAAAACCCGCCATCACTGTCAGACTGATTTACTGCTAGGTTTGCAACACACACATATGCACATCGACATTTACACACAACCAGATACGGCTGTATCTTCCCAGGATACCTGCTTCCTCTTCTTCCCTTCCTTTTCTCCCTTAATCTATTTCCTCCGTTTCATCTTTCCCTCGACATCCTCCATCTCCCCTTCCAATCAACTCCTATTTCAAACTTTTTCACCCTATTTCCTTCTGATCTCTCACTTACTCTTTCCCCTCATCACTCTTTCCCTTTTCCCTCACTAAAACCTCAAATTCTCCGTCCTGCTCTTTCAGTCTCTACTCTTCATTTGATGGCTTAGTGGTCGGTGGCACCGACTCTGCTGGGTTGGAGCTGCTCTCACAGTGTGAGATGTGCTGTTGTGGCGATGATATGAGCCATTTCACGCTAGACTGGTGATGTGTTTGAGAGCGAGAGCGAGAGGGAGAGAGAGAGAGTGAGCGAGGTAGAATATAGAGGGTAGGGTAGTGGGGAGTTTACTAAGCGCTATAGGAGCATGCAGACATTAGAGCACCACTAGAGTTGTACCGTCATGGATGGGCGAGAAAATGAGATGAGAAGGGAGTAACAAGAGGAGGCAAGAGGGGAGGAAGGAAAAGTTCAGACGCTAGGAGGAGAGATGAGAAGGTGAGGTGACAAAGTGAAAGGAAAGGAGAGGTGAGAAAAGAACACAGGTGGGAGAAGCCGAGAGGAGGGCGGATATTGTTCAAAATGTTCTGTTGTTATTGCACCACCTTCTACCGCGCTGCCATTTTCCGGCTGCTGTAGTGTGTTAGCGGTGTAGTCGGTTTGCTAAGGTATCATCTTGCCAGCTGCTTAGGGGGAAGTAAAGGTCACACGAAATGAGAAATGCCTTTTATGTGTTGTTACACTGTGTTCCTGGGTGCATCATTTCACTATCTATTGTTATATGTCAAATAAAGGGCAAAGATGGCATTCTTGAGTATTTTTATCTGGAAAATCAAACGATTTTGTCACCTATTGAGTGTCAGGCAAGTGATAATTACTCCATCTTGTTAACTGTCAAAGTCATTAAGTTCCTAAATTTATGGGACTTTTGTTGTAAAATTGTTTGGCACTGACACTCTAAAGAAATTACAAAATATAATGTACAATCTTTGTAGCTTATTCTCATTGTCAGGCTTATTCCTCATTGGATTATTGGAAAGATAAAGGGAAGTGCACTTTTCTCTTTCAACTCGATGAAGCAACTGTGCACAAAATCTGATCCGTGAAGAAATGGATTTCAGAATGAGGTGTGGAAGAACACGACTGGCCCTCAGAGCTCAGATCTGAACCCCAGCCAACACCTTCAGGATGAACTGGAAGGCTGGAGTGTGAGCCGGGCATTATCGGCCAACATCAGTGTTGGACCCAACTAATGCTCTTCTGTCTGAATGGGAGCAAATCCCTCTGCAGCCAGGTTCCAAATATTTGGTGGAAAGCCTTCTCAGAAGAGCGAAAGCGATAACAGAAGAAGAATCACAGCAGTCACATCCGAGGTATAATATATGGATGTCCACATGCAACATTCTTGTCCCTATATTGTGTATTTAAAAGCCGCACTTTGCAGTAGTTAACAGATCTACAGTTAAGTCCTGGTTTGAATCTACTCCTGTGACTACCTGTACTCCACAGCACTTCACAGCTCTTGACATTTGATTATTAAAATATCTCATTTAAACCTTGAACCTGTTGTTTTAACCATGAAACTGTAAAGGCGTTGAGTTTGTGCATACCCTGGCCATGTTGCAGATCCTGAAGATTCGGTTGATGATGTCTTCATCGATGTCTGCCGATATGAATTCAACTTGAATGGGACCGTAGCAACACGAACTCTTTTCTGGCCAGTACTGCATACATAACTGTAGAAAACAGAGAAAGATGTGATGAAGAGGAGAAAGATTAAGAACAGGAACATTTACCGGATGGATTTTCTTTGAAATAGCATAACAGCACAAGCAATAATTGAAAAGGAGAAAAATCTTGTATAAATTCACTTCCTTGATGATGAAGATTATCACCTCTGTGGCTGGATGTGAATTCCCCTTTCAAGTTTTTATACTTCCACACTGAGGCTTGATAAAATAATTATGTAAATGCGGGATATTATGCTATAATGCAGGATCACAATGAGATAAAGCAGATCTGTTGGAAAATAACAGATGAAAACAGAACTGCGATATCAACTAATTTTCCATCTACACACCCGTTTAAAATGTCAGCGTGTTTTTACTGGCTCCTATTTGTATTCAAATGTCTACAGAGAAATCTATGAGCTTGAACTGCGGTTGATTATAACATAGATTAGAAAATATGATTATGATATTTTTGGGGTGGTTAAATCACTTTTTTTGTACATTAGGGGACATGACCTTGGATCATCCATGGAGATTATGCCCATGGTAACAGGTATGATTGTACAAAACTGTAACTAAAACCTTCTCAGTTGTCAGGGCTAAAATCCAAGGTCTGTCCATACACATTCACATTCATAAATAGTCTTTGGTTGTATTGATCAGGCCCCGTGATGTAACAGTCGATGTGTCTCCTGGCTGTCTGGTCTTTGTTAAAAAATGAGTTAGCCAGAAGCAGAAAAACAGAGACATACATGTGTATTGTTTGCATGTTTGTACCTGTGCTGCGTCCATCTCGTTGAGCATTACAATAGAGGAGCAGTTGTAGTCGAACACAAGCCTCCAGAAGTCGCCCATGGTGTTTGGCAAAGGATGCTGGGTAACAATGAAGGCCGCTGGCTGCTTGTGGCTCTAGAGTGTTCAGATGGGCCAGAAATAAACAACCACAGCTGGCACAAAATAAAAAAGAGCAGTGCTAATAGATCTCTACAGCAGTGGAAAGTAAAAACTTCAAATAAAATAGAAAAACTAACATTACAAAAGAGACAATAAACCTGAAATATATACACTTACGTCCATTAATGCAGCATTAATGTAATTGGAGCTCTCTCCGTCCACAGATATGAGGAAAGGCAGGCATCGGTCTGCTGATAAAACATCCAAACTGCGGTTCTTGTCATGGTTCCTGGGTAGCAAACCCACGCTGCAGTCCTCTGGACGGACTCTAGGGGTCACTATGTTCAGTGTCTGACAGAAAAAAATGTAAAAAATTATTAACACTATTTTAATCCTTCTATCCCCTTCTAAAAAGATGTTAGAGACTCACATGGAGACAAAAATGTAGTCCCCAAAATGTTATTTAGTCTTAGTCTTTAGTTTTAGTCTCCAGGAAACCAATGTCCAGTCCAGTCAATGCAGCTTGACAATCATAAATTCATGAGATTATGTGAGAATTCATCTTGCCAGGCTTCAAACTATGCGTTAGTGACCCAGCACAGTGGTTACGCTCTGGTCAGCATCATGTGACAAGCTACTTGCAGCTAGAGCAAAAAGTAAAGAACAGCACTGAAGGCTTTTCTTGATGGGAAAGATGTTTTCACTCTTCCTCTGCTAGCTTCGGTAAAAGTTTGGCTCTCTTATACGGTTCTGATTTGTTGAAACTCGCCCATGATGGATGCTCATAGACAGGTGGGTTATCCAATCACCTCGCCTGTATGGTTTGGAATAGCCTGCCCTTCTCCAAACAGTTATCAAAGATGACTTTCCAGGGTCGGGTTAGTTAAGGCCCCTACAAACACCAAAACTAGAAGTGTGAACGTGCGAGCTCACCTGGAACTCATCTTTAATCTGGCTGGAGTTGGTCTGTGGGTCCAGTCTGCTGATGTTGTAGTAAATGGCTCTGAACTCGCACACTGGTATGGCTGTATTCCCACATAGACACGCCTCCAAGATGGCATCGTGAACAAACACATACTGCTCCTGGAACATGAGCAAAAGCAGTTGATCAAAGAAATGTTGGAAAAAAACAAACACATCTCTGTCCTTTGTGAGTAGACAGAGGTTTGTAACCTGCATGCAGTCCCTGGACTTGACTGTAGTTTCTCAGTGGGGCTGTAGGCACTGACGCCTTTGGGACGGAAGATGTGTGTGGGATACCCATCTCCTGCCTTTTTAAACTCAAACATTCCACTGTAAACAGTCTTTATTTGATTTGTGCGTGTGAATTCATTCATTTTTTTGTGTTCATGCTCTCTTGGCAGCCTAAAAGTGAATCAAAAGGGAAAGGTGCTTTGCCCTGCAGTGTTTCTGTGCTCTGGATCAAGTGTCCTTTTTGTGTTCCAACAAGCTCGCTGGTAAAAGCCTCAGTCACCATGAGCTACAGCAGCCGCTGTGCATGTTAATTTACCTCTCCCTCGTTCTCTCACGCTATCTTTTTCAGTTTTGTCTACAGTTCTTTCACATTTTATTTCTCTTTCTCTTGTTTCCTCTCACACTTCTGTTCATCTGCCATCTCTCGCTTTTTCAATTTGCTTTTCACTTTTATCTCTCTGTCTCTGTCGAATGTTAATTGTTGTCCTTGGAGCGGACAGGAGAGTTTCAAAAGCATCACTGAAATGTTCTCTCCTGGCCATTACCTACTCCAGTGACACACACACACACACACACACACACACACACACACACACACACACATGCAACAAAAACACATGTATGCACGCATGTGCACACACATTGGAACCCACAGACAAGCACTCGTTCACACACACAGACACACACACAGAAACACACCTCACACATCGTTCCCCTGTGCCTTTTAAAAGATTAATTGCTTTGTGTTGTGTGGAGCAGCATTATAATAGCGTCGAGCGGCTTCAACACTGACACAAATTGCTCCCACACATATTCAAAAGGCAGGGCCGGATGCATTTAGCTCGGTTTCAAGTGTGCACACACACACACACAAAACACACACAGACATGCAAAACTAGCTTTTGTACCAATGCTGTCACGTGGAAAGACTCAAAGTGATGCCCCGGGTAACTTTACTGAACCTGGCACTTCTAAAAACCTATTCAGAAGTCATTTTTAGGCTCCGAGCTCGAGCTGTCACTCTGAAAACAAGGCTGTTTTTTTCTCTGTTCCTAGTAAAGTTGACTTTTTGGATAGGCAAGGTTTTCATCAGTAGTACAAATGGAATTCAGAGGCGGGATGGATTAGGTCGGCTTAAGGTAGCTTAGAGGAGAAATGAATACTTCTGTTCCAAAATGAAACACCCAACATCTGAAGACGCAGGCTCTTTAAAAACGACTGATAGTACAAAATTAGAACAAATTATGACACTGTGTAAAAGATGGTGAGTAACCAGAGTTCTCAACTGACAAAAAAATAACCTTTTAGGAAACAGATCCTCCATGTTTTAGGGATAGATCAAGTGGAAAAAAAAATTATAATTTTTAACTCTTCTTGACCTGATGGTGCAGATCAGCATCAGCCAGCTCTAATTTAAGTACCAGTTAGCTCTAGTTAGCACAGTTGGGAGAATCATTCTATTCACATACAGTTGCAAAACGCATTGGCCCTGAAGAAACCACAGTAACTTAACCGGAACTATCTAACTATTTGGAACACTTGGTGGTGTGAGTGTATATTCTTTATCATGAGCTGAGAGCTGCCACACACACACACTGACACAAAGAATCCAAAATCTGTGCGTGTTTTGATTTTGGGAGTTTGTGTATACTTTATATGTGTGTGCACTAGTGTCATCTATTATTGAGGCAATGTTTAATATTGATAGGCTGATTGTGATGGATGATCCAAGACTGCAAGAACTACTGAGAAACTCTGTCTGTCTTTTTATGCTCCTGACGGATTCAGAGATAGCATGATGCTAGCTAATGAAGCTAATTGAAGTTACTGTTTTATTCTTACATGCAAGTTGGAATTTAATGGAAACATTTTGGATGCATTAGAGAGATTGATAATGTAAGAGTTTGAGTATTCATAAATTTGAGCAAAAGCTTCTTGCAGTAAAACTTCTCATTAAGTCCTGCTACCACTTCCTATCAATAATCAATTGATACAAGAGTGCATAATGTGTTCATCCTACCTCAGCAGTGAATTTGAACTATGTTTGTCCAACAAAAAATGCACACCGACCTCTGTCTGGACCATGTTGACCCGTTGTGATCTCAGCTCACGGATGCAGTTGAAAATGTCCACCACGCCTTCGTTCTCTGCCATGTCCAACATGATGTCCACTGCAATGAAACAGCCCGTCCTCCCTGCACCGGCACTGTAGAGACAAATGAGCAGAACATAAATACTGATAGTAAATCTGCAACTTCTGAATCTTTCGCTGGGCCTATGATTTTAGTGGTATTTGTCTCAAGCTCAAACTTCTCTTTGAAAGGTCCAGTGTGCAGGACTTAGTGGCATGTAGGCATGAGGTTGCAGATCGTTTCACCCTTTTCTTCCAAGCATGCAGGAGAAACTATGGTGGCAACAAAACCCTCAAAAAACCCTATCTTGACCCAGAATTTGTCTGTTCTGGGGCTACTGTAAAAACATGGCGGAAGGTAAAAAGGACCTGCTGCATCTGTAGATATAAAAGGCTCATTTTAAGGTAACAAAAACTCAACAATGAACACATAGTAATACATATTATATCCCTTTTCTTTTACTCAACATGATGCCCATTACAGATAGATAAGAAACTAAACAGTAATCTTTTAGTAATCACATCCATGTCTTTGAAGCAGCCTGTGTTCACAACTGTACTATGCTGAGGAAAAAAAAAACATAACTACATAAAACAAAACGTTTAGTTGTGCCGCAGTGGAAGTGATTTTGCAGGTCAAAGCTCATTTCAAAGCTGCAGCAGAGAAGAAAGTTTCTCACGGTGTCACAGTAAGTGACCCTGTGCTCTGCTAAACGATGGGGAAGAACACTTAATGAGGTCTGGGTTAAAAAAGAAACAACGCATTTCATAATCAAGGCTGTTTATTTATGTAGTTATGTCTAAGTTCTTAAATGGTGGTATAACAACATTTCACGACTCCCACCTTCGCTATCTTTAACAAACAGTGATGTAAACATGTTGTTTGCTATTTTCTGATCAGAACAGATCAGAAGTGTCACATTTTCATATTCAGCGTCATATTATGTCCAGAAAGTGCTGTGAAAATGTCAGACTTCATTGATTGCCTGACAGAAAAACAGATGGCCTGTGTGATGCCTGAAATACACACAGAGTTAAGTGTGAGTCTCTCTCTCACACACAGACACACAAACATGTACAGACTTTAATACCCTGTGTCAGGCGTTAAGGCGACACATCCTGAACACTAATGCCTGCGGGGAAGAAACGGATGGAGGGACAGACGAACAGATGGATGGATGGATTGAATGAGCGAGGGAGAGAGGGAAGGGAACGGCGGAAAAGAGTTTAGTGATTGGGTGTGATGGAAGCGGCCGTCACAGGGGAGAGATCAAGGGAGGGAAAGGAGGAACGGATGGAGGGGATGGAGAGGGAACTGAAGGGGGGGGTGAAGTATGGAGGGATGGCGAGAAGGAGGGGAGAAGCCTATCTTTCACTTTGCAATCCCCCTGACAGTTCCCAGAGACAGCGAAGAAAGAGGGAGCGAGAGAACGGAGAGATAAGAGCATAGAAAGAAGGAAAAGGTAGAAAGAGAGAGAAAAGGAGGGAGCGCCTCGGCAGATTACTTGTCAACCTCTGTGATTAATGTTGAGACCAGAATACTGCTGGGCCTCTGTGTGCATGCGTATGCGTGTATATGTGTGTGTTAGAAAGCCTCATGACACAGGCCAATAGCGTCAGAGTGCCCCCGGAAATTGGAAGTGACTGCCATAACTTCCTGCCTGTCCGTCCACATACTTTTACTAAAGCTGTCTGTTTACATGTCTGCTCGCCTCATTTGTCTGTCCACTGCTTTCTACCGCTCTCTCTGCCTGTGTTTACGCTTCTTTTTGTTAATCTAATAGCTTACCTAGAGCTCATGAGTGTGTGCTTTATGAGTTGTCCATGACAGACAGGCTAATACAGGTTCTTTGCTTTTGAAGGCTTTAATAAGATCTGTCAAAGGTTTAAAAACTACTGCTTAAATAACTCCATAACTTACTAAGATAGACTTTAATAATCCCACAACTGGTCAGTGGAAGTGATCTGGAACGTTCAATTCCTGCTGCTTGATCGTGCACAGTCAATTGAGAACTTCTACAAGATACATGCACATTTAGGTTTCATTACAGAGTTTGCACTCCAGCCATTGCACAGCCCCTTACTGCAAAGGGGCCATCATCTCTGACTTTGGGGACCAACCAGGAACGATACATCTGAGGATCTCCGGAAGCAGGAAGCGACAAAGGGCACTAAAAATGCTCATTTCTGTAAAGGTCATTTTGGAAGTCGCTGACAACCAATTTAGTTGTTTAGGTAAAATTACTTATTCATCAAATCAGCATAGGTAAGAACATCACAATGAACAAGTTGTCTTATTTATTAATGTATTTATTTAAAGCTGAGGGCAGGGTCTGTGTTGAAAGCTCTGACTTGTTGGTGCAGTCAAGTGCTACTAAGAGACTCTGAAGAATTACAGCAAGAATTGTAATAGTGTAATCGATACTTGGATCATGTTAAGTGGGAAGTGTTTAAGTTGTAGGGAAATAGGGTGGATGGGGGGGCTGTACAGAGCACCAAGACTGATCCTGTGAGACTGGAGTTTGCATACTTTGGTAAAGGTTAGGAAAATATTGTTGTTTTGAGTATTCAAGTCAAGTCTCACTGATTACCCTTTCAGTAATTAAACAAGACATTGTCTAAAGCTTAAACAATTGCTGTGAGTTCCTAAATATATGTATATAAAAAAACAGAAATCATGCTTTAGCTGCAACAAGAGGATATGATATTGAAAGAGCAGATATTAAGAAGCTTTTCCAAATTAGTAGTATATGAATCTCATTTCAAGACATTACTAAAGGCCAATATTCATTTGTGAATATGTATAGTGACTGTGCTGTATGAGGGTCCTTTGTGTCTAACAAGCACTATGTGGCAGGTTAGGGGTTTAATTCTCACCCATTCCAAGATGCGCGTTGTATTAAGGTGGACCGTCAAACAGAATGCATTAATTTTAAGTGCTCGTGCTGATATGAAGAATCCACTCATAACATTTTTTTTCACAGCTTGTCGGAGTGGTGACCTTTTAAAGCTTGTTCCTGCTGACAGCCTGGCCTCAGAGTTGAACTGTTGCATCCCATAAAGAACAGAACATGGAGGTTAAATATACTGTCGCCATGGGGATCTTAAAACTGTCACTTTCTTTTTTTTTTCTTCCTGGTCGATGATGGTGGTGGTGGGATGAGAGTGGGGTGGAAGGTGAATTTCTTTATCTTTTTTTTCTGCTGCCAACTTTCTTAAAGGTTAACACCATCGATCTAATTTATGAACGAGGGAGATTGGTGCGAGTGTGGTTTTGTGTGATCATATTGGTACTGATAACCCGTTCTATTGTCCTATCTGAGAAGTAAAGTGGAGGAATGTAAATTGACATCATCATTCTCTTATTATCTTATTCCCTTTCCTTAAATATCCATATCCAGTTCTGTTCATCTGTATCTCCAATTCTCAGTAAGAAATATCTTAAAAAATGAGATGTTTGCTCACTGATCTAACCAACAAGTCCTCAAACCAAACAACAAAATACGTCGTTCGTCACTGCCTTCGAAAACAGCACACACACTGTGAGCATTTTTTTTTAATTCATGGCATCTACCAACAATGTTTGTCAGTGTCAGTGCCTTCCATAACAAAAGGCCGCTAGAGAGAGATTCATTTTATTGTTTTCTGATCTGCCACTGCCATTTCAAAACGAAGGTTTGAGGAGGTGAAGTTTATCCAAAGAGAACTATTTAAGGTTGTTGTCACAGTTGAAAGAACTACACGTCGTACTACCTTTGCTTTTGCTACTTACAGGCAAGTCTCTGTCACAATGCCGCTAGAAGTCCTTGCCAGGTAAACATTAGTCATATTAGACATATGAACAAATGACACGTCATTGTTGATACTGTAAACATCGTTCATCTGTCGTGTTTTTGTGTGTACAGTGTTCATTTTTATCACATAATAACTTTAAAGGAAAGATTTAGAGGTTGTGCTGTCGATACAGCACATACTTTGATATGTAATACGTTCAAAGTGTCCATTTCTTTCATACAAAAACAAAAAAAAGAACATGCCCTGTGCTCATTAATGTGTTACGCTGACCCTGCAAAGCCGTTTGCTCTCTGCAAGGTAAGAGCCAAGAGGTGTACAAGTGAGTGAGTGGTTGTATTTTGTTTGTCCTCCTCTGGTCTGTGCAGCCTCTGATCGACAGCATCAGGGAATTAAGTTTATCTTCTGTACAAAACCGGTGTGTGTGTGTGTGTGTGTGTGTGTGTGTGTACTTGAAGTGTGTGTGCCTGCTCTTACCTGCAGTGTGCCACTATAGGCCCAGCATCGGGCGGGTTGAGGAACTTGACCTGTCGTATGAATCCAAGCAGTCCGGTGGCATAGCAGGGAACGCCGTGGTCAGGCCAGCTGGTGAAATGAAACTGACGGAGCTCACGGATCTCGTGATGACCCTTCTGAAAAACACACACACGGGACGACACGTTTAGAGCCGAGTTGCATATTTTACAACAGCTGAAAACGATTCTCCGCCATTTAGTCTGATGATGATGACGAATGCTTGGATCTCGCAAATTTTATCATGGGCCTTTTGGGAAAGACTGACAAGAAGACATATCATGGTTCAGCAGACTAATTTACAGCGGGGATTTCAGGAACCTAGGGGCCACGCGGCCTCTTTGGCTTCAGATGGAAAATAAATCGATCTCGTGGATGTCACGATGGCACTTCTGGGAATGAGAGACAGGAAGACTTATCGTGCCTCATTTGCCTAATTTACAGGAGAGATTTGAGGAAACTGATGGCCATTTTGGCTCCACAAAAAAGATTAATTGATTTCACAAAGCTCATGATGGCCCTTTTGGGAAAGACTTACAGGAGGAAATGCCACGGTTCAGTTAGACTGCCAAATTTACACAGAGATTTTTTAAATATCTAACAGCCAGTTTGCCTCCTTTCTGTATGATTTTTAAAACATCACAAGTGCTTAAAGATATCAGAAAACTTTGAGTTTCCCTACAACTCAAACAGTTGAAAAAACACAGAAAATGGAACATGCTTTTATTAAACAAAGTTTTAGAGAAAAGTATAATTTTATGACATACAGTAGAGACAAGAAAACTGCTGGCAGCGATAAAAAAATAAATTGGACGTCGCACTTATTATGCCTCTTCTTCGAAAGAGATACAGCAAGTGACATTTTGGTACAGAACAAGTAGATTATAGGAAAATTAAATTGCAACAAGCATGCACTCCGTGTCGAGATAGCATCTTAACATTTTAATGATGAACTTCCTAGAAACATAAAGAACTGGTGAATAATTTCTTGTCTAACAATGGGGATATTATTAAGAAATTAAAGACTACATTCTGACGCTTAATAGATCGACAATTAAGTCTCATATTAGAGTGATTCCCTGGGACACACACATAATGAAACTCAAAATTGTTATGCCAGCTTTTCAGATGAAGACACAGATGAACTTTGGTTCAGTACAGAAACTGCACTGTGTGGCTGGAGGTCAAGGATTCGTAACTGATTCATATCTGATCCAAAGGAAGGAATGGAGATGGATTGGACTTGGGTAGGTGTTCAATTTTCAAGTTTTCCTCTTTAAGTAAATTATTAAATATTCCATTAATGATAGAGGAGCTGCATAAATTTAACTTTCCTCTATGTGAAATCACACAAAGGACAGGTTTGCTACAAAGGTGTCAGCCTGGATTTGAATCAAGGCCATCACACACCTTGAAACTAAGTATCCAGGACACCCTAACAACCTCAGTATATTCTGACAATTTTAGACCTGTCAACAGTAACTCTGGATATCTCTGACAGTGTACACCACCTTGCTGATGTCAGATAACAGCACCTCAGCAGCCTTAGGGCTGGGAGGTCTTGCTTCTAGTTCCCTGCTCTGAATTCTGACCTGCGTCTCTCCTCACAGGATGTAGACATTTTTTGACAGCACAGAAACGCAGTATAAGAAATGTATGACCCTTTTTCAGCTTCCAGGGGTTCAATTTTTCTCCACAACACTACACGCTCCTGCTTTAATAATTCAAACCAATCGATTCCATTATACTATTCTAAACTAAACGGAGCTTAAATGGAGAGAGCCATGTCCTCCACAGTTCAGTCTACTCTCTAAGAATAGAACTGAAAGAAAAACTGTTGTTGTTGCAGCTCCCCATTCTGGCTCCGTTAGACAGATAAGACAAGGTTGTAGTGAATTGTTTGCTCTGGCAGAGTGCCTTACGATAACCCGAGAAGCAGGGATACCATCGGGAGGAGAAAGACGGGGGGAGAGGTCAAGAAACAAACTGTGAATGGGAAGGAGTAGAGGTCAGTGAAGAGAGTGGCTAAAGGAATGAGAGATAAACTGAGAGACAGAGCGGGAAAGTGGTGGTGTGGGGAAGGATGAAGAGAGAGGCTTGATGAAGAAGAAATAGGAAAGGGAGAGATAAGATAGAGAGAGAGAGAAACAGAAACACAGACGTATGAAGAGAGCGAGAGAGGCGTGGAGGCAGAGAGGAGAAAAATAAAACCCAGAAAAACCACGAGGTGATTTGATAACTCGACTTCCCATTGATTTACTCTCTTGTGATGTTGAAATTACTTCTCTAAATCGATAGACAGCGGACCAACACAGCCCGGGCCTCAAAGCCATGACTGGTTGTTAAAAAAAAAAACCCCAAAAAAAACAAAAAAACAAACGACAACATGTGGTGCTCAAAATGTTGGAAAGAGGTGATGAGGATGTAGAAACACTTCAAAGACTCTCTTTACTATGATGGGAGAGAATGAACTCTGCCATGCTTTGCAACCTTCAGTTTTATACTTCTTATCGAGACTAATTTGCAATGAATGAGTGGCAAATATTCTATTTTATTGTTCTTTAAATGCATCTGCAGCTTTTGATCATTTAAAGTCAAAGCCAGTCATGTCATCTCTCCACGTCCCCCTCATGGTCCTTGTCTTAGCAGATAACGTAAATAGTTTTAGTAATAAAGCCGCTCATATCTACAGTATACTCTTTAATTGTCATAAATACGGGCATAAACCTCTTTGACTACGTTATTTTTCATGTGAGCATAGTGTGTCAATGAGTGTGCCAAAACGCACAACTTTCCACACAGTTCACCCTGACATTGGTAAGAGTTTACTGTTGTGGATGCAACAAAGTGAAATCCCCATATGTTGTCATGTCATGTTGTCATCTCATAGCTTATGTATGATTCTATGATTCCAAACAATGAAGATGGTATGGATAAAATGAAGAACTCAAGAAGTTAAGAACTTTCTAGACTCTGGAGAGGGTTGGTGGGTAGACAAAAAAAGATACCAAAAGATTAAAAATGAACAGAAAAAGTGGCTAAATAGTACAAAAGCCAGAATAGACACGGTTGAACAAGAGCCTTGGATGACCATCCAGATATAGAGGTGAACATAACAGCATTGATTGCTGTGGTGGAGATAAAAAACAAAAGAAAACCCAATGATTATCTGGGATTCATGACCTTTGTCTGAAACCTCTTTCATATTTGCACACACCAGTGGAAGGACAATGAGGGAGTGTTTTCAATGAGATGGTGAGAGCACCATGTTGTAGCGCTCAAACTGGACTCTCCATTTGTAAATCATCTTCTCACTGGCACATGCAGACATCAACGCAGAAGTAATACAGTCATAATTTTGGTCTGAACGCCTGCTACCCGACCAGACGGCTAACACTTGTCTGGACTGTCCACTGGCTGTAAAGTTATGTGCAACCATTTATCTTTGAAGTTTCAGATCAATCATCTAAGTGGTACAATGTCTGGGGAAAAAAAATCGAATCCAAATTACTGAACGGAGGTTTTGATTGAAGATGTTTCAAAGATTTGTGGAAAATAATACAGGTATTATCCCCATGAGACGACCACGCCCACCAGTGGGGCAGGTCCACCCAGAGTTAAAAACAGGAAGTTCTCCATCACACCTCTTTCTGAATGCAGTCACGGACGTGGTTGGGGGTTTTCGGGATCGTAGACAAATGGTGTTCCAACCCACTTCAGGGAGGGCTTCTCCAGTTTGACATGAATGCTTTGCACATCTCTCATACCATCTGTCCTATCTGTCTAATACGTGTACATGCTGGTGCTCAAAGCTGTGTTTGTTGGCCTGTAGATTTGTGTACACTGCTGAGTCATTTCCTGTGCGGTTTGGCGTCCACTGTGGCACACAATTGTTTGGTTTCTTCAGATCTGTGTGCCACAGAGCTGATTACTCTTCTGCTGTTTTTGGATGTGGTCCATTGGGTGAACTAAGCCCTGTCAGAGTTTCTTGTTGTGTTCTATCACGAGAAACTGTGTTCGTCACAAATTCTTCTCCAACTATAAGACCACAAAGCTGTGTGTTTGGAGCCAGTTGTTTGTCTGATTTGACGCTCTTGGAACTTCTGCTTTCAGATTAACAAAAGGTCCATGCAACAAAGCCACAGATCTTGAAAATATCACAATAGGATAATAACTGGATTTGAGTCTTTTTCTTTTCTTTCTCTAACCTTGGATCTAGTGTCGGCAGATATGATTTTTCAGCCCATTCTCACTCGCAAATTGTCAAATATGGAGGCTTAGTAGCCCTCTACAGCCATTTCTGGATATGCCCACCTGGCATAATGTTTTGATGTGCCCTTAAACAGCGAGAACGCATGCAATGGAGGTGGGTCAAATAAACACAGGACTTTCTCTTTAACTTGACTTCTTTTTAACTTGAATTATGTACAGTGCATTACTTATTTAAACTCAAACCAAGTGTTTTTTATGCCTTAATCTAACCAAACTGTGGCTGTTTAAAGTCACAAAATGCTTCTCAGCAAGCCTTATTTTGAAACTCTAACCAGGCATTGCATATTTATTATTGCTAACTTTACCGCACGTTGTACATTACTTGTTAATTTGACAACAGATCCCTGCATGTGCAACGCTAAAGGGGCACCTACAACGGTGACTGACTGGGCTTTTGTATTTGAGGAGTTGGGAAAGAGTGGGAATATGCTGGACTTTTGCCTCAAGATTATTCATAATTTATATTCATGTTGACTGTGGTCTTTGTAGGGGGTTCTATTTGCTTAATGTTGCACGGTTAAGAAACTAATGCTGCCATCCAATTATATATTCTGTATATTTGGCAAACTTTCCAATTTCACAGAAAGAATACTTTGACTTTTTTCTCTGTTTGACTGATTCTGACATGTCTGAATGTCTTCTGTGATCTGTTTTTTGTTCATCCCGTCTCTTTTCATCCTGAATCTTTGTCTCTAACTTTCACACAAACACACATTTACTCTGATTTTCCTCTTTCTTTGAGTCTCACTCTGTCCTCTCTCTTCTGGGGTGCTCTGTTAATCTCCTTGGACGTGCCATTAATAAACCTTTTTCATTACAATCCTGTTTTCATTATTCACTGCAATTATAGCTATTTAACTGCGGTGCAGAACCTGTATATACCTCCTCTGTCTCGCCTTCTCTTTGTTCTTCACAGTCCCTCACACTCACAGAGCCGTGTGTGTGTGTGTGTGTGTGTGTGTCTGGTGTGTGTTTGTACGTATTAATGCATCCTGCAAAATGACAGGCATTTTAAAATCAGCTTTCCTTTGAGTATTTGGAGTACTTTTTTGCACGCTCGCACACATGCAGAGGTGGTGCGGATTAATGGTTTGCTAAACGAGCTGACAGCGAGGACTCGAAGACTCGTCTTCATAAGCTGCTTTCGCACGAGTGAAGGGGGTGAAGGAATCAGGATGGGGGGAAAAGAGAGAGGGAGACAGACAGAAGTACAGAAAGAGCGAAGAAAAAGGCATGACAGCAGAAGAGAGCAAGATTTCAGTTATGAGAGGCATCTGACAATAAATGTGTATTTTACATGATTTTAAAAATTAGGAATTATTAATATATCTGAAAGCAGTAGTATTTTGTAGACTCAGCCATTATTTTATTTTGTTAACAGTCCTGCAAATAAGTCAACTGAAGGGAGAAAAAAATAAGTAGTAAGTTATGGAGTAAATAACAGAAAAATGGATGAAAGAAAAGCAGCAGAGACGAGACTCAGAAGAAGATGTAAACACAGTCGTCTTGAAAATCAAGGATTTGGATCTTTTTTCACTCGTCGTGAAGTGTGTCTCCGCTGTTTTTTTTCCCCTCCGATTACTGTGCAGAGTCTCGGAGCACAGCATCACAACAGTGACAGTACACTGTCACACTTGTCTTTTTTTTTTTTTTCCTCCTATCAAATCCCTCCTGCCTGATTACAAGGGCCCCAATTACAATTTCAAGCCTCCTTAAACAGCGAGAAACAAACAAGTAACGCTGCTCTCTTGCCTCAAATCCCCAATCACTCATTGGCTAGAATGGTAATCCAGGTTTTGCATTTACAGGAAAAAAAAAGAAAGAAAAAAATGGAAGCAATAAACAATGAGGGTAGCAGCTTGAGAGAGTATGGGGAGGGTTCAAATACAATCTTGTGAGGTCTTGTGGGAAATGTTCCGTCAACCTGAATCACAATATATCGAGATGACATCATGCTTAAAAGCCTGTGTAAATACTATGACAACAACTGCATCATTTTGTGATATCAAGGAAAGAAAATCTGTATAATCCCAATTCAAACTGACATTCTGAGAACTGTTTGTGTGTTTCTTGCCTTGAATCTTCACATCATACAGGGTTAAGAACCCCTTCATTATACAGTAAAGCATTAAAAATCGAATTTCTTTGTTAGTTCTGTTGCTGAGGATGATTACTTGTTTACCTTTTGGACGGTGAATGTCCGTATGACGTATTCAGCCAGTGGTTCGGTTTCTATCAGGGTCACCTTGATGTCTCCATAAACCTCCGTCTCATCGGGCCAGTAACGCACACACTTCACCTGGAAAACACAATTTACATTTTTTTCATTCCGTAAAGTTAAATATGTATTACATGCCGGTCATTATTACCTAATGAGCATTTACAGAATGGGATGAAGCTGAGGTCAAGATGATCGCCATTAATAATATAATAGATGAATAATATCAATATTCTTATTGCTTGCTCTGCATAACAAATGGCCACAGTATTTATTTGACATTTGAAAGATATTGATTTAGAATTACTGGATGACACTGTGAAGCAATTCGGGACCAGATGTGATAATGCCACCTGTAACTGGACTACACATCTGGATACAGATGTTTGGAGTCATGAAAAGCAACACCAGGCTTTTGTTGCAATTTATTGATTGGGGTTCTGCCTTCTATGACAGTTATTTGGTGTAAAAATGTGGTTCACAGTTTCATTATTGTTAAAATTGACTCAAGTTTGCATCCCAGTCAGTTCTGGTTTTCCATGATTTCTTCTTTACATGCGTTTACGTAATTGGGTGACAGTCGGCTTCCTCCAGCAAGCTGATTTAGTGTAAACGGCAGACTTCTTTTCCATAATCGGGATAAGGGATTAGAGAATCCTCAGCCAGATTTCTCCTGGAAAATCTCGATTTCTTGACCATGACAACCAGGTTTCCAATCAGCTTTTCGGGGCGATGCAGCATCTTATCTTATCACTAAGAGGCTACAGTTTTCAAAAGTGAGTCATGCTTCCAGAAAAGTTTGTGGTCAACTTCTCATATACAGAGAGTTACAGTATCTTGGTTATTACAGTGTATGAAAAACCTGCCTAACCTGACTTCTTCGAGTTAGGTATGAAAATATTTTAGCTCTGTTCGCTGTTTTTCCCTAGCGCCTCTCTGATGTCCGACCTTCCGCTTGCTCTTATCGACTCGGTGAATCAGCGGTCTATTTCAACCAAACCAGAGTTGGTGATTGCTGGCCAAACCAAGGTTATGGTGAGCTGTTATGAAGTAGGTAAACTTACTGTTTTTGTCAGTGAAGTCTGGTGGCTTCGAACATTGCTATATAACTTCTGATTCTGGTTAAACAAAACTGATCTTACTCTTTCGGATTCTTTCCATAATGTCGTCAGACACTTATTTAATCACTTATCTATTAACAATATGATCTGTCTGTGGCAAAAACCAGCACTTTTAGTGGACATGCTGTACACTGACAGTGTGTAATTGCCTGTAAGGGCAGTTTTGTGGCTTCTGGATACATCACTTTGCTCAATACTGGAGTGCATTTCAGAAATGTTGGTTTATCACTTCCATGCAAATATATGAGAAAATAGGTTACCCTTTAAGTGCACGTCAACACATTGCATGAAAGCCATCTTCCCTAACTTAAACCAAGAACTTTAGTTACCTAAACAGAACTATGAGTCTGTGCTAATAATGTATTTTAATATCCAGATATAAAGATATCAGAAGCATGGAAGAAAGTATGCAGATCTAGCAGGTCCCTAGTGCCTCTCGACTTTCCTCTTACTCGTGTCGAACTCGGCGAATTAAAGGTCTGTTTCAACCAAACCACAGTTGGTGATTGTTGCAACAGTGGAAAGACAAACCAAGGTTATAGTGAGCTAATAATTCTCCTTTTGCCAGTGAAGTCTGATAGCTTTGAACGCAGGTATGCAACTGCTGATTCTGGTTAAATAAGAATGATCTGAAAACATTGACCTCAGTGAAAGTTTATGCCGGTATAATTTTATGAACTCGGTTTGCCACTTTACTCTGCAATAGGCAAACATCTGGCCTAATTCCATTTTGGATTTATTTGATTGATTCTGATTGTAATAAGTCCATGAAACACAATAAAACTTGATTCATTAAATGAATGAATTCTGTGACCTTGTACCTCTACAGGTGCTGCGCCTCTTCATCAAACACACATTTTGTAATCTTTTGGATGATGAACTCACCCTGCCCACCTCCACCAGATTGGTAACCATGACGATAGAGGCCGAGTTTTCCTGCCAGACCATCCTCCAGAAATCCCTCACTGTCTCTTGCATGGGCCCTGACACACACACACACACACACAAACAAATTAGAGATATACAAATACTGATACACACAAACAGAACAGTGTAAAAACACACACTCCAACGTCACATAAAAATACATCAGCACTGACTTACACAAGCACCCACATGAACACGCAAACACACACACGTGCACTCACACACTATCAATCCCAGATAGTGGTTCGGGGTTTGAGGTAATGGGGTCTTAAATTTGTCAGGGGGATTTTATACGGCGGTTTAGATTTAGGAGGTTGTGGTAATAGCCTCCCAGTCCTGAAAGGACGACATTTACCAGGTGGCTGCTACACACACACATACATGCATAGACGTTTGGTATCTGCACAAATGTAGAATTACACATACAGTTCTCTCGCACACTCATCACGTCAGTTTAATTACCTTGTGTGGCGATGTAATGTCTGGGTCTGTGGTACCCCTGTGAGACAGAAAAAAGTGAAGCATAATAAAACCTCCGTACTGCTGTCATCTCCATCCTTTTCTTCCCACATTTGGAGTCATTTTTTACTCCAAATTGTCCTCATTTTCTTGATTTTTAGTTTGTTACTTTTACTTTTTTTTCACCTGCTCCCGAGCTATCATTTTTTACCTTTCCAAATAAGTAAAATATTTAAATTGCATTTCCAAATTGAAATAATCTCCCTCCAACTAACTCCTTCCCATCCTCTGTCAACCTCTCCTTCCCCATCTTCTTACCCCTTTATCGCCACATCCCCTTTTTACTTTTCATGAACGGTCCATCTATCAGTTTGTCTCATTTCCTGATTACAAACTCTTTCCCCTTTCAACAGCTCTTCTCCTCTCCAACTCCTTTTCTTCTTACTCTACCTTTCAATCAATTTCTGCTTCTCTTTCTGTCCACAACTTCTTGTTTTTTCTCATTCTCTCCATTCCTCTCATCAGTCAGTTTACATCCTTCCTGCTACACTCTTCGGTTTGCCCCACCCATCCTTTTCTCTCATTTAATGTGTCCCTTGTGCCTCTCCGGTCCCTCCACTTCCCCCCAGAATCATAACTCAAGGTCATTGCCCGAATAAACATCAAATTAAATAATAGAGGGGATCTTAATTTTCCCTCCACGGGAGAGATGAAAAGCGACGGCCCTCAGACCAATGATTACCACCCTCCCCGTGTCCCACACTCCTTTCTTACCCCCAACATCTCCCTGGGAGACAGATAACCTTGTTGAGGTAAAAACATTCATCACTCTCAGATAGTCATTAAGACCACGCTGTAACTACGACGTTATCTTCATTGAGGGGTTGCATTGTTTCAATTTCAGCTTTCCAATTCTCCCAATTTCTCCTCACATTATGAAAAAAAACTTGTGTCTGTGGAGACTCTTTGATTGGAAATAAACATTATGAACCAAATTCATTAAGACTATTATTACAGCAGTCAGCTGTGAGCGAGAGATTACATCAAAAAACAGAGCCCGGAGGGCAGAGAGAGAAGGATGGGGAAACAAATGGATGGATGGATGGATGGATGGATATGTAAGAGATGGGTGACAAAAATGAAAACAGTGGTAAGGTGAAGGACAGATTAAATTGAAGAAGGGACGAGGCATCGTGGTAGAAAAGGAGAGTAATCATCAATTCCAGTGCTGATGATCATACTAGCCTCCAGATAATTGTTTTTTTTTTTTTTTTTTTTAAGAAACGAGACTCAGATGGCTCCATTTGTTATGGCAATCTTGGCTAATACCCTCAATGTGTGTGTTGTGTGATGTGTCTGTGTGCGCTCATGCATTTGCTAATGCTGCCTTTCTATTTCTGTTCAGGTGCAGTGTAATGTCTGCATCTGCAATTTTACAGTAATCTGTGCATGTGTGTGTGTTTATGATCCAAGTACTCTATCATATTCCTTTAAGACCTTTGAAACGGCAGTCAGGGAAGAAGCAGATTGAGCTTCAATGCCTTGCTCAAAGGCACTTTGACAGACAGCATTATGAGCTTTATGAGTTTTGCCCCAGACAGCAATACTTGAGACTATGAGACTGTGTGTGCGCTTGTATTTCCATCTGTCTAAGGACCAGTTTGTGGTTCTCTCCTCTTCACAAGGTTAAAGTTAAAATTAGGCTTGTGTAAGATTGATACATGGTTAGAGTTAGGGTAGAGCAGGAGTCTTGATGATTGGAGAAAAAGCATTGAAGAACAAGTGTGTGTGTGTCTGTGTCTGTCCTGGTGTGTAAACACTTACGTCAATGTAGTTGGCGTTGATGTAGTCAGAGTGGGGGTCTCCATCCAGCAGCTGCAGTCGGACTCTGGTGTGATCGTCTGTGGGATCAGATAGCAGAAAAAATACAACAGGCCTAAAGTTACATTTACCCACAGATCGGAGCAGCTAACTGATGAGGGGGGGCTAACTAACTAACCAGGCCCAAAGTTACATGTCTGAGTCTGTGTGAACCAGGAGTCACATTCAGGAATATATTCAGCACCGATCGTTTGTTAAATGAACCATTTACCAACCAAGCATCCTGCAGTGTCCTGTGTCCTTTGGTTGAGCATACACAGCATGTCGCTTTGAAACTCAACTGTGGTTCACATTCGGTCATCTACCAGCAGTAGTTTCTGCTAGCCATAAAGAGAACCTTCCCCTAATAACCAAGTAGAATCAATCCAAACCAAACCATAACCATAACCATCGAAACGCCATATCACAAACAGACTGGAACAGCAAAGCTGCGCAACAATTCACCAATCCTATAATGACAACATCTGGCTGATTCACTCGATGTAAAAAAAAAAAAAAAAAGAAAAAAAAAGAAATCTTTGAGAGAGAACAAACATGCATGGTTTGGTTCTGTATGGTTTTATTCAGCCACTTCATTTTGAATATTGTTTCCACTTCAGTTCATTTGACCTCGGTGCAGATCCATTCAGATGAGCTGAATGGAAATGACAGAAATGAAAACATAAAAGTAATAAACATTACAGGACTCCACGAAGCAGACAAGCATAACAAGTTTTATTTAGAAAAGTTGGGGTGATGGGACAAACATCTTTTTCATTATGAGCTGCCTCTCTTCTCGCTCGCTTATTTACTGCCAAATAATCCAGATTCAATAACTCGTGACAGTGTGATGATAGAAAATGGAGAATCTTTGATTAATGTCTCCATTTTCATTCTGGTTACTCTTAAATACTTGAAACCCTCTGCCTCATCGTCTTAGTGATTGGAGGTGGCTCTATAAGACTACAACAATGCGTTCCACCAAACTCTGATTGCAACCCCCTTGTCTCACACTCACCTTCGTAGTGTGAAGGAGAAACTACAAGGGTGACAAAACTGGAAGACCCTATCCAGAAAAAGTGTTGAATGTGTTCATTTTGGGCTACTGTAGTAACATGGCTGAGGTGGTGATTCCATACTAATGAAAATAGTTCTGCATATTATATTCCGTGTCTGCCATATTCTGTAAACAGAGCTCCCTAAAAAGTGTTTTCTCACAGGATATTACACGCTGATTCTTTTGGCTGCCTCTAGTTTACAGCTCATGTTTTGAATGAATGATCTAGAGTACCATTTCTATGGAAATTCTGTTTTATTTTTTTACGTTTGTTCTTTTAAAAAAGTGGGTTTCTCAATTGGTTTCCACATGCAGTTAGCACAAGCATTTCTGGGCAGATGAACAAAAGCCAATCACAGAAACTTAAAGTGCATCAATGGATTTTTTCAGCTACTGTACAGGGCTCATGTAGTTTTTGTCAGGTGACTGAAGAGGTGCAGAAATACTAGAAAAATGATAAACATGTAGCTTAATTTGACCACAACAATGACAACAAACCAACGCTTTAAAACAATACGTAGCAAGCATTGTATGCCTGCTTTAAATAGCAGGTGATGTCAAGGAGCCATTCACATCAGCACTACCATCTTTCAGTGGTGTGAGCTGCATGTAACCAAACTCAAATCAGCTCCTTTTTCCCCTTCCTACTTGGATGTCACTTATTTTGTTCTGTGTGCTAATAGCCATCCATAGTATTAGGACACATATGGGGGATTATGGCTAATGGCAGGCAGTGATTTTGTTCAGTTGTAACATGGCAACGGTAATTGCAGATGAAGCGGACGTGATTTAGTCTGATTATTTCTATTTTTCTCCCTCACTCTCATCCTTTTTCTTTTTATGTTGATGTGCTTCTGTTCACCTCTTATTTCCGCACTCCGAGACATATGACCGCATTACAGTGACAGTGCTGCAACAAATACGAATCATTTCTCTGATTGTTTAATTTTCTTATTATTTTTGGGGGGGGGCGCATAAAAAGAGAGAGCATGGTGTCAACAGGAAACAGGAGGTGAGGAGGTAAGTGGTAGCTATTATAAAGAAAACAAGAAGATGAGAGAAGTGGATAAGGTGGTGGAGGAGGTGGAGAAGAAACTGGCAAGTTCGAGCAGGGGAGAACAGGGGCTGGAAGAAAAATGGGACGGAGAGGCAAACAGAGGGGGGAAAAGGTATCACCACTGTGTTTCTTTGAAGTCATTGAAATGCTAATGCTTATGACTTTCCTGATTGATACAAAGCTACAGCGGGGTGGAGTGCTTAAGGCAAGCACACAGCGAGCTTGCTGTGGTTAGCCTGCAAGCTAATCTGTTAGCCGCAGGGAAGACTTCTAAACATTTTTTTTAAAAGACCGCGAGTATTCTTCTTTTGAAAAATTTCACCTCACAAGTTGCTTTCAAAAGCTAATTGTCTTTTGAAAAATGTGCTTATGTGCAGCAACACAATGGCCAGGCCCACGGCTTCACATTTCACAATATAACTATAATAATTTTGTACAGGTGGGATTTTTTTATCCAATTTGAATCAAAGCTCAAATATATCAGCAAGTAAAATGGAGCTCTTATGTGAGCAAATCTATTGTGTGGTCGATGACTCATACCGTCAATTGTAACCCATTTCCTCTGTGTTTATAGTATAGTGGGGGCTTGGGGGCAATCATTTTGTCAAGTAGGCGTTAAGATTTTTTTTTGTTTTTACTGAATATCTTAGAACAGACGTGTGAATTTTCTACTCACGGCTGGCATGACATGAGGCTTCCTGCTGAGTAAAAATAATCAAAAGTGGCAGAAAATTGCAGAGAATCTCATTTTGTGTTACGTCTTCAATCAACACGTGAGAACTTGGTTAATGGCCGACCATTTGCAGAATATGTTTGCCAGCTTTCATGTTTTGAGAGACAAACAAACAAACACAGTATTATTTTTTTTTTCATTTTTGTCATATTTTGCATCTAAGACCCAACAAAAGACTAGCACATCAAACTTTTTCCCCCATTCTTTTTTCCTCTGTGCAGATTTCTATGATGTTCTACGTGATGACGTCTCAATCAAACTTTATTTTATAGCACTTTTCATACAAAATATGTAACACAAAGTGCTTCACACAATAAAACTGCGACTAACCCTAACCCCACCACCTCCACCCAAGCGGCAGCATGTAAAGGTTAAAAAGAGTAGGTCCTAAAATTGAGCCTTGGGGAATACTACAATTGATTTTATAACTATTTGATGAACAGTCACCTATACTTATAAAAAAATTCTCTATCATTAAAGTAAGATTTGAACCAGTTAAAAACAGTCCCAGTGACGCCAATCAAACTGCAGAGTCTACCTTAAAGAATTGAATGATCTACTGTATCAAAGCTGCAGTTAAATCAAGCAACACCAAGATAAAAGGTTTTTTCATGTCCATATTGCATCTGAGATCATTTACAACTTTGACTAGTGCCGTCTCAGTGCTATGATTGGCCCTAAAACCAGATCGAAACTTTTCAAGTCTGTCTCTGACCCCTGCTTCTCGAGTCTTTCGTTTGGGATTGTTTGGGGGGGTTCAACTTGTCTCTTGAGCTAAATCACAATTTTCAGGCACCGTGACCACCTAATGTGACATAAGGAACATTTTTTGAAAGACATACGGTGTAGTCTAATTCCCTCTGGGGCAACCCTTCAATTTCTTTCCCAGGAATTACCCCAGACATGGAGCAAATCTCGCTATAAGCATGAGGCAAAAACCTGCAAGAATGGTGTTGCAGTAAATCACTTATTGGCTCATCCACTAGCTCTATCTCCATCAGAGCCTCACTTTTTTTGCTGCTTTATGTGAACATAACTTGCTCCACTGGCACTGAGTAATATCATAATATGAATCGTTAATACGGAATAGCTGCATATAATACAGAGTCTTGTAACAAATCCCCACCTTGATTATCGTTTCTGGGATCACCTTGAGGAGAATTATTTGTGCGGCTTCTATCAGAGTAATTTTCTAGCTCTGGCTGAGCGGCAACAATGATGGCAGCATGACTCCACTCTGCTGGTACAAGATACTGTCATCAGCTATCAGCTCACCCACACTCTTACTCACAACTCTCACACGCTCAGACCATCTCTCTCTCTTTTGCACACACACACACATTCCCTGCACGTAAAAACAAACACAACAGGGGGTAGTCTGCCAGCCTTCTGCTCTTTCTCTGTCTCTCCATCTTTCTCTCTTTTCTTCTTCTGATTTCTATCACCTCTTCCTCCTCTTCTTCTATCTCTTTTCTTTCTCCTTTTCTCAACCGATTCTGTCTGGCATATGGCACATGTCGCCTCTCCTCCTTCTCGGTTCTTTCCCTCCCTCGTCTTACTTCATTTACCTTTTTTTTTTTTCTTCCTTCCTGCTCTCCGCCTCTCTCTCTTGCCCCATACTGTCTCGCTCCTTCAGACGGCGGTAATTACACGGGGCTAGTGTCAGGCTGTCATAACACGAGAGCCACAGATATGAGGCTCCCGGGAGGGAGGGAGGGAGGGAGGGGCCCTTTTCACTTCTCTCTGCCCAGGGAGGGGAGCTTCTAATTGGGCTAAGATGGCAGGAGGTACTGGCTTGCAAACACTGCAGATCTGGACACAGGCCACAAGTTTGAAGAGGCTGACAGTGTGTGTGTGTGTGAGAGAGAGAGAGAGTGACTGACTGAGGAAAGCAGAATTGAAGATTTATTTTTAATTAGCGTTATATATGTGTGCATATGTGCGTGAACAAAGAATGCAGGAAGTTTAAGAAAGATTTTGATGTCAAACCCAACCAACCACGACCTTAAATACACACACATTCGTAACACTGTTATAAACATATCCTGTATTTGAATCTAAATAAATCCTCAATTCCCAGAAGCCAGATCTAGATCAATATACTGGAATCATTTATGTTAAAGCTTGTCTCCTAGCTCTGGATATAAACATAGATATATAGAGGACATGTGTGCACACAGGCTCATTTTGGCGTCTGCAGTACTGGAGTAACAACAAAGTCATCAGAAGCTGTGGTGTCCAAGGGCGTAGGGTCACGAACCCATTACTCATTAATGAGCTCCATTTCTCTGCTGAGTCTTCCTCCCCTCATAACCTTGCAGCTCCCCCTCCAACCCTCTCCTCTTCTGCCCTCTCCTCTCTCTCTCTAAGTTTTGGTTTGGTTCCATTTTCTCTCTCTTTTTGTGTCTCATCTTCCTCTCTCCCAAGTCTTGTCATTACCCCGGCAGCCACTGAAAAAGTTTTGTTGGGGAGAAGTTGTTAACTTGAGGGTTTCGGAAAAGGCCAAACAAAATAGACTTCTGTGTTTTTTATCTTGCAGAGATTCACAGGGGCAGCCGAATGCTGCAGAAAGCTGTAATTTGGAGACATCAGATCAGATTGTGTGCACTAAAAGCCGCTGCGCACAGCCGCTGCTGCACACAAATAAAATGAGAAGGGACCACCAGTACCTAATGACCGCTGTCATGCCGACAGCAAACAGGAGCGGCTGTATTAGTGGCTCTTGAAGCTCAAAGGTCAGGGTGAGGTTTGAGCAAAAAATAAGACCCACATCATATACTGAAACATCTTAATTGGGGCAGGGGATAATCTATGGAGCTATTATGCTCTAGATTCATGAATATACTGCCTTTTTTTATTGCTTTATAAGGCCAGTGTCTACCTCAGATTGTTCCCGCTTGATGAGGCAAAAAGTCATTTAAGAAGTACTTTAGGTTATATAATGCTGAAATCCTCCTCTGAAAACAGTACTAATGAAATTCTTCTCCCCTGAATGGCCCAACTTGGATCATATTTGGAAATTTAAATGATCTACGACCTTTTCTGAACTATGTATTAGAGGCTAGGAAGACTTTTTGTTTCTCCTCTGCCTCAGCTTTCTCAACTTTATTTTTTTTTTTCTCTCCCCAACTATCCCAGAATTTAGCAATTTAATTCTTATTCCTACAAGAAGACATTTTCTTTAGGTATATGTAACTTAACAAAACATAACCTGATTTTAGCATAATGTAATTTTGTTATTAAACGTATTTTAAAGGTCAAAAGTATCGCTACACTAAAGAGCAGTATGACAAAGCCTTTGTGGTTTACGGAAAAAGAACTTGGCAGCTGGACAAAGTAATTGCTGGGTCGTTGATATCGAACAAAAAAACTTCCTGCTGCAGATATATTATGGTCATTTGAGCTATGACGTAGTTGAAGCCTCTACTTACTGCCTCTTTTTATATTCCATTGTCTTTCCAGCTGCCTGAAAAGAGCAAGGAAGTGAAACAGAGCTTGCTGTTGGAGACAGAAAAATTTAACGCTTCAATATGCCCATTTTGTTTTATTTTACAATGCCGGAGAGAGTCTAGGGTAGATAATATACTATCATGCAGTGGCACTAATGCAGACAAGGTGCATGATGGGAAATTTCTGCTACTAAAATACTGTCCAACACGCCGCCTTTATAAGTGATTTCTTGATTTTTTTTCATTATGAGGCTGAAGAGTTATTTGCATTTGGGGATCTAGGATAAGAAACAATGTTGCTGCCTCCATTGTTTGTCACTCAAGGATTTAACCCTCTAGACCCCATAGCACCAGGGAGTGCCTGTCATTTTGAAATCATTCTCAGTGTATCAAAACACTGACTATAAAGTCTTGAGCTTTGTACTGTAGATAGTTTAAGTTGTCATCAATAAGCGGAACCAGTGGGTTTCCACTGTAAATCTAAAAATGTCTCCAAGAGTAAAGTGTCCCCTGGTTTACAATCTTACAGAAGCTATAAGATTGTGTTGTGAGGAAGATTGTGACCCACAGTGCATAATGGAAAGTGATAACGACACTGTGAGTTCAAGGGTTTTCAAAGTCACTTAACCGGCTCTCACTACCGGAGACGGAGGCTGTTTTCCAGAGGGGAAGTTTGCCGAAGAGTCGGCAGGGAGGACTGACTGGGTCAAGCCGACATTTCCACATAAATCTGAAGATTTTTCATATAAAGACACTACCTACTACCGGCTGTTACAGTTGTAACAATGTGCATTGCTTAAAATTCAAAAGGCTGTTTTCCGGGGGAAGGGCCGACCAGGTCGCAGTGACTTTTACACATATACATTGGACATTTTTTCATGTAGCTGTTTGTTCTAATAAAGGAAATAGAAATACAATAGAAGGGCAACGCTGTGCACAGGCACAACTCTCTTAAATGTCCAGATAAACAGATGGAGCTGCTATTTTACAGAGGAGCAAAGGGAAAACGCTCACAATAGCAAGTTGAAACTGCTGAACAAGATGTTTTACTCTTCTATCCTCGCCTTCCCTCTCATCTCCTCTCTTCTCCTCCTCCTCCTGCTCTTCTTGCCTCCTTTTTTCAGTAGCCACTAAGCAGGGATTGTGTCTGTCACAGATATACTTAATCAGTTAACTCCCTATGGAGCTCAACTCACTCAAGGCATACACTCCGCTGTCAGCCCGGCTCAAGGCATTAGGGAATTTAATAGCATGTGTGATTGAGCGTAAGTGTGTGTGTGTGAGAGAGACAGAGTGGCGTAAAAGTGTGTTAAAGTGTGTCTTTCTTCACTTCCCCGTATGTTCCTATGTTCTGGAACATCTTTAAGATTTTTGTTGAAAGTATTCAAGTAGTGTTTCAATGTTCAAGTGATGTGTGTGTGTGTGTCCCAGTGCCAGCAACTATGTATGAATGTGTGTGTGGTGCCTATGTGTCAGTTTGCATATTGGCATGCCAAGTGCGTGCGTGTGTGTCTGTGTGTGTGTTGGAGGGTATTATAGTGTGTAATAGCCTATTAAGACCAGAGCTCCCTGCAGCTGATGTGTCAAACAACTCAGGATGTTGTCTACGACGCACACACTCGTACACACAGACACACATCTCAAGATGCCGTTTCCAGCTGTTTGAAGGCTGCTGGGAGTAAAAGAGGGAGGTGGAGAGAGAGAGAGAGAACGAGATGAACAAGAGGGAGAAGGGGAGAAAGAGCAGCAGCTTCTCTACAGTTTTAGGTCACGCAGCAAAACTTAATCAGTGTATGGTAACACTAGAGTGAAGCGGGGCTTCTCTAAGGCCATACAAATGAGAAAAATGAAAAATATAGATGTGTCACAGATCCCTGTGTTATTAGACCCCCGCCCACTCCTGTCACAAGCGGCACACCCTCTCCTGCATCCAGAGTTTGACGAGATCATAGTAATCCTGTTTTCTCCAAAGGTGTTACATAATTTAATCTGATTTCGAGTAATCTGGCAAACAAAAACGTGAATGAATGCCTGTTTCCATCCACTGCAGTTGTGCAAATATTACGAGCTGGTTCAGGTGAGCAGTAGGTGATGCCAATTCTGCAACCAGAAGAAGAGGGTGCAACATGACGTAAATAAAACTACCAGTCGAACCTCGAACAGTGAACAATAATTCAGAAAACCTGATGGACATGTCACATATCTCTTTGTTTAATGCATTATGTAATCATTGATGTTTTATAGAGCCATGGGAGAGATGAGGAAACTGTTGGAGCGCAAACAGCTGATCAGTCATGTGAGTTTCATCTCTCATTAAGAGGATTTTTGTCGTTGTTATCAAACTGTGATACGTCAAAATGAGGATCAAAATACATTGATAGAAACACGGTTTCATGGTTTACTCGATGCATTACTCCCTTTGCTCTTCAGCCACTCCTTCCTTTCGAAGCTGCAAAAGCAGAAATGTTTTCAGACCTCTTAATGTTCACCTACAAAAACTTCTGAAGCTTGTGATCCTAAGAAATATATGTCTCCTTAGCCCTTCTTATGGCAAATCATCTTCATTCCCGCTGACCAATTGACTCCCTTCTCATTAGTGTCCCATTTCTGATTGTCTGAGGAACATCTTCTCTGCAGTCTAATGGCAGTTAAGTGTCCGCCTGCAGCAGGCCATTCACGAGTCAGACAGAGAAGGAACAGTCATCTGCATATAGCGACTCATTAGGTATATGAGAAGTGAATTAGTCAAGCCGAGCCAAGCTTGTTCCTGCCTGTCATACTCCCGGTAAAAACATAGTAATCCGAAGTGAAACTGTCACGACAGCAGCCTGGTTACCACCGGAGTTTAGGGATGCTCTCACAGAGGTCTGCTTAAACTGGATTAGAGGCTGAAAAATAAGTTAAAATCCTTCTTCTTAGAAATGTCTCGAGCGCAGAATATCTAATTAATTCTGATTAATTCATCAACAATCTATTATCACACACTGCTCGTCATTACCAGCTATCAACCAATATCCAATTGTCAACCCCCTGAAGTTTTAGGACGATAAACTCTAATCACTCATAATCCTCCACTTTCTAATTAAAAAAGTACAATCATCGTTGAAATCATTATTTCACCGTCTCCATCCACCACCTGATCCATTTTTTTTTTTTTGGTGATGATTAATAATGGTTAAAAATCAGCAGCAAAGTTCTGCATGTTATTACTGTCTTTGTTACCCCCCAACTGCTTCTGAAGAGGAGCAATGATTAAAAGCAATCACCGTCACCAGTATCAATAATGCCGAGGCTGGCGTTAAAAATCAGCCTCATTATCACTATTATCTGCGTGCTCCTCTCCTGCTGGGTGCTGCAACAGACACCATTTCATCATCTGGCGGTGGGGGGGCTGGCAAGTGCAATCAGTCTTTGCTTGAGAATCATTTTCTTCCTGTTTGTCTTTTCTTTTGTTGTTTTTTTTGTTTTTTGTTTACACTACAGCAACTAGAATTTCTATTCAAAGAAGAGGAGGAATCAACAGAAGAGATGAAGAATGGATGCCTAGTCAGTGCTACCACCACTTAATTACAACCACTTCACAATAGTGCAAGTGAAGTTTGTGGCAATACTTGGAGAAAGACCTTTTCCTACTACATAATGACAATTCCCTTTGCACTTCACTAGTTCTAGCAAATCCCTGCAGGCAAGTTTCCATTTGTACGTATATAATATTGCACTTTTAAAAAGGCCATTCTGCAAAATGAATACTTTCTGATACTTTAAGAACAATTTGCTCATAATCCTTCGATGTATTGCTACCTAAAATAACGGTCACCCAGCCAGTTCTCATTCGCTTGGTCAGTGGACCTCTGCTTTAAAATTTAATACTGCAGGTACCCCTCTAGCGTCTAGCGTCTGGCTGCACCTGGAGCTTAATGGTTCGATGTGTCATGGAAGTAAGGTGCTGTTGTATACAAAGTAAGAAAGTAGACAGATGGAGGCGGTTGGAGTGGATGGATGGATGGACCACTGATTGTAAATGTTGTTTTAAATCATGTCTACGCAACTTACGTAACATATTTACATCAGGTCCATGACATAACTTAGGATCTACTTATGAGGTAGTTTTTGCAGCTAAACCTAACCACAGTGCAACTGTTTCACAACATTGACCATGCAAGCTTCATTCTGAACGCCTGGACGGTGCATATTTATACCTGCTAACTTGACATGATGCCGGAGTTGTACCTACAGCGTCATAGTTTGAAGCGAATGCATACTGACCAAATGGCGAGAACATATGGTGTCACTTTCAGAAAATCCTTACTGGATAAAAAATAAAATAACAACTATGCAGGACTGCACTAAATTTACTGACAGAGTTTAGGTCTCTTGCCCACAATGAAGTGCCATCTGTTTCTGAGTACGCTCTTCACCTTTTAATTATTCAGCGATACAGATTTATTTCATAATGAGAAAGTGCGTTTGCAAAATGTTTGCCGTGAGAAAAGAGAGAATTAAGTTAGCAAAAGAAAAGTCGACAGATTCTTCTTACTGTAGGTCTGCAGGTGGAATTATGTCGCAGCACTGCTGCACTGCTTCGAGCAATCAAGTGCAAACTCGACTGCTGTGATCTGTACAAGCCTGAGTGTAGAGTGTGTATACAGTGTGTGTGTGTGTGTGTGTGTGTGTGTCTGTGTGTGCATGTAGACTGCAGGTATATGACTTTCTTATTAACTGGATGTCTATGTGTGTGTGTTCCCATTACCACGTGTTTATTTGTATAACTGTATGTGTATTTTGTGTGTGTGTGTGTGTGTGTGTGTGTGTGTGTGACAGCTTGGGGGGATGCTGATATTTGTTGTGGTTCTCTGGTCAAACACTTCAGAGGAGTTGCTGGCGTTCTGACTTCAGAGCAGCTCGGCAGACGTGTTGAGAATCAGCGCCAGAGAGGATAAGAAAGGAGGGGGAGTCAGATGCATTATGAAGCTAACACACACACACACACACACACACACACACACACACACACACACACACACACCCTCCACTGTAATGAGAAGCAACATGACGCAGGAGGGGATACTGATTATGGCAGAGATGCTTGGAGGTGTAACACCGGGTGAAGGGTGTGTGTACATCGTAACACCGCCTGGCAAAGACTGACAGCCGGTGCAATGATTCTCATTCACCTGAACACCGGTACGCATTAGTGAATGGAAAGAGGGCTTTGGGGTGACTTTGTGCATGTGCATTAGAGAGACAAAGACAAAGGAAGGAAGAAATTCAAGACAGAGAAGAGAAGAGGGGGAAAGAAGTAGTAACGTAACAGGGAGCTCAAAGAAGTGAGGGGAAAAGATGAAAAGAAAGGTAGGACAGAGTGACAGGTGCAAGAAAAAAAAGTATGCTGAATAAGATTAAGGAAGTCTGAGACAGAGAGAAGAGAGATGAAGAGAGGGGAGGACAGACAGAAAGGGGGTGATAGGGGAGAAATGACAAATAAGAAAGGGGGAGAGAAGATAAAAGAAAAATACAGGAGGAGAGCAAGAGCATACAGTGGCGTGAAGACCACAAATTAAGTCGATTTTCACCTCGATTGCTCGACTATTATCACACTTTTTTTTTTTGCAGTTCGTGTTGAATCTATGCAAACAGCCAGTGCATTTACTATATGGGCATTAGCTGTACAGTAGCTGTCAGGCTGTCCGCCTGTGTGTGTGTTTACATGAATTCTCTGACTCTTTATTGATTAATCTCGAATCTTCACTACCAGAAATCAGGTAGTTTTTCATACTTCCCTCCACAAACCTCTCTTCTTCTTCTCATCTGTGCAGGTTAAGGAAGAAAAGTCGTACATCTCGGGGATAAACAAGAATTTTCAAACTCGCAGAGACGTCTCCTCGTGTCAATCTGTGTAGCCAAGAGCTAACTGTGTGTTTTCTGCTGCTGTGTTTACTCTATAGATAACTGTAGCAAGTAAAACATAATGAGAGGCAGAGTGTGGAGGCAACAGGGGAAAGAGAGAGAAGTAAGAAAATAAAGTTCAGTATCTAATGAAGACAGACAGACCCGATTCTCAAACAGCCCTAACCCAAACAAACTAATGTTTTATATAAGCTAGTTCTCGCAGCCAAGTTTTTGAGTTTTCAACCAGCTCCTCGTGGGGAGAGGAAAGGTGCAGCAGTTTTTGCTCAAGCATGCAAAAGAAAAGTGGGTAACAGAGAAGTGAGTGTATCTGTAAATTAGGGAAGGTCCATTGTTTTTGCAGAGGGGGCAAAAGGGTATCGAAATTCTCTAGAGTTAAATGACTTTCAGACATTAAAATGTCTGAGAGAAATATGTTCTTGTCAATAAAAAATCCCTTTGATTTTTCTGAGGTTTATTGTGCAGGATTCCAGGTGATGGAAACAAAAAAGAAGCAGTATGAAGAAATCAATGAGCAAATCAATGATGATTACAAATGTGCAGGCTAGACAGACTGTTTCTGAATGATATATTAAGTCAACACCGCGGTGACTTCAGACTCCACGTTATTCTTTCTGCACAGCACGAAAGAAAAGTAACTCAGTGCTGACTTCTTCTCGATCATAATAAAAGTAGGAGCATCAGCGATAAGAGAATAAAATACATACAGACCTTTTCCATGAACAACAGATGAAATGCGTGACTGCTTTTGCCGCTCTATTTTGGCATCGTTTTAAATTAGAACATTTCAGATTAAAGTCAGAACCTTCTGTTGTGCCCACAACAATCAACCCACGGCAAGATGTTGGCTTCTCTCACCGGTCAGGTAAAATATGAAGACTTTTTTACAGTATTGACACCTACGCAACATCGGTTTACCAAACAACTATTTTGTCTTTTTTAGCCATCGTGGTTAACATGCTCATGCTGGCAACCCATAAACACATCTACATCAAAATCATGCAGGTTTTAATTTCAATAAACTCCTCTACCAAGCTTCCTCTCCTAACAGGTTTAGTATTTAACACTGTATTTTTCTAGTAAACGGTGTGGGGCAGTGTTCCGTCCATCAGTCATTCCAATGAAATCACTGCCTCGGGCAAATAATTAGTCCACTTGAATGTTCTGCATAGATTTTAACTCTGGTGAATGTTGTCATGGGAATTTGCGTCATTTACCAATAGCGAGCTGTCTCGACAGTGTTGACGGAGAGCTAGGTAGAGGATACAAGTGGAGCTTCTTAGCTGTGTTGCACCATTCACTTTTTTTTAACCTCCAACAGCAACAGTTTGCAGACAGTTAGAGGAGTCATTTGCTTCGGACAAAGGTTAGAGGCAGGAAGAAAAAAACATCTAGCTTCTACAAATAGAGGAACAAATCCAACATTTTTCTTCATATGTTGTATCTACTTATTTAGTTGGCTTGACACAAAGTATCACTGGTTTTGTTTAGAGCCTGACATAGAGAATGAACACAAATAGAAACACTGGAGGTGTGACAAAGGGTATTGTATTGTTCAATGCAGTGCTGCAGAAGAGTATTCAGGTAAACACATATACTGTATACGTGTGTAGCTACTTTTACTTTAGTTTGCACATGCACAAGCATTAACTGACACAATAACATGCAAATACGTGAATAAACATACAGATATGCTGTGTAGGAGTGCAGAACAAGAACACACATGAAAACACATCACTTCTTTCTCACCTCAGTTCTCCTTGATAGCACACATAAACGCACGCACACACACACACATATACACACACTCAGTGAGTTATGGACAAGCACGCATACGCCCTCTTTGCACATATGTAAATGCGTGCCAATAAATTGTGTTTATTTTGAAGGCATGCTTCTGTTGAATTATAAATGACCATATGGGAAGGTTGTTCTATGAACTGAGGGCTGAGAAGAAGAAAAAAAAAGTGAGTGAGAAGAAGAAGAAGTGAAGAGAAGTGAAAGGTGGAGAGGCTTGAAGAAATAGAAGCAGACAGATGCCTTTAATGAGGAAACACTACCGCGCTTTGCCTCAATCCATATACTGTCAGAGGTAATCAGATAGGATGGATAGAGAGGAAAGGAGAGCAAAGAGGGAAAGGAAAGGTGAGAAAAATCTAAGAGGAAAATAGTGGCATGTGCGGGACGGAGACTTAAAGTGAAGAAGAATAGAGGTTAAAAATTCAGGAAAAGGGGCAGTTGAGATGAAAAGATGACACAATGGGAGAAAAGGACAGGGAGGTGGGGGACAGGAGAGATCAAGGGATGAGAGGTGAGGTAAGGATATAGGAGAGCAGATTGTTGAGAAAAAGGAGAAGGAAAAATAAGATTGTAGATGACAGCAGAGTAGCAGAGATGAAAAGCGGTTGGGGAGTGAGGAAAAAAAAGAAAAAGGGAGAAGAGTAAAAGTGCAAACAAGTTGGGAGTAGAAGTAGGGAGGTGTAGGAGGAGGAGGAGAGAAGGGGAGGCTGTGAGGAGATGGGAGGACAGGCTGGTTGGTAGATTAACATTTATTCAGTGTGCTGAAGGGATTTCAAACATGGCATCCACCGTTTGTGTTTGGCAGATGGCCGGAGGAAGAGTGTGTTAACACTTCAACTCAAATCAACCCTTTCTCAGACTGCACTCGAGACACAGAGAGAGAGAGAGAGGGAGGTAGTGAAAGTGTGTGTTGGTGGTGTGTGTGCTAGAAAGAAACAGATGAACGTGACAGAGAAGTCACAGAAAGTCCTCACAAAGATGGGAAGATGATTACAGCTGTCTCTGAGGGGATTTTTTTAGGGTCAGAACTCGGGTGTTTGTTTAAGTCTCGCAAAGCCGGGCCTCAAATTTAACTCCCCCTTGTCGTGATCTGCCTCGGCTCAATGAGCATTTGCCGGTGTTAGAGGTGCTGTCAGTGGATAAAGACCAAAAACGACTTTATAGACTTTAACCAGTAAACATAGATTTCATTTCAATCTCTTCTTCTTCTGTGGGACTTAAACATGAACCTTCCTGCTGCCATGTATGATGTTTTGTTCTTTTTCAGACTGGAGAACTGTGCTGGATGTTCAGGAAACATGAAGTTGCTCCTGAACCGTCACTGAAATCGGTTACGGTGTCAGCTTGAGGTGGAAAATAGGTCATGATAGGTCATTGATTGCCACTCTCTTTCTTTCTTTATAGACGAGTAACATACCTTGGCGTATAGCTTCACGTAGCTTAACAAGGCTAAGTACAGAACAGCTGAACTTCTGTCAAACATACTTTTACATGCTTTATTGTTGTGATTGTTTCCATGGTTAACATTATCTTTTAATAAATGCTCATGTACGAACACGCAGGTCTGTTTAAAGTTGCACAAGAGTGATCGCTGCCAGCCTCTTCCACGCTGAACATCAAGTCCTTCAACCTACTAGCTCTTGATATGGTAATTGCAGTAACTGTTAATTAAAATATTAATCAGGACTCCAAATTAATAGGTTAATGTATTTTATGAGACTGAGATCAATTAATTGCCTCTCATCTTCTCTTCTTTAAGGGTGGTGCCCAGAGAAAATTTCATATAAATGAACATTATCATTTATGATTATTTCTGAAAATTAAATCATTGCACCTGCACAGTGTGCTGCCTCTTTAAACCACATGGAATCCACAGCAACAATCTCACTAATAAATATAAAGTAGAATTATTACCTGTCTTTCCAAAAGCTGTTTCATTGGATCACATTAGACTGTATAGGTTATATACTGTATGTAAAGTGAATATACATTGTCATATTGTCACATTTTAGTGGATCAATGTAACTTAAACTCTAACATACATTTAAGGTATGGCACGGCCACCTTTGTAAGTGTTGAGAAAAGTGCTGTATAAATAAAGTTCGAAACACGAGGCAGTGAGAGTGAAGATGGGGAACATCATCTCGTGCAGAACTCTGCAGCTTGCGTGTAAAAGAGAATTTATCGTGTTGTGTGGCAGCTTGTTCTGAAATTGTTTCGAGCCCTGAGACAGAAGGTAAATCCATTTGCTTCAAAAGGGGGAATTAAAGTTCAACCTGACTGAAGAAAAAAAAAAAATCACAGACGACCTTTTTGCCGATATTTAAAGTTTCAGCTGCAGCCGGTCGGCCTGTCTGTCTCACCACATTTCCTTGCTCTAATAAAGACAGCGCACAAAGTCGTTTCCCCGGGGGCCTTTTAAAACATTTTCTCAAGAAAATGAGCCTTTGTACAATCACAGGAAGCAAGACGGACAGTTTCCATTACCAGGTCCTTGTAATTAAAGGATTTGTACTAATAGCAAATTTATCATAATTCCTGTTGGCTATCAAGACCTTGACAGGTTATTTCATTTCAGCGCAATGTTTCATTTTAAAGCCTTCAGGTTAGTGCAGTGTCTTTGCCATGACATCTAAACCCTTGTAATGAGACGTGTGCACGCGCACGGATCTGTGCGTGCGAACACACAAGCGCATATGAGGGGCATTTTATGCCAGCACACTATACTAAAACGCCTTAACCGCGTAGCCTACGCCTGCATTAAGACTGAAAAATACGCGTGCGTACCAGTACACCAAATAATGAAGGGGTGACGGGTGATAAGTGTCATGCCACGTGCAAACACAGCGGACGCCTGTGTGCACACTCGTCTCAATGTACAAATAATTATTTACTTTATGATGACGAATTTTGAGTTTAACAGCTGCTTCGCTTCACAATTCAAGCAGTCCATGTATTACCAAGAGAGACCAATGTGACAGTTTAGGCTATTTCAGTCACACGTGCACACGTTAAGGTGTCTGAAGCGTTTGCTTTAATACAATAGCGACGCGTTAACGCCTATAACGTGTGAACGCCTACAGTATAACTCATAACTAGAAAATTTCATTTTCCCCGCTCCGCCACCGGCCCCACGCCCTGCTGCTGCTGCTTTGGCGCACCGGCTCTTTGGTTACGCCCCGTGCGCACTGGCACAAAATGCCAAAATGTTTCCCTTTTTGTGCTAGCGTCTTGTTTTTTTTCCCCCCGTTGCTTTATGTCTTTTGTTCAGGTGCTGTTAAGAACCGGTCTGTTTATTGTTTTTTGTTCGAAACGTAAAAAAGGCAAGGGTGAAAGGGATAACTAAAATAATCTCAGCTACTTAAAAATAAAAATATCCTGACAGCTCTGATGGGGCTTGGGGTTCATCTATAAGTTATGCTTTCTTCTAAACAACCCCATATGAAACTGAGACTATGTGCAACAGCTGATCTGTGTAGATATGCTGCAGAACATAGAAAATGAATAACTGTCAGGTCCTGATGATCCAGTGTACCTCGTGCGTAAATGCGCACAGCCTCTTCCTCAGTTTAGCGCCTGAGCAATGATACAGTCCCTAATATACCTCAACATCCCATTATAGGCGTTCACACGTTATAGGCGTTAACGCGTGTCACTATTGTATTAAAGCCAACGCTTCAGACGCCTTAACGTGTGCACGTGTGACTGAAATAGCCTAAACTGTCATATCGGTCTGTCTTGGTAATACATGGACTGCTTGAATTGTGAAGCGAAGCAGCTGTTAAACTCAAAATTTGTCATCATAAAGTAAATAATTATTTGTACATTGAGACGAGTGTGCGCGCAGGCGTACACAGTGTGTGCCTGTACGCTCATGTAGAATTGTACTTAACAGTCACGCGTGGTCTTCATGTCACGTATTTGAGGCGCAGTTCACCCGCCACGCACCCGTCACATAGGCGTATGCACAACAACGCGTGTGCAGCGTCTGTGTGACGCCTACGTGACGCTCGTCTGTCCATTGAAAGTGAATGGAATTTACATGCGCACGTTAGAGGTTTGATGTCATCGCATAGGCGCTGTACACGCGTTTTAGTATACTGTGCTGGCATAAAATGCCCCTCATAAAGGGCAATCCTCTGGATCGTACTCGTACACGCATGTGGGTCTAATACCGTAGACACAAATACGAAAATGCATACACGTCCCTAAACCATTCAATAACACTTCTAACAAACAATCCGCTGCTATTGTCCTGTTTAATAGAGGCCCGAGGTTGCCTTGAACAAGATAACAAGCACGCAGAAGCCAAACATCACGAGTGCACGCGAAATCACAGCAAACACTTGACACAGTGTCACATTCACATGGTAATTCACATTTTAATGGCCAAACACAACGCGTGCGCATACTCATGCTGCTCCTCACTCCGCACATCATTACAACAACCTGTCTTTTCTCCATACTGAAGCTTCATTTTGACAAAAGTCTCTGAATAAAATAGAGACTGCAGGCTTTGATCATCAAGCAGGATTGAAATCAAATCCCTCTGCAAACTGGAAGATATTTTCTTGCCACAGTATTTCCTGTGTCAGACTTTAGAGAAGTTTAGGGAATTAGTTTGAATGGTCTTTGATATTACATTCCAAAAAAGAAGGGATCTCATTAAATATGCATGTGTCTTATCTATCCTATTTTCTATTAAACACATTGTTTTTTGCTTTGATCCGAGTTGTCATCTCCTAAAAATGTTCTGCGAGCATATTGGTCCTTACCGATTCATCTACCAAACACTGCTCTGCTGGCATCTGGCTCACAGCGGGCGGTCACGTCAACAGTAGGACACACCCAGAGCTGGAGGGAGTCGGTCAGTGACTCATTGAAGGACAGTTCAGCAGGGCAGATGGTTGCCAGCACAGAGGTTTGGACCCGTGTCCTCCAGTTGAAGGGAGGTCTCTTTACCCATGACCTCAGCATGTTGTATTAGACCAGTAGTTAGACTGCAACTTGTTTCTCCTCGATAATAAGTGCAGTGAGTTTGTATGGACAGACGACTCTCTCTTACACCTCACATTAAGGGATATGTGTACATACGCATGTATGGCATAAATTGAGTAGTCTAATATTTGCAACTTTTAATTTAAATCAGAAAATAAACAAATAAAGTATAAATCAGTATTTGATGCTAACCTGTGAGACTCTTGACTCTTCAGCCTGAGAAAAATTGCATCAAATGGAGGAACAACTCCAGTTGCACCAACTTAATCAGTCCAAAGCAAAAACAGACCAGACCAACAGGTACTACAATAAATGACTGAACCAACCCAGACTGAACTAAAACCACATCAAGCCTCGCCAAGATAAGCTAAACTTGTTACTGAGCTAAATGAAATCGATACCACAATCGCATTCAGCAAAAGCTACCGCAGGAGCAGTCCATCTATGTCATTGCAGTACTCACAAGCGATGATGTTGCCATAGCGGTTCTTGTTGCGGTTCTCGTCCTTCTTGGCCGTTTCCCAGGGCGCCGTCTGTCCCTCTGCCAGGGCCTGAACATACACGTGTACATGCGCACACACACACACACACACACACACAGAAATTGGTTCATAATGAAGTATGAATGCACAGAAATATGCATGCACATATGGCCTGATGCCCTGAGCTTGTACACTGACACATGGACAGGCAGAAGTTAAAACATTACCATGAATATTAATGAAAAGACAATCAGCTGATAGTTTGTGACAGACCATACTCTTTACCACCCAGGGCATCGAGGCATGGTGTGACAGAAACATAACAGAACTCAGAGTTTTCAGACAAAAGCAAAGCAGGTCACATGTGATTCAACTTCCAAAACTAAAACAACAAAATAAAAGAACTTCCTTTTTTTTTTTTTAAATCCCCAATGTAGAAATTATTTTTTCATTCATTTTTTATCATGGCCTCAATGGCCATGTAGCAGCATCCCGGGGAGCAGTTAGAAGTTTGGTATCTCATGGGCAGTTAACTCTTTTGTGATTTCTTATTGACATTTTAACTTTTTCTTCCTTCTACCTTTTACAAGTGGTAGAAAGCATTTTAAATTCAAACATTCAAATTAAGGTTAAATTATGACCTATTGTTCACTGAAAAGGGAACAACTGCAAAAAAA